>CATKUY010000323.1:0-1390000 GCA_949802685.1 Dicyrtomina minuta
ACCAATTTGCAACTAACTCAATTTGACATAGCACTTGAGTGAAGCGTTACGATTTTCCATTTCCCTTATATAAGAAATAAATTTGGTAGTAAAATTTTAAAGCGGGGCATAGCCCCTTGAGGACCAGGGTCCAGTAGCGTTTAGGATGTGTAGATATTTTTAAGGGATTAATTGTGTGTAAGATATCTAGTAGACGTATAAAAATTGTCTAAATTATGTCTGTATCGCTTTTCACTAGCGTTAGAATCAAAATCAATAGTTATAAAGGAAAATTTCTTACTCCAGCCTTTTTCACAAAACTTAGTAAATTCTTTAATCTCCATATCTATTGCTATCCTATCTCTATGTAAATTTTAGATATCATTGCTAGATAAACGGAATAAAATTAAAAAATTAGAATTCATACGAATAGACCTTTGATCTAATTCGAAATAGGATTGACTAAGATAAAATACACAAATATTATTATGTCTTCCTCTTGTGAAATAACTTTTCATTTTATCTTGATTTTTACGATTTATTACATCATCAAAATGTATAAGAGTTTTAAATTTAGAATCAATTTCACTAGTGTCTGGTATAACATTTTTTTTGTTGTAAACAGCTATATGTATTCCTTTCTTTATTCCTTTGATTCCTTTGCCTACTTTTTCTATTAGTTCCAACTCACATGGACCATGTTTTTGTATTTTATTTTGATTTGTAAATAGATTAACTACATGTTGTTTTGATAGATTATTTTTAAATGCTTTTATAAGTATTAGATGTGTGTTCTGTTGAAGACTATCCCCCTCTAAAATTAGATTTTTATAGTCTAGTATTCCTTTTTTAATAGGAATTTAATAACTAGACAACTTTTACCACAATTACTTTCACCAATTAATAAAGATTCAAATATATTGGGAAACAATGGATTATAGTTAAACTTTGGATTTTTATTGCAAACATATATTGTTTTATCATTAGTCATTTATTAGTTTCATTATTTTTAAATAATGTAAAAATGTCAAAATCATATCAAGTCTTGATTCAAGTCGGCTTACAGCCTCTGAGGACCTCTGATTTATTTTAGAAATTCGATTTTCTAAGATTTATAATGTTTCATCTTGTAAAGCATTAACATTTTCAATATTTGTTAATTTAGTACTAATATCTTTTAAAACAATAGTACATCTACTGTAAAGGCATAAATGTGTAATACATGAACCCATTAATAATAAAACAAAAAAAAGAAATAAATAATGAAATAGACCTATCAAAGCTTTTTAACTAATAAACAAAGTAAACTAAATTACGGACCAGATGCCCTTGTGTGTGAAACTTACGTCATTAGTTTAGAATGTATATTGGATGTTCTTTGCCTTGTAATTTGATCACTGCGTACTTTACGCCCGCATTTACATGTATTTTTGTGTTTGGTTTTTGTGTTATACGACATTTTACATTCTGACCTCAGACCTGTCTTAGATGCTGAATATTTTCTGAAGAATTCAATTGGTTGTTTTTGGATTTTGCAGGTTTTGCATATATACGTCATTGCTTCATTGCATATAATGTCAGTCATTTTAAGACAATTTTATTTTTAAGGTAATTGATTTTAAAATATGTAATTATGATCAATTAAAGGTTTAAATTTATTATATTGTTTGACTCACATTTACTTAATAAATGAGATGCTTAAAAGTCAGTTTACCTAAAAAATAAATTCTTATAAAATTACGAGTCGAAAATGTGAAACTTGCGACAAGCAAATATCAAAGAAAAATTGGAGTCACCATTTTAAATCTAAAGCACATACAAATATAATAGAAGAAGGTGCTGCTAAACTTGGATGTGAGATATGCAATGTTAAAGTGGTAGATATGTATAAACAATAACTAACTAAAACCCATATTAAAAATGAGAACAAGGGAAAAACACCTATTAAAAAAAAGAAACAAAATATTGTACTGATTGTAATAATTTTTAACGTATAAAATCATGAAATAATCATATAAAATCTAAAAAACATTTAGGTGAAGAAAAGATACCAAATAAAAGGTTAAAGTATGGTATTCTTTTTGAAAATGATAATTTTATATTGTATGAATCTGAAAAAGCTTTGGAAGGAAAATTTCTTACATTAAGATAAGATTTCAAAAACGAAACAAAAATGATAGGAATAGATGATGTAGATGTTTTATATAAAATTTAAAATATTCTTAACGACAATCTTAAAACAAAACAAAAAAATTTACAACTAGTTTTACATGAAACTTTCAAGAAATTTATACCTGCTACAGAAGAAAATATATATCAAGATATGATGTTTTCTTTTAATAATCAAACAATATTAAAAAAAGAAGATATTAATTCAAGTATTGCTGAATGTTTTATCAAACTACGAAATGATATTGAGGAGAAAGATAATAATGAAGCTTATCACCATCTTAATAAAATAAATAAAATTGATTTTAAAATATTGATATACTAAGATGGATATCTAACAGAAAAGCATGTATAAATATCAAAAATGAAGACCAAAAGTGTTTCAAATAATGTATGTTATACCATAAACATTAGAATGAAATTATACATCATCCTCAAAGAGTTTTAAATTATAATAGTTCTGATTGGTATAATGATTTTAATTTTACTGGAATAAAATTTCCTGTAACTCTAGATCATATGAAAAAGTTTATATTACAAAATAATATATCAATTAATCTCTATATTCTAGAAGGTAACAATGTTATAATTTATGATTCCTGTTCACATGAAAACAGGAAAAATAACCATGTTAACTTGCTTTTATTAACTAATAAAGATGGTGACAATCATTACATATATATTAAAGATTTATCAAAACTAGTGAAAAGTCAACTAACAAAATATAAAAAACCAGTTTTTATTTGTGATAGATGTTTTTATTACACCCATAATGACGAAGCATTAAAATCACATTATTTTGCATGTGATAATTATTTTAAAAGTTGTAAAGCCATCCTTGTAATGCCATAAAACTATGGAAAAGCTAATATTTTTAAATTCAAACACTTAAAAAATGATAAAAGTACCAATAATTTATTATCCTGATCTGAAATCTGTATTGAAAATATTAGATTTCGTTAATAAAAACAGTACTAAACGTAATTAAAACATTAAACATAAAGCTTGTGCTTATGCTTTTACTACTGTTAGTCAAAATAATATTTATAATACATTTAAAAAGTATACAGGATGTAATTGGAAAGATACAATTAATAAATTTATAGAAGCTTTTTGTCAGGAAGGTTATAAATTAGATGAAATATTTAAAGAAAGGTTAGAAAAATTTAAATTACCTAAACTGTCTAATGATGAAGAAAACATATTATGTAATAGTACAGTTTGTTATTTTTGTCAGAATGTGTTTAATTAAGATGAATTTAATTATAAAGTAAGAGCTCCTTGCCATATGACTAGGGTATTTAGAGGTGCTGCTCATAATTCTTGTAATTTGAATGTTAGAACGTGTTTAAATATACCAATTTTGTTTCATAATGGGACAAATTATGATTTCAAATTTTTTGTAAGGCAACTCCATAAGATAGTAAATAAAATAGAATCAGTATGTGGTGAATTAGAAATTGTACCTCAACCAGAGGAAAAATAATATTCTTTAAGTGTTGGTATACCTAATACAAACATTAAATTTACATTTAAAGATTAATTTAAATTTTTACCTGCATCATTGGATGCGTTAGCATCTTATATAAAAAAGAGTGATATTAGGAATTTTAAGAATTTGCTAGATTATTTCAAAGATGAACCAGTTAAAATTCAAGAATTATTAACACAAAAAGGAGTATTTCCTTATTCATTTTTAGACTCTTTTAATAAACTTCAATACAATAGATATCCTAGTTATGCGGAGCTTCATGATGCCTTAAAAGATAAAAATATTTCAGAAAAGGAATATAGAAGAGGTAAAAAGCTAAAGAATTATTTCAAAAATAAAATAAAAAAAAGGAATAATGAATATACATTCAAAGATTATATAGAGATGTATTTAACATGTGATGTTTTAATATTAGCTAATTGCTTTGAATAATTCAGAGATTTATCTTTACATCATTATAAATTAGATCCTGCACATTTCATTACAACTTCTGGATTTTTTTGGAGTGCTTTGTTGAAAATGACTAAAGTGGAAATAGAACTTTTAACAGATCAAGATATGCTTTTAATGTTTCAGGAGAAGATAGGAGGTGATTTATCTGGAACAATGAATAAGGATGTAAGAGCTAATATTAAATTTATAAGTTATTATAATAGCACTAAAGATTCATCATATCTAGCCCCTGTTGATGCCAATAACTTATATGGTGATGCTATGTCATTTAAGTTACCTATTAATAGGTTTAAATAGTGTATAGAAGATGAAATTAATAATTTATATAACAATATAACAACATTAAATATTATTGGTAATATTTACAGTTTAATTACAATTAACATGGTCTATGTGAGTTGGAACTAATAGAAAAAGTAGGCAAAGGAATCAAAGGAATAAAGAAAGGAATACATATAGCTGTTTACAACAAGAAAAATGTTATACCAGACACTAGTGAAATTGATTCTAAATTTAAAACTCTTATACATTTTGATGATGTAATAAATCGTAAAAATCAAGATAAAATGAAAAGTTATTTCACAAGAGGAAGACATAATAATATTTGTGTATTTTATCTTAGTCAATCCTATTTCGAATTAGATCAAAGGTCTATTCGTATGAATTCTAATTTTTTAATTTTATTCCGTTTATCTAGCAATGATATCTAAAATTTACATAGAGATAGGATAGCAATAGATATGGAGATTAAAGAATTTACTAAGTTTTGTGAAAAAGGCTGGAGTAAGAAATTTTCCTTTATAACTATTGATTTTGATTCTAACGCTAGTGAAAAGCGATACAGACATAATTTAGACAATTTTTATACGTCTACTAGATATCTTACACACAATTAATCCCTTAAAAATATCTACACATCCTAAACGCTACTGGACCCTGGTCCTCAAGGGGCTATGCCCCGCTTTAAAATTTTACTACCAAATTTATTTCTTATATAAGGGAAATGGAAAATCGTAACGCTTCACTCAAGTGCTATGTCAAATTGAGTTAGTTGCAAATTGGTGAGAAATATTCTATTTTAGATTGTATAAAAGTACCTTCTGAAGTATATAAAGTAGATCAAGTTAAACTGTGTAATAATATTGATGCTTAAACGTCCGATAGTAAAAACATTTATTTACCAGCCAGTTGTATTAGGTAGCTTATGCAACCATTAGGAAATAACGTTGGTAGATATTTAACGTATAATGGTCTGAAACCTAGTAAAATGTATCAATATCACGATATTAATATAACTGACACTCAAGGCCTAATACAAGGCTTATAAAAACAGTAATTTTATTTTGTTTTCAAAAATGTTTCATGATATGATATTATACTTCAATATTCAATTTTGTTATTGTAGAAGTCATAATATAACACCAAATTCATGAATTTGTATCATTTTACAACACTAACGCTAATGAACGCTAACGCTAACGAACGGTAACGCTAACGCTAACGAACGCTAACGAACGTTAACACAGCACAACACAACGTTAACACAGAAACCTATATATTTATAAAAAATATATGTTAATAAATGCCTGAAAATATTTTCTGTGTGAAGTGCAAGGTAAATACACCTAATAAGGAAATCAAGTATACTGTTACTAAAAATAACAAAAATATAATGAAAGCAACATGTGCTAACTGTGATACTACAAACTGTCAAATTATAAAAGCTATAAAAAATGGCGGGTCACAGACCCTTGAACCGAAGGTGGGTAGTGATATAGTTGATAAAATTGGAAAATATGTAGGAGAAGTACATTATCCGAGCAGTAATTATTTAGGTCCAGGAACTAAGTGTCAAGAAACAATAGCAAAATGAAATAAACCTGTGGATAGAATTGATGAAGCGGCAATGCATCACAATTTATAATATAATATTTACAAAGATAAAGACAATAGACATAAAGCAGATAGAAAATTACCTAAAGACATAGATGAAATCAAAAATCCTATATTTAGTGAAAAACTAAAACGTGTTGTAACTAAAAGTGTAATTAAACCAAAATTATATCTAGGTTTAGGACTTAAGCCCTTACATAATAATAAATTATAACGGTTAGAAGAACCACTAAGTTCAAGGGTCTCAGACCCGCCTCAAGTGCACAGCCCGTAAGACAAACATAAAGATGATAAATCATATATAATACTAGATTTGGTTTATAAAAACCCATTAACTGTATTTGTAAGAATAAATGAATTAGCTAGAAAAACTGGAATAAAACCTGAAATAGTAAAAGAATATCTAGCTACACAGGATGCATATACAAAGCATTTAGGTAAAATAACAAAATGTAAACGTAAAAGATATTACACACCAGGAATTGATGCAATATGGCAAGCTGATTTAGTTTTTATGCCTGAGAAATGGACTCAAGATAACGATGATTATAGATATATTAATTTAAATATTGATACATTTTCAAAATATGGATGGGCTATACCTTTAAAAACTAAAAATGCAGATGAAGTAGTAGATAGTTTCGAATTACTATTAAAATGTAACAAACCTCTTTGGATGCCTGAAAAATTTTATTTTGATAAAGGAACTGAGTACAGTGGTAAAAAGACAACTAGTCTGTTTAAAAAATATAATATTAACTGGTATACAACTGAAAATGAAACAAAAGCAATGATTGTTGAACGATTTGCAAGAACTATTCAACAAAAGATGTATTTATATATGACAGAACATGGAACTACCAGATGGGTCTCTGTTCTACAAGATCTTATTAAAAATTATAATAATTCCGAGCATAGTTGTATTAAAATGACACCTATTGAAGCAAGTAAACCAGAAATTGAATTATTTGTATATTCAAATCTTTATGGTTCAAAATCAAGATTAGGAAAATTCATAGAAAAAAGGAATAATAATTTACAGGAAGGGCTACGCCTAGGTCGACCAAAGCTCTTGGAAAAGCTTCGCCCTGGTCAAAGAGTAAGAACCTATTTATTTGGAACAAAGTTTGATAGAGGTTATAAACCTTAATTTGCAAAAGGAATACTATATATTAAGGAAGTTGTACTTACAAATCCTGTAACTTATAAACTAGTAGACTATCATAATAAGGAAATTAAAGGAACCAATTATTCGAATGAAATAACACCAAAGAAGAACTTCTAACAAAGAAGAAGAGAATTTTAAATATAAATATATTATAGAAATGAAGAAAACAAAAGATCCTAATATTATAAATGCTTCAGTAAAATGGAAAGGATGTTCTGATAATTTTAATAGTTGGGATGATTTAACACCAGAACAAATCAAACATTCTGAATATAGAAAACCTTATAAAGTTAAGCTTTTAAAACAATATATAATAAAACCACGTGTTAAAAGACATGTAGTCAAAGAAAAATAATGAATAATATAAACATATATAAATGAGTAAATACATAAGTCCAAAGGAACAAATTAACCGTCAAATAAGACTAATGAAAAAAGAAAATGAAAAAAACAAAAAACTAAAACAACAGTTTATAATCGAGAAAACAAAAAATGATGCTTTTACATTAGAACAAGAGAAAAAATATGCACCAATCATAAAAGCTACACAGAATATTACTAATACAGTTGAAAATAAAGCAACAGCAGGTTCAAAAGAATTAGCTCTTTTTCAAAAAGATGTCAATGCTGAACATTTACATTTAAAAATTATTGCACACCATTAATACACTAAACTAAAGGAATTTAAAGCTGGTAATGATCAATTATTAGAAAATCTAGCTTAAGCAAATTAATCTGTACAAGAAGAAAGAGAGGTACAATTAGCAATTGAAAATGTACCAGAACTTATTTTTCAAATAAATAAAGAGGGTCCTATATCTTTTAAATATTCAGGTAATTTATCTAAGGACGCTTTATTCATGAGACTTCAAGTAAATGATAATATTCACACTGATGGGTAATATATTGGAACTGAAAAAAACAGGATTTGGGTATTGATTTTATACATATATTAGGAAAGAAACATAAATTGACAATTGGAGTATGGGAATTATTAACTAAATCACATCCTCATAAAACAAAATATGATATGTATAATGCTGATTTATATGCATGGCTTATGGTTGTGACTTAAGCTTGTTACACACCTGAAGGTCGGTTTTAAAGTTCTAAAGGTGAGAAATGAGATAATATTTCTGCTTATCTTAAAAAACAAGGTGTAATCACTGAACAAAGATCACAGAGTGATACTACATAAGATGAAGCAAGAATCGGTCAAGGACTTAAAAGCGGGTCAGAGGCTGTCCAAAGGACTCAAACCCGTAATGTACGTTTTATTATGGATGATATAGAAATTCTTACATCAAAATTAGAAACCATTTTAGCTAATATACAAGCAGGACATACAAATATTGATAAAAATGATATAGCATTAGCAACTGAAATACTAGATAAATTTAAATCACATTTTAGTGAAAAGGCTTTTACAAATATATATTCCATACTTATAAATAAATTACATAGTAAATAAATAATGAAAATATTGAAAAAGCTTTAGATAATATTTTAGAAGAAATGAAAATATTGAACAATAAAAGAGAAACATATATAATTTTACATACTAAAGAGAACAATATAACTGTTTATTTTGATGAACCAATATTTATCCCTAATGGAGCTCATATAGCTTCAAAAAATAAATTAGCATACTATTCAATACCCAATGTTGATGAAAGAAATAATAATTTTAGATATAGAATAAATGATGATCCAGGTACTGCTTTTCGAGATTTAACCATAGAAACTAGAAGCTATAAAATTGATGCTATTGGTAACTTAATTGAAGATTTAATGGGTTTTGATAAAAATAATAATGAAATTCTTAAAACTGACGCAGTGAACAAGGTTATAAAAATTTAGCCTGATGCTTCTATTGCTAAATGTGTAATAGAAATACCCCAGGGTTATGTGGTTGACTTTTGAACACATAATTCAATCGGTAAAACTAGGGATTCACACCAAAACTACTTACTTTTAGTAGATATTTTTCAGATGCAACAGTCGATATCAATCCAGTTAACTCAGTACTTGTATATTGTGATTTAGTTTCTGGTTGTGCTAATAATGGTAAGCTATCTAGATGTATTTATTCATTTACACCAAAAGTACCACCAGGTTATAAAATTATAGTAGAAGCCAGACAAAATATATATTATCAAGTATATCAGAAATACATTATTAAAATGACTGTATGGTTGACTGATGACGAACTCAATCCTATTACGTTTAGAGGTGATGAAGTTACAATTACTTTATCTTTAAAATATTAATAAATGAATACAAATACTGAAATACTGAATACGTAACTTATGACAAAAGTACTAAAATCAAATGAATTAGGAAATGCTAAAAGCTTGAACTGGGAAAAACGGTTGAAGCAGTTAAATGAATATATTCAATATATATATATATATAATGCAGAAAGCTTTAAAAGGAGTTTGCAGAAAATGGAAAAAAAGGCTTGATATAATAGCTAGTAAAAAGTAAGGTGCGTGAGGTGAGGTAAACATATAATGGTAAAAATAGGGATAGTAAGGACTCACCAGAAATTTGAAGATGTTTACGTTGTAGTTTGAATGTTTATTTGTAGAACTTTTTTAATTGTAGAACTTTATTATTTTTTGTTTGTTATTTGTCGCGACGCGTTTCCGATTATGATCCTTTATCAAGCGAAATAATTTTGGAATGAACGCTTTATTTGTATGATTGTTGTTTACACTGTTTGAAGTTTGGTGGATAGGTCTCACCTATCCACCACTACTATCCCACCAAACTTCAAACAGTGTAAACAACAATCATACAAATAAAGCGTTCATTCCAAAATTATTTCGCTTGATAAACGATCATAATCCAAAACGCGTCGCGACAAATAACAAACAAAAAATAATTAAGTTCTACAATTAAAAAAGTTCTACAAATAAACATTCAAACTACAACGTAAACATCTTCAAATTTCTGGTGAGTCCTTACTATCCCTATTTTTACCATTGATATAATAGCTGCATTATAGTTTTCCCGTAGTTTTTTATTTTACAATTTTTTTTCTTTAATAAATGAGTATGCAAAAAGTTATTGAAAAATACCTTAACCTCCAACATCCAATTACAGGTAATGATGCTATAAAATTTAATAGATTTGAGGATTACTTACCACAAGAATCCTTTCATTTAAATAGGCCGGTTTAAATTACGATAAGAGTGGATAATGTAGATAACTTTTTTCTATTAGAGAATAGTTTCTTTACTATTGAGGTTGATTTAGTGAAGAAAACTGATAATTCTAGATATGCCGGAATTGAGTTAATTACATTAGGTAATAATAGACCTATGTTTCTATTTGATAGAGTTGTTTTAAAATTTGATGATACAACTATAGAAGAGTATTCAAATTTAGGTGATACTAGTTGAATTCAAGGATTATTAAAATATAATGATGGTTTTAGTTCCAATAGGGGACATGCATTGTGTTGGTCTCTAGATGATAATTAATATAGTGCAACATTAGTTAAAAATCTAGGATTTGCTAATAGACATGATTTATTATTCAAAAGTAATACTGATGCAACTAATAAAGGTAAAGCTAGATTTTTGATTCCATTTTCACATATTTTTGGATTCAAAGGTAAAATATTATCAGGAGTGAGAGTTTCTGTTCAGATGGATCGAGTAATTGATGGAACTGCTATATTTAAATTTAGTACACAAAATGGTGGTGCTGATGCTGTTGTTGATGGGTTAATTAATATTACTTCCTTAAAGTGAAGAATCCCTTACATTGAATTAAATTCTAAAATGTCTACTGAAATATCTAGTTATCTTGCATCTCAAACAAAAATACCTTATTTATTCCTAATGAAAAAAGTTGAACATTTTTCAGTTCACGAGGCTATGATATTAGATCGTAATTTAACAACTTTTATAGGTCCTGAAAAGATTTCAGGCTTTGTTGTTGGATTCCAAACTAGTCGTTTAAATAATCAAAAATCTAACATTTCAGTGTTTGATCACTGTAATGTTCTTGATGCCTTTATTTCTCCTTATAATATCAGATGTCCAGGTATAAATTTAAATGGAGGTTCAGAGGGCCTCAGTTATATTAAAAATTATGATAGATATTTAAAATGTAGAGAACTATTTACTAATTTAGAACCCGAAATAGCTCCACTAGGATTTCAAACAGCTTATTCTATTTATTGTTTTGATACGTCTTTTTAAAAAGACAGAATCAGTGTAAATACTATAGGTATTAAAATTCATTTCAAATTTAGTGCAAATATACCCGCAAATACTAATGCTTATGTTGTTATATTTAGAGAACGTGTATTATCAATGACTACAACTGGTGAAAGAAAAATGCAAGTTGAATGTATAAATACCTATTAGGAACGACCTAATGGGCCTCAAGGGCTTTGTTTAATTTTTTCTTTTTATTTAAAGAATAATTTTTCATTCACAGAGGGTCAATATACTGCTCTTTGAAATGCGTTTATGAATAAAAAAGGTGTAACATTACATCTAATTAAAGAACAATTTAATATAGATGATAGGTATTCAATAAATAAACACAAACTCAAATAAAACAAATAAATAACACCACAGGTGATAATCTAAATTTAAAACTATCAGCTAATCAATGTAACAAGATTAATACAGATTCATCAAAACATATTAAAAAAGGTGGTGATTTGCCTCTTTTAGCTCTAATTCCATTGATTACTAAAGCAGTTGCTATTATTGGTGGAGTAGTAGCTGCTGCTAGAGGTGTTAGCTAAGATGTTAATGCAGTGAATAACCAAAAATCTCAAGATAAAAATTTAGCTGAACAAAAAAGACATAATTTAGAAATAGAGTCAAAGACAAAGTCTGGAGCGGGTTTTTTTTAAAAACCTTATCCTTAAAAGCACTAACAAATATAGAAATGGATAAATATGCAAGACAAATATGTAATGGAACCTATAATTATAGAGGCGTATTTATGAGAGATAATATACCATTAAAACCAAAAAATATAGAAATTGGAATATTAAATCTTGATAGCAATAATAACCCAGGAACTCATTGGACTTTATGGTATAAGAACAATAACAAACACTATTATTTTGATTCTTTTGGTCATGGGCCACCTATAGAATTATTAAATTATTTAAAATCAGATAAAGTTTATTCAACTAATAAATTGCAAGAAACTGAAACAAATGCATGTGGTTCTTTATGCCTGCAGTTGATGTATAATATTGTTAATAATGGGTCCCCTGGAGATTTTACAAAAGCGTGCGTAGCACTCACACAAGTAATAAATATATAAGGAATAAATATTTTTTAATAAATGATTTCAAAACTAGGATATATCAAGAAAACAGAATATGAATTTAATTCAAATACTTTAAATTTATGGAACAAAATACAAAGTGAAATTAAAAACAGCAATTAGGAATAATGAATTAAAAGATGTTTTAGATAATAAAGGTCGTGACATAGATAATCTTATAGGAGTAATTGAAGGGATTAAAGGTGATATTACTAACCAAACAAATGTTTTTGATAAAAAATGTAAAACTAATAGTACAGCAGTAAAAACAAACCGTGCTCTAATTAACAATCTCATTCAAGAAGATAGTAATATTAACCTTAAAATACAAACTGAAATAGTTAAAAGTGAAAGAAAACTTAAGGATGAAAATATTAGAATTATTGATTTAATAGAACGTAATAAACAAAATGAAATTACATCAAAAGATTCATTATTTACAGATTTAGACAGTAAAATCAATTCAGAAGTAATAAAAATAAACGAGTCTTAGTCTTCTAGAAACAAGATTAAATAATATTCCAGATACTATACCGCTTGTAGGTGAAGAAAATGTTACATGTCAGCTCAAAATTAGAAAATTCAATGAAGGATACGGAGTTTTAACAGGTATTTGTCGTATTAGTGAAACATCATTTGAGGGTACTAATTTCTTTATGGATATTTGTGATATTCTTATTAACGGTAGACATTTAGGACTCTGTGTTAATAATAACACTAAGAAATCTGAAGTTTTTAAAGTAGATAGAAATAATTTATCGGTAGAAATTACAGATTACTTACAAAGAGTTATATATTATTTTAATTGTGTTTTACAATAATTCTCTTCTTTTATATTTAATTGATACTTTTTCATATTGACTGTGTCTTAAATAAAGAAAAACAACTTTAGTTTATACGACAACCGCTAGATGACTAAAAAATCCTTGAAGGCAATAGTCTTGGGACACCGTGTAAGATTTTTCAATATGCGAAATGCAAAAAATGAAACACTATCTATCACATGCCCATGCCATTTAATATGATGGATAGATAGTAATAATATGATAAAAAAAAAGAATCACACCTTGTTATTCAACATTATAGGTTTATAATATGCATACTTACCTGGCTCATGATATACAATTAAAAATAAAAACCATTGGCTCAGTGAGACCCTTAAATTACACTCTGAAGGCTTGAAAAATGCGCCAAACCTAAACGTAAACAACTCGCGGTTTACCTGGCTCGGGAAATACAGTAAACAGTAAGAAAATTGCCCCAGCGAGACCCTTTTCCAATTGACTTCAGTAGGTTCACTCAAGCAACAAACCTAAAAGTAAACAACTCTCGGGATTTTACCTGGCTCAGGAAATACGGTCAACAAAAGGAATATTGTCCTAATGAGACCCTCACCTATTGACTTAAAAAATTACAAGAACAGCAAAGGTAACCTAATCATATGCTGTCCATTATCAGAATATAAGATTTTGCAAATATTTTTTGCAGGTAGCTGATATGGTCTGAATCTTAAAGCCATTTTATCGTCAATGACTGATTGTAGACACTTCTTACATTTACACGGAATAGGTGGTAAGCTACTATCTTTCATACTTTTTTGTTGGGGTCTCAGATCTTTGAGACTTTTTAAAACTGTGGGTTGTGTGAGTCCTAAGACTTGAGTACTCATATCTTCAAGACTTTTTAAAACTGTGGTTTCAGTGACTAGAGTGCTCAGATCTTCAGTAACTGGAGTACTTAGATCTTCCATTTCAACATCAATTATATCGAAAAATTTATCTTGGGGCTTGATGTTATCTAAGGGGCTGCAAAACAAAGAAGGCGTTTCACAACGTGAAAAAAATTGGTAAGTTTCATCATTAGTAGTTGTTTGAAGAGGATTTTGAGCTAGGAAGATAGAATTATTTTGGGCTAGGATAATAGGATTATTTGGTGTTGGATTATTTTGGTCTAGGATAATAGGATTATTTATTGGTTGTGGATTATTTTGGTCTAGGATAATAGGATTATTTATTGGTTGTAGATTATTTTGGTCTAGGATAATAGGATTATTTATTGGTTGTGGATTATTTTGGTCTAGTATAATAGGATTATTTATTGGTTGTAGATTATTTTGGTCTAGGATAATGGGATTATTTATTGGTTGTGGATTATTCCGGGGTCTGTTCATAGGTGGGGGGGTTATCGTGAGGAGGAGTTGATGGGTGTCCAGGTATATTGTTTTGTTGTAGAAATGTCAAGATTTCTTTTAAATGTTGCTTTTGTTCCTCTTCAGCAGCCACTTTAACAAATTCACCATGATGATGTATTTTCAAGTTAGTCATTTCATGCTTCATTTTAGCAATTTCAGCTTGCCTTATTAGCTTTTGCTCTTCATCCAAACAAGCAAGTCTATATTTTTGCTATTTGAATTAAAAAACAAATACAAGTACTAGTAATACAAGTAATATAAAATAATAATAATAATAATATAAACAATAGGTTTAAAAAGCAACATTAACCTCCAGTTGTTTGGTGAGCAAATCATGATATTTCCTAAGGTTTATCATAGCTTCTTGAAATGAAGTGTGTGTAGTTTGAACTACTGGTAGACGTCTAGGACCCCTAAGACCCCTATTCGACAAAAATATGTTATAAAAACTAATAACATCCTATTTTAGACATTTTTACGTAGTTTTCACAAGTAACGCATACCTATTGGGTCCGTTAGGAGGATGACGTAGTGCCTGTCTTTCTGCAGATGTAAGCGGAAGAACAGGTGTTAAATTTGGACGTATACTATCACGTAGATTAGAAGACGGTCTCATTACAGTTGGAATACCTCTCGAAATTGAGGCAACAGAGGTATCGCTCTCACCATCACTGCTTGACCCATCATCATGTGTTCTTACTCTATTTATTGCAATATTAGAGCACAAGCGGCTGGGAAACAGAATTAAAAAAATTGTTATAAAAAAATGCCGACCTATGCTTTTATTTACTAAATAAAACATACATACATACTTTATATTTATTATAAAAATTGAGCAAAAACAGATAAAAACAGAATTAAAAAGCATTTACTACCCCTATTGTAAAAGAGGTGCCGACCTATGCTTTTATGTATCAAGTTATACATTATTACATTATACATACATATACCCTATTTAATATTATAATAAAGCAGGAGCAGATAAAAAACACAATTAAAAAAAATTTATTGCCCCTATTGTAAGAGAGGTGCCGACCTTTGCTATTACCTATCGAATAATGTAAACAAACAATAGATTTTATACTACTTACTCATATAACAGTGTATAAAATAACAACGCTCAAAAAAGTAATATAATATCGATGATGTTGTAGTTTGACCTCCAAAATATTTAATTTGAATTTTAGGAAGTATGGAATAATTGTAACTACGCTCAAAAAATAATTTGAATAATTTAATTTAATAATTCTATTATTGTAACCAGATATTCAATGTACCTAAGTGGATTTTTAAGAGATGATCAAATTCAACAGTGTCCTGTGCGTAGGTTGAATTGCACAATTTAAACTAGAATCAAATTAATTTCGATTTTAAAATTTTAGATTAAAAGCTACGATATGCTGCTTATCCACACACAATGAATTTCAAATCGATGTATTTCAGTAACTCACATTTATACTCACTTTTTAATAGTTGAATGTTGGTTTTAAAATCCAAACAAGTGGAAGGTATATTTAGTTTACGCGTAGTTTTCAAAAAGTGTTTAAATTTGAAATTAATCAATTTAAAATTCACAGAAAGTTACCAATTCACAGTAAAATCACTTTACCGTAACACTTAGCTGATTTAATTTCTACTAGACTTTATATTTATTCATTTTCATATTTTTAAATGTTGGCGCGTCCTAATCAAGCATGACTTCAATAGTGTCATATAGTTAACTATACATTATAGCAATTAATTTTCCATTCACGTATTTATAGAGCTATACTAAAATGTAATAGCTTGTTGGATAGGTCATTGTTTGAGCTGTTTTTATGGTTACAATATACCAGGGTATTGTGTTTTAAAGGCGGGTAAAACCGGGTAACAGAATTTTTTTAAACCAATTTTTTTAAAATTAGAAACTATGATAGATCATTGTTAAGGCTATTTTTATGGTCACAATATACCCGGGTATTGTGTTTTATAGGTAGGTAAAACCGGGTAACAGAATTTTTTTGAATTTAATATTTTTTTTAAATTAGAAGCTATGTAATAAACATTTTTTTAAATTTAAAAACATGTAAATCCAACATGGTGTCCATGACTAAAAGAACTAAACTTGGCGGATTTTTAATTAAAATTAAATAAGCTAGGTTTTTTTTATTTTGAATGATGCATTAGCACATGGAAACTATAGAATTATGCTGTAACCATCATCGTAGCTCGTAGCTTGTCCCAAAAGTCGTACTCGTAGTTGGATTCGAGGCGGTACATAATGGATATGTGGTGCTTTTTTTTAAATTTTTAAAATTCTTACAAATAGTCTTGTTTTTCATGAAAAAATAGAGATGAATCATGAATTTAATATGACTTATGCTGTTTTTAAAAAGTGACTCGTAGCTCGTAGCTTGTCCTAGAAACCCTATTTCTATACTACTTCTACCTTAACCTATTGAAGTCAAGCTTCCTAAGCTTGACCTACTAAAATTCAACAGAAACATATGTGACTGGATTTGTTTTGGCGACCTTGTCTACGCGTCTATTCACCGCAGCTCATGTTTGACATAAGGGCAGAAGTTGCAGTACTTACAAAGTGCTGTTGAAGGAGAACCGGAACGACTTTTAAAGTCGTTTCAACTAACTGACCAGAATTATGCTGTGGCTCTCAAGAGTCTTGAGTCACGGTATGAAAATACTCGCGAGCTCATCCTTTACTAACTCTTGCTCCTCACGCATCAACTGGACTTTAGTGTCCTCAAAAACTTTGGCTGCTGCTTGACACCACTCAAGAATGTGTCCGGGCACTGAAGGTACGCAAATTGACAGTGTGTTAGTGGGATGCCGTCCTTATCTACCTCGTTCTGGAAACACTGTCTCCCAAAAGTCGTTAAGACTGATAATTACATTCTTAAACCACCACTTTGCCTTTATACATAGAAACTATCGTTCACCTGGAAGCCTGAGCCTGTGCTTTGTATGTCAGCACCACCAAAAGTGTAAAATCAATTACCAAACAAAAAACCGTGTCCTTTCATGCTGGTACCGTCTACCCTCCACCCAGATGTAAAGTGTGTAACAGACACGATTACATAAACCAGTGCAAAGTGTTCCTGAACATGGCTGTAGCTGACCGCATCAACAATGTAAAGAGCAATCACGTGTGCTTCAACTGTGTAAGTAGCAAGCGCAGTGTGGAGAAGTGCACCAATAGATTTAAGTGCCGGCACTGCAGTTAGTCTCACCATACTCTTCTCTACGTTAGAAAGTAGCCAGAGCCACCAGTTTCTCCACCGCCACTACCACCACCGACGCCTCCAGCTCCCTTAAAGTCATCAGTGATCATTAAGCCATTAAAACCAACCAGCAGGTACTTCTTTTTACCGTTCTAGTTAGCGTATATGACTTGGGTGGTCGTTCTTATGTGTGCCGTGCCATGCTGGACTGTAATTGCCATGCCAGCATGATAACAGAGCGCCTCGCCCAACTTCTGCAACTACCAAGAAAGGACGTGATTGTTGGCGTGTCAGGCATTGGAGCAACCAGTTGCAGTAGCATAAAGCGTCAAGTTAACATTTGTTTTCAATTCTTTTTGAATCCAAAGTTTTTCCAGGACCTACAAGTGTACGTCCTTTTCCGTGTCACCAGAGATTTGCCACTTCAGCGTTGCGTATCCACATTGCCAGCCATCCAAGATCTAGATCAAGCTGACCCTCAGTTTCACTAGCCTGGATCCGTCTACAAGCTCATCGGTGCTGACATGATGGCTTCTTACAAGTTAGACGGAAGAAAAATCGGCCCACCAGGGTTCCCTGTCGCTCAAAATTCAGTTCTTGGTTAGGTGCTGTCTGGCCTCATTCCAGGATTTAATCGTGAAATTAGCAGCAATGTCATGACTACTGTCCTTCAGCCTGCTCCAGTGCATCCGTCATTTTCGTCCCAATTTAAAGTGCGACCTAAAATTGACTGGTCCAAAAATAAACAATTATTTACCAACCAATGTGATTCCCACGCCAGCAGTGATGATAAAGAAGAAGAAGTTTTTAATAAATATGCAAACAAACTTTGAAAACCTGATCTTATACAAAAGAGAATATTTGTGACCCTGAATTGACATTTGTAAGATCCGTCCCTAGAACTTTTAAATCTGCACATAAGATTTTCCTTGCCATATTTACTATAGTTCTTCGGTGTTTAAATACTTTTCTTATGGGCCTATATAAGCTGTATACGCGCAGCTGACTTAGTTGGGTATCAATTACAGCTTTGTAGTCAAACTTTTTGTGTTAGATGTAACCACTAAGGCCAAAACAATATCTTTTTAATCTAGAATTAAGATACGAGTGTTTTATGTTAGCTATTTTTATTAAAGCTGTATTAAAGCGACTGACAATGATTAAATTTAAAAGTAATGTGAGATAATTTAAATAAATGTGGTACGTTATATACTGGAATTACAATTTACAAATAAAACAGTTTATTTACACTATTTTATTACAATTATTCTCCCAATTATACATGCCATCTTTTTAATAATTGTATTAGTAGATAAGTTTTTTCAATAACATTATTATACAACAACTTTAAAAAATAAATTTGCGAATATCTTGTAATTTGTGGCTGAGTATTAGCTTTAGGGCGTCGCAGCTACTTTTTTCAATTTCTTTGAAACAGTCATTTTCTTTTTATATAGCTTTTGTTTAACTTTGGCGGTATATATTTATGATTTGCGAAGCCTGTATATTTTGCATTGTATATATTTGCCTGTATATATTTGTATAAGGATTGTAAGAAAATTATTTAATCTCAAAACGCCTCAATTTTAACATACTGTTTTGTCTGTACATCTACCTCGTTGAAACCGCAATTCGTCTATTTATACGTCTAACTTAAAGCTGCAGCTGGCTAAAATATTTGTGTGACATCTTGCATTCAAGCTATGGCTGCAATAAAAATTTTCTGGTAGCTTGCTGTACAAACCTTTTTTGAAAATGATAATTGTACTACAGAATTAAAAGTTCACAATTGCAAACATTCTGCGTGAGTTGAAATTCGATTTAGACCAGACGTCCTAGTGATGTAGATCTAAAAAACTATCCATTTTTTAAAAGTTAAAACCAAAGTCCAGAGTCGAAGTCACAAACTAAATTTCTGTTGTTGGCTAAATTAAGGTAAGAGATTGTAAATTTTTACTTCTTCAGCGCCGAGTAAGGTCTAAAGTTTTAGCACCCCGAGTAAAAGTTTCCAGCGTTCAGAGTGCAAGTCTTAATTTTAATTTTATCTGCCATCTAGATCTATGTGCCAAGTTGTAAATTTTCCAGTTATTCAGCTCTAAGTAGGTTTTTATGTTTCAGCAGGCGGGGTAGAAGTTTTCAACGTCGAGAGTCAAAGTCTTGATTTTTATTTCATCCGCCATCCAGATTTAGTTGCTAAGTTGTAAATGTTTTAGTTTTTTGCTCTAAATGAGGTCCAACGTTTTAGCAGATCGAGCAGAAGTTCCAGCGTCTAGAGTTTAAGTCTTGGTTTCGATTTCATTCGCTATTTAGATTTAAGTGGAACGTTGTTAATTTTTTAGTTCGTCAGCTTTAAATGAGGTTCAAAGTTTATGCGGACAACGAAAACGTTTCCAGCAGTTAAAGTCCAAGTCTTTATTAGGTTTTTGTTCCTCAGGTAATCTGTCAATCAACAGTTGTCGTCTCCGTCAGTTCAAAAAGAGTTTCCAGACATCATCAGGAAGGCAGAGAAGAGGCAAGTTTGGTAGTCGAAGTCGTTTAGATGCTGAGCAGCAACAAGACAATAACTAAAATTCATGATTTAATAAATTTAAAATATAAAATAGTAGTGCACATGAAACAAGTGGGAGATTGGCAGCTCTAAGCGTAATCAAGACCAATACAATTTTCGTAATAAAAGTATCCCTTAGTATACGTTACCAAACATGTTGACTAGTGTTGCAGATGAGAGAAGGGGTTGCTCGAGTTGCGCTTAATACAAACTTTTGTAAGCAACTATTGAAACTCTAGTAATATATTCGTGATTATTGTGAATATAAATTCATTGTGAAGCTAAAGCTTGGACTGTAACTACCTCTCTACTTCTTGCATCACCTTAGACTAAGTATCTAAGCAAATAAAACGATAGCTAAAAGAAATACAGATACTTAGGGCCAGCTCACTTCTGAGAGAACTATGGTGCCTGCAATTGCAAATTTGGCTCTTGACGATGAACTAAAAATATTTGGATTGCTTCTCTTTCTAACCTTTAGAATTTTAAAGCCCAGACTTAGAGAAAAATAGAGCTTGCATCGATTTAAAATATCATTTAATGAAACCAATGCATAATCTGGACTATCAGCTGGGACATCTACCAAAACATTCGTATCTGGTTTGCAGAGTATTGCTCTGAAATCCAAGAATTGGAAGTTTTTTTAGACCACAGACTCAGATTATCAGAAACAAAAAACATGTGCGAGCCATTCACAAACCAGTGATATAAACGCATTTGTTCTACATTAGAAAACCAAATGTAGAACATATTTAGTAATCAAAAGTCTCGTTTTCTTTGTTTGAGAGCCAGTGTATCCTCAAATGGGCTACGCAGCTACTTGATGAGCACTAGGTCCATCTAACACCAACACAAAAGTTAACTGACTATCTGCCTTATTTTGACGAAAAGCCCGAGGAGTTTATGTAAGACGAGCCAAAGGATAGTTTGAAGAAATTTATCTTCTGGAGAAACCCAGACTTTTTTCCTAGATCTGTTCGTGTCCGGTTATCGTTTAGCAATTTTACTGGGGCAATCAAAATGTTGATCAACGACAACATTTTTGAAAAGTACGCTCAGCAGTTCTTTACTATGGCGGGTCAACTATTTCTGTAACGTTGATTGAAATGAACGAGATTGTTTACTACATCACCTAAACAAACGCACAACTAGCAGCACTGGATCCTTCATATGGCCTACGTTTCCGTGCGCAAGCATTTTTTCGGACCACACATGACGTTGCCGGACTTAAGTACTACCTACACGGCAAATATAACCTCGCAAAATGTGCCTCACCAGAGACAACTAAGTACATTGGAAACTGGAAACGTGGCAGCAAATACTGACATGCATGGGACCAGAGCAGTCCGACCTCCAAATTTGCCAGAAGCTAAACACGTTTTGACGATCACTTAGCAACAACTATATTCTAGTTTTTCACGGCCGCCTACTTTGTCAATGGAATGTCATTCTAGATTCACAGAACGATTTAGGAGTATCTGACAAATCTAAGAGAGAGGCTGACGGAGAGAACGATGCAAACAACAGTCACAAAACTCAGTTTTTATATGTGGCTGTGTGCTGACTGACCTTTTTTAGTGTGTACAAAATACATTATTCAATTTTTGTTTATATTTAGTATAACATATTCAAGAAACAAAATAACAAAATGCTGTAGTTAAATTTTAAAGATTTATATTTCTGAAACTTGCAATTTTGTAAAAGATTTTAAATTTCTACTTGCATTTGCTTTTAATATGTTTCTAACAATTTGTTTTGAAAGATTGCTGTTAGCTTAAACTATTTTATTATAATATTTGTAAACAATGTTTAGATATAATTTTATTTTCTAAGATTATACTAAAAAATCAAGAAATGCATTTGTTTTTACAAATTTATGACTGAAAAAAACTGTCATCGCAGCATTTACCTTTATGCTTAATATTTTTACAGTCTACAGCAGTTTGGCATTTTGTTATCACCTCGCATACTGATAGACATGAGTTAAACTCATCTCTAATGATGCAAGTTGATAACTAGAAGATGCTAGTTTAATAACTAGTTTATTTAATTAAATTATCTTTAGATTACGTGAGACCCATATTGTGACCCACTACGTATAATTTGTTCAACCGTGCATCCTACTAACTAAAGTAAATTGCCATCGCATCGGACTGCATTATTAATTAAACTAAAATTGGTTACCTTTTTATGGCTATTAACTGTAGGTGCATAATTTAAAGTAGGAACTTGTAAGAACAGGGAAAAATTAAAGGGAAACGTAAAGATGAAGTACGGAGCTCTATTTACACGCGCACATGTTGGGTCTTACGAACTTTGGATCAGTTCTATAAACGAGCTGTTTAAAACTGAAACTTTTTACTGTTTGTGCTAACTGAAGGGAGATTATTTTGACAAGTAAGTTATCAAGATACGACGTTCAGAATTTGTACTTACTTTGTACTTTGGGGAAATGCCGACGACTTGTGTCAGTGTATACTAACAAGCCACATCTAAGGAACAATAAGGCCGTAAGTATTTCAAACTGACTGCAAACTTAAATAATTTGAAAACTCCAAAGTTAATGGCCATTGTTTTCTCAAAACTTACAATACAGTGAGAGTTGACATTTCATTTGACAATAAAATTTTATTTTTTTCACTATGAATCAAGACACTAAAAAGACCCAGCCGAAGATGAGTAAGGACGTGGGAAACGAGACAAAAAGAAGCCCCATATGTTTAAATCATGGCAGACTTCCACACCAAAGGCAGAAAATGTCAAATAAGCAGTTTTCAAGGGTACAGATAGCAATAATAGCAATTTGTTAAGCGGATTACATAGGGTATCGGAAATTTGCAAGTCACATCATGGATTTTCAAGACTTAGTGCCAAATCCAAATTAAGTGGCTGATCAGCAGAAATTGAAGCTGAACGTAGTAAAAGGAAGTTTGAGCTCAAGGCAGCCAAGAAGCTACAGAAATTGAAACTGAAGGACTTTAAGGTGGATCAAAAGATTTTAAATCAAAAGACATGGTTCACAAGAAGTTAAATTTTGCCAAAGCAGACGTGGATTTAGAGTAAGAACAGTTTAAAGTGAAAATTAAAAACAGCAGTCAGGGGAGTCAGACCAGCGAAGATGAAGATGACTATGATGATAAGAAAATAATGGGAAATAAGAAGTGGATTAAAACTTCAAAGAGAGAAAGCAAAGTTCTATGCATACTTTTGATGCCAATCATCGGCCCATTCCTTATTTATCTACTTATGGCATTTCTCACTCCCATCCCAGTCCTGTCGACCAGTTTACACAGGCGCTAACTGATGCCATCACTCGTGTCAATGTTGCGTTTACGTCATATTCAAGTCATGGCCCTACAAATGAAAATATGGATCAGTTTATGGCCCGTCAGTCTTTCTGATAAGACTTGTGGGAATTATTTGGAATGGCTAACTTTTATTTCTGTGTTCCGACGAACTACTGCCTTATGTGGATTTAGCGATGAGGAGAACATTAGTCGTATTTAGAAGTGTCTGACAGGCAGAGCCAAAAATTGTGTCCAAGCCCTTCTGTCAGCTGCACCAATGTCAAAAAAATTCTTCAAACTTTAGAACGAAGATTTGGCAGGTCTGAGGACATTGTACGGGCTATCATTGCTGAGGCAAAATCTTTTTCTTTTATTAAAAAAGTCAAGGTTAAAACCGTTATAGATTTTGCAAATGCCGTTTGCAATTTGGCAACAGCAATGGTGGCGCTAAAGTCTGATGGCCGTCTTCTAAATCTACAACTGCTGGATGAAATGGTAGCCAAAACACTTTCCTCGTGGAGAAGAGATTGTAGAATATTCCTGATTTCTAGGCCAGGACCAATCAAATTGAAGGATTTCTATACGTGGTTAAATAAGAAGGTGGACAAGCTGAGCTTTATTTCCACTCCTGCTATTGCCACGCCTCTCAAGAAGTGGGAAAAATGAAAGCTATTAAAGCCAGGGGCAGTGCTTGCTGGTATAGCTAAAGCCGAGAAAAAGGGGATAAGAAATAATTTAGAGCGATCAAAATTTAAGTCAAACAAAGGGAACAATAATAGCAGTAATGATAAGGAAGCTGATCTTCAGTGTCTGTTGTGTGACAAAACCAATCATGGCATTTTTAAGTGTTTTACGTTCTCTAAATTGAGCCAGGACTACCGATGAAAGTGGGCAGTAGAGGCCAAACTTTTGCTTCTCATGTATGAAAAAAGGCCATCCCATTAAGTTCTGAAGTCGAAAGTCAAGTGTGAAGTAAAGGACTGCAATCTTCGCCACAATACTCTAATCCACAATCCAGATAAACGCACGCCTAAGAAAAACCGCCTAAAGTGAAAAATAAGCCAGGAAATAAAAGTGACACCTGTGCCTATGCTTCCCATGGGAAACATATCTTCCCCACGATTCTTCCCGTTGTTCTTGTGGATCCAGGGGGAGAAGTTTCGACGTATGCTATGCTAATTGAAGGATCGACTGTGACTATACTCGAGTTCAAGATGGAGTTAAACTCCAAATGAGATTAGACTTGTGAGGGAGGAGTCAAAATATTCTTTTCATGGCATCAATTACAACTCTTGACAGAACTGTGATTCTAAGAAAGTGAATTTGGAAGTAATTGCCATCAGTGGGGAGAAGTACGAACTAAATAATGTTCAAACCATTAAGGATTTATCTTCCTTTCCTCTTCAGTCAGTGTCGCTAACGCATTTGACAAAGTGGCCGCATCTCCAGTCAGCGGTTGTTTAATAAATAAACAAATAAATAGAGCAAAGCCATCAGTTTTGATAGAACCGGAACATTGCGATTTAGTTGTCTCAAGAGAAATTAAGGCTGGATCGGCCAATCCTCCCGTAGTGTCGCTTGCTAGGTAGGGATGGGTTGTCTATGGACCATCTTTAATGTACAGAGGGAAAATTGATGGGAATATTCAATTTGTGTACCATCAGGATAAAATAACGGATCTGCTTCACCGACTTATTAAGGAATCGTTCTCCATCAAAGCGCTTGGTGTCAAAATAGTAAATCCGGAATCAAGATCTAGACAGGATAGAATTTCAGAGGCCAATATGAAAGAGGCCACTAAACGGATCGAAGATCAATACGAGACCAGTTTTTTATGGAAGCAGAATTGCAGTCAACTTCCAGCTAATAAAAAGATGGCCATCTAAAGGTTGCAGTATGAAGTAAAAAAGATGGATCGGGACTCAGACTACGCTAAGTTGTATGGTTCCAAAATTAAAGATTACTCAAGAAAGCTACATCAAAAAGCTGACAAGTAAGAAAAGTGCCATCATTGACTCACAAACTTGGTATCTTCCTCATTTTGATGTAGTAAATCCAACTTAGCCCGGAAAATTTAGACTGGTTTATGACGCCGCCGCAAAGTCTCAGGAAGTAAGTCAACAACGATGGCCCGTATACGGGATTAGACTCACTGAAGAGTCTTCCTGAGGTCCTCTTTATATTTAGGCAACGAAAAGTGGGGTTCTCGGCATACGTCAAAAAGATGTTCCATCAATTGAGAATCCGAGACAAGGACCTTTCGGCTTAGCGGTTTTTGTGGCGTGGTATAGACCGGGACTAGGAGCCAGAAACATATTGAATGAACGTAATCATATTTTGGGCTGTCTGCTCCCATGCCTTTGCTCAATATGTCAAGAATGTCAATGCCATCAAAAACGGAAAGGGCTTACTAGCAGCTACCATTGCCATTATTCACCGACATTATATGGATGACTACTTGGACAGTGTAGGCTTAAAAGAAGAAGCTGTGACTCGAATCTAAGAAGTTATAGTTACTTAATTGTCGGGGCTTCTAAATTCGTAATTGGATTTGAGGTAGTAAAGAAGTAGTAAATATTTCTCCGGAAAAAATAGTAGCGGATGGAATAAAAAGGTTTGATATCAATCTTAAAATTCCTCTGAAGCGAATTCTAGGATTGAAATGGGATGCTAGAACTGATAACTTTATATTCACTCTCAAATTACACACAGTGAATTCAGAAATTGTGATTGGGGAGAAAAGGCAATCAAAAAAGGAAGTTCTCAAATTAATAATGTCTATCTTTGGTGTTCTCGGATTTGTGTCTGGTCTAATAATCAAGGGTAAAATTATTTTGCAACAAATCTGGGTTACTGGAGTTGGGTGGGACGATGAGATGACTAACAAAATTCACATCAAATGGCTGAAGTGGATTCAAGAACTTTAGTCATTGGTTAATTTTCGAATCCCAAGGAGCTATCTGCAATCATGGTCCAGTATGGATGTCAAAAACTCAATATTTTATGCCATGCAAGTGAGCAAAACGATGCATCTGTTGCCTACTTCAGATTCAAGAATAGTAGAGGTGACATCTAGATGGCATTTGTACTTTTAAAGGCAAGGGTTGCTCCGACGAAGCCAATATTCATCCCGCGTTTGGAACTGTAAGCAGCTTTCATGGCCAGTCGGATGTCTTGTGTCATTAGTCTTGAAGCTAAAAACGGAATTTGTAACTGTCGTCGTAAATTTAGATTCCACTCTTCCAGAAATGTCAAGATTTTTTTCATAGCTCCGATTAATACGTTCTTCTGCTTGGGTAAATTGCGCGTTGTTCATCTTTGGATCTTTTTAAAAATTCAATAATATACATAAAAAGTGAATTGACTTCCTCTGAAATGTTCAAAGCAGAAAGAAAATGGTCAAAGCAGGTGCAATGAGAAAGTTTTTCTGCTGAAATGAAGTCTTGGTGATGGCAATAGTGTTCGTAAAGACAGGAAGTTGTTCAAATTACTACCTTTATTATATTTTCATGGCAAAATAAGTGTAAAAAGAAGGTTGAATAATGCTGACGTCCATGTGAGTGATAATAATCGCCGACCTATAATTTTTCCATCAAAACATGATTATACAAGAATGTTAATTCAGCGTTACCATGATCAAGCGGGCCACCATGGACAGAAAAGGGTAATTAATGAAATACGGCAGAGGTACGCTGCCGAGGTTGTACAAAGTTCCTGGAATTTTTGTCTTATATGTAAAATCAGACAAGGTACATGAGACAATCTTACAGGCAATCAGACAATCTTAAGGTGCCAGAAATGAAACAGTTGCCATCAGTAAAACTCCAAAAAGTAACTTGTACACTTACTTATACTGGAATAAACTATTTTGGACCAATTCTTGTTGATGAGAAAAGAAGCCATGAAAAAACGTACAGTGCTCTCTTTACATGTTTAACTACAAGAGCAGTGCATTTAGAAATTGCAGGTTCCTTGTCTACCGATGCTGCAGTCATGGTCATTCGGAGATTTATTAGAATAAGAGGTTGTCCTAAGGAAATTTGGTCAGATAACGAAACCAACCCTCGAGGTGAAGATGCCGAGCTAAAGAAAAAACTTTTGGAATTGGATCAACTCAAGTTAGAAAGCAAAATGGCAGTTAAAGAGATCAAGCAAAATTTGATTCCTCTGGCTGCTCTGCATTTTTGTAGTTCTTGGGAGAGGATGATGAATTCCGTTAAAATTGCTATGAATGCCATTTTAAAAGAAGGCATCAAAAAATTAAGTGTTTGTTGAGGCCAAAAACATTATAAACAGTCGTCGTCTCACTAATGTTTCATTCGATCCAGATGACCCAGAGAGTTTAACTCCCAATCACGTCCTTATTGCGACTTCAAGTTCTGCTCAAATTTCAGGAGTTTTTGATAATGGGGATTTTTGTTCACGAAAACAGTGAAGAGCAAATCAGCGTCTTATCGACCATTTTTGGAAAAGATGGCTAAAGGAGTATCTTCCAACTCTGTCACGAAGGACAAAGTGGCATTGTCATGAAATGCCTGTGAAAGTTGGCGATTTAGTGTTTCTGGTAGACGAAAATATGCCTAAGAACGTATAGCTTTGTGAAAAAGTTACTGCAATTTATCCTGGAAAACATGAGATAGTTCGGGTGGTGGACGTCAAAACTAGTAAGGGAAAGTACTGAAGACCTGTGGCCAGGATCTCCTTCTTGATGTGAAAGAGAATGGCGTTTTTGCTCAGCAAGATTTTAGTGATGAAGAAGCGGGTTCCCCAGACGGGGGAAAGAATGTGGCTGATCAAGTAGATGCAGAGTCGGAGACCGTCGAATGAAGGCCATCTTTATGTTAACTTCTGAATTATTTACAATTTCGATGTGTATATGAAATTCATTGCATTTTCTAGGATTCTTGTAGGAAGTCGTACAAATATTGGGAGAAAAATGTGTACATGTAAAGTGTGTACGTTTGAGTTTCGTGTTTGTGGCATTGTGTGTTGGGGAATACGAGTTTGGAATTTTTTTGTTATGTCTGCATGTAGGTGTTGAGGAACGTATTTTCCTTAGAAATTTTCAGCCACGACAGAAACAAACAAGGAACAAGCAGACTTAATATCGTCCTAAAGTTTTTAATTTAAACCTGAGTTTGTTTGTGATTGACGACATTGCTGTCTTCTCCCAATCACTGATTAGTGTATTAAGTGTTTAATTGATTGGAATAAAAGTTTAATAACTAGTTTATTTAATTTTCTCATCTATAAATTCCGTTAGACCCGTTGTCTGACACACTACGTATAATTTGTTAAACCGTGCATTTTAATAACTAAAGGAAATTGCCATCGCATTGAACTGCATCATTAAAATAAACTACAATTGGTTACCTTTTCATGACTATTAACTGTGGGTGCATAATTTAAAGTAGGAACTTTTAAGAACAGGGAAAAATTAGGATAAACTACTGTGCTCTATTTACACGGGCACACAGTAAATAGACCTATGTACAAACTGTTGCAAAAAATTTATGTGTATTCGGATTACTACCAAGCAAGGTATGTTTACAATAAACTGTTCCAAATATGGTGTCAGTAAGCATGCATGAATTTTATCTGGTTGTAGGACATTGTACTGCCGGACAATTTCTTTCCAGACATCCCCCCCCAGGCGGGGACAGACATTCAGTCACTTTGTGTCAAAAACGTGTGAACAGTAGTCACTAATTTTTTTAAAAACTACCTCTTTGTGAGCCCAAGGAGCAGGCCAGAAAAAAAAACCGTTCAATTTCGTTCGTGTTTATTTGCTTAAAAGAACAATCGGTCTCACAGGCACTGTCAGCCATTTAACAGGTACCGAAGGCATTTCGTTCAGGTACCGAAGCGTCGGTGTCCCAAACCCTCGAAGGCCCAGGCTCCTGATTTGGAAATGAACGAAGGCAGTTCCAGAGCACAGCTCCACAAAGCGTCACAAATAAGCTCCTATGCGCTTTGGTCCCTAGAAACGCTTGAGGCAGAATGGGGTGGTAAATTATTTTTACCATTGACAAGTCAAGGTATATATTTTTTATGCGTACATTAGAAGTTCCTAACTACATTTTACTTCCACGTTCCTCTTTTACTCCTACTCCTACGTATGTTATAGTATGTATGTGACATGTAATGACATGGTCATGCTATACAATATAGAATAGGAATTATTTCGTTCTATAATTAATTTTGTATTTATTTATGCTATACTATTTACTTTTAAATTCTCGAGAGATTGGTGAAGGAAAAATATATAAAAGTAGTGTACATGCCAAAGTTATAATAAAATAAAGAAATGCTTAGCTGCAATTTACAATTTTCTGTAGATACATGAGATATTCAATAAACGATTTAAATTTACGTGAATGAAGATTAATGCAATAAATTAAAATAAAGAGCACAAAACGGCACATCATTTTTCTAATACAATAGTTATACCTAACACAATGATAATAAACGCAGAATACTTAATGGTATTAATCAGCCCTTGTATTTGAAAAATGTTAGTGTATATAAGATTTCGGACCTGAAGTTAAGTCATTTAATATTTTAAGAGCAAACTCAAAACTAAAAAAAGCAGAAAACAATTAACAACACGATTACGTTGCACCACCAGGCAGTAGTAGATAAATTGCACAACCGGGCAGTGTTAATTTAATTGCATGACCAGGCAATGCCAGTTGGGTTGCAACACCAGGCAGTGTAATTTACATTAATTAACCGCGCAGTGTCAGTTCGGTTATAAGACGGAAAACTGACTTAAAGGTTTTTCGACAACGTGGAATCGGTTCCGTTTCACCCCCATGTATTGTCTGTTATGATGCACGACCGGGCAATGTCAGTCGCACTACCTAGTAGTGTCAGTTTTTTTGCATGTCACAGCTGGGTTGCAACACTAGGCAGTGTCAGTTAGGTTACATGACCGCTCAGCGTCAGTTGCGTTAAACTACAGTGCAGTAAAAGATCGCTTTTGTGACAAAGCGGTGTCGGTAACGTTGCACCACCAAATATTGTCTGTTAGTTTGCACGACTGGACAGTGTCAGTTAGGTTGCACCACCTAGTAGTATAACTTTGGTTGCACGACTTGCCATCACAGTTGGGTTGCAACAAAGAGCAGTTTCAGTTACGTTACATGACCGCGCAGTGTTAGTTGGGTTGAACGACAGGGCAGGAAGAGATCGGTTTCGCGACATTTCTGTTGGTTACGTTGCACCACTAAGTATTATCTGTTAGTTTGCAAGAATAAAAAGTTACGTTGTTAGGTAGGTCGCACCACCTAATGGTGTTAGTTTGGTTGCACGACTGGACGTCACAGTTAGGTTGCAACACTAGGCTTAGTCAGTTAGGTAACCCGACCGCGTAGTGTCAGTTGGGTTGCACAAAAGGGCAGTGAGAGATCAGTTTCGTGACAACGCGGTGTCGATGAGGTTTTACCACCAAGTATTTTCTGTTAGGTTGCACGACTGGGCGGTGTCAATTAGGTCGCACCACCTAGTAGTATCACGTTGGTTGCACGACCCGCCGTCTCAGTTGGGTTGCAACACCGAGCAGTGTCAATTAGGATACATGACCGCGCAGTGTCCGTTAAGTTGAACGACAGGGCAGTGAGAGATCGGTTTTGCGACAACGCGGTGTCGGTTTCGTGGCACTACGAAGTAGTGCCTGTTAGTTTGCAAGACCAGAAAGTGTTAGGGAGGTCGCACCACCTAGTGGTGTTAGTTTTGTTGCACTACAAGCCGTCACAGTTAGGTTGCAGTTAGGTTGCAACGGGAACTGCAAGCGGGCCGAAGACCAAAGATATGTCCCACAAGCTGCCCCAAGACCCGAAGACAGAACTGCAATCTATCCGAAGAACAATTCTGCAAGAGAGCCAAAGACCAAAGAACCGATGCAAGTCAGCGGAAGCCCGAAAAATGCAACCTACCTGAAGGCCGAAGACTCTTCGGCTGGGCTGCAATCTAGCCGAATAAGTGCCATACAAGTTAGCCGAAGCCCGACGTTTTTCTGCAACCTGGCCGAAGAACTTCGGCACAACCTACCCGAAGACCTTCGTCTGAAACTGCAACCCACCCGAAAATTTTTTTTTAAATAGACTTCTTATTTGTTGGAGCAGAAAACACGTAAATTATTATTTAAAAATTTTGATAATCTTCAATCCAATTGTAATGCAGTAAACTTTTAATGCTTTTCACGATGTTTGCATTAGGGAAATCAGTTGAAAATAGAAATTTGAATTGTTTGCATTAATTAGTGTAGAGATGATTTTGGGGGTATGTAAACTCTTCTCGTTGTTAAACTATTTAGAACCTATTACCTCACAGTGGTATACGGACATTTTCCACCCGGAAATTGTCCCCGCCCCCGGACATAATCCCCCCGCACTTTTTCCCTCCATGCAGTAACCCCGGACATTTTCCCCCCAGTCCCAAAATAAAACTAATGGTAAAGACAGGTACACTGAAGTTTCTGTTGGCGAAAGCTCCATTGGTAGTGTTCAGACTTTGTGTAGTTCCTACCCGGGAAATATTAGTCTACACTCACATGCTTGTACAGTAAATATGTTTAGTGCTATTGATAACTTACCATTATTAATGACTTAAATAGTTGAGTTTTTCACTGTCTTATCACCCCCTATCTTGTAACTATTAACTTTAAAGAATATTACTATGATCTAAGCTGCTTTTGTTTCAATATTCATTTTTACGTTTTTGAATTTATATTTTATGTTTCACAACGCGATATCGCTTTTTGGTTGATAATTTTTAGATTGAATTCGATTTGTGGGTAAAGCGATTTCAAATTAATCGACGGTTACTCGGTTCGAAAGTAAGTAATGAATCGTCACTTTATAGTATAACCATATGCATTTTAGCATCCTAATCCTAAATAAGGGTACGGGGGGAAAACGTCCGGGGTTACTGCTGTGGGGGAATATGTCCGGGGATATAATGTCCGGGGGTGGGGAAATGTCCGGGGGGAAAGTCCTACAACCCCTGACAGTACAAGATCCTCATCTGGTTTATAAAAATCGATGAAATGACTCCACCATTGTGAAAGTCTAGAACCGTCAGTCGTTGACGTACCTAAAAATTTAATTGCAGGCATTTTTTGTTAAAGGATTTTTGTTAAAAATTATTGTAGATTCACCTGTCTGATCAAAAAACATTATCCAGTGTTTAATCAAGCATTGTTGGCATTTAGGTCAGACTACAAGAGTTTTGCAATAATATTGATGTGACAATCGTTGCCTTTGACTAATAAATAGTTAATGTTTACTTCACAACAAAATGGGAAAAGTAGAATGTTGGTGCATCAGTTTAAGATTTTTGCATCTCATGGAGAAATTGAATGAACACACAAATTTTCCGTGAAGGCATGCTCGCTTATTTTGGTTATTTGTTATTGATGCTGGAAGAAACATGCCTTCGGTACGATTTGGGAGAAAAATCTCCTGGAGGGATAATGTCTATGGTGGGGGAATGCCTAGGAGGAAATTGTCCTACAACCGAAATTTCACCGTAGTCAAATAATACCGGACACAAGTATTTTAAAAATGAATGGAGTTAATACGGCCTTCCTATCTCAAATTTTAATAATGGTATTTGGCACTATTTGGAATTCGCCGGTTTTCGTAGGTCACTAATGATATATAAGCGCTAGTAATTTTATATGGAGCTTGTACTAACTACTGGGTATCCAATGCCTCCCGAGTGCCTCAAAAAACGTCCGTCCCAAATAACTCCCGTGGTCCCACAGAACCCCCGAAGTCTTTAGCATTTAATCAAATGGAGGAGTCTCTGCTTTCTAATAATTCCCTGGTGTAGGAAAATTTTGGGGGTTACTCCATCAGGAGTTATTAGAAGTTTTACAGTTTGTGTTAGTATATGCCTGCAATTAAATTTTTAGGTACTTTAACGGCTGACGGTTCTAGACTTTCACAATGGTGGAGTCATTTCATCGATTTTTATAAACCAGATGAGGATCTTGTACTGTGAGGTAATAGGGACTAAATGGTTAAACAACGAGAAGAGTTTACATACCCCCAAAATCATCTCTACACAATCTCTTAATCAACACATCTCTTAATGCAAACAATTCAAATTTCTATTTTTAACTGATTGCCCTAATGCAAACATTGTGAAAAGCATTAAAAGTTTACTGCATTACAATTGGATTTAGATTGAAGATTATCAAAATTTTTTAATAATAACTTACGTGTTTTCTGCTCCAACAAATAATAAGTCTATTTAAAAAAAAATTTGTTTTCCGGTGGGTTGCAGTTTCAGACGAAGGTCTTCGGGTAGGTTGTGCCGAAGTTCTTCGGCCAGGTTGCAGAAGAACGTGGGGCTTCGGCCAACTTGTATGGCACTTCTTCGGCTAGATTGCAGCCCACCCGACGAGCCTTCAGCCTTCAGGTAGGTTGCATTCTTCGGGCTTCGGCTGACTTGCATCGGTTCTTAGGTCTTCGGCTCTCTTGCAGAATTGTTCTTCGGGTAGATTGCAGTTCTGTCTGCGGGTCTTCGGGCAGCTTGTGGGACATATCTTCGGTCTTCGTCCCACTTGCCGTTCCGTGTTGCAACACCGCGCAGTGGCAGTCAGGTTATGTAACCAGACGGTGTCGGTTTGGTTGCACCACTAGGTTTGGTCAATTGTGTAGCCCGACAAGGCAGTGTCAATTTGATTGCACGATTGAGCCATTTCAGTTGGTTTTCATGACTAAAAAGATTTAGTGTATTTAAACGACCGGGCATTGTATTTTGAGATAGACGACTGGGCAACGTCAGTTTGTTGCACGACTCAGCCGCATCAGTTCCTTGGCTCGACCAGACTGTGTCAGTTTTGTTGCACGCCCTAGCATTGTCAGGCACGTTCCGCAACTAGGCGGTGTCTTTTGGGTTGCACAACCAACAAGTGTTACTTAGGTTGCCTGGCAGTGCAGCGTCAAGTAGGTTGCGTGACAACGCAGTGTCAGTTGGCATTTATTGCAACAGCAGTTGCAACGCCAGATGTTGCAACAGTATAAACAGTAGCAGCAATTTGTTGCATTAAAGTTAAGAAAAGGATTAATCAAACCAGTGCTTAGTTTGAGGTTCAATATGTATTTTAAGTTTAATATGCTCCCTATTGTTAGAGACACGTAGTGTTGTCACATTACAGTAGCACAATTAAAACTGCTTTTGCGTCAATGTATGCATTATTGGCCAAACTATAAACTGCGAAGGCAATCATAATTCTATACAACCTATAAGTTGTTCGGTTTCAGATTTAAAAGATTTGGATCAGGATAATATTAATATGATTAAGTCGGAGTTCAAGGCTGACAATTTATAGTTTGATAATTATGAGCAGACACTAACTTCAACAAAGCATTATTTTGCTAAATTTTCACGCACAAAACTGGATCTTGAGAACAAGTAATTTGTAATCTGTATTAGATAATTAGGTTTAAACTTTTATAAGACTTGAAACCCTTATTTTGTTGTTTTTTCTAGAATATATTTTACTTTTATTTTTTAACATCAACCTTACTTTGCTAATACTCTCGGAAACAATTGTAAGTGTCATTGGTGTGTTAGTTTTTGGCAGTACTGCGAATTTTAATTCATGTTTTTTCTTCGATTTAAATGCAATATTTTATAATCAATTAACAAAATAAATTACATGTTTAATAAAACTAAAACAAAACATACGTGGCTTTGGGTTGTAACACTGAATTTCCCTACCTACTTAAAATAATAATATAATTCAAATAAAATATTGATGCATACGCATTAAAGTCATTAACATACAGCTATATTTAATATAATTATGAGTGTTGAGTTTTAACACTAAATTCTATCACACATGGGCCACATGCTTTATACTTATGACTTATATAGTAATATAATATATATGCCGTGATATGCATAAGCATACAGCATCAATATTAAAATTGAATATATACGGCATACGGTAACGGTAGGTAGGTACTACTAAAGGTACTTAGGTACTTGTCTATTGCACTCCACGGTAGTCCATAGTACTCCACAGCTTACAGCGTACAGTGGACGAAAAAAGATCCTCCTATTATCAGGGGTCGGCTTAGAAAGCAGGCGGAGTGGAAATTTCATAGTCGAAGGCACAGGCTCCACCAAGCTCCCCAAAGCTCCAAAACTCGAGGAGTCCGTTTTACTTTTCTTGGAGGGCTCATATGCGCTTTTTTTTCGTCGAAAAAATGACCGACCAAAAATTCAAGCTCCACCGCATTCCGTTCTCGAATGGCTTACACTGCTCACAGGCAGTCAGAGGCAACATTTCACCTCATTTCCCTCACTAAGGCTCACTTTGAGCCGACCCCTCAGATACTGAAAGTTATTTCTACCTACCTTAAAAAAATGTTGTAGCCTTTAGCAAAGCATGTTAACATATACTATATACAATTCTAATGAAGAATAACTATTACTATTACTAGTATGAACGGAATCAACACCAAAACTTAATCACCAATTAAAAATTAAACATATTGATTTATTCTATTAAACTATATACAAATAAATTAGATCTCAAATCTGTAATTAAAATTATTTAATCTGTGTTTTATGTCAGTGCCAGTACAATTAATCATCATCACATAAAAAACTATATTATGTAATTAAATTAACAGAAAACATTTAAATGTAATAAAATAGTATTTTTAAATAAAATTTTAATTAATAAATAACTAAAAATATAAAGCGCAGCAGTATTGTAAATGTAAATTAAAAATGTTATTGCAGTAATAATGTTATATTAAAAAAAATTAGACAGTTTGGAGTACTACAACAAATAAATAATTAAAAAACCAAAACTACAATAATATTTACAAGTAGTACAGCTTTAAAACTGAAGTCGTAGAAATTTTGAATTTATTTATAGTGTTTCGTATACATTTTACGCAAAAGTCGAGTTAGTCTGGAATTAACTTTTTCTGTGACAATTGTTTTTTCAAGCCTCCCTGCTTCTGTCTTCGTTTTAGGCTTTTATTATTTTCAGTTCTCTCTTTCATCTTTGACTCTGAGTCTGAATCAGACCCATAACTTAAATCTAAATCTGCAAATTCAGAACTAGAGTCTGAATTGTCCAAAGATTTTGTACTGAAACAGCTGTCATAGCCGGAAGTTTTGTTTCGCCTTATGTTTTATATTTAAGAAATGTTTAGCCAGCAGACATTACTTTTAGGCTGACAGTCGTAGGCCCTGACATTTGCCGGGTGGTGGTCCGCTTAAAAAATCTTTTTCGGGTAGTCACTAAATTTTATTATTAAAACATTAACAGTCACCCACTTTTATCAGCGTAACACTATAACCCATCTACTTTAATGAATTTACAACACAAAGAGTCACTTTCTTTTATTATTGCAACAAGATCAGTCACCCACTTTAATCATAGTAGCACCAACAGCCAGTGTTGCCGTTGCAACACCACTAATCATGTTAATGATTAACGATACGATTAAATTAAAATTATGACAAAGTAGCAGCCATTGCCTTTGCACCCTGCTGTGCCGTGGTGTCTGCAATCCAGACACAATATCATTTGACTTAGTTTCATGATGCAGTATGACTACAGGGGTTTGTGCGGAAATGGCGGTGAAGTTGTGGAGGTTGTACTACCCAAGAGTATTGGCTGGAGCCGACCGAGCCATGACAAGGATTGATGCATGATGTGACATGTGGGACTGGAACAAAAGATAATTTTGCTAAGCATATGGGCATTTAAATTCATTTTAATGTAATGTACTGTCATGAGGATGAATGGTAGGAAATGAGAGCCAGAGTTTTATTATTGGAGTTGACTGGGGCTGGAATTGCATTGTAGTGTAAGAGTGTGGATGGTATATGGGCATTGTGATGTAATGAGACAGAGTGGAGAAGTCCAGAGCAAGTGCTAATGTTTGGACTACGTTCCCATGGTAACGTGTGTTAGAGTATGAGAATCATCTGAGATGTGGCTGCCAGTGCTGGTCATATTAGAGCAGTCATTGTTGTCCCTTTATTAATGTATGAAAGTTGAGATTGATAAAATTTAAAGTGAGCGGGGATTTGTATTGTTTGGAGGGATCACTATGGCAACGGGATCATACGGTATGTGAAATGTGAGGAACAGACGGAGTGAAGGAGTGCTTCACGAAGAGGGAGAGAAGGTGCTAATAAAATCGGTACCGTATGGGATTGAATGGACATGTACATACTCCAAAACCCTGAGAGAGAATTCCTAATGGATTTTATCACTGAGAATTGTGTTGCTCAACTACATATTATGGAAGAAGGGGGCGATACCGTTTATATTCATTATGTAAAAGAACTGAGGCATGGACAGAGTTGTGGAATATTTCACGAGGGGGAAGACAAGGTGCTAATAGAATTGGAACCGTATGAGATTGAATGGACATGTACATACTTCAAAACCCTGAGAAATAATTCCTGATGGATTTTATCACTGAGTATTGTGTTGTTCAACTACAAAGTATAGAAATAGAGGGCAACATTTCTGTTATAGATACGAGACTTGAACTGGGATGCTTAAGATGGATAGAATTTGATTAAGAATGTGAGGCTGTTGCATATTAAATACTAGTAGAACTGTAGAACCTGTGACGTACCTGTGTATGTATCTACTCATTATTAGATATGCATAGTGTACTAGTTGCGTATTGCTAAATGCAATTAACATGTATAATATATTGAATTATATACATTGACCATAATAAAATGCACCTATTTCATTATTTTAATGTACATACTTATTTAAAATATGTTAATATTAGTACTGCAATTAAAGTTAATAAGCAATGATTAATTTAATTTTAAATGCAATAAAAAAAATGACTGTTGAAAAAAATTTACCTCATTCTTAAAAATAAGTGAATAACAAAAATTAAAATTAACGTGCCCATTGCAAGCTGACATGTATATATGTATATGTATGTACACGTATATAGCATATCTACACACTGCGGCGGGATGTATACAGTAGTAGGTTGATATTTGGGTTCTGGATTAAATAATATTTTGAAATATTCTGTATTATTAAAAGATTCTGAACAGAATTCGATGCACCTTGCAGCCCTTAGCACTAGAGAGTGCACGGAGCTAGGATGGCTGTGTTACTGTAAATGTGCGTGACATGCATATTAATAGTTAATTAATTCCACGCACCGATTGAGGCTTGGCGGAGGCTTTTGTTGGGGTCTAGTGGACTTTTGAAATCAAAATTTTGAGACCAACATAGCTCTGAGCTTCAACTTTTCTAGTATCAATGTGTTTTATGTATGTGTGCTACCTATAAGCAAGACATACTTACAATGAGATATATGTATACGTATATATGTAAATGTATATATGTATATGCCCTACTGTATACCTTTACACTACCTTTTAACAGCAGTATATCGTCATTATTATTGATTGTAATGCTGTATACTGTCACTGCATACAGTTGCTGTGGTAGGAGTGTTTGAAACAAATATTATTAAATTTAAATATTAAGCACAACTGGACAAAATAAGGTGCACTTTCAGACCTCAAGCATTGCAGGAATCAAATCAAAGTGGAACATTTGTTACTAAGGATGTGCGTGATATGCATATTAATATAATATTGATCCAACGTACACTAAAGCTTGCTTTTGGTTTCCCTAGAGTCCATTAGAAATATAATTTTTGTATATCAGCCAGGACTAAAAACTGAAATTAACCTGCTGTGGGACGGATATAAGTATTTTTAGTGCTTGTAGTCAAGTGGGCCGCAAGTTTTTTTGAGATATATGTTTAGTTGTTTGTTTGCTATATGTTTTTAGTATATGGTTTATGAATCACAACAATGTATAGGATAAACTGAAATGCACGTGTAAATCGCAAGTGTAAAATGCAAGGACAACAGGTGAGCAAGCGCAGTGAGATGCAGGTTGTTGTTAATGCAGTATGCTAGTATTGTATGCAGGTTTTCTATTGCAGAGTAAAGGTTTATAGTAATGCAGATTTACATTTATACATAATTACAAGTTTAATTTTTTTTTTGATTTTTTTCACATACACACAAATTCATACATACAAATATTTACATGTATAGGTTACAAATACAACTCACACATTCATATTTACATTAACTATTCACAAGTTTACATATTATTTACAGCCTTAAATTTAATTTACAAGTACGGATATTATTTACAAGTGTGCAAAAACTCTGCAGACGCCAGAATTAAATTATGTATTTACGAGTTTACACATTCTACACAATGACATTTACAGTATTTTTATGCTACTATTTACAAACATGTACATCTTAGGTCACTACAAAACACTATATAATTATTTATTGTTACATTTATTTAAATAATGCTGTATACTGTAGATAAATACAGTTGCTGGGGTAGGAACGCTGGAAACAAATACTATTATATTTAAATATTGTGCTCAATTTGACAAAACAAAGCGCACTTTCAGACCTTTAGCATTGCAGAAAGCAAAGCAAAGGGAAACTTTGTTACTTACAATGTGTGTGACATGCATAATAATTAAATAAAATTACTATTGACAATAAAAGCAGAGGCTTGTGATTCAACTTTAACTACACAAGCCCTGCCTTTTTGTTGTGTTTAAAGAAAAGCTTGGTAGGTGAGCGTCACTTAAATATAAAGCAATATTGTTGAGTGTAGGCACTCATAAAGGGAGGTTGTTGAAGCCGTCAGCCAGTCAGTTAGCTACTTTTAACCTGTGCGCATTAGTAACATTATCGATTTTATTCCCAATCTCATATAGAACTGAAAGATAAAAGTAATTTTGGAATCTACTGTTACGTGTGTTAACTCGTATTTGTGTGGGTACTGTACACAGCAATTCCAATCAAAAGAGATTCGCAAGCAACATGTTATAGAAAAGCATTCAAAGTATCAACATTATTTAATATCACAAAGCTGTCAGTTTGAAGAACATCAAAACCTTTTTAAACTTGCCCAAGACTTAACGTCACAGCTATCCAAAGAATCCATAGACTAAACAATTAATAACAGAGCTTTTATAATTGAAATTATGTTAACTATTGTGAGCTGCCAATACTGTGGTCGCTTTTCCACAGTCAAAAAGAGTTGTTGGTCCAGAAAACCAAAAATAACGCTTATCGTAATTTAAATTCTAGACTTCATACAAATAACTTTGGATCTGTACAACTTTGAAATTCCTGTAGTGCTTGCTACGAAAGAATAGTGTTTTTTAACACAGATATTACGTCTTGTGTGCTTAAATTTACGAGACAATAAACTTTGGCTAAAACCACTAAATCGTGTATTAAAGATTAATCATTCATCAGAACAAAATTTATCTGAACTGTCTAGAAGTATCTGCTGTAGACATGTAAAGTGTTGTTTCTGCAAACGAACTCCACGTCAATTTACAACGGCAGCAACAAAAATATTAAATAGATACAGAGAACGTAATCAACCAGGGTCAGACTGTTTTTTATTCAACCCAGATTTGGTTCCACTTGTCTCAAAGTCTTATTTTTATGCCTTTAATCTTGAACATACTTTGTGTTCCGATTGTTTTTACAAGCACAGACTCACAGCCAAGGATAATTTGGATTGCAACTGTACATGCAATTTAAGTGGTGCGATTTCAGATAAATCGACTACTTGTGAACTACTGGCAATAAATAATTTTAGTGAGTTTGAATTATTATCTCAGAATTTAAGTATGCAAATCTTTGCTCCTCAAGTAATTCCATATACTTCTTTAGCTCAGCATCAAGAACAAATTGCAGACATTGTGAAAAAACAAATAAGTTTACCTGGAAGACTTTTTCACAAACAATCATTAAAAATGATAATTGTGGGTGTCTTCGGCTCAGGCAAATCAATAGTAATAAAGACATTGCAGCGCATCTTGTCTTAAAGACAAAGCCAAGGTGAAACATTTTTTTTTGGAGTGTGTTGCTTTCTTGGAGTGTGTGCTTCCAGTTTGAAAGGCACTACATTTCATTCTTGGTTCAAGATATAACCTTTTGCAAATAGAAGTATTATCGACCAAATCACGAACGGTATTTCAGCTGTGGATAAACACAAATTCCAAAATGTCAAAGTTCTACTTTTTGACAGAGTTTCAACTATAGGCTTGAAATTACTGCATTTTGTGGACGCCTTTATGAAACTAGTAGATCCATCTCGGGCAGAGTTGCAGTCTAGCAAAAAAAACGTACTTATGTTTAATGACTTTCTGCAATGCTCTTGTTCAGTAGACAGTAATTTGTATTCTCAGTTCTTAGTACAGACTTTAAACGAATTGCAAGAAGCTACTAAATTGTACAAAAGTTTTAATACTGTTTTTGTATTGGACACACCGTTTTGGCAAAGCAAGGATGATTCTAGACAACTGAAGTACTACGAGTTTCTAATAAGATTGAGGTATTGCAAATGCACTCCTCTTGATTTTCACAATTTGCAACAACGACAGCAGCATATTTTTCAATCAGAACTTTTGGATATTGAATTTAAAAAATTTTTTAAATCAATTTATCTCTTTAAAATTAACAGCAACGTATCAGCACACAGTAACTTTGTGATTCATAATTATGGTGACATGTAGTACATAATTATATTAAATTTTATAATTAAATTTAGTTTAAGTTATAAGTATTAGAGATTTTTTAAATGTGTATAAATGAAAAATTGATTAAAATATTTTGATTGCTATTTTGCAGAGAGATAATCCTAAGATTTTATCCTGGTTTTATTAAGGTTGCAGCTGGGAAACCAGTTCACTTCTAAAAGACCCACTTGAAATAGATTATGGCGTACCTATCATGTTGACGCAAAACTTGGATGTGGGATCAAATCTTACTATTAGAAGCCGAGGCACGGTCGTGGATTCAATATTGAGCTCCGTCAAGAACATACTTTACTGGAATAATTTTGTGGAAACTATAGTTGTAGACTTTCCAAATTATCGAGGAAACAATATTTTTGTTACCTCAAGAGAAAAAGGTAAAATTAACACGCTTGGAGTATTGTGAACCAGATTTAGAAGCAAATCAGTATGTTAAAGTCTAGGCATTTCCACTTTTCTTGAATTGGGGGATGACAATACACAGATCGCAAGGCATTGCTACAGAAAAAGGGTATGCGCACTTGGATACTAGAGAAATTATAGCGTGCACAACTAATGTAGCTCTTTGTCGATTTAAACGTTTTGAAAATCTTATGATTGTTGACAAAGAAATTATACAAGTCTCAAGACTTTTGGATATTCAGCATGAGTATGAAATGCAGCTGCGGTGGAAAGAAGAAGCATGACTGAAAGAACTTGAAGTAGAAAACAGAAAATCTCGTAAAGCAGACATGACTAGCTAAGTAGATTGACTTTTATAAATAGGAAAATTCACAATTCTGTAATAATGTAAATACAATTTATTACTTTTAAATATACTGTGCATTGTAGTTTGTGTGTATATACTACTAAGTTAGTGTATATGTATAAGTAACTTACGTTTACTAGTTGTAGAATGTTTAGTAGTAAAATATATGTAAAACTGATAAAACAAACCCTTAATTTATAAATTCTGCAACAAAAATAAATTGTAAATATGTAAATATGTAATATTTGCTATCAATTGCATGCAATAATTTACCAGCGTCCATTTGTAGTTTGAATGCACACCGTAGTGGTTCACATATAAATCGTTTACATCATAGCTGATATGCGAAAATCATATCTAAATTCTAGATTAAAAGGATCTTTTAAGCGGTTTTATCAAAAACAATAAAAAATTCCATGACAAAATTATTTTAGACAGAGAATTAGGTCAGCTGCGTTTATTTAGTTTGCATAGACCAATTAGAAAAAAATTTAAACGCAGACGAGTATTATTCAATATAATTGGAGAAATTTTTTGTGCGGATCTGAAGATACTTGAAAGCGATATGGCTAAACATAATTCAGGATTTGCCAACATAATATTTTGCATCGTCGCATTTAGCAAGAAGCTGTATTGCAGATTTATTAAAAATTAAAAGCCAGAATCAGTTATAAAATCAATGAAAAGCATTTTTTGAAAGACTAAAATGACACCAATCTATCTGTTTACTGATTAAGGTTTGTATTAGGTATAGTAACATACTACTATGCATTTTTAAGAGTATAATTATATCCCATTTGCGATAAAACGCATTAAATTTAATATTTGAATATTATATGTTTAGAAACGGAATGTTTAGCAAAATTTTTCGCAAATTTTTAAATAGTCATGAAATAAGGTATTACAATACTTATGGCGAAACAAAATCTAGTATAGTGGAACGTGTAATAAGGTGCGTCACAGTATTACAAAATTAAAAGTAGCTAGACATTTAACATCCTCTTTTTATAAATTTTTAGTGTACCTATATGTAAATTTTATACGTGTACGTTTTTACAAAACAGTGCAATTTTTTTAGAAGTTTCTCGTTACATGACCTAAATGGACATTTGTCGCATAATTGATATTTTTCCTGCGTTTGTTAAAAGCTACAACAACAGTTTTTACTCTACAATTAAAAGAGCACTAAACGACGTCAGTAGTTAGTTTTGGTTCATTGTGGAACTTTTCCGCCAGGAAAAATGAATGCATGCGCCACCTAGCGGATTTTTTTGGAACTACTAGTTGTAAAAGTTGCCAATAGGTAGCGTCTTAACCTAACCTAAGGTTCCATAGGTTGCCGTAAGGTGGCGCCACCGCCTTACCTAACCTAACCTAACCTAACCTAACCTAACCCAACCTAGCCAAACCTAACGTAACCTAACCTAACCTAACCTAACCTAACCTAACCTAACCTAACCTAATCTAACCTAACCATCTAACCTGACCTAACCTAACCTCACCGTCTTACCTGACCTAACCTAACCTAACCTAGCCTAACCTAACCTCACCGTCTAACATAACCTAACTTAACCTAACCTAACTTAACCTAAAAGTGGCGCTAGTGTCGTCTGGCGTTGGTTTTGGCTCTGCCTAGTCCGGGACCTGGGATGGCGTTGGCTCTGGTCCTGTGGCGCTAGTGTCTTCTGGTCCTCAGCTGGCGTGGGCTTTGGTCCTGTGGCGCTAGTGTCGTCTGGTCCTGGGCTGGCGTTGGCTCTGGTCCTGTGGCGCTATTGTCGTCTGGTCCTGGGCTGGCGTTGGCCCTGATCCTGTGGCGCTAGTGTCGTCTGGCGTTGGCTCTGCCTGGTCCGGGTCCTGGGCTACTGTTGGATTATTGGCGGTAGTGTCGCTTGGTGTTGGTCCTGGTCCTAGGCTCCTAACCTAACCTACTGGCGCTAGTGTCGTCTGGTGTTGGATTTGGTACGGCGTTGGTCCTGTGGCGCTAGTGTCGTTTGACCCTGATCCTGTGGCACTACTGTCGCAGTCCAGTTGGCTTGACAGTTCGAGTTGTCTAGTTGGCGGTAAAGTTTAAACTCAAGTTGGTCTGGCAGTCCGAGGTTGGCGCCAATTTTGAAATCTCAGCCGTGCAATCTATGTATGCCATCTTGCTCTATGTTCATCATTGGTCAGCTTATGTCCGACATTTTGCTCTATGTCCGACATTTTCCTCTATGTCTGTCATTGGCCGTTATCGCTATGGAGAAAGACCCTTTAAATGCCCTTTGCAGCATGTTGCAGCCGCAGGAGTAGCGAAAGACCCTTTAAATGCCCTCTGCAGCCGTGGGGCGGAACCTGGAATGCCCCGAGCCCGTCGTTGTCGTGTGTGAAACTCAGTGTCAGCTGGCCGGTGATGATTGGTCTGTATGTATGTATGTATGTAGTATTTATACAGCTTATGACATTCAGGCATTGCCTATGGTCCACTGTTTTCTCATACTCATTTGCTCTATGAGCTTGCAGGGTGGATCAAGTGATGAAATCACAGGACCAATATAATGCAGTGCTCAGTCTTACTATATTTAAGAGAAATTGTATTCGGTGCCTAAGTAACGGCCGCCCATTTTGAGAAGCATAGATTATACTGGACTACTCCAGATGGTCAGAACATTTTCCCACTGAGTGAAGGGAACGAAACAAACAGTATTACATCCAAACCAGCCGAGTTCTTCATGCTCAGCTGAGAATGGTACTGTCTGTCCCGTCACCCACCGACAGATCCAATCACGTGTGACGGTATTCGAAAATAGCTGGTACTTGAGCTTCAGAGTGTAGAGAGAGAGACGAACGAATTTGTTGCTTACTATACCGAAGTACGCAGGGAAGCCAAAATCTCGCAAGACTCCGTTTAAGCCAATTACCTATGCCACTGGAGATGTAAACATTTCCGCATATCTGTAATTGTACACACTAGCCCGCTTAGTAGCTCACTCCGCCGCTCAGACCCAACTCCTCAGCCAAGCCTATCAACTTATTGGTCTGTATACTACGTAGACAGAGGGTTGTGCTGACATGACGTGTTAAAAAATTACTGCCTTCGGTTTGGACACTTAAAGGGTGCGATCGCTTTGAAATAGAGATTTGTTTACCTTTTGCCTTTAGTTGGGACACTTAAAGGGTGCAAATGCTTTTGAAATAGAGATTTGTTTGCCTTTTGCCTTCAGTTTAGACACTTAAAGGGTACAAATGCACTGATAGCCATCTTACTATGCTTGCCGTTGGTTAATGCTTATGTTCGCCATTTTGCCTTATCTGCCATTATCCGATGTCCACCATTTTGGCCTATGTCTGCCATTGACCATGCCCAAGGAAAAGCTCGTCGTTGCTCTAGGGTTACCTGTCGTTGCTCTGAGGTTGCTCGCCATTGTCCTGGGGTTGCCCGCCATTGCCCTGGGGTTGCCCGCTGGTGTCCTGAGCCTACCCGCACCCTGGGAACGAGACATTGCAGCAGCCGTGGGTAGGGCTCTACCGCTGCCGCCGAGTGAGATCCTTCGTATATACAGCTTCGTTACCTGTTACTCGAGTAAGGTTTAGAGAGCGGACGAAGAAGTTACCGTTTAATTTTGCACCCAGCTCTTCGCCACTGCGTTAAGTTCTGTCGTGCACAATATGAATTTGTATGCAATTGTATAAAGTATAACGAATGTACGTGGATCGTGCACAAGCTATGTCACATGATGTAAAAGTTACTGGCTTTGGGACACTTAAAGGGTGCGTATGCGTTGTTTGCAATTTGAATTGAATGATTTTTGTTTTTATATGTGAGCAATGCATGAAAATGTTTTATGTTTCAAATAAACCCATCAACACATGTTGACAAATGCCAATTGTTTTTTATTACAGTTTTGAAAATTTTGTTTACAATTTTTTTAAAGATTATTTTGAATCTTATTCTTAAAAAATGTTTACAAATTATTTTATTTTGTGAATCTTAACAAGATGCATGTTTTTAAAAACTATTTTTTCCAAAATTATTTTTTCTTAAACTTAAAAGACTAATTTTAAAAAATTTAGTAATTATTAATCTTCACTTGTAAAACTATTTACCAAAAATTTATAAACTAACTTTTTTATACATTTTTCCTAAATCCATTTTTGATCGCAATATTTGTGTTTTAGTTTGATACTCTTTAATTACCTGAATTATTATTTTTGCAAACTAACTTGTATTTAAAATTATTGTTAATTATTTTTACATGTCTATTTTGTAAAATACCATTACAAACATTTTGTGCTTGTACCTTTCTAAACTTTAAATAATATTTTTAAGATAAGCATTACCTTTATTTCAATTTATACAAAAATTATTTTTTACATACATGTTTTTACAGATTATATTCATCTTGTTTGTATTTGCAAATGTATTGTTGCACAATTTTTAAAATTTTATAGTTTCGCCAAAACATACTATGACCGCACATTTTTATTTTTGGCTCGTACTCGTACATAAAAATTCGTTCACCATCTGTTATTTAATACTTGCAGTACACTGTTAGATAGGATAGTGTCAAGTTTACCGGCCACCTTTCGGACAAGTTAGAGCGTTCAGTTTTTAACTATTTACAACTTTCATGGTACCATTCGACGCGCCTTGACGTTTTGTCGCTATTCTTTTGACAATATCTTTAAAAAAGTCCTGTTTTGCACTTTTTATGGCTGTTTTACACTTTTTGACTCTGCGCCAATCACGGCACTAGATTTCAAAATTTCATAAATTAAGTGATCCTGATTGGCACAGAGCCCGAAAAAAATTATTTATTCACATTTTTTAAATTAGTTTGAACATGAAAAAGTTTAAAAACTGATGAAAAAAGTTTTGAAAAAGAAAAAAAGTTAAGCTCAGCCAAAAGATTATTCTTTTTAAATCTTACTACAAGTTTTATTAAATCTTAAAAAATCTAAATAGTAACTATGAGGACTTTAAGTTGTCTACTAATCTACTAATTAAAAACTACACAATAGGAAGAGATAGGCGTCACTCAATTCTACTACCAATCACTGTATATTTTGTGCAATTAAGGAGGGTATAGTAGTATTAGCTGTGATTTGGATTGGATAGACATTACAAGCATAGTTTCGGTCAAGCCTGTGAGAAAAACTTAACGTAGTCAAGACTAAGGTAAAACTTTAACACTGTAATAAAATCTTGACCCAGGCAAGCCTGTGATCAAAACTAAACCCAGGCAAGTCTGATTTCAAAATTTAACCCAGGCAAGCATTTAGCAAAAACGTAAACCTGGGAATGGCTGTTGCTATAAGGTAATCCGAGCAAGCCTTTGTCCAAAGCTTAAACAAAATATAACAGTAAGGGGTTTAAAGGTCGGCAGTTATGGTATTCAGCAGTAGATCCATCGTGTAACTGGTTACGCTAAAACCAACCTTTTATGTGAAGCACGTGTATACAAGAATAGAGAGCAATGATCACAACTAGCATAATTGCTGGCAAGCATGTAAGAAAACCTTACCCAGCCCATTGTGGTAATAATTTAACCCAGCCAATACTGTGGTAAAATTTTAACCCAACCAATTCTGTGGTAAAATTTTGACTAATACAATACTATGGTACAATTGTAACCCAGCCAATACTGTGGTAAAATTTTAACCTAAGCAATACTGTGGTAAAATATAAACCCACCTAACAATACGATAAAATCTTGACCCGGGCAAGCCTGTGACTTAAAGTAAACCCAGGCAAGTCTGTTGTCAAAATTCAACCCAGGCTACCATTCGGCCAAAGCTCAAGTTAATTACATCACAATCAATGCAAAATTTTGTTTAGTGTTACAACTAAAAGTGAAGATTAGTTACTATATTTTTTCATCGCAACCCATCGAGTTGCTAACTGCTATAAAGAGTTATTTTGCGAATATAGTCTAAATCAGGGTTTTCAGTCCAGGCTTTGACATTTCCTGAGTTGTTTTCGAATACAAAGCATCCATTGTTTTCCACAAGTTTTGTTACTTTACACCAGTTTTCAATATTAGTAAACTTCTGTAACTGAATCCATACATTGTATGGTATATTCAAGCTGTAAGCAATTCTTATTTCTTTTATCTTTTCTTGTTTTTCACAATTCACAAAGTACTGTTTGTTGTTATACATTACGGTATGTAAGCTTGTTGGTTTAAAGTTAAACCAGCAAAACTGGCATGACTCGCACATTAAACTTTGCAGACTTGTCACCATGTTTTGGTTTGTACAGATAACATTTGTTCCATAGACAACTGCAACGCTTTATATTCATTTTCTTTGAAGATGCAGATATATTTTTCAACATTCTCTAAAACCTTTGCAGAGCTTCAGTAGAACATACAATAGCCACATACTTTAAGTTCTGGCATGTACTTGTATATGTAAAGAGTGTCGCCATATAGAGATATACCGTGAATAAATTCTGCATCTGGACCTTCTGCGGATAATGCTTCATCATAGGAATTGTATTCACATGTAAAACAATCTGTTTTGTCCATACTTTTGGTTACTTCACACCAATTGTTAATATTGTCAAACTAATCAAAGCCAATCCATTCATAATATGGTGTATTAAAGCATTCAGCAACTTGTTTATCTTTTTTCTTTTCTTGTTCTTTGCATCTCGCACAGTACTATTTGTTTTTATACTCTACTGTTTGCCAAAAACTCGGCATATAGTTTAACCAGCAGAACTGACACGTCTCGCACACAACAAACAATGCAGTGTATTTATATTTTCTCAACACAAATTACATTTGTTCCATTGCCATTGAAAACTGCAATGCTTTATATTCATCTTGTTTGTAATCGCAAATGTAGCTATGCACATCTTTTAAAACTTTCAAGCTTCGCCAAAACATGCAATAGTTACACACCTTGATTTCTGGCATGTACTTGTATATGTACACAGTTTCGCTATACAAAGATATAGTGTGAATATACTCTGCATCGGGATCGTCTGTGGCTGACTGAACATATTCAGGATCGTATTTAAACACAAAACAATCAGTTTTGTCTAAACTTCTGGTTACTTCACACCAATTTCCAACATAATCGAACTCATCCAAGTCAATTCATTCATCGTATGGTGTATTTAAACATTCGGCCACTTTTTTTATCTTTTTTCTTTTCTTGCACTTCACATCGCGCACAGTATTGTTTGTTTTTATACTCGATCGTTTGCAAACTTGATGGCATATAGTTTATGCTTTGCAAATTCGATGGCATATAGTTTAACCAACAAAACTGGCATGCTTCGCACAACAAACTTTGCAGGGTTATTGTATTCATTATGTTTTTGCACAACAAGTTACAATTTGTAATCTTGGGTTAAAAACAACACAAGGTTTTTAATTTCACCATGATCCATTTCAATTTGCGGACACAACCAACCACCGTACTTCATGGACGTTTGCTCTGAAACCGGGCAATGCAGTACAAGCTTTGAAAACTTTCCGTCATTGAAGTACGTGATGTTCAGGTTTTCAATTTGATCCTCTGGTGTTTGAATGTAAACGTTTTGTTTATGGACACCTCGAATGAACTTCAGTAACAACTTGCCCGTGACAAGTGAGAATTCAACTGTTGTGGATTCAGTGTCGTTTTGCAATCGACCAACGTAAATGTAGTTGCTTTGCCTATAAATGTTACACGTTTTTCGAGCTAAAAGACGCTCGCCAATATGAAATTCATTAAAAATAACCTATTGATTAATCAGGTAAAAAATTAAATCAATTATTTGTGTTAACCACTCTGTGGCAAGAGTAATAAAATGTATCGATCCCGACATCTTTACTAAATAATTGCGTATATATCTAGAAACGTGCGACACTAATAAACCAGAAACTGATAATTTTGTAGACAAAATTGATGGAAAAATTAAAAAATCGCCAGTAAAAAATTTAGATTTAAAAGTTTCCCATTCACTACCTGCTAACAAAGAATTTTTTTATTCACCACTTGCTAAAAAAGAATTGTCTTATTCACCAGTTGCTAAAAAACAATTGTTCCATTTGAAAACAAATTTAGAAAGAGAATCGTCAAATTATGGGTTTCGTTTAAACGAATTGCCAATAAAGAAAACACATTCAAAAAACTAGCTAGTTGCGTTAATGACGTCAAACAGTTAACATGTACTTTATAACTCTGTGCGCGGCCATTATGTGCATGTCATATGCATATGGAAATATAATAGGTGAGTCGGAGCATGCAAAGTTGAGTAAAAAATTGAAGCTCATTCGAGCGAACTTGATAAAAGGGAGGGAGCACCTAAATAGTCAACAGCTGTCCCGCTCGCTAGCCGAGTCAGTTTAGTTTCTGCTGTGGACCCTGCTTAAGCAAAGCAAAAAGGATCACAGCGGAAAGCCTAAAATCGCTTAAGATATTAGACTGTTGTATTTATGGATTGAATTACTGTTGGTTCTGTGCATTTTGAAAACTCTTTTAGTACTTAAAAGACTGTACAGTGAGTGGCAAAAACCTATATTGGAGTAATGGATTGAATATTTACATTTCTACGCGCTGTAAAAACTCAGCCTCGAGTGGAAGATCCTAAATATGTCGTAAGTCCATTTTTTACAATTACTGCATATAAATATAGTTTTTATAGGTTTTTAGCTCTGGCATTGAGCTGTTTTTTTTTAAATTGACGGTGATTTTAAGCTCAAGAAATAGTGTATTCTAAATTCTAAAAAAATGTCTCAAATTTTTAAGAAAGGCTAGGAATTTTTGTCAAATGAGCTAAATTTTAAAAGAATTAGGTAAAATTTTGAAAACAATAAGTAAAATTCAAGAAAAACGACCCTAATTTTTTACAAAATGAGCAAAATTCAAAAAAAAAACAAGTCACATTTTGAAAAACTTGAGTAAAATATTTAAAATCGTGTCAAATTTTTATAAAAATGAGTAAAATTTTGAAAAAACATGTCAACCTTAAAAAATTATGTCAAATTTTGAAAAAAAAATGAGTAAAATTTTGAAAAAAAAATGAGTAAAATTTTGAAAAAACATGTCAAATTTTGATAATCATGTTAAGTTTTGAAAAAATGAGTTAAATTTGGCTCAAAAACTGAGCTTAATTTTTTAGCTCAAAAAACTAAGCCAACATTTTTGGCTCAAAAAACTGAGCCAACTTTTTTGGCCCAAAAATCTGAGCCAACTTTTTTGGCTCAAAAACTGAGCCAACTTTTTTGGCTCAAAAAATGAGTTTAAGTTTTAACCTCAAAAAATGAGTCAAATTTTGACTGAATTTTTACTAAAAATCGATTGACTATTTATACCTAATTTTTTTATTTACAGCTGCCAAATTATCCTATGGCTCGATGTTTTTACGATACTTGTAAATAATATCCATACTTTCATCACGTTGAGCGCGTTCATTACTGCAAATACTGTGAAATGTATACTCCATGCAAATTTGCGCATGCGTGTACTCGCATTGGGCAAGAGGTGGCCACTTGAACGCCAGGCATGAAATTGTTATGTCGTTCTTGAAAGAAACTTCAAGATCACATCTTGGCGCAGTCAAAGAGTATTTATATGAACCAACACATGAAATTATAAAAATTGAAGATATTTTTAAATTTGTAAAGAACCCAACTGAAGAACTTATTACTGAAAATCTGGTTGTGTATAAAGCAATGAGTGTCATTATTGGAATTGATGTGTTAACGGAAAAGGATATTTAAGACGCTGATCATACGTTTACACATAAAGAAACTATATCCTTCGATTCCAGACCTTTTGATCTTAACGATTCAAACAGAATATATTCTCTTTTGCTTGATGCTGCCGACAAAATTATCGAAAAAAAGAATAATTTTACTGAACTTGGAAGTGGATTGCGAATTATTAAAATTGTATCGTTTCAAGTTATAATGTCTGTCACTACTTAAAACTTTAAAAATACGCGGCTATCTTAAAATGCCGTTTGAAAAACAAGGAATTGTAAATATTACAAATACATAATGAAAAATGCTTTCATTACAGCATTGCTGCAGGAGTGCACATGCAAGATGAACTTAATTTACGCAAACGGACGTTTAGCGAAAAAACAATAGCTGCAAAAAATAACAAATAACCCTTATCCAAAATAAATCTGTACAAAGTAGAACAGTGGAAGAAATATTTGTGCAACTTTGACTTTTCAATGATAAGTGATGGTGGTGTTAATGTACATACAGACATCTCATTGTTTGAAGTGAAAAACAATATCTGTGTAAATGTGTTTACACATGAAGGAAACAAAATAGTTCTTAACTATAAAAGTGTATATAAATCGCCAAAAAATATGAATTTGTTCGTGATTCATGAAAACGATGAACAAGAAAAACGTTGCCATTTTGTTTTGATAACAGACTAGAATCGATTTCTTGGACATATTAAACCTGGACACGTGTATTTCTGCCTGGAGTGTTTTCGTTTCAAAAAAACTCAAAAACAGTTATTAAAACACAACTGCACGGAAGTTAAAGAACAAATATATGATTTTCCTAATCAACGATTTAGGATAAAATTCAGAGATGAACATATGACATTAATAGTGCCGTACAAATTATTTTACGACTAAGAGACGTTTGCTGAGCCTTTAGGAAAACAAAAAAAGCAACAACAATGGTGTCTAAATTCAAACCAGCAAGTTTTGCGATTGTTATTGTCAAAACGACAACATCCAATATGAAAATTATTCATGCAAATTATTACAATAGCGAGAATCCACTCAAGCATTTCTACAAGTCCGTATTCTATTGGGCTGACAAACTTGTGTCTAAAATTCAAAATACTAATAATTTCAACAAACTGGATGCTAAAACGTTGCGAAAAAATAAAGCAGCAACATCTTGTGAACTATGTCATCAAAAATTTACTGCTGAAAAGTAAAAAAAAAACGAAGCTATGCAGAAGCGTTTGATAAAGATGCAATTAAATAATATATTTAAGAATTTGGAGATGAAATTGGCGGATTTGCTGGAACAGTTGATACAGTAAATGGAAAAGCAAAGAAACCTGTAATGAAAACGTTCCATCATAACTATACAGATGGTACATATATTGTAGCTTTGTGACAGTCATGCAACCTCAAGATAAAATACAAACATGAACTTGTGTGTTTGTCATAATTCAACCGTATTTGATCTGCATATTCTTGTAAATGCATTAAAACAGGCAATGTTTGATGCTAAGGATGTTTACGTCATTGCCAAATCGTCTAAAAAATTTGTGCAAATGCCAATTGCACATTAAAATAAAGTTTTACTAGCACTTAAAAAAAACTTAAGCAGTGAAAATGCAGAAAAAATTGAAGAAATTGTTTAAAGAGTAAAATTAAGGTTAATTGACAGCTGTCAATTTGTCAAAGACAGTTAAGCCGACTTGGTTGACGTTGTTGCAAAAGAAAAATGTGAAAGCCTGACATTAATTGATCAGTGTGTCCTGGAAATAGTTCCAGCTGGAGTTCCTAATACCAAAGAAAATATTGAACTGCTGTTTGCAAAAATTCCATTTCCGTACAGTTATCTTACTTCTTCTGCTGTTTTTCAAGATGGACATTCCATACCAGAACGTAAATGGTTTAATAAAGATTTGACAGGGAAACAAATTACAGATTTGGAATGGGAACTTGTGAATAAAATAATTACAAAGTTCAACATAAAAGACTTTAACTAGTATTGCAAACTGTACAATTTACTAGACAGCGTATTGTTGGCTGCAGTGTGGCAGAATTTCAGAAGTATTGGATTAAAAATTATAGGACTTGATCCTACATACGTTTGCACTACTAGCGGATATGCATGGCAAAATGTTTTAAAGACAAATGGTGTTGAAATTGATGTTATACGGGACTATGAAATGTATAAAGTGGTCAAAAAGAGGATTCGAGGTGGGATTTGCTACGCCTCGCAGAAACTTGTAGTGGCCAATACAGAACGGGATGCGGAACACTACACCCCTGACCCACCAAGACAACACCTTCCGTATGTTGACAAGAACGGTATGTATGCTGAAGCTTTGTGCAAAACGTTTCCGCTTGGCAATTTTAAATGGGAAACTGAGGATACACTAAACAGTATGGACTGGATAAATTGTGACTTTGAAGCTGGAAGCAAAGGGTATATCTTAGAAGTGGATTTAGAATACCCAGTTAATGTTCAAGAAAGAACCTAGGAAATCCCGCTTTGTCCTGAAAAACTCAAAATTCAATTAAATGAGTTGTTCGAAAGACAAAAAGATCATGTGTCAAAACTTGTGCAGTTGGGAAAATCTTTCTTGACTCAAGAAAAACTCATGCTCACATCCTATGACAAGATGCATTATATAGTTAACCATGCGTTTCTACAATACTATTTAAAAATAGGAATGAAACTTGTCAAAATTCATCAAGAATTTTTATTTAAACATCAACCATACATTAAATACTATATAACAACAAACGTTGAAAGAAGAAGAAATGCAAAATCAAAATCAGACAAAGATTTCTTGAAACTGGTGAACAATGCAATTTATGGAACATTTTTGCAGTCAAACAAAAATCTTATAACTGTAAAATTTTGCTCGCCTCGCGTTAGTGTGGTGAAAACGATACCTGATGAAAGCTGCACGGGTTTCAAAAGTTTATTGGACAATATAACCGAAGTTGTACTTAAACCACAAGAAGTTATATTAAACAAGCCTATTCAAGGAGGTTTTAATTGCTTAGAGCATTCCAAAGTGGCTTTTTACTTAGGATTTTATCAAGAATTCCAGCCTGTATTCAAAGATAGGATACACCACCAGTACTCTGACACTGACAGCCATATTTTCAGGGCAAGAAATTTTGATTTATTTATTTAAAATAGAATTTGAAATATAAAATCAATAAAAACATGTTCACTTCATATCAAAGTTTTAACAACTTAATTAAAAGTCTATTTAAATTTTATATTTTGAAATCTAATAATACATATTTTGAAGACCTGTACAAATGCAAAAGCTTTGTGGACTACTCCAAATTACTATTAGGGCATGCATTGTTGGCAAAATGTCCTGAGTTGGTTAACCATAATGCTGGAGTTGGCGAGAAATGGAAAATTGAGGACGTGGATATTTAGAAAGTTGCCGCTTCCAGAGCCAAGGAATACGCTACAAGATCATTTGGAGGGCATGACGAATTAAAATTCAAGGGAATTTCAAGCAATATTTTAAAATCGTGAACATTTGAAACCTACGAAACAGCTATTAACATGCAAAAAATCAAACGATTGCCTTTATACTTAATTAGATCAATTGATCATAAATTGTATCTGATAAATGTTGACAAAATTGCATTCAATGGCTTAGATTAAACAGATATTATCCAGACAGCAATAATTTAAACTTTAGTTTACCCTTATGGATTTCACACACTTTGCAAATAATATCTTAAACAAACTTAGTGAAAAAACCTAATGTAGTTTGTAAAACCTGAAAACATAGTTTACAGATACATGTTTAAAAAAATAGGAAAACAAAATTCAAAACAACATAATTTAAAAGAAAATTAGTTTGTAGAAAAACTAAATAGGTTTTTGAACCTTTACAAAATGCATTAGGTTTGTAAAACATAAATAGTTTTAAAAACAAAGTTAAGAAAATTTAGTCTGTAAACATTTAAAAAAATAAGATTTGAAATAATCTTAACAAAAATTGTAAACAGATTTTTTAAAACTGTAATAAAAAACAATTCGCGTTTGTAAACATGTGTTTATGGGTTTATTTTAAGAATGAAAATATATGCATTGCTAACATATAATAACAAGGAGCATTCAATTTAAATTGCAAACAACGCATGCGCACCCTTTAAGTGTCCCAAAGCCAGTAATTTTTACACCATGTAACAAAGCTTGTACACGATCCACGTACATTCGTTATACTTTATACAATTGCATACAAATTCATATTGTGCACGACAGAACTTAACGCAGTGGCGAAGAGCTGGGTGCAAAATTAAACAGTAACTTCTACGTCCGCTTTCTAAACCTTACTCGAGTAACAAGTAACGAAGTTGTATATACGAAGGATCTCACTCGGCGGCAGCGGTAGAGCCCCATCCACGGCTGCTGCGATGTCTCCTACCCAGAGTCGGGGTAGGCTCAGGACACCGGCGGGCAACCCTAGGGCAATGGCGGGCAACCCCAGGACAATGGCGAGAAACCCCAGAGCAACGACAGGCACCCTTAGAGCAACGACGAGCTTTCCCTTGGGGCATGGTCAATGGCAGACATAGGCCAAAATAGTGGACATCGGATGAGAGCCAATGCCAGATAAGGCAAAATGGCGAACATAAGCATTAACCAACGGCAAGCATAGTAAGATGGCTATCAGTGCATTTGTACCCTTTAAGTGTCTAAACTGAAGGCAAAAGGCAAACAAATCTCTATTTCAAAAGCATTTGCACCCTTTAAGTGTCCCAACTAAAAGCAAAAGGCAAACAAATCTCTATTTCAAAGCGATCGCACCCTTTAAGTGTCCAAACCGAAGGCAGTAATTTTTTAACACGTCATGTCAGCACAACCCTGTCTACGTAGTATACAGACCAATCATCACCCGCCAGCTGACACTGAGTTTCACACACGACAACGACGGGCTCGGGGCATTTCAGGTTCCGCCCTACGGCTGCAGAGGGCATTTAAAGGGTCTTTCGCTACTCCTGCGGCTGCAACATGCTGCAAAGGGCATTTAAAGGGTCTTTCTCCATAGCGATAACGGCCAATGACAGACATAGAGGAAAATGTCGGACATAGAGCAAAATGTCGGACATAAGCTGACCAATGATGAACATAAAGCAAGATGGCACACATAGAGTGCACGGCTGAGATTTCAAAATTGGCGCCAACCTCGGACTGCCAGACCAACTTGAGTTTAAACTTTACCGCCAACTAGACAACTCGAACTGTCAAGCCAACTGGACTGCGACAGTAGTGCCACAGGATCAGGGTCAAACGACACTAGCGCCACAGGACCAACGCCGTACCAAATCCAACACCAGACGACACTAGCGCCAGTAGGTTAGGTTAGGAGCCTAGGACCAGGACCAACACCAAGCGACACTACCGCCACTAATCCAACAGTAGCCCAGGACCCGGACCAGGCAGAGCCAACGCCAGACGACACTAGCGCCACAGGATCAGGGCCAACGCCAGCCCAGGACCGGACGACACTAGCGCCACAGGACCAGAGCCAACGCCAGCCCAGGACCAGACGACACTAGCGCCACAGAACCAGAGCCAACGCCAGCCCAGGTCCCAGACTAGGCAGAGCCAAAACCAACGCCAGACGACACTAGCGCCACTTTTAGGTTAGGTTAGGTTAGGTTAGGTTAGGTTAGACTGTGAGGTTAGGTTTTGTCAGGTAAGACGGTGAGGTTAGGTTAGGTTAAGTTAAGTTAGGTTAAGTTAGGTTAGGTTAAGTTAGGCTAGGTTGGGTAAGGTTAGGTTAGGTAAGGCGGTGGCGCCACCTTACGGCAACTTTCGGAACCTTAGGTTAGGTTAAGACTCTACCTATTGGCAACTTTCACAACTAGAAGTTCCAAAAAAATCCGCTAGGTGGCGCAGGCATGCACTTTTTTCGTGAAAAAGTTTCACAATTAATCAAAAGTAACAACAATAAATCTAATGAGAACGAGGTTTGGCAAATAAGGTTTGCAGATCTTATCAGCAATACCACAAACTAAGTGTCGGCGTTGAAGCCAGGAGAACGTGTACGGATTAGCAGGTCCAAGATCTTGTATGAAAAAGGTGTAAAGTGTTGTTACTTAAGACATTTGAATATCTGAAATATTTTTTTATAAATACACTTGTATATTGAACAATGATGGTAATATACCTTTAGCTTTTAAACAGGATACAATTTAAACTATAGTGTTGAAATATTTGAGATTAAGTTAGGTACCATAACAACATTCCCTGTTACTTACAATTTAGAGGATCTGAATGGTTATAGTGGCGGTTTCTATAAGGAAGAATTAAGTCGTGCCTAAATTTTTAGAATGAGTGACTAGCTGTTTATTTCGTATCTGGCAAATACAAATAAACAGCACATATTGCAAAAGCAAAAAAGATTAGACAGACACCGCTGCTCAGTGCTAGATCGGGACACGACAGGAACAGAAAATATTTACATTACATTAACAGTTGATTAGCAAAATCATATTTATACAGACAACAGTCCATAAAAATTTGTATCTGTACTTTTAACCCCATAAGATCTTGACAATTATGACGTTGGAATGGTTAGTTTGAGGTACACAAGCAGTGAACAGCCTCCAATAGTACGCACTTCGAGAAAACCCCTAGTTACAAAAATCCGTAATGCGGAAAGCAATGAGATAGGGTTTACACAAAAATTATTTCCAAACTACGTGCCTACTAAAAAACTGCATTCAGTTATCAAAAGACAGCATCCAAAATGAATGTGTTTATGGGCAGCCTTAATGACCGTTTAGAAGAAACAGTTGACCATTTTCCATTAGAAATTATTCAAAAAGCAATAAAGTAACATCCAGAGGAAACTTTTATTCGTTTAAATAATTTAGCACCAAAAAACACTGTAAACATAAAAATTTTGCCAGCATTAGCGTCTTTATTCATGGTTAATGGATACAGATTTATGTCTGCGAGACAACTAATATATGGAAATGTAACACAGGCTAAATTAGACACAATTCCAATGAATACAGTATTTAATTTTGTTGCTGAGAAGTTTGTCAACACTTCAAATGTCATAAAAATATATAAAAAATTCAAAACAATAGTACCGTATGGAAAAAGAATAATTGATTTTGACGTTGATTTCAAGTAAAACCTTACACGGTTTAGCACAGAACTACAAGAAACCCTTAAAGTAAAACTAAAAATTGAATTTCCATTATAAGAGCTAGAAGAAACTAAATGCAAGTCGACATTTGAAGGTAAAGAACTTAAATATATCGTCTTACCAGAAGAAATTGTGATTTGTCTAGGATTTTAACAAGATAATACATTTTTTAACGGAGCCTACAATTCAGAGTCCGACTTTGACAAAGAAAATTACAGAGAAATTAAGGACAACAAATATTTATACTTACGACTGTTTAAATGATATTCAAATTATCTTCTAATGTAAAAACTAGAAGAAATTGACTTGGATCATGTTGTTTATTAGAATTATCGTACATTGTCAGAAAGGTCGTTAGAAGATACAAAAATACAGCTTTACCACAAAGATGGCGAGCTTAGTATACTCCATATGAGAGACGATATCACAGTGCAACTGCTAGCGTTGGTTAATCAATATTTTGGATTTGAAGACAATTTTGTTTTTAAATCGGGAGTAGTTGGACGACTTAAGCCTGAATTAGCCGAGCAAAAGGAAATTGAAAGCGAAGAAGAGGAATTTAAGAAAGACATAGAGCCAGAACCAGAGAAAATATTACCAGCTAAACGTCTGCTCATTACATGCAATATGGTCAAAAATCAACTGTATGCGTCACATGCCCTGCGGTTACTCAGATCAGTAGATATCTCCCCAGTTTACAGTGAGGAAACTGTACATGTATTTTTTCCAATATTGTACGTACTTTTTAAACCAGAGGCACAGCGAATAATTCAAATAACTCTATTAAACGAGTACCGCAACGTCATGGCTCTACCAGAAACTTCTACAACTATTGTACAACTGCAGTTTAGACCACGCAAAATTTATTAATTTAGAAAATATTAATATATAAATTGATTAATTATAAAAGGATTTAGTACTTTAATATTTAATTTGTACTCGCAATAACAGAAACGTATAAAACTAGTGCACAATCTTCTAACATACTCATTCTAAACTCAACATTCGAACAGCAGCAACATCATTTTATTTACAGTGCTTCCTTATAAATTACACACCAAAGTATTTGCAATACATAACTTAAAACGTCACTGATGACTAACAATTATGCGTAAAATATTGTGTAAAAATATTTATGACTCTAACAACAACGAAAATAATACTGATACAGTGGACAAAGAGCTCGTAACAGACAGCCAATTGGGAAAATACTGTACTTTGGAACCAATAAATAAAACTGACAGTGACAACCAAATGGGATCAGGCAAAACAAATTTATTAGGAACTGAAAACACAGTAGAAACCACATCTGGAGGGTTGAATCTAGGTGAAACAGAATTTAATACCGGTTAAATTCAGAAAGCTATCTAAACGCTGTTAAGTTACCAAAAAACGTCGTGTCACGCCTTGCCAACTAGCCTGCGAAAAACATAAGATGACATCTTCTGTACAACGGCGACCCAATACACAGAGTGAAGGAGCTTGTGCAAACAGACAAACAACGCAATCTGTCGGTTCTCAGCGCAGACGCGTACGTCGCCGACAACAAACTGGAGGTCGCGTTAAGCGAAAACTAATATCTCACGGCAAACAACGAGAATCAGGTTGCAGGTTTGGTCAAGCTGGAGTGGACAAAGAAAGAATATGTACCGCAGAAAATAGTTGTAGACATATATAATCTATAGTGCAAAGCATAATAGGTCATTCATTGTTTAGACTTAAAAGAATCAATATCAAAAATACATTTGATCAGAGCTCTAATCAATAATGGATACGCAAGGATTTTATGATGAACCGACAGTCTATGAGGGTTTCCAAAAGTCTTTTCAAAGTAATTTGATCTTAGACAAACTTCCACCTACAAATGTCAGTGTTGAAGACACTGCGGAGTATTATCTCTACTATAATGTCTTAAGCCCTTGAGACAACGAAAACCCTTTGATTTTTGACATTTTAAAATCTTTAGGAAAATATTACAACTTTAACGAATCCCACTTGGAACTGACATGTCGACTAGTGCTAAGTGACAATAAACCAATAGTAGCTACAGATGTAGTGGCGCCATCGTCAATGCTGTTTTACAGTTCATTTAGCAATCTTGAATTTTATTCTAATGGCACTCTTATAAGTGACAACTCCAACCACTATGCTATTAGTGCATATTTAAAGCGCATGTTGTCTTTGAATCCAATTGAAAAGGAAGACAGTATGCTAGATCAGTTATATTTGCCAAACTCAACGCCTGATGCATTTGCAAAAACAGACAGTGTATTTGTAGCGCGATACAATATTGGAAAGGAATCAAAACCTTCTTTTATGCTTGGAAGACCGGAAGCTCCATTCTTTAATCAAAAGCGAATGGTTCTAGGAGACAGTGACATACGTATTATTATGCGAAGGTCATTGCCTGCATTCTGTATAGATGCAGAGACTGATACCAAAACTGGGTACGCAGGTTGCCTGTTTTGTATGGACATTGTCAATGCTGTGTTGTATTAAAAAAGACAGACAGTTTCACCACTTGCAATTGAGACGCATCGATCAAGTTTAAACAGCGGCATTACTTTAAAGTATCCATGCATGTATCTTGAAATTAAAAACTTTGTAATTCCTGCCGGTGTCAGCTCGCATTTATTCACGATTGCCTCAAACTATTGTACAAGAGCAAGTGGACAGCCAAACGTATCTTGGTAAATTCAAAAAGTCGTTTTGCAACTTTTAACACTTTAATTTAAATGAAATCACTGTATCTATGAACCAAGAATCGATAAAGTACGAGACATTACCCTTGAGTTTTAAACACTTTGATAGAGAGGAAGAAGACAATTTTCTGCTTGCTCTGAACACTTAAAAAAACCGCAGATAATCCCAGTTTTGGAAATAGGATAAATGTCCCCAACTTTACAAAAGGAATTGTTCTAATCGCATTTGAACTTGTACCAACACAGTCTATTTCAATGACCATAATGAAAACTTGACAGTTTTAGATCAATATGAAGTTCAGATCTGCATTGGCAGAATCAGTGACTGCCATTCTGTTCAGCCAGTACCAAGACGTCGTGGAAATTGACAAGAACAGACAAGTATTGATTAACCGTTAAATGTAAAGTATCTTACCCGTTTTTAGTTGACCTACTTGTATTATTTGTATTTAAAATCAATTTATTTTGCATACAATCTAACGTTTTTTAATAAAAACTCTCTGTTGCTTTACAGAACTCAACTGAATCACATTTCGCTCGCCATGAATACAGGCAAACTACAGAAATGTCTCGGAATTTAACTTAAAGGAACCCAAACAAAGTACTACGTCATAGCAGCAGATCAAATAAAATCTACAATGGGAGAATTAGAAAAAGAAAATCACATTAACGGATCAATTTATCCCATTGCAATAATTCAAAACACAGACAAGATAAAAGACTCTGGCAAGCACTGGGTCAGTTATTGGGTGACCTCAAAAGACAGCTTCGAATATTTTGACTTGTATGGAATGCCAATTTACCAATACTGCAACTTGCAGTGGCCCGGAACGAACTTGATAACTGAAAACTGCACAGCACTGCAAAGTGGAAGATCTACAGTTTGCGGATTATACTGCCTATATTACTTGTATTCACGCTCTTTAGGGATTAGTTATGAAAACTTTATAAATATATTTACAAGCTCTGTATTAGCTAATGATAGAAAAGTAAGAGAGTTTGCAAGTCTGATTTCGAATTAAATATCATGTTTGTATTGTGCACCTACACATTTACAGTCTAATACATTAAAAGTGTCATGTCCAGAATTTTGTCATAGTTTAATGAGATATTACTAATTTAAGTATTTGTAGTAGTAGTTTGCACCTCAGTAGAAATAACCGCTTGGGTGATAAGGACCCCATCACCGTTTGCAAATTGCTTATTAAATACCATAAAGTAATACAAAAGATACTAGCAACTGTATATTAAAAAGTATACAAGAGTGAAATTTGCCGTACTGCCTTGGTTGCTAAAGCAATTTTAAACGATTACAATTATTTAATTAATTTAAACTGTTAAAAGAAAAATGGCAACTTTAATGAAGGCGAATGAACCCAAGCTAAATGCTGATCTAATGCATATACGCACAGAACAACAAACAGCTAAGGTATCTACTCAAACCCAAGGTATTTTACCATATAAAAAAGACCATAACAAAACTATCCATAAACACAACGGAAAAAATGCAAACGACGCACAGACAGATGCAATTTACAATGCATCTGTGTTCAGTGGCGAACCCAAATTTATGTAAAAGACGGAAAGATGAGATTCTAGGTCGTAAAGCTGTATCTCAACTTCCGTGAATGGAGGCTAACCTAAACTAAATTAAAATTCAAAATAGATTAAATAGTAAATAACTAACTTTTGGGAATAGAACACTAGTTAATACGAAAAAATATTTGAATGTATATTCACAACTAGATATAAAATGAAATAAAATGTTGAATCACAAAATCACTGTAACTGGATTTCACTAAGCACTAAAGATGTTGAATCTCCTTCGACGTTTTCTTTGGCGATGTGAAATGTTGTGGAATTGTGAGGGGATGGGGTGATGGATGGATTTTGACTTCCTGGAGAAGTAAAAATTGTATTTACCGTATTTGACCAGAGAGAAGTTGAACTCGGGCAGCAATCCATCCAGATGAGAACAGTTGATATTCATCTGCAATGATGAAGGCTTCATCCTGCACCCAAGGCACGAGCTCTTGCTTGTAGATATGCTAGAGTTTCCTCCAGAGGTGATATTGTTAAGAACTCAAAATGTATTTCCCAGTCTTGTTTGGATTTAGCAGTCAGCCGCTCCAGAATAAGATGAGTGATGATTTGATCCCAATATTTCACTGGAGATTTTAGCACACCCAGGAAGTGAGTGCAGTAGTGAACCTTTTCCAACAGTTGGCTTAAATGTTAAGAAGTGTCGGATGACATGGAAGGATGTCGAGTAAGAAGTTGAAGTTGATGTAGAATGAGTTGAAGCGGGTTGGTGTACCGGTCAGTGAGAGTTTGCCAAGCCAACTCGTAGTTTTCGTCAGTTGGCTGGAACAACTGAATTAGGTTAGCCGGTTCCCGCTCCAACTGACGCTTCAGATATTAAAGTTTTTGAGAGCCACATAGTTGGCTGGCGTTGATGGTGAGTTGGAATAAATCCCTGAATGAAATCCAGTCGTTGAGATTGCCGCTGAACTTGGGTAGCTCAAGAGCTGGAAGTCGGATGTCAGTAGATGAATTTTCTGGAACAACTGCAGGCCAGTCGTTGATTAGTTTTTGAATTCGACCCTCCAACAATGATAAGTTTTCGAATAATGAGTTGATAACCGTTTTATGTTTTTCCAGATCCTTTGCATTAGTGCAATGTGGATAAATTGCAACTTCGGTGGTTTTCAGCTCCAGGTTGTACCGTTTCAAATTGGAAATATAAGTTTGAACGGTTTCTTAAAGTAAAGGCACATTGTCGCTACCTTAGGCTTCATGCTTGTTTAAGGCTGACTGAATTGCCTTCAGTCGACATGAAATTTGAGTGCGCTTAGCCACTATTTCGAGAATAATTTTGGCGCTCATAGTAGGATGAAATAATAATTTATTTCAAAAGGCTTGATGTTCTGGAACTGGGTTGATTAAGATTTAAAACGAGAAAATTGTTTATTTATGTTCACAAATGGCCAGTTCAAGATATGGATTCTGTGCAACGTAATGTAAATCAGAAGTTGAAAGATAGTGTTCTTCCAGAAGCAGTAGAAATGGATTTCATGAACCTTTTAAGAACTTCTAGACAGAAACTTGAATTAAATTTTAATTCTGGGAGAAAAAGTTAATACTAATATGAAACTTCAGAAGTGATTTGAGAATATTGATTAATTTCAATAGGTTTAACGTTCTGGAACGTAGCAAGAATATTTTACCCACTTCAAAGTCACTGTAAAATATAAGGTTGGCAGATTCAGATTAATTGTTAGTGTACACAGAGGGAGGCAGTAAAAGTGTTTATTTCAAAAACTTTTAAAACAGGTTCTGGAACTAATGCTGGAGTTTTCACAGCAGTGAAAATAGCAATTAAGAGTTTGGATCGCAGATAGAGATGGTGTACACTAGACACAGAGTTGTGATGTGAAAATAAATTACACTGAGGTAAGTTAGAAATTTTTACTTTTCGTAAAAACAACTTTTACACAAAAATTGGTCTCGAATAATGTCCACACTTTGTTTCCGGCAATTGACATCCGGTTCGAAGGACCATGTTTGGTGGCGAACCTAAATTTATGTAAAAGACGGAAAGATGAGATTCCAGGTCGTAAAGCTGTATCTCAACTTCCGTGAATGGAGGTTGATGCAAAATCCTAAATACCAGCTAGGTATTTAGTAGCTTCTACATATCTGGATTATGCAGTAGATGATGCTGATGATGATAATAATAATTCCACCAGTGGACTTAAACCCAAAACCAACACTTCTATAAAAATAATAAATTAGGATTTATTTTAACTATGAGAAGATGAAGTATTTTTAATGTATAGTTTACAAATAGACGTAGTAAAAGATACAGTTTGTGCAGATCAGTTTGTAGGTCTGATCAGCAAGACGGTTGAATTGAGTCTAGTGATTTGAGGTTGAGTTGATCTGATTATATTTAGGAAGACGGCGTGGTCGGACCGCATGGCAAAGTCCGAAGTTTCCAAAAATATACATGTAAATTGTAATTGATATAATTTTAGCTTCTAGTCCACGTGGACTAGAAGGCAGAATCTAATATATAGAAAGGAACATGAGTTCAAGGATGAGGCTGACTGGTCGGAAAGTAGAAAATGTGTAGAATGTAGAATTAACACAATTAGCATATTGATAAGCGACCGAGCCAGATCGTAGAATATAACTAAACATAGAATGTAAGGAATGAGGAAAGGCAGGACTAAATTACTGTTTCTTAGGACTAACTTACAGATATGTGACATCTTGGTCGATGTCAACTAGTAGGTAGTTTTATACTAATTCAAATATTAAAGACATTGAATATGACTACTTAATGCTGGCATTTCAACTCACGAATTGTGAAGTTGAACGAACTTTTAGATTTAAGGAAAATTAACTAAAACTTTGGTTCAGTACCGAACATATTCCTCCGGTTGAACTTAATTAAGTTCAAAACACAAAAATAGAATTAACACTAGTTTGAGAATATTAGAATTACACAGAATAAAAACTGACTAGCAAATAGCAACCCGATGGGTTGCAGTTAAGGTATCTAAAATGTATTTTTACTTTTAGCTGTTACAGTTAATATAATTTTGCATTGATTGTGGTTTAATTAACTTAAGGCTTGCCCAGTTAAAGCTTTAATTAATAGCTTGACTGGGTTACGCTTTTACCACATGCTTGGGGTAAGTTTTAAAAAGATACTTGCCCGGGATAAGCTTTAATCTTAATTTTGCTCTGGTTGTTTTCTACAAAGGCGTGCTAGGAAAAAGATTTGACCCGAGATGTGTGCGGGTTACACTATGGTATCGGACTTACACGGGGTTAACTGTAGTCACAACCTTACCTGGGATAGGTTCTGAGCAATGGCTTGCCCGAGTTAAGTTTGTACCACAACTTTGTTCTGAGTACTTTTAACCTAATCCCAGGTTCAGTTTTGATGAAAGGGTTGTCGGGGTGAAGCTTTACTCACCGAGGTAGTCAGGGTTTTGACGACATACTTACTCCGGCTAAGTTTTGATCAGAGGCTTGCCTGGGGTAAGGTATTACCACAGTGTTGGCTGGGATAAGTTTTTGCCGGAAATATTACTTAAATTGATGGTTTGTACCCATCGCTATTTACATATATTCTTTGAAAATTTTAACTTGAAGTCGTAACTTGTAGTGTACTTAGTAATCTGTTAAGCTGTTTACTGTAGAAAATTGAAAGGAATAATTTTTTTGCGGAGCTTAACTTTTTTTTCTGTCCAAACATTTTGCAACAGTTTTTAAAATCCCACATGCTCAAACTAATTTAAAAATGGGAAACGATAATTTTTTATCAGACTCGCGGGTGGCGTGAATTTGGATTTCTTATGCTGCGATTGGCTGTCAAAAACTGTAAATCACCCACAAAAAGTGCAAAACACAGCAGTTTCAAAATATTGTTAAAAAAAGAATGATACCATATAGATTGCAATCATAAGCAGGCGTGCTTGGGTGAGCAGTTAGGACTGCAGGCTGTAACGAACATTACAGTCTCAGACCTGGCTTCGATCCTCGGCCACTGCTAATCGCTTACGGCTCTGTGGTGTACGGTAAACGTCACTGGCTGGTTGATTGAAACTCAATCTTCTTCGGTTCTCTTCAGTGACCACTACCACTACTTACTTTAGGGGCCTAGGGAATGGGACTTCTTTACTGTGAAGGAGGAGACGGGGATAGGTGAAAGGGTACAAAGACCGAGACGATCTAACGCGGTAGCCTCCTATTTCCTCACCCACAGTGACTGGTTGAGTCTGGTTGTAAGAACTTCGGTTATATCGACTTAATCAATATTTAATAATAATTATTATTATTGGATTGCAATCAGATTAAAACTTCAGGCGCTGAGCTCAACACAAGGTGTACCGCTTATAACTGTAGCCAACCCCTCTCGATTATGTACTTTTTAAATAGTAGATTAGCAGACGTTATGGATTATGGGGTCCTCATAGTTACTATTTATGTTCTTTAATCCTTTAAAAAAATTTAATAAATATAATTTTATAATATAATATAATTTTAATATTGATAATTATTGATAATTACTTGACTGAGCTTACATTTTTTTCTCTCCAAAATTTGTACCTCAGTTTTTTAACTCGTGGATGTTCAAATCCTAATTAAAAAAATTTTTAAATGAGAATTATTAATATTTTATCAGGCTTTGTACCAATCAGGATTGCGTAAATTTTGAAATTTTAAATTCTAGTGCTGTGATTGGTACAGAGTCAAAAAGTGTAAATCGGCCATAAAAAGTGCAAAACACAAAATTTCCAAAATAACGTTGAAAGAAGAAACACAAAACGTCACGACGCGTCGAATGGTACCAAAAAAAGTGCAAATAGTTAAAAACTGAGGCCCACAACCCGCACACAAGGTATCGGGATTGATTAACACTAATAGACCAAACTGCATTATGCAAATTTTAATTAGTTAGATGGCAGCGTTATCGAAGGAATAAACACGATGATTTGATGATGATGAAGTAGAAATTCTAGAATTATTAAATTGTTGAAAAAGCACAACATATTAAACTTTAAATTGACTTACTACTAGTAATATTACTTATGAGTAGTCGAAGGATGTATTACATGCAGATAATATAAGAATTATCGTTCGGAAATACAGGATTTAATAGGTACACTAAATTGTAATTCAAAATAGAATAAATAGTAAATAACTAACTTCTGGAAATAGAACACTAGTTAATACGAAAAAATATTTGAATGTATATTCACAACTAGATATAAAATAAAATAAAATGTTGAATCACAAAATCACTGTAACTGGATTTCACTAAGCACTAAAGATGTTGAATCTCCTTCGACGTTTTCTTTGGCGAAGTGAAATGTTGTGAAATTGTGAGGGGATGGGGTGATGGATGGATTTTGACTTCCTGGAGAAGTAAAAATTGTATTTACCGTATTTGTCCAGAGAGAAGTTGAACTCGGGCAGCAATCCATCCAGATGGGAACAGTTGATATTCATCTGCAATGATGTAGGCTTCATCCTGCACCCAAGGCACGAGCTCTTGCTTGTAGATATGCTAGAGTTTCCTCCAGAGGTGATATTGTTAAGGACTCAAAATGTATTTCCCAGTCTTGTTTGGATTTAGCAGTCAGCCGCTCCAGAATAAGATGAGTGATGATTTGATCCCAATATTTCACTGGAGATTTTAGCACACCCAGGAAGTGAGTGCAGTAGTGAACCTTTTCCAACAGTTGGCTTAAATGTTAAGAAGTGTCGGATGACATGGGAGGATGTCGAGTAAGAAGTTGAAGTTGATGTAGAATGAGTTGACGCGGGTTGGTGTACCGGTCAGTGAGAGTTTGCCAAGCCAACTCGTAGTTTTCGTCAGTTGGCTGGAACAACTGAATTAGGTTAGCCGGTTCCCGCTCCAACTGACGCTTCAGATATTAAAGTTTTTGAGAGCCACATAGTTGGCTGGCGTTGATGGTGAGTTGGAATAAATCCCTGAATGAAATCCAGTCGTTGAGATTGCCGCTGAACTTGGGTAGCTCAAGAGCTGGAAGTCGGATGTCAGTAGATGAATTTTCTGGAACAACTGCAGGCCAGTCGTTGATTAGTTTTTGAATTCGACCCTCCAGCAATGATAAGTTTTCGAATAATGAGTTGATAACCGTTTTATGTTTTTCCAGATCCTTTGCATTAGTGCAATGTGGATAAATTGCAACTTCGGTGGTTTTCAGCTCCAGGTTGTACCGTTTCAAATTGGAAATATAAGTTTGAACGGTTTCTTAAAGTAAAGGCACATTGTCGCTACCTTAGGCTTCATGCTTGTTTAAGGCTGACTGAATTGCCTTCAGTCGACATGAAATTTGAGTGCGCTTAGCCACTATTTCGAGAATAATTTTGGCGCTCATAGTAGGATGAAATAATAATTTATTTCAAAAGGCTTGATGTTCTGGAACTTGGTTGATTAAGATTTAAAACGAGAAAATTGTTTATTTATGTTCACAAATGGCCAGTTCAAGATATGGATTCTGTGCAACGTAATGTAAATCAGAAGTTGAAAGATAGTGTTCTTCCAGAAGCAGTAGAAATGGATTTCATGAACCTTTTAAGAACTTCTAGACAGAAACTTGAATTAAATTTTAATTCTGGGAGAAAAAGTTAATACTAATATGAAACTTCAGAAGTGATTTGAGAATATTGATTAATTTCAATAGGTTTAACGTTCTGGAACGTAGCAAGAATATTTTACCCACTTCAAAGTCACTGTAAAATATAAGGTTGGCAGATTCAGATTAATTGTTAGTGTACACAGAGGGAGGCAGTAAAAGTGTTTATTTCAAAAACTTTTAAAACAGGTTCTGGAACTAATGCTGGAGTTTTCACAGCAGTGAAAATAGCAATTAAGAGTTTGGATCGCAGATAGAGATGGTGTACACTAGACACAGAGTTGTGATGTGAAAATAAATTACACTGAGGTAAGTTAGAAATTTTTACTTTTCGTAAAAACAACTTTTACACAAAAATTGGTCTCGAATAATGTCCACACTTTGTTTCCGGCAATTGACATCCGGTTCGAAGGACCATGTTTGGTGGCGAACCTAAATTTATGTAAAAGACGGAAAGATGAGATTCCAGGTCGTAAAGCTGTATCTCAACTTCCGTGAATGGAGGTTGATGCAAAATCCTAAATACCAGCTAGGTATTTAGTAGCTTCTACATATCTGGATTATGCAGTAGATGATGCTGATGATGATAATAATAATTCCACCAGTGGACTTAAACCCAAAACCAACACTCCTATAAAAATAATAAATTAGGATTTATTTTAACTATGAGAAGATGAAGTATTTTTAATGTATAGTTTACAAATAGACGTGGTAAAAGATACAGTTTGTGCAAATCAGTTTGTAGGTCTGATCAGCAAGACGGTTGAATTGAGTCTAGTGATTTGAGGTTGAGTTGATCTGATTATATTTAGGAAGACGGCGTGGTCGGACCGCATAGCAAAGTCCGAAGTTTCCAAAAATATACATGTAAATTGTAATTGATATAATTTTAGCTTCTAGTCCACGTGGACTAGAAGGCAGAATCTAATATATAGAAAGGAACATGAGTTCAAGGATGAGGCTGACTGGTCGGAAAGTAGAAAATGTGTAGAATGTAAAATTAACACAATTACCATATTGATAAGCGACCGAGCCAGATCGAAGAATATAACTAAACATAGAATGTAAGGAATAAGGAAAGGCAGGACTAAATTACTGTTTCTTAGGACTAACTTACAGATATGTGACATCTTGGTCGATGTCAACTAGTAGGTAGTTTTACACTAATTTAAATATTAAAGACAATAAATATGACTAATTAATGCTGGCATTTTAACTCACAAATTGTGAAGTTGAACAAACTTTTAGATTTAAGGAAAATAATTTAAAACTTTGGTTCAGTACCGAACAATCTGAACGAAAAAAGAAACTAATTCAACTACCCAGGCAAGAGTGGATAACATATGAAAACATTGTTGCCAAACATAACAAAAGAAACCGTAAAGCTCATGCTAATCAAAAGCATGTAGTATAAAAACGCAAGCGTATTGTTAGCTTCCGTTTCCCAGGCTCAGTTCAATGGTCCTATGAATCCTATTCTACTGTGTACGTGAGTTTATGGGTCGAAAGTTAGCGTGGAAGGGAATGACGCGAGCACGTCACACGGATAGCAGCGTTAAAGAATCAATAAATTATTACTTACCTTGTACTGCTGACTAACAAGTTTTAGTACGTCGGCCAGATCGAGTCCACGATGAAATCTAGCAAACGTCTCACAAAAGCCTTTTGTGATACTCAGTACAAGATTCTGGATGAGTCCTCCCTCTAGCGGATGGTTCTTCTTACTAACTTCTTGTGAGTTATGAAATGCTAAATGACTTTAGTCAACACCTAGTTCGATTTTCGTTTTAAACTCGGCTTTCTTAGCCGGCCGTATTTATTTCAAGTCAAGTTTATAATTTCACAAACGTAGATTATACGTATAGAGAACCGGAGTCAAGGGACAAAATACCCTAAATCACACCAACGGGCTATGACAGTCTAGACTTTACCTAGGGATAGGCAACCTTTTAACTTCTGGGACGAAGGTGTGCCTACTTTACGCAAAGACCTAGGTTTTCCTGATTACACTCGCCAGTAAGTTCTCTAAGTTCTTATATGTGACTACTGAACTTTCTCGATAGTCCCTTCTGCCCTAGGGCTAGAGACTCTTCTCTCCAGAGAAGGAGACCTCAGTAGTCTAAGTCTTAAGGGTTTGCGACCATCAAGCTCACTGCGTACTCGGATAGCTTTCTATCCAAAGACCATGAGTTTGACTCACTCACCAAGACTCGGGAAAATCTCAAGAAGATTGCTGCGAACCTGAACAGCTGTCTGTTCAGTGACCACAAACTTCTTATGGATTGTAGAGACCATGGATAAACCAAGGCAGAACTTGTGAGAACTTTTGGCAGAACACTTACAGGAGAACCTTTCAGCTTGACTGTCCGGGAGAGACTGGCTAGGCCTGGTGGGTTTCCTCCTTTTATACCCGCCCGGAGACGTATGTACCTGTAATGGTTAAGATTTGGAAACGTTCAGGGAACGTTTCCTTCTGGCCACCTGTTTTGGCTCAAGTTACATGAGTCAGCCACTGCATTCTATTTTTAGTTCATTTTTATGTATTCCTGTCAAGTGGAATAAATTATGGCTTTCCCATGCTATGTCTTAACATTGGGTACATGTATGCAGGTGTTCCTATTTAAGAACAGCTGGTGCAGCTGCAAAACGTTTTCAGGGACATCTGTTCACCATATGGCTATTTTCCTGGAAGCATGTGGCACTTCAAAGGGTGCCGCCTGCAGATGTTCATAGCATCTGGACTACATCTGCCACTTCAAAAGGGGCCGCCATGACTCATACATCGATGACTCATGCAGGCATGACTCATGCATCCATGACTCACTTCCCTGGAATGTGTGTTTACATACGGGTATTAGGGTGGGAGTGAACTATACTACACTACATTGCTACTCCTGGTCTTTCGACTCCCTTCATCTCTAGTGTGCTCTGAGATCGTGTGAGTGTGTGCTGTGTGACAATGTGAATGTGTGGCTCTGGACAGTTTTCCTTCAATACATTCACTGTCCCACATCTGTAAGCTATTTAAAGCCCTATATGCTCTGTCCATTTCATCTCCTAGTTCAGGGGCTGGACTTGCGTTCACACGCAATCCTTACAGATACCTGTAGTTAAATCTCTCGAATTATTTCGGAGTTTAACACTACTGTCCCCAAAAACCAAGACTGTAAAACAGTCTTCAATGTCTAGGTGTGCCGGCAATTATCAGACTATATAATTCTAGAGAGAAGTTTTTAGACCAAAGTTACCGTAAATTTCATCTTTCATGACGACTACTCGACTTAATGCTATTTTGACTGGGTTTATGCAGGAAACTATAGAAGAAACAGGACAGGCGGTTTATAGCCTAGCTTTGTCCACCTCGCAGATAGCATTAGGAATACTTTCCAGATACTAACTTTAAAGCTTGTTTTTTCGTTGGATGAAAACTGGACAAGCGTTTATAGCTTATGTCGTCCACTTTGCAGATAGTACTAAGGATAAGTCCAAAATACTAACGTTAAAGCTTGTTTTGTTATTTTATAGCACTTCCACATAACCGCCCAATCAAAGACAAGGCGTCAAGCGTATGGACATGATAGATTACTCACTTCTAAAACAAAAGAACCGTTAATATTCGTTTAAAATTCTGATTTGTTAACATTTAAATATACTGCAAGGTCCAAGTATTATCTTCACACGCAGACATAGAATTTAGGATGTTACAGCCATAGATTATAGAGGTAATGATTCTCGTTAATGTTGTATAACAATATGGGGAAAAGTATGGGAAATTTAAATACTGCTTCAGTTCTCCTTACGTTTTGACAGATCAATATATCATACATATGCTTTTATACAATATACATAGATTAGCCTTGATTCTCTTGTATCAAAACTGTATTGTCTTCTTTCTTGTGAAATTCTTCATACTGCTATTTGAGTCTCATCTGATTCCTAGAAATAAGTTGTAGCTCTCTTATTTCTTGACATCCATGTCAATTCGTTAATCCACTTGGTTCTTGTCCTTGTCTGCCATTGCTGTCATCTACAGTCTTGATTGCTTCATGTTACGCTCTGAGACATTGAGCAGTTGTCATCAGTGATCAGTTGATTCCTTCTACTCGTCCTTGGTAGCCTAATTGTTAAGTACTGGATCCTGTAATTTACAACAAAAGTTTGGCTTGCCTACTGATAAAGTCAGTCCGGCATTAGAACTGAATCATGCGCATTTATTTCAATTTTCTTAAGAACCTTGGTTAACTATACTCTCTCTGCAATCTGTATAGCGCGACTATATCATTGCAAAGACTTTTATCCTTTCCAACTCTTACTTGAGTTCTGTTCGACCTCTTTATTCATCTTTGTCTCGTACCATTCAAATCATCTTACACTTAGCTAGAGTGTTAGATGCTCACCGGTAGATCATTGAATAAAAACACTTGATTAATATCAATACACATATAATACAGCAATTGTACGGATGCATGTATCGTCGTAACGAGAAGTTGGCTAAGCTTCATATATGTGTTAGTTCGGCCTAGAAACCGATCTATGCCTTCATTCAACAATTTCCTAGCAAGTTTTAGATGACATTCGAGGGATATTCTGGGAAATATATATATAATCCCTTTTACTTTTGCTACAAATTTCACTTTAGATAGATTGCCTTGACTTTATTATAATCGTAGTTAGAGCGTGCTTATAGGTTAGGTAGAATAAGCGCTTCACTGACCCTTGTGAATTGCTTCACTTAATTTGGGATTTCATTATTAAGTTTAAGATATGTTAATTTTGTCAAAATTGATCCTGTTTATTTTAAGACCAATTATTCTTGCTCGTATTTAGATTTGGCTAGTAACTAAATTCCTTACTACACCCTTAACTAACCAACAGACTATTTGCGTAATAATTACTATTAATGCCGAAATACAGACATAGGCTTCAGAGCCTGTAGTCTCACAAGCGATTTAGTGTGACACTTTTGGTGTCAAATATTCACAGCACGGTTACAATAACTGCTGTTTTGTAACTCCGCATAATCTGTAAGCATAGGTGTCAGATAAGTAGCAAGTGACAAAATTAAACAATACTTAAATTCAACTCAACTTGAGCTAACTCTCGAAGTTTATTTAGTTCGTGCATAATGGCTTCATATCGTTTGCTATTTCACATTTGAATGCAACACTTTTGATGCCTTTTGTAGCTTGACGCATTAGGCCAGAAAATTGGCCTGAGGAGAAATGTATCCTTTGCTGTCATTTAGAGTTCCACAAGATTAGTAATTGATTGGGGTACTACTCAAGAAATTTGATTGTCTAGTTACCTAGAAGGTATAATCTCTTAAGCATTCCTGACCAGCTACTACTTTATTCATATTGCGTTCTAACAAACTTTGTTTTTACGTGACATCTTATGCCTAGCATTCCATTAATTTTGAACATTTTATGAGGCCAATTATACATTAATATAGACTACTACAAGGTAGTGTTGAACCACATGTCACTAACCTTACCTAAAATTGCGTGTTAGTCTATACATTTAACTTTTATTGCATTATGCCAGTTGCTATTGACATATTTCTATGATTTGTGCGTGGTTCGTATTTTTGGTTCTGATGGTTAGTGTTGATAGCCTATGTCACATGTCCATACATGCGTGGATTATATATGTCCTACGGCATATGTCCCATGATACGTCATGTGCCGTATGTCCTACAACATCTGTCCAGTAACATGTCCTTTGTCATGCGTACTTATGAGATCCAGCATGTGTGTTCTTTGGACTTACCATTACACTGTGTATTGCATTATGTGGGGTCGGGGCCTATTTAATATGCAAGTTGCTTCAGAAACGGGCCTAACATCTAGTAGAGTTAAATGAACTGCTTCAATATTTATAGGATAGAAGTTACCCGACTACACGCAGAACTTACCCGACCCGACTGTAAACAGAACTTACCCGACCCGACTATAAACAGAATTTACCCGACCCGACATAACGACGAACTTATCCGACCCGGCTTGACGACAAACATGTCAAACTTTACCAAAATAGACTCAATCGAAAGAGCTTGAGAAACTGGCAGGATAAACACTCGCAATAGTAAAAAATCGGAAATATAGTCGTTTAAAAATTTTTTTAAAGTTTAAACTGGGTCGGGCCAAGTCATACTTGACCCTGTAAGTTGAGTTTCAACTTGTTAATCTTTGAAAAAATAGGTTCATTCGAAAGAGCTTGAAAAAACGCAGGATGGAAAATTTGGAATAGGGAAAATTCGTAAATAAAGTCTGTCTACAAATTTTAGAAATTTTTTGAGCTGTGATTAGCTATACTTTTCCCTGTGAGTTGAGTTTGACCTTGTCAATCTTTGCCAAAATAGGCTCAATTGAAAGAGCTTGAAAAACTGCAGAATGGAAAACTTAGAATAGTGAAAATTCGGAAAGAAAGGCTGCCTAAAAAACTGAAGTTTTTTTAAGCTGAGTCGGGCCAAGTCATAATTCACCTTGTAATTTGAGTTTCATTGTTATTTAATTTGACTTCCAGGGTTTCAAACTGATTCGGAATGTCAACGTGTGAATCATACCTTTCTGACCAGTGGGACATATATAAAGACTGTATAGATGACAATATTTATGTATGCCCCCTGAGTGTACTACAATTGATTAGGCTAATAGATGCAATGGTAAAATAACTACATTTGCATCTGGTCAGAAAGGCAACCCCCTTCACCTAATCATAGTACACTCAGGACAATAACTTAGGTAGGTAGGACAAAAACATTGCAGTTTAAATATGAATTGTATAATGCGTATATAGTGTAATACAAATAAACCATCTCCAGCAATAACGTATAACCATAAGTTCCCAGTTTCTTCATAGTGGAAGTAATTCGTACAAATCAGCTCTTTTCCGTAACGTTGTCATCGACAGCTGCGTGTTTTCTGGTTGGTGCTTCACAAATCTTCTGTTTATGTCTTCCTGAGCGTTTTGCACGATCTTCAGATGCTTTCTAGCTGCGTTTTGCAAACCATGTCCATCCTCTTGAGTGTGCGTTTTGCACGATCTTCAGCTGCTTTCTGGCTGCGTTCTGCAAACCATGTCCATCCTCTTGAGTGTGCGTTTTGCACAATCTTCAGCTGCTTTCTGGCTGCGTTTTGCAAACCATGTCCATCCTCTTGAGTGTGCGTTTTGCACTTTTTTCAGCTGCTTTCTGGCTGCGTTTTGCAAACCATGTCCATCCTCTTGAGTGTGCGTTTTGCACGATCTTCAGCTGCTTTCTGGCTGCGTTTTGCAAACCATGTCCATCCTCTTGAGTGTGCGTTTTGCACAATCTTCAGCTGCTTTCTGGCTGCGTTTTGCAAACCATGTCCATCCTCTTGAGTGTGCGTTTTGCACTATTTTCAGCTGCTTTCTGGCTGCGTTTTGCAAACCATGTCCATCCTCTTGAGTGTGCGTTTTGCACAATCTTCAGCTGCTTTCTGGCTGCGTTTTGCAAACCATGTCCATCCTCTTGAGTGTGCGTTTTGCACTATTTTCAGCTGCTTTCTGGCTGCGTTTTGCAAACCATGTCCATCCTCTTGAGTGTACGTTTTGCACTATTTTCAGCTGCTTTCTGGCTGCGTTTTGCAAACCATGTCCATCCTCTTGAGTGTGCGTTTTGCACGATCTTCAGCTTCTTTGTTGACTTGTTTAGCCATTCTGTTACTACCAATAAATCAGGCAATTTATGTTTTTAGGATTTAATTCATGACATTGACAAATTAGGTGTTTATACAATCACAAAACAAAACGTTCTAAATTATTTAAATACGAAAATGTTGCTGGTAAGGTAGGATTATATTTAAGCAAACATTTAAGAATAGTTCTCACATTGATCACCTCAGTCACTTTCTAGAATAAGCAAACACTATCTTAGTTCAATATAGCACTACACAGCTTGTACTATGCAAACAACTTTTCTGCTTGGCCGCATACGCCCAAATATTATTTACAGAAACATTTACTACACCAACCACCACAATCACAAACGACAACAAGAAAGTAAGTACGATTAGTTTAAATAAACACAATATACACTACAGTCTATTTTCAAAAGCTATTTACACGAGTTTAGAAAAGTTAGTCAAACTACTGCAACACATACCAAACTATAGAAATTTGTTTGTGATGTGGAATTTTAGGGACAACAAATACACGTTGTCTAAGATCAGTGCCGTCGTAGACGTACCATTTACCTTGATGAGGGTACACAGTAATATAGTGTTTGTTTTCTTCGAGAAATAATGACGCTGCAAACAAAATATACGTTTGATTAAGGACTTTAATCTTCAGCATGTGTTGTTCTAATTTGCACAAGGACGGACAAAAATAAATTAACGGAGCTAAATTGTTTTGCATGAGTTCAAACTTTCGACGCACTGTAAGTTGCTTGCAACCAAATTCCTGACATCGTACACGTGAATTGTTTCTTGGCTCGTTTATTTCCGCAAGTATGTCATAAAGATCATGTAATCGAAACCGCGTACAAATAGACACATTGTGACGAATAACTTTATGCTGTGGACATGTTGTAATTTCGAAAAAGCACTTAAACAAGTCACTCAGAGGTGCTGCAACAACGTCAAATTCACAATTTCGCATATCGAATTCTATGGGCATAACAAGGTTACTGTTTTCAGCCTCTTCGACTTTATCCACAAATACTTTACTTTTCATAACATTAATCATCCAGTTACTTTTTGCTTCATTAAACTTCCTATTACTTACAAGATTGATAATGTCAACTATATCACTTTGTAGTTTTTGGCAATGTAATTCACTTCTCTGAAAAAACCGACGAATACTTATATGATTTTGTAGTGCATGTGTTAGAGTCATTAAAGTGTTATCAACCGGACACGTAAAAGAAAACTTATACAAGTGATTTGAATCAGTTGATTTGGGACCCCAAGGCACAAATGGTATGTTAAAGAGGCAAAAGCTATCTCTTCGTGGTTTTGCAACTTGCTCACCACCTCGATCCCAAACTTCTATCGCTTTATCCAAATCGCCACGGCACAATGTGTCTTTTCCTGTTTCAGTGAAAAGATTGATAGGGTTTTTTGCCGAAATTTTAGAAGGCGTTATCTGACCTGTATTAACTTTTGAAGCTGCTGCTGTTTCTTTAAGTTCACCTTTATTATTTTTCAAAGCACCAGCAAATTCTTTAGCCTTATCAGGAATATTTTTTGGAGCACCAGCATTTTGTTTTGCGTTACCATTTTTATTTTTCGGAGCACCAGCGGTTTTTTTAGGTTCACCTTTATTACTTTTTTTAGCACCAGCGGTTTTGTTAGGTTTACCTTCATTATTTTGTGGAGCACTAGGGGTTTGTTTTATAATACTTTTACTTTCAGGAGGCTTAGCAACATTACGTTTACCATTGTCCTTATTAGTTTTTAGTTCATCAGCGGTTTCTTTTGCATTAGTTATATTTGGTTTAACTTTTTTCGAAGGCTTATGGCTACTAGATTTGGGCGCAGTTCGTTTTGATTTTGGAGGAGGAAGTTCTGATTTTTTTTGCTTTCCAATTTCTTCTATAAGTGTCTTTTCAAACCCATTACATCTACCTGTAAGCAGAATTCAAAACCAGAAAAGAATATAAAAAACCTTTTGATATGTAGATTTGTATATTTTGTTACATGTATTCGTTACAATCATCAATAATTTCAACATGTTATGTTAACCTAGTAATTCTGTCTTCGCTGCCCGAATGTAACGCCCCAGTTTTTGTCTTCCGTGTTGCCCGTGCTCATCTACTTTTACAGTCTTGTTCCAGTATTCTGCTGCCCATTGGTGATCATCGTAATGTACATCACCACGAAGATCGAACATAACATGAGTGAGCAAAGGAGTATAAGGTAGTATGTTCTTCCGTAGGTAGTCCACAAATTCCGTTGAGGAGTATGGGTTTTGCCCTATTTTTTTTTTCTCAGTTTCAGCAGGTACTACGTCAGAATCAAGATCAGCGGCTAGAAACACGTCATGAGTGTAAGCATCCTCGGAGTCTTCAAAATCTTCCCCTTCGTCATTTTCAGCAATAACATCATTTTCTGGTACATCAGTTGGAATTGAAGCCTTGTACATATCATTGAAAAGAATTCCAAAACAAGTTGAAGACCATAGAGGAGCCGTCCGCCTTGCATTGGCAGCCTGAGTTGGTATATTCGGAAACCGGCTTAACACATCTAAATACAAGAAACACATAAAATAACAGAAAGAACAACATAACTCGTTAATAAACTATATATACATTTAATTCCAACCCATTGTTGTCGCATCGATTCCAGGTAAATTACGAATAGCAGAGATTTCTTCTTCCACTTTGTCTGTCATTTGTTTTTTAAGACAAAGACTAAAGATTTTGTCGACATAAAAAACGCAGTGCTCAATGGTTCTAGATTTTAGATAGCTTTGAACAAGATACTTCATATTTTTAACTACATCCGGATCACTTTTAAAATGCATACGAATGTGTTGCACTATAGCTTTTGTTACGTGTGCAAAGCACACATGAAAGTTCATTTTTTCTGGAGGCCGATTTTGTCTGAGTTCCTCATAGCAGTTATTTAGGTATGGCTTAATATGTGGTTCCACTCCAAATGCTTTGAATGATGCATATATAAGGGCTAAACTAAAGTCCGTTTCTACTCGAAGACAGATAGGCCGAACCTTGAAGTAGCTGCAGGAATTAATGTTATCTTCAGTTTTGTCCTTCTTGAGCCTGTGTTGAAATGTAAGTGCATTAAAATACAAACTGGTGGCAATTATAAATATGTGTTTTCAACGCATCCTAATCTTGTACCACAAAACTTACTCATTGACATATGTTTCCAGACATTGAGCCAAAGACCGGCCTGTGTGTTCATTCGTAATGAATTCACATACCGCTAACGGCGGATGCCCTTTAAACGGATGCGCGACACTTATGGCATACATATATGTCGTATTGCTCCCTCCGAGTCCATCTATTTCCCGTATCAATTTTCCTGTAGCATCTATGTGAAGAATGACTGGAAACCCATTTTTGTGTAGGAGAACGAGTATATATTCTTGCTCAGGTAGAAAATATAAAACTTGAAAAGGGTTTACGCTAACTTTGCGCAAAAAAGGACAATTGGTCTCTACTTCTTTCTGATATTCCATAACAACATCAAGAATTGGATGAGCATGGTTGTCACCAAGCTGAACAAACTGTAAACACATTTATCAACTGAATTCTGGGTCACACTCGATATATGTACATATTGTCACATGTTTACAAAATGTAAATTACACACCTGAGACTTTGCCTTTCCAAGTACTGTTCTGCTAGGAACACTAGTTGTGTTGCCACCACGTACAGAAGCCATGTCAGCGTTTGCGTGCACAACAGTAGCAACAGCGCTAGGATTTTGAAGCACCATCATCTTTTGGCATTCTTTACGTCGGTCAGTTCGCAGTTGTCTTCCAAAACTGTCGTTTGCATCATGATAGAAAGTCCCAGAACTCCTAAAAGTACGCATAAACGTGTTTTATCATTGTTTTAATGTAAACTACTTAGTGTATTTGCGTAATCAATTACAATTTTATTCTTTAAACAATTACCTGACGTGAAATACAAGTGGCGTGTTTGGTGTGTATGCAAAACATTCCATCTTGAAGCTATAGCATTTTGGATGTCGGCAAACCGCATCGTTCCAAAAGTACCTGTGAGGATTTCCCTCAGTAATTCGGTGTTTTCTGGTAGTCAAAACGCAGTATTTGTTTTTCTTAGAAAACTGCGTGTAGATAAGGTCAGTCCATCCTTGTTTTAATTTAAGCTTTCCCTTAACTACGTGCAACTTTTCATTCCAAAGTTTGCAATCCACTTCAAATGTGAAATTTGGCTGAGGTGGAACTTCAATTGTTAAATTAGGCTACTCAAAAAAAAAGTTTAATATAAATCATACATTAAGTTATGTTAGTTAGTTAGAGCCATGTTTAGTTAAGTTAAGGCTACTTGTTTTAGACTTTAGTTTAAAAACTATGCCTTACATTGTTTTGATGCTCTGACGCTGCAACAGAAACACACGCACTAGAAACACTAGCAGCATCGTCTTCATTGTCCGACGCGGGTTGCGATTCAGTGTCTGTATCTTTTGGATTAATCAAATCACCTAAACCTGTTTCCGCAACACGTGATTCAACAGTCCCAGTTTTCCCTTCTAAATTACTCTGAAAAGCAATATTGTTGACCTGCAACCCTTGACTATGAATTCCAACATGTGCAGACCAGTCCTGATATGGAATGTGGTCAAAATCAGTATGCTGAAAGTCGTCAACGTCAACATCGATATCTTGGTCATCTAAAGGGAACGAAATAGGATAGTCGTCATCTTCAGTAAGATCTTTATTGTCAGAAGAGAACACAGAGGGATAGTCCCTGTTATGGTCTTTGTCTTTCTCATCTTGACGGTCTTGCACTTCGCAGTCCTCGTCATAACAGGCATCTTTGCTTTTGCAGTTTTTCTTTTCGCTCAAGCTCTCTGCTGTATAACAGACTTCTTCTTCACGGTTGCTATCGGAATCGCTTGTGTCCTCATCAGATTCAGAATCAAATAGGGCGGGACCTGCTTTTGTTGCGTGAAGAATGGTGCTAATTTCACCTGGCTCAAGTCGTCGAACTGAAAATACAATACGCAATGGCGTTAACGAGTCGAACGAAAACAAGGAAGTTTTCAAAGAAAACTCAGGTTTGTGAGTGCCTACTATTAGGCAGACTTAATATCAGTCTCAGATGATTAACTACCCCAGATGATTTTCCAAATATTCCAAATATAGACTTAAATTCATAGCCACAGCAAAATTGAATGCATACCTGACACACTGTTGTACCACTTAGAAGGAAACTTAATTCGGGAATTCCCAAGACAAATGCAACACTGAAAATGGATATCCTTGGCTACCTTTTTCAAGTCAACGTGTAAACAAACTACATGGAACCAGTTTAAGCAGGCAGTACATTCAACCATATCATCTTCCTCTGGGCCACCACAAATGCAATACTTCTTTACAGTTCCTGATTTTAAATTTGGTGTCGAACTAAACACAGGAGGAGGTAACCTGCCAGTAACTGCTCCAACACGTAATCTAAACTCTTGCTGCAATTCGGAGCAAAAACATCTATCTTAGTAAGTCATGTTAGGTTGAAACCTGTTATGCAGTTTTATTATCTCTAACACTTAAATCTATACATGTCTTTAACTCTTAATAAATTGGTAAGTCGATTACATGAAAATGCAATATGCTTTATAGTAGAATAAAGTAACACATATCTAGAAAAAATATTATAAATTGGTTTAAAATAATCATCACAGCTACATCTTTTTTTATGGTAGCATAAATCAATATGTTGTACAACGTTCACCTGCAAATTTCTACGATTGGAATCATACAAACGCCATAACCACAACCTATCTCTCTTTGTTTGAAATTTCCGAAAAATAGCCACCAACATTCCCCACAGTCCATGTCTGTTTCGCCATGATGCTTTGCTCCAAGCCACAGGGTTTTGACTTATGCCTTCCATAGCTGCAGTCACATCCTCAACATCCACATTATCTAGCCATTCAGGACCTCCTTTAGTACGCACCATCTAATGGAATAGAACACATTTTAAAAAAAATTTCAATTTTGGACATACTGCAACTAGTAACGCTAGAGTTTGACATTTTGTACTCAGATCTATGCCTAGTTTGAAAATCTGTTTACTATTACTCGAGTTATAAGAACTTCTGGAAACCGGCCGAAATTTTTCTAAGTTTTTATAAAAAATAAAAATTTAAATTTTAGGCATATTGCAACTGGTAACGCTAGAGTTTCACATTTTGTACTCAGATCTATGCCTAGTTTAAAAATCTGTTGACTATTACTCGAGTTATAAGAACTTTTGGAAACCGGCCGAAATTTTTCTAAGTTTTTATAAAAAATAAAAATTTAAATTTTAGGCATATTGCAACTGGTAACGCTAGAGTTTGACATTGTGTACTCAGATCTATGCCTAGTTCGAAAATCTGTTGACTATTACTCGAGTTATAAGAACTTTTGGAAACCGGCCAAAATTTTTCTAAGTTTTTATAAAAAATAAAAATTTAAATTTTAGGCATATTGCAACTGGTAACGCTAGAGTTTGACATTGTGTACTCAGATCTATGCCTAGTTTAAAAATCTGTTGACTATTACTCGAGTTATAAGAACTTTTGGAAACCGGCCGAAATTTTTCTAAGTTTTTATAAAAAATAAAAATTTAAATTTTAGGCATATTGCAACTGGTAACGCTAGAGTTTGACATTGTGTACTTAGATCTATGCCTAGTTTGAAAATCTGTTGACTATTACTTGAGTTATAAGAACTTCTGGAAACCGGCCGAAATTTTTCTAAGTTTTTATAAAAAATAAAAATTTAAATTTTAGGCATATTGCAACTGGTAACGCTAGAGTTTAACATTGTGTACTCAGATCTATGCCTAGTTTAAAAATCTGTTGACTATTACTCGAGTTATAAGAACTTTTGGAAACCGGCCGAAATTTTTTTAAGTTTTTATAAAAAATAAAAATTTAAATTTTAGGCATATTGCAACTGGTAACGCTAGAGTTTGACATTGTGTACTCAGATCTATGCCTAGTTTGAAAATCCGTGGACTTTTACTCGAGTTATAAGAACTTTTGGAAACCGGCCGAAATTTTTCTAAGTTTTTATAAAAAATAAAAATTTAAATTTTAGGCATATTGCAACTGGTAACGCTAGAGTTTGACATTGTGTACTCAGATCTATGCCTAGTTTAAAAATCTGTTGACTATTACTCGAGTTATAAGAACTTTTGGAAACCGGCCGAAATTTTTCTAAGTTTTTATAAAAAATAAAAATTTAAATTTTAGGCATATTGCAACTGGTAACGCTAGAGTTTGACATTGTGTACTCAGATCTATGCCTAGTTTAAAAATCTGTTGACTATTACTCGAGTTATAAGAACTTTTGGAAACCGGCCGAAATTTTTCTAAGTTTTTATAAAAAATAAAAATTTAAATTTTAGGCATATTGCAACTGGTAACGCTAGAGTTTGACATTGTGTACTCAGATCTATGCCTAGTTTAAAAATCTGTTGACTATTACTCGAGTTATAAGAACTTTTGGAAACCGGCTGAAATTTTTTTAAGTTAAAGAAAAGTGAATTTCAATTTTTAAACGTTTTGCAGATATCAGATATCCAAAGCAAATAATGTTCTTTGAACGGTTTCGATTGTTCGATATAGATGGTGCGAAGGTGATTTAGGTTCTTGTTTAACAGACACTGTACCGCAAGAACCAAGGGATCACGTGATTCTTTGTTTTGTTTTACGACGATTTGATTTATATTTTTTGTTATTATTTTCTAATTATTGAATATTAAGCTTGCAGGCATTATGATTCAAGCAAGCAAGCGGTATGCTAGTTAATACAAACCTATTTGAAGATCTCGATGGTCGTCTGGTTTTTGTACTATTGCGTTGGGGAAACCTTTGAGCACATTAAAGCAAAAAACAGTGTCCTCACTATAATGTATTTTAAAGCTTGGAATACACATAAATACCATGGAGAAAACATATGTTGAATCTGTTGTATGGCATCATTAGTTATGGATAGCGGAAATTAAATCGAGTACGACCTGTAGTAGGGTAGGGTCGGATATCTGTGGTAGTCCGGTAACTGTGGTAGTGGGAAACCATAAAGCAACAAACGACAGCTGCAGTCCGAAGTTTATTTCAGTTCACTCAACTACTCATGGAGTACGTTCTGGCTGATGTTTCTCGCGATAGTCGAAAACTTGTAGAAGAAAAAAATGACAAAACTTACTGTGTCATTTTAACTAGTGAGGAAAGTTTAATTTCATTTTTTTCAAGTCCCTGTAATTACTTATCTAAACACATTCTCACCGAAACTGATTACGGGGAGATAGTTGGAGTTAGTCGGCATAAGTTAATCACAATTAGGATGAAATAATAATTTAACCTTTAATTCGGTGGATTTTAGAAAAATACCCAGTCATTTCAAAGTAGTGTTCTAAATATGGTAATGTCAGGGCTTCTAACTGTGGTATTGTAATAACCATGCAAAACACATTGGAAACTTTGTGAAAATGAAGCAAGTGTGTTTTAAAAATATAAATAATAATATGTCAGCTCGTTTTTATTTGTTTAGCATGCCGTAAATTGTAGCAATGGAAAAAATAATTAAGGTGACAAAAGTAAGCCGTACACGAATGTAGACCTTCACGGTGCCGTATCTTCTGTACAAAGTGGATCAATAACATCATTCATTTAATAAATTAGCATGTATAGTTAGTAGTTTTAGTGCACACAACGATAATTTTTATTTTATTTATTAAATGTTACTTATAGAGCCTAGTGTGATAAAATCTTTACGGGCTTAATATGCGTTATTTACATGTTAATTGACTTTTAACTTATGTTTTTTGGACTGAGATTGCAATAAACGGTGGGTGCTCATAACGTTACCAAACTAATAACTAGGGTGCCCAGTCATTTAATAATGTCATAAATAACTTAATAATGTTTATTCGCGTTATTTTCGTAACATAAAATTTGTCAATTTTAGCGAAAATGAGACTACCACAGTTAGAACCCTGCATACCACATTTACCGGACCTAGCAAATTTCCCACTCCACCGAGGTCGTATAGTCTAAACACCTGTAGTTTAAGGATGCCGCAATTGAATTTGATGAGAATTGGGTTACGTATTCAGTACAGTATGTGTGTCAAGTGTATAGTACTATTGCTTTCAAGATTCTATTTACTTGGTATTACAGATTGAAAAACTGAAAGTTTTCCAAAAAGCTACCACAGTTAGAGGACCTTACCCTATCTATGTGTTGATGCCCATAGATTTTCCCGGGAGTATTCACACAATAAAATACCTACAGTTCAAAACTCAGAGTACCTACGTAGGTATTTTAATGCAAAGAGCACTCAGGGCCGACACAAACTCGGTTTTTGTACGTGTATGTTTTGGAGTGAAAAATAATTTGATTCTTGGTCCATTTAACTGCTAATTGCAAAAAACGTGCCCAAAAACTATACAGCACATCTAAATCGCATTTGTGATTGTTTAGAAGTTTTTAGAATATTGTTAGTTCAAAATTGCGACCTGTCACCTGTAGCCTGAACGAAAAAAAGGGGGACAGACGGAAAGACACAGAGAGGGACGGACATAACCATTTCATTAGATGCTGCTAATAATAATCAATAAGCATCTAATAAAGCTCAGAATAATAATAGTAGACCAGACGCCCTTTATTCTGAAGTGGAAACAGAATTAGCAGGAAATGTATAAAGTTACTTGTGCTATATTTGCATGATAAATGATTTTTAGCTAATTATTTTGGGACTGAAAATGCAATAAACGCTGGAGGTGAATAGCGTTACAAAAATTATAATTAAGATGGGCAGTCATTCAGAAATTTCATAATTATCACAATTATGTTTATTTAACGTACTTTAGTAGTGTAAAGGTTGTTAGTTTTGGCATAAATTGAGACTACCACAGTTAGCACCCGTGTTACCAGATTTACCGGACTTAGCAAATTTTCCACTTCATCTAGGTCGTGTAGTTTGAGCACTTTTAGTTTGAAGATGCAGGGGCAGAATTTGATGAGATTTAACCAAAAGTTTGTCAAAAAGCTACCACATTTAGGAGACCTTACCCTAACATAAAGTGCATGCGGGATATATACACGACGTCAAGTATCATTAGTGTACGAAAAAAGTACTTACCGTAATGATTTTTAACTTTGGCTTCTCTGCTTCTCTCGGCTCACTCCTTGGTCTATCGTTCTCTCGTCTACTTGCCTCTCTCTTTTCGCCTCTGGTCGCTCTTAGGTACCTTAATCATAACAATTAATTATACATCGATAATTAGTCGTGTAATCAACGGCATACGTGGTTGGTAGTTGCTGTTGGAAAGTATACACAATAATAATTACCTAATCGTAATAAAGCACATACACACAATAGAAATGACCTAATCGTAATCATGCACATATGACATTTACCAAAAGCAATAATAAATATTTTAGTTGGCTTAATGTTTGTGCTGGGGGGGGGGGGGGGGAGTCGGATAATAATCAACGGCACACGTGGTTGGTGGTTGCTGTTGGAAAGTATACACGATAATAATTACCTAATCGTAATCAAGCACACATACACACAATATTAATGATTTAATCGTAATCATGCACATATGACATTCACCTAAAACAATGATAAATATCTTAGTTGGCGGCCTTCAAAAATTAATTGCTAATGCAGTGTTGAATAAACAAAACAAGAAAATAAATGCCGGTGTAATTACCTTTGATCTTTTAGTAGTAGTAGTATGATTAGTAGTAGTAGTAGTAGTAGTATGATTAGTAGTAGTAGTAGTAGTATGATTAGTAGTAGTAGTAGTAGTAGTATGATTAGTAGTAGTAGTAGTAGTAGTAGTATGATTAGTAGTAGTAGTATACACTTCTTAATTCAATTAATTAATTTTATATTGGAATAATTAGATTAGAGCTCAGAAACTTCCTTCCGCTTTCATTCGCACCCTTAATCCAACAAACGTGCTTTCGTACAAAATATTGCGGTTTTAAGATGATGCCATAGACATCATCCCATACACTCGCTGACTTTTGTAAGCAGAGCATACGGAAAACCATATAGGTATGTATTAGCCATTGAAAGAAGTCGCAGTCGGGAAGTCGGGTCGGGAAAATGCTGTCCCATTCAATATTTCTACTTTTAAGATGAGCTGTGAGTGTAAACTAGCTATCAAATGTAACCTCACGGGCTTTAAGGGCTAGTCAGAAAGGCATTTACTATTTACTACTTCCGTTTGGATTTTTACTATTTTTTGTTTTGCGAATTTGTGGCTGTTTTTACTGTGTAAAGGTTTGATATAATTCGAGCCACATCGAGACTTGTCTAGAAGATTTGAGTCACTCTTTAGTGTTAGACAATATTTAATAAAAGTATTTCTATTCCAATTTCTATAATTTCAAATTTATAAATTAATTTTTGATTAAATTTTATAGTTTTGGCTCAATAATTTTCGGTTTAGTTTGGGTTTTGATTCGATTCGGCAAAGAATGACTCGCTGCTAAATATATATTTTCTTATAACAGCTCTAATATAATATAATTGACTTTTCAAATTTTACAATTTCGCACTTTACGCAACCTTTGATATGAATAGTAACCCAATCAGATCTGCTCTATTGAACCAGACATGTGCTACATATTTTCTGACTGCTAATTGTATTCGGCACAAAGTACATGCATACTATTGTAGTAGGCTCCCAATGCAATAATGTTCGACTGACATTCACATCTATAAATTATTTGCAGGCTCAAGTTTGAGTTCAAACTACGATGCATCTATATTTTGAAAAGGTAAGTCTTATACGGCTAAAATTATACATAAGGAAAAAGGATTTCTTTTAGGATTTGAATGGACTAATGGTGTGATGGTGCTGCATAGTAAAGCCTTACGGGAATATTGCCGGAAATGTTTCCATGAATGTTGCCCTATATAATTACGGCCTTATTATTACTGCGTTATGTACGCCTAGTTCCTCTCTACTTTTTTCCTTGCTGCATATATAAAATAGGAATTGCTCTGCACATGTTTCAGGCTAGAAAACATGAGACCCCAAACGAAAATATTATTATTATTACTGCCACTGTGGTAGGGGCCATGAGCTCAGTTTAAAAGTGTGAGGTTCAGATTTCTTCTGCGGCCACATCGTTAGCCGTGGGAAAGAATTTTATGGGCGTCAAACCCATTAGTTCTTTCACACTTCCAGTGTCACTTTGACACAAAGGGAAACACGCCGAGCTAAGAGAGCATATTTATACGTGAGTGGTCTACATGCGGGGGCGTGGATGCTGGAGTGCGAGTGGCTGTCTGTGTATCCATACATTTCTGTCCTGGTACATATTAGCATGGAATGAATGAGCGGGTGAGGTATGTAGGGACTGCTTGCTATACCATAACGTATATATGTACAACTCGTAGGTCCATACATTTATTACCCGTCACTCTAGTCTCTAGCTCACAGGCCATTGGGACTTAATGAAGCCATACAATAGGAATGCACGCCTTCCCCATGCATCTCTCCCTATACAATGTTTCTGAGGGCTCACTATGCACATGCCTATGAAAGTGCAGAATGTGGGTCAAAATGTAAGGTGCTATATGAAAAATGGGAAGGAACTAAAATGTTTTCCTCATTTTCTCTGCCTATGTTATGAGTCCTACTTTTTTCACTTTTCAGAGCATTTTATTAATAAGGTTAGATTATGCCAATTATTATGAAATAATTTATTCCTATTATTTTAATTGTACGCTTATACACATACTTCTTAATGCAGAATGTGAGTATGAATACCAATGATAATAGAATTCAATTTCATTTAGCATGCATATTTCTATACCACAACATTTTTAAATTACAAGATAAACAAAATTTTAATTATCTTTAAATCAAATTAATTGAATTACCTTCAAACAATATTCTGAATCGCAGTCTCAAGAGTCAGAGGATTGTCAGTCATTAGCATTAAATTAAAACTTAATATTCCTTCAATAATGTGTTACATATATAATGATTATTATTACTCCTTTAGGTATTCATTCATAAATTAACTTAATGCCACATTAGGCTCCCATATACGCTTAAATAATCTATGTATAGCATACACAAGCTACTTAGTAATATTATTTCAACAATACATTATATTTGTATTTTACTTTTATATACGTCACTCTTTTTTCTTGATTTTTCGGTTTTCTGTCACTACTCCACTATACATAATTACCTGTTTATTATAATAATTTTTACATACCCATTTTTTGAATTTTTAGTTTGTTTAAATACAGGCTAAATAAAATCCACACATTTTTCAAAGGTATTATATAGGAAATTTTGAATTTTCTATTTTTACACATTCATTCTTTTGCATGTAGTAAATATTAATTAAATGTAATTATTTTTTTTTTGAATTTTCTGTTTTTCTCTCTTCCCCTTCTACTCATAGCGAATTATTTTCAGTATTCTTAAATTATGTATTTTGTACTTACAGAATCAAGCTATATTACCAAAATTTATAACTCTATAATGCACTAATACTATTTATATTTTTTTTGAATTTTTTATTAAAATAAAATTATATTTCCTAAATTACCATAACTTAAAACCTTTAAATGTAATATATTATGCTATCAATTTTTTTTGAATTTTCTATTTTTCTCATTCTCCCCTTCTACTCATAGCAAATTATTTTAAGTATTCTTAAATTATGTATTTAGTACTTACAGAGTCAAAAATGAAGCTGAGCGCTTTCAGTCCAAAATATGATTTGAGAGAAATCCATGAGTCTAAACTGGGACAAAGTCGTAGACAATCGAGTCCTCGTCGTACTCGTAGTCGGAGCAATAGGGACAGGGATTATGGACTCGTCCGGATTGAGACGGTGGAGCGGGAATAATTCCATGAACAGGGTGTGGGGGCACATCTTGTCCAGATACATTTCTCCATTGTCTGGGAATCATACGTTGGCAAATTCTTGGGGAATAAAATCCGGAACTGGGGGAAGTTGGCACTGAGTTGTTGGAGCTGTGCTCATCTTCGGAGGACGGAGGGGATGGAGTACGTCCATCACTCCCAAGTGGTGATGGTCTGGAGTAAGGGTGCACAGTACCTACATGACGAGAGCCATGGCTGCTATTCCCAACTTGAGGAGCAAAATTCGTAGATATTGGCAAGTTCCACCCGCTTAGAGTGGGATCCACATCCCAATAAGTGGGTCCTCTATCCTCTTCAGCCGGACTGGAGGGTGGGCTAATCTCATATGGTTGGAATCTGAATTGATGGGCCGACATGTGTGGTCCATCATATAAGACTTCCAGCTCCGTGTCTTCTTGATTGAAATCCAAGAGACAGGGAGGGCTGGTACGCACGGCTCTTGTGCTATAGGTGTCACTGATGACACTTGAAGCTGCGCTATTAGATGAATCCTCCATCTCTTCTTCGTCTTCAGTGAGATCGATCATTTCCACAGAGGGTTCAGGTTGATTTGCAAATCTCTGGCCTGCTCTTGGTAGGTCCAGAGGGTAATCAGAGATTTCCTCTGCTCCCGATTCTTCGTCCGAGCTTTCGAATTCTTTCGCTCTGTTTCGCCTTCGCTCTTCCTCAGTCAGATCGCGTAAAGCAAGACACAGGTTTTGAGTGTCTAAAATATTTGCTCTCAACTCTGCAAGGTAATCCACGGATACATTGTACCCTTTTCTGATATTTTTGTACAAGTACTCCTTTTTCTGTTCTACAGTGAGATTCTTGTATGATTCCATGGTAGGTAATTGATGGGGCTTGAGAGAGCAAAATCTTGACTGAATCTGAGAAATTCTTGGAGCGAAGTGAGAGTTGAAGGTCCTAATTTGGCCTATATATGATGACCTAGTCATCTGTTTGTCATTCTGATTTTTTGTGTCCACAGCAATTAAGACTCAGGTTTTGTTGCGTTAATTGCTAAGTTTTGTTTTTTCTACGTTACAGATTCTTAGAATTTGGCCCAAAACCTAAAAGATTTGGTTTCAACTTTTCAGTAGCTGAGCTCACAGGGATGTAAAATTCTTACTCCTAACTTCCACAAAATTTCAGTCCCTTGTGGTTAACTGAAACATTTCACACCTAGCTTACACAAGTGTATAAACCATACTATCTACTTGGATTTATTATCTTATCACTTGGCTTCTAGTTAATATTAATTAATTTCAAAATTCTCCTAAATTTAATTCCTAATGCGCTCGCAAAGAGGCCAAGATCAAGGAATAACTAGTCGTATGTTATACTTAAGGTGCTAAATCTTAAGTATACCCTTAATTAACTCAATTAACTTTATTAAGTTACACACTAATAATACTCTTATTCTATTCATTAGAGAAAATTACCAATAAAAGTAGTTGAGACTACTCAAGAGTAAGTCTGTTATTGTTAACAATATAGCTACATTCATTATAACGTAATATTTATTCTAGAGTTACTCGACCGAATTAATATTAAAAATTAATTAACCCTATTCTAGCTTGCACTTCAAGCGGAAATAAAGAAATACTAACAAACTAAGTTCCTATGCAATTTGTATTGCTATTTACTACCTTATGCTTCAGTTTATGGTCCTTCGACTTTTCGATCTCTGAAGGTAAACTGCTTCAGGACGTCTCATAAACAAAATAAATCTAAACCTCCCAAATGATTAAGTATAAAAGAGCTTTCAATAGGTGATCTCCGAGTGAACCTGGGTCAACAGCTACCCGGGTAACCTATTTTTTTGGGGTTTTTAGGTTATATCTGGACATATGCTAAACCTAATTCTTATACTAATTTAATTGGCTTCCAATATATTTTCTATACACCTAGTTACAAAACTTCTAGTGTGAGTCTAGGTCAGCTCTTACTCGGATAATCTTGTTTTTTTTTTGAAATTTGTGTTCAATATGAGAAAAACACTGGTCTCAACTCACTGTGAGTTTGAAAACAGGACATGACGTAAAGTGAGTCATGCAAGTCCTGCAGCCGTATAAGTGTCCACATGGTATAGGGATTACATTAATGCTGTTGGTAAGACAAATCTTACACATCATAAGTTCATTTCCGGGATCAACCATCTTGATTGTGACCTGTATTGGTCTGGTCATATCACCGGAGACTGCCGTTTGAACTCCGACGTCCGTAGTTGTTACTCTACGTTCTGTTTTAATGGAAATTGTCACATTGCCATTTGCTGGCGGATTGATTGTTATGGAAGTCTGAGCTGTGCCTGCTGAATTCGATGTAGATGTAGACGTAGACGTAGAAGTAGATGTGGAAGTAGAAGCTTGCGCTCTACTAGGCATTAATCCTCTTATGCCAGCGACATCTCCTCCAATATCTTCCAATTCAGGAGGTTCTGATTCAGATTCATGGGTACGAATAGGAATATTTCCACAATTGTCTGGATTTGTAACCATCATACACCTAGGACTAAATCTAATATGCTCACCTCTGGCGGTATCTCCTGCTTCAAAAAATGCCAACTGGACCTTACAATAAACACAAGATACGCAGTCTCTGTGCCCGAGAAACACAAAACCGTCCTAAGCAAGGTCTGCTGCCGTGACATGCGGTGAATTCCATCCCGGGAAAGTAAGCAGTCGTGCGCTTTCAGACAATATTCTGGGGGGCATGAAGCTCCTCAGGGGTTCCGGTCTACGAAGCATACTTGTTGTTAAGTCTCGTAGTAGAGCGTCATAGATCTCCTCTAGCTCCTGCTGAGCGCTTTCCGCCATGTCGTAGACTAATTAATTAAAGTTAATCGGTATGAGCTGGTGAATCACTTCTGTCCAAAGCAACAGAGAATTCAGGGTCGATCGTAACGTTGGAAGTAGTAGGTTCAGGGGTAAGGGTCAGATCAGGCAAATCAGAAACAGAAATCTGTTTCAAGGCAAGATTAATTTTAGTCTTCTTGAATTCGGGTTTAGCTTGCTTGGGTTTTTGTGGTCTGATTCTGCAATTTCTAGTTCTATGGCCCAGACGCTTACAGTAGGTGCAACGAGTTTTTGTAACCTTCTTCTTCTTTGGGAGACAAGTAATTTTATACAGGGCTCGTCCAGCTGAGTCTATAGCTTCAGTGTTGTTTCCCCAGTTAGGTTGTTCAACACAAGGTTGTGAATTTTTGAAAGTATTTGTCTTTACGTAACTTTCCTGTACTAACTGAATAGATTTATGCACCGCTTCCCTAAAGTTCAAAAGAAAAATTCGTTCCAATGGATCTATTTCTGGCTGAGGTTTCAAGGAGTGCTGATGCTTCGGATTGCTACTGCTAGCTGAGTCTTTGAGATAAATCAGGCTAAATCTGGCAAGAAAAGCTTGCTTAGTGAGTTCCCACGCAGGGTGCAATGTAAGACGAGTTGCTGACTCACTTTCTTCGTCAGATGATCCATCTTGAAGAAATTTGCTGAAAGCTTGATACCAAAACTTAGCTTGTTCAGTTACATATGTGGGAAAATTGTGTGCTATCTGTTCTTTTGTCCAGACGTTTTGATAAGCTATAGCTTCGTAGGCCTCAATGAACTCAGACGGACTACCCTTTCCATTAAACTTACCTTAGTAATGCGTGGTGGCCATAATGCATCGTTAGCTTGTAAGCCACCATGTTGTAATTTTAAAACTTATAATTTTTATTGATTCTAATAATTAATATTTAAGATTTGGGTGTGTAGTACAGGTTGTTGGTGGCGACTTGAAAAGCAAGTGAAAGGTAACTTAATTCACGTCAGGTTTGTACAATAAGTTTATAAATACAAACCTTTTTACCCCGCACCTCCACCAGTGTTAGCTTCCTTTTCCTAGGCTCAGTACAATGGTCCTATGAATCCTATTCTACTGTGTACGTGAGTTTATGGGTCGAAAGTTAGCGTGGAAGGGAATGACGCGAGCACGTCACACGGATAGCAGCGTTAAAGAATCAATAAATTATTACTTACCTTGTACTGCTGACTAACAAGTTTTAGTACGTCGGCCAGATCGAGTCCACGATGAAATCTGGCAAACGTCTCACAAAAGCCTTTTGTGATACTCAGTACAAGATTCTGGATGAGTCCTCCCTCTAGCGGATGGTTCTTCTTACTAACTTCTTGTGAGTTATGAAATGCTAAATGACTTTAGTCAACACCTAGTTCGATTTTCGTTTTAAACTCGGCTTTCTTAGCCGGCCGTATTTATTTCAAGTCAAGTTTATAATTTCACAAACGTAGATTATACGTATAGAGAACCGGAGTCAAGGGACAAAATACCCTAAATCACACCAACGGGCTATGACAGTCTAGACTTTACCTAGGGATAGGCAACCTTTTAACTTCTGGGACGAAGGTGTGCCTACTTTACGCAAAGACCTAGGTTTTCCTGATTACACTCGCCAGTAAGTTCTCTAAGTTCTTATATGTGACTACTGAACTTTCTCGATAGTCCCTTCTGCCCTAGGGCTAGAGACTCTTCTCTCCAGAGAAGGAGACCTCAGTAGTCTAAGTCTTAAGGGTTTGCGACCATCAAGCTCACTGCGTACTCGGATAGCTTTCTATCCAAAGACCATGAGTTTGACTCACTCACCAAGACTCGGGAAAATCTCAAGAAGATTGCTGCGAACCTGAACAGCTGTCTGTTCAGTGACCACAAACTTCTTATGGATTGTAGAGACCATGGATAAACCAAGGCAGAACTTGTGAGAACTTTTGGCAGAACACTTACAGGAGAACCTTTCAGCTTGACTGTCCGGGAGAGACTGGCTAGGCCTGGTGGGTTTCCTCCTTTTATACCCGCCCGGAGACGTATGTACCTGTAATGGTTAAGATTTGGAAACGTTCAGGGAACGTTTCCTTCTGGCCACCTGTTTTGGCTCAAGTTACATGAGTCAGCCACTGCATTCTATTTTTAGTTCATTTTTATGTATTCCTGTCAAGTGGAATAAATTATGGCTTTCCCATGCTATGTCTTAACATTGGGTACATGTATGCAGGTGTTCCTATTTAAGAACAGCTGGTGCAGCTGCAAAACGTTTTCAGGGACATCTGTTCACCATATGGCTATTTTCCTGGAAGCATGTGGCACTTCAAAGGGTGCCGCCTGCAGATGTTCATAGCATCTGGACTACATCTGCCACTTCAAAAGGGGCCGCCATGACTCATACATCGATGACTCATGCAGGCATGACTCATGCATCCATGACTCACTTCCCTGGAATGTGTGTTTACATACGGGTATTAGGGTGGGAGTGAACTATACTACACTACATTGCTACTCCTGGTCTTTCGACTCCCTTCATCTCTAGTGTGCTCTGAGATCGTGTGAGTGTGTGCTGTGTGACAATGTGAATGTGTGGCTCTGGACAGTTTTCCTTCAATACATTCACTGTCCCACATCTGTAAGCTATTTAAAGCCCTATATGCTCTGTCCATTTCATCTCCTAGTTCAGGGGCTGGACTTGCGTTCACACGCAATCCTTACAGATACCTGTAGTTAAATCTCTCGAATTATTTCGGAGTTTAACAGTATGTCGTCTCACAAAAAAAAAGCAGCTATAAAATGAACTCATATAAAGAGCAACTATATGTGGCCCTTCGTCAGTTGTTTATGCAATGTCACGCTGGTCAATACACATGATTAAAATGTAAAAAGTATGTGCTTTTTTTGTTATAATATGTGCTTTTATAGCACTTGGGAGATCGTGCAACACTGCATGCGCCTTGAACTCACAAACTAATCAATATCAAGCCAAGTCTGTTGAATCTTCTTATACTGACAAAATTGTATATGCTGCCTCTAAAAGCTATGGACAAAAAACAACATTGGACGAAATCGTAAAAAATCTACAGAGCAGTAGCTTAGACCCTGCATTGCCAATCGGTACAACAGCGCTACCTGTAGTGCATACAAGTTCGTTCCATAACGTAATTCTTATGGCTTTGAAGTACATGCTTGGGAATTTAAACACACAGAATGGAATTAAAATAGATGTGGTCGACAAGTATCAAAACAATGAAACAAAACATATGCTTCACAACACATTTGACTATATAAGTTATAAATAATTAAGTGAATAATACATTATTGTTCACATTGAGTAGGTAATACATAGAAACATTCATTACATAGAATAGTATAGATACAACTGAATAGAAGGCCATAATACTGAATATTAATTTTGTATAAATTTACAGCTATCTAAGTGTCAATTGTACTGGTTTTAACACTTTTTGCATTTAAAATGAGAAAACTGTACCAGAAAAACAAGCTTCTTGCATCAGAAAAGAAGGTTAAGCAAGATTCAAATAGGTACTTCATGATCATTTCACCCTTTGTATTATATTTACTTTCAAACTAGAACGAGCATTCAATCGCTCTCATTATCAAGGACAACAAGAGCCTATACATCAACGTGCATTCTATAATCTGCCAGCTTCTAACCTACGTTATTAAGTGTATTGAATTTTTTACTTGAGCAGGGTATACATAGTGTATTATATATACTGCATAGAAGTGCACCGACTATGGATTCTACATCATCCACTGTTGCAGCTCAATACTCAAAGCGCTGCCGTACAGCTTCATCGTTCCACGAACCTGCTTTATGTAAACTTTCCATCAGCCACTACCAACGGTAAAAACGATCGTGTACGTGTCGTTCTTACACTGTGTTTTTAACATTTAAATTATATTTATCAATAATATTACTAGCGTTTATATTTATTTTGGTTTTGCAGTATTTTTAAATTGTCTATTGTCGTACAGTAAATGTATGTATACGCAACAACATTATTGAAATTAGGTCTAATAAAAATTTTATTAATTTATTTTACAGATACTGTCCTGCTCTATTCCAGACTGTAGATTTACATGTAGAAGCCATGTCCTATACCAAGCTCACGTTAAGCACTTTCATCACTGTGGTAGTTGCAATATTTACTGTTCAAGCAAGGCAGATCATCTGTGCTTCCATCAAGGGGAAAGACTTGGCCATGTAGAAAACAGAAATCAAGATCTTGTTGGCGGTGCTACAAATCAATCTAGGACTACTTACAATAATTCTAACAACGCTTCTGCACAGCCCCCTGCTTCTTTAAGTAGAGCTCGCCGCTCATATTTTACTGATTCAGATGTATTACAAAAATCATCCCGCTCACACCTAGGCATGATGGTAACTTACAGTCATCAGCCTACTGAGACATTTCAAGATATCGAATCTCTTTTGACACAACTTTACGAACCTCTTGTTAATTTGTTGACACAAAACATAAATCTGCACAGTAGTATTAAAGCACAAATAATTATTATAGTTACATTAGAATTGATTACAGAAGTGGAAAATAAAAAAAAACAGTAAAACGTAATGTTCAGTTTGTTTCAAAGAATTATGATATTTTAAGCAGCCAGGAAATTGCAAGTTTTATTCTTGACAGTGCCAGTGACATTAAAAAAAATTAATGATTTTAATAAGAACGGAACTGGGTGGACTCTTAAAGAAATTGAGTCAATTAAAGTTAAAGTAGAAGTTTTAAATTTATTTCCAAATGCAAAATCTAAAGGGTACATTACATTTCCAGCTTTAAAACCTAGAAATGTAGAATATCCTTATATTTAAAATAATTAAAGTGACTGTTTCATGTTTTGTGTTACTGGACACAGGTATAGGCCGTATAGGCACGAAATATTAGAAAAAAACAAACATAAATTTGCGCTGCAAAGTCAAACAATAAGCCGCCGATGGACTCAAGAAGGGCTTCAACGTTCACACCAGTACATTCCATATGTTTGTAAATTTGATTTCACTGATATTAACTTCCCCTTGCTGATAAACAAAGACTTGCCTTGTTGGGAAAAGTTTAAAGTCAAAAATAAATTTTGAATTAACATATGGAGTCACCGCGTCGACAATATCATCCCAATTCGTAGATGTCAGAATAGTTATATTGCTGACAACTGCAATTTATTTTTGATTTCCAAAGACAGAGCCGATGGTAGTAAAGATGAGCAGACTTATCATTTAGTAATAATTACAGATTAAGATGTATTTATGCGTCTTGGCCGTAGTAAAAACGTTTACTATTGCCAGTGCTGTTATCGTAATTTTAATTCAGCTAATAATTTAACTAAACATAAACTGAGCTGCCAAAGTCTGCAGAAAATACAAATTGTATTTCCTGATATTTCAGAAAGAGTCAAGTTTTTAAAATTGTGGCAATTACTGCCTTACCCTTATATTATTGTTTATAAATTTTCTACATTTTTGAGTCATTATTAAGATACTAGACTTCCAAAAAACAATACGCGATTTCTTAATAAAATTACACCTGCTGCGTATTCCTTAATGATTATTAGACAAATGAAAGACAGAAGTGAAGTAGTACATGCAGAAGTTTATGATGGCAATAATATAATGAAACATTTTTTTGACAATATATTCTATTAGACTGAGGCATTACTATCTCACGTTCAGACTACTAATAATATGGTCAAACTAAGTGACCAAGTACGTGCACAGTTTGAAAGTGCTACTGATTGCCACATGTGCCGACGTGAATTTGAAAATTCCTATCAAAATATTACCTCCAATAACGTTTTTGAGCAATTCAAAAAGTTTAATTTGGATTTTATTTCATCCTCGTTGTGCTGCTGTGGTGGCTTCCTACATAGTTCCCACTCCGCTTGGTGCTGCGGCGTTGCCGTTCAGTGTATTGTTTCTACAATGTGCACGTGGTGGATTTTGTTGGTGGGTCATCCTTGTCGTGTGAATTGTATACTGTGTGGCACGGTGTAGCATCGCTGCGGTGTGGGTTTTGTGTGAGAAGCTTTGACAGCATCACCAGTGTGGTTTATTCTGAGGTAGACTGTATTCCAGGCGAAGACTGTAGTTTACACTCATTTGTAGTATGTTTCTTTTTGAAACTATAATTTATCAGGTCTAGTACCAATTATTTGGGTGATGAGCAGTAAACTCTAATCCTCTTTCCCTTAGCTAGGTGTCGTAGGTTGTTTTTATTTTCGCTGGGTATCTACTCCCTGTTATTTAGCATTAAATCCTGTTTAAGATTAAGGCCTGTACGGGCAAATCCGGTGACGTTTCATATGTCACTGGTTATCCCGTTGGCCAAAATCAAACATTGTTATAATGGGACGTCCGCAATAGCCCTTATTGGCCTTGGCGGTGTCTGTGTGGTTCAGTATTATGATCTACATGGTGCCCAATAAAAATAATAATAATAATAATAATAGGCTTAAAATTGAATTCTCTCACAGAATTACAACTAAAATTATTACAGAAGCCTGTTTACTTTCCATTTATGGCATTAACTAATTCAAGTGATTTAAATAGCCTAATACCATCAATTTAGACGATCACTTTTGTACGATAAGCTCATTCCAGATCACCAGTAGGATCTTGTCAAAAATGTTTGTACTGAATTTAAACTAATAACATTGCGTGACTACACACAATTTACATGTGTTTTAGATACAGTTTACCTTGCAGAAGTATGGCAAAATGTTTTGCAAATTTGGACTTGAAAATTACGAACATGACCCTACATACTCACTTAGAGAACAGCGGTGAAGCTCGAGACGACCAGTCGCATTTTTCAGAGCTCTCGCTCCGACTGTGTCCTCGAATACTACAACCTATACACAAGTTGTGTGCTGTTCTCTGGTTTGGTAGTCCAGGCTTGGAGGGGAGGATGTGATAAGGTACACTGAGCCATCGGATTCCTGAGTCCGAAAGCTAAAAGTCTCTATTTGCATCTCCACTCAAGTCTCAGTGCACGAGGAAACAGAGATAGGGAAAGAAGCTATTTATTGAGGGCAGTTTATTGAACTCATTAGAATACTTCTTTCTATAATGCTATCCTTGAACTCCAAGGTATTGGCAGTTGTAGAGGAGAGGAAGATGGGGAAAATCGGTCTCTGGGCTCTGTAGTCCGGTGGCTCGTAGTACCTTTTCACTGAATTCCTTTTAATCTGGATTATTCAAATGCGTTCGGAATTTTGACCGCTTTGCATTATCTGTCGGTTGTGTAAGGAGCTTCGAGCAAACTTGCATCAACTTCAGCCGATCCTGTGCTAGATAGATTATTCATTGCAACCGAGGTTCCTGGCATAGTGGACTCAGTTGTTATATTTAATTCCTCTCTGGATTAGCCAGTGAGGAATCTCGCAGTATAGGATTAGCAACTAGTTCAATAGGAATGTCCAAGGTCTACTCACGGAAAGCTTTACGCAATCCACTTATTGGGTATGTCCAAGGTAAAAATTCCTTATAACAAATTATTCTTAGAATAAATGGGACAGCAATGGTTCAGTAAATGGACTGCGCTATGAAATGACTGATACGAATCTGTGAGCGTGTCAGTTATGGAACCCATAAGATACATACATACATACATACTCACTTATATTACCTAGGTACTCTTGGGAATGTTTTTTAAATTACACAAAAGCAGAGATTGATTATAAAAGAGATCCAAAAATATAAGAAATTGCAAAACAAAGGAAACGCGGTAGGCAGTGTATTTTTACAGCAAAACACGTTATTGCAAACCATAAACGGTGGCCTGGAGGATTAGATCCATCCAAACCTTGTAATCAATTACTTTCACTAGACATTAACAGTTTATATGCACAAAGTATGAAGCAGCTGATGCCAGTCTCAGACTACAGGTATATGGAAGCAAAAGATTAAGAAGGCATTGATTAGACTGATCCAACGTTAGGTACAAAAGAAAGTAGCTATGGCTACGTTCTAGTTTGTGACTTGAAGTATGCTTTGGCTCTACATACTAGAGACGCAAACTTGCCACTTGCTATGGAACAGCGTGTAATTAATATGCAAGATATAACAGCACAGTATAATTTAAATAAACATACAATGAACTCAATTCAACACTATGTATCTCACGTTTGGCTTATGTTAACACTGTATGATAAATTAAACTAAACAGATCATTTTAAAGCATTAATGTATTATTTATCAAAAGGTTTAGTTCTTTCAAAAATTCACTGTGGTGTACGCTTCAAGCAACAGAGTTATTTTAAACCATACATTGAATGTAATTTAGAAAACAGGAAAAAAGCTAGAACGTCATTCGAAAATAAGCTACTTAAAAAAAGTTCCAATGTTTTATATGGCAATACACTAGCTTAAATTCGTGAATTCGTCAGTGCCCGAATATGCTTTAGTGCTGCTTAAGCTGAAAAATCACTTGCAAATGCTAACTGTAAATATTTTAAAGGGTTTTCAGAAAATTTGAGCGTTTTCATTCAAAATCTTCAAAAATATCAAATAACTAACCTTTCACTGACTGCTGTAGCAATTCTTGATTTTGCAAAAGTACTTTTTCATGAAAAGTAGGATCTTTTGTGTAAGATATTTTATAATAGAGCCTATCTGGATTGCTCCGATACTGATGGATTTGAGATGCACACCATTGACGCATTTAACACGTTTTGGAATGATATTGTCAATGCAAGATTTAAATTTGATTTTAGTAAAATTCCTCGAGACCATGAGTTTTTTAAAATTTATGAAAATCAACACCCAAACCTTCATTTCTTAAATAACGGCGAAAGTGAAAAACTTCGAATTCAGAGCTTGGATGTAAAAAACTTGTAGTATTAAGACCAAGAATGTATAGCATGTTATATAATAATAATTCTAAACAACAAAAGTGTGCAGGTATCCCTGCAATTCCGTTGCGGCAGTTTAAACACGACAGATATAAGCAGATGTTAGAAACTGACATGCCATGTAGAATAGATGTCAATAAAATAGTGAATGTCGATCATAAATTATTTATTAATAATCAAAGTAGGTTAACTTTCAAAAGTTTAGATTTATCTAGAGTATTTCCAGATACCAACAATTGTAACTTTAGCCTACCCTTAGGTCACACTGATTTAGTTAATAAATTCAAATATTAAATAAAAATATATTATATATGAAGTTTCAATTTATAATTGTTGTTCTCATAAGAGTTTAAGAAGTGAATAAATATAACTCAAATAGGTTAAGTTTATAATAATTGTGCACACATTATTAAAATAAAAGTAACAATAAATAATTATGAAGTGTTTTGTAGTGAAGTAAGATGTACATGTTTGTGAAAAGTATTATAAAAATACTGTAAATGTCGTTGTGTAGTGTGTGTAAACTTGTAAATACATAATTTAATTTTAGCGTATGCACATTTTCTGCACACTTGTTAATAATATGCGTACTTAAAAATAAAATTTAAGGTTGTAAATAATATGTTAAGCTGTAAATATGAATTTGTAAGTTGTATTTGTGAATTAGGTGTGTAAATAATTGTATGTATAAATTTGTGTGTGAAAGAAAATCCAAAAAAATTTAAACTTGTAAATATGTATATATGTAAATCTGCATTACTATCAACCTTTACTCTGCAATAGAAAACCTGCACACAATACAAGCATACTACAAAAAACAAATAACCTGCGTCTCGCTGCACTTGCTCACCTATTGTCCTTGCATTTTACACTTGCATCTCCGTTCATCCTATACATTATTGTAATTCATAAACCATATACTATTAAACATATAACAAACAAACAACTAAACATATATCTCATAGAAACCTTTACTACACCTGACTTCGAGCACTTAAAAATCTTGTATCCGTCCCACAGCAGGTTAATTCTGGCTCGCCACCCTGGCTGATATACAAAAATCATATTTTCACTGGACACTAGGGAAACCAAAAGCCAGCTTCAGTGTACGTTAATTCAATATTATATTAATATGCAAATCACGCATATCCCAAGTAACAATAGTTCCCCTTTGCTTTAATTCCTGCAATGCTAAAGGTCTGAAATTGAACTTTATGTTGTCAAGTTGAGCTCAATATTTAAATATAATAATATTTTTTGTCATTACTTCTACCTCTTACTTCTAACTGTATGAATCTACAGTATACATAATTACAATCAATAATAATGACGATATACTGCTGTTTAAAGGTAGTGTAAAGGTACACAGTAGGGCATGTACATATATACTTTTACATATATACGCATACATATATCTCATTGTAAGTGTGTCTTGCTTATAGGTAGCACGCATACATGGAACAAATTGATACAAGGAAAGTTGAAACTCAGAGCTTCGTCAGTCTCAAAAGTTTGTTTTCAAAAGTCCACTAGACCCCAACAGAAGCCTCAGCCCAGCCTCGGTCGAAGCGTTGAGTTAATTAGCTATTAATATGCATGTCACGCACATTCACAGTAACACAGCCTCCCCAGCTCCGTGCACTTTTCAGTTTTAAGGGCTGCAAGGTGCATCGAATTATGTCCAGATTTTTTTAATAATACAGAATATTTCAAAATATTATTTAATTCAGAACCCATATATCGACCTACTACTGTATACATCCTGCCATAGTGTGTAAATATGCTATATACTGGTACATACATATACATATACACATGTCAGCTTGCAATGAGCACGTTAATTTTTATATTTGTTCTTTACTAATTTTTAAGAACGAGGTAAATTTTTTTCAACTGTCATTCTTTTAATTGCATTTAAAATTAAATTAATAATTGCTAATTAACTTTAATTACAGAACTAATATTTAAATATTTTAAATACGTATAAACATACAATAATGTAATAAGTGCATTTAATTAGGTTAATTGTATTTAATTTAATATAATATAATATAGGCGACGAAGGCAAGAGCCGGAAATGAAAAAAAAATGTAAAAAATTACCTAGGTTACGAAAATGACATGTAAAAATTCATTCTTTTGAATTTTTGCTGGTTTCAATTTTAAAAGCTAAGCCTTTGCCACCATTCATACTTCAACCATTTATCCACTAACATCAAAGTAGCAAAGCGCTACTAAACTGAAGGAAAATCATACTTTTACACGATCCTAATGGATATTTTGAAAAAGGTCTGGTCTAGTTGAGAAAAAGGTGATTTAATTAATTTAATTTAATACTAAAGGGCTTTGTATTTTATGATAATAATAATAATAATATTAAAATATTATAATATTACCAATACCAATAAATACCAATAAAAACGTAGGTTACATTGAACCGAAAACTGGAACAGAAAAGGGTACCGCAGCTCAGTAGTTTCGGTTTTTTTACCACCTCTCCATCTCTGTTACCACCACCACAATTACAATTGCCACCACCAAGAATAACTGTTGAATTCCATTACCCCCTTTACCATCACTGCTGAATTCCATTCTCACCAATACTCACAATTACCACCACCAATAAAGAGCATAAAAAAGGTTCAGCACGTGAAAACGGGAAGAGACAAGTCTTGATTTTTAGCTACAAAAGATTGAGAAGGCTGAAGGAAGCTTTCTGTACTATTTTTGTATTGCTGTTGAGTGACGAGTAGCAGGTACTACCAATAATAATAATAAAATATTGACATTACCAATAAATTAACGTAGGTTACATTCATCTTTAGTAAGTGATGTTCAACTTTAGTAAGTGAAAACGAATAGGTTGTTTCCCTTAGTGTTGTAATATGTTCACAATTGTTTGTGAATATTGTGATTTTCGGGTCCAAGATTGTGCACAAACTGAGTTGTTGACAATGCATTTTAATAGCCTCAGTTTGTGTTTGTGAACGTTTGTGATTGTTCACAAAACGTTCGTTAGAGACGACTGGAAAATCAGGCTAGTTCTTGTTTGTTCCTGTCGGATTGTGATTCACACTGTCGACACTGTGATTGTGCACAATCTAATTTTAGTAGTTTGTGATTGTGACAGAACAATCACAAAGTAAAAAACAATTGTTCTTTGTAAACAAGTTACAACACTAGTTTCCCTCCCACCTTCGGCGGGGCTGCCTCCGGCGGCCGAGGGAGAAGTATAACCCATAACCTAACCGTTTCCAGTCAGTTCTTCCTACTGCCCCCCCCCCCTAGATTATTAGGTTAGATTATCTAACCTAACAATAAATATAACAAACCTCGAGAGGTAATAAAAGTAATGTTGAAATAACTAAAAGGCATGAGGTTTAAATCGAAGAAATAAGTAAACTGTGCAGTGTTTTATTTACTTAATTGGCAACAATAACTAATACTAATTTAAAAGCTAATGCAGGATGCAGCCACTGTATGTTTTTTCATTCATGTTTTTTCTTTGACATCACTTACTAAAGTTGGACATCACTTACTGGCCTAGACATTATTTACTAAAGAACAGCCGAAATGGCTCAGTCAGTAGTCTTGGTTTTTTAATCACTAGTACCAGTCCGTTACAATTACTACCACCAAGAAAAAACTGTTGAATTTTATTTTAAGCCTACAATGGTCCACACAACAACCCTCGTATAATCGCTATAATCACTACTTAACAACAACCCCCCACAATTAATTATCGTAATTAGGCGTTAGCACGTATTCACTGATGTGACTCAAATTCCAGAAAAATTAAAAAGTCAGATTGACAAATATTGAGTTTTTGCAGTCTGAATCTGGTCTGGCAATTATTCCAGTTTTAAATCCAAGCTCTTTTACGCGCACATGCAAAATGCAATGCCATAGAATGTCGACCATCGATCACAACAACAATGAACTCTTACAACTTCACTTCACTTTAAACTTCAGTTCTCTACCAAGACCAAGACCGACGACGAGACCGAGACAAGAAGACGACACACAAACCGACCATCGATTGAATCAAATACTTCAATATCAAATGAGATTTTATATTTACCTCGAAATTTAAATTTTCTGATTATTTTTTAAAATGGCGCCTGGAGGAGAGGAAGACTCTTTCATCTGTAGCTGAAGAAATTTTGTCAAAAAATGTCAAGGAACCTTTTTTCCTAGAATGAAGTACAATTGGCTTTTTGACTTCGATAGTCGTTTCAGAACTTTTAATTTTAGTTTGATTGCCTTTACTAAAGGCCATGCATTTTGATTTAACGATAAACTTCCTTCTGATTTCTGACCAGTTATGATTGGTACTGAATCTGAAGGCAAAACATTTCGGCTTAACGGTGAACCTGTTTTTGATTTTTTACAACCAGTTGAAGTTAAGATCACATGCATTAATTTATTTTTAGAACTAGATGCTGGATTGGAAATTAGATTTATTGAATCAAAGGGTTACAATAATTGACCCGAATAAGTCTCAGGTTCCTTCCAGTCTCAACTGTTGCCTTTGCAACTTTAGATTATCCTATCTTATTTCCTATTATCTAATTTTCGTTTTCCAATTTTGTCAGCATCTTAGCGTGACGTTTTTAACTTTTAGAAAACGAATAAACTTTATATTTTAGTGTGAAAGTACAACTACTGAATTCGAAAACCTTGAAGCTACAGTTATTTTTCTGACAGTCCAAAAAGCAGTGGTAGTGGTTGGTGGTAGATTCTATGCACTGTACAGGTAGTCAGTAATTACTTTATTTTCACATTTCTGCGAAATTACACTGATTTTGGGGACTTACTTTGCAATGAAACTGGTTGCATATGATAAAACTAACGTAAAACTGTGGTGCGGAATAGTGACCAGCGATAGGATATCAGTTTCACTGAAAGCCAATCGGTGGCTGGCGCGGTAGTTCGGTGGGCATCGGCATGAGGGTGTACCGTGCGTCGTGCATAATAAGAATCGGTAGACCGCTCCACCGTTGAACACCCGTGCCTGCAGGTGTGATCACATTTACAGTCAACAGAGTGATCACATTAACGCACAAGTCTCGGATTTGGGCACCTTCAGTTTTCATTAAAATTTTTAGGAACTGTTTGCCCAACAATCTTGAACAATGTCTTAAAATGATTGCGAATGAATGTGTGGAACACTTTGCACACGTCGTTTAATCCTAAAACTTATAATACTAGAAATTTTGAAATTTGAAAACTGGGTAAATAAGTTTTAAAAAGTGTGATTTTGAGAATTCCCGTTTAATAATTTTACTCTGCCGGAGTTTTTAAAGTTACACGGTATAAATTATACCGTCAGTAGTTGAGACTACAAGCTATCAATACCAACTAGTAAAAGATTTCCAACGCAGATCGTCGTTGAGCGCCAGCTGCTGATCACCTTTTAGGCGTGATCACCTTTACGCACATTAGAACTACACGTTTAAATATCGGAATGTTCAGGGAAGTTCACATTTCAATCAATCAAACCACATAACTTTAATTTGTGATGATTTGGGATGAGAGCGGATGGGAGGAGAGCGGAGCGGCTGATGGCGGTGCGAATGAGACTAACTCTTAAACCGCTCCGAGCCCGGCGTCCTCTTTTACTATAACTCTACGATAAAAAAATTTCTTCTACTGTTTTCCATGGGAAATGCAGTGAGATTTGAATGTGTGAGATTTCAATGCTATGATCAGTTCTCTTGCAGTTTGTCTTAGCCCCCGCAGTCTGAAGGGAAAAGTTACGCACGGTAATTTTAACGGTTCGATGTCGATGTCGATAGCGTCACTTTCATCAAACAAACCACCCACTTACTTGTCTTGTCCTATGCTCGGTCGATGTTTTTTTTAAAATTTGGATCCAGCTTTTGCAGTCATTACTAAACCAAATCAAGTGTTTTTTTTAATATATATTTTTTTGATTGTGAGAAATTGTGTTGGCATTTGTGTTTTTACTTTTTTTTAAGTTTGTAGTATTTGGTAGTACGGGCTGTTTGGGATTTTGCTTACTTTTCTGTAATTTGGATCACGTTTTGGGATTTGGAAAACTGCTTTGCATTTGGAATTTGGAATACTGCTTTGGATGTAGAATTCTGCTTAGGATTTGGATTACTATTTGGGATTTGGATTACTATTTGGGATTTGGATTACTATTTTGGATTGTGGCTTGTCGCGTTCTATCTGCAAGTTGTAAGTAGTTAGTGGATAATATTTAGATTTAAATACTTTAGTACTCCAACTGCGATTTAAAATTTAGTTTTTATCATTTCATTTTCATTTCAACTAACGGTTGGAGAGTATTTGTAAGTATGATTAAAAAAATGTTTACAAAAATCCGTTTAAAAACACCCGAGAAAATCGCGATTCCCCGAAGTGCCCGTATATCCATACTCGGGAATATTTCATCGTTAAACTTTGAGTACATTTGATACCTAGAACCAAACCCAGGACATATGCTACCCGTGTACGCGAATAATGGAAACTAAACATCGCTGAAATGGGTACCCAAACATTTTTACTGTAAGATGCTGGTCTGAATTAAACTTGTTAGCAAAATACTTTCTTATCATGGCAGCATTATTAACAATTTATTATACAGACGCAGATCTACGGTTTCATTCCATACTACTTACATAATTTGAAAGTATTTGACTAGGGTAAGGTCGTCTAATTGTGATAATCAGGTAATTGTGATACTATAAAACCGTCTCCTAACGAACGACAGCCAATGCTTGATTTTTGTGTTACTTTAATCAACGACTCAATGAGTGTTATAGTTGATCTTCGCCGTGAAATTCGGAAATCTTGTTGAAGAAAAATATCAAAACATCTATGATTGCCATTTAATTAGTAAGAAGAGTTTGTTTTCATTATATTCAAACCTCTCTAATTACTGTTCCGAAAATATTCTTAATAATACTAACTATGCAAGAGATAGCCATAGTTAGTAGGCACAAGATAAGCTCAATTCAGATTGAATTATAATTTTGTCTTTCTTGGCTTTCGAAATTATGTCTACTAAGTTTTACGGATAGCAGAACCAAAAGTTTTTCAAAAAGCCATCACAATTAGACGACTCTACCCTATCTTAGTTTTAGACACACATGTTTACAGTTAATCGTACCTATTCGACATGCATTCAGTAATTCGTCTAATTGCATTTTATGGTATTATTAGCAATTAATAAAATTCAATTCAACATTTCAAACAAAGACTAGGCGACGGTATTCGTGACTCAGTCAGTTTAGTCACTTTTCCCAATTGCCAGTTCACGTTCGAGCACCTTCAAAATCTACTTTTGTGGTTAAGTCATTCTGTTTTGATTTCTATTCGACATGGATGCAGAATTACTAGATAATCCAAGTTTTATTTATTTTACTAGGTTTAAGAATACGGTATAATTGTGTATTTACCGTTTTTCGTCCTTTAATACAATTATTGTAGCTTGTCTCCAATGACTTGTCGTCTGGTTCTACCCTTTATATTTGTTGAGTAAAGTGTTACTTTACTGAACTACTCAGTGAGTCTGTTATGGTTAATCTTCGCCCCAAAATGCGAAATAATGTAGAATAAAAAAACCAAAACATCGATTATTTTATTTTAATTAGCGAGAAGAGTTTACTTATATTATTTTCGAGTCTCTGTAGTATTTATGGTCCCGAAAATTTTCGCATCGATGCTCATTACGGGAGAGATAGCCATAGTTGCTGGGCACAAAATACGCTGCATTCGGATTGAATAGTAATTTTATCTTTGTTTCAGTAAATTGCCTAATTTTTAAACCACTTTCCAGAATTATATTTTCATTTATCGCTATTAGGAATAGCTTTAGTAAACTATTTCAATGATGTCGTGTTATTACGATACACTCGTAAACAGTTGTTTATGCATTTTATTTCTACATTAATGTAGCATTCATTAGCAATGTCATAATCTAGGGCTAGCAAATGTGCTAGGTTTGGCTGAAAGCAAATCCTTGTTGTTCCAGTTTTAGTGTAAATAAGCGTTCTAGAGTTCTAGCTGAGTAATTTGGTTGTAGGACAAAGTCCCCCTGGACATTGTCCCCCCGGTCATTTTCCCCCCGGACACTTTCCCCCAAATAAGCAACAGCGGACGTTTTCCCCCCAAACTCTTATTTAGGTTACTGAAGTTCATGAGTGGTTTATGAAATGCAGGTTAATAAAAATATGTGCTTTTATTTGATTCTCGTTGAATGTATATTATCTCACGAATCCAATGCAAAATATACTTTATTAAACCGCAAACTTGGAGTGAATGAAAATATACAAAATAGTTTTAAATTGAAGTGTAGGAGATATAGGTAAGTAGTTTAAACCACAATAAAATTATATACAAAGTAGTAAAATTACACACTCCGGCAATTTAGGTACTATACTACTTCTCAGTATGGCTATAACATCTTTACGTACTTATATATCATATCATTGCTTAACTATGCCTAGTTATAGGATGGAAAAAGTAAAAAATAAAAAGAAAGTAACTAAAAATAATTTATGCACACAGTACTTCACCCCATTACACTAACAAAGAAACTTCTCACAAGAAATATTAATCAAAATATACATAAAATTTTAAATTCTAAAAATTAAACCTGATAGTGTGACCCACACTACGAAGAAACGTCTCCACATCCATAGAATTTTTGCTGTAGCTAATGCAAATATTCTTTAGCCTCTCCTGAAGCTTCACATAGGACTTGTACAATCTTTTTTGTAAACATTTGCGTAATTTTATCCGAGTTCATACCTTCACACGATAGTGAACTACAACATACCAGTTGTTGAATTTTATGCCTGGGGGGAAAACGTCCGCTGTTGCTTATTGGGGGGGAAAAGACCGGGGGGACAATGGTCGGGGGTAAAATGTCCGGGGGGACAATGTCCAGGGGGACTTTGTCCGTATACCGAGTAATTCATAATAACGTGGCTATGAAAAGTAGGAATTACTCTAATTCCATATATCTGTTTTGCTATATGCCTAGGACCCTACCCTCCACCCCCATAATAATGCGTTGAAAGTATGAAATTAAATGCGTTATTAGCTTTAAAACCCATATAACATGTTTCCCTGTGTATGACAAATTCGAGTTGAAAATGAGACTTTGTTATACTTTGAAACTGCAAAAACAACTGAAAATTACTATTCAATCCGAATGCAGCGTATTTTGTGCCCAGCAACTATGGCTATCTCTCCCGTAATGAGCATCGATGAGAAAATTTTCGGGACCATAATTACAATTACAGAGACTTGCAAAAAATATAAATAAAACTTGGATTATCTATCTATCTCTTATCTGCATCCATGTCGAATAGAAATCAAAACAGAATGACTTAACCACAAAAATAGATTTTAAAGGTGCTCGAACGTGAACTGGCAACTGGGAAAAGTGACTAAACTGACTGAGTCACGAACACCGTCGCCTAGTCTTTGTTTCAACTGTTGAATTGAGTTTTATTAATTACTAAAAATACCATAAAATGCAATTCGACGAATTACTGAATGCATGTCGAATAGGTACGATTAACTGTAAACATGTGTGTCTAAAACTAAGATAGTCAAATACTTTCAAATTATGTAAGTAGTATAGAATGAAACCGTAGATCTGCGTCTGTATAATAATAAATTGTTAACAATGCTGCTGTGGGTTGTAGGACATTTTCCCCCGGATATTTTACATTTATAATAACATAATTCAAACAAATTGATGAAAAAGTAAAAATTAATAAGTTATTCTTTCATTGTCGTAAAAAACTGCCGTTAGCTTCTATTTTGTGATGGTTTTTTCTGCTTAATGTACATCAGACCTTCGAACGCGATTTTTTTCCACCTTTAACAGTTTTATTAATTTCTAATTCCATTTCAGAGTCAAACTGCTCTGACTTCTTAAAACGAACTGATAAAATAAAGTAATAAGGAAAAATGTCCGGGGATACTGCATGGTTGGAAAATTTCCAGGGGGATAATGTCCGGGAGGGAAATGTCCGGGGAAAAAATGTCCGTATACCCTGCCATGATCAGAAAGTGTTTTTCTAACAGGTTTAATTCAGACCAGCATCTTATAATAAAAATGTTTGCGTACCCATTTCAGCGATGTTTAGTTTCCATTATTTGCGTACACGGGTAGCAAATGTCCTGGGTTTGGTTAAGGTTATCACCCGACGACAGTCGGGTTGATTGGCCCGAATTTCGTCGGCTGTCGGGTGTCCTGCAGTTCCTATTGTGTTATGAGAGTGTTCTTTCACAGAAATTAATACTTTAGGTTAGATGTCAATGTGTTAATGGTTATCTTCAGCTTCAACATAGGATATGATCGATATGCAAGTTTACCTGTTTACAATACCTGTGATGTCATTTACGGGCGATCACTGTGTTTTAGGGTATACGGACATTTTCCTCCCGGACATTGTCCCCCCGGACATTATCCCCCCCCCCCCCCCCCCCCCGGACACTTTCCTCCCAGATCGTACAGAGGACATTTTCCTCCCAGCATCAAAATCACAACCAAAATGAACGAGTGTTCTATCAGATAAATTATGTACTCGTAGATGTTTTCAGAAATATGCTACAGCTATGAACTCAAGTACTAAAATTCTCATTCTTCACCATTTTTAGTGAAGTAACATTTACGTAAATAGGTAATAGTCAAATGCAACAAATGTAATGTCAAGATTAATGCAATAGCCTTGTAGTATGAAATTTAAACGCATTTCCCTAAGAAACATTTTCATAAAAGTTCTCATTCCTCATCCAGTAGTCATAATACTAACTAGCTGCCGATTTATTTGTGATAAGTTGCATCTGTGTTTGTTAAAGTTGCCATTGCAATGGCTTTAGAAGTAACAAAAACTTCCAGAGGTGGGAAAAAGTTAGCATTCTAGGGGTACATGTACATAAAACACAAAAAAATTACATTGGATCGAATTAGATGCGTTGAGGTCAGACTACAAGATCTTTGCAATAATATTGACATTACTTTCGTTGCTTTTGATTAATAAATATTTAAGTAATTGTTACTTCACTAAAAATGGTGAAGAATAAGAATCTTAGTACTTGAGTTCATAGCTTTCATTCTTTACACTGTAGCTTGTTGTCCGGTATCTGATACCATTAATTAAATTTGATGAATTACCTATATGACAACTGAATAAAGACATATAAATACAAATACAAATAGCTGTAGAATATTTCTAAAAACATCTACGAGTACATAATTTCTGTGAAAGAACACTCGCTCATTTTGGTTGTGATTTTGATGCTGGGAGGAAAATGTCCTCTGTACGATCTGGGAGGAAAGTGTCCGGGGGGGATATTGTCCGGGGGGGGAAGTGTCCGGGGGGGATAATGTCCGGCAGGAAAATGTCCTACAACCCTGTTTTGGAACCTACCAATCTACATATTACCTTAAAATAACGTTATACTGGTTATAATAACTTTAATGATACTGATATATAATATTACGCAGTCGTGTAAAGGCATTCTGAGAAAATAACACTGGTGTTCTAACGGACGTCCATTTTCAAGACATTTTTTCCTGATTAGCAATATGCATTAATTTGCGTAATTATTTTTAACATATAATATTTTTATCACATAGAAATGGCAATGAGTATATACTTATTCATTTCGGTTTGACATTATATTGTATCAGTCTGTTTTAAGATCTCGTAGTAGCATCACTTTCATAAAACTGAATGGCTGCGTGGTTATTACTTAGTTAGTGTTTTATTCTTTAGAATTGCAATGGCTTTACAAATTATTAAAACTGTGAGTGGTGGGAAAAAACTTGTGTTTAAAGGGTTTCTGTTCATAAAACAGAAACGTGTATCGTAAAATAAATAAGTTTAGGTGCTATCTTAACTGATTTAAGGGGTAAACAGTTTTACTTTCGTTTTCTCATTTCTCACCGATCTTGTAAGGAAGGATTTTATATGTTCCCGCACACCACATAGAGATTTTGCCAATTAGTGCACCTGTGAGTGACCGCGCATGCTCTTTACGAACGGCCTGCCCACCGTATAACAATTTACAAATTTCACATTGCTGAATATTCAACCAAGCTTCGATTCTCCCTTGAATAAACCGGCAATTCAAATAATTTGAATTCAAGGAAGAATCGAAGCTTGGTTGAATATTCAACAATGTGAAATTTGTATATTGTTATACGGTCGGCAGGCCGTTCGTAAAGAGCATGCGCGGCAACTCACAGGTGCACTAATTGGCAAAATCTCTATGTGGTGTGCGGGAACAGTACATTGTTTTTAGTAATATTGAAAAAATAGTATACTACGAGTTTCTGGAGTAAGTTTACTATTAACTAATATGTTTAAGAATTTTATTATGATTAAAACTAGATACCTCTGTTGAAATTGATTTTTTCACTAATTTCATAGTGAATTTTGTAACAAACGCAGTTAGTGATATACGCATAGTCCATGTTAAATATAGCCGTAATAAAGATACGTAATGTTAAAGTAATGACATGAGGGTGGAAAGGTTCTACAACAGTGGAATGGTATCGTCCGTAAATGACATCACAGGTAGTGTAAATATTGTCTGGATACAAATTAGTGCTATTTTGGAAGGTGGGCCCATGCGTTTATTGTACCCGCCCATCCCTGCACCAATACATGATGGGGATTTGTATGCAGACAATTGGTTTACTTGGATATCGATCATATCCCATGTTAAAGATGAAGATAGCCATTAACATAATGGTTGAGCTGCTGTCGCAACTTAGCAACAGACTTATTGTTACGTTACGGTTATTTTGCGAGGAGGGCGGGGCTTTTTAAGAAAAATTGGCTAAAAATAGTTTGGTTATTTTTCAATGAAGTTGCGTGACTATGTGCATTTAAAAATTATACAATTTCTCACAAACCTATGTAACTATCAAAAAACCAACAAACTTCTATTTTTCTTGTACTGCAATATTATATCCTATGTAATAGAGGTCAAATAACTTTTTCAAAAACATGACTGGGACTTATCATTTTCTGGATATGAGCTATGCTACTGAAGAGGATGTCAATGCGTTATATGGAATGCTGTTTACGAGGTACGAAATAGGTCAACATCAGCGGCTCTTTCAGATCACTAACGGACCTTGCACTGATGTCAATTACTTTGATGGTACTGAAGACTTAACGCCCCAATACGAAGACGCTTCTACGTAAGTCTGGTTTGGGTTTTATGGGTTAACTGTATATCAATTGTTTCATGTAGCTAAATACAAGTATTATATGATAATGTTGTTTAGAATCGTCGTTTTTTTGAAGACTATCACTGGGACAACAGTGACACTGGATGTGTGTCCGTTTCAGACAATTTCAAGTTTAAAGGACCGCCTGCATTATTTGTGGAACATACCAACTGATGAACTACGCTTAACATATAGAGCAGTTGAGCTTGAGGATCATCTCCTACTTCAAGATTACGACATTAGTGAAAACGCCGTGCTGGAGTTATACATGCGCATTCGGGGTGGTGGTGGATTTCAACTTTTTGGAAAATGTTTAGGCAACCCATTTCAACTGAATGTCAACTATTCTGAAGAAATGAGCAAGTTTTGGAACCAAAATCGGAATAAAGCGCAGGTCTTAGTATGGGTGAACCTACATGGCGATTTAGAACAGGCAATTATTTTGCCCGGAAAAAATGAAACCGCATCAAATGCTCCAGCTTACAACACTACGTATAGTACAGACTCCGCAGGAGAGCCGGTCTTTACTGTCATTTCAACCAACGTCGTTGTAACCCCACAACAAGAAATTCCAAGTATTTCTTCAGATAGTCCAAAGGTCACTAAATACAAAGGACTTAGCAGGCGAAACCCAAAAAAACCATATACAAGCCAGCCCTATATTCATCAAGCAAGTGATGGTAGTGATTATGAAACTGCTTCTACCAAAAGAAAATTAAAATCTTTAGAAAAAAAGGAAACTTTAACTATTTCTACTGAAGGGATACAAGACAAGAATCTTGCAGGTGCTACCTGTCAGTCAAGAAAAGAGGATGTGAAAACCAAGAAGTGCCCAAGGTGCGATTTTTTAACAAACAAAAAATCTACACTTGACTCACATATCAAGAGTCATGAAAACAAGCATAGGATTGAATGCCCGGAACCAAGATGTGACTATACCTTTCATACTATCTACCAGTTGGAACATCATCTGGAAATCCATCACAAAAGAACAATGGAAATAGAAAAAAAGAAATTCCAAAGTATGGTGGAATTTGATTTATTCTTGGACGAAGTTCAATCTACTGAGTTTGCAGAGTACGTGTGTAGAAGAAAAGGCGTGTATTACTGCCACCGAAGTGGAGTTTTTGTATCTAAAGCCAACTGGAAAAATTCAAGCACAGGAAGAATGTCAAAAAGTGGAGGATCAATTAAAATAGGACACACTTGCACGTCAAGAATATACTTAGATTATTCTGAAACGGATTCAAGTATTACAATGAGATATCACAAAACCCACGTTGGACATACATTAACTGCCGGTAGAGTTGGACTAACTGATGCTCAGGAGTTAGGCATTGCTGCTAAACTACAACTAGGAGTGCCAAAGAAGACAATTTTACAAGAGATTCGGAATGCATTTGAAGCTAAGTATGATCGTTACGGCCTTTCTACTATGCAAGATATTGACAACATTGGAAGAAAATACGGCCATGGCTCCGACGTTAGACTTCATCCTGACGATGCTACGAGCATTGATGCTATTGTAGAGCTTCTTAACGCAGAAGGAGAAAATATATTGGTGTACAAACCACAAGGAGTAGCTGACCCGAGGTTTCCAAAAGTAAAGGCAGAGGACTTTTTACTTGGTTTCATGAATAACGGACAGGAAGAAATGTTAAAGCAATATGGACATAACATTATCTGTATCGATTCAACACATGGAACGAATGCCTACAATTTTGAGATGACCACGTTAGTTCTAATTGACGACCGTTCACAAGGATTTCCAGTTGGAATTTTTTTTCATAGCTCGAAGACTCAGGACACTTATCAAATTTTTTTTGACCAAATTAAGCAACGCCTTGATGCTGCTGTAATCCCAAATGTGTTCATGTCCGATGATGAACAAGCCTTCTACAACGCCTGGACAACAGTAATGGGCCCACCGAAGCATAAATTACTGTGCTCTTGGCATGTCCTACGCAACTGGTGGAAAACTTTAAATGCAGTCAAACTAGAATCAAAAGAAAAAAAGGACATCTACAATCAACTCCAATTCATTCTGAAGGAACTGAACGAACTAACTTTTAAAATAGCGTATGAAAACATGATATTAAAACTGGAGTCGAAAAAGGAAACACAGGAATTTGCAAAGTATTTTAAAACGTACGGTAAACGAACTGAACAATGGGCCTACTGCTACAGAAGAGGAGCTGGAATTAACACCAACATGCATTTGGAAAACATGCATAGAGACATCAAGTATAATTACCTCGGAGGAAAGAAGATTAAACGGCTAGATGGTGGGTTTGCAGCCGTAACAAAATTCATTCATGACAAACAAGTTAAAAGAATAATAGCAGAAGAACGGCATATACCTGGAACCAAAGTTAAAAAAGCTAACAAGTACCACAAGAGGGCATATTTTACAAAGCAAGAACTAATATATCCAGACCCGAGCGGGACGTACTGGGAAATGAAATCACTCAGCAATCCTAACTCACATAGAACCTATCGAATAACAAAAAGCGCCACAGGATGCCCTCATAAAGAAAAATGTCCTGAAATGTGTACCGAGTGCAAGTTTTGCAAGCACATGCTTCAATGCACATGCCATGAATACTCTATTAAAAATAACATGTGCAAACATGTCCATATGGTTGGAATTTATTACCCTCAAACCAATATTCAAACCCAAGATGCAAATACGTCGGACGAGGAAATGGATTTCATAATAGATACTAACGTTCACATGGAGCAGTCCAACCGAGAAATAAGGGCACACATGCAGGATCTTGCCAAACCAAAAAAATCCAATAAGGTTGATTTGAAGAAAGGAGACGATTGCTACAATTCCATTCGACTGTTAGTAAAATGTGAAAATGGTCAGAAGCATTTTGAAGACGTGCTCCGAAAACTGAAGGCATCACTTACCAGCATTAACGAAGCCAATGCGGTAACTCTTCCCATGTCTATTGCAGCTTTAAAGGAACCACTTAACAAGAAAATAGTACCGCAGCGAGGATCATTTAAAAGCACTAGGAAATTGACAAAGGTTAAGAAGATACAAAAACAAGTCGATTCAACAGAAGTAGCATCTCAACTTGGAACTTTAAGATTTTTGCCCGCTACAGATGAGTAATATGGTTAAAGGGTCACAAATTATATTCAGGTTTATGATTTGTGTTTTTACTTTTATACTATGCATTTATAATTTAATATTCAAAATCAATAGCGTATATTTTTAACATTTTTATTATGGAAACTAATAATATTCTTGAATTATCATGCAAGTTATGGTATTGGCGTCTACAAAAGGTACGTGGGACTGGGTTCTTAGTTTATGTGTGCTGTTGTTAGTTCATATTTTTTAAAGATAGTCAATTGTTTGTTTATGCCTCTGTAAAACCTTTGATAAAAGAGTTGTATTCTAATAAGGGTTGCCTGTTTAATAGCTACTTTTGGATGCAGTTCAAGAGAAACGCTGGTTTGTTGTCACATACCATTTCTAGGGAGTTTACTAATGGAATACAAAGCAGATGCATCACAGGGATTGGTAAAGCATGTACATCGAGGTTAGAAGTAAAATATTCTTTTTAGTCTAGTATCTGATCTATTTATTGTATTTTTTATTTCCTAAGTGTACTGGGATTAGGTGAAGGGGGTTGCCTTTCTGACCGGATGCACAAAAATATATAACTTATGCATCTCCAGGCCTAATCTATCACAGTACACTTAGGGGACATCAGTCAATTCCAGTGTCATACACTGTCCTTGACTTATGCCCAACTGGTCAGAAAGGTATGATTCAATTGATGGCTTTTCGAATCAGTTTGAAACCCCGAAAGTCATGTAATAAATTACATATTTTTACAATAAACTTAATGAATAATGACTAGTATATCGGCCTGTTGGGTCGGGCTCTATAGACGCACAGTTTATTGGGGCCTCGAGGCAAGTGAGGATATTGGTCAGCATTTCTCTTAGAATTTCACTTACATCACATCACATTCCTTGGGGCCTAGAAGCAGAGCGGACAGGGCGCTGTGAGAATTAGAAATTTTTATTCTCAGGCTTGCCAGGAAAACCATGATGAAATCAAGCAGAAAATTAAGGAGTCATCAAATGGACCTTCGAAGGGTATTTTGGGTTACACTTAAGATAAAGTTTTATCCTCTGACTTTATTTACGACTAGCGTTCACCCATCTTTGTTCTTTATTATATGGTGAATGGACGCAGCATTCCTGCGTGGATATTTTCCCCTCAGCTTTGTCCTCCCGGTCATTTCTCCCCTGATAAGTATCAGCGGACATATTCCCCCCAGCCCTAACATTCAACAAATGGTTTAAGGTAGCTCACTATTGTGTAGAGGTCCGTACATCAAGAAAATAATGCAAATGTTGTAATATATATCAAATGTTGTACTAAAAACTATATGCCTTCAGTATTTTTTCATGATTTGATTACTGCATGAAGGCAATGTTAGCAATTAAGTTTTGTCATCACTTAATGTTACAATACTGCACTTCAGTAACCTAAGTAAGAGTTAGGGGGAAATCTCCGCTGTTACCTATTGGGGGGAAACGTCCGGGGAGAAACTGGCCGGGAGGACAAATGTCCGGGGAGACAACGCTCAAGAATACTTTGTCCGACAACCGTGGTGCTGCACACCGCCATGGCTTTCCGGTAAACGGACATTTGCTACCCGGACATTTGCTACCCAAAACCCAACCTAGGACATTTGCTAACCACGCCTTAAGTAGAAATAAAATACACGAACAATATTTATGAGTGTACCTTGATAACATAGCATCATTAAAATAGTTTATTAATGTTATTATTGTTAATGATAGAAGATGGCATAACTTTTCTAATTAATATACCCTGCAAATTAGGACTCATTGCAAGGGCAAGGGGGGAAAATGCGGGCAGCGCAGGCAGTCCCCGCTGCCTGAATTTTATCAAAACATTTACATGGAACATTTTGCAGTTTTCAAAAATATATAAGTAAGTAAATTAAGTAAAGTAATTGCTTTAACGTCATCTCGACGCAGCGAATTTTTCACTGATTTCCTGGGAAAGACAGCTTTTGACTAATCACTACTCACTATTGTCGTTACTTTTGTATTTGATTTTATTATTTCTGACTACTTTTTCTAGAAAAGGGAACTCTAGAAAGCCTAGAAAATGACTCTAGGACCTGCAACGTACATTCGAGCCTTGCAGGATTACCAAGCACAGGTCACCCATCCATTTCAGAATGCGCTTGGACTGTTGCTTAACCAGAAGGAATACAACATTTTCCACTTTTCTCAAAACATGCATATAGAAAATTTTGCACTACCAAAGAAAACCATCAATAAAATCAAAATGGCGGTTTTTGTATGGAAACAAATTGCTGCCTAAAATAAATTCCTTCGTCAGACCCCACTCATTGCTGTATAAATGTTAGATGCCATGTTATCACGGTACGCTCATAAATATTGTTTATGCATTTTATTTCTACTTTAGGCATGAGTAGCAAATGTCCTAGGTTGGGTTTTAGGTCGCAAATTTCCGGGTAGCAAATGTCCGGGTAGCAAATGTCCTACAACCGGCTTTCCGCGTTCCAGTTCATGACTTTTCCGTTGTTGATTTGACCGTTCGGTACAGGGCCGTGCTTTGAGGGCAGCGCAGGCAGCCCCCGCTGCCTAAATTTTTTAAAAACTTGATTTTTCGAATTTATGAAATACGTCGATTTCCGCATAGATGTTTGCAGACATAAATTTGCCCATAAATATATTCTTTAAAAATTCTTAGATTATTATACTACAGCTACAACAAACACCATGAAACCCATTGCATAAATTCCCTCTGTCAGAAGCAGGAATCTTCTACTTTCACAGCCTGGCCCCTGCGTTGTATATCTTTTTGTTCCGATGAATAATTAATATACACTTTGAAAATGCCATCTACCCCGATGAGCTTTTGAAAGAAATACTTTACCAAGAGATTACCCTTGATGTTCCCTTATCCAAAATAAATAAAAAATCTAGCATCGTGCTACTTCGGGTATTAGCGAAATTCAAAGTGTACATAACAATGTAATTTACAACTTTTTACTTAAAAAAATCTAAGTGCCCGGCACATAGTAAATATTTCAATGAATTTCAGCAGCTTTGTATGTTGCGACACAATACAGAAAGTGTACTTACATTCTTCAAACTTTTTGTGGCAAGTACTAAGACATACATGAGCTGCAGTGCAAATTTTGGGAACAATGAAACACAATATTTATGCGCCACAATTTGTTATGTCCCAATATTTAACATGGCTTAAAGGGTGAACCAAGTATTTTTGATTGTGCTCCAAGGATTGCAGTTTTCAACGTACTGGCATAATGTGAACGTAAGTATGCTCAGAATTACCTGGGCATTCACCCTCGTATGCAACAAAAGGCCAATTTTTTTAAACCTGTCGCGCGCGAAATTTCAAGAAGCCCAAATTTTCAAAATATTTATTTTTGTTTGATTTTGTAATCCATGCCGACTGATAGCTCCTACAATTCCACAGCACATGCCAAGGAATCGTTTGCAATGTCCGCGAACCAAGGAAACGTTTGTGATGTCCTTAGGTGTACCAAGGAAACGTAAGTGATGTCCTCGTTCATGTAAATAAAATGTTTGTGATGTCCTGTTGCATGCTGAGAAACGCTTGTAATTTATTAGGATAAGCCAAGAAAACGTTTGTGATGTTCTTGCTTGTGCCGAGAAAACGTTTGTGATGTGCATGGTTGTGCCAAGGAAACGTTCGTGATGTCCTTGTGTTTGCCATAAAAATGTTTTTAAGATCCTTTCACATTGTCTGGAAACGCTTTTAAATTATTGAGGTAGGCAAAGAAAACGTTTTTAATGCCTTATGTATGCCAAAAAAACATTTGAAATGTCGATAGGTGTGTCAGCAAAACGTTCGCGATGTCCTTAAACATGTCAAAAAACGTTTCTTGTTCATTTAAGTCAGCCTAAAAAACGTGTAAGATGTCCGTGTGCATGTCAAAACACTTTTGTTTTGCCCTTGTGTCTGCCAACAAACAGTTAGTGATGTCCTCAAGTATGCCAGAAAAATGTTTTTGATGTCCTTGCACATTGCTAGTAAACGTTTGCAAAGTCGTTGTACATGCAAAGAAACGTTTTTTATATATTTAGGTAAACTCAGGAAACGTTTGTAGCATTCGTGGAGCAACCAGAAAAACGTGTGTGATGTTCTTAGTGGAGCTAATTAATCGTTTGTGATGTCCTTTGGGAAGCCAAGTAAACGTTTGTGATGTCTTTATGAACCTAAGAAAACGTTTGTCATGTCCTTAGGGGAGCCAAAAAAACGTTTGTAATGTCCTTGGAGGAGACAATAAAACGTTTTTGATGTCCTTAAAAAAGCCATTGAAACGTTTAGGCTGTCATTAAGGAAGCCCGGCAAACGTTTTTGATGTTCTTAGGAAACCCAAAGACACGTTTGTGATGACCTCAGGGATGCCAAGGAAACGTTTGTGATGTCCTAGGGGAGGCCAAAGAAGCGTTTGTGATTTCCTTGCGAAGCCAAAAAAACGTTTGTGATGTCCTTGTAGAAGCCAAGGAAACGTTTGTGATGTCCTCGGAGGAGCCAAGGAAATGTTAGTTATGTCCTTGGGATAGCCAAGGAAACGTTTGTGATGTCTTTGTGTATGTCACTAGAACTAGTTGAGGCCTCACGCGCTTTGCGCAATTATGTTGCTTGGGTAGAGCGCCACCCAGGTGTTCGCCTTGGGCGCCAGTTGCCCTAAGACCAGCCTTAGCTCAGGCTGTGTTTTTTGGTATTTGACGACCATAATGTATAAATTGGAGACGCCCTTTGCCGCCGTTGTGAAGGCAAGACACTTTTTAGTTTGCCTATAAAATCGGATGTCTGTAATTTTGAAAATAAAGTCAGACATCTATCAGTTTTATTAAAGGCAGTATATCCAACAGTTTGCTTGAAGGCCGGACATCTATCAGTTTTCTTAAAGGCCGTATACCCACCAGGGGCCCGTTCCTTCAAAATTACTTTTTACTTTTCACTTTTTAGATGCTGAGCTTAAGCATCTATTGGAATGGCTATGTCCGTCCGTCTGTCTGTCTGTCTGTCAGTCTGTCTGTTCTTTATGCGCTACAGGTCACAGTTTTTAAGCGATATTCGTCAAATATTTTTTAAATGGCCACAAATGCGAATGAGAAGTGCCCTATTGTTTTTGAGAGCGATCGAACTAACCAGTTTTTCACAAATAACAGTTGACTGGACCAACTTTTTTAGCCATCTAAAAGCATTGGAGAAAAACGGGTGATTTGCCGCTTTGCATGAGCCAAATGCACCAGCTAAATGGTTTCCTTACAGGCGCCAGTCAATGCACCAGAAACATGCACAAGTCATCAGCACAAGCTACCCGCAGAAGTTACCTGCACCCACAAAGTATCCCTAAGGGGGGAGGTGTACTTAGGTTCACCCAAGAAGACGTCCCGACAATCTCAACTATTTTTTCTTAAACCATGAAAAAAATTTAAATACTTGCACCTCCCACCCACAAAGTATCTCCTAAGGGGAGGTGGTGTACTTAGGGTCACCCGCAAATGACGTCCCTAAAATCTAATTTGTTTTTGCTAAAACCATAAAAAAACTTCTAATACTTGCACCCCTACCCCCAAAGTATCCCCTATGGGGAGAAGGTGTACTTGGGGTCACTCACAAATGACGTCCCAAAAATCTTAATTTTCTTCCTAAAAACTTTAAATACTTGCACCTTTACCCACAAAGTATCCCCTTAGGGGGGGTGTACTTGGGGTCACTCACAAATAAAGTCCTAAAAATCTTCATTTTCTTGCTAAAACCATCAAAAAACTTTAAATACTTGTACTCCTCACCCACTAAGTATAACCTCAGGGGAGGGAGGTGTACTTGGGGTTACTTACAAATGACGTCCCAAAAATCTCAACTATTTTTGCGCAAACTAATAAAAATCATTAAATACTTGCACCCCCCACCCACCAAGTATCCCCTCAAGGAGAAGGAGTGTACTTAGGGTCGCCTACAAATGCCGTCCTAAAAATCTTAATTTCTTTGCTAAAACGAATAAAAAACTTTGAATACTTGCACCCCCAACCCCACGAATTATCTCTTGAAGGGGGAGTGGGGGAGGCTTTAACAATCAAAACGAGTCAAAATCTTAAAAATATAAATTTTTCTTATGCCTAATGCTTTACCAACCGCAAACTAATGCTCCCCTACTCAACAAATCATCCTTATTAGGTTCAAGGAGGGGGGAGGGGGGGAATTTAGGGTCAATCGTAAAATACGTTCTAAAAATTCGAAGCCTCAAAGCCAAGGTTGAAATGGAGCACGCGACACCTCGAGTCCTGTAAACAGCAATGGGTCAGTAATAGCCTGAGCTAAGAAATGTCTGATACGAATCTGTGAGCGTGTCAGATATGGAACCCATAAGATACATAGAGTCCCGTAAGCGAGTTTGCTTTGTTCCCCGTCGTTTCAACAGAAATTCCTGCTACGTTTCGTGAAATATTATTATTGTACATATTAGGATCGTCCAACAATGTCGTCACTAAAATATTGCACTTTAGAGGGTATAGAGTGTATTTTATGTAAATAATGTGAAAACATGCATCGATTGACTGAAGTCAATATTTGCTGTAAGCTCAGCATCTACTTCGGGCCCACGGTAGGCAAATCCGGCGCGAAGCGCCGGATTTTTACTTTGCATTTGTCACTTTTTAAAAAGTTGGAAGTGAAAAGCGTTCTATGAAAGTCTTTGTGAAAAAGCAAATTTGTGACGTCACTTTTTGATTTTACTTTTTCTTTTGCCGAATTTCAAAAAGTGAAAAAGCAAAGCGTTCCATGAACATTTTTGATCACTTTTTAAAAAGTGGCCAAAAACAAAAAGTACTGACGTCACTTTGCGTTTTTGGACTAAGCGGGAACTAGTTTACTTTGATTTAAGTATGTACTCTCGTCTTCGATTGTTGTGATTTCCAAATCCAACTCCCATTAGTAACTAATTTAGGTTTTTAACATATTTAGGTGTACTACGGTTACAGTTAACAGTTAATTGTGTTTCGTAATTCTGTTAACTATAATTATTCATACATTTGGTGCATACACTTGCTGTTACTATCACCTAAACTGAAAAAATACCGTGCTATTTATGTGTTTTATAGTTGTGTTGTGATTCTGACTTCTAATACATAATATTCCAGTTAATATTTGCATGACTAACTAGTGAGTTATTGTATAAATTAATTACAGCACGAAGATGCATAGGTGTTATAATGTTTATACACAGAATATACACATTTGTGGGTAACTGCTACATCCATTGTGCTTCTAAGTTACACGAATTAAAAGTTAACACAATAACCATATAATATACAGTAGTACAGTTTTGGCTTTTTTTACCCTATCGTTTTGGTATTGATAGTATCGATGAACCTTGACAAAAAGTAATAAACTGCAGCATAATACTGATCTTTTCACTGCAATCAAGGGAGCTATTAGAATTCGGGCTTAACTAGCTTCGTGATACTTCAAAAATGTATTTTGGACTAATTATTTTGTTCCTAACTATTGTGGTTTATGTTTAAAAAACATTTAAGTCAAGTCATAGTTAACTAAATCAGCCAGAATGTAATTTTTCTTAACTCTGCCAAAACTTCATTCACTTGGCAAAATATCATCTTTGATTGTTGTAATTTCCAAACCCCACTAGTAACTAATTTAGGTTTTTAAAATGTATAAGTACATTACGATTACAGTTAATTGTTTTTCTTTAATTTAAGGAACTATAGCTATTCATTCATTTGGTACATAAACTTGCTGTTACTATCACCTAAACTGAAAAATTACCGTGCTACCTATGTGGTATTCCATAGTTATTTAAATTCGGGCTTAATCAGTTGTGATATTTTAAAAATGTGCTTTGGGCTAATTACTCAGTACCTACTATTGTGGTTTATGTTTTAAAAACATTTCAGTCCAGTTATAGTTAATTAAATCAGTCTGACATTAACTTTTAATAATTCTGCCAAGACTCCATTCACTTGGCAAAAAAGTAGTAAAAAATGAAAAGTTTTTGCCTTTTACTTGGTATTTGGAAAGTTGGTGGAACAGAAACAGCAAATCCCAAGCAAAAAGTTTTTGAAATCCCGCACTTTTTACTTTGTATTCGGAAATGAAAAGTTATTTGAAGGAACACAAAATTTGTTTTCCGAACCAAAAAGTTTTGTTGATTTACTTTTTAAAAAGTGTGGGCGAAAAAGTTTGATGGAAAGGAAATTTTGCGTTTTCGAACGCAAAGTGCAAAGTAAAAAGTGAAAAGTGTTTGAAGGAACGGGCCCCAGTTTGCTTAAAGGCTGGACATCTATCAGTTTGGTTAAACAATGGACCTCTATCAGTTTTCTTAAACGATATGCATCTATCAGTTTGCTTTAAGGCCAAGCATCTATCTGTTTTCTTGAACATATATCTGCTAGTTTGCTCCAAGACTGTATATGTATCAGTTTGCCTGAAGTCGGGCATCTATCAGTTTGTCTTAACGCCGGACATTTATCAGTTTCCTTACACGTTGAACATCTATCAGTTTGCTTAAAGGCTGGATATCTATCAGTTTCATTGAACAGTGGAAATCTATCAGTTTGCTTAAAGGCCGGACATCTATCAGTTTCCTTAAACGGTGGACATCTATAAGTTTTCTTGAACGGTGGACATCTATCAGTTTTTTTAACGGTAAAAATCTATCAGTTTTATTGAACAATAGACATCTATCAGTGTCATTGAACGGTGAATATATATCAGTTTGCTTGAAGGACGGACATCTATCGGTTTCGGTAAACAGTGGACATTTATCAGTTTTCTCAAACAATGGACATCTATCAGTTTGCTTTAGGGCTGGACATCTATCAGCTTGCTTTAGGGCCGGACATCTATCAGTTTGCTTTAATGCCGGACATCTATTAGTTTACTTCAATGCCAGACATTTATCAGTTTGCTTCAATGCCGTAAATTTATCAGTTACCTTGAAGAGTAGACATCTATCAGTTTCCTTGAACGGTGGATGTATATCAGTTTGCTTGAAGGATGGACATCTATCGGTTTCGTTAAACAGTGGACATTTATCAGTTTCCTCAAACAATGGACATCTATCAGTTTGCTTCAGGGCCGGACATCTATCAGTTTGCTTTAATGCCGGACATCAATTAGTTTGCTTCAATGCCGGACATTTATTACTTTGCTTCAATGCCGGAAATTTATCAGTTACCTTAAACGGTGGACATCTATCAGTTTTCTTATACGGTGGACATCTATCAGTTTCCTTGAACGGTGGATATATATCAGCTTGCTCGAAGGACTGACATCTATCGGTTTTCTTGAACAGTGGATATCTATTAGTTTGCTTGAAGGCCGGACAACTATCAGTTTTGTTGAACAGTGGACATCTAGCAGTTTCCTTAAACAATGGACATCTATTAGTTTGCTTCAATGCCGAACATCTATCAGCTTGCTTCAATGCCGGGCATATCAATTTCCTTTAACAGTGGACATCTGTCATTTTTCTTAAACGGTGGACATCTATCAGTTTTGTTGAACAGTGGACATCTAGCAGTTTCCTTAAACAATCGACATCTATTAGTTAGCTTTAATGCCCGACATTTATCAGTTTCTTTAAACGGTGGACATCTATCAGTTTTCTTGAAGGCCGGACATCTATCAGTTTCCTTTAACGGTGAAAATTTATTAAATTGTTCAAATGCTGGACATCTATTAGTTTTATTGAACAATGGACATCTATCAGTTTGCTTCAAGGCCGGAAATTTATCAGTTTGCTTCAATGCTAGACATAAATCAGTTTGCTTTAAGGCAGGACATCTATTAGTTTGCCTAAAAGTCGGGCATCTGTCATTTTAGAAATGAAGTAGATTATCTTTTAGCTTACTCTAAAGCCTGACATCTATCAGTTTGTTTAAAGGCGGTTTATCCACCAGTTTGCTTGAAAGCCGGACATCTATCAGTTCACTTGAAACCGGACATCTATCAGTCTGCCTGAAAGCCGGAAATCTATCAGTCTGGTTTAAGGCCGGACGTCTATAATTAAATTTGCTTATAGTCGAGCGTCTCTGTTTTTCAATATTGCCGGACACGTATTGAAGGCCTGACACTTATTAGTTCACTTATGTTTTAGTTAGACATTTATTAGTTTGATTGCATAGGCTGATATGAATGGAATTATTTTGTTAGTCTGACATCAATAAGTTTGCTTGTATAGCTGGAAGTTTATCAATTCGATTGTATATTATGACCAGGGTTCGGGGGTGGTTTTAATCGCCGGCTAAAACTAAGCGGTTTTAAACGGTTAAAACCGGTTAAAACCGGTCCCCAAAAATTTTAGTTTTTGGGGCAACACGGCTTTTACCGGCTTAAACTGATTCAAGCCTTAAAATTGAATTAAAAGTGACTAAAAAATATATATTTGCTTTTCTCTTAAGACTAAAATAATATATTGTTTAATTACTGCTGTTTAGCGTCTTTTTTAGCAAAAAATTGGCTAAGATTAATTTAATTTTGTCAAGAATTTTAGCTTTTATTTTTTAAAATTTTAACAAAAAATTAATAAAACTAATATTTTCTTATAAAATATGTTAAGTGCACAGCTTATTTGCTGTGATACAACACCATAAATTCACTGCAACTTTTTTTTAAGCACTTAATTATGTTGGGTACTAGGTTTCAGCCGGTTTTAGCCGGTTTTAGCCGGTTCAAACCGGTTTTAGCCGGTGGGCAGGTTTTTATTCAAACTGGGCGGTTTTTTCCGAACCCTGATTCTTACATCCATAGGTTCCATTTCGTAATTGTTCAGTGTGGCTATATATACAGGCCTTTACCAAAGTCTGTATAGTTTGACAACTAAGTTTTCTTGTTGAGTCTGATATCTATCAGTTTTCTATTCTGATTTGATATAACTCACTTTGCTACTAAAGTCAGCTATTTTTAAGTTTACTTTCCATGGTCAAGAAGCTGGATTTGCTTGCAAAGGCGAACACTTAAGATCTATCAGATCATACGTAGAGAGTAAGCTTTTATAGTAGGACATTTTTTAGAGTTATTGGGCTGTCAGACGTGTATCAGCATCGTTGTATAACTTGACACATATCAGTTTCCGAATGATGTCCGCTATCAATCTGATAACGTATAAAGTTAGACACGCCCAGGCAGCATTTGAAGAGTTTTTTGGCAAAACGGGATAAGTCTATCAAATCAAATTTTACAGGAACAACGAAAAATGAATAAATGGTAACTGGTAAAGTTTTTGCAATTCAATTTTTTCTACAGGTACTGCATCTGACGACTCGTAATTACAAGTAGTTTCATAATTCAAGACGGACTCTGGTATTTCTAACAAAAATTAAAAAGTTTTAATTTGTGGACTTATCCCGTTTTGCCAAAACATCAATAACTTACCATGCAGTAAAACGTCCGTGACATGAAATTTTAATCAGTTTTAATGAAAACAAACTTTTTCTTAAGTTTTTATCTGTCATTGCATAAAAACATTACCGCATAGCAATTTTTTTCTACAAACTACAAAAACACTTTAAAACCAAATCTAAATCAGAAATACAGCTTTTAGGTGGACGTATCTCTTTTTGCAAAATTTAATTTATTACACCTATCCTGTTTTGCCAAAACACGAAATTTGGGCTATTTGTTAAAATTGCTTTGGTTAAACTTTGACCTTTACCATTGAACACAGTCATGTATGTAGTTAAATAGAACAAATAACACAATCTCATTTTTGTGAAAATAGACTTATCATGTTTTGCCAAAAAACTCTTTCTTTGCTGAAAGCTTTAAGGAATATTCGTTAAACCATTTTAAGGGCAGTATTTCCTTAAAGATATCAAAAATAGTCAAACTTGCCTTTCTGAACTACAAACTATCGCTTATGTTCATAAATGTTTGTTTAAGGAACCCAAGGACAACTTCTATAATCCTTATTCATCTGTAGCTTGTAACCCTAGCAATACTTAATGTGCAGTCGAGATACAGATTCAACAAAAGGTTTTAAAAATAGCCCTTTAGGTTTTTGGTGAATAGGGAAACGTTTATTAGGTTATTTTTGGCAGAATATAATTCTACGCAAAAAATTTAAATCTTACTCAAATCTGTGTACTGCGTAAGTGATTTTATGCAAGATACAAAAGATTTACTTTGCTCCAAACGATTAAAACTTCATGTCACGGACTTATTGTTACAGGTTAAGGAATTGATTTTTTGGCAAAAAGGGGTAACTGGGCAAACTTAAATTTTCTAATTTTTTTAATTATTCCAGAGTGAAACATTACGATTTTTGTATGACGTAATATCCGCAGCGCGCACTGACCCTCCCCCCCCCCCCCCCCAGGAAAAATAATTTGGCTGCCTAAAAAAAATACCTAAGCACGGCCCTGGTTCGGTAAGAGAATTTTTGTTTTTGTTTTATTTTCAGACTTGCCAAGCCAACCACCTATGATGAAATCAAACAAGATTAAGGAGGCATCTGAAGGCATCTCTGACTTTATTGGCGACAAGCGTTCACCCATCTTTGACGCTTCTGCAGGAATCCAATTGAGCTTACAATTTGTAAAACTCATTTCTTGGTATGACAACGAATTCGGTTACTCTTTCAGAGTCGTCGACCTCATTCAATACATTCAGACCAGAAACTAAATAATATAAATGGTTACTCCAAGATTCAGTCATTCATCCCAGAGAGTTTTAGTTTCCATCAGTACATCATAATCTCATTGGATTCAGACTACATACATCATTTACAACAATAAATTATCGATAATAAGATGAATAATGCGAGGTACCTTATACATTCATACTTTCTTGGATTTGGCACGCTTTAACTTTACCACCAGCCAACCATTCATGTCTAGTATGCAATAAAACATTTTTTTGTCCGTACACACAAATCAAGAGTTGTTACATTATAGTTTTTTTTAAGTTCATAAGTTGTATAATGTATGTATACTAGTATAAGATAGTTATTTCATTTCTGAATGTTTTGTCAGGAATGAGTTTCATTTGCGTTTGTACATCAATTCATAGTATAGTATATTATTGAATATAAATGAGGTCAAGTAAAGCAAATTATCCTCCCTTCGCAGGTGAAAGACAGCCAATTATTTTATAGTATTAAACAGTTTTCCACGGTTAAGTTTTACACGTACTGAAAAAAAACTATTTTTGAACGTCTTGTTGTAATGAAATAAATGATACTGAATAGTAATAACAAGGTTTTGAAGGATTCAAAATGTAATAATTATAAGGAATCCGAATAGGAAGAGCCTATATATATAAGCCTACAACTAATTAACCTTTGAGAAGAAAATATCAATTTAACGCCCTACGTTTAAGTACCTAAGCATACCAGTAGTAAATAATTAATTAATTAATTCCTCAGAATCATATTGTTAATTACTAATAATTATTACAATACACGTATATCTTATATTATTATGTTACCTACTGCGTCGTACCTTCTTGTATTCTTGTACCTTATTCTCGATCTTGTGGAATATCAATATTTTATCTGCACTATACTTTTGTATTCAAGTAATAAAATTAATAAAGAATCAAAATTATTAATGTTAAGTATTAGTTAAGTTTAGTCATATTTTGCATTGAATTAATTTGAATATTAAATATATTTTCATATATTGTCTATGAAGAACCAAAATGACCCATATCCATTTTTAGTTAACAACAAAATCCATTATCTACAAAAATATTAAAATATTTTATGATCTTAAAAGCGTTTACCTAACAGAATATTTTGAACTTCCTAAAAACATGTAAATAGAACATTTTGCACGTTTCAAAAAACACGTAATATAGAACATTTTACACTTTTAAATCACCTACTCAACATCTAACACTTAACACTCTAGCTTAATTTGGATATAGATCATTTTGGTTCTTTACAAACGATATAGTATTTAAGAGGCATTAATTTACAACGCGGATTTTTACAAGCACATACAGACTAATCATTTCATTCATATCCATTAAAAAATAAATTGTGGGAGCATTTTTGATTTTGCGATGTCATTTATTATTGACAGTATTGACATTGGCATGGCAAGCTACAGCCTACCTACATCTTGGGAAGGGACACATTACGTAAGCTACTAGGATGGGTGGCAGCTTTTCAGAGTAATGTTAAAGATAGCTTACGCAATGGTTAAGGTGCTTACAATAGGGATGGGTGGGTCCAAAAATTTTAGAATGATTGGTTACGTAATATGTGTCTCCTCCCATTACGGTACAGCAGCTTTAGGCTGTGTTATTTTACACTGACTTGTTATTTTGCGGAGCAACACCTACTTTAAATCAAGCGCGTTTCAATGCCATTGGTGGACCACCCACGTAGCACGTGGAGTGCGATTGTCGGATTATGGAACGACAGGATGAGTTCTGGTCCGCAACTTTTCCCTTCAGACTGCGGGGGCTAAGATAAACTGCAAGAGAACTGATCATAGCGTTGAAATCTCACAAATTCAATTCTCATTGCATTTCCCATGGAAAACAGTAGGAGAAATTTTTTTATCGTAGAGTTATAGTAAAAGAGGACGCCGGGCTCGGAGCGATATAAGGGTTTGTGGTAAGGAGGAGAGCTGAAAGGTTGTTGGCGGAGGGGAGGAGAGCGGAGCGGCTGATGGCGGTTGGGATGAGAGCAGAGAGGTTGCTGGCGATGGGAAAGAGAGCGGATGGGTAGCTGGCGGTGGGGATGAGAGCGGAGAGGTTGCTGGCGGATATGAGGAGAGCTGAGAGGTTGCTGGCGGTAAGATGGAGAGCTGAGAGGTTGTTGGCGGAGGGGAGGAGAGCGGAGCGGCTGATGGCGGCGGGGATGAGAGCGGAGATGTTGCTGGAGGATGGGAGGAGCGCTGAGAGGTTGCTGGCGGTAAGAATGAGAGCGGAGCGGCTGATGGAAGTTGGAATGAGAGCGGAGAGGTTGCTGGCGGACGGAAGGAGAGCGAAGAGGTTGCTGGCGGTGAGGAAAAAAAGGTAGGGTGTAGGGTGGAACAATTTTTTCGAAGAAAAAAAGGGTAGGGTGAAGGGTGGGTCACATCGGCATTAAAAAAGTAGGAAGGGTAGAAGGGTGCTGAAATAAAAAATAGGCGCCCTTGAAGGGTAATAATTTTAATAGAAATAAATCTATTTGCTTTGATTTCCATGGTTGTCTTAATAATGATCGCTTATTTTAAGTTGATACGATTATTGCTTTACTGTAAAACTTTAGCTAAAACGGCGGATTTTCATGTTCCACACAACCAACGCATCGTCGGCAAAGAATAATTTTGTTATAAGCCCAACGGAAGTCCACTGAATTAGGACAAAATGATTCCCTAATGATGCTGTATTGTTTGGGCCGGGTACGTCTACCTTTTATGCAGCATGCACAGCAGAGTCCACAAAAGATGTCCCCCACTAGCTGGGTGGGTCCTTAAAACCTATCCATTCAAGCCCATTTAAAAAATGGTCATTCAATTGTTAGGGTGGATAGGTCTATCAGGAAAACGCATTTTTAAGTGCATTACGCTGTTAAAATTAATAAATTATACTGTTCAATAAAAAATCACTATTTAAACAGCCTTTGTAATCTAAACACTAATTTGACTAATGGTAAATTCTCAGATGTTATAAAAACATAAAAAAGGGTAGTTAAAGGGTAATTGTAAAAAAGTAGGGTAATTGTAGGGCTCGCATTGAAAAAGTAGGGAAATGTAGGAAGGGTAGTCGAGGAAAAAAAAGGTAGGGTGGTGAAAAGGGTGCGGAATTTAAGTTATATAGGGAAGCTACCCTTGAAGGGTGCGACATTGGAATCGACATGTTTGCTCGAGGGTAGGGAGTCCAAGTCGTTAATAACGATAACGACAATAACGACAATAACGACAGCTTTTGTGTCGTTATAACTTGTCGTTATTTGCCAAAAATATGTCGTTATTTCTAACAATAGCGACATTTCATTTTTTCCGCCAATAACAAAACAAAATCCTACAGGATTAATAAAACCTTGTGACATGAGACTTTTCCGCCGAACGTAAGGACACAGTGTAGGTACAGAATGAAGTTGTCGTTCGTTTCTGGTTATGTGATGCTGAAGGCACCATTCCACGGCAGTGTAAGCATGGTCCATAAATGATGTCACCCTTAAGTGGGTGGATTCTAAAATCTCTTTATTTAAGCCCACGTTTAAAAAGTTGCCATTCTATTCGTAGGGTGGATTGGTCAATAAGAAAAAGGCATGCCTTCGATGACATTATTGGACCATGCCTACGCCTACAGCTCATAGGCATAGCAGCCAAAGCCGACAATAATGCTGATTGATACGTTTTACTTTTTGGTTGAGGACGAGGCGCGGAACATAGGTAGTAGTAGTTAGGAATTAAGTCTCAACAAAAGATAAATGCGAACGTGTCTTACTTTGCATTATATATTCGTTTAAATTATCAATAAATGTTTGCATCATGTCATCTAAAGCGAGAAACATCACAAAAGTGTTGAGTCGGAACGGGCGTTCTCTGCAGCTGGACTATTTTGTACAAAACTAAGGTCGCAACTTGGAGATAAAACTTTAGACGTCCTATGCTTTCTCCGTGCTTATTTTAAACAAATTAATAAAGTAAACAATTAGTTTAATCTTACGTTTAGAGATATAAATATCAAAATGTTAGCATATTTGCTCAAAACCTAATGCACTAATCCCACTTATAAATTAGCTAATGTTCAAACATGGCCTCAAGTTGTTTCTTTTTCATTTCACGCATTTAAAAAAAATGTCGTTATTTGTCGTTATTTGTCGTTATCGGCTTTGTCGTTATCGTTATTTGTCGTTATTTCAAAACCTGTCGTTATTGGACTCCCTACTCGAGGGTGCAAAGTACTTATAACGACGTGGTATAGGGTGTCGTTTGCGTAATAGTGTTATTTGTGGGTGTAAATTCCGCATAATAGAGGGGTTCTTGGTGCAGGGTGAGGGTTCATAGTTTAGGGGGGTTGTTGGTGTATAGTCCACATAATAGGGGGGTTGTGGGTGTAGAGCCCGTATTCTAGGGGGTTGTGGGTTTTTTATGCTCGTGGCTCAAGATAATTAGCCCCAACAAACCACGTTAGGCAAATTAATAGTCCGATAATGGTTGGACCACTGGTCCCGATTTGAGGTGGCATAAAGTTGGAAATGTCGCAGCGAACACTGGTGGCCGGACTACCATACAACACCAGCGGCCCAACGGTGGAACGACTTTATGACGACAATGAGCCGCTGATTATTCTACACAGCTAGATTGCTTTGCTAACAATTTTCTGCTATATATTCGACCGCTACCCATTAAAAATAGCCACCCTACATCAGACTTTCATCACTCAAATACATATTTCTACCGGGCTTTCACCCTTCCTAAATGCCATGCAAAATCTTAAACTCATCCATTCACATCAAGCACTGTTTTTTGCATAAACATTGTTTAATGTCTAATATTAACCAGGTGTGAAACTAAATTATCCGTTTAGCACAAAATTCGTGGAGTACGGCAAAAGGCGCCAAAAATTAGCTTGAGATTGAGTTACATTAACTAGAACTTATAAAACCGGTCCCACACACAGAAAAACATTGCAAATTGCTAAGCCTAAGAAAAAACTTAATTGCAATTCACTTTAGGACTTAGGTGGGATTTGGATGAACTTCTCCAAGCTTCAATGTTAGAGTAAAGTACATATACAACAATTCCCGACATACCGAATGGTCACAGTGTAGTGTTGTATTCTGTGCAGGGTTTATTTTATTCGATTTTTTGGTATTTAACACTGTAGTATGTAGTCCATAACTATTATGCTACAGCCTACGTGTAGTTTTTATTTGAATTTTTGCTATGCATCATAACATACCTACACTGTCATGTATTTTTATTTTTTTTTTAAATTCATAGAATCCTTGTTTTAACTTTGCTATTTTGTTTACATTGTCAAAATAGCCTTATTAACGTATTCTGTTAATCATACTTATACTTAGTGATAAATTGGTGCGCTTATAAGAACTGGGAAAAGTTAAATCGATTTATATGCATTACAAGACAAAGTCTGATTCTTAATTCGGTTTTGCTCCCCCAAATGAAATCAGTTATCACCGCTTACTGCATCTAATTCTAATGGCTACTTAATGTATGACGGTGTATTGATATTATTCGTAGTTTCTAACAACGCAATGTCAATGTCCATCGACGTACTGTCTCCTACTTAATGTCTGTCTACGCAACGTCGTCGACCTAGTGTCGGTTCGACGAATTATTTTTCGGCAAAATGTCTGGCTCCGAAATGTCGTCGATGGAACGTCGTTTCGACCAAGTGTCGCCAGACCTGGAGAGATACTGGTGTGTACTAGCTACACTCAAATTCAAGGTGCCAAAATCAAATCAGTGACACCAAACAAAATTGACAAAATTGGTCCACACGACTTCTCGATTTTAGAGCCTTCAGATTTAATTTGAATCTACGACAGTAGCTTTTAAGTTGCAACTTTTCATGAGTAATGATCAACTAAAACTAATACGAGTGAGTAATCTACGTCATAAGAATGAAATTTCATTTTTTGGGATAGCAGCAAAAGTTGAAAAACTGAAATTCTTCATTTTTCATCGAAGTACTGTAATTGTGGCCACTGCAGGTGCCTAATTGTGGTCAGGTCTAAACTTATTAAAATACACGGTTTCTTCCAGATAATACCAAGATTAGGATTAACAAGAAACAAAAAACATTTTTGCTTGGATTCTGATTCTCATCCTTCCCGAGCGATTTCCCGGTGATTTGAGATTTTTTGTTCAAACTAACTTTTAACCTACCTAGCTTGTTTAGCATTGTAGCTAACGGAGGTATTTTACGAGCCACTCATAATGCAAATAATGACATCATTTACAGAATCTGGGATTGTGTATGAAGGCAACTGGTAGTTCTGACGCATAATATATTCGAATTATTAGTGTGTGTGGTTAGCTAGAACGTTAGAAGATTGTAAATGTTAGTTAACTATGACTTGGGCGAGAATCACCAGAAGATCAAGAGCTTAATCACAAAAAAAGCAGATATGCTGATTGCTGCCTAAGGATGCAAGTTGTGCAGTTTTCTTTGAAAATGATCAGCTACAACTGCTTTACTATAATAGGTGCTTAAATTGTATTGAAATACAAACATTTAAGGATGGCCACAATTAGGACTCACCCGGCCACAATTAGGGCACTTTAGAGAATTTTAAAAAATCTTGACTTTTTGTACATATCTCATTGTATCTTAAAAGCACTATGTTTTGCATTAACGATAATATTTACTCTTATTAGGCGATATTCAGCCAGCAATTGTGTGCATAAGGTTTTTTTCTGCGCGCTCTGGTTCAGAAGTTATGATTTTTGTAAGTACAACTTTTATAAACCCAGCCACAATTAGGCACTCTCACCCTATAACATAATAATTAGTGTTTAGTTCACTTTTTATTTTCTTTCTTTTGTTACCTCTGGACCTGATGGTCTGTCTTAAAGAATAATAAATAATAGACAGTTTGCGCAGTTCGACGTAAAATAGTTCCACGCAATACGTAAAACGTAAAATTTATTTTTTACGTTTTTGAAAAATTACGGAGAAAATAACGTTGCACAGTTTGCGCAATCCAACAACATAACGCAAAAAAATAATTACACATTATATTCAGTAATTTCCAAAAACAAATTTTTAAATTAGTTTTTCTTCTCGTTTTCAGCAAAAATGATACTTATAAACAACGATATAATATTATAACCTAAATGGACTATTTGATTTGGTAAAACATTTTGGTCGTGATGTCACAGCCATTAGGTTCCTAACATCTAGCTACTCAGATTAGAAAACTTAGATTTTTTATATATTATTATTTTTTAAAAATAATTTGTAAGGTTAGGTTATATTTTAGGTTAGGTTAGGTTGTAATGGGTAAAGGGGGGTAAAGGTTATAATGTGATGCACAATTATTATTTGTAAATATATTTTCACGACACCTTATCGTTTTAATAATCAAGTTCAACAATGATTTCCAGATATATAGTCAACACTGAAAGGTAATGTATCTTTAAATTGATTAATTGTGCATCACAATCGGGCCCCAAAGCCAAATTGTGATGCAATGTTATAGTTTCAATACAGTTCAACACATGTTTATATTACGACTTTTCATCTTTTGTTGTTTTGCAGTCAGAAATAAGTTTCCACAGCAAATAAATGTAGGTATACTTGAGTGATAGAAACTAACGACACTTTGAGTAATTTCACACACGTCCAGGAATTGTACGTTTTGATAAGTCTGCAAATAGGGCTGTTTGGTTGCATGTCAACACTTTGGGTTTATTATGTTGCTACAATGAAACACAACTGTAAAAGTATTAATCAATACAACAGTTACTAACGGCAAATATAATATGATGACACTGAAATTACTAAAGGTATTTATTTACATTTTCCAGGACTGTAGTAAGTAGATCTTACAAAACATTGCTTCTCACAAATGATAATATGTTAATAATAAACTATTAAAGAAATTGTATAAAAACGTTTTAATTAATTTTTTTATGAATTTAGTAACGCATTTATTACTGGCTTGTATAGTTAAATGACTTAAGCTTGTACAATCAGCGTATAATTCATACATTGAAAGCTTTGTTACTTTTTTATCTGCGGACAATGTAGAGACATTATGAGGGTAGTAACTGCTTTTATTAGATTGATCAGACCGTAATCACTGTTTAATTAACTTTAATAAATGTAAAGTGGTATGACTAATATCGTGCTATTGATAAAATCATGAATATTAAAGGTTTAACACCAGTCATTTTATATTTGTAGTTATTGATTTCGGATATAACATATGCAGTGTCACAGCACACGTATTAGAAACAGTTATATTTTTAAATTATATAGCATTTTAAACCTTTGAGAGTATTTGAGACTCTTTGAAACTGTATTTACCAGTTAGAATGCTTGCCATATTTCTTAAAAGAGCGCAAAGTGCAGTTTAATATGACCAGCATATAATTCTGCAAGAGAAATAGTTATTTACTCTAGTGATGTCGATACAAGCTGACTACAAGTCCCTATTTCTGTTTAGCAAGTTGAATATAGAAGTTAGCCGATATTACATCTTCAACTTTGAAATGAGCATTAAGAGTGAACACGATAAGATTTCGCAAAATTTCCAAACAGAACAAATCTCTATTTAGAATTTAAGATTTATTTTTCTAGAAACATAGTTTTACCAAACGTACATACTTAGTTTGGGTGTAAAGCTACAGTAATGCAGTTAATTATAAATTAAAAACGTGTCATTAGGTCATAGAAAGTAATATGATCGGTACTTTGTGGTAATTGTGAACTTTTTAAAGTGAAAAACAGTGTCAAGAGTGCTTTTAGCTTATAAAGTAGCAACATGAGAAGCTTTACCTTACCTTTCTTTGTTTATTTAGGGACAAAACGTATAATGTGTAGGAATATGCAAAGCTCAGCTCACCAGAACAGTATAGTACAAACTCAAGGTCAGTATCCCAAAACCTTAAGTGTACTACAAACACACAACAAAACAAGACTTTTTTGAATCTGTGTTCTGTCATTTCATAATAATAATACTGATACAACACAGAACAGTATTAAATGTGATCCTGCGGTGGTGAAATTAATAATATCAGTAGCGTAAATATAAGTTGTACGTGTAGTCAAGTAGTAAATTGTTCTTAGTCGTACAGAATTATCAAACCCCACGATTGTACACCATAGTCTTGCCAGTTAAATGCAAACCAAGTCACATCATAACAACATAACATGACAACTAGCAACTTAAGTCGAGCCAGCATCACGACATGTACATACCTACTTGAACAAAGCTAAATCTACTGCCGTGCATATTTTAGTATTGATAATTGTCTTAAACATTGTGTAATGTTAAACGTTTGAAAGCGCTATGTACATTTTTGGCAATGCAAATTGATTGATGTTTTAAAATGTGTAATGAATATTGACTGCTGTCATTTATATTTAATGTGTACCTATTATTAAATATATTAGAATGCTCAGTGTGAGAAATCTTGATGCGTATTTAACAATTATTAAAACGTGTTGTGTATATTGTTGTTAGTAGTTATAAATACTATCGCAGCATCAATAAATGTCGCGGTACGTATATGTCTGTGGCATATTATGCGTATTATTGAGCGCCTCATTGCGTATTGTACATCGTTTCTCAATATGTATTGAATACTGTTTTATTATGTGCAGTGTTTGTTGTTAAAATTAATTTAATTCAATGCATTAGTACTGACTAATATTTCTAAATGTGTATTGTGAAATTTTGTAATGTGGGATTGTACATTGTATTCTATTGTGTGTTAAATAATGCTTTAAAATGTGTGATGTATATTGTCTGAATTAATATTATACAACGTTTTAGTATTGATTGATGTTTTATGCTTTGTATTGTGACATGTCATGATGCGTATTGTACATCGTTACTCAATATGTATTGATTAATATTTTAAAACTTTTAGTGTATATAGTATGCTTACTATTGATTTATAATGTGCACTTAAGAATAAATGTATAAGAATTCCTAGTGTCTCGAATGTAGATGCGTACTTTTGAATTATACTTAACGTGTATTGAATAATAATGGTTTTCAATGTGTAGTGTATATTGTATTACCTAATTTAATAAGTTGTCTTACATGGGAACATTCCCAACTTGAAACTACAGAATGAAGCGAAACTACCCGGAACGTATACTACCAATATCAGTGACCTCTGCTTGTATAGTCGTTCGACTGCAAAATTTGTTGTTCAGCCGCAATCGCGCGCGCAATTTCAAAAATATCGATTTTTTCGAATTTCACCGCGCTCTAGCTCCCACAATTTTTGTCCAATTTTTATAAAAATTGAAATACAACATCTTTGTATGATTATCTAAAAAGTAATTTCAGGATTTTTGAAAATTCGAAAATTTTTATTTTTTTCGAAAAATTTAAAAAAATGTGTATTTTTGAGGCCCAGAGTTTTAACTATTTTTTTCGAATAAAATAAAAATTTTCGAATTTTCAAAAATCCTGAAATTACTTTTTAGATAATCATACAAAGATGTTGTATTTCAATTTTTATAAAAATTGGACAAAAATTGTGGGAGCTAGAGCGCGGTGAAATTCGAAAAAATCGATATTTTTGAAATTGCGCGGGCGATTGCGGCCGAACAACGAATTTTGCAGTCGAACGACTATACAAGCAGAGGTCACTGATATTGGTAGTATACGTTCCGGGTAGTTTCGCTTTATTTTGTAGTTTCAAGTTGGGAATGTTCCCATGTTAGTGTCAATACCTCTTTCAGTTTATGTAATGTGAAACATCTTATTGCGTACTGTACAACGTTTTCAAATGCGTAGTAAATAATAATTTAAAACGTGTAATGTAATTGTTTCTGAAACAATATTGTATATTATTTCCTTATGTGTATTAATTATTGTTTTAAAATGTGTAGTGTATATTTCTTGCAATAATGAATATATATATATTATGTAGCTATTATAAAATATTTCAGAATGCTTAGTGTGAGAAATCTTGAAGTGTATTCAACAATTAGTTGAACGTGTTGTGTATATTGTTGTTAGTAGTTATAAATAATATCGAAGCATCAATAAATGTCGCGATACGTGCATATTTAGGGAACAGCATGGGTATTGATTTACAGCTTAATGCTTAATTTACAATGTTTTTATGTGTAATAAATAAAAGTTTAAGATGTGTGGTGCAAATTGTCGAAATCATTGTGTAGTGTACAGTGTTTTTTAAAGTGTAAAGAAAACTGTTTTAATATGTGCAGTGAATATTGTTGTAATTATTATAATTAAATGTATCAGTATTGTTCAATCCTAATGCGTATTTAATAAAGGCAAAACAATCGTATTAATTTAATTTTCAATGCGTGTTGGTTTAATTTGCCACGCATAATTTTTACAGCTACAGCATATATATGTATCGAATTGTCAACGCATATAAAGTATATTTGCAACGCTGAAATAATAAAGGCACAACATAGGTAGGCATTACCGTCTAAATGCCTATTGATTATAGTTGCAATATGCAGTTTTTAAATACTCAACATGCGCACTGACTAGCGTATAAATGCGTATTTTCTATGCATAATTTATATTTGCACAACATGCAAATTGATAAACGTCTTACTAGGCATTAGTTAAATTTGCAGTGCGTAATTCAGATCATCTGTGCTCATAAGCGTCTCATTGCGTTTTGATTAAGGATGCAATGTGTAATTTATAAAGGCACAACATACGATCAATGTCTCAGTGAGTATTTATTACATATATGTAAACATTATCACGCAGTTAGCTTCTTCGAAATCATAATATATAATACTCATGTTTTATTTTTCAACGAGTGCGTTGCGCAGCAGTAATTAAAGTATATAGCTGTACTAGTGAACCTTGTTTAAAAACGATTATTATATTGATGTTGTTGATTATATATAGAGTCGTCATTTCAATTCCAAGAATCTGTAGCAACTGGTGTGTATAGATTGATGCTCTGCTAGTTTTAAAGGTGGTATGTGAAATGATCATTATCGTGATTCCGCCTGAGCAAAACACTTCCAATACCAACGCCTTATGCTACAATTGCGTAATATATAACGTCATTATGCGTGACAATTGAAGTTGCAATGTGTTATTTATAAAGGCACAACATGCGTATAGATCAATTTCCTAGTTCGTATTATTTAAATTTGCAATGCGTTATTATTAAATTCACAACATCTGTATTGATTAGTGTCTCAATGCGTAATTATTAGAAGCAAAATATGCGTTTTGATTAACGTCCTAATGCGTATTGTTAAAAGGCTTAACATTCATAGTGGCTCATGTCTCAGTGCGTATTGTTACATTTTGCAGTGTGTAATTATACCGACACAGCATGTGTATTGATTCACGTCTCAATGCGTATTGAGTAGAGTCATCAATAAGTAATTATTAATATTACATGCCTATTAAATAGTGTCAAAATGCGTATTTCATTGAGTCGCAATGCAAAATTATTGGAGTCACAAATTATCTATTAAATAGTGTATCAGTGCCTATGGTTTGAATTTGAATTTCGTGATTAGGACAAGCATAACACACGCATCAATAAATTTCTCAATGCGTATTGAGTAGAGTCATCGATAAGTGATTATTAATAAAGACAACATTGCCATTGATTTAAGTTTCAGCTCGAATAAAGTAAAACGGGGTCTGTTGATCCAAGACGTATGAACTACTAATAATTTTTTCTTTCCTTGTGTTAAAACTTTTAAATAATTTAAGGCGCGAGTAGCTAGTAGCTATATTAAAAAGATATGACACATCAAACTCTACGGTGTTGAGTATATCTTATGACACACGAAGGATAGAATTAGTGCTGAATGTGATATTCAAACACAAATCTCATTGTGCATGTACAAAACGCTCAATACCAAACGTGACAACAGTACATGCCCATACTAGCTCACCCAGTAATATTACATGTGTCATGTTTATGTTAAATATTTGACGGTTAGTTTAATACTGGGCAGCTGTAGCAACATTTGAATAAGCAACAGAATAATGCTTGATGTTATAAATGCTATACATGAAATGTATTACTGTAAATATAAATAATAATATATTGTAAGTATAAATAACAAAGCATTAGACCCTAAGCGCGTATTAATGTGTGTCCTTATGCGTATTGATTAAAATCAGAGTGCGTTCTTATTAACGGCACAACATGCATATTGATTATAGTTGCATTGTGTGATAATTAAAAAAAACAATATGCGTACAATTAAACGTCTCAATTTGTATTGATAAATGTGGCAACGCGTATGTATTAAACGCACAGCATGCGTATTTGTTGACATTTTGATGCGTATTAATTACAGAAGTATAAGTTGTTCACGCAGTGTGGAACGTTTTTAAAAGCATCAACGTTTCATACATTTTTATATTTTTCAATGTGTTTGTGTGTGATTGTGTGTTCAAGTTGAATGCCCAAGAAGCTATACAGGAGAACATTTTAAAGAACCAGCCGTAAAAGTCCAGCCGGCACCACAGCGTGTGGAAATCGATTGGGATGGGGTTATTTCTACCACAGTATCAGGGTTTCAACCGTCACCTGAACAACTAATTGACTATTCTGATGTTGCCGCCGTCACTGATTCAGACATTGACGACTCTGACAATTCTGACGAAGACTGCGATGCAGAGGACAAAGACAGCAATGGAGAATATAATTTGTAAACTGCAACTCGCAAGTTTAAAGACATAATAATATAAAACATTTGTAGTATTGTGAATTTTGTAGTGTGTCCAACGGCAATATTTATATGTGTTTACTAGTCATGTCTCTTGAAAATGTTGCCAAGTTCTTGCAATAAATTTAAAGTTAAGTCTTGTGCTTAGTTTTAAAAAGCAGTGGCAAGTCGTGTGTGTAAAATATAATAATACTTTATCAATAGCTTATTACCAACGTGTGAAATATTTTATACTCTCAATTTGTATAAGTGAAAGTTTAAACAGTAAAATAAAATGTATGAAATGTAAACCTTGGGTTCTAGACTCGAACGTTTATAAATTAGATTTAATATTGGTGGCATAAATATACTGCAGTTGTCGTTTGGTTGCAACAGCGAATTCTATTTCTTGTAAAATATTTATTTCGATGGCACAAAACAAAGCAGAGAAAAATAATTGTAAGTTTCTATTCATTCGCAACGTTAAAAGCGAGGACTCACATTGCATTTTCAATCATGTTATTTAGTAGAATGGTGAAGTGAAAGTACAATAGAGACCGCCTATTTCAAAACTTTACATTTTGCCATTTGTAATACGACTTATAGGAAACAGTGAGAACAGTGGCCATTCTTTGAAAATTAGGGTTGTATAGGGGTATAATGAGATGGTTATGTGTGTGAACATTTACATTAGCAACAACGAGTATACCCTGCAAACATAAACTTTCTACAACTATTAATTGAAAGGACACACATTGCACCAATACATATTGCTACATGGGCAAAGACATTTCGTCCATAAAATCCGCCATATTTTTTAACATCAAAATATCAAGTCCAAATATAAAATTTTGTTTTGGAAAAGAGAAAGTTTTGAAACTTTTGGGAGGACGTTTTGCACCCCTTTTCACATTGCCCCTGGTAGGTAAAGTGCCAAAACGCTCGAGTTTTTATTTTTACAACTTTTACATAACATGGCATGACATTTACATACGTATTCATAGAAAGCTCTATTTACGCTAGTGTTAACATGTCTACACTATACATCTTGCTACAAAAACATAAAATCTTGTGTCGGGTAACTCACAGCAAAATATTTTAATACACAACATATTTAATTATATACCAACTTAACTTGAACCAAAATATTATTTTTACAAAAGAAATATTACTACGGAACTTGTAAAACTACAAAAGAAGCATAAAGTAATGGTGAAAGTAAAAGAAAGTGGAGAAAGAATAAAGTAGCACCAAAAGCTAAACTTTAACACGACAGAATTCAAACCAAAAAATAAAACACAAAGGTAGGATGTTAAAGTTGGGAAATGAAAAGAAGGAACAAAACAAAGCAGAATATAAGTTGAGGGAGCAAACAGAATCCAGGTTGGTTGTAGAAGTGGAGAAAGAATAAAGTCAAACCAAAAGCTAAACTTCAACACGACAGAATTCAAACGAGAAAAATAAAGCACAAAGATAGAATGTTAAAGTTGGGAAATGAAAAGAAGGAACAAAGTGCAGTCAAATTAAAAAGCTAAAAGGATCCAGGTAGGCAGTAGTAGTGGTGAAAGCAGAGAGAGAATTTGGAACATTCAGTTTCGTCCATCCTGGCCATGGGACTGGCACCAGACAAGAAATGAAATAATCATATATTACATTTTAGTGCTGTGAAAAACATGCGCGCATCATAGCTTTACATTTCTCATACTCCGTCCACTCAGGTCCGGGCACTGTGTACATGCTACCTCGTTCGTGCGTACCATACTATTTGAATTGCCTTTAATTGAATTATGCGTAACGTGTATCTGCGTATATACATGTCTCTCCCTCCCTCTCTCTCTCTCTCTCGTGCCACTTAATTGAATTAGTCATCTCTCGCCACTGTCTCCTCTCCCGGCTTCCCCTTTCCCTTCATTGCGTATGTCCAAGTTATTCATTTTTTTAATCGATACTATTTCTACTGCGTAGATGTCCTATCATTTGCTTTGTATTTAATTGAATTAGCCATTACGTGTATCTGCCTATGTACACACATGCTCTGTCTCCTTTCCCTGACTCCTTCCTTTCTCTCCATTCACAGATTCAAATTATGTATTTTTTTTAATAAGTACTTCTGCTACATACGTACCACGTCATTTTCATCTCGCTCCCTCATCGTCTCTTTGTATTTAATTGAATTACGCATCACGCGTGTCTACCCATGTACCAACATCTCTGTCTCTCAATAACGTTGCATTCAACTGAATTGATTTGTATTTAATTGAATTAGGCAGTACGTGGGTCTACCTATGTACCAAAATCCATGTATCCCAATCCCATCCTAATCAACTGCATCTCTCTTTTAATTAGGCATTATCTATACCTACCTACCTACCTTCATTGCTCCCTATGTATCTCGCCCTATTCTCCTTGCCTGGGTCCTGGCTCCCGGGTCAACCTTGTTATTTTGTATATAGACCTGCCTGTGTACTAATACAGCTCATACACAATTTTACTGGCCTGAGTGATGCATATTATTATATGGCGCTGCACAAATGCTTACATCGCCGTCTCAATTTGCATTAGATTTAGTACACAATAGTAAAGGCACAAATAATTGACAATACCTACTATGCATCTACTACCTTTCTCACCCATCCGAAATTATTAAATTTAATTAAATTGCGGATTAATTGTACCCATTATATGTACCTTCTCTGTCAATGCATTTCACCTAATTAAATTAAATCTCCCCCCTCTCTCTCCCTTTGCCTATCTACATACCTACATACCTCACTCCATTGCCCGGGTCCACGCTCCCAGCCTCCCGACTCGCAGCCTCCCTCATCTCCCCACCATTACGCTACCCGGTACTTCCTCATCTTCATACTAATTATCTATTTCTTTCATTCATTAAATAATTCTTCTGATCCCGCCTGATTGCATGTAGTCATAGCTGTCCGCACTCATTGAGTGGAGTGCAGAACTCAAGCTCAAAATTGCACTCAACTCCACTCCACTTATTGAGTTGAGTGCACCAAATTTTGACTGTCTTCAGAGTTTCTGAGTTCGAGTTCCAAAATTTTTTGAGTTCCATTTACGAGTGGATTGGAGGGCATATTTCTTGAACTCATGAACTCAGGCACTCACAGACGAGACAATGTCAATGTATACACAAATTTAAATTTGAAGTAAGTTTTGAGCTAGGATTCATCATTGGTTTCAGTTTTGTGATCTCTAGTACAATATCTTAAAAGTTATTTCTACGTTTTGGAAAATTCACAAAATTTTGAATTTCATAAATGTGTTTTTTTATTTTGTATAATAGGAAGTTTTCCAAAATTTATACTTAAGCATAGAATTTTAAATTTTCATTATTTTATGACAACGCTTCCAAAGAGGGCGGACATTCAAGGATTCCTTTCAAAAAGTAACTGAGTGCACTCATGAGTGCGAGTTTGAGTGCCAAAATATTTTGAGTTCACTTAAGAGTTTGATTTCGAGTGCCGAAAAGTTTTGAGTACAAAAAATGAGTTGAGTTAGAGTTCCAGGCTGAGTTTTAGAATTTGAGTGGAGTTGAGTTTGAGCTCCAACCAAATGGCCACCTCTGTTTTGATACGCTATACGTAAACGCTGCTGTAAAATATTGCGTTACGTAATTTTTAATGTTTACGTAAAATGGGAGGAGCTTACGAAAAAATATTTGTCTAGTGTACTGTGAAATGCATTACTTATGACTACTAAGGGCCTCGGCCTGTGAGTACAATACTGTCACATACATACATACTTGCTTACCCGCTTGTAATTTCGGAAGGTGACGTCATCTAATGTTAAATCCGGATCATAAGGACTGAGTGGGAAGCTGAATGTCATTAAAAACCCCGGCAGAGCTGGACGTCGTCATGGCTGATGATGGTGGGATTGGACTCGAAGGCGGGGAAAATGCGGGAGACATCACCATGTATTAGCCAGCCTACCCCACGATGTCTCTGGGATCGTTTGATTTGACCTTTACATCATTTATGCCATAATTTATTTTTGCCATGTCATCAGCCACGGTCTCTTGGCGACTGGAGCGTCGGAGTGGAGGGCTCGTTGGCGCGGAGTTCGGGAAATTCCAGAAATATTTGATTCGCTCCAAAATAAGTGCTGCCGCCTCCACTGGAGTCAGTTCCAGTTCCGGTTCCAGGGCCAGTTCCAGCCAAATTGCTAAGTCCTCCAAGTCCAAGAGTATTCGTTCCCGAAATATCAAAGGATTCGAAAGAGCCACCAAAACCAAGTCCCGGAGGAGAGAATCGATATGGGATCATTGGGGCATTGCGGAGTTCTTGGTGAGGGGTTTGGAGGTCACTGCGCTCCGCCCGGTCAAGAAGATCCTCGTCTGATAATCTTAAGCTCTTGTATCTTCAAGCTCGTTCAGGGCATCCTCCATATTTTTTCCTGGGGTTTTCCCATTCCCGTTGATTAAAATATTTTTGATGGCTGGCTCTCCTCCTCCGGATGAGGAGGGTGGTCGCGGTGGGGGTGATGGGCTGGATAGAACTGTGAGTGGGGAGGCTGGCGGCGGCATTCTCACTTTTAACCTCTCACACGCACTTCCCTGTGGGGTCTATGGACGTGGTTGTTGCTGCTGTTGTTGTTGACTCCCTTGACCCTGATTTTCGGAAGAGCTAGAGTTTCTTTCCTTATCCTGATTCAAAACAAAACCGGGTGATTTTAAATTCAAGATTTGCGGTCTCAGTGGTCCACTTTGAATGAGTTTCTGGGAGGCGCCGGAGGGTGAGGAAGAGGAGCCTTTGCTCTGTTGATGTTGTTGGACTTGGAGCATTATCCGATAAAAAGCTATTCAGAGAGCTGATGGATTCGTTGGAATTCTGGTTTTTCATTGTTGACATTTGGGTTGGCTGAGAATCTGTGCGCAACCCCAGTTGTTCCGACTCCATTCCCGGGTACGCTAACAGCAGTTCTAGTACATGATCAAGCATTCAAAGAATTTAAATTATTGCTCCCATTAGATCTTGGAATAGGGACTGGAGAGCTATCAGCTGAGCGAATCCGGTTCAAAAAGCGCTTTGGACTGGGCGACATATTATTGGAGGCGGTTGCATTCCCTGAGTTCGAATTGGCAGTTAAATGGGAATTTTACTGGGACTGTGACTATGACCACTACTCAGGACACCAGTCACCTCCTGCTCTTTCTTCCGCCAAAATTCGGATACCCGCATATTTATAATGTACCGGGGATTGAGTGGCTGGGAGTTTATTTGCTTTGGCTGATTTTCGAACAGGAAAGCCTAGCTTGGACATTATCACAGGTTGGCCTGGGCGCTGCGGACTACTTAATTTCTTCTGAGGACTTTTCTCCAGTTGTTTTTGGTTTTTCTTGGACTGTTGAGGTTAATTTGAGCTCCGATTACTCTCAACTTTGTTTTTATTATTTTGGCTTTGAACGGTCGTTGGAGTAGATGAACTGAATGCCTTCTGCTTCTGGCTCGTGATACTTGGTGTGATTGCATTTCTGGGCTGAACGTTGACCTGGAGTCGGTTTACTTTTGAATTGAAATCCATTTCTGGAGGCTCACTCGAGGATCTTACAAAACTAGATGAGTCTGGAACCACAGCTGACACTGAGACTGAGTCCAAAGACTGGTATTATCCCGACCAGAAAAATGGTTAAATTGTGTCCCAGGAAAAGTATCAGATTTTTCAATTTCAAGCTCATCTTATTAATTTGGCAAGGAAACTTGACTAAATCTATTCCTGCTATTATTTCGAATAGTTCAATTATCATATTCCCTAGTCTCACCTACCCCACTGTCGTTCAGATTTTGACTAAATTTCTTATGATTTTGAATGGGATTTGGCCGCATTATTACTAGATTTGGTGGTTGGCTGAGTATGACTGACGGAAGGGCAAAGGCGAAGGCTGCTTTTATTAGTAGTTATGCGGATATGAGCCTAAATAAAAGCAGGACACTGGGCGGAACTACTAACGACGTTGGCGCTGGGGTGGTTTGGTTAAATTAGCATACGTTCGATCGTCAGGCGGATAGGGGACTCATTGAATTATTTTGGAGGACTATTGGCACTTGTAATCCAGCATTGATAATCTCAATTTCACTTTCATGGAGCTGCTGTTGTTGCTGCGGTAGCTGCTGCTTTGTGCTTTTTCTTGATTTTCTTGGAATACGGATCGCAACAGGATCTTTCTGCTCCAAAGTTTCTTGCTGGTACACAATGCGAGCTTCCCATTTGGGCGAGGGTGAGGCTTGTGGTCGAAATCCTGACCCTTGAAGACTTGGTGATACTCTTACAAGTTCTGGCCGCAGGAGGGACTGTGACTTCGAGAATGGTTGAGTGGATTTTGGCTTCAGACTTTGATAATGCGGAATTCTTCGATTTCTGGAAGAACCCAATGATAAGAATGAACCTTGAAGAGAGACGTTACCCCACCCCCTTCCCCATCCGAGGAGCTCTCGTTAAATAATTTTTTTTCCTCGCCACAGTCCGAGCTTTCACAGCTTTCCTCGAAGCCGCTCGGGAACTTCGACTAATACTCTCCAATGAGTGACCACCCCTCCCCCCTATCTCCATGGAATAGGTTAGAGAGCCACTGCTCCAGTAATTCCGGAGGATATTATTAGAGTCAAAATCTGGCACAAAGCTTCGAGCTACTATACGTCCGGGTAATAGGTAGTTACTTGATCGTTTAAATTGTGTTTTATACACTCATGCAGGTCATTTATACAGCAGCAATCCTAGTTGCCTCACTAGTCAGAAAGTCGTATGAGTTGGCATAGACTAACACGCCGTCATAAACGTTTACGCTGGTTTTTGTATTCTATTATGTGTACATCTACTGGACCCGGGTCCATCGCATGTATGCCTCAGAACCCGATCCAATATCACACATGGTCGGGCCCAAACCCAGACCCAAATTCGGGTTTATAGCAACAGGGTGGGCACGAGTGCAGCCAAACATTTGGGTTCAATGAAATTGCACCCAGGTCCGGACCCGATTGGAGTTCTATTTTAGAACGACTGAATACTCCAGTGGCACTGTTGAAATTGGATCTACTGCATTTAATATTATATCCTTGGCAAAGGAACAAATTTGGCCATTTCCATTTCGAGCTACAATCAATCATGATCATTTCCCTTCAGCACTGAAAGCAATTTGAATCACCTGCATTTCTCACGAAATACGGCTAATGTGATGTTGATGATAAGCTACAAGTTTAGTAATCTGAAACATGTACGTTCGGGATCATCCATGACTTCATAAAAGTATCTCCATTTAAATCCCCTATGGCCCCTCCTGTCATCAGTTTTCCTGTTACGTAAATAGCTATCTTTAGCATGCGATACCACTAATAATCTAGTAGGCTGCTTGACTCTACTCATGACTTAATTTATGGGCACCCTTTATTGTTTTAAACTTGCAACAACGACTCAGTTATGAGTTTTATACGTTTATGAATTCGATTACCACATAATCAATTATGATTAGGGTGTTAGAATTAGTTTAATTGAAACCAAGTTCTACAAGCTAGCAAATTAATAAGGTACAATAACTATAAGCACCGTAAAGCCTCTGATGCAACGCGGGCGTCTGCTATGCTTTAAAATTACGTGTCTCTTATACAACGCAAAAGGTAAACTTAGTTTTAACACAACAAGTCGGAAAGACTCCCAGTAGCCTTTCTTTACTTTGAGAAGTTAAAAAATAGATCGAATCTTATTTCCGTTGCAATTCACATAAATAAACCGCGTAAATAAAAAAGCCGATACTAATTTGTATTTAAATACAAAATTGGCCTTTCTCCTTTAAATAAATTTTACTGCAGTGGTAGGCAGTAAAATTTTCTGCCACAAAAAGGGCACTGCTAAATAAAAAGGGCATTTTTTTATTGTGTGCTTTTACGTTTAATTTTTAGAACTATCTAGGTATTTATAACTTAAGTGTTTTGAAACTTTAAAGGACAACTTGTTGGACGCATTACGTCTATTCAATTTCTAAAGTTGTAAGGTGAAATAAAAAATATCCTATTGCATTGGCATTGAGCAAATTTGTAATTTTTCTTTTCCACTAACTAGGGTAGGCTCGATCGAAATTCCCTAAAAATTTGGGAACTTTGGGAGGAGGAAGCATAAGGAATTTTGACAAGAGCGAATTTTGAATAAAATCCCGGTGAATAAAGTGTTGGCAATTATCAATATTTCGCGAAGTTTAATTGTAAGAATATTGGGAATTTTGGAAATTTTCACTTCTAGATTTCACTAGCACTTATACCTTTTGTTTTTTGGGAAACTTAAAAAAATTCAAGAAGGTCGTGGACGTTTAACTCATAAATGTCAATTAAAGGATTTTTGTATGAAATTCCTGTAAAAAATATTGTATAAAAAAGATAAAACTTAAAGTTTCTAATCTTCCCTTGATAAGGATTTAAGGGAATTTTAAATGTTAGGAGCTTTAAATAGAATTTAAGATATCACCTACAACTTTCCATACATATTTACGTACTTTACACCCAATTAGCTTGAGCTACGAGCATAAAACACCCACAACCCCAATATTTACGTCCTCTACTTTTAATTATCTTAAGTTGGGAGCATAAAACACCCACAATCCCCCATATTTACGTACTCTACACCCGAATATCTTGAGATGTGAGCATAAAACACCCACAACCCCTCTAAAATATGGACTGTACACCAACAACCCTCCTGATATATGGACTATACACCAACACCCCGGCATTATGTGGCATTTAGAACCACAAATAACACTTTTTACGCACACGACACCCTAAACCATGTGGTTATAAATACTTTACACCCACAAATAATCGCATTTAGTACTTTACTATGCCAAAGTAGCTGATTTTTTATGATGAAGCACCTCTACCACTATCAGATGTCATAATTCAAACACTAAAACTCGACTATTGAAGTATTCAATTCGATCGATGGTCGGTTTGTGTTTGTGTGTCGTCTCGGCTCGGTCTCATTGGTCTTGAATTGATGTTGGTAGAGAAATGCAGTAAAGCGAAGTGAGAGTTCATTTTGTTGTGATAGATGGTTGAAATCATATGGGATTGCATGTACGCGTGAAAAAGCATGGATTTTAAAATTCAATAATTGCCAGACCAGAGATTTAGACTGCAAAAACTCAATATTTACCAATTTTGACTTTTTCATGTTTCTGGAATGTGATTACTGAAAAAGTAACTTTTAATCTTTAAATACGTGCTAGCGGTAAGTACGGAAGCGCTGATAAGAGCTGTAGGTGAGAAAGGAATCGAAATCACAACACATCCTTCCACAGATTCTCCTCAAATTCTCCAGACAGCATCGGCCATCTGACAGAGAGTGAGGAAGATCCATGGAAGGAGATAATAAAATAAATACAACTCGCAGCCCTCCACCACGCAGCGTCTATGAGCCACAAAAGGAATTAAATGATGCTTCCCGAGGCGACAGGAGACGAAGCGAGGAAGGAGCGGAGGCGAACTAGCTAAGGCAGAAACAATCACGCCTCGAAGAAGAGAGGGTCTCCGACTTGAATTCTTCAAAATCCTGAAGAATCTTGATTTCTTTTTCCATTTTTCCCTTCTGGAAAATTAGTAGAAAAATGACTAGAAAGGAATCGAAGAACATGGAGACTCCGAAGGGAATAAGAACAACACAAGGGCAATGTCCCCATGGTTCCTGTTGGTGTCATCAAAAAGAACCTAAAACCAAGAAAGAGAGAAAATCCGATAATTTTATATATTCTTATTCCTATTTATGGTGTTCACTGTGTTCGCGATTCCTCTCTACGAGTTCTTCTTAAGTTCATTATAAATTAATATTAAGGTCAATTGGACCAAATTGTATAAAGTATAAAATATCAAATTATATATGGTGAATTACCTGTAATTAACCTGGATCTGGAATTGGAAATCTCAGATGCCACACCCGTGGCATCCGTAAGCGTATCAGTTATAAATTAATTTATTGTAATCCATTATATTGTAAACCATTTGGACGAAAACCTGAAAGCAAAACAAAAACATGAATTAATAATTATTATTCAGTTGTGGCCCTCGACCTTATGTCGGAAGGGAAACATTTCAGTTGATTTGAATTTACGTTTTCCTTTTTGATTTCATAATTAATATAAATATTTATCCTTTAAACTTACCTTCTCGCCTTCGTTCGTTGAGTGTTCTCATTTATATTGGCAATTTTCAGTTGATTCTCATATCTTCCATCACCGAATCTAGAAATAAGAGAGTTAAAATTAAGATGACATAATTTACATCATAAATAATTGGCTCATTCATTAGTCGTCAGCAGTGGTTCTCCGAACCCGCTCGACGTAATTTAGGGACTTCGGTTCATACATCAAAACAGGTAAAAATCCATAAAAATAAGGTCAAAATTGAGGGAAGACAGGTTGAGGCGAACCAGCAGCTCAGGCTGTATTTTGCGGGTTTGTCCTCCAAGTTGGAGTGGTCGGTGGAGCTGTTACGCAGACGGCGTTCCTCTGCAACACGACTTTGCCATCGTCCATCCAACCTTCCCGACTAACCTAATTGAAGAAATTAACTAAACTAAAATAAAAACTTAAAACCTAATTAAAATAAAATGTAAAATAATAAAAATTTACCTGATTGGCATCCAAAATTCAGGATCGTTGGTCGGCCTGGACTGGTGGTAATGGTGCGGTGTGTGTCCGTAGCATGCTTTCCTCTATAGCCCGGACACTCTCCACCGCACTTCTCCGTCCTTTCTGGGCTGGATGTGGTTGCTGGGCACGGAGCCAGCATCACTTCCCCAACGATCCTCCTGCAAATAAAATAAAAACTAATTAACTTAAATAAAAATAAAACTTACCTCGATTGATCCAAAATTCAGGACAAGTCGTTGCTGCTGAACTGGAGTGGCGGGGACGAATGATGTTTGTCAGTTGGAACGCTCCGCTATGCACATCCTTCTCCGTCCCTTGTCCGCCCCGTCCAGCGGCGTTGGAGCCGGGGACCGCCGGAGGATGAAGCCAATCCTCCAGGCCTCCGACCTTCACGCTGGCTTGTCCTCCTGAAAATTGAAGCAAAACAAATAAGTCTTTTACCCCCATTCCTCATCATCATTGGCAATAAACCAAAATATAATTGGCAAAATTTCCCGAACAGACCGAATTGCCTCTGAAGGACCTAGGACCATTCGACCGTCTACACGCTCCGTTTGCCGTCAACGGTCGATGTGGTCCAGTGGTCCCTCAGGAGGTCGGGAGCTCGTGGTGGCGAAGCCAGGGCCGTGGATGACATTATCCTCAGCCTTGACCTCAGCCACCGAGCTACACTGCACTTGGAATTCTTACTCCTAAAAATATGGCATAAATCCTAGTAAAAATAAATTATGCATGTAAAATTAAAAAAAATAAAATTTGCATTCATACCATCTGTAGCTATGCTGGAGTCTCGACTGGAGTTTCAGTTGAGCCTCCCTTCCCCTTCTTCATAGGTCTCCGGCCTCCTCCGGAGTGGTGGAACACCCCCTTTATTAATTTAAATACTACCATCTGACCCCTACCATCTTTCACACCCTCGTATTATATTTATTAAATTATAAAAATTCATTTGGGATTTTAAATAATCCCCATTTTCAGGAGTTTTATAGATGCAAATGGTGAAGGGATTTGGTAAACTCGGATATGGCCTCCCACCCTCACTCTTATTTGGGGAGGAGAATACCATACTCGTTTTACAAGGTGCGGGGTAGGCTTAGCCCTACCTTCCCGTCACCAAACACATCAAAAACTCCGTAAAATTCTGATCCGGAAACATTTTTTTCTACCGAAAATAAATAAAAAGTAAAATTTAGTATGTCCGTGCAGGGAAGAAAAATACGCCATTCCCGCACGAAAACATAAATTGTTATGTACCTATAGGGAAAATTATTATATACCATTCTCTCATGAAAATAAAGTTAACATATAGGTATTGTAGGGATCACCAGCAGCTAATCCCTGAAATAAAAACATGAATAATGGCAGGATTCGAGGTTGCAAACTCGAATCCAACGCCGCCTATCCGAATTTCGTATGAGTCGCCCTTTGGCTTCTCAAATAGTGCATGAATATCATCTAAATATTCATTGCCCCGTCCAAAACAGCAAGTCGACCATAATTAAAGACCGCTATTTGCCGGGATACTGCGGTGGGCTCGGCCAAGTCCGCCACGTTGCCGTTCTTACGAACGGTAACATCAGCATCTCCCTTGCGGCTGACCTCCCCGGGAGTACATACGCCATCAGCACTATCATGAGCTGGGCCATGTATTTCCTATGCCGGAGAGTGAACGAGAGGCAACCAAGGCGCCGTTTTCGTTTGCCCGTATAAACTTGGCAACTTCGCACACCATGACCATGCCACAGCCAAGTGCATTTCATTAGCTCCTAGTAAAAACGCCAGCATCACTCATTATTGTGTGTGCCTTAATGCGAATCAGAGCTTTCTAAAATTCATCCGAATTTTTATTTCGAAATCTTTCATCATTTTCGAAAATTTCATTTTCATTTTGAAAAAGTTACATCTCATTGAAGAAAAGTTTATCTTCGGCATTTTCACTGTTTAAAGTGAAGTTTATAAAAATTTTACCTCGGAAAAATCGCGCAAGAATTTCCGAGGGATTGAAATTAGTAGCTTAGGCTTAGTCGCCTAGTCTTGTTAAAAGCGGGCAATTACTCATCAAGAAACAAAAAGGTCAAAAATATCAAATTAAATATCATAAAGTTGACCTCACCAGTAAACAGTGGAATTGTTCGTCCAGATTCCATCCGGGGACAATCCGATTTCCCACATTTAGCCTACCAAGAGCTGCCGTCTTGCAAAAAGGTAAATACATCTTCCTTTTCATTATTGCATTCCCTGAAAAACTCACAGTGCCAAATCACTTCTAATAAAACAGGGGAGTTTAACCCGGGTGATTCGCACGTAAGTGGGGAAGGTTGGGAATCCACATGCCAGTATTAGCGTGCCGGGTGGGTTCACTGACCCAGGCCATGCTTCCCTGATCATAGTAGCGCATGTTGAAAGGGAACGTGGATGCAAGTGCATGGGCATTGCATTGGTATGGTTGGTTATTGGGGATAATTTTGTTGATTAAGATCCTAATTGATGTGCTTACCGAAATTTTTCAGTACTTAATCAGACTTTAGTCAATATCAGGGACTTTCCTCAAAGGGACCCCATTTCCGTCAAAAGGAACCGGACAAACGAAAAGGCATCGCCGGATCCAATAGTAATTTCTTCGGTGCTGTCGTGGAGGACCTCAGTACATTAATCCTCGGATAAGGAAAAGGAAGAAATTACAGAGAAAACAAGCAACTTCACATCAACCCGGGTGAAGGAACCTCACCGCCGGAAAAATTGTAAGTTGGCTTGTCATAGATTATAAGAGCATTAATAAACATAAGCTCATATCACCCCGTTAAAATTTTTATTTCCCATTAGTAATTTTTATTAAAAGAAAGTGAAGTTGTAAGGTCCAAGACCTTCCTTCAACCCATTCTCAGTTTTCCAATTCTCAATTATTTTATTTCCTTTAGAAGGAAAATTCTAAAAGTTCAGGAATCTCAGTGATTTCCTAGGTCCTACGTGTTTAAAAGGTTAAATCAGTGTATGTCTGACCACGGTCAGGCTATAATAGTAAATAACGTCGATAGATCAATCAGGTATTGGTATCAAATCACAGGACATAGGTACCTATCAGAATTACAGGTAGCCGTCTTAATTAATTTTGTGTGCGACGGTTTGGGACTCACACCGGTCACCGAATTCCCACTTAATTTACCTGAAATAAAACTTATTCTTCCCCATTTCGAGGAAAGAATTCACTATATCGTTATTAACTGGCATACAGAGATTGGATATCTCTATTTATCCTCGTCTCAACTTAAGGCTTTTGTGGAAACAATTATCAGTTTTCATCGGGCATTAGAGGCATAATTAATTCATTTAATTCACATTCAATTTTCAATTCAAAAACTCTATACAACAAAATTCAAAAGAAAAATTATCTTGTTAGATTTATGTCAAACATTGAACCTCATAATTTTGTCAACAGGATTAATCAAGCCCTTCGACATTGGTACGGTATTGAAGGTAGTGCATATCTCAACAAAACCCAATTAGTTGCATTCATCAACTCCGTAATTGATAACATTAGCCTAGCGATAAATACAACAACTGATCTTCTACAACATCAACCTATCACTACCAAACTTTTACGACATTTTGTTAACAGTATCATTACTTGGCCTAATAACGTGGGCAAGGCATACATTAGCAGACCTCACGTTTTCTACATAATCCACATCACCTTGAAATTCTTCAAGGATCATAATTATCCCGAATTTCCTCATCTCTGGTGGATTAGTACCCTTTCCCATTCCTTTCTTTCAAAGACATATTAAGTTAAGCATTGAAAATTTATGTCTAATATTGAAGCTTATAATTTCTTCAACAAAGTTAACCAAGCTCTCAAGCTTTGGCACCGTGCTGAAGGAAGGGCGCATCTCACGAAACCTCAATTAGTTTCATTTATTAATTTTGTCATTAACGACATCTGCTTAACTCTCAATATTCTTCCTGAAAATCTTAAACATCAGCCTATCACTGCTGAACTTTTGCGTCATTTCGTTAACGGGATAATTAGTTGGCATAACGACATCGGAAAAGCATACATCAGCAAACCTCAAGTCTTCGGTGTAATTCACACCACCTTGAAGTTTTTCAAGGATCAGAATTATCCCGAGTTCGCTCATTTTTGGTAAAACCATTTTTCTTCCTATTTTTCTTCCTGGATACATTTATCAAAGTCGATATTGGAAATTGATGTCTACTATTGTTCGGAACCTTATCATTTCAAACGTTACTCAGGCTGTTCGACGTTGGTACCGAGTAGAAGGTCATCATCTTATAAACGAAAGCCAAAACAATCAACTTATTGATTATTTATTGAAGGCATTAAACCTTGATCCAACCACATCAACTTCCAATACCGAATTACTCCTTCCAGGTACACCTGAATTCACTGACAAGTTAATGACAAGTTTTCTTGGTTGGTGGTCTGAATTTGGATATATTCGTGAAGTTCATTTAGGAAAATTAATGCATGTTGTGTTACAGATAGTCAACGATACACCTGAATTCCTAGGTCAACAATATCAAGGAAAATAAGAATTTCATGAGTCAATTTATTTCTAACTCAGCACTCACCTTTCGAATTAAATTAGAAATAGGTGGTTGGTACGATAACGTAGGTCTTCAATACGTATCTCTACCTCAAGCTCGGGGTTTGATCAACCACGTCCTACAACTTTTAGGTCTTGTAGACGTTCCTCAAGCTATACCTATCTATTACCCAACTCCCCATACCTTCGAGAATTTTGCTCAGAGATTTAGAGCTGCAGTGTGGGGCTGGCATAACGAGATAGGGTTTCAGTATATGACCCCAGCCCAAGTTAACGAATTATTTGCAATTGTTTTTGCAAGAGACGATCACGAATCGTCCAAATTTAACGTGCAAAGGGCATTTCGCCACGACCTCGATCGTTAAAAATTGCCAAAAATTGAATGTCATTCGTTGAAATTGTTGAATTAAATTTCCGAATAAAGGCTGCAATAATCAACTGGGAAAGTCAATACGGCCATCAATATTTGAACTTAAAACAGGTAAACGATTTAATTAATTATATCTTTATCAAATTAGGCATTACTGAATTACCAAATCCACCAATTAGTGACTTTTCATCTCCCTATACTTACCTTAATTTTATAGGTCGTTTCCACATTTCCGTGACAAGTTGGTACCAAGAGATTGGACATCTTCATTTGTCCACTGATCAATTGGAACAATTCTTTGTAGAGGTGATTCAGTTTGATAAACTCAATTCAATTATTTATAACGCTATAGAAATTTTCAATATTAATTCAAATTAAATTAATTCCGTATGTCATTTCTTTTACCTACTATTTTGGTTCACCGTATTGTCACTTCCGTTCGTTATTGGTTTGTGCTCACAGGATATCAGTATTTATCCCAAGACCAAACTAATCACTTAATTGAATTTGTGACCGAGTATTTAGGCCTTCGGTCACCCGTCACAAATTCAATAGCAGCATTTATTCCCCATCTAACCTTATCTAATTTCCCAGAAAAATTAAGGTATTCAATTCTGAGTTGGTACTACGTATTCGGCTTTCAGTATCTTACCGACCACGAAATCAGTCAACTTCTAGCGATAATAGCAATTTACGATCAAGGTAGTGTTGATAACGCCGCTGCAACTTCTGATCATTCAAATTGATTTGTAATAATTTATGTCTTTGGTCATACCAGTAATATTAATAGCTCGAAGTGAACAAGCCTTGAAACATTGGCATAGATTTGTCAATTACCAAGTCATCACTTCTGAACAACTGGGCACTCTCATAGCTTTCATTCATCATCATTTAGGTTTGAGAGAGACTTCCACCTCTCCTATCGTTAGTCCAACCACATACCAACCTTCTTCTGACTTTGTTGTTGTGTTTAATCAAGGTATTTAGTGTTGGTATACTACCTTGGGTCGACATCTAATTACTCCTCACCAGCTGGAAATATTATTAGCTGTCACCAACCAGTATCTCAACACAACCCCATTTCTAGGTTAATAAAAATTAGAATATTAAGTAATAAATCTTCTTATGTCAAATCTCAGCCCATATTGGGCAATTGAACGGATAGACAAAAGCATTCGTCGTTGGTATAAAATTCTTGGCCAGTTTCAAAGTACGAAAGCACAACTCAAGGATCTTATTGTGTTTGTAATCAACAAATTAGATATCCCACAGGGATTAGGTACTTTATTCAACGAGGAAATTCCTCATCTGAACTTGATAAATTTCAACAATAAAATAAAACTTGCCCTTGTGGATTGGTACTTTGTCATCGGTCATAAGCATCTTTCAGTAGACCCGACCAAGGTCCTCATCAGTGTTGTTCTTAGCAACGACGATTTAAATTCAATTAATTAAGAAAATCCTACCAATTCATCATAATTTAATTTACCTTTCCTTGAGTAATCTTATAAATCATATCCCACATCCCGATATAAGAACCTTACTCATCCATTCAATTCTCCTTTGGCACGAAGAGGAAGGTTTCCTCTTCCTAGAAGATCAACAACTCAGAGGTTTCATTACTTTCTTAAGTTGTTATATTGACTTCCTTTTTCCACAATAAAATATCCCTGAATGCCCTTCCTTAACCCCACTGTCCTAGTTCAACGTATTACAGATTCCATCAGATATTGGCATTTAATTATTGCCCATAAATATCTTCCTGAATCTGAATTAGAATCATTCATTGAATTCATCCTTAATCAATTAAACCTTTAAGCATCTCCCACCGATCTCATCCAGGAAAATCCACTCCTTTATAATAATAATTTCTTTCAGGAATTCTTGAAAACGGTATTCCTTTAATATTTTGGTGAAGGTTATAATTACCTATCAACTGTTCAATTAGACGACTTCATTAGTATCTTTACTGCGTATGATAAATACGGAGGCATTAATTTATGAAATCTTATATTTGATAAATGAAAAATTGAATAAATTCTTGGGACCCTGTTCTTTTAGCAAAACAAATTACAGATTCAACGAAATACTGGCATACCACTATTGGGTACCAATTTCTCCCCGAATCTGAACTTCGATTCTTAAATATATTTATATTGAACACCTTGGGTATTCAATATCATTCCACCTGCCCGATCGAAACTGATATTTCCCACCTCACAGCCGCCACATTTCCTTCGAAATTTAGAAACGCCGTATTTACTCGGTATTGCGGCATTGGTCGTCATCATTTAACTTTCGATCAATTAGAAGAATTCCATACCACCGTCAACTTCTTTGACGAACACGGCGGATCTTTGAATTATCATCTTGCTTCCTCTATAATTAATTAAATAAATGTACTTCGGCACTCCGACTGAGTTCAAAACCCAAATCGTAGCACACATTAATTTTTGGTATACCCACACAGGTTTCCTAACCCATACCCAGTTTTCGAAGAATATATTCCTCGAATTTGTCCTTGCCCGATTGGAAATCCAAGAAGACAGGGATTCTCCAGTAGCAACCACCCATACACGATTAACTCAGCAAAACTACATACGTTTTTACGCTGAATCGATGTATTGTTGGTTCCGTACCCGTTGCGAGGATCCCGAAGCGACTGAACGTGCGTATCAATATCTCTTCATAGCCGCTGCTCACGATCAAACAGTGTAATTTAATAGATTTTTGTAAGCGTAAAAAGATATTATACGTTCGTTAATGAACTTCAGTGATCCCCATACATCAATAAAAAGAATAGAAACTGAGATAATATATTAGCACATCATTGAAGGCCATAAACATTTCTCAGCGATTAGCACTGAGAATTTTCGCGATTTTGTCTTAAATTATTTGGGACTGCGTGAAAATAAAAATTCTCCCATTAACCTTCCCAGATTTAATTCCCATTCTTTTAATAGGAAATACCAAGCCGCGGTATTTCATTGGTTTCTCAATTTAGATCCTCTCCCCATTGTTAGTTGTCAACAACAACTTTTCTTTTCCAAAATAGAAAAAGTTAACATCATTGAATGAGTGATCCCACTCCTGTTGAATTGGTTACTCGAACCGAAAACGCCATAAGATTCTGGTTTGCACAGGAGGGAAAACACATCATCACTGAAACCCAGTTAACTTCTTTTATTAATTTTGTTTTCCACAAATTAAAACTCCGAACAGGTTTGAACGGCCCCATAGCCACGTCAATACCACATCTTAACGCAGAAAATTGGTTTCCTAAGCTCAAAGAAGCAGTATTTATATATTTTATAGCCATAAATCGTCCAAGTTTGTCTTACGCACAAGCTCGTAAATTTTTCCAACTGTGTATGGCATATGATAATTACGGTTGTAGTGACCCAAGAGTGAATGCAGCGAATCAACTCGATTAGAGAATCGAATTTTCCTCGAAAATTTGTATCATCAGTAGTCATCTGCCACAGACGTATAGGTCATAGGCATTTGACAAAAACACAACTTCTTGGTTTCATCATAATTGTACTTAATCACATAAGAGAATTCTGCATCGGCAGGGCACAATCCAATCTTTTTATCAGAACTCATTGGAGAGTAATTTGGAATCGTATTAAGCACAAAATCCTTAGGTCTTAGACCATTACGCCGTCAACTCAGTTGATAGAGGCGTCCCTCCCACAATATTGATTTCATTACTAATTAAATTGTGAATCTTGTAGTTGCAGACTTGGTGGATTGGAAGACGAACAGCTTCTCGATCTACAACTACACAAAATCTTTGTAAAGATCATTTAGCACGAATTTGGGACGCAAACCGTGACTCGAATTCTTTAAAAACATACTAGTGGTCATACAAAGAAATATTAAATAAAATCACCTAAGCAAATAAAATCAAAATTGTTTAATTGAGGTCTAATATCAAAATTTATTTCTGAGTCACATTTATTTAGAAATCCATGTCAATTGTTTCCCCAGAACAATTCTACGCCTTCGCTAAAGACGCATTTACTTGGTTCTTCTCAGGAGGTCACTCTACAATCGATTTTGATCAACTGTGTGTACTCATCATATTTGCCCTCTACGCATTTGAAACCATTAATTTATTCTTCCCGGAATTGGAACAACAGGAACTGAACAAATCTTTGGCTTACTTTGGACTGTGGCATTAATTTAAGGAGAGCTTTGCGCCCCATTCAATCACCACCGAGACACCAAAGATTTGCACAGGTATTCCTGCATCCCTACGGGAGAACATAAATAAAGCTATAAATAATAATAATAAAATATAAAGAATTCCCATATTTTGTAAATTGAACTTTTAACTAATCTCACCTTACAACCTTGAGAACAGGTGGTGGTCCGCGTAAAGCTGAAAAGCCGTCTCCGACCTCTACACAAGCCAGCGAGTATTCTCACAAGTTTCACCCACCTATAACTTCAAACCGTTCTCAAAATTAAAAGTGAAAGTGAAGAAAGTTCATTTTGCAAGAATCCTGGAGAAAACAGCCCGAAGCGCACGGATATAATCTTCCAAAAATCCGACACTAACGGACTGATTCCCTTATACTTCAATCCCTAATAAAGAATTAAAGTCTCCGAGGTCTTTGACCAAAACTAAAGTTAGCTAGATAAAAATAGATATAAGTATAGATATTTTCCTTTTCAATAGTTTTCATTACTTAGTATGATTTAAAATATCTACCATTATTTAAGGATAAGAACCGCGGGGAGAAATAGAAAAGCGGAGAAAGCCTGCTTTCACCAATTTTCACCATTAATTAAGCATAATAATAATATATAGATAGGTTTAAAGTTTCTCAAAACTCCGAGGAGTTTATTAAAGCAGTGTAGCCATCTTAATTTCTCATTATTAAAATTATCAAAGTTTTTCTCTTACATCTCTTTCAATCAAATCTCGAAAATGAGCCGACAAGGCGATGAAAACATTCCCGCAGTCAATATAGAGGATACCGACGCCTGTGGTACCTCCAGCGGTGCATCCGATATGGATAATACCGTGGTACCAAAAACATCTGGCCCCAACGGTAAACCCCCTATCAATGCGAACAAGAAGAAAGGAACTAAATCTCCTTCTAAACATAATAATAAAACCCACAAAGCTGGGAGTTCTTCACATTCCAAGTCGCACTCGACTTCCAAATCGAGATTTACAAGGAAAAAGAAGACTCCGGGGGCTGACCCTAATGAGGATGATGAGACATCCTCATATCAAACGTTACCCTCCGGGGATGATCAGGGTTCGGTTCAAACAGATCAGAATCCCCGAGATTCCGATTTCGATGACCCCAACCAGTCTGAATTAGATGCTCACATTGATCAACTCAGTAACAATATTACTCACTACGCCTTAGAGGCATATGGTCCACATGAAAATTATTTGATCTTCAATAGCAAACGTATCTCTATTCCTATAAACCCTAAGAGAATTCTTTTGCGTGATGGCATAACTGCAGGCTACATAATCGAAGTAAATAGATCTCATTCTCTAATTGATCCAACTATTCGAGTTCTCCTCGATCACGAGGATATTACCGAACTTGATCCATTCTTCTATAGGAGATCCATTGAGGAGGGTCCTCCACCAGGCGCTCGTGATCTTGATCACTTGCCAATGGAGCTTCCCCAAGCCTCATCTTCGAACACACGTCCATTACCCATCTTGAAATATGCCGACGATCCGGAGTGAGATTCAGTACTCCCCACTGTGGTCACATCTCGCACTAGACAACAAATAAACTTACATATGCAACGATGGTATGACGACCGTCAGATCCCGTTGTATCATAGTGAGCATATGATTCGCGCATTAGATAAAGATTTTTACAAAGGAATCGTAGATATAGCCAGAGAAAATAACACCACATTGGAGATCGCTTTATGGTCCTTTATGAGCTTTCCACATGGTGAAACTCCTTTGGTGGAAACCCTATCAACTGGGGAAGCTTATAATTTCCAGCCTAAAGAAAGGTCACGGAGCAATCCTCCAACTTCAAATCGGTTACGTTCTCCAATTCCAATACAAAATACAAATATGAATACATCTAATCAACAGTCGATCCAAGGAGGGGGAAATCGGCGCCTCATTCCGGCTCCTTCTCCCACTCCTCCTGTCACGCAACAGCAGCTACGAGCCGCACTTGCGTCTGTTCATTTAGATGGGGAACAAATTCCGAGATCTAAAAATAATCGGCCATCTCATTTCCAAAATCCTCCATTTCGAAGTGTGGAGCAGCCACAACAGAGTAATCCTACGGGCAACCTTCTCATGCCACCTTCGGCCACCGCATTAGTACAGAGCCGCGATGTCAACACGACTCGCTATACAGTCCAAACTCCATCTTCTGTTCTTGGTTCTTTACCACCAGTTCCTCCTGGAGCTGACCTGAAGGTTTATTTGGCACATGCTCCGACACAGGGATCTCGTCCATTCAACAGATCGCAGCAACGTCCAATAATAGGTAGTAATGTTGCACCTCTTACGTATGAAGGAAGATTTGATCGATCAAGGGAACCAGCCCCATGGGTAGACCCTATCCCTAACGTTCCTCAACGTGCAACTCATGTGAACTTCGATAATGCGTATCCACAAATTGACTTGCGAAGACATCAAGAAACTGATGCTTCTCCGCGCCAATACTTGTCAAGGGATCCATTTCCCTCTTCAACAAATCAACCCAGAAGGGAAAGATTAAATCCAGCACTACCTACGTCAGGTCCTGTTCCATCTCATAATCCTAGATCATCTCGGCAACCTACACTGCCCAGAAATTCGCAATCGAGGAGACCAAAGAGTCCACCCAATCGCTACCGCAGCGAGAGACCGGACACTCCACCAAGATCTTCTCGATCTCAACGAGCTGAGAGCCCACCTGTTCGTCATCGCGATGACAGAAGGTCCACTCCACCTCAAACTTCTCGTTCCAGACAACCCGATAGTCCACCTCGTCATCATCACGATAGAACACTAACTCCGCCGCTGGCATCTCGTCCCAGAGAGGACAGGAATCATTCACGTAGAAGTCAACATTGTGATGAAGGACGCCAATCTCATCCAACATCGAGACATGGTTCGGCACGTAGGGAAAGAGAACCTACAAGAAATCAGGAAGATCAAAGATCTCATAGGGACCATTCACGATCGCAACGACACTCCAGTCGTAGCAGCCGATCCCATAGGGATTATTCACCGTCTCCTCGACGCTCCAGTAGAAATAGCAGATCTCGTGAAGATGATTCTCCGCCGCCACGACGATCAAGTCGTAGCAGTCGTAGTCACAGATCAAATCGATCCCCTACTAGTGGTGATGAGTCTCATCGTTCTGACGAAGAGCTCCCATCATCCCCTTGGGGACGACCAGGTCATAGGCGTATGCCTTCACCACCTGCAATACCTCCTCCAAGAGGGAGAAGCGCAGATAGACACATGAACCCTGCTGAATATGATTATTATAAATTAACAAAGTACGTTGATCTATTACCAAAATTTAATGGTGAGATGTTAGCTCGCAAATGGGTAATCGATACTAATTCTTTGGTATGTCTATATGGACTGCCACCATCCGCCATAATTACTAGACTTGACCGGGTCTTTACCCATCAGGCAGCTCAATGGTGGCGCAACAACAAAAATCGGTTTACATCCCGCATGGATTATGACGACTTCGATCATTGCGCTGATAAATGGGATGAAATTACGAAATCCCTTGTTCGTTACTTTGATCGAAATTATGTTGCAGACCGTGCTGAAGCGAATCTTCCTACCACTGTCTATAAAATTGATCAAAGCGCTCGTGATTACTTAGCCATTCGTGGCGAATGCTTAGACCTTATAGATCCTCACATGGATCCTGAAAAACGGATGCGCGAATTGATCAAGGGTTTACCGCTAGATATTGCTGAAAAAGCAAAGCAATGCACCACTCAAAAGAGTCTCCGCATTGTCCTACAACGACACATCGCGGAAAAACAAGAAGCGAAGCTAAACCAACCCAGTACACAGAGTAACTCGGCGTCGGCATCTATCCCTAAAGCTTATATCAGAGGACTCGAAGCCGAAGTCCAACATCCTTATCAAAAGAAACCCACCGATGTCCTTCACCGAGATTACTTTGTGGCTTGGGATGGACTGGAATATCAAACTGCTGATACCTCCAAATTTACATCTGCACAACGCGAAGCCGCTAAAAACTCTAAAGGTCGCATGAATTGTATGGAATGTGGTAAGGAGAATCACGGGGCCCGCAAATGCTTAATTCTCTTAAAAGAACAAGGTCGCATCGCTCCTCCTCCAAAACCACGTACTACTCCTAACAAAGCGACGAATGGAAATACATCCTCAGGAGGAAATAAATCGAACAATAATAATCCTCCTCCGGCTCCGGTCACGGCAGATCCTAACATGGTACAACTCTTGCAGGATTTAGCTCAATCAGTACAACAGTTAAAACAACAGTAGGTGCAGCCAGTGCAGTACGCGCCAATTCCACAGTATCTCGCACCCCAACAACAACCCATTTATCAACAAGCATATCCCATGCAACCACCTTTTAGGGAGTATAATCAACATCCTCCACCAGATGAGTACCATCCTTCTATTGGAGCACCGCTCAGAGGATTGAACACTCGTGGAACTTCCTCCGGGGCTCCCGGTGATCAACTTCCACCTGAACGACAGGGCACTTCGGCATCTTTTGGTTACTCCTCGAATCAGAATTCTTTAAACTCGAAAGGGGGGGCGTAGATTTCTAAGAACCCCCACAATCGCCTCTTACCGACATTGCCTTAGAACCTGAACCTCCGAGTTATATCCTAAACAAATCAGTAAAATTAGTGCCCTTCCTTAACATTCCTTCACTTCCTTATCTTCTACCTGAGGTAGCTGAGTCCATTCAGGTCTCACCATACAACTCAACACCCACATCTCCTATCAATGACGGCTCCGAGACTGACTCCGCGTTTGATTTCAATTTAGACAATTCCGACGATATCATCACTAATGATGACATCTTTAAATTTCCCGATGCGGGATCACTTCAACATGTAAGAACATTCTCTAGAGTCGAAATGGAAATTCGACGTTCTTTTCTAGTTAAAAATAAATATGGCAGAGAAATCACAGTCGAAGCCCTCATTGATACTGGAGCCACTATTAGCACCATTAGTCCTCGTACATTAATTAGATAAGAACTCCAGAAAAGAGTTCAACCATGTGCTCCCATTAGGGCCATCTTATCCATTAATGATGGCAAGGAGCACATCATAAAGAAATTTGTATTCCTCATCCTTTACATTGAGGAATTTCATAAGTGGATAAAGTGGGGATTTTTCGTCATGGACAAAGCAAATGACCACCTGGTATTTGGCATGGACCTCCTTCGGGAAAATCATGCATACGTCCTGTGTCACGAAGGCCTTTTGACTTTCCTGCCTCCTGAACATGACGAAAATAAACCACCTCCACGAAAAAGTTTAAAACGCGCAGCTGAAACATGCCTTCATCTCCGAAAAACTAATGTTAAGAAATTAAAGGTGACGGATGAAATAACTCGAACAGATAGTATAGATCCTGAATCAAATGTGAATGCTGATCTTCAATTTGCTTTCAATCCTTTAATTGATGATCCTTTTTATAATTTAATTATTAAAACAGAAATTACCACTATGGACGGGGATGGCTCGGACACGGAATCCGTGGTCCACACCATCCGCCCTTCATATGGCTCAGATAGCTCTTCCGACAATGACGTACAAACAATATCCACAACCAGTATGTCATCTCGTGCAGAGCGTCTTTTACCTCAATTTAAATTGCGTTTATGCACAGTCACCTCGCTTTCTATTGAGGCATACCGTCCTAACCCCATCAATGTGTATGTGGAAGATAGGCATTTTAACGAGGATATCCTCTTGGAACCCAATAATCTTTTATTTCAAAAATTTGGGCTTCAAATTTTTGAACCCGCCTTACGCATAGAAAACGGTCATGGCATTTGCCACCTCATTAATTCTGATCCTGAAGACATAATTCTCCCAATTCAGCCTTCCCTGACTACCTATCGAGTTATTCCACCCAATCACCATAAATTACGCATGCTTCATTTAAATACTGATCAACAGCAGTTCCCCAGCACTCCGAAAATCATTCCAGTGCCTTTCTCCGTCGAAGGGAGCAAAACACTCACCGACGAGGAATTTCAACAATTCAAAATCTATGAGAAATTGGCACCTGAAGAGAAAGACCAACTTAGGGATCTCCTTAGCAAATTTCATAAGGTCTTTGGGTGGCAACCTGAAGATTTTCATGAAACCGTAAAGGATCCCTTAACAGGTCAAGTCTTTGAAGCTAGTATTGAAATGTTAGACCAATCTCCCATGATTCATAATCCAACAGTCATGTCTCAAAAATTCATGGAGGTGGTCCAACGCGAAACTTTGGCAGGGATCGCACGCAAAAGCATAGAGCCATGTCAAAGCTCTACGGTATCTAGGATGTTAGTGGTAAAGAAAGGTGTCAATGATTGGCGCCTAGTAATAGATTATAGGGACATCAATAAAAGGGTTAAACCCATTGCAGCTCCCATACCTAATTTAATGAGTTTATTTGCAAAATTTTTCGGTTGTACCCACTTCTGTAATGTTGATATGGCCAATTCATATCAGCAGATTGGGCTCGATAAAGCTTCCTAAAATCTTCTCGCCTATATCAACCATATGAGAGTATTTAGACCCCTTAGTCTTCCATTTGGATTCCTAAATTCTGGAACCTTGTTCCAGCAAATATTGAACAAAATTTGGTTTCCACTTCTTTGTGACTTTTTAGCCTCTTACGTCGACGACACAAGCTTCGGTGGCTCTAGCTTTAGCCAGATGCTTGAGAGGTTAGAACAGGTTCTATTTACTTGCTTAAGAGCCAATATTAAATTGAAGCCGACCAAATGCTTCTTTGACTTCCCCTCCATTATTTTTCTGGGTCATCGGGTTAGTGCAGACGGCATAGGGATCGACAGTGAGAGAGTTAAGGCTATTGTTGAGTATCCGTATCCCAGGAACACTACTGAGATTAGGAGGTTTATAGGGATCTCTAACTTTTTCCGTCGTATGATAAATGGATATTCTCATGTGGCTCGTCCGCTTTTCAAACTGCTTATGAAAAATGCTCCGTTTAATTTCGATGATTCTTGTCGCAATGCCATCGACACGCTTAAACAGCTCATAATTGGAGCTCCGCTATTAGCTTTTCCAGTTCCCCATGGTCAACTTGAACTATGGTCGGACGCCAGTGACTTTTGCATTGGTTCTTGTCTGGTACAGAACATCGATGGTTTTTAAAGGCCACTTGCCTTTCATTCACATCTACTCACCGGTCCGCAGCTAAAATGGCCCACTCCAGAAAAGGAGTGCTACGCAATCATACATGGTCTTGCCAAACAACATTCACTAGTGTTGGGCAGAACAATCCACGTCTACACTGACCATTCTGCGTTGACATCTATACTCAAGACGTCAGAAGTTAACTCAAGGCTCATTCGTTGGAGTCTCAAATTGAGCTCCTACGACATCAAAATTTACCACATCAAAGGAAAGAATAATGAAATGGCTGATGGTTTAAGCAGACCACTAACAGATATCCCAAATCAAGAATGGAAAAATCCGGGAGAGCCCGAAACCACCGTTCACCTCCGTAGTCTTCGGGATGCCGAGATTGTTCATCCGAACCTCGCTACCCTTGACTTGGACCACGAGATCGTCGCTAGCCAGAAGCTTGATCCCCGGTGCCTCAAGATTATAAAATCATTAGAAAAAGATAGGGCAAATAAATATGAAGGCGAGAATAAATACAGGAAGGATTATCAGCTCACAGAAGAAGGGCTTCTACAACATATCAATTACGATCCCTTAGGTCCGATGTGGCTAACAGTACTTCCATATCCTTTGTCGGAGGAAGCAGCCCAGGATTTCCATAAGCAATCTCATCTAGGTAGTGACAAGATTTCACAAATACTAAAGAACAAATTCTGGTTCTTTAATATGCATCGCATAATTCAAAACGTATGCCGCGCCTGCGAAACTTGCCAAAGGTTCGCGAAGATCAACCGAAAGAATAAGGGACCATTGCATGTAATGATCACGCCTCAAGTTCCATTTCATAGGATATCGGTGGACCATATGGGTCCTCTGGACAAAACTTTTAGACAACATAGGTATATTTTAGCCATCATTGATCAATGCACTCGTTTTCTTTGGCTCTTTCCTTGTCGTTCCACTAGTTGGGAAGATTTCGCCAAGCATCTCATACCCTTCGTTCAACAACATCATCCGAAGAGTATTGTCTCTGACAATGGAGGTGCCTTCATAGCTAAAGAATACTTAAAATTTTGTCTAGAAAATAACATCACACGCATTACTATAGCTCCATACCACGCTTCATCCAACGCATTCTGTGAACAAGTTAATTCCACCTTCGGCAGCATTCTCAAGAAGTTGCAATTCGAAGACAAGCGTTACTGGGATGAAAAACTCCCAGCAGTCCAAGATGCTTATAACAGCGCGCCGCATTCTAGTACTAAGTTTACTCCTTATTTTCTCCTTCATGGCATAAGCCTTCCTAATCGTAATTTAAATTTATTAGAAGATCATCTGAATCCCGAGTGGGATTTGTAGCAGCAACAGGTACGCATAGGCGAAATGTTTCGCGTCCGTATGCAAGCCTTTCAAAACTCCTGCGAAAGTCAATTAAAGAGAAAATTAGCGTTTGATAAAAGGCATCCCGCTGTAAGATTCCAAATTGGCGATTTGGTCTGGAAGCGCAACTACACGCGTCCAGCAGGGACCAAATCAAATTTATTATGAAATACACGGGGCCTTATAAAGTTTATAGTGTGAATGAAAATATACATTCATACTTTCTATTTTCACACAACGTCGACATAAATGTTTTCTTGGCAGAACGTCAGCTCCGCCTGACCCATGGCCATAATTTGCGTAAATATGTTACAGGTGAACCCCTGCCCGCTCCGGAGGAATCCGCCGTTGACTCCGACTAATTAAACGACTTACGGCCTGTCCCAGCGGAAGAGGTCTTCCTCGCGGAGCCCCGTCTTGATCCCACTGAGGATCCACCTCAAATAAATGGAACCCCTATCGTAGATGTATTACCTCGTGGGGATTTCAATTATTCGGCAGATCCTCCTGTCGAAACCCCGGTGGAACATATTCCACCGTCTGAACAATTGCCAAGGTGTAAAGACACAGACGCGTCTCACCCACACCTACAGAGCATGAGAAGTACGGATGGTTCTCATTCCTCTTGGAATGTCCGTGCTCCTCCACCTACAAAACTCAATCCTGACATCCACCCTCCTCAACATGGACCCTCGCGTCCATCCTTTGTTAATATGTCGGCGTTTAGTAAAACGCCTGGGGGTGATGTCGGGGATGGTCTGAATATTAATTCTCATGACCCAGATGGATGTACACATCGGGTCCAAACTTCAGACAAATCTTCAACATCTTTTTTTAGAATCTCCGTCAGATCTGGAGAAAATCGTACAACCAGAGAGAGCTCCTCGAAGCGATGCTTCGAGCTCCACTGGTCCAATCCGACTTCCCGGCGCTATTAGTGGCTTGAGCAGTTCCGAGAGCTCCGGCAGCAAAAGCGCACCTGTCAATCATAATAATGAGATAAGCAGCCACAACATTCTTGCAGGCTCGACTCAAAATGATAGACAGGAAGCTCAGGTCCTTGATGGTGAGATGAGCAGCCACAACATTCTTGCATGCTCCAACCATCAGGACATTCCCACACAAAGGATTTCCGAAGGCGACTTCGAACTTCCTTATTCCGCTGGAATTCCTTCCCCCACCCGCATGGAGGGCACTTGCTCCTTCGCCGGTATGGAAAGAAATAACAGCCCCCAAAATTCTTCGAGGAACGAACCACTTGGAACGCCTCACAGTTCAATAATACAACCGACGAAATTAAATTTAAATTATCCCTTTAATAAAAATACAGTTCAAAACATTAGAGAAAGATTTGAACGCATGCAGAATAATATAGAAATAGAAAATCAATTAATACCATGGAGTACTGAGAATAGTCAAAATTCAAATCCACACTCAAGTAGAGGGGAAGTTTCCCATCATACCCAAGGCAGAGAACCAAGAACAATAACCTCGCCGGAAATTAGAAACAACCCCTCACCTCAAAACTCAGTACGCCCAAATTTTAATCATACCCTGCAAAATCTCAGTCTTGCTGAAGAAATCCTGAGCCCCACAGCTCAGAATCAAGCTAGTTTTAGGAAGGATCAAAACCAGTTTCCCAGGTGTCCCGAATATTCTTGGACTAGGGAAACTCAAAATATTCCACTTCCGCCTCAGAGCGCCGAAGATTCTTGCAATCACGGAAGTGCAAATATAAATTCGCCTTCTCACATTGACACCTCAGATTCGCAGGTCAGGGAAAGTAGAATTCAAACTCATTCAAATAGTCAATCTCGCAGAGCTAGATTCCAGGTAAATCAGATTTCCACTCAACCTTCTCCAAGACAAGACATAAATTTGAACATAAATTTATCCCATAGGGATTACTCTCGTAGTGATCCGAATCGGAGTAGGGACAGGACTTCTTCATCCAAAAACTCCCCACCTACTAGAGTCAGCGGAGAGAAAACCCCATCCCCTCCTAACAACCCGGTTTCACAATTTGGTGAAGCTAGAAATTATACTCCACCAAGGAGTACGCATCGCAGAAGAGAAAATACCAATTCTGCCCCAAGAAGGGAACCTCAGTCAAACTTTCGCCCAAATAAATCTCCTAAAAAGAAGCGAAATAGTGAAAGTTTTTAGGTTAACGCAACCCCCACTCAGAGGAAACCTCGAAATGAATCTCCAAAGAGAGATGAAGCTCAACAGGTATCCGAGAGTGAAACGATTGAATCTCAGGTAGAAACGACCGAAGATCCCAGTTCATACACAGATGAAGAATCTGTAAGCCGTAAGAAAAAGAGAACTCGGCGAAAGAATCGCGAGGTGACCCCTCGTACCCTAACTGACAGTGATCGTCGACCTGGAGTAGCTACTCGCTCGAGAAGAGCACTTTCGAAAGCCCCAGAACAAGGTACTAGCTCCGCTGCTCAAGGAAGAGATCCCCCTCCAAAACCCCGTAAAAGGAGGGATAAGGAACCAAGTTCCCCTCCCACCACCCGGAAGGAAAATACAAAATCAATTCGGTTAATCAACAGTATGATAAAGTGCATGGGAAGAATGCATGACAATATTTCTCATTTTCTCCCATCACCATCAGATTCAGAATAAAAACTTAAATTCTCAATAACTTTCAAAATAAAATTTTCCTTCCAAACAATTCGAACCCTTAGTATAAAATTACGAGGGGATTCAGGATTGCGATTTCCATATGAGCATTGGATCCCTGATTATTTCCAGCAAAAGTATTTCACTGGGAAACTAATGCTCACATGCGGAATCCCACTCCTGAACCTCCATACTTAATTATCATAAAGAAATTACAAGAAATAAAAATATATCTAAAATTAAAATGATATCTCTAAAAATTAGGTAGGATGTAAGATTAATTGAATGAAAATCCTATATCGCAGTAAATGAATGGAGATATCACTCAGCGACAGTGACGAGGGAAATGTTCCCTCCGATCAAGAAGATTTCTGGTTAGGACCAGATACTCAGGAGCTCAGAATATCACCACAGAGCCCTACCAACACCGTAAATTGGGACCCTGATCCGGAATTCCCTTCAAAAGTTAACGCAGACTCGGAAGCTCCTCCAGCCTCCGCCTCCGCACAAAAATAAAACAATTTGATTGCCGAAGGCCAAGCCCACGAGCGACCAAATAATCTTGATAATGTGGTCATTAAAAATAAATTTAGTTCGAAACTTAGGGAATGTCCGAATTGTAGGGAACAATCTGTAAAAGGGGATATTCGGCACATCTTTAGAGATTGCCCCCTTTTTAAACCACCTAAAAAGAAAAGAGTTAGGCGTTGCGGTCACTGCGGTGGTGGCCATCGCTACAAATTTTGCCGGTTCAAGAGTGAACCTCCAAAACAGAGATCATAAAATCAAAAAGAGATCACTACAATTAAATTATAGGATTTCCCTTCTGATCCCTTCAGGATCAGAAATTCAGTTTAATACTAAATAAAATCAAAAGTGAAAAACATTTATTAAAATGCAAACACCGGCGTCATACTGACGTTTAAACTCATTTTAAACATAAAATTAATCAGTGCTTCGAATGGAAAGAAAAACATTAACTTTCAAAAAAAAAGTGAACAATTTAATCATTTCCAGTTCTCTGCCTTTCTTTTTCTCTAATTAGATGTCTTCATCATCTTCACGTTCGTCGTCATCCTCTTCGTCATCTTCTGATTCCGAAGAAACTAAAAGGGAACGATCAAAGCTGGCAATCAAGCAGTCATTCAATCCCAACAAACAGCGGAAGTTGACCCCATCATTATCGTCATCCTTCGCTGAAACAACCGCCGACACCGATGAAAAAAAACGGCGAATCGAAGAAGTAGTGAAGAAGGCATACAATTCGCCTAAACAAAACACAGGGCGGAAATCATTGAGAGTTTCAATGGGCCCAAGAGTCCCCGTACCCTCAACCTCATCCAAAGCTCCGCCACCGCGTCCTCTTCCTTCAAAAACTCCACCAAAACGGGCCAGGCGCGAACGTTGGCCAAATAACAAAAATCGCCCCATCAGTCAGGATCCAAATATGGAATGGATTTCGGTGCGACCAAGAAAGAAAAATGAGGAGGAAAAACGCTTACTCTGAAATAAACATGCTCGTAAGAGACAACAACAACCCGGTTATCGAGCCAAAAATCAAGGGCGACTTGGGTATCAATGGAAATATGTCCCAATTTCACCCAACAATACGGTGATTCAAATGGGAGGTCCTTCAAGCGTACGCAGATCCGTCGCACCTCCACCGCCCCATCCCTCGATCAGTGCTCAAAAGATAACAGCAGAATTGGCCAGAGCCGCTATTGCAACAGCAAAATCCTTCATTCCTTCGAGCTCCGGATCTCATCTTTTAAAAACTGGCTCAAAAGCCCCACAGCCGCTTCCCTTATTTGTACCAAAACCGTCCACCTCAAAGGGAAAACCTGAGGTTGTTGGCCGAAGATATGACTTGACTTCGACGGGAGGTCGTACTCCGACATCAAAGAAAACGCCGGACGCCACCATCGAAGTAAGCCTACAACCCCGAGGTATTGCAGCATTGGGTGCGCGGCCGCCAATGAATTATTCAGAGCAAAGCAAATACTCTCCCTACGCTCGAAGAAGAAAAACAATGTCCTGGGCAGATAGACGTAGGAGGGACATTGATGAAATCCGCCAACAATACGAAAGAGCAGGAGTTTCCTTCCCTCCACGGGGAGAACACATCCAACGCCCGGCTCCTACGCCGTCATCTCCTACAAACGAGCAATCCACGCGCCGCCTGACGACCTCGCAACCAGGGCCGGAAATTAATCCACCCGCCTCTACCAGCTATAAATTGCCAACCGCTGCAGATGTGGCAGCCTTACGGGTAAGGATGAACAAACAGGATAAGGCCACTCAGATAGGACATGGGGGATTAAATGTTCAAAACCATAATCCTACTACAATCACGGTTCCTGCCTTTGCGGACAACCCAAGGCGCATCATGCCTCATGTCCAGATGCAAGCGAAATCAGTCAGGACTCTGGCACTCGCAATGGTATACCAGGTTTATCTACAGCATCGTTTCCAGACATTGGTTAGGGATCCAAGGTCCAATTTCCCGTATCGAATCTTATTCGAAATCATCCCGGAGTTCGAATTATGGCTGGGACCCGGAAAAACTAATGCAATATTGAGACCAAATAACCCGTACGGACTCAGAGATCTTTTAGCCATGCATGTTAATAATCTGAATGTGCGCCTGGAGTATAAATTTCAATCGGGACCGGGAAGCTTCGCACCCATACTCCCAGAAGAAACTCTGATCGTTTTTGTACCTGCTATCATTCCACCAGTCCGATTATTGGCTAACGAAGAGACTGAGTGGTATGCACCTTTAAGATTAGCTGCAATACAGGGGAATTTACATCTACCCATGCCGCAAGCGTCTCCAGAAGCTCCGATCCAGCATGTTCTCCCACTGATCCATACCGAAGACCCATATGGAGAACCGATTCCCGATCCCCAGGATCTCCAAGAACCAGCAGTAGCAGATCCAGCTCCAAATCAGAAAGATCCTCAAGTCGATGAAGAAGACATACATCCCCTATTGAGAGCCCTTCGACCCAACTAATTTTTCCCCTTTAAAGAAATAACTACGGAAAAATAATGAGCTAAACAAAAATACCCGGTGAAAATAAATAGTCTCAAGACCCGCGGTGTTTACTTTAAAAATAAAAATTTACCTCCGTTAATAAAAATAAGAATATAAAAATAATCTCTACGTTGAAACTTTAATATTTTATGATCTCAATAAAAAAGTTATGTCTTTGTTTTGGGACGACATTTGTATGAACTTAGAATCTCTACGTGGATTAGTTAGAGAAGTAATAACAACTCCGTTTTTTCAATTATGTTTTCCTAATTATCTCTTTCGATTTTCGAATTTAGAATTAGGTGCTTAGAATAGTGGTATTGCTACGCATTAGAAAGTTAGCCGTAGGATATTTCTTAGGCATACGTAGAATAGCTTATAAAACACAATTTACATGACTAATTAAAAATTTTTTGTTTGCGTTTTCAAATGAAAGATGAATTGACTAGAAGAGAATCAGATCGCTATGCATAAATAATTAAGTCATAGGATCTTAAAAGAGATTTGCCAAATCATTATTCAGTTACAAAAATTATTATTTTCAATAGAAAGGGCTTCGCTTTGCATTTAAGTTAAACCATAGGAAACCCCACAGATTTCTTATAACTTCCATTCCAAGTCCAGTAAAATTTTATATGAAATTTATGACATGAAATGACTTTGCCGATCGATTAAAATAAAGTTTATAAAAATGAATTAATCACAAATTTCACAGGTTCAGAATTTTTATTCCTTCAGAAAAAAAATCAGATCCAAATTCCAGAGTCCATTCCAAAAATAATAAAAAGGTTAAATGTAATTGTGTGTTGTGCTCTCTATTCCAATCTTTTCAGACACCACCCTCCGTGAGGACACGGAGCCCTACGAGGGGATGATGAGAAAGGAATCGAAATCACAACACATCCTCCCACAGATTCTCCTCAAATTCTCCAGACAGCATCAACCATCTGACCGAGAGTGAGGAAGATCCATGGAAGGAGATAATAAAATAAATACAACTCGCAGCCCTCCACCACGCAGCGTCTATGAGCCACAAAAGGAATTAAATGATGCTTCCCGAGGCGACAGGAGACGAAGCGAGGAAGGAGCGGAGGCGAACTAGCTAAGGCAGAAACAATCACGCCTCGAAGAAGAGAGGGTCTCCGACTTGAATTCTTCAAAATCCTGAAGAATCTTGATTTCTTTTTCCATTTTTCCCTTCTGGAAAATTAGTAGAAAAATGACTAGAAAGGAATCGAAGAACATGGAGACTCCGAAGGGAATAAGAACAACACAAGGGCAATGTCCCCATGGTTCCTGTTGGTGTCATCAAAAAGAACCTAAAACCAAGAAAGAGAGAAAATCCGATAATTTTATATATTCTTATTCCTATTTATGGTGTTCACTGTGTTCGCGATTCCTCTCTACGAGTTCTTCTTAAGTTCATTATAAATTAATATTAAGGTCAATTGGACCAAATTGTATAAAGTATAAAATATCAAATTATATATGGTGAATTACCTGTAATTAACCTGGATCTGGAATTGGAAATCTCAGATGCCACACCCGTGGCATCCGTAAGCGTATCAGTTATAAATTAATTTATTGTAATCCATTATATTGTAAACCATTTGGACGAAAACCTGAAAGCAAAACAAAAACATGAATTAATAATTATTATTCAGTTGTGGCCCTCGACCTTATGTCGGAAGGGAAACATTTCAGTTGATTTGAATTTACGTTTTCCTTTTTGATTTCATAATTAATATAAATATTTATCCTTTAAACTTACCTTCTCGCCTTCGTTCGTTGAGTGTTCTCATTTATATTGGCAATTTTCAGTTGATTCTCATATCTTCCATCACCGAATCTAGAAATAAGAGAGTTAAAATTAAGATGACATAATTTACATCATAAATAATTGGCTCATTCATTAGTCGTCAGCAGTGGTTCTCCGAACCCGCTCGACGTAATTTAGGGACTTCGGTTCATACATCAAAACAGGTAAAAATCCATAAAAATAAGGTCAAAATTGAGGGAAGACAGGTTCAGGCGAACCCGCAGCTCAGGCTGTATTTTGCGGGTTTGTCCTCCAAGTTGGAGTGGTCGGTGGAGCTGTTACGCAGACGGCGTTCCTCTGCAACACGACTTTGCCATCGTCCATCCAACCTTCCCGACTAACCTAATTGAAGAAATTAACTAAACTAAAATAAAAACTTAAAACCTAATTAAAATAAAATGTAAAATAATAAAAATTTACCTGATTGGCATCCAAAATTCAGGATCGTTGGTCGGCCTGGACTGGTGGTAATGGTGCGGTGTGTGTCCGTAGCATGCTTTCCTCTATAGCCCGGACACTCTCCACCGCACCTCTCTGTCCTTTCTGGGCTGGATGTGGTTGCTGGGCACGGAGCCAGCACCACTTCCCCAACGATCCTCCTGCAAATAAAATAAAAACTAATTAACTTAAATAAAAATAAAACTTACCTCGATTGATCCAAAATTCAGGACAAGTCGTTGCTGCTGAACTGGAGTGGCGGGGACGGTTGATGTTTGTCAGTTGGAACGCTCCGCTATGCACATCCTTCTCCGTCCCTTGTCCGCCCCGTCCAGCGGCGTTGGAGCCGGGGACCGCCGGAGGATGAAGCCAATCCTCCAGGCCTCCGACCTTCACGCTGGCTTGTCCTCCTGAAAATTGAAGCAAAACAAATAAGTCTTCTACCCCCATTCCTCATCATCATTGGCAATAAACCAAAATATAATTGGAAAAATTTCCCGAGCAGACCGAATTGCCTCTGAAGGACCTAGGACCATTCGACCGTCTACACGCTCCGTTTGCCGTCAACGGTCGATGTGGTCCAGTGGTCCCTCAGGAGGTCGGGAGCTCGTGGTGGCGAAGCCAGGGCCGTGGATGACATTATCCTCAGCCTTGACCTCAGCCACCGAGCTACACTGCTCTTGGAATTCTTACTCCTAAAAATATGGCATAAATCCTAGTAAAAATAAATTATGCATGTAAAATTAAAATAAATAAAATTTGCATTCATACCATCTGTAGCTATGCTGGAGTCCCGACTGGAGTTTCAGTTGAGCCTCCCTTCCCCTTCTTCATAGGTCTCCGGCCTCCTCCGGAGTGGTGGAACACCTCCTTTATTAATTTAAATACTACCATCTGACCCCTACCATCTTTCACACCCTCGTATTATATTTATTAAATTATAAAAATTCATTTGGGATTTTAAATAATCCCCATTTTCAGGAGTCTTATAGATGCATATGGTGAAGGGATGTGGTAAACTCGGATATGGCCTCCCACCCTCAATCTTATTTGGGGAGGAGAATACCATACTCGTTTTATAGGAATGGCGATAATAGGCGCCAAGGCGATGCGCTAACTAGGGCCCAGATTATAGTGGGAATAGCGCCGATAAGAGCAGTAGTGATGCGTTAACTAAAACTGTACGAACGCGCTAATGGGGACGGCAAGGATGGCGCTAAAGAGGCCAATCCGATTGCACTGATACGTGCGGCAGCCATAAAGCTTATGAGAGCGGTAGCGGTGGCGCTGATGAGTACGGCAAGAATGGCGCTGATGAAAACGGCAGGGATGGGAGTCCCAATAAAATGTCGCCCATAAAAACGGTAGCAATGACGCTGATGAATGCGGTATAGATAAGAGCGCCGCCTTGGCACTAATGAAAGCGGTGGCAAACGTCCTGATGAGATCGGTGAAAATGGCGCTGATGAGAGCGGTGGAAATGGCAAAGATGAGAGCTGAGGCGGTGCACAAACTAGTGCCGTAGCGATTGCGCAGATAAGAGTGGTGGGAAGAGCGCAGATATGAGCAGTAGGTAAAGTAACTAAAGCTGTACGAACGCGCTAATGGGAACGGCAAGGGATGGCGCTGATGAGGCCAATGCGATTGCACCAAAAGGGGCGGCAGCGATAAAGTTCATGGGGACGGTACCGATGGGGCTATTGAGAGCGGTGGCGGCAGCGCAATTAAGAGCAGTACCGGCAGCGCTATGGCGAGTGGTAACGGCAGCGCTACGGAAAACGGTAGCGGCACCGCTGATAAGTACGGTTGGGATGGCGCCCATAAGAACGCTAGCGAAGACGTTGATGAATGTGGTCATAATAGGAGTGCCGCTAAGGCGCTAATGGGAGCGGTCACGAAAGTGCTGATGAAAGCTGTTAAAAGGGCGTTGATAAAAGCTGTAAGAATAGCGAAGATGAGAGCAATGTCGGTGCAATTACTAGTGCCGTAGGGAAAGCGCAGATGAAAGTGGTGGAAATAGCGCAGATTAGAGCAGTAGTGATGCGCTAACTAGAGCTGTAGCAACCGCGCTAATAAGGATGGAAGGGACGGCGCAGATAAAGCCAATAGGATTGCGCCGATAACAGTAAAACAGTAGCGATGGCTCAAATAAGATCAGTTGCGGCAGCGCTAATTAGTGCGGTAGCGGCAGCGCTAACATGAGCGGTAGCGGCAGCGCTATGAAGAGCAGAAGCGGCAGCGTTGATGAGAACGGCAGTAGAAATGCTGAAGAGAGCCGATGGGATGGCCCCAATAGGTACGGTAGCAAGGACGCTGATGAATGTGGTCTAGGAAGAGCGCCGCCGTGTCGCTAATGAGAGCCGATGGAATGACGCCAATAGGAACAGGAGCAAGGACGCTGATGAATGTGGTCTAGGAAGAGCCCCGCGGTGTCGCTAATGTGAGCAGTGGGAATGGTGAAGATGAGAGCAGAGGCGGTGCACTAACTAATGCCGTAGCTAGGGAGCAGATGCGTTTGGTGGGGAAAGCGCTTATAAAAGCTGTGGTGATGCGCTAACTAAGCTGTACAAACGCGCTACCGAGGACGGCAGCAATAACGCTGATGAGGCAAATGTGATCGAGCAGATAAGTGCGGCAGCGGTAACGCTTATAAGCAGTAGCAATTGCGCTAATAAGAGCAGTAGCGGCAGCGCTATGGCGAGCGGTAACGGCAGCGCAGTGGAGAGCAGTAACAGCAGCGCTATTCAGAGCGGTAGCAGCAGCGCGGATGAGTAGGGCAGAGATGGCGCTGATGAGAGCCGATAGGATGGCACCCATAATAAGGATAGCCAGGACCCAGGACGCTGATGAATGTGGTCTAGATAAGAAAACAGCCTCGGCGCTGATGTAAGAGGTGCTGATGATGGCGATGGAAATTGCGCTGATGAGAGCGGTAGGAATAGCAAAGATGAGAGCAGAGGCGATGCACTAACTAGTGATGTCGCTAGAGAGCAGATAAAAGCCGTGGAAAAAGCGCTGATAAGAGCGGTAATTATGCGCTAAATAAAGCTGTACGAACGCGCTCATGGAAACGGCAAGGAATGGCGCTGTTGACGCCAGTGCGATTGCGCCGATAAGTGCGGCAGCATTAAACCTTATGAGGGCGGTACTAAAGGGGCAACTTTGAGCGGCAGCGCTAAAGAGTAGTATTAACGCTAATGAGAACGGTAGCGGCAGCGCTGATGAGTACAGCAGGACTGGCGCTGATGAGAGCCAATATGTTGGCGCCAATACTAACAGTAGCGAGGACGCCGATATCGGTAGTTTAGATAAGAGCGCGGCCGTGGCTGTAATAGGGGCGGTGGCCATGGTGGTGATAGGAGTTGTGACGATGGCGCTGAAGTGAGTGGCCTTTACGAAGAGTGTCCTAACGAATAAATTCCTACCAACAATGTCACTACCACACTTGTATCTGATTGAGATACTGTTTTATAAATTAGCAACTTAAGTTAAACCACTTATTTGACCTGGGTGGTTTTCTTCCCGTTTACTAAAAATTATATAATGATTTTATCCCATATAACTAAAAACTTAAATTTTAAAAAATTGAATATGCCATCAGTTTAAGTCAGAGATGGTTTATGTCAAACGAATTTTAACCTTTAAGTAAAATCCAATTCCCATGTCATCACAGTGCCTCAGGGATTTTTCATAAATGATGTGAACTGAACTCGACATTATTTATAGTTTTAGTGTAAAACCCCAGCCAGGACTAATTGTACAAAATTTCTAGCTTCCAAACCATTCTTAACCATAATTTTCGAACCCCTGCTGCTTGTACTGGCAACATATGAGCCAGTACCACTCTTACCAGTCAATGAATGGTCCTACTTGTATAAGTACTTTTTATACCTGTAACATTTGAGTCAATATCACATATTTCGATACTACGTGTAGCAGCAAGTCGACAAAATTTTGGAGCTAGACATTTCCCCAAAAAACAGAACCGACAGGTCGACGTTGCGTAAACAGACATTAAGTAAGAGACTCTGCGTTAAAGGACATTGCGTACACAGATATTAAGTAGAAGTCATATCGTCGATGGACATTGCGTCGGTTTTCGCTGCGACTAATAATATTACACCGTCATACATAAAGTAGTTATTAGATGCTGCATGCGGTGGTATTTGATTTTATAATGTGCATCTTATGAAATTCTAGTTCTTCAAATGCAGTTACATAAAGGCTAAAATACGTCAGCTTTATTGTTCTGCTCAAAGGTTATTATATACTAAATTTATGAAAATTTTATAAATAGCGACAATAAGCCTCTCCACTCTTCATAAAACTACTGTTACCAAGTATCAAATTGAAAATCATAGTCGTGGAAAGAAACGGAAATGGGCAGCACGCAAAACACCTAAGCCAGTAGCTCAAGAAAATTATCCTTCAATTGCAAAGAGCTGCTCAAATCGTTGCAGTCTTCTTGGGTGCACTTCATTCACAATTGAGCATCGCCAAACAATATATGAAGAATTTTATTATTCGTGCAACGACACCAAATATATTTGGGAGAGCAGTCATATGAGCAGGCAAGAAGATTCTTGTTTGTGGGATTACACACTTCCCATGCGGGGAAGAAATTATCCCGTTTGCTCAACAACCTTCATAAGTACGCTAGCACTATCGTCAAGTGCTGTCAGCACGTTGCAACAACGCATGCTTAAAGGGGAGATTATGCCTAGAAATAAACGAGGTCTTCACCATAACCGGCCAAACCAGATCTCCGAAGCTAGCGTACAGTTAGCAAAATTGCATATGGAAAGCTATGAGAGAGTTGACAATCATTACTCACGAATGAAACATCACATAAACACTATTTGGCTGGTATCATATTTAACGACTAAGAAAATGCATGCAGATTTTGAGGAGGAGTATGGAAAGGGTGTAATGACCAAAACCTATTACAGGCAGATGTTCAACGATTCTAACCTTAAAATAGCTTCTTCTAAGACCGACATATGCGACATCTGCACACAAATGGACATTGAGATTAAAAGTACTTTATTTTTATGTCATATAAATCTAACACTATAAGATTGCATTCTGTATCACTAACTACATTGTAACATATTTTTGTCCACTAATTTTAGGCAATCCCAATGAGGAAGCTGTAAGAGCGTTAAAAATCGAAAAAGAAGAGCATCTTAAGAATGCCGAAGATGCTCGCGCAGAAAGAAAGCACGACATTAAGGTCTCTCAAGAATGCTCAAATAAGTATGTGATCAGTGTAGACTGCCAACAGACGCAGACAACCCCCCAACTCTTGAACTCCTCCGCCCACTTCAGCATAAAATTCGCAACGTACAATTTCCGTGTTCACGACGAAACAGCAAATCAGTCTTTTTACTACTTGTGGAATGAAAATGATGCTGGCAAGGGTGCTGATGAAATAGGAAGTTGTCTATTGCGTTACGTTACACATAGTTTTGTGCCCCTGCGACCAGGCGAAGAGCGAGAGTTAATCGTCTGGTCCGACAGATGCGGGGCACAGAACAACAACTTTACAATGATTTCTTTGTATTTGAGTCTGATACACTCTGAGCGCTACTTTACTGGTGTCACCCAGAAATTCTTAGTTTCAGGGCATTCATTTATGTCTTGTGATGCTGACTTTGCTGTTCTAGAGTCATCGTTAAGGCGCATTAAAGTCAATGACCCCACAAAGTTCAAAGAAATTTATGAAAACGCAAATTCAAAAAGCCCTTTTCATGTCTTCCAGATAAACAAGTGTCATTTTTTTAACTTGTCAAACCTTAAAGAACATGCTAAAAAGCCTAAAAGCTTAATGATGTCAGAAGTTCTAGTTTTTGAACTCAAAAACTCCCATGAAAACAAGATTATGACACGTAAGCATTACAGTAATAACTGCCCATTGGTTCCTCATGACTTCACGTATTATAGAAAGCCAATTGACCTGACCAAAATGCCGTCTCCATTTGAAAAATTAAAGTATACAGAGAAGTTGTCATTGTCGGTAGAGAAAAAACATGACTTACAAAAGCTTTTGAAATATTTTTAGCCTGGTGATCTTCAGTTTTGGATTGATCTTGTTGGACTCCCAACTGACAATTAGAATTCAATTAGTTTTATCTAGTAATTTTAGTATCCATTGTTTAACTTTACTTTGTTTATATTACAAATTATAATTATGTGCATGCTCGTTAGAGCTTCAATGCCAGCATTGAAGCTCTAATCTGAATTGATAGACGTTATGTTAAAATTGATTAATGTATATTAAAACTTGAACTAACAAAAGAAAAGTAGTAAAAATATTGTAGTTTATTAAAATAAATGTTGACATGTAGAAATTTTTGTTTGGACTTCAAGAGTTAAAAGTCCAGCAAAAGAATTATAAAGCTTTAAATTGTATTTTATCTTGTTAATAAATGCATAAGCATTTAAGATTCATATTTTTAGATCGTTCAAGTTTAAACCTTACAGCTGTAACAAGTTGTCAAGATATTATGACATTGTCAAATATCCTGCATTGTTTCTTTATTACTGTGATTAGTACCTTTAAATACTGAAATTTAATTTTAATCTAATATAAACAATACAAAATCCCGAAGACTTTGTAAGCACCTCGCAACTTTTATTAAACCATAAAAAAATAGTTCTTAAATGCATTATTAACTTAGGTGATAACTGTGCGTGCTATGATAGACCCAGACCCATTACATTAGCAGTCACAAAATTTGGATTCTAGATGACCTGAAAAAAATTTCTAAAAGATAGCTGAAATTTAAGTGTTTAGTTTACTTAAAGAGAGCGTTTTTGATTTTTGAGTTCTAGTCTAAGGTTTTGCAAAAAAACATTTCTTCAGTTTGCAGCAACGGTAAAGTATGTATACATACAAATGGTGCATTACACTTATTGCACACAAAATGCAGCACGAGGCTTCCGCATCAAACTTTTACCCCAAAAAAATTTAAAAACAGCTTAGCTTACTTAGTTAATAAGGTCCGATAGTATTGCAAACACACCTTGATCCAAGATATTGGCCTAATATAACACTGCACCTTATCAATTATAATAAACCTGGAACGTTTAACGGTAATATTAACACTTTTAAACTGAGAAGCACTATTATTTATTACTTGCACTCTTGCACTGAGAAAAGAAGATTCTTTAATAAGAATGTACTTATGTACTAATGAAGTCTTTTGCTACACACATTAAATCAACTGCTTATGTGCTGAACTGACCAGAGTAAAATGTCTGAAGGAAAATGTGTTACTTCTACAACCATATAAAAGTGTAACGTGTAATGATTTTCAAGTTATATCAAGTCAAAACTGCATGAGGTGGCAGCACGCCATAAAAGGTCTGTGTAAAAATTAGAATAATTCTACATGACTAAAAGGACCCTCCTGCACCGCAATAATAAGTCGCCTACTTATTAATGCGGAACAGAAGGAGGGGGGGGGGGTGATATCAGTAGTTTAGTTTTACGGTTGAGAAGAAAATATTCGGGCTGTTCTTTGATAAGTGATGGCCAGGCCGGTAAGTGATGTCCAACTTCGGTAAGTGATGGCCATTTCGGTAAGTGATGGCCAGGCCGGTAAGTGATGTCCAACTTCGGTAAGTGATGTCCAAAAAATTATTTTTTTATTTGAAGGTCAATGAATACAAACGACAAGAAATGTATAAATCGACTTATATGGAGTAAAAGGGAACTTGAGCGGAGCAAGAGTTCTCAAATTCTTGGAGATAAGATAAAATTCCTTCACCCATAACTACGTACAATGGCTTCATGCTGCATTCCATAATCCAACAGAATATAGTATGTAGTATGTAGTACCAATCGAGATCAATGTACATTAAGCAGAATTAAGATTTTGAGACAATTTTATTTGAAGACCACGAGGAGGATTATCAGAAAGGCACAGTTTTCATTCTGTCCTTAGCTTGATTCAGGTGAGAGTCTTATTTGTTTGTTCTTCCATAATTACTGTGGCTACATATTCGCTTCTGGCTACCTCTTGAGGTTTGTTATATTTGTGGTTAGGTTAGGTTTGACGGGGGGAGGGGGGGGGGGGGGTAGGAAGAACTGACTGGAAACGGTTAGGTTATATTTTCCCCTCGGCCGCCGGTGGCGGCCCCGCCGAAGGCGTGTGGGGAAAATATAACCTATCCGTTTTCAGGCAGCTTTAGGAGCCTGGTTCAGTGTTATTTCAGGTTCATCGTTGTAAAATACTTTTTTGCAGTCGATTTATTCATTTCTAGTCGATCTGTACTAATTGAGCTTCAAATAAAAAAAATTTTTTGGACATCACTTACCGAAGTTGGACATCACTTACCGGCCTGGCCATCACTTACCGAAATGGCCATCACTTACCGAAGTTGGACATCACTTACCGGCCTGGCCATCACTTACCAAAGAAACCCCAATATTCGGGGTTACTGCTTGGGAGGAACATATCTGAGGGGAAATGTCCGGGGGAAAAACCGATCAACACAACGTATACAGACGGATCGATGATTGCTATTTTCCATATTAATTGGAGTTTGAGGCGCTCTGTCTTTTGAAATGTGGGGTTGTAGGACACTTTCCGCCAGGAAATTTTCCTCCCAACTCCGTTCCGAAGACATTTTCCTCCCAGTATCTAAAACACGACACTTAAATAAATTTGCGTTCCTTTTCAGAAAATGTATGCCATCTACATTACTATGCAACTACCTATACCTACCTGTATAGGCTGACCCCTCTAGGGAAATTTCCAAATTTGGACCACATGCCCGGCCAAAGGCCTGGCATAGGGTCACAACTCGGAAATTATTCCACAAACCAGATCGTAGTCCTGGTTTGTGGATCTTCAAGCCAGTATTTTGAGTTCCAAAACTTTGATGGGGACAAGAAATAGTGTTTTAGACCCCGTTTCGAGTCTGAGTTTGTGGTCACACCAGGTTGTCTAGACCCTTTACTTTGTCCCGTGGACCTGTAGAACTAGACCTGTGAACTGTAGAAGTACTAGTGTGCCAAAATATTAACGTTTTGAATTTTTGAAATTTTGAAGGGCCACTGTGACCAAAATGCTGTCGAGTTACTTTAGGTCTCTGCTATTTGAAAGCAGCCTGATTTTTTTAAATATGTGATTTTGAAATCTGGTTGTACCATTTGGCGTGGTTCCCTTGTTAGTACGCGGCCAAATAAGCTTCGACTTTACTGCACCCTTTGCTTGATCCAACGGATTGCGACGGGGTTCAAAAATCGTCATGCCGGGTCTAATTACCAAAGGAAAGGTTTCTCATGTTATCTGCTAATTTCACAAAGTGTCATTCATAAAAATCAGGCTAGTTTTAAATAGCACAGATCCAAAGTACCTCGACCGCATTTTGGGTCACGGGGGGGCACGGTGGCCCTCTTGCCCCCGTGGCTCCGACGCGCCTGCTCAGAACTTCACTCGTGTGAAAATGTGTGATCGAATTAAGTTGGAACCAGAGCTTTTGCGACCGCGTTTGGTGGGACTGAGTTATCCAGGGGCCCATTAATAAGCGAACCGAATATTCAAATAAGAAATTAAATAGTAATATTAGGCTACCCTTTACTGAATTTAATTAAAAAATTAGTAGCTGTGTTGTTTGATTACCATCAATCAAAAAATTAGTAATTTATTAAAGTACAGTGCAAAAATCCAAAAAACTATTTAAGCAGAAAAATTAAGTGAGAGAACGTTATCTACCAATGTCTGTACACTGTACACCTTCACCGAGGTCGTTTCCGGCTCGCGTGCATATTACTACACCAACTACTCTTCCACCTTCCATTTCAAAAGCTGTTCTAATGTCATTTTCAACCCACTGCAACCACCCGTCCCTACCCGTTCTGCACAAACACCTTGCTTAAGTTGTAAAAGAAGCGTAGAAGATGTGTAACCATATGGGAAGGGTACTCTCCATGTGCCAGGCAGAAGACGTGGCACAGGAAAGGTATATCGTACTTTCCAATTTCCGTGAAACGCAAAACGCAAGTGGCGAAACACAGAGAGATGAGTGTCCAGGTCCAGGAATAACGGACTCTAAAGACTCGTAAACTCATCCCCAAGTTCACACTGGAAATTGTATTTGCATTCCCTTTAGCTTTGGAAGCTCTGGCTGCTTTTTTAGCTGGGAAACTCCTTCCTTTCGGCTCTTTAGTTTCTTTAGGATGATGTTGCTGTTTATGTTTTGGCGCTGTTTTGGTTTTTGGTTGAGAAGATTTTCTAGACTTGGGATATGTTTTTACGGCACGAAAACGATGGGAGAAAGGGAGCAAACGAGATCGGAAGCTGCATAATGAGATACGTGACTCATTGTTTTGTGCCCCTAAGACCAGGCGAGGAGCGAGAGTTAATCGTCTGGTCCGACAGATGTGGGGCACAGAACAACAATTTTGCGATGTTATCCATGTATTTAGGTCTCATTTACTCCGAGCGCTTTTTTACGAGTGTTTCACAAAACATTTTGGTCTCTGGCCACTCTTTCATGTCGTGTGAAGCCGATTTCGCGGTTTTAGAATCGTCTCTGCGGCAAATTAAGGTGAATGACCCTACTGAGTTTAAATCGATCTATGAGAGAGCAAATTCAAAATCTCCGTTTTATGTCTTTCAAATGAACAAAGACCACTTTTTTAGCCTAAGTCACTTAAAAGATTATGCCAAAAAGCCATCAAGCTTAATAGTGTCAGAAGTTTTGTGTTTTGAGATGAAGAACATACATGGCAGCCGGCTAATGACTCGGAAAAATTACAGCAACAATTGTCCGGTAGTCCCTCATGAATTCACGTACTACAGAAAGCTAATGACTAATGAAACTAATCTGTCCTCGATATCTCGACGTTTCTTTTTGATCCGTATGAGAGAATCCTTAGTCAGGTAGTGCTTTTACGTCACGTTGCGCAGAAGTTAGTGTTGTGGAAGGGCTTGGTGGGGAGGAGAAGTTTGAGAGTTTTTCGTGAGCAACTAAGAAGAAGCAGTATACGGCGGCTCATATGTGTATGAAAACATTTTTGTACTTAATTATAGTTGCAATATAGTTAAACAGACCATTCTCTCCTACCTACTACAAGCTTCCACTCACTTTCATGCTGTGTCGATATACTTGACGTAACTGCGCGGGGTGCAGTGGACAGATACTGTTTCTGAGCTCGAGAGTTGGTTCTCGCTTGTGCAGTTACAAGGATGTTCAATATACTGAGCCTCGAGATCTAATCTCAAATAGTTTCAAAGCCGGCAGGGCATTAACCTTATACCGCAATCTCTAAAATCCGCACTATCTAATTTGGTGGATTTCTATTCTTTACTATCTTCTTTCCTTCGTTCAAAGCTGTGCATTCAAACGAGTCTCCATTCAATATGGTTTACTCTCGAATATACTCAGCGTACAGTAATACAGTGTCGTGATAGGTGATATGCCTTTAGTCGACTATACTGTCACAATCAATCAATCAATCACTGAAAAACTGCCATTAACTAAAGAGAAAATACTGAACTTAAAAAGTCTTCTTAAGTTCTTCCAGCCCCAAGATCGTCCGTTTTGGAACAATCTTCTTGCACACCAACCAACAATTAGAGTTTAGATTACTAGTAATTTTAGTCAGCATTATGGTGTTTATTTACATACTTAAGATAATTCTAAATTTGTACATTAGAACATTTAATAGATTAATTAGACGAAGATATGTTAAAATTCGCTATATAAGGATTAACTCATTGAGATCAGTGCTTATAAATATTGTCTTATTTTCAATTTCTAACAGCTAGGTTTGATTGTCTTCTAGTTCTGTTTAAAGGTTTTAATTTGAGCGGAATTGCAAAAGTGCCTATTGACTTTAAGAAAACGTTTATATACGTCAAGTGTTGAAAATTCAATGACTGTTTTGAAGCATGGTAATGCAATTTACCTTTTAAATAAATACCTGGACGTTTTATGATGCTTTTTGTTTAAACAGCACGATTTTACTCTAATACAACAGTTTTATACGCTGAACTCCTAATGTATTTATTTATTTTTGTAATTTAAATATTTTAATATATCAGTTTATGTTGCGCAGTAAAAAAACAACAATATTACAACTAATAAAGGGCATACAATCTATGCAGCGAGAAAACGTTTTTAAAAATAGAAGCAATTTCTAATGTTTAAGAATTACTTTAGAATCTGCTGTGATTACTAAGTGCGAGGTTGTGAGTCTACAAGGGGTCATCGTGAGCATGATTTTCGATACGAATGCACACTATGTTCGTATATTTCAATTTTTAACTATCAAATACAGTTAAAAAGGAGAAAAAAACTTAATCTAAAATATTAATTAAATTTATTAACTTCAATGAAACCACGCAAGTTACACACTGTAACCAATGCAACAACAGAGTTACAGACAGTAAATACTTTGTCAATAAACAGCGTAAGGTAGTAAACATCTTTCATAACTTGTATCAAAAGAGGCATTGTTAATTAAATTAAGAATATAATCACATACCATGAATTTTATTTAGTGATGTTGTAATTATTTGTCATGTTAGAAAAACTAATCAAGGTAAGCTATTGAGGAAAATCTGTTAAAGTTGTAACATGCGGCAATTGCCGCACAGAATAGACTACACTGAAACCTGGTCATTTACATCCTAGCAATTTGCCACCTACTAGAGTACATTTTAGTACATTTGCTACCAAAGGCGAAACATTATTTGACAAGTAATTGACATAAGGAACCCTTTTATAACCGTGGGTCCACAAATATTTATTCAGGGCAAAAAAAATCTTTTGCAATATTTTTTTCAAGTGAAGGCATTAATTTATTACGTATGCTTACGTTGCTTTGAAAAGCAAATACCCTAAGCTCGATAGTAACATCTGTTATTTACTTGTAATCCACAAAAAATTGTTGTACTTACTTGGCGAATAGGTTCCAATAGTGTTTTAAACACATCTTGATCCAAAGAGATGACAAATGAAAATACTTTACACTTTATTAATTGACTTATCTGAATACAACGTAGCACTATTTCACTTTTACTCTAAGAAACACTATTATTTACTATTATCCATTTTTACACTAAGAAATGAAAATTCGTAAGTAAGGCGTGTACCACTTATATGCATCTGACAAAAACAATTTAACTCCAGTCTAACAATTTTTAAACTCAAACGAAGCTCTAAAGTAATACGTGAGCAATAACCGAAAATGACATGTATAGGTTATAATTTCGCTAAAGAATCACGTAAAACCTGCTTTTCTAAGATCTTGAGAAGGCTTGCATTACATAGCATAAAAAAATGAATCCACGCGAGAGATTGCAATCGCTGTCATCGTCATTTGTTTTGCTGCTTACGTTCAAATTCGTTGTAAAAAATGACTTAAAACTGCAATGCAACACTCTTATTACCTGGAAGTTGGGCTGCCGCTGGGATTATACTATGGCACTGCTGTATATTTACTGCCACTTCTGATGCTAATCCTTGTAGGTGAGTACTTCTACTTCTAATAATTGCACTTTTTTAGAGTGTCCCTTACAACACTTCCAACCCACCGCCCGCTAAATTTAATTCAGCCTAGAATAGGACGGGTCAAAACATATTAAAATAATAATAAACGCCTGCATCAAATGGTAGTTTTTCCAACGTACCCTGACTATTCATACTCTAGTTCCAGTCATACCCTTACTATTCGGACCCAGGAGAGAAAACAATGAAACAATGTTTTTTATTTTGCAATGGTTTAATTTATTAGTACAGCTGGTTGTTGGCAGTGCAAGTAAAATGTTGGTTGCGGTCGTTAGCAGTGCATGTAAATTGCAGGTATGTACACGAGTGATGTGTACATGATGCAATAAGTATAATACGCTACTTAAAACGAGTTACGTATAACTTGTCTGCTGTTAAATCTAAGTCACATCTACAGAAACCTCACCCAATTACGCAACCAGTCCAAGCAATACCAGCTGTCTTACAAGGAAGGGTCAACAAATGTGCGCCGATTTTCAACTTAAGATAACGTGCGTTAGATAGACCTATGGTAGTAAGCTAACGCACCACTATTCATTTTTTTTGCAGGCCAGATGTATCGAGGGCATAGGTCATGTGCGAAAAAACAACCATATGGGGAACCACGCTGGCATATTTAATTTGCATGCAAAGTCCCATGAGAAAATTATAATTTTTCATTTCGCAAAAAATTTCGAAAATATTAAATAATAACGCTCTAAAGAATATAAAATGACTCTGTTGTGACTCTTGGAAATAAATCGCTTATGGGTCGTCCATAAAAATTATGTCATCGAAATATTCTCATTTCCAGCTGCTTGTTATTAGCTTAACCATGCTTGCATAGCTATAAAAACATATCATTTGTTTCCTGCAAAAATAGTGTCATTTTATGCATAAAAGTCGCAGCGAGAATTGACTCTTTTCCTGCCCAAACTAATTTGCAGTTCACATTTGGCACAAATAGTCTACAGGATGCAGGCGTGTCGCAAATTAGCTGCTTTTCCTGCACAATGTATTGCGCAGAAAAAGTTTTACAATTTTTACGCAAGAAAAAGTAGTTCGATTCAAAGCTATTATCGAGGTCTGTGGACCTGAACCCATGACATTTTGCTTATTAAATACCGCATTAGCCTCTACCCCACCTGTGCTTGTAATACAATTGAAGAATATTATTTGTACTTAACAAACGCAGAACTTTTAAATAAATTAGGTATACAATTTTGTACTAAAACGTTGTCCTAATGAGTCTGCTTTGATATTTCTGACTTCCCAAGTTGAATGGTTAAGCTAATACCAACCAGGGCAGGGGTTTCGTAAGGTCCTAGAAATGAGAATATTTGAATGACATCAATGAACGACCCATAAGTGATTTATTGCCAAGATTCACAACTGAGTCATTTTCTATTCTTTATAGCACAATTTAATATTTTTAAAATTTTTAGCGAAATGAAAAATTGAAATTTTCTTATGGGATTTAGCATGCAAATTAAATATGCCAACGGGGTAATATGGTTGTTTTTTCGCACATGAGCTATGACCTCGATACACGTGGCCTGCGAAAAAAATGATTAGTGGTGCGTTTGCTTACTACCAAAGGTCTATCTAACGCACACAATCTTAAGTTGAAAATCGGCGCACATGTGTTGACCCTTCCTTGTCAGTTCCTTTTGTTTCAAGGCCCGTGTCACTAACACTCACAAAAAGAGGTAAAGGTCGACCTTGCAAGAACCAGCCGTCAGCGCTACCACGACATAAACCAGCTCCTATAGCTAAAACACTTGCTCAAAAATCAGGAAGGGTTTGCAACAAGAAGCAAAAACTAACAACGACAGACGACGTCAACAACATTCTCACTCAACAATGTTAATTGATCCGATTACCTAATATTCAATACCATACAATCCTATTCATAAAAATAATGAATAATACAATCGTAAAAATAAATTAGTACATGGCAAAACGAAAAGCATTATTTCGTTGTTTTCTTTCCGGGGTTGGCATGGTCAGGGTACGACTGGGACGAGGGTACAAATGGTCAGGGTACGACTGAGACGAGGGTACAAATGGTCAGGGTACGACTGGGACGAGGGTACAAATGGTCAGGGTACGACTGGGACGAGGGTACAAATGGTCAGGGTACGACTGGGACCAGTATACAAATGGTCAGGGTACGACTGGGTAGGGTATGGCTGGGCACACAATCCAGTTTAGACCCCTTCTTCAGTTGTGCGCATTAAGCAACGTATAAATGTGTCTAATATTTACTGAATTTATGATAATATGTAGTTTACATTCCTCTTTTAAATACAAATTATAGTATGTGGTTTCGCACAGTTGTAATTTGTTCACAAAGAGCTTATTGTTTTGGTTGTTTGTGATTGTTTGTTCACAAGCGCACACTGTAAGTCAAATTAAATTGTGCACAAACACAATACAGTATAAAAATCCATCCATAAATTACTAGCAAAATCCGATTTCCTGTTCTTACTTCTTACCAGTCGTCGAATATAATCGTATAAGAATAATAATATAAGAATAAAGTTATTATAAGGTTGGATAACCAATCCAAGAGCAGGAACTAATAGGAACATGGATTCTAACCTAGAGGATAGAGGTTCTAATTTACGATTTAAAAAAGTAATATAGTATTATAACGCCCAAATATTTAGATATTTTTAAAGTTTTAATGAGACTTTATATTTTGATATTTGAGATGAAGTCAGTTTAAGAAGACAAAAAATGTGCGTTTCGATTTTATTAAAACAAACGGCGTAAAAGCTATAGATTTAACTTTATATTTCAATTAGGCTGGAAAATTAAGATAAAACTGTCGACTAATAAAACATAAAAATCAGACATCGATTTCGAAATAAAAACGAAAATCGTAAATTTTCAAATTTCAATTTTAACTAAATTCAATAAAATTTAAATTACAATTTCGATACCTATTTTGAACTTTTCAACGAATTAAAATTGTAATTTTCCACGTTATAGCTGCATTTAAATAGAAATTGTTTCACAAATATTCAAATCGTAGTATTATTTCTTGCGTAATTCAGCACATCAGCTCCAAATGCAATGTGGTTAACGAAATGGTGCTTTGGTATTTGTATTTCAGCAGTGTAAAAGATGCGTGTTCCTAACATGTGCAAAGCACTTCCGCAGCATTTAAAAATCCGAAGACATTTTTAGTTTCTTTTTTTGACTAGGATTGTTTACTTTTGAAGTTAGAATTAAAAACTTTATTTTATTAGTACAAAATGGTAATTTTAAAGAATTGCTCACAATCATAGTCACAATCTGAAACGGTTGTAGGACAACTTCCTCCTGGACATTTTCCTCCCGGACATCTTCCTCCCGGACATTTTCCTCCGGGACTTTTTCTTCCCGGACTTTTTCCTCCCAAACACATACGGAGGATATTTTCCTCCCAGCATCGAAATTCATATGACCACAATAAACGAGTGCTTCTTGCCAGATAATGCATGTATTTGTAGAAATTCTCTTAAGTATACCAATTTTTAGTACTTCTCATTATAAATTTTGCATACTTTGGAAAATTTATGCAAATACATGCATTATCTGGCAAGAAGCACTCGCTTATTGTGGTCTCATATGAATTTCGATGCTGGGAGGAAAATTTCATCCGTATGTGTTTGGGAGCAAAACGTCCGGGAGGAAAAAGACCGGGAGAAAAATGTCCGGGAGGAAGATGTCCGTATACCTCTGAAACTGTTAAATGACAATGGCAATGTGTATTGAGCACAATCCAAAAATACCAATCTTCACAATTATGGTTTGTGAACAAATAAAAATAGTCGTCTGGTTAAGCAGAAGTTAAGGAAGTCACATTATGGCGTCGGTGAAAGATCAAATCCCCCTTTTGCTAGAAGCAAATCCGTTTTATTCAAATTTTCCTTAAAAGCAAATCCGTGTCGTTTTATCGATACTGTTAAGCAAGTAAACAGCTTCACTTTTAGCTGAAATTAGAAGGAAACGAATTTACTTCTAACCAAGAGTCCAAGTGTAGAAGAAAACGGATATGGATTAAATCCTTCACCAACGACATTATGGTCCAAATATTGGAGTTTGAGGCGCTCTGGCTTTCGAAGTGTGGGGTTGTAGGACACTTTGCTCCAGGAAATTTTTCTCATAACTCCGTTCCGAGGACATTTTCCTCCCAGTACCAAAAACACGACACTAAAATAAATTTGCGTTCCTTTCCAGAAAATGTATGCCATCTACAACCTTTGTTTTCTTAAGAATGTCTACGAATGCATACAATTTCTGGAAATGAAAATTAGTTTATTTTAGTGATATGATTTTGAAACTGGGAGGAAAATGTCCACGGTACAGAGTTGTGAGGAGAAAGTCCATCAGGAAAAGGTCCGGGAGGAAAATGTTGAGGTGGAAAGTGTCCGTTTACCGTCGAAACCCTGTCGTCCGGTAATCTACTTTCTTTCACATGCTCCTAAGGACAATTACGTGGGGTTGTTAGGCATGATTCCATTTCCTCGTTAGTGGCCTGGAATATAGAATTTCTTATACATCCCTGCCCGCCTATCATGACTTATAAATTCGACAATAACTCTTCAGTCAGTGGGCATGCTATACATTTAAAATGCTATGTATTTATGTTTAAATGGATGAAAAGATAGAATAAGTAATTACTTGTAATTTACTTTTAAAATAAGGGAAATAATTGAATACGAAAATCTAGCACGAAAATCTTTATCTCTTACGTAATATAACTTGTTACGGTGCATACCGAGCGATTATCAATGTAATGTAGTTATGGTAATTGAGATGTACGACGTATGTATGCACGCGTAGATAGGTGTACGTTGTGTAGGTATATCTTTATTGTATATCGCTTGGACAGTGAGAGATACTTCTCCCTTCACTCGTCGTGTACAATCTAACCATCTTATCGCTATTACATCTACTCATATAGACAATGTGTGGGTGTTGGCTGTGGTGACGACCACTGTCGACACCACACTGTTGACATTAAGAGAGTGAAGTATGTATGTACTACACTATCTTAACACACCCGCGTCCTACGCTATAGTGAAACTATATAACTTACGCGTCAGCTATAGGCAATTAAAACCATGCCGTTAACAATATTACCAATTCATCAATAAAAACAAAAAGGACAGACATCTTATAATTGTCAATGCGCAGCCTATATTATTCATACGCACTATGTATTAACCATTGCTAAGCATACACACATTACATTTAGTGGCGACGAAGGACGGATCCCAATTCTTTCCAAGTTACATACCACGATTAAAAAACTGTCATTACTTCAACAATTTGGTGAGTAAAATTTTATGTAATAGCTTAAAAATTTCAGAAAATTCAGGACTACATGATACTGATAACAATTTTGAAAAAATAATTTTGGAACACAGCCTAATTAGTGAAAAACGCGGGTTTTGAACCGAATTTTTGCAGTTTTTAGATTTTACTACGAAATAAATTATTAAAAATTTCAGATGGACTGTATATACTATTCCCAGCCCGGATCGGTGCTCTTGGAGGATGACCTGCCCGGACGGGTAACTACGGTGACTACGCTACGCCTAAGGATCTTAGTGTTAAATTTAGTCAAGATTACAGGTGAATATTACATTTTACATTGTCTCATTACTTTAACAAATCAATATGGCCAAATGACATATAATTAAATATTTAAATAATTCAGTGGTGTCAAACACATTTTGACTTTGGATTTAAAGTAACACACATTGAAATTCACATAATTAATCCTTGTGCCTCCGTTTGGAGTTTTAATTTTTGATTTCAGTTTCGCGGCCAAATTGGACAACTTATTTGGGTGGCCGGATGCTGTACATAGAAATTTTTACATTTTGACATTGGACTAATTTTAACCATTATATTTCCAAAAATCCGAATAGTCGTAAATTCCTCGAAGAGGTTTTACTTCTTTTTTTTATCAGAAGGGAATTTATTCCCCTAAGACTTTTGTAAATTCCTCGAAGAGGTTTTACTCTCGTCTACAATATTGGATTATGGGCATTTTACCCAATAAACTGTGCAAATTCCTTGAAGAGGTTTTGCATTAGTTTTATTTTTCTCAGGACACACAAAGGGTCAAAGACTGTCGTAAATTCCTCGAAGAGGTTTTACTTCGGACTAAAAATACCCACAATTGGAAGAGGACACACGTGATAATTGTAATAATAATTGAAATTGTATATATGATTACATATAATAATACATTTTTATTCTTCCACAATTGTATCTATCTCTTAACTGATCATGGTGCCCGGTCCCTCAGTAGGGTCGGTTCTTTCTCTGCTAGGTCTGACCAACCCCGCGGAGGCCGAGCTATACCGGGCCATAATCAAAACCTTAAAGCCTACGCTAGATATGTTAAAGGGCCTAGCATATAGATAGGTAGTGAACTAACTATCTACAAGTTCAAGTTCACGAACTTGACTACTACTTACATACTATTTAACCTATATATTTTCTACCTGCTTCTAAATTTATAACTATGACTAACGGTATATACTCTAGCTTTTTATATATTTCGATTTTCAAACCTGCGTATATTTTTTTTTTAAAAAGAAAACATTTTTATTTATTTAAATTATATTAGACTAAATAACAAGAGAAATTTCTGCAACTATTTTATATAATTTACGTTACAGTTACCACAATTAATTCATAATTGTGTTTCTCCATTATACGGCTCGTGTTCATGACCACGATCGCATATTCGATCCACACAATTTATCCCTAATTGTAAATAGCCCTGTATGAATGGACCTAATTATTCGTAATTGTCCTAAATACTAATTATCCTATGGATTTAATTATTTATAATTATCCTACCTACTGGCTATACGTATGTATGGAAGTACACCCTACCGCCGTATGTTTTATGACTATTACTACAATACTAATAAATAATCCTATTCCTACCTGTCTCCTTTTTATCGATTTTACTTGATTTCAAAAACTTACTTATTTTCCTGCACATATGTGTAGAACTAACGTAATACTAGGCTGCGTCTATTATTACACTAAAACGTAACTATTTTTATACGATTATACTACATTTTTACTTTATCTTATTTTTGTTCCGGTTTCTAACATTATGTATCACTACAAGAGTACTTAGTCTAAATATCGTCAAATTATGTTATACACCTAGCATTTCTCGCACCAAAATGTGACCCTGTCCTGAGCTTGTCGTAAATAATTGGTTGATTTGACACAGCATCGTGCGTCCGCCCTCGAGTCCATGATCTGGCTCGACAGTTTTTGGTGGGGCGGCGTGTATAGTTTGTATACACTGCTGTGCGAAAGTTCTATATTTTAATAGTATGAAATAGACTATTTTATTCTTAACGTGATACTTAATTTACAAATAACCTATTACTTATCCCAATTTTTATTATAATGCCTTAAATTATATCGATAATTATCCTTATTCATTGTATACTTATCACTTACAGTAGCTAACATATCCTTATTCCTAGAACCTGGTGGTCGACCTCGACCTTTCTTTACTATAGTCTGTTCGGCTTCCGGTGTCAATGTTGGCGGGCCTTCTGTGCTGACCTCCAGTTGTATGATTTCAAAATGAGTCAGCTGAGGAAAGTCTTCATCATACTGTGATGTACTTGTATGTTGAACAGGAGGAGTGGAATTCTGTTGAGGGCTCGTATTAGGTGAGTCGGTATTACTTAACTCTGAATTCCCCTGGGGTCCATCCGAGTGAACCGTAGGTCTCCGTATGGGTGGAATAACTTCCCCAGGCCGTACATAGTATCTCCTTAGCTTTTCCATATTGACATTAAACCGAATTAATCCACCTCCTAGCTTTCTCCCCTCGATGGTATATACGTTGCTCCGATAGACTCCACAATATTGTAGGGTCTAGAAAATACAGACATTAATTTTTTAGAAAAACCTTTCTTCGTATAACTATTACGTAATAATACTAGATCTCCAACATTAAATTCAAAATCTCGTCTATTTAAATTATAACGTTGTGCCCACTGGACACGACTATTTTCTATAGCAAGTCGAGCATGCTCTCGTGCCTCGCGCCCTTGCTCGTGATACCCGATTGTCGGCTCCTCTCTAAATAATGGCAAGGACAAATCCAGTGGCTGTGTAGCCTCCCTTCTATATAGGCAGAAAAACGGGCTCATCCCTGTTGTCGAGTGTGTACTAGTGTTGAGTGCAAAAGTAATTTGTGGCAGTGCCTCATCCCAGTCTCTCCTAGATTTACTTCGATAGGACCGAATAGCTTCCATAAGAACATCGTGGCTAGCCTCTACACACCTATTACTCCTTGGCGTGTACGGGCTGCTGGTGATATGGTTAGTTCCCAGTAATTTATTCAGCTCCTTGACCGTGTTGTTCAAAAACGACGTTACATTGTCCGATTGGATAATTCGTGGCGCTCCATGTTTAGTCACGATCTCCTCCATTAGAAATTTTGCGGTAGTTGCGGCTTCACAATTTAGGACAGCTTTAGCTACTAGAAATTTTGTCAAATAACAAACAGCAGTTAGTAAATACTTATTGCGATTAACAGATGTATTTATCGGCCCTGCGTAATCAATTTGAATTCGTTCGAATGGTGCACATAGAATGTCTATAAATCTGAATAAGCCAGCTGGCTTGATGCGAGGCACTTTATTTCGTTGGCAGCTGGAACAAGTCCGCACATATTCAAACACATCCTTACTCATAGTAGGCCAAAATAAAGTTTGTCGAATTTTATCCAAAGTTTTCTTTCCACCCAAATGTCCCGCAATTTTGGAATCATGTAATCATTTAAAATTCCTCTCCTTTGATGGCACGGAATCACTTATAATAATTTATGCTTCTTATATTCAGCTTGTCTGAAATATAGTATGCCATTGAGTACTTGATAATTTGCTAAAGTTTGAACTGGGCTTCTTTCAATTGCTGTCATAATTTTGGCTAGTGCTGGATCGGCTAATTGTTCCATTCGGTAATTGTAGTCTCGTGGTACTGATGTCAAAGTCCATATGGACAGGTCCATATCTGCATTATGAGTCCTTGACAACAAGTCTGGTAGGAAGTTGATCTTGCCTGCTAGATGACTAATATTTGTGATGTTATAGGAGTTGAAAATCATAGCCTGTCTGAATAACTTCGGTGACATAGGCGTCCTTTTTGAGTTGATTAAGCTGGGCAAGGTTGAATTATCAGTCTCAATTTTAAATGGAATGCCCTTCAAGAAGTGAGATAACCGCTTCAATCCAAAAACTATTGCTTCCATCTCCAACACTGGAACCTAGTAGTTCTTCATAGCAGGAGTCAAAGACTTGCTAATGGATGCTACTATTTTTTCGATAGGTCTCCCATCAACCATATGTGTTTGAAATAACGTACATCCTAATCCAGTTAATGATGCGTCTGTTCTTAATGTAGTTTGCAATTTAGGGTCTAAGTGGGCCTGAATGGGAGCAGTTGTTAATGCTAATTTTAGTTGTTCAAAAGCTTCTTGACACTCCGGTGTCCAGATGTAAGCAACATCCTTCTTTAGTAAATCGTTGAGGGGACGTGCTATTGTAGCTAAATTTGGTATGAATTCCGAATAAAAATTTACTGAGCCCATGAATGACTGAAGTGATTTAACTTTGGTGGGAGGTTTAATTTTCCGAATGGGATCAACTAATTCAGGTGTTGGTTCGCGTCCGTCTTTACTTACTAAGAACCCCAAAATTTCCAATTTTTTAAAACCTAATCTACACTTTGACGGTTTTAGCCTTAAGTTATTTTCTATTAATTTATGGAAAACTTTGCGTAGCGAACTGATGTTTTGATCAATGTCTTCCGATGGTACTATGATGTCATCCAAATAGTGTAAAAGTTCGTAATATTGCAAATTTCCCAGCATATTCACCAAAATCTTACTGAAAAAGCTGGGTGCTCCCTGGAGCCCGAAGCTAAGCTTCAGGCACTCGTAGTGCCCATGTCTCGTTTTGAAAGCTGAAAGTGGGATAGATTCTTCATCAAGTAGAATTTGATTATAGCCTGCTTCTAAGTCCAAGGCTGAGAAAATATTCTTTCCTCGGAACCGGTGTAGAATCTTGTGTATTAAAGGTAGCGGGAACAGCTGTTTTCTAGTCTGGAAATTCAATAATCTGTAATCGCAGACCAGACGGTACTGTTTCTTGGTCGGATCGGGTGATTTTTTGCTGACCAAAAAGGATGGGCTGCTCCACTCACTGTTAGACTCCCGTATGGTTCCGTCTGCTAATTGTTGTTTGACTTGCCGTGCGATCTCCTTATGTTGAGCTTCACTTTGTGAGTGAGACCAACTCCAACAACCACAACCGCCGCGCTACAAACACCGCAACTACAACCACTGCTTCTTTTTCTGAAATCTAGTTAATGTATTGGAATGTAACCAGCTGCATCTGCAAAACTAGAAATAAAATAAAGTTCCCAAAAAAGAAGTATGGAATTATTACCATCTCAATTTATACAACTTCGCCCACCACTCCTCTAGTGCAAGCACTAATAAACACCAATCTCCCACTTCTAACCACTGTAAATATAAATTGCACTAGGGGAGTTTTGGGGAAAGTTTTGTAAATTGAGATTGTAATAATTACATACTTTTTTTTTGAACTGTATTTTATGCCTAGTTTTGCAGATGCAGCTGTTTACATTCCTATACATTAACTCGATTTCAGAAAAAGAAGCGGTGGTTTTGGTGGTTGCAGCTGCAATTTTGGAATTAGGTGTGGTGGTTGTAGTTGTAGTTGAGGTGTTTGTATCAGTTTTTGTAGCGGTGGCTGCAGCGGTGGTTGTGGTGGCCGGAGTGCCGGTGGTCGTGGTGGCAGAAATGGCGTATGATTACACCTGGGCCGTGAGACCTGAGTTCATAGCGAATCAAGTGTAAAAACCCGGGAATAATAAATGCGGGATTGTAATCGAAATGCAACATCATAGACACACCAACATATTATTTTAACTATCCAATTTGCAACTTAAATTTAAATTGTATAACACCTACTCAATACATAGGTACCTAAGTATAAATAAAAAAAGTAAAATAAGTATTTTGGCAAAATATACCTACGATTAAAAGTGGAAGATCCCTGAAGGTTGAGCTTCAGAAGTTACATTAAATATGAGCATCCTATACATTTTACATGTTGCGACATTTCCTTGCAATCAGTAGTTGAAGAGTTTTTTTGGCAAAACGGGATAAGTCCATTTTTTTCAAAAATGAGATTATATTATGCGTTACGTGTAATATCCAACTAGTTACGTTACTGTATTGCATGGTAAAGGTCAAAGTTCTACCAAGGCTATTTTTTAAAATAGTCAAAATTTCGTTTTTTTTGGCAAAATAGGATAAGTCCACTTTAAGATTTTTTGTAAAATGGGGTAAGTCCGCCTTAAACATGCATTTTTTATTTAACCTTGTTTTGGTATTTCGTAGAAGCCAATTCACGGGCGTAAATATATTTTAATGCAAGAAAAAATTTAAATGTTAAAAAAGTTTGATTTCACTCCAAGCGAACTGAATTTCATCTCAAGGTCATTTTAATCTATAAGTTATTAATTTTTTGGCAAAACGGGATAAGCCCACAATTTAAAATTTTTGAAAATTGTCTACAAAATTTCAGTCTGTATAGATAAATGAAACTTCTTGAAATAGCGCTTCGTCAGTTGAAGTACCTATAGAAAAAAATTGAGTTCAGAAAAAGAAACCTGTTGCCTTTTATTCATTATTAGTTGTTACTGTAAAATCTGCTTGATGGACTTATCCCGGTTTGCGAATTAACTCTTTATGTTGTTAAAAGCCAATTTTTGAGAGAATTGAACATTTTAGTATAAAAATTTGAACCTCTCAGTCCCGCGTAGCATTACAGACCCGCGCATTATTAGACGATATCGGATAATATACGGTACATAAAATCATGACGTTTGGATATTTTTAATACTGTCTACTAATACATAAAATTTCTGGCAAGGAACAGCGTTTAGTTTCTTGTACTGGGAGGGAAAATAAAATACAAATTTGAAAAATTCATGCTCCAAAATTGTTACGGCAAAACACGAAATTCCACGATCAAATTTCCCCAGTATTTTAAGGTAGAAGGGCCAATACTAACCTCTCTGAAGCTATTTAGTCGCGGTTTCTATCATGTATCTTTTTTTAGAGGTTATTTATAGGTCAAAGTGTGAATCGTTTGATAAAACGCATTTGCTTCACTTTTTTGAAAAAAACTTCCGTGTGACATGATTTATGTGACCTTTGTCACCAAATGCACACATTATGTAATAGCAAACAAGTCAGTTAAACGTATCTTGGTCCAAACGTATTTCGTTTACCCCCTCAGTCTCAGTCGCTTTCCCAGACCCCGCAGTAAGTGATGGGTTAGTGTAAGTACCTATGTATGTAATATGCAGGGTAATGCATACGCCTCAATGATGTAATGACGACCGTTTGGTTGCGAGGCCTGGGGCAGTGACTCAGGGGGTAAGCGGAATGTGTTTGGACCAAAATATGTCTAATTGACTTGTTTGCTATGACTTGTGTGCATTTAGGGACAAACGTAACATAAACTAGGTCGCACGGAAGTTTTCGTTCAAAAAATTGAAATAAATGAGTGTTATCAAACGGTGCACACTTTCACCTATAAATGACCTCTAACGAAACGGAAACACTCATCACACTTGCTTACAATGCTTACATGATTGGGGGTTGTAGGAAATTTTTCTCCAGGACGAATTCCTCCCGAGCATTTTCCTTCCAAATTTGTACTAACAAGGAAAGATCACGAAATCACGACATGGGCGCCGACTTTCAACTTAAGATTATGTGCGTTGGATAGACCTATGGCAGTATAAGCAAACGCACCACTAATCATTTTTGTCTCAGGTCACGTGTATCGAGGTCATAGGTCATTTGCGAAAAAACGAACATAGGGTGTTCATCAACCCACGTGTTCATTTTTAATTTGCATGTTAACTCCCATAAGAAAATTTTATTTTTTATTTCGCGAAAAAATTCAAAAATATTCATTAACGCAATAAAGAACGAGAAAACAACTCCGTAGAGACTTTTGTCACTAAAATAGTTTGGGGTCGTCCATAAATTAATCATGTCATCAAAATATAAATATTTTTGGACCCCATAACGCCCAATTGATTGTGATCGTATAAATATGGCTACCTTTAACATAAGCCAGAAATATCCAAGTAGTCTCATCTGCCCTATATACCGACGTCATTTATGAACGATCCCATAACCATTAATACTTTTATGTGTTTTCGTCAAATTGTGTGCACTTGAAACTTCAAAATGTACAATTTATTTATTTCTTTAAAAATTTATTTCTGACCTGAGCGACCTCGTTGGATTTTTACCAAGTAATGCAACCATCACAGTGGAACTGAAACTGTCATGTCATAGAAGAGGATTTCTCAAAAGGCTGAAGATGCTACTGCACTAGCTCCGTACGTATGTGAATGTCATGACTTTTTCTAATTCTTGTGCTATTTTCTAAAACCCTTTAGACTTTTGTAAAATTCAGACATTTTCATTTTTTCAGAACTCCAACAACGAAATTAGTTACTGTATTTCCTCGAATAAGCGCTGGGTCGTAAATAAGCTTTGGGTTATAAGGAGTTAATCCCCTAAGCATATTGGAAGCATTAACGTACATATTTAAAATATATGAATGATAGTAGGATTCCTATTTTGTTGAAAGTTATCTCCAATTTAATATGCATTGTTTTGTCAAGTGCGATTGTGCGATAAACAATAACACGGAAAGGGTTGCTTGAGGCATCATTTTGAAGGAATTAGTTTCATATTTTGATCGCCAACTTTAAGAAAGTAAATAAGCGCTGTGCTCGAATCGGCACCAAGCCGCGATTTATTTAAAGAAATAAATAAATTGTACATTTTGAAGTTTCAAGTGCACACAATTTGACGAAAACGGTTGTAGGATTATTCCTACCCGGACTTTTCCTACCCGGATTATTCCTACCTGGACTATTCCTACCCGGACTTTTCCTACCGACGACCAAACCTAGGACTTTTCCTTCCCACGTACATAGAAATAACTTATTGGGCAAAGATATACCCACATTTTTTGTATTGTTTTATAAACTTGAGTTATTTTAAATAATATAGACTTGCTAGTAAAATAGTTTTTTTAACTTTATTACCACGCAATTTCTAATAAGACTAAAAATGCATACTTGTTGCTTTGTTAAATGCTACCTAAATTGCATACATTTCGCTATGTAAAATTGAGCTACAAAAAATTAAAAATTCTTTGGCTTTACAGTTAACCGTGCCAACCCAACATGTGGAGAGTTGTTTTGGCAAAACGGGATAAGTCCATTTTTTTCAAAAATGAGATTATTTGTGTTATTTGTTCTGTTCAACTAGATACATTACTGTGTTGAATGGTAAGGGTAAAAGTTCAACCAGAGGAATTTTTAAAATAGCCCAAATTTCGTTTTTTAGCAAAGCGGGATAAGTCCACAAAAAATTAAATTAAAATTTTCTAAAACATTCCAGAGGTCGTCTAGGACTATGAAACTACTTGTAATTACGCTTCGTCAGATGCAGTACCTGTAGAAAAAAACTGAGTTACAAAAACTCAACCTATAACTATTTATTCATTTTTCGTTGACCCTGTAAAGTTTGCTTGGGTGGACTTATCGCGTTTTGCAAAAAAACTCTTCATATAATATTTAGTAATTCCTACCTATCTACATAATTTACCGGAATTTTGAAACTTTTGCAATACTAGACCAATTTCATCGTGCCATATATCATTCGAAAGGTAATCCCTAGTAGAATTCAAATAAGATAATGCGCCTCTATTATTACTAACAGTTTCCATGACAACGGTCTTTTAATTTTTCAATTTCACCTAAAACGTGTTGTATGGGCTACAAACTCAAAACAAAAAAAATGGTGTCTCTTTATTTTTTAAGAGCTTTCAAATGATATATCACACGTCAAAATCCTTTAAATTTTTTAAATTTTCATTTATGTTTTTTTCAAACCATTTCAAATTTGATAACACGCGTTCGTCCACTTTAAGTTATTTAGATTTGTCTAATTGTTACCGTTCCAATGGTATACCATTTTAGTGTAATTTCATTGAGTTACCGGTCGAAATATTCATTTAACACAATATTTAATGTTTTAGCGGGAAATTCAAAAATTGAAATTTTGAATTTTTGGTTGCATTACAGAAATTAATTACGAATAACATAACCAACAACACATTGTGCGGCCTAATTGCTTCCCTTAATTGAAAACCTGTAAACTGAATCTAAAATTTGGCGGCAAATTCAAAATGCCTAATTTTGCTGTTAAAGGCTGCCATGAAACAAGGGCTAAAGCCCTTGTTTTTAAATTCATGTTAATCATTTACGATAATCAATGCATAAGTACAAGAAGAAAGGATGGCGTCAGTCCTTGGAACTGCGACCAGTCTGGGTAGGAAAAGTCCTAGGTTTGGTCGTGGGTAGGAAAAGTCCGGGTAGAAAAAGTCCGGGTAGGAATAATCCGGGTAGGAAAAGTCCGGGTAGGAATAATCCGTTTACCACTTACACTAACCCATCACTTATTGCGGGGTCTGGGAAAGCGACTGAGACTGAGGGGGTAAACGAAATACGTTTGGACCAAGATACGTTTAACAGACTTGTTTGCTATTACATAATGTGTGCATTTGGTGACAAAGGTCACATAAATCATGTCACACGGAAGCTTTTTTTCAAAAAAGTGAAACAAATGCGTTTTCTCAAACGATTCACACTTTGACCTATAAATGACCTGGGAAATGTCCGGGATAAAAATGTCCTGGCTAAATTTGTAAAGTAATTTTATACTATTTACACTGAGAAATTCTGCTAATAATTTATACGGAATTCTTTTGTCTTGGTTAAATTTTAAGCACTTGTAAAAATCGATTATGTAAACCAAAAATTTGCACACATGTTTAAATTTTTAAAATCAGTTCATTTTTCTTAAACGTATACCTACTAAAATGATACTTACTACTTACTAAATCGAAGAATAGGGTTCGTTCTTGCAAGTGCAAGTTGTTATAAGATACTTTCCTTCCGGAATTTTTCCTTCTGGACGCTTCCTTGAAAAACGTTTTTCGAAAAATTCTTAAAATATTTTCTTACATTGTCCCTATGCATCAATTCACAATCTAATCTGATTAACCGCTGGACAAGAAAGAGACCCATGGAGCTGGAACTGGATTTGATGTTTCCATGAATGATGGGCCGCGTAGCACGAGTCTATCGCGAATCTTGTGTAAAAAACCGGGAATGCTAAATGCGGGATTGTAATCGAAATGCAATTAGCACATCATGGAAACACAAACATATTATTTTAAGTATCCAATTTGCAATTATTTAAATGGTATAATACCTACTCAATACATAGTACGTATAAATAAAAAATTAAAATAATTACTTACATAAGATAATATCTTCGATCGTAGGTATATTATACCTACGATTAGAAGCGGAAGTACCTAGAAAGTTGAGCTTCAGAAGTTACATTAAATATGTACATCCTATACTCCCCATACCCCAAGGTGAAAGCTAATGAAAGATTAGAGACTTAACAGTCGTCTCTCCCTTAATGAGTTTGAATGTTAACAGCGAGAATGACAACAAAGACAGTCAGGCATCTCTTAATTTGTAAAGTAATTTTATACCATTTACACTGAGAACTTCTGCTCACTATTTACACGAAATTATTTTCTCTTGGTTAAATTTTAAGCACTCGTTAAAATCGATCATTTAAACTGAAAATTGTCCAACTTTCTAAAATCCGTCCGTTTTTCTTAAACGTCTACTGAACTGGTACTTACTACTTACCTACTTATATTACAGACCTAATTACAACGACAACGATGACAATGGCAGTCACTTCCACGTAATTTTTAAAAATATTTTTATACCATACTGAGAAATTCTACTCAATATTTACATAATTATGAAACAGATTTCTTAGCTAGATTTATAATTAAACTCCATATTTAATGGAGTTTGGGGTGCTCTGGATTTCGGTGTAATTGGAATTTAGAATAGGTACAGGTTCAGCAGGTAAGTACGAGTTGAAGTTGTTATAGGATACTTTCCTCCCGGACTTTTTCCTCCCGGGTGTTTTTCTCCCAGGCATTTTTCTCCCAATTTCGTACCGATAACAGTTTTCTCTCAGTATCAAAAACGCATCACTAAAATAAACAGTGCTCCTTTCCAGACAATGTATGCAAATATCTTTATATTAAAAATATCTACAGATACCTACATTTATTGGGAGGGAAAGCTAGTCTATTTTAGTGATACGATTTTGATACTGGAAGGAAATTGTTCTTGATACAGATTTGGGAGGTAAAATCCCGGCGGAGAACGTCCAGGAGAGAAACGCCCGGGAAGAAAACGTCTGGGAGGAAAATGTCCGTAATTCACAAGATGTAGACTTATTATCAGCGGTAATGTTTTCCTGTTGAAAACTGACGCGACCACAATTAACCGATTCTACCCGTATTCAAAATTTGAAGTAAGAAGCACTTTTAGCTAGTTATTAGGCTGAGAAATTCGGATAGGAATTTTTGTAGATTGAATATTTTTAAGTACAGGTGCATGCCAGCACCTGTACAAGATAATTAAAGTTACAATTATGAAAAGAAATACGAAGCTGGGGGGAGGATGGCAAATGGCAACACTCATCAACCATCCTAACACAATCGACTACATAGAATTTCTAAAATTGAAAATTAAAATTTTCCGATGTTTTGGAGTTTCGCGTTGACGGGTTTTTACGTTACGTCTAGTCGAAATCGAAGGCTGAGAAATTCGGATCTGATTTTTTTTAATGAGATTGAATATGTTTAAGTACAGGTGCTGGCATGCACCTGTACAAGATAATTGAAGTTAAAATTATGAAAAAAATACGAAGCTGGGGTGGGGAATGGCAAATGGCAAAACTCATCAACCTTCCTAACACAATCGACTACAGAAATTAACTAATGTAGAAAATTAAAATTTTCCGATTCCGATAAATCCGATGCTTTGAAGTTTCGCGTTGACGGGTTTTTTATGTTATGTCCAGTCGAAATCGCAATGACGTGGCGGTACGCTAACGGCGTGGGAGGGGATGTGCAAAAATTACAATTATTCATGTTCCGCATGAACTCTTGAGATCCTGAAATTGTTTTTTAACTTATGGTATGTACGACAATGTAATAGGATGGGCGGCTAAAACCCACTCCCAGCTTCATTTGAAGATGTTTTAAATGCATGGCTCCAATTAATTATAATAAAAATAATGTCGGCGGTTAAATTTTTGTTTTGAAGAAGCTCTCAAACCATTGGCTGGCTCAGAAGTTTGAGATTTTATAAATAAAAGATTCAAAGGGGTGGCGCATCCACTGCGCCGCGTGGGTGACTGGACACCTCATGTTAAAGATAGCCGTTTACACTGTGCTTAAGAGAAAGACAAGGTGGGTCAGAATATTGAGTAAATTTGGGTGGCGCCTTTTATGTATGACCCAGGTAGTGGTTTCCTTCCAGGCTCTTCGTTTCCATGTCATTGTGAATGGCGAATGGGAAAATTACTTAAAGTTCCTTTCTCCTTCGCCACATCGCCACAATGCTATTGCCTACCAAGTGAACTTGTTAGGTACCTATGTAGGTAAAACGCAATTAAGTCAGGAATAATCGTAGTTTAGCATAGGTAGTAGCTAATTTTGAATACAGGCCATTTTTTGAAAATAGAACTGATTTTTTAATAGGTAGAATGTGAGTAGCTTTTCGATTTATTTGTTCTTCTTGGCACTCGTAAAATGGTTTTTATGAGTGTCTAAAATTTTTCAAAATACAGTTCATTTTTTAAAAAAGTATGTATTAAAAACTACATACAATAACTTAACTATAACTGGTTATTTCTTACTCGTAATTACGTGCTTTACCTGTGCCTATTCCAACTTCCAATTGGACTGAAATCCAGAGCATCCCAAACTCCATTAAATATGGAGTTTAATCATAGATCTAGCTACGAATTCTGTTTCAGAATTCTGTAAATATTGAGTAGAATTTCTCAGTGTAAATAGTATAAACATATTTTTTTTAATTACGTGCAAGTTCAACTGCCTGTCATTGTCATCGTTGTTGTTGTGTCGTTGTAATTAAGTCAGTAATATAAGTAGGTGAGTAGTAAGTCTCAGTTTAGTAGGCGTTTTAGGAAAATGGACTGATTTTAAAAAGTTGGACCTAATGTGTGCCAAACCATCTGTATGATTAATTTTTACAAGTGCTTAAAATTTAAAGACACAAGAATTCCTTGTAAATCATGAGCAGAATTTTTTGGTGTAAATGGTATAAAATCAATTTACAAATTAAGCAAGAAATACCTGACTGTCATTGCCATCAATCTCACTGTTTGAGTGTTTACATTCAAACTCATTACGGCAGAGAATACTGTTAAGTCTCTAATCTGCCATTATCTTTAACCTTGGGATATGGATTGGGACCAGGAAGTAGGATGTACATACTTAATGTAAATTCTGAAGCTCAACTTTCTAGTTACTTCCATTTCTAATCGTAGGTATGTTTTATGTAAGTACTTATATTAATTTTTTTTATCTATACGTACCTACTTATGTATTGAGTAGGTATTATAAAATTGAATTAGTTGCAAATTGGATACTTAAAATACTATGTTTGTGTGTGAATGATGTGCTAATTGCATTTCGATTACAATCCCGCATTTAGCATTCCCGGATTTTACACAAGATTCGCCATGTACTCGTGCTACACTGCCCATCATTCATGGGAACATCAAATCCAATTCCATCCCCATGGGTCTCATTTTCCAATTAGATTTAACTGATGCATGGTGACAGTGTAAGGAAATATTTCAAGGATTTTTTAATTTTAAAAAAGATGCAAAGAGCTGTCAGTGGATAAAGAATTTTTGTCGAATTTCTAAGTCGTGATAGATCGGGAGGGGTGTGAATTTTTTAATATTACCTAAAACATTCGGGGGACACCCCTACGAAAGTAAAGGGAGGAGCCTTTCGTCAGGACATTTAGAAAATTTGCGTTAGATATTTTTCAAAAGTGCAAAATGTTCGTTTTACATGTTTTTGAAAAGGTGTAAAATATGTTATTTACATGCTTTTAAAACGATGTAAAATATTCTATTTACATGCTTTTAAAAAGTGTAAAATACTCTAATTCAATGTTTTTGAAAAGGTGAGTAGTATATAATCACTGGGGGACAATACACTCTCATGTACATACCAAAGTTGTGTGTGAGCCACCTAGCGGTGGCGTGTGCGACTACGTGCTACGGGCATACATAGCATAATGTGTCCAGACGGTGTCGTGGGTGTAGTGTGATGATGTGTGATGGTCGATGGACGTTGAAAGAGTGAGTGGTACGGATGAGGGGATGGAGCGTAATATTGGTGTGTGTGTGTGTGTGTAAACGTGGAATAGAGTATATGATGGATGTATGTATGATAAAAATGTGTGCGCATGTAGAGTTAGAAATAAAAGTGAGAGTGAGATGACGTGAATGCAATATAAAATGGAATAATATCATGTAAAAATCGTGAGATGAAATAATCATGATGCATTGAACATATTATGTAAGTAAAAAACAAAATATTATTAATATCAAGGATGAAATGGTTTTGAACACGTGAAAAGAAAGTAACATGCTATGCAATGGAGTGTACATAGTGGTGAGGAGCCATTTAAACGACATTGGAAAAACTAGCACTAAAGACTGAAGCAGGTACATATACAATGTGATCGTAAAGAATACATGAGAGTGTAATGATATGAAAACTAGTACGAGGTACATATAGATGAGAAAAAACGTTTAAAAAACGTTTTTTTAAATCCCTGTTTAAAAACATTCGTGTGCGCATGACTCATTGTATTCTATATATAAATATATAAATTATCGATCAAGTACGATAAAGTTATTGTATGCAAGATACATATGGAACGGTTCCACTTGCAAGACATGGAGACAATCCCCTGTGTGACTACAGCTAACATACATATGTCAAGTAGTCCATTCAAAAGACACAAAGACATTCTCATTCAAGGTGATATGAAAGGTCCATATGTAAAACGTTGCATTAAAATGCATGCATGTATTCTTAATGCTTACAAGTGTGCACTGCACTGTTACACTACTGACCAAATAAAAAAGAGAAAAAATACTCCAAATCCAGCGTAAATTACACAACGATATATATATATATATATTTATTATACAACATATACATGAAACGTACATTTTGTTATTATCGTAACTTCCAATGACCATATGGAAGGCTGTAATTTATATTGTTAGGATCTGGATAAACTCTATTAATGTCAAGACAATGAAAGCTTATTCTATCAACTTTTATGTAAAATACACGATGATCATATGACCTTATATAATTACTAGTTGTATTAACAATACTTGAAGTTTGTACAATATGTTTTAATTCTTCGTGTTTAATATTTTTTAAAGTTGCTTTGGGTGTACCTCGACTTTTTATATCAAAAGTACCATCAAAATATAATAATGAATACTGTTTGCTTTTTCATATTACAACTTCAGCAATATCAAAGCTTTCAATTTTCCATAATCCTCGATCACCTGCAGTTCGATTTCTTAAATTTTGAATATGTCTGAATTGATTGAAAAATGAATTTGTTTCTGGAATTTTACTAAAGTCAAAGTCGTCCATGTTATCAACCAACTTTTGAAAAAATGTATTGTTAGGATCTTCCACTTTTACAATAGCTGAATCTGTATCTTTGTTAAGCTGATGTAAGCTAATATCGTAAATACCTTTTAATCCTTGATAAAATTTAGTATAATAAATAAATTTACTCCAATCCAAACACCATTGACCCATGATTATTGGTGTATTCAGTGTAACAGTTTCTGGATATAAAGTAATCATACTTAAATCTTTGTTCATTGTTTTAAATGATTTACATCTTGGTGATGAAATTAATTTTGCAGTTAATAACCGAGATTCTGTAAATTTAACTACAACATATTCTTCACAATTTTGTAACGTTTTTCCATATACAGAGTTGTTATTTAATTTGTATATATCTTTCTCAGCAGTTGTAGTAGCAATTTTACGCTTTTGAACATTTGTTTCAATATATAGTTTAAAACATGCCAACTGAGTGAATTTCATTCCGCAGTGTACTTTTGTTAATTTCATACCCATATCTAGGTAATATTTTAAAAGTTGATAATGTACTACATATTCATCTTTGTCATTACAAGTCAATAATAAACGTGGTTGTGTCAAAAAAGTTTTTGTTATTTGAGGCATTCTATCAAATTGATCACGTTGCCCCTGTGATAATTCTTCAATTTTAATTTGATATTTTTCTGGACAAAGAGGCATTTCTGAATAACAATCATGGATTTCATCAGGATACGACAATGATACCTTTAAAAGATATCCTTTATTGGGTTCAATAACAGGATTCTGCCAATTAATATGTGATAGAACTGATTCTTCAATCCATTCATAATCTGATACTGGATACTCTTTACATAATGCATCCGCGTAAAGAGCGTATAAGTCAAAATAACACAAATGAGTTCTCATTTTATTCGGATCAAACGGTATACTAGTGTTTTGTTCATTATTAGCTACAACATGTTTTGCAGTTCCAAATGTCATACCACCCCTAATTCCTTGCTGTACTAAATCAATCATACGTTGATCTCGCAAATACTCAATATTAACACCTGTAGTGAATAACATACACTGCCAACTGTATGATGAAATTGTTGGACAGTACGTAGGATCCAACTGATATGAGTTTATATTGGTAATTCTGTAGTTTTTCCACACAATAGCTAAGAGAATGACGTCAAGCATGTTATATAATCTATTATAACTTTTAAAATTAGTAATATTAAATGTTGCACATATATCCTGCACAGCTTGCCACTCATCATCTGTTATTTTTGTATTTGTCAGCTCATTATCAAAATACTCTCGATCCGGAACTGGTACATTGTTTTGTAAAACCTCTTGCGAAGTTAAAAATTTGTACGGATAATCAATCTTTTTTAATAATAAGTTTCGTGAGTTTGAATTAGGTTCTGTGATGTTAGATTCAGGAACCATAAACGGAAAAGTATCATCAATTAAATGAAAATGTTTATTTTTATCTTTTAAAAGATTTGAAACAAGTGTGCTTAAACTTGAATTCATAAATTCACATGAATCAAGAAATCGTATGGTTACATTATAACATTTAGTTGGTTTTAAAGGATTTTTTTGCGGATATTCATGTCGTGTTTTGATTTCCATTTGAATAAACTTTTCTGAGCTACGAGCAATGACACTTACATCTTCAGTTCTGAAATGCTGAGACTTTAAAGCTGTTGTTATCAAATGTAAATCAAATCCATTACTATTATGACAAACACATGGTAGTTCATATTTATATTTTATTTTTAAATTACAATTCCGGCAAATAGCTCCAATATTACTTGCATTGCCGGTGAAATGATTGTGGTGATAAACCTTATGTACCAACGAATAGGGAGAAGAAGAGGGGTCATTCAATTCTTCCTCTGTTGAAAATGTCTTTTTACAAAGTGAGCATTGAGTAGCTTCTTCAAATTCTTTTAATGTTTTAGCATTAGGAGTTACAAAATTGTTTGTACTTTTGATGTTTAATATTAATCGTTTTTCCCAAAGAATTACCCGTTCAAAAAAATGTTCCATTATGTTATCACGATCATAAAATTCTGCCGCGACAACGTTTAATGAAATTCCAGTATTTTTAATAATAAAAATACCATAACTAGCTGGAATATATTCACTTTTAAGAACAGTAGATGTTCCACGATATTTATTTACAGGTTTTGAAAAACATTCAAAATCATAGTAGAACGTAAAAGGAAATGGAAGAGTCATTTCAGGACGATTAAATGTAATTGACTTTCCTGCACGTGGAAAAACAAATTTTTGACCTTTTAAATACACGCAAATATGAATATGACACTTCATTTTTTCTTCATTAATAAACATTTTTAGACATTTAGGACAGTAAAACATTCGATTTCGTGTCTTTCCAATGAATTTACTTATATTAGTAATTAATACAAAATGATGATTATCATTATCATCTACATCTATATATAGAAGTAAATTCACAATTTGAGTAGTTTCAATTTCACTGATGCGAAGAACAATAATGGTTTCATTGACACAACCTAAAACATTAATAGCAATGTTGTTATTTCTTTCAAACATTGGAATATCATGTTGAAGATCAACTGGACCGAATTCCATCCCAGAAAAATCAAAAAATGCAAGATATGGTGTCCAGGTACTTGGTCTACAAAGTATTGCAGAATTTTTGTGTTTGTTCTCATACCAAAAAATACTTGCAGCCACACAATAATGGAAACACATGTCTTCTGAATTTTGAATATTTAATTTGCCTTTTTTGTTATTTAACCATCCAGGTAAGTGTGTATATCTTCTTGTTCTTATTGGATTTAATAATTCCAACTCACCTACTGTAAATTGCAATGACGGAATCTTTTGTACTCTCCAATTACTTCCTCTCTCAACATATTGATGAATGCGTTCTAAAATTTCAGAAGTTGCTGATAAAAGAAAATTCTGTATATTACTTGTTTGATGTAAATCAATTAATTCAGTATACCAGTACGTATTTTGTTCACGTAATGTAATTAACGGTCTTTGGTTCTCATCTTCTCCACTCACTTCTTTTTCCCATCGTATTAAAATAACCATTTGTGTTCTAATTCCATTGTGTCTGGCTTGAATGACTTGTGAAAGCAATCGAGTTGATGGTGCTTGTAGATTAGTCATTAACGTTTGAAAATCTGTTATTGGTTCTTGAGGAACGTATATGTAACTCACAATTGCACCTCTGTTACTTCTGCTATACTCTTGAAATATAGACAAATCAATTCCAGAATTTCTTCCACGATCTGCATGTCCTCCTTGTTGACCATCTAGTAAACATTGATGTGATGCAAGATTTGGACAAAACCGTTGACAATGTTCGCATTGATGAACAATTTCAATATGTTCATTATATTGTAAATGTGTTCTTGTCTTAAATGGACAGCCTACCATTTGACACTTAAAAACCTACAAGTATTTGAGATTAGATTATGTACAATTATAGTATATATGAAAATACGATACAAACTATGTGAAACTAACAACTTACTCTTGCGTGTGATTCTCCAATTCTCTCTGCTGATGGAAAGACAGAACTTTCATATGTTATACGGTTATTATTAGTATTACTGCTCATTTTGATGTCTAATATGGAAGTTATGACAATTTATTCAAGTGTTCTGTATGAAAACTCAAAATGTAATGACCAACTCAGTAACGCATCTATACAATGTTATATGGTTTGTATGAGATCTAGTACGCATGTACATGTAAAATGGTTGCAGAACAACATAATAAGCATATGATGTGACACATACGTTTAGACTTTTTTTAGGAGTTAAAAATGTAATCCACACGATTTAATAATGTTTTAAGAAATATTAAACTTGTGCAATACAAATGCCATATACTTGATTGCAAAATTGCAGGTTTAAACATTCTTTAAGACAAACATGACTACAATTACACATTTTTAATAAACATTGACGTTTCAATTTGCAACACCATAAACGTTCAATCAATTATACAGCACAAATCTAACATAAAAGTAATAAATGTAGCAAGAAATATTAAAAATCTGCACAGTACAAATGACATACGTTTGATTAACAAATTTGTAAGTTTACACTTTCCTCGAGACAAACATCAACACCATTACAAATTTTGATAAACATTTTTTGTTTGTTTGTTTTTTTTTGTATTTGTTTTTTTTATGATTAAATGTTATTTAAAATTATATTGACAAGAAAGGTTAGTCATGGTAAATATATAAATTATGCAAAACACATTACATAACAATTTGACAATTAGAATTTTTTGTTTTCTCATGACAATATTAGTAGACAGGGTCAAAAAATGTTGATAAAAGTAAATTATTTAGCTGCAGATACAACCTTCTTACATGCTTTTTTCAAGTATTGGATAAGAAGTTTCATTTTCTTGGGATAATCGAAACTCAAAACACCTCCTGGTGAATTGAATTTTTCTTGTTGTTGTGGAGGTGCTGGTGTGTTAATATGTACAACATATGTACTCATGTTGTTGTTGTACACTGCACGTAGTCGACAAGATCCAAAAGTAACGTTTGCATATTTCTAGAATTCACGCTTTTGATTTGGATCAATACTTGCAGTGATTCTGGATCGTTTCATACCCTTAAAAAACAGAATAAATAAACCATTCTCACCAGAGTTCTTATGTTCATCAATTTGTTTGATTATTTTGTTAACAAAGTCCATAACATCAAATGCATCCAAGAACGAAATGGAAATTTTGGTAAACTTTACTCCAGGGTTTTCTCGTGCCATCCAAAATTCATATGTTTGTGAGTCGTTGTTCCAAAACGATTTGCAACGAATTGACCTGTGAGAATCAAAAGAATCTTCAATCTCTGTCACATTTTTTGGATCGCAATAAAATTTCCAGTGCCAAGGTTTGACTTCATCTAGTTTTTGCATCTTCTTTTTCTTTTTTGCAGTCGGGTCATACATTGTGAGTTGACATGATTTATCTTCTAAAGATGAAGGATATTTGTAATTTCCTAGAATTTGAATTGTAGCTAAACGTTATGACAAGTACAAAGTTTTTAAAAATTAGACGTTGCCAATAAATTGAAGAAAAAATATGAGTGTAACTTTTTTGTTTGTATTTTTCCATTGTTTTTGCCAAACGATATTGTAATTCATCCTCACTGTTGTTCTCATCTTCTGATGATGAATCATGGTTTTCTAAAATATTACATAACATAAAAACATCAAGTTTTTAAAATTAATGTATTTCACATTCTGATATTTATAATTTTAATTTTTTTTTTAAATATACGTTTCCTCATTTGTGTTTGCGAAGCTTAATTACTTCCGTAATCACTTTCTTCAGAAGTACTACCTTCGTTTGAAGTCTCAGTAACAACATAACAAGCATCTAATAAAATTTACAAAGTGATAAATCAATTGGAAAAACTCAACACATAATACATATATGCATAAAAATAAAAAAATCTTACTTGTTTGAACTTCAGACTTTCTCTTTTTGTTGGATTTGGGTTCCAGTACTATTTCGTTGTCACTGTCAACTGCCATTGCATTTGCAGTAGCTCGAATGGGTTTTGCTAGTTAAAATAACATTACATTAAATTTAAATAATTTTTAAAGATAAAATTTATAGATTTGAAAATTAATTTAAAGTATTTTATACTCAATTTTATAGAAAAAAGAAGCACTACTTACACTTGATGCCTTTGGGCATGTTTGATTATTTAGATGTATTATTATGTGAATTATACAAAACGTACTTTAGGTTAAACTTTGAAACTTCAAATGACGATATTTGTCTGACGACTTTTACTTTTTGTATCAAAATTGAATCTGCGCATTAGGGTGAGTTATTTGTTAACGTTGGAGCTGTTGTAGCAGTACCGGCACATTGTAGTTGTGTTCGTGTAGTATGCCATGCTGTATACAAATGTGATCCAATTGAAAATGCTTTGTATACGAACAGACATGAAATCATTATAAATGTAATGCAGTGCACTGTAATAATGAAAGAAATATATTAGAAATTTAATATTATTACAAACATTATACAACTTTATATTAATAAAAACCCTTACTTGTTTCAGTTTGTTTAATATCACCAGTTAAGTATTTAATTACTTGCACGAGTAATTTGTTATCAAGTGTAATTGGCAATTCTTTAGGATAATCTTGATCATTTATTTCATTATAATATTCATCATAATCTGATGAATTACGATGCAATGCAGTATTATTTAATAAATTTTCAATCAAAACTGATAAGGATTTGTTTTTTGAATATGAAAATACACTTTTAGAAATGACACTGTTACAAAGTATACAAACTATAAAACTATTTACTATATATACATTCATTATTATTAATATTATTATTATTATTATTATTTTTGAAATTTCTTGGAATATTTTTTTTTACTTTTGTAACACTTTGAATTTAATGTTTTCGTAAAATGTGCTTTATGGAGTGTGCACAATTCATGAAAAGTTCTCCAATGGGGTGTAACAAATTCACTACTGTTGCTATGCAAAGAATTATCTTTAGAATCCAAAGAGTGTGAATCACATGTTACTGTTGACCCCCCTAAATTGGAAATAGACTCTACCACTGGAGTTCTTGTCCTATCTTGTTGAATGTGTTCATTTGTGTCCAATGGAAATGAAAATTTTGAAAATGTATTTTCACGAAAATAAGTAGTTGCCACGAGGGATTCATTCTCACGCATGCATGATTTTGTTGAATTTTCTTTTTGAAATAATGTCATGAGCTTATCGTACAGATTCACATTATTAATCTTCATAACTGTTGCCATAATGGTCTTCTGATTCAAGAATCACACGAATGCGTTCGTGATTAATGATCACTACAAATATTGTAGAAAATACTGCATGTAACAATTGAAACTCTTGCATACATATCTGCTTAATATGGTGAATGCACTTTTCTGTATTTACTGATGTGTGATTAATGTGCTGTAAGTCCCCCTTTGCTTTTGATGATGGTGTTGTAGCGTCATGGGACTGCAAACGAATGCTTACAGTAGCGCACGCTTCAACAATTGTTCCAACTCGTGATATTACAGAAGGTTTTACACATGCAGTAAATAAATATAAATTTCCTAATCACTCAACTATTGCTATAACTTGTGTAGCCGTTGCTTTAGTAATAATGTCACAAAACGTCGCTTTATTGTTTGCATGAGCTAAACTATACAAAAACTTATACTGTAAATCAATTACAGTCATTATGGGGGAGGGAAGAGAACAAATGTCTTCATGTTGGAATGTATATATCACAATTTAATGGATCTGGATAGATGTTTGATCTTGCAAAGTATTTTAAGTTTGTAGACTTTGGATGTAAATCCAAAAACAGATAGCCAAACCTTCTAGAACTTACAGCTTTTCTAAATGCATCTTGTAGGAATCGTGTTTCGCCGAGAGCTATTTGCCTACTTATACATGTTATAACACTTTTGTCACGCTTCTGATTAAATAAAACAAGATATTGTGTAGCCAAATTGGTATCTCCTAATTTTTGTTTAAATGAGTTTTGAACTATTAAAATCACTGAATGGTTTCGGTGATGACTATGTTTTGTAAAGTAATTGCACACCAACTCGTTTTCACTTCCACTTTTTGAAATGTTTGACATTTGATCATCAATGATTACTAGCATTGGAGAATCGTTACACGTTTCTAAATCCCTAATGTTGTTTGAAAACGTGACATTTTTATCAAGTCTTTGTATTTCAAAAAATTCATTTTGAAAGTCATCGTGGATATACAATACTTTTTCAATTTCAGTTTTAATAATATTTTTACGATTTAATATAAAATTGAGCACAAAATATGTTTTGCCAGTATGAGGAGGTCCTTGTACTTGCATGCAAAAGGGTGCTTCCAATTTAAAATCAATTATGCTGTCATCATTTATGATGACGTTCTATGCTCTTCTGCAGTCTTTTTCGTACTAATTATTTTACAGGCACACTCAATGAATTCATTTATTTATTGGTTTTTACACACATTATGTTTACATACACAAACCATACAAGTTTTGATGTTATTAGATTGAATTGTGTACTTACCATAAGGATTAAAATTACAAATAGATTTTATGAATTGTACAACTTTATGATCATTTATTTTGACATTGAGAGTAAATTGTTTTAGAAAAGCTACAAAATTAGTACCTTTTGCCATTTCATAAATAAACATAACAGCATACTGACCACATACATTTGATATTTGTGATTGAAGACTTTGACAATTTTCAAGTTTTATAAATTTAAATGGAGGATAAACAATATTTTTATAAAATGATAAACTTTTACCATACGAGTCAAACATGTACCATTTTTCTGGTGCAATAATCCAATAACTTATCCAATGAGTTCCACTGTCATTTTCCACATCAGTATTTTGTATAATTCCAAATGGAAAAACATCAAATTGTGCAATTTGTAAAAGATTATCAGCAGCCACAATATATATTGGTACATTATTGATTCCAGAACACATAAATAAAATACGTAAAGCCTCTTGTATGGAGGAATTATTCATTGTTGATCCGCAAATGTAACACGTTTGTTTTTATCAATTTGAATAATATTTTGGAATTGACAATACAGAATCACATTAATTGGCTCGTCTAGAGGTGAACGGAATTTCATTCTCACTTTAACTTGTCCAGCTCGGTTTAACACAAGACCATTGCTCACGTTTGGAAGTAGTTGGAATGTTGTCATGACATTTCCTACAAGTTTAAAAGTACAAATATGTGTAAAAACATGAACGCTTCTTGTTATTATTATTATTATTATTAGTATACTTTTAAACTTACCTTGCGTATAATTATCTCTCGTAATAAAATTTCCAAGAGAAGGATATGCTGCTGCAGCTTTTAATGAATGTACTCCAAGAAAAAAATTGTCTGCACCCGCACCGTTTGGTGTCTTAAAACTAAATGGAATAACTTTATGATCTACTGCATCACCATTCCGCATCAGAGAGAGTTCAGTAAGATCTTTGTGTACAAAGTTAAATGGATTCGTATCGATTGAACCATTAAACGCTTTGCTTTTGTTAAACTGCACAGTTATCATTGTTGGAATGCTTGCAAAAAATATTGTATCGGTAGTATGACTTGTAATTCCATTAGAAATGGTAAAAGTTTTTATTTCCATATTATTACATGGAAATTGAAATTTCTTTCCTTCATTTAACATTCTTCGATGATCATCAATTATTGAAGGTGCAACATTTTTATGTCTCACAAGTAATATAATAATAATAATAATTTATTCATTGGGTCGATTTAACCGAAGTTCATACAACCAGACTCAACCAGTCACTGTGGGTGAGGAAATAGGAGGCTACCGCGTTAGATCGTCTCGGTCTTTGTACCCTTTCACCTATCCCCGTCCCCTCCTCCACAGTAAAGGAGTCTCATTCCCTAGGCTCCTACAGTAAGTAGTGGTCACTAAGGAGCACCGAAGGAGATTGGGTTTCAATCAACCATCCAGTGACGTTTACCGTACAACACAGAGCCGTAAACGATTAGCAGTGGCCGAGGATCGAAGCCGGGTCTGAGGCTGTAAATTTCGTTACAGTCTGCAGTCCTAACCACTCACCCAAGCACGCCTGCTTCTCACAAGTAATATTGCTTCATTTATATCAAAACGAAATGGTGTTCCATCAACTGATGGCTTTTCTGTAATTGCTGATGTGAGACAAAATTCTGGTAGCTGTCTTCGTAAAAGTATTCTTAGATTACACCCTGGTGGAAGATATCTATTTTGATTAAATATATTGCAAACTAATCGACCTAGCATTGCAAACTGTTTAGAACCTGCAACCAGTGCATAACGTTTATTAAATCCATGATTTGTTCCATCTTTTGTAAACACATCTGGATCATCATCAGGATAATATAATTCATTCAGAAGATGATCTTGTTTTTCAGCAGGACTACTAGATATGACACGTTGAATATATGCCAAAAATCCATAAAGGTTGTTGGAATCAAAAACTTTAAATCCATTGATATATACTTCTAATTGAGAAAACATGGCATGAAAAAACAGATTACAGGGTGCAACAACGTCATTTTCACCCAAAACTGTACCACTTTTGTTTACGATTCTTACTACTGTATTTAACAGTATATCATTAGGATCAATGTATTCATCTGTGTCACATTCAAATTCAACAGGATTCCAATTGTCCTTTAGTGGATATTTTGAATACACTTGTTTGTATTCACCTGAAAATATTACAAACACAATTTAAAAACTTACTATCCAAAATATTTTGAAAAATACAAAAACGTTTTAGTTATGTTAAAACATGTACCTTCACCAAGTTGTGACACATCTTGATTTGGAATATTTCCCAAGTTTAAATTTGAAACTAGAGATTTATTTGATCCTTTATAGAATCCACTTTTATTTGTAAGTATGCTTCCCCCCTCCATAATTTAAAACGTTATTTTTTTACACGCTTTCGTTTATTTGTAACTCCTTTTCCTCGTTGTTTAACTGTCTTTGATGTTTTTGGCTTTGAAGATTTTGATGCTTTACAACACTTGCCACATCCAGACTGTAAACGGTTTGAATTTGATTTTGACTTACGCGCACCTTTTCCTACCTGAGGTTTGTTTTTACCACGTGTTTGGTTATTACCTTTACCTTTTTGTGGTTTAGATTTAGTCAATGACTTTTTAATTTTTTTATTTTGAATGTTTTTTATTGGAATTAATTCTTGAGCTCCATCGTCAAAATCACCTGCACCACCCATGTCTTTACTCGATTCACTTGTTGTGTTATGATTGATAGATGCATTGTCGTGAGGAGGTTCAAGTACACACGTATCAGTTTCACAAAAAATATCTCTCATTTCTTATTCGTAAATAGCCTTAAAATGAAGTTTCACAATAGTTTGACTTTCTGGTTTAAACTTGAGCTCTTGATTATATTCATTTGATAATATAATTCGTATTTCACGAACATGATCACGGTTTAATGGCAAATACAGTACTGAATCAAAATCTAAAAACGTTTCACTTTCATAATTCTCACTTAATTCATAGTCACGTAGCATTGGCAAGCATAGAGGAGAATAAATCTGATTGTTCACAATATCTGTCAGTATAAGAATTCTTTTCGATGGTATTTGATAAGATGGAGTGATATCATCCTGTCCTTTATCAATATATTCTATTTCATCTTCTTGAGTAACAATTCCACGTTTAACAGGTAATCTTGTATCATGTTCAAATACACTTGATTCTGGTATTCCAAAATAATTACATATAGCAGGAGAAAAATGTATTTCAATATCTTGTCTCATATCGTTTGCAAACAAGTATCCATTATTTATTTAAAATTGAATAATAGTATCAGGATAAATTTGGTTTTCAAACGATTCATTCATCATATTTAACACATCTGAAACATCCATGGTTTCGGGTTCTTTCAGTAAAACATTGTAAAATGTTTTTAATCCCAAACGTACATAAACAACTTCATTGTTTTTTATATTATCAAACATTGATAAATTAATTGGCACTAAGGATGGATATGAACCAGGATAAAACTTTGAGTGAATCAATCCTAAGCAATCTACATGTTTTTCACTAAAATGAATATATGAATCCTGATGAGGATCATTAAATGTAAATTGAAACTTGTTATTTGTTGTGAAAGACATTTCTATTAAAATCCCATATTTTTGAAGGGTATTCATAATATTGGTAAAATAAGTTTTGAAATTTGCATGTCCATCTTGAATTTTTTTTCTTGTATGTACTAAACTTTCAAAAACTTGATACACATGCACCAAATTATCTTCTTTTTCCCATTCTTGAAGCGTAATCGTAAATTTTGCTTGATTAAGAATTGTTGCAAATGCTGCTTTATTTAGAAATCCCATACAATTATATGTACCTGCAGTAAAAATTGTTTTATTAAAACCTAATAAACTAGTTAATTCTGGTGATAAACACACTTGTTTTTTAGGACTAGTGGAAGTATTTGTTAGTATCAAGAACAATGTCCAGGATTTTTGATCTAATAATAACATTTCAAATGAAATAGGTATGTTTGTAGCTTTAACACGATCATTTAATTCATTCATCCAATCATTTAACCGTGTTTTGTTTTTTAAAATAGTCGCAGTTTTGATTTTTATTGGTGGTAAATTAGGAAATAATGGTCCCACTGGTAAAGGTACACTAATGTTTGGTTGTTGTTCGTGTTCTTGTTCTTGTTCCTGTGGTAATGCTGTTGAGGTTGTTGCATCGACCACTTCTTGTTTTGATGCATCATATCGAATTCCAACCAATCCAACTTCAAATCGGTCATGTTCAAAATATAATCCAGGGAAAGGCAATTTAGTTACAAAATTAGTACTTCTATTTTGAGGTGCCTCTGAAATTGAAGCATCACTAGTTAAAGTGACAAACATACTTGTTAACGGTCTAATCATTCTGCATGTGCTGATTCAAACTTGTAAAGAGCCCCACGTAGCTCTTCATTGTTGATTAAATCTTCTAATATATAACTGTAGGGAAATGTGTTTTGTACCCTCTTTATGCGAAATACTTCCGTAGTAAAAGTGGATTTATAACCTTTAAAATATAAACACTTTACATTACGCTTTTTAAAAAAACACAATTTAATGACATTTTTAAAATCAAAATTTACCTTTCTCGAAAATGTCTTTCACTTTTGATATACGAACTAGATCACCAACTTTGTAAATGGAAGGTTTACGAGCAGCGGCGGATACAGAAATTTTGTCTGGGGGGGGCTAACAATGTTAAGCCGCCATATTGGAAAATGGCCGCTCCTATCTCCACAATGTTAAAAAATTTCCTTCTGGGGGGGGGGCTAAAGCCCCAAGCCCTCCCCTTCTGGATCCGCCCCTGTTTACGAGTTGCACCAGTTTTATCTCGCTCAATTTCTTTTTTAAACATTCGGCGCCAAATATTATATTCATTATCCTTGGTTACTTGGTTCGGGGCCATATCTATTGTCCTATTGTAACTGTTATTTAAAGCATTTGTGAATGATTGTAATTTATTATTAATTTTTTAAGTCTTATTATGTGTTTTGTATCTTTCAAGTTTTGAAAATAGTGTACGAATGTATCGTTCTGCAATCGAACTTTTGATGTGTGAATATATATGATACAAAGTGATACCTTGAGATTTTAAAAATGCTCTAAATTCTTGTGATGTGTATTCGTTTCCACGGTCAGTAAACAAATATACAGGTCGTATTTTTCCAAGCTCTTTAAAAATTGACTTAAAAGCTTTGATCATACTATTTGCACTTTTGTTTTTTAACAATCTTGTATATCCTTTTTTGCTAAACACATCAACAACAATTAAAACAAATGTATTATTGTTGTTGTGCTTAGATATATTCGAAATATCAGCTAAATCTGATGCAAATATTTCATTTATAAAATTTACTCGTATTCTGCGCCTTGAAAAATTTTTGCGTGCATCTCTGTGAATTGCGTAGGATTCTAGTTTTCTTAATTCTTTTACTACCTCATCTTTGTTTGAAAATTTAGTTCTATTCTTTAGAAATCCTGAAAGTCCTGAAAACGACCCTGAAAATCTTTGGTTAACGTATGATTTTCGTATTTCTGACTGAATGTCTTTTTTAGTGCTTGTCTTAGACATGATGTTGATATGTGTATCTTTACAAATGAGCAAAGTTATACTAACAAGAAATGTTTCGAGATGATGAGATTTATTTGTTCACGACACATTACACTGCTAAAAACTTTTAAAACGTTACTACATCAATACATTGAATTACACACGCTAATACAGATGTTTGAGACATTACAACACGCCCACAGCTTTCAAAATAGAAACCAATACGCACACACCTTATCATGTTAAATTTAAAATAATTGCAAAACTTGTGCATTTAATAAAAAGTATAAAAGAATACGCTTAATAGTTTTATAACATTATATTACATCAATGCTCACTTAATATGTTTATTTCTATAAAATTAAACTAAATCATTACCCACCTAATTTTTATATTACATCAATACCCACTTAAATTTTAAATTTACATTACATTTTTAACACTTGAAATGCATTCACAATAAATATACGACACAAATCATAATCAATTTTATTTTTTATTTTTTGAAAAGTTACATAACTTAAACAAATTTGTTTTATACTTTATACAATCACAAATGTGATTTAGTTATTGTTACATCATGGTCGCTTAGACAATAATATCTTGAGTGTAGATAATCTAAAAGAAGGGACATTTTTCATGTGACTTGGAAAACACATAAGTCGATGACAAAAATGTAACGCATTAGCATAAATAGAGGTAAATTCCGGATGATTATTAAATTTTAAAAGAATGGTACAAAAGCTAACTATTAAAAATTCTATCATCAGATCATTGCAATCTTGTAGAATTTGAGTATCCAAAATTGAACTTTGAATCGCAGCTGGTATAAATACATTTTGTCTTGAATTTATCTTTCGAATAAATCCTCTCTGCTCTATAACAATAAGAGATGACTCAATGTTGTTATTTGCATTAGAGTTATTACCTTTATTAAACATAGCTTGAATCAATACAATTGGAATACAACTTCCAGACAAAAACGAAATTGCGCCCAATATTAATGCTGTATCTGAATCATATGTAGCTAGATCTTTATACATTAATCCAGTTATATTAGAATACGAGTCCAACGGTCTAATAGTGATGACCTTTTGTGGCTTTTTAGCATACCAATGTTTATTGTTGTTTCGATAAGGAGGCATTTTGCATTGTTTTTAAAAACTGAAAAATAAAATTTAAAATAGTATTAATATCATTTCATTTTATTATTGCAAACTATTTAAACAAAGAAAATACGTGTTTTAAAATTAATAAAAATTACACAATATTAGTTTTAAGTTTTTCTGACAACCCTTCTCTTCTTTATTAATTCATCGCCATGATCTAACGTATACTTTGAATCATACCAGTATGTACTGGATTGTAATGTCTTTCCAAACAACGCATTAGTTAACTGACTGGTATAGCTCTGACAATTTGACTGCTTAAAATGTGATGAATCTTTTGCTTTTTGACATTCATGACAACAGTTTTCAATATTTTCCTGAAGACACCAACCATTACAATATAGTTTTTTCTTTTGTTGTGTATCTATTGGCTGCCAGTGTGACATACAACATGTTGTGCAAATCTTTTGAGGGTATAATAGTATTGTTTTTACAGAATTATAGGTCTGTTTTGAATCGTAACATTTTTGACACAAATACCTGAATTTTGATTTGTGTTTATAACAAACACTTGTGTAGTATAAACATCCATTGCAAAAACCATACACGTATTCAACATCGTAGAGAATTTTGTCGTATTTGTAAAAATTTTTTTTGTTGTAACATGTTGATGAGCAATCAAATACTTTAGGACTATTCCCAAAGCAAAGGTTACATTTATCAACAACAACAAAAGTGTTTACACTTCCTACTTCTTTAAGTTTTATATACTGGAATGAAACTTGCGTGCATCGTTTGCATAACACCAATACTAAACCATGGTTATGGTTATCGACAAATGTTTGATTTTCTGGTCTGCAAAAACGTTTCAACAAGTTATACTTGGTATTCAATGCTGATATAACACTAGGAGGTTCTAAACTAGGATACAATAAAGTATAATTTTGTTTTTTCATTATATTAATAATTTAAAACATTTCTTCGACTGCAATATTATAGAATCGTTCATCGGAATCAATGAATGCTTTTGTAACATCAAACAATTTTGCACATTCACAATTATTTTCAATTTTATCTCGCTTATGAATGTCAATGCAAGCGTTAGTTATTAATTTTAATGTAGCCCTGTTGTGAATACTTTCAATAAATTTTATTACAGTGCAACATAAAAGATTTGAGTCACACATACGGTCATACCATTCTTGCCATCGCACATATGAGTTTTCACACGTAAAACAACAATGACATTTTAGTCCTGCTTTTGCAATACACAATCTACATTTGCATGGTTTTGTTGAAGTTTTCAAATATTTTTAATAATCACCAGAACTTTAATATTTTCCACTTATACCTTGTTCAATTCGCTTTTCCATTTTTGAAATGGTTTTATATTATATGCTTCAGAGTAGTTGTAATTTAAATGATTCGGACATAATGTATTTGGCACAAAGTCAATATAAAATTCAGGACTTTCGTATTCCTTATCGTTAAAACATGGTTCACAAAGAATTATTTTGTTACACAAGAGGTATTCATAGGCTGGTATTCTACACTTGAGTTCTTCTTTATATTCTTCATCAGAATCAGGAACTAATTCTTTGTCATTGTACCACCATGTTCCGTTTGGATAGTTTTTGTTTCCCACACAGTAACAGCACGTATAGTTGTTTGTATTTAAGTATATTTTAGTATAGTATTCACTATTTTTAATATTATTATAATCAGATGCATTTAAATCAACTCGCTTTGCGTACAATGTGCTATAGTTTTTTAATTTTTGTCTTTCAATTACTCTACACCTGGAGCATAACAATTGATTTTTAAAAGTTTTTAATATTAATCCTTTACTTGTTGATGGGAGATTTAAGTATAAAGTGTCACAATATGTACACGACATATTATCGTGTCAACCCTAAAATTTTACCTTGTATTCTTACATAATAGTCACTACTTATGAAACTAGGGTGTGGAAATCTATGTACTTGTTTATTTAAAATAAATTTGTAGAATCGTGGATGAGAATTAATTAACAATTTTGTTGTTTCACAATTTGGTAAACACTGACACCATCCATTAAAAATTGAGCGCTTACAATTTTTAAAATAACTTTTGTCGTACCAATTAACAAAAACAATGTATTTTATTGGTTCTGTGCACAATACAGCTTTTGATAATGATTCGTTAAACCATTTTTCAAATAATAAAAAATATTTAATACATGTCACACAACAATGACAAGTGTATCCCAATTTTCCAATGCAAGACGTACAGGTACAAAACGTTAATTCAGTTATTTGTGATATTATTTTTGTTGCCAAGTTTAAATATGCACTACTGGATGTGGATCTCCTCACCTCAATGCCACAGATCGGATCCATAACACGACTGGCGTCAAACTATATGTGTAGTACACTTTTATACTATTTTCCAAGTCAGATAATCTGACTGCGCACATTGCATACATATTGATAAAACAAATAACTTTAATAATTATAATATATATATATATATATGTGTTGAATTATATATTGCTTTATGGACCATTTAGTATTCTCTCACAAATGCATTTTGAATACTGTGTGAATTATCATTTTGTAGTTAGGATGTGCTATGGAATTATAAACTAGACAAACTGTAAACCTCGACAGGTTCTTTGACTATTACTAACTACCCAATCTTCAATCATCACTGACTGAAATGGCTAAATGTGTTGTTTGTAGCTTAAGCATTTCTTTTACAAAAACGTACGTTGGTTTCAATGCTTTTTACTACAGTGAGATTTGCTATGTACATGCAGGTGAGGCGAAATGGAAAACACTCTTGTGTGTTTCAAATGCGATGAATAACTATGCAATTCCATGTAACATTTTTCAAATATACAGTATACATCAAACACTCGTGTAACGTAACTATACACAAAGTAATCGAAAGGAAGTAGAAGCTTAATTGAAAAATAAATATAAGCATGAGTAAAACGACACGTCTCTCTCTCTATTTATGGTTCGTGTCCTGTGCAGCATTTTATCTCATCGTCTTTGCACTTTTAAATTCAAGCACACAAAGACATACTTAAAGTTTTCCCCCTTCCCCTCTTGTAATTAAGTCCACACACACACACACACACACACACACACACAAGTTAGATAGATCGACTACCCTCAAGTTCATGTGTTTGTGTTCACATTCTATTTTTTTACACATACACAGTGCAGTTGCTTGTAAAATATAAATGCAACCAAAAGCACATTTTTATTTCCTCTAATAGTACACAATAGTTGCAATGCTTTTTAGTAGAATGAGTTTTAGTATGCACATGCTAGGTACCTGCAAGGGAAAACACTCTTGTGTATATCAAATGCACAAACTAACTATGTACTCACATGTACCATTTTCAACCAAGGAAGAGTGAGGCTAGAAAGTTAATCTTATGCAATATCACATAATAAAACTGTGTGCAGTTGTAGCAACGAGGGGGGAAAAAATATGGAATAACGAACGTAAGGTATTGATCGTCTTCGCATCCCTTCTTGCATTTTCACATGAATGCACACACAGAGAAACTCATAAAGTTCTCCCTCTTCTTTATACACTCACAATGCAAGTTAAATGGAACGTTTTCCACAAGTATATAGTTTGGTTTTATATGGTACTCTATTTATTGTATACTCAACGAAGATTCTTTTATAAACACTCTTTCCATTGGATTGTGAATCATGAATGTAAGCTTTTTTTTCCTTCCCTTTCAATTCCATGCAATGCTTGCAATGCTTTATAATAGTACGAGTTTTATTATGTGCATGCTAGTTATGTATAATTGGAAAAAACTCTGTGTATTTCAAATGCAATAAATAAATATGCACTCACAAATGTAGTTTGTTTTACGAAATATAGTCTTATATTGAACATTATATTTTATTTGTACTACACACAACACATAACGCATCATCATTATTAATTTTTTTAAATGTATTATATCATATTAAAAATATATTTGACTAAGGTACACTTACATCACACATTGGACATTATATATTTAATATTACACTTTTTTTGAACTGTTACCAAGTGTCGACAAGAATGACAAGGTTTTTGTTTCAATGAACACCATCACAATTACAAGATATTACATTTGTATTTCAACCTTACAATTGTATGACTTGACTTTATGAACACAATTTACATTTTATTAAAAGTTTGTGAGGGGACCTCCCCCCCCCCAAAAAAAAAAATTTATTTTTTCCCCATTTTCCCCATTCATGGGGTAGAGATTTGGGTACGTATATAACATATAAAAGTCCTATCTTTGTTTCGTTCTCTCTCTCACATAAACTTTTTTCTGTATCGCCTCTCTATACATCTATTTCATTCTTTCTCTCTCTCTTTCTATTTCTATGTACAAAAATGTTTTTTTCAGTCTTGCTCTCTCTTGTTTCCTCTATTCCTGTCTCTATATATCCATCTTTTCAGTCTTTTTCTTGTTTTCTTTCTCTCATTATTTCTTTATCCATGTCTCCATACATATATAAATTTCTTCTTTTTTTTCCTCCTTTCTCTCTTTCTTTATTGTCTCACTATATATCTATCTTCTGTTTGCTCTTGAACATTTTATTATTTTAACTCTAATACTAAGCACATTATCTACTAAATACCTGTGCATGACTGGTCCATTAAATCTGTGAATTGGGGTGTCCAAGCTTGGATTTGTATCCACGGAAAGAACATTACTTGATACGTGCCATTCGTTGTTGGCATTTGAAGCATTCAGAGTGTACTTGAAATTTGAGCTGATGTTGGATACAGTATTTGCGCGTTGAACAATGAACGTAAACCATGATGATCCATTGAATTCTTGCCTATTCATTTTGTAAAAAAATTTGTTGCCATATGCTGGGTCATCCACGTACACGCACGAGTTGGAATGCGTCAACTGTAATGGGTTATACGTATGATTTATTGTAAAACTCAATTGTTCTACAATAGAAATCCACGAATGCAGTGCTCCTATGTGGGCTTTCATTGACGCTATTGTTCCTGCATGCAGACATCCTACAATACAAAAAAGTTTTATATATTTAATTAAATTGATAACATCTTTTTTATTTTATTATTTTAAACTGTAAGCTATTTTAAAAATACATCTAACTACTACTGTTTAAAATGTATATTTAAATATACTTACCAGTTACGGGACAATTCATTTTTTGGTAGACACAAGAAGCCAGATGATTTTCATAATTGTAAATATTCAAGCTTGTACGACATCCGGATTCATAAAAGCAACATTGAGCTTCCCAAGAATTTATTACATTTTCCAACCAGTAGTTTCTTATAGGGGTAAATCTTGCTTCGTAGTAATACATTAGGTCTTCGTCTTCTACTTCCTCAGCATTATTTTTTGTTTGTTTTTTCTTCTTTCTTGATGCAGGGCCCGGTTGTTCTGCTCTTGAACTTATGTGCAGAGGTTCGACGCGCCTCTCAATCATTTTCTTTGTCGTCATTAATCCCCGACACGTAACACATAATGTATTTCCATATGGATCCTTTGGCAAGCTCGCGAAACATCTGCTGCACACTGAATGTCCGCGTTCACACATATTTATTATGCCAGTTAGCATGTCAGTGCAAACTGGACATTCGAAACTTTTTAATAATCGTTGGACTTTTGCGCGTATCGACACAAATCCATCTTCATCTTCTTGTGGAATTTGTTCGTTGATATGAGGAGCTCTTGGTTGAAGTGGTGGAGGCAATTGATCTATCAATTGAACCTCATCTTCTTCGTCTTGTGGTACTTCCATTTCACGTTCACGTAAAAAACGATTATCGAGTTCATTAACAACGTTAATAATAACTCCTAATCCTCTACTTGTACTAGCTTCCGTATTACTTTCCATGAAGACTATTTGTTTTTTGTAAACGCACTTAAAAAAATTCTGTTTAGTTTATTTACTTATACTTTTTAAATACTTATAATATATATGAAGAACTTTTTAAAATTTTCAAAGTTGCACTTTTAACGTTATGATTTAACGTACCTACTATTTGTACCACTACCCTTTAACTGAAAGAAACAGAGACAGACAGAGTTCAAATTCAAAAATAAATTCGCACTACCTACCACCCCCAGATAATATGTATGCAATAATACTATCGAATTCATTACTATTTTTATGCCATTGTCCATATATTGTAAGTTGTGCCATTCTTTATAATACATATTTATTATGTATATAAGTCAGTAAATCTAATGCAATATCACATAATACAACTGTGTATGTGCAGTTGTAAGAAGGGGGAGAAAACATCTGAATCATGAATGTAAGCATGATCACAACGATGCGGCTTCATTTGAGTTTCATGTCCTCTACAATACGGAACTTAATCGTGTTTGTTCCCTCTTGCTTTCCCACATTAACACATACACGCAAAACATACTTATAGCTTTTCCCTCATCGTACTCATCTCAAAATCCAACTTCCACACAACTATTAAAACATGTACATGTTTTGTGCTTTTACTTTTATATTTCCAAAGTACACACTGTCGCTGTAGTTCATTCTATTTCATATTGCTTTCACAGCCTTTATGCAACACTACCATCGTCTTCACTACTACACTCTCACTTTTATTTCTAACTCTACATGCGCACACATTTTTATCATACATACATCCATCATATACTCTATTCCACGTTTACACACACACACACACACCAATATTACGCTCCATCCCCTCATCCGTACCACTTACTCTTTCAACGTCCATCGACCATCACACATCATATGCACCACCCACACTCACCTACGAACCCACCCTAGCATCACACTACACCCACGACACCGTCTGGACACATTATGCTATGTATGCCCGTAGCACGTAGTCGCACACGCCACCGCTAGGTGGCTCACACACAACTTTGGTATGTACATGAGCGTGTATTGTCCCCCAGTGATTATATACTACTAAGGTGTAACATATTCTATTTACATTTCAAAACGATGTAAAATATTATATTTACATGCTTTTAAAAAAGTGTAAAATATTCAAATTCAATGTTTTTGAAATGGTGTAAGTAACATATTCTATTTACATGCTTTCAAAACGATGTAAAATATTCTATTTACATGCTTTTAAAAAAGTGTAAAATATTTTATTTACATGCTTTTAAAAAATTGTAAAATATTCTAATTCAATGTTTTTAAAATTGTGTAAAATATTCTATTTACATGCTTTTAAACAAGTGTAAAATATTCTAATTCAATGTTTTTGAAAAAGTGTAAAATATTCTATTTACATGCTTTCAAAAAGATGTAAAATATCCTATTTACGTACATGCTTTTAAAAAAGTGTAAAATATTCTAGCTGCTCAAACCTATCACATGTTGCGCTCTATTCAAAATCAGTTCTATTTTCAAAAAAAGCCTGTATTCAAAATAACCCACTACCTACGCTTATTCCTGACTTAATTGCGTTTAGCCTACCTACCTAATAGGTTCAGTAGGTAGGCATTTGCACGTTTTTTAAAAATGCAAAATGTTTAATTTACTTGTTTTTTGAAAATTGCAAAATTTTCTATTTACGTGTTTTTGAAATTTGCAAAATGCTCTTTTTACATGCTTTTGAAAAGGTGTAACATATTCTATTTACATGCTTTTAAAAAATTGTAAAATATTCTAATTCAATGTTTTTCAACAGGTGCTAATGGTAGTGGTGTTAATTATACGTGCTTTTGTAGTGTATAAAGTGTTTTATATGCATGTTTTTTAAAAATGCAAAATGTTCAATTTACTTGTTTTTTGAAAAGTGCAAAATTTTCTATTTACGTGTTTTTGAAATGTGCAATTTTTTTTCCTACATGTTTTTAAAAAGGTGTAAAATATTCTATGTACCTACATGCTTCTAAAAAAGTGTAAAATATTCTATTTCATTGTTTTTGAAAAGGTACTGATGCTAATGTTTACGGGGTTTTGTTATGTTTAAAATGTTTTATTTGCATGTTTTTTAAAAATGCAAAATGCTCAATTTACTTGTTTTTTGAAATGTGCAAAATGTTCCTTTTACATGTTTTTGAAAAGTTGTAAAATATTCTATTTACATGCTTTTAAAAAAGTGTAAAATATTATATTCTTGCGACATTCAGATAATTTGCGTTAGACATTTTTCTCCAGGAAGTTTTTCTCCCGGACATTTTCCTCTCGGATGTTTCTCTTCCAGCTCTGTGCCGAGAACATTTTGCTCGCAGTTTCAAAATCATATCAAGGAAATAAACTGTTTCTTTCCAGAAATTGTATGCAATCGTAGAGATTCTTAACATGAAACATAGATTGCATACATTTTATGGAAAGAAACATTAGGGGACCTGCTTTTTCCACCACTGTTTTTACCAACGCCAACGAAAACTGTAGAATTTAATTCCCTCTACCACCAATTTCTAACGCCAATTATCTGAATGTCACAAGAATAGAATATTTTACACCTTTTTAAAAACATGTAAAAAGAACATTTTGCACATTTCAAAAACACGTAAATAGAAAATTTTGCACTTTTCAAAAAACAAGCAATTAGAATATTTAACACCTTTCAAAAAATTTCTAAATAGAACATTTCACACTATTTAAAAAACAGAACATTTTACGCTTTGCAATAACATGTAAGTGGAACACTTTGCACTTTTCAAAAAACCTTGTAATTAACATTTTGTGCACGCACGTCATATTGTTTTTTTGACATAACTTATTTTAATTATAGTTTAAATTGGAAATGAGCCATTTTGATTCTTCACTCACGATATTACGTATTGCTCAACCCAGAAAATATTTCTAGAACCGCCCCTAATAGAAACTTATAATATTCAAAGTCCTAAGAAGTTATTGCAGTGCCTATATTATAATATATTCTGTACATGTTATTTTGGATGCTGAAAATTTCTGAAAAGAGATCCAATCCCAATTATGTGTTCAATACCATAATGCCTAACAACCAACGCTGTACCTACCAACTTCACTTTCACCTTAACTCTCGCGAGCTTGGGCTTGGGATTCGGATTTAGATTCCACATTTGGATTTTGGAACCTATTTCAATACCGCACAACCGATACAGATCGGAATCTGTATCGGCTGTGCCGTATTGGCAAATTATTTGGTTCGCCTCGGTAGGCGAACCAAATAATTTTATCGATAGGCAATGTATGGATAATGATGATGATGGGGATATACATGTACAGGATGCTATGCGATTTTATGTCACGAGACTCCTCAACTATTAGACTGTGTGAACAGGAATGACAGTTATTGGACACTTTCATTAATGTCGTCCGCGTCCTCCACCTCACAAGCTAAGCATTATCAATATTAGGTTAGGTTAGGTTAGGTTAGGTTAGGTTAGTTTAGGTTAGCTCCGCTTCCCACTTCCCATTTTGCATTTTTTTAAAACATGCAAATAAGACATTTTAAACATTACAAAAACACGTACCTAATTAACATTAGCTTTAGCACCTTTTCATAAAACATTGAATTAGAATATTTTATACTTTTTTAGAAGCATGTAAATAGAATATTTTAAACCTTTTCAAAAACATGTAAAAAGAACATTTTGCACATTTCAAAAACACGTAAATAGAAAAATTTGCACTTTTTAAAATACAAGTAAATTGAGCATTTTTAAAAAACATGCAAATAAAACATTTTACTTTTTACACATTACAAAAACACGTAATTTGCACCATTTGTATTCAACAATTTGCACGTTTCAAAAATATGTAAAATGGAACATTTTGCACCTTTTGAAAAACATTGAATTAGAATATTTTACAATTTTTTAAAAGCATGTAAATAGAATATGTTACACCTATTCAAAAACATGTAAAAAGAGCATTTTGCAAATTTCAAAAACACGTAAATAGAAAATTTTGAACTTTTTAAAAAACAAGTAAATTGAACATTTTGCATTTTTAAAAAACGTGCAAATGCCTACCTACTGAACCTATTAGGTAGGTAGGCTAAACGCAATTAAGTCAGAAATAGGCGTAGGTAGTGGGTAATTTTGAATACAGGCTTTTTTTGAAAATAGAACTAATTTTGAATAGAGCGCAACATGTGATAGGTTTGAGCAGCTTTTTGATATATTTATTATTTGTTGTTCTTGTCACTCGTAAAGTGATCTTTAAGAGTGCCTAAAATTTTTTAAAATACAGATTATTTTTGAAAAAAGTATGTACTTAAGTAATTACGTACTAATTGGTGAGTTTTTACTCGTACGTTCAACTTTTACTCACCTGCTGAACCTGTACCTATTCCAACTTACAACTACACCGAAATCCAGGGCACTTCAAACTCCATTAAATATGGAAAATAGCAATCATCATTCTTTTATTTTTTAATTAATTCTAAGGATGTTGGTAATTGCATAAGTAAGTACGTAGGTAATACTTATTAGTGAAGAGGTGAGATGATTGTAAACATTCATACATTCGTCTATGAAGAACCAAAATGACCCGATTCCAATTTGGCTGCAGGTGATCTGGCAGTTTAAAAGGAGTTTCTGGCAGTTTAGTGCTCATTTCGTGAAAAAATGGGTGATGTGGCAGTAGTGTTTATGGCAGTTTGGTCGTCAAACTGCCAGATTTATTTTGCACATAATTTTAAATAATAAATTTAAATTTACAATCGAATGAAAAATAAACGTTTTGCGAAAGGAAAAGATAAATTCTAAAAATGATAAATAATGTTGCAATATGATTATTGTTTAATAAGTGGCTGTCGAGTTGCTTGTTTCGGTCGTCCGCGTTTAGGTTTTGGGACGTTAATTTTGGCTACCTTCGCAGACAGGGAGAATTCAATCAGTTATTAGCAAGAAAAAGATGAGCTGCTTCTAAGCTTGAAAATAATTGAACTAACTTCCATTCAATTCTTTTGTGAACTATTTTTGAACTACCTACTTCAGCGCCTTGCGAAGACATGTTGTTTCTGACGATCACTTTTGTTGACTGAAGATAAAAACAGCTAAGGAATTATCAAAAACAGCGATATGAATATGGAATACATGAATATTAACATCAACAGTATGCAAAAACAACAAAAATATAAATAAACTATTCAAACTCCCAAAACATCCAAACCGGACAGTTTGTGAGCAGTAATTAGTAGAACTGCCAGAACACCTACTGCCAGAAACTTCTTTTAAACTGCCAAAAAGAATTATGCCTATTTAACTAGAATTAAAATGAGCTACGTCAAAAAATACAGTAAATAGGATAATATACATGCTTACGAAGCTAATCACGAGTTTCTAAAATGAGTAATTTGTTCTATTTACATGTTTTTGAAAAGGTCAAAATTTTCTATTTAAGTGTTTTTTGAAAGTGTAAATGTCCTTTTTACATGTTTTTTGAAAAGGTCATAATATTCTATTTACTAATTTACTTGTTTTTTTGAAAAATGCACAAGTTTCGTTTTACATGCTTTCATGAACATGTTATTTTCATTTTTTCTGTAGATAGTGCATTTTGATTTTAGCTAAAAATGGATATGGGTCAGTCTGGTTCTTTACAGACGAAATGCAAAAAATGTACAATTTTATTAATTAAAATTATTATTTATTATTCTTTAAGACAGACCACAGGTCCAGAGGTAACAAAGTATTAATGAATTATAATCTACATTACTTAATGCTAATCCTAATTAATATATTAGCTGGCAACTATTATATACTAAGAAAACTTAAATGATATAGCAGGGTTAGCCAGGTGACATAAATGACAGTGTCATAAAGTGAAATCAAGTGACATAAACTGACACCTCAAAATAAGAAATTTGGCAGAAATTGACATAAATGAATTAATGTCGGTTTATGTCGGTTTAGGTCATAAATATTAATGCCTGACTTGCTTGTTAGCACCACTTTTGTCAGTTTTTGTCTTATTTGTATGGCAAAAACTGGTTTAAACTGACATGTATAAACTGACAATGATGTCATAAACTGTCCTAAATAGGCACAAATACGTTTATGTCACTTTCTGCCATTTATGTTAGTTTAAGACCAAAACATTTGGTGGCGACAATTTTCAAAAATGTTGTCACTTTCCAAACCCTGTGATATAGCAAGAAACCTTGTAAGGGATGTTTTTATTATGTTTAGTGGTACTTAGTAAGAAAGAAGTACAAAGTACGTTTGGAGTTGAAGCTAGAATTTTTGAATTTCTAGTTTTTTAAGGCAATATTATGCAATAATAGGAAAATGTTCTGGTTATAGAAGTCAAAAGAACAAAACTATACAAGGAAATATTATTAAAATTGTAGAGTAGTAGTGAGTGGAGATTATACTAATAGCGTATGTGTTGCATTTAGATTACATGCTTACCTACCTACCTACGTATTTTCATTTGCATGGCGAGAAGCCAAAGAAATGCAAATTAGTTCTTAGTGAATTATTTTGTGCAGTATGTTTTGAACGAGTGGATCAGATAACAAAAAAGGAGGTAAAATTTTGTATAGTTGTTTACGCATGTGGCTGTGTTATGTTTAAGAAATTATCGTATCAAAATATCAATGCAATCCTGGTGAAGATTCAGTTTTTTTACACGTACTATGGCGTGTTATAACCTTGGAGCAGACAATAGAGAGAAGAGGACTTACTTACTTACTTGACTTCCAGGAATCAATTATGATATTTTACTTCGATTATAATATGATAATGACAATGAATATAATATACCCAGTCAGTTCAGTTTTAGCCTAATAAATATTGAAATTATGTCAGTGTACGTCTGTATGGATCGTAATCGCAGTGATAACTGTATCGTATTTATTATAGTAATTTGAATTGCTACAGAGAATAATATAATATAAATTGCGCGATTCGACATTAATTTGTCCACCCATACTCCATACAACAAACTGAAGTTTGACAGTCTACATTATTATGATTTTTAATTTATGACTTTGTTATACAGAGCCTAGCATAAAATATTAGTTTTAATGGATTTTTACGTATGCTCTTCTCCATTCAAATCGTGGCTAATTTTGTCAGTAGGCTCACTCACTTTCCTCCTGGACATTTTCCTTCCAACTCTGTGCCGAGGACATATTCCTTCCAGTTTCAAATTCATATCACTAAAATAATCTAGTGTTCCTTTCCAGAAATTGTATGCATTCGTATAGATTCTTAACATGAAAACATAGATTGCATAATTTTCTGAAAAGAAACGCTGGTTGATTTCAGTAATATGATTTTGAAACTCGCAGGAAAATGTCCTTGGCACAGAGTTGGGACGAAAAATTCCAGAAGGAATACGTCCGGAGAAGGAAACTGTCCTACAACCCCCTATGGTGTTAGCAGGGTTTTATAAGTGTTGCCGCTTGTCACTACCCTCCGCCCGCCTAGTAATTTTTTTCATGAACCAAACTTTTCAACCTAATTAAAATTGTTTTTCACTTTAATTTTTGAATAGGATTAGAATAGGCTGATTATGGTCGCGTCTGGGTTCATTAGGAAAACATTACTGCTGAAAGTGAACTTACAAATTGTTGTATACAGACATTATTTCCTCCTGAACATTTTCCTCCAGCACGTTTTCCTCCCGGATTTTTCTCCCCAATGTATGTATTCGTAGAGATTCTTAACATGAAAACAAAGAATGTAGATTGCATACAGTTTCTGGGTAATATCACAAGTTTATTTTAGTGATGTGGTTTTGATACTGGGAGGAAAATATCCTTGGGACGGAGTTGGAAGGAAAATGTCGTTGACACGGAGTTGCCCCATTAAACGCAGATACACACAGAGCCCTGGTCGGATTGAACATAGGGTGGTCTGGCAATACTGGACTCAGGGAAATGTCGGACGTTTAGATTCATTAGTATCCCAGATCAAGGCAGAACTGGGCTGAGGGAAAAGTCAGCAGTAAGGTTTTGGCCCAAACCGCGTTTAGCATAGGGAAGTCTGGACAAGTACGAGTTTGGGAAATGGCCGACATCCCAAAGTTTTCCTATTGCACTGGAAGTAACGTTACAACCTGAACGTAGTCCAGGACCTGGGCCTTGGTTTCATAGCTTAGTCAGACTGAGCGCCGAACAGCTGGAGTTTACCCTGATTTACGTTATGTATGAATATTATGGGTCCTTCCAGGGCCACAGTTAGGGCAGGCCACTCTCGTATTGTCAACTCAATACATTTAACTGCATCATAATACAAACTTTAGTGTTACTGCGAAGAAGGAAGAAGTGATTTGAGGACGCAGGACGCGTGTCAAAGTTCTTTTCGAAATTAGAGTTAGTATTTATTTTAGTTACAGGTATGTTGGTTACAGTTTACATTTAGCGACTAGTTATAGTGTTTTACTATTACCGAAGTATCTATACATGTTTTATTTTGAATTTGTTAATTTTTTGTACTCAAAACTAATTTGTGTCAGGGTTAGAATATTCTGTGAGATAAATTTCTGTTAGTGTCGTTTTACTACTAATGATAAGTGAGTATATTAATTTAAATTATGTTTTACTTACCTAAATAAGTAAGCTTTTGAAGGCCTAAGTTAATGTTTAAAACGACATTGGATATTGTGTCCTTTTTTCAATACGATCCATTCATAATAATATTTTATAATCTTCCAAATCAGTGCTTAGTGGAAATTAGGATGTTATAAATTATATTTGATTGATACTTTTGCAAAATCTGACGGTCTGAAATTGCAAAAATGTCAGTAGTGGACCAGGAGTAGGTCGAATTTGCTCGGTTTTGTCTTCTGAACCTAGGTACTTCTGTTTCTAATGGTAGGTATATTTTACTTAAGTACCTATTTTTTTAAAATTTTAAACGTACCTATTTATTAATTATTATAATAATATAATATAAATTTTAGTTGCAAAATGGTATAATCACAATAATATGTTTATTTGTATAGCTAGAAGTAATCATTCGTGGAAATATCAAATGCAGTTCCAGCCTCATGGGTCAAATCAGATTCAATAGTTGAGGCGTAACACTGAAAGAAAATCTTTCAAGAACTTCCACTGGTGAATAGGTTGTAAGGAGTCGGTGTATACTTCAGAATTTCAATTACGATTGAAAAGTAACATTATCTGCAAGATGCTTTTTCGCTGTATTTTCGTAGAAGTTTTAACCATCAAGGAGAAGTTGTAAAACTTAAGTTTTTCGGCTTGACATTATTATCAAAATAAATTATAAGTTCTAAAACTTGTTTGGTCAAAATAAAAGTACAGTTACAAATTTCAAAATAAAGCACATTTATTACCTGCCTACATGCAATAAATGCAAACCTGTGCCGCTAATAAGTTAATCAATAATTAAAATTATATAATGTCCCTCCTCAGACATGACATAAGTCAAGCAGCCGATTTAGATTGATGCGTTACAGAGATTACGTTATTATTTATTTTTTCTTTTCCCACCATCTAATTAAAAAATTTAACCAAGATTATAAAAATTAATAGAAAGAATAATAGAAAGAACCAGCAAAATTCCAAGCTATTGTTGTTATGGATGGCATCAGGTTTTCAACTACTAAAGTTAAAACAAAAATATTTTTCCTACTACTAACAAAAATGTCTTGATGTTTAATAAATTTTAAAACCTTTTTTTTAAGAATATTATTGTTTCTGACTGTTGATTGTTTGATAGCGCTGAAGTTTTAAATAAACAGCCACATTAAAAAAATAATTATTTTTTTAATTTCCGGGTCTTGCTACTGTATACATCCTGCCATAGTGTGTAAATATGCTATATACTGGTACATACATATACAAATACACATGTTAGCTTGCAATGAGAATGTTAATTTTTATATTTGTTCTTTACTAATTTTTAAGAACGAGGTAAATTTTTTTCAACTGTCATTCTTTTAATTGCATTTAAAATTAAATTAATAATTGCTAATTAACTTTAATTACAGAACTAATATTTAAATATTTTAAATACGTATAAACATTCAATAATGTAATAAGTGCATTTAATTAGGTTAATTGTATTTAATTTAATATAATATACATGTTAATCGCATTTAGAAATACGCAACTAGTAATTTATGCATACAATATAATGGGTACATACATACATAGGTACGTCACGGGTTCTACATAATAGCATTATAGTACTAAATATTAAACAGCCCCAAATTCTCGATCAAATTCTATCCATTTCAAGCATCCAGTTCAAGTCTCATAGCTATAACAGACATGTTGCCCTCTATTTTCATACTTTGTAGTTAAACAACACAATTCTCAGTGATTTAATCCATCACGGACTATTTCTAAGGGTTTTTAAGTATGTACATGTCCATTCAATCCCATACGGTTCCATTTCTATTAGCACCTTGTCTTCCGCCTCGTGAAATATTCCGCAACACTGTCCATGCCTCAGTTCTTTTACATAATAAATAGAAACGGTATCGCCCCCTTCTCCCATCATATGTAGTTGAGCAACACAATTCTCAGTGATGAAATCCATCAGGAATTTTCTCTCAGGGTTTTGAAGCACCTTGTCTCCCCCTTCGTGAAGCACGCCTCAACTCCGTCTGCTCCTCACATTTTACATACCGTATGATTCCTTTGCCATCGTGATCCCTCCAAACAATACAAATCCCCGCTCACTTTAAATTCCATCAATCTCAAATATCATATTGACTTCTCTCATATGATCAGCACTGGCAGCCACAGCTCAGCTGATTCTCATATCCTAACACACCGTTACCATGGGAACGCAATCCAAACATTAGCACTGGCTCCGGACTTCTCCACTCTGTCTCGTTACATCACAATGCCCATATACCATCCACACTCTTACACTACACTTCCTTAGCCCCAGTCAACTCCAATTATAAAACTCCAGCTCTCATTTCCTCCCATCAATCCCCATGACATTACATTAACATGCATTTAAATGCCCATAAGCTTAGCAAGGTTATCTGTCCTTTCAATTCTTCCCTATGACTTTACATTACAATGCAATTAAATGCCCATATGCTTACCAAGGTTTTCTGTCGTCTCAGTCCCACATGCCACATCATGCCTCAATCCTTGTCATGGCCGGGTCGGCTCCAGTCAATACTCTCGCGTACCACAACTACTACAACTACACCACCACTATAATGGACACATTACCCTTAGTATCGTTGTTGGGTGGTTTGATTGTAACGGTGGTGACCTGCTCAGATTTCAGCGAAGATTCTTCAGTTTACGTTTGGATTCGATGGTCTGATATTCATTTATTATTTGAGGAACTTTGTTGTATTTAGGTCGTTTTATAAAGTTGTAAAATATCTTCGACTCTTTTTATTTATATTTTATTTAATGTTTCGAATTTTTCGTGATCAGGTGGATAGTGTTTTGGCGGCTTTAGTTTACTAGAACCAGTGCCAAATGCAGACCGCTGTCCACCTCCACGGCTAATACCAACAGTAGTACTATTGACATGAATAGTTTCATGAGGTGCTAGTGGTAATTAAGTGACAATAAGATTTGCCTGAGTGCTGGAATGCACAACAGGCTTTGTGACTAGTGTTCTTTCATTAACGAATTGTTAGTTTCAAGGTTGTTGTTGCAGTTTTCAACTTTTAAGCCCCCAAACCGCTGACTTTGGAGTCTTTGGACTGAGGCAGTTGACTGTGTAAATGTTTTTAATTGCATGTAAGAAAGCCGTAGACCGGTTCTCGTACCGAGGTATTACACTGAACTTCAACAAAATTTGATTTCGGTAGTCATCCTCGTCCAAGTGGTGTCCAAACTCATGGACTGGAGGATGGAACACCAAAATCTAAGCTAAGCACCACTCTGCTTTACTGAAAAGTGGTGTGTAAAAAGAGTTTAAAGTTGCGGTACGAGTTCCAAAAAATATTAGAGACAAATGTTGCAGGATATTTCTTGCCCAAAAATGTTTTTGTTGTAAAATGCAAACACAGTATTGCATCTTGGGAGCAGTTGGAGCATTGGCAGTACGGACACACATGCTGTAAGATATTATGTATTTGCTCGTTAGCAGGGAAGGGATATATAATATCTTGACATGAAAAACTTCGTGATATTTTAAAAATCTCTCAGCAATCCTAACCATTATTATTGTGTGGACGGAAGGTTTAACTGTACTGTGCCTACATCATGAGAAACAGAAGTAACGTGGTTGTCTCAAATTAGGGACCAAAAATTAATGACGATACTCAACTTTAGCAAGTTTTAAGACTCACCCAACAACTGCGTGACCCTTCTGAGCTTCACTTAAATAACTAGGTTTAACATGCCCCTTTTTAATGCAACATACCCTCAGTATTGATATCATCATTTGTGTCCGGTCCAAAGATGGTAAGCCAAAAAATAAAGATTCGGATTCGGATTAAGCTTTCAACATTATCTAATATTCGGATTACGGTTTAGATTAAGATAAGCCGAATTTATAAATTAAGATTTCGATTCCGCTTAGCTGAAAAAAGCCGAAAAAATTCGGATGTCGATTAAGCTTAGCTGAAAATTCCGGCGCTTTGCGCCCAATTTGTCCACCGTTGGCCCTAAGTAGATGCTGAGCCTAATACAAGTTGGAACTATCACTGGAAAACAATATTTTCGCAGTAAGCATAACAAAAACCCCGCCAATTAGAGCTGGTGCACACGGGCTAGGTACGAACTTTGCTAGTAAATTTGGGTCTGGTACATGTGCAGCCGTTTTGAGTAGGCTTAGTTGGAATAGAGCCAGTAGGGGTGAGCTAGGTACGATTGTTAATAATAGGAGTGGGTGGGCGGAGTAAGAGTGGTGCCGAGATAAGTTGTCTCAACAGCATTAGCAAAGGTACAAGTTGGCTAGGTACAAATTGCTTTGTATCGGGGGGGAACAGTTAATAAAAGCTATTCTAGTACGATTTAGCTCTGTAAAATTATCGCCGGCATGAAATTTTCTGATAGGTTTTATTGATATTTGTAGGCCTGATCACAGTGACACAGGTACAAGATGGTTAGGTGCTTGTACGAGGAGTGCCGGCCCAATTGGAAATCTGTCAACATAATTCCGCGGAAATATTCATGCATAAACCGGTTCAAATTCTTATGTACGAATTCAGGACATATTTATGGCGTGTGAATTATTTAGAATATTTTATTGATAGGAATTTATTGTTAAACCTTCAATTTTAAAATAATTGTGCCACCCGGAAATTGATCTCTGGACCGTCGAGCTTAGCTAGGTGCTTTGACCACTGTGCCACAATGTCGCTTTCAATAATATTACGATTTTATCTTCCCTATATAATGCTTCCTAATATTTTCAATTATTCGTAAATATAACAAACTTTTAACTCATAAGTAATTTTTGAACTAAGCCAGGCGGTGACAATAATTGAATCTTAACATATCCGAGTGACCAAGGTCATAGGTCAAGCCTAATTGTGGTCACAAAATTAGTTTTGTCAAGCAATCAAACAGTTTTGTTGAGCCAAAATAATTTCTAGGAATTTCAAATAAGCGTCTCAAAAATTTGATCGCTGACCTAGGTCAAAGGTTAGTTCAGGTTGAAGACCTGAAATTCGTGCATAATAGTTTGGTTATTAAAGTGTATACAGAAGATTCTGCTGTAACAATTTTGTCATAATCAATTATGTGTACATTGTTCTCGCCAAAGTTGTATGTTCAGATGACAACCATTTTTTCATAAAAGATTATACATAATATTTTTATGTTCAGATTATGTGAACATTACACACGAATTACCTGGAGGGAATATTTATCTACATAATTATGTAGAAGATTTCTAACTAGGGGTGCCAAAGTAATTAACAACAAACAATGATACAAATTCCACAATGCCTTTTGTCATGAAAATTCGTATCAGTAAAATAAACCATGTACATTTATATAAAATAAAACAAGGGCTAAAGTCTTTGTTTAATAGCAGCCTAAACAGTAACGTTTGCCAGTTTTAATTTTACGCCCACTCTAAATTCCAATATTATGAATTCTTTTTCGACAATTTAATAATAGACAATCTGCACTACAAGAATCTGTTAGCAGCACAAACATGGGATTTTCCATTAATGATGTCGTCAGTAGAGTCCTTGGACCTTTAGTGTTATAAATAGACACTTACGTAATGGTATAGTGAAGAAATGGGAGTGGGGCAGTCGTAAAAGTGTGAGATTTTGAGTGAAATTATTTAGACACTATTACAGCAAAAATTACATTTTTTTAAATGTCTCACAAAATCTTAAGAACACAATTTATACCGCTTACGAAATATCTGTTGACTTAAACAGTACACCAATTGAACTGGAATAACTAGAACAATCTAAGCACCGTGTAGTTTCTAGCTTAACCTTGATTTTACATGTAATTTTAAACTTACATGATTTTCTTATAAATTGGCCATTTATTAAAACTAATTTCAAAGCATTCACACATTGATTGTTAGAAAACTAATTCTGTTTCAGGCTTCCGGCCAATACAACAATGTTTAGGCTAAATTTTAAAAGAAAATTTTTAAAAGAAAATATTTCAAAATGTTGCAGAATGTGGGGGGTCTAAAGGATGTTTTGCGTGACATCAATCTATCCCAACCGTGGGTCTAATATTATTGTGATTTCCTTTGGGTGAAAGGATCCAAGGAAAAATGTATGTGACATCAACATACGCCAACGTTTGAACTGTTTACGTAATTTTTAATAATCACACGTGGGTTGGTGGGATCAAAAGGATAATTTACTTGACATTGATTATGCTGAACCAAAGTTTTTGGACCATACAGAATAAGAAACCTTCACAAATAATATTATCATTTGAAAGGTAGGTATGCAAATTAATTCTATTTGCATTATGCCTAACAATAATGGGAAGGTGTGCAAATACGTCAAAAAGTTGATTAAATGTGATGACAATACTCCTAAACGCACCCTAGCATCCCATTTCGTAAGTTACTAAAGTAGGTACACACAATGTTAAGAGTGATTCATTAAAGCGGGCTTAAATACTCAGAAAGTTTAACACAACTGCTGTAAAATATAATACTGTAAGTCACACGTGTCGTTTGCATGATACTGGTCCATATAAAAGAGCCTAGCAAAAGCTGTTGGAAAGGCAGAATTGAATGTCCCGCAAAAAGCCGAAACCAAAAGCCATAAAAATACAGCTTACGGATTCAGCTTTTTCTGAACATAAAAATTTGGATTTGAATTTGGCTTACACAATTTTTTTCTTTTTGGATTCCGATTTGGATTTAGCTTAACAAAAAATTTAGCCTAATTCAGCTTTCAGATTTGGATTAAGCTTAAGCTTACCATTCGTGGGCCCACCTAGACTATTTTTAGAACCATTTCCACACAAACCATTGTTGCCGCAGTAACGTTTCTTTGCTTTTAATTTAAATCACTCGCTTTGTCCAGATTGGTTTTACAAGCATCGACTTGGTGCTAGAGACAACGAAGATTGTAAGTGTGAGTGTGATTTGGCTAGTTTTATTTCTGATAAAACTTTAAAATTGGAACCACTGTACTCATTTGATCGAACTCAGTTTGAAGATTTGACGCAAGCTGCAATATTAGAAATGTCCCAACCTCCAAAGGTGTCGTACACATTTATTTCACCAGCTCAGAAACGAATTATTGATCTTGTGAGATATCAAATTGACTTGCCCGAAAAACACTTTTACCGAAACCCGTTGCGAATGATTGTCACACGTACTCCAGGAGCTGGAATGTCTCAGACTCTAAAAAACAATAAACCATATACTGTCGCAAAAACAAAGTAGAGATAGCAAGTTTTCGTTTCGAACTGTTTCGTTTATGGGTATTTGTGCTATAAGTTTAAGAGGAACAACATTCCACGCTTGTTTCAGGATTTGTCCCTATACCAGCGGAAATTTGTTAGACCAATTAAGAAGTGGAATATCACAAGCAGATAAAATCGCTTTTCGAAACGTCAAGGTTTTATTAATAAACGAAAATTCAACTGTTAGTCTGCGCCTTCTTTATTTTGTTGATTAATATTTTAAACTAGTTGATCCCTAACGAGCCTTTACGCCAAGTAAAACAATCGTCATGTTTGGAGACTTTAATTAGGCTTCTTGCTACGGAGATCATCAACTGTACACTAAATTTGTCACTAACGTGTCTGATAACCTTGTTGCCGCAATTCAAGTTTACAACTCTTTAACTACAGCGTTTGGTTTGGACAAGCCATTTAGACAAAATACTACGGATCCAAAGCAGCAAAAATACTACTAATTACTAATGAGACTTCGGTACTGGAAATGTACTCCGTTAGATTTTTTTAATATTCAACAACGTTAAAAGCATGTTTTAAGAACACCTCTTAGCCCAGAGAAAATTCAAGCATTTGAAAATTCAATACATCTTTACGAACTCAACACCAACGTTGCCGCTCACAACTACACACATACTGTCTGTCAGAGGAAAGTTTCGATGTTCTGATTGTTTTTTTATAAACAGACAGCCACTACGTTTTTTAAAGAAACATTCTGGCATACATATGGAGCGTGAATATTTCCAAATACATAACTCGGTGTCAGCTTCAAGAATTAGTGAAGCTGGCCTAAAGTTGCATACAATGTCGTACCGCAGTTATTCACACAAACGGATATTACTTGCTAACCCGTCATACAAAAAGCCCCTTTATGCAACTAAACTTGGCGACGAATCAGAAAGTGACACCTAGTCTGAGTCTGACAATGAAAGTGACAGTGACGACGACTGGCTTGCATAAATATATTGTGTAAATTTAAATTAGTCAAAACAATATAATAAATTTGTTGTTTTGTTGTTTGTTTCTATTATAAAGGAAAATGATAAGAAAATTGCATCCTAATTTTACCGAAATACCTGCTGTTATTGCTGAGCACTTTTTACTCGCATAAGATCCTCTGGAAATTGATTATAGAGCCCCGGTTATGCTTACAAAATTTGAATGTGAAGGCAAATCTTGTAAATAGAAGCAGAGGAACTGTTGTTGATATTGTCTTTAGTTTATCACGCAACAGACTCTACTAGGCAAACTATGTCGAGGCTATTATTGTTCACCTCCCATTTTACAGAGAAAACGACATTGTGGTTACGTCAAGAGGAAAGGGTTGTCGTATTTACAGGACTGAGATTAATGAACTTGACCTTGAGACAAAGCAGTATGTTCCAGTTCATACTTTTCCACTAGTTCTGAGCTGAGCAATGACGGCTCACAGGTGCGAAATTATCAATATTAGGACGTTATCTATTTTAAAAACTATTTATTTGTGTACAATGTAGCAAGGAGCGCATAGTAATAGTTTTGTCTTTGTTATTTTTTAGATCACAGAAAACAACCATACCTATTGGCTGTGTGTTTCTGGACACGAGAAATGATCGCGTGTACAACATACGTTGCGTTGTCCCGGTTTGCATCGTTTGACAATCTTATGATTCTGGACCATGAAATTATTCAAGCTGATAGGCTCTTAAGTGTATCTCACAAGCGCAAGATGGAGTCACGTTGGAAAGAGGAGGAACGATTGCACGAAATACAAGTTAGTAGCAGAGAAGCACGCAAAGCAAATATAAAGGAACAAGTTAAACGTTTTTTTAAAATGTTTACTATTACTTTACTAAAATACTGTACAGTTAAACATACAGTAGGATGCAGGTCTGAGTAGTAGTTTAAGCTCAAAATATGGCTGAAATACGTAAATCATATTTAAACTCTAGGTTTAAGGGTTCGTATGCAGCTCTCAGCGGTTTTCTTAAGAATACCAAAAACTTTCATGAAAAAGCAATAGTGAATAAGGAGCTTAGCCAGCAGCGTTCATTTTCAATGCACCAACCTATACGTGAAAATTCTAAACGGCGAAGAACCTTGGTGAACATGGAAGGGGAAATTTACTGTGCAGATTTAAAAGTCGTTGGGAAAAAATTTGCTAAAGATAATTCCGGCTATGCTAATATTTTATTTTGTATTGATGCGTTTTCAAAAAAGCTTTACTGCCGTTCTATTAAAAATAAGAAACCCGAGTCGGTTATCAAAGCCTTTAAAGACATTTTTAAAGAGTTAAAGAAGACTTTAATATATTTATTCACAGATCAAGGTGTGTCAGCTAAAATCGTGTAACATATATTATGTTATTAATTTAAAACACAGTATTCCAGTAATATAAATTTAATTAATTAAAGTTTATATAAATTTTAGCTTGACTCTGATATATTGATTTGTATATAGGCACAGAGTTTCGAGCCGAGTCGTTTAAAATGTTTTTAAAAATCCATGGAATCAAATTCTATAACACGTATAGCGAGACAAAGTCCAGTACTGTAGAACGTGCAATAAGGTTCGTCAGTCAGCATGGTATGCCTGTATATATCTAGTTACAATATAATATTGTCACGTGTACAATTAATACATACATGCTTTGCTTGGTATAGGACTATCTTTCAACGGATTGCTAGGTACATGACTGAAAGGATTACAGCTAGGATTATATATATTTTTCCAGCATTTGTAGTAACGTATAACAGCAGCTGCAACTCAACAATACAAATGGCGCCTTCTCAGGTTAATTGATTTAACGAGAACCAGGTCTGGAGAACAATGTTTTCAGATATTATAAATAACACAGCAAATAGAAAGGCAAAGTATTCCCCTGACGACCGTGTTCGAATTAGCCTAACAAAACTCTTGTTTGATAAAGGTACATGATATGCCTACCAGTAAGTGTACAATAAAACTAGATATAAGGGGATACACTTTGAGTTTTACATGCATTCGTGTTTTGTATTTCAAACATGATATAGCCAATCTTACTGGGAAGAATCATTCCTTATGAAAACAGTGAATTGTGAGACTTTACGTATAACCTACTACCTTAAAGATCTAATTAACACGCTCATAACAGGAGCATTCTATAGTCAAGAGTTGAGCCTAGCCTAATATCTGCTAAAATGGAACCTTCTGGATTCTTGCCTTTGTTTTTCGATGCTATTCAACTTCAGTTTTTGCAAAAAAAGAAGAAGACTGGATAGCCATTACTGCTCGCTGTTAGACCGAGATCCTATTGGTTCTGAGAATATATACGTGACAGTTACAAGTGACCAGCAAAATAGTATATATACAGACAACACTTCAGCAAGCTTTGTAGCTGTATTACCCTACCCTTTGGATCTACAAAATTACGACTTTGGACTCGTGAGCCTAAGATATACTTCAAGCCAACAACATGCTATAGCAAAACCTGTTCAGAGACCAGCAGCACGAAAAGTGCGAAACACAACCGCTGTTGAAGCAGATGCAAATGAAAAATTATTTCTCAACAACAAGCCAACTCTCAAGACATATCTCAATTTCCAAAAACAAGAAACGACCTTGAAAGAATTTATGAGTGGACTTACTGCAAAGGTAAGGCTACATCAAGACACAATGCCATTTGACGTTGCACAAAAAGCTTTAAACTTGGATCCTAGCAATATACATATGCTTGTTTAGAACCTGTCCACATCCAACAGTGTCATAATTAAAATCCCAATATCACTCTCATTGTTTTTTAAGCAAAACCGATCAAGGTTTATGTCAGAAAACCATTTTCCGTATGCTAATGTGCTTGAAACTGACATGGAAAGTATTCTAATGGGTGCAAACTTTAAGTTTGGAGCTAAGAAAATTCAAAATATGGAAAACATTATACAGTAATATCAAGCAGGCGTGCTTGGGTGAGCGGTTAGGACTGCAGACTGTAACGAAATTTACAGCCTCAGACCTGGCTTCGATCTTCGGCCACTGCTAATCGTTTACGGCTCGGTGTTGTACGGTAAACGTCACTTGATGGTTGATTGAAACCCAATCTCCTTCGGTGCTCCTAAGTGACCACTACTTACTGTAGGGGCCTAGGGAATGGGACTCCTTTACTGTGGAGGAGGGGACGGGGATAGGTGAAAGGGTACAAAGACCGAGACGATCTAACGCGGTAGCCTCCTATTTCCTCACCCACAGTGACTGGTTGAGTCTAGTTGTATGAAATTCGGTTAAATCGACCCAATGAATAAATTATATTATTATTATATTATACAGTAATATCAAGGCTTTGAAAACATTTTTATATTTAAAAGAGAAAATAACAACGAAGACTGATTTTTGCAAATTCTTTGAACGTTTTAATGCTGAAAAAAACGACCCAGAGTTCAATAACTTCAAGCTGAAGATTGAATTTCTTTCAGATGAAACTAATACAAAGTGCAAACTAACAATTAAATGCAGTGAGAACAAGAATGTGGTTTTGCCTGACCCTATTGCATTGTGTTTAGGACTGCAGCAACACGACAAGTTTTAATGGCGTTTACGAATCTGAATTTAATTTGGACGAAGAGTTCATTGTAGAACGAACACAAACATTGTAGACTATGGATATATGGTCGTGCGTATTTTTTTAAAATATGCAAACTTCATGGCAATAAAGGAGCCAGAAGAACTAGATTCTGATCACGTGGTACACGAAATTAATCGTACTCTGTTAGCGAATTTCTAGGCTGATACGCGAGTGCAGTTTAAACATGCTGATGGGCATCTTAGTATACCAGGCCTGCGTGAAGATATTACAATACAGCTTTCACTACTTGTTAATTGGTTTTTTGGCTTTGATGACAATAATGTATTTAAAGCTGGTGAATCTGCGCAACTAAGACAAGAATTAGTCAAGAAAGAAGAACGCGAAGTAGATAAGGAAGAGTTTGAAGAGGACGTTTAGCCAGAACACACTGTGCCAGGAAAAAGGCTTCTTGTATTATGCAGCCTAGTTGAAAACCAGTGTTATGCCTCTCATTCACTACCGTTACTGCTAGCAGTTGACATATCCAACGAATACACTAATAGGACTGTCCACAGCTTTGCCCCTATATTATTCGTGCCATTACATAGACAACAACACCAAGTAATAAGATTCAGTTTAGTCAATGAGTACCGATCACTTGTGCAACTTGATGCCAATACTCAGACTATAATTGAATTGCAGTTTTGATCTCGCAATTTTTAAGCAAACAGCATTCTGCCAAGTATAAAAGAAGAAAACGTATGAATTTACCAGTTTTTTCCATCTAACCTTTGAAGTGACAACATAAAATAAATTGTGGAGCAAGTTTCGGAATCCTAGTTATTGCAAACCAGTCTAAATGCAATAATAATACTACTTACATATATATTATTGTTTATTAATAATGCGTAAGAAACTGTGTGAAAACATTAACGACACAAACTCAAGTGTAGTTGACAAAGACATTGTAAAAGACAGCTTGCTTGGTGAATATTGTTTTCTTGAACATATTTCTGTAAATAAAAATAACAGCAACAAGAGTCAAATGGGGACAGGCGATAATAGTGTAGCAATTGAAACTGCAGAAACTGTAGGAAATACATCAGGCGACTCAAGCGAGGAAGAAAATCAATATCTTGTGCCTTTAAACCAACGTAGAACCACTAAACAAACAGCCACAGGCCGTATATGCGAAGTAACTCGTTGCCGCACTCCATGCAATAAACATAGAAGTATATCACGTAAACCACTAGCTCGAGCAACTCAAAGTGGAGGCGGAAGAATAGTGTACAGACGGACTCAGGCTGGAGAATCTTGGTGCAGGCGTGTTAAGAAGCAGACGCAAATTAGGGGTCGGCTGCGAAAAACCCCAGTCTCTTGTGTAAGACAAACTGTATCTAACAGGAGTTTCACCTAGACTAGATCAGGACGTAGACGCTATATCAGTTGACGACGATAAGGTATAAACAGTAGTTTGTTGCAATTCTTGTCATTCAACATCCTGACTACAACAAAGCAGCATTAAAGTTTAGTATCAGCTCTGCAAACCATGGAAACAAGACTTTTACGATGAACCGACGGTGTATGAGGGGTCCCAGAAGTCTATACAAAGCAACTTAGTGCTGGATAAACTTCCCCTGACCAATGAAAGTGTTAAAGATGCACCAGAATATTATCCATATTGTCCAGTACTTAGTCCAAGGGACAATGAGAATCCTCTCATATTCGATATATTGAAATACCCTGGCAAATACTACAACTTTAATGAATCCCACTTGGAACTCACATGCCGTGTACTTCCTAGCGATGTTGAAGAGATCGCTGCTACCGACGTGGTCGCTCAGTGTTTAATGCTGTTATATGGCCTATTCAGTAACATGGAATTTTATCTAAATGGCCAGCTTGTAAGTTACAATTCATATCACTATGCTATTGGTTCCTACTTGAAACGGGAACTTTTATCGAACCCAATAGAAAAAAAGAATGGGATGTTCGATCAGCTGTACTACCCTAACATTAAATTAGATGAATTTAAGAAAACAGACAACGGATTTTTGATACAAGAGAGAGAAATAAGAATAAGAAAAAGAAAAATAAGAGAAAATAAGAAAAATAGGAAATAATATAAAGAGAAAGATACAATATTGCAAAAAAATCTAACCCGTTTACAATGGTGGAAAGACCCGAGTCATCATTCTTTGAACAAACAAGAATGCTGCCTGGAGAAACGGATATCTGAATTATGATGCGCAAATCTCACCTTGCGTTTTGCATTGACGCTAAAACTGAAACGCGGGCTGGTTATTCAGGCTGTCCGTTCCGTCTGGACATTGTAAATGCTGTACTGTACTTAAAGCGGCAGACAGTATCTCCACTTGCAATTGAAAAGCAATGACTTAATCTAAACAATAGGACTTTGAAATATTCGTGCCTTGAACCCGAGATCAAGAACTTTTTCATTCCATCTGGAGTCAGCTCGCACTCATTGGATAACTGCATCAACGGCAGGTTGCCGCAGTACATAGTATTTGGACTTGTGGATTCCAAAGCATACTTAGAGAAGCTGACAAAGTCATTTTGCAACTTTTAACATTTTAATCGCAGTGAAATCACAGTCTTAATAAACCAAGAAGCAATAGAGTACAAGACATTGCCTATAGCTTTATAGATGCCTCCAGCAATGGTAAGGATAATTATTTACTTGCTTTAAACATATTAAAGAAAACTGCAGCCAACCCAAGCCTAAGAAATGGCATATCCAAGCAGAACTACACCCAAGGAAGAGTCTTGTTTGCATTTGAGCTAGTACCAACGCAGGCTAATGCGTTAAGTGTAAACAAATCTGGTCAAGTTCAAATCCAGTTAAAATTCAGAACCGCATTGACCCAGTCTGTTACAGCAATACTGTTCAGCCAATACCAAAAAGTCATTGAGATTGATCGCAACAAGCAAGTCATTACTAACCGTTAAGATGTAAACAGCAAACCATCAAGGGGTCTTTCCAAACACCCAAGGCAATTGTGCTTAAAACCAAGTGTGCAAATTTAAGACCGGTCTGTTGCTAAATAAAAGCTGACTGACCAACAACAACAAGCACGTGCAAAATAAATACAGCAGAGTTAGAGCAATGTTTCGTAATCTTACTTGACGGAACCAGCATCAAGTACTACGTAATAGCTGCAGACAAAATAAAAATTACTTTAGAAAATGCAGAAAAAGAAGCCAACGACAAGGAACTATCGTATCTAATAGCAATTATACAAAACACCGACAAGCTAGAGGGCGCTAGTAGTCACTGGATATCCTACTGGATCGTTTCAAGAGAATCCTTTGAATATATTGACTCGTATGGTTTCCCAATTCAGCAATACAAGAACCTCCAGCGGCCAGCAAGATATATTATCGCAGAAAATTGTACCGCACTGCAAAGTGGACGATCTACTGTTTGCGGAATGTATTGTTTATATTTTTTATATTCACGTTCAATAAGTATCTCATACTAAGATTTTATAAATGTATTCACATGTTCTGTACTAGTTTATAATAGAAAATTTAAAAAGTTTGTAAATATGATCCCTATGTTAGGCAAGTGTTCTACACATAAGTATAATTTACAGTCTAATACATGTAAAGTATTTTGTCCAAAGTTTTGTAAAAATATGTTATGGTATCCTAAAGCTTAAGATATAACCTAAATCACTGTATATTGTAAATATATATAAGAATTAGGTACCAATTTTGTAAACCCTCTGTATAATAAAATACTTTTAAGAATAGAACATTGTCTTAGTTATGTAAAAAACACAGTTTATTGTAATATAGCAATGGTATAGAAATTACATATATACGTATAAAGTAAATATATATTCAGTTTTGGTATAATTAAATAAGTCATAGGTTATAGTTAAAGCAAAATTGTAAATATAATACACAGAGTACTATATATATTTGTTGATTGTCTAAATATACATTGTTAAATCTTTAAATAATAATAAAAAATGTATATATTGTAAATATTTCAAGACCAACTAGTAGATTGTATTAGACATAGTTGTATAAGTAATTAAATTAAGATAATATATTGTAAATATTCCTTAAATATACTTGTTCTTTGTGAGTTCTGATCAGTTGTTGTTTGTCCTTGACGATGGCAACATCAAATACCGTTGACTTTAGGTTAATACATCCTTTTACGGCTATGCTATGTGGCCCTAGTTTTTCTGGTAAAAGTACTCTGTGTTTAGAAATTGTAAAACGCCGAAAACAAATAATTGGAAATAATATTAATAAAGTTTTGTATATAAGTGTACACACTGACCAACCAGAGTTTTCAAGCACTGATATCCTAGAAAATAAAGATATAACTTTAACATGTGATATTGATAATATTGTGTCACTGATAGAAGAAATAGACAGCCCATGTCTTGTTGTTTTGGAGGACCATTTAAACTTTATAGAATCAAATCATAAAGCTAGACAATTGGTTCAGACAATATTTACAGAATTATCCCATCATATAAATTTCAGTGTAATACTTATTCTGCAAAACGCATTTTCTAAAGAACTGAGAACCACCAGTTTAAGTACAAAACACCTTGTTCTCTTTGACGTGCCTAGAAAATGTAGCATAATTAACCAGTTATTTAAGCAAATTGCACCTGGTCGTCAGAAGTTTTTACAAGAAGCATACAAAAAAGCATGAAGTCTACGCTAACATAATTACCTGTTCTTGGACTTGCATCCACAGTGCCCGAACCCACATATGTTTGTGCGTCATAACATTTTTCCTGTCAATGGTACTGACAAATATGTATACAAATAAAACTAACCATGTCAGTGGAACTAAAGAAAAAAAGTCGGTATGAAATATACTTTAAATATCTGTTACTTTGAGCAAACGCAAAACCAAGAGAATATTCGACTTACATTATATCTGCCACTGTTGATTTGCTTTATTTTATAGCAGAGTGTATATTTAATTTAGATAAGTTTTGCAAACATATCTACGCACGGTATTTAACCCAAGTAAAGGCACTTGTAAAAACATTGGAACGAACCAGTCTGGATAACATCGAAAAACTGTACATAAGAAACAAAAACCTTGTGCGTCGAATCTTAGCAACGGTACTCGACAAAGTTTACAACGGTGAAATATGCCGTGCTGCACTACTGTCAGATATAATTTGTGCTGATAAAATATACAATAAATTTAAATTTTTAAAATAACTATGGCTACTTTAATAAAAGCAATCGAACCCAAGCTATATGCTGAGCTTATGAAAATCCGAGAAGAGCAAAAGGCTTTGAACGTTTCTAAGCTGAACAATGGTATGTCAGAGAATAAAATCGATTGTTACAAAGAAGCTCCAATGCACGTTGGTGGATACTACAAAGAACCAAGTGATTTATCAACCTCAAGTGGTCCATCTGGCGTGAAAAGTTTAAAACAACTACCAGTGCAAGAGTGGCTTAGCTACGAGCAAGTCATATCTCAAGCCAATATCAAGAAACCACAGCTAAAGTTAGCTCGCGACCGTGGATATCCATATGTAAAACATCGCAGCATTACAAGTGCATCTAAAAAAGTTAAATCTCAATACATACAAAAAGAGCTGTAATTTACTAGACAGTGTCAGTCTTTCTTGTAATGCCAAAGTGTTCAATACAACGCTATACAATGTTTCTTCAACGTGTAGTGTTCGTTTCCTCCGTTCTTGCACTGCTTCTACTTGCAACATGTTTTAACATTGCAGTGCATGCGCAGCGTAAATTAGATACTCTAATGGCAGACTTTAAAAGCACTGCTACAAGCTACGAAAGTAAACCAAACATTTTAAGTTTATTTGAAACAGGAATGATAGCCATAGAAGCAATACAAAGCTCCCTTCAGCAAGACACACCCTCTTCTACTGGGCCATAATAATGCGCTATCTTTTTTACCAACCCTAGTTCATTCATCAGGTTGATTCGGAAAGCTTTAAAATATATGCTTGAGAATTTAAATACGCAGAATAGCATTATATTAGATGTCCAGAAAAAGTACAACCAACATAAAGCAAAACCAGTAGTAAATACAACGTTTGACTTGATTAGTAAGTGCAAAATACACCATTACGTTAAATACTTGTATATATGTATATAATACAAAAAGTACAATGCGCATATTTAACGTGTAAAATTTAAAGCCATTGCTAAATGTGCATACATTTCTGTTTTTCTTTCTGCGCATGTGCAGCAATCTACGTGTCGTTTATCCTGGTCTTACCCCTCTTTGTATTCAAGATAATTAAGATTTATCGTAATGGAAAACTATGGTCCCTGGGCAGATCCAAAGCGGTTTACCAGAAAGGGGTGGCTACCACCCACCACGGTTCAATTATACGTACCGCAGCAGACTCATAGGAGCTCCTCACACCATCTTAGGCACTTCTCTTGACATCAACGTTCTCATCCGAAAGCACTCGTCTTAAAGAACAGCATTACATCATACAACCTAGCACTGACTCTACAACATCACTATTCCTTGGAAATAAATCCACCAGGCGTAGTACCATACACAACACGCTACTTTAATTCAGTTCAATACCACGAATCACCAAACTTCCTAACTTTTCGTAAAACTGAAACTAATGACTATGTACGTATTTCTTAGTGTTAAGTATTTTCATAATTTCATTGTGTATTTTATTCTGTAGTTATTTTATTGTATAATATACATTGGATTCTAATACTATTTTATTTGTTGATTTCCAGCGCTTTGAGTGTTCCATCCCTAAATGTCTGTATGAATGCAGAAGGTATGTGGCGTACCAAGCTCACGTTGAAGATATTCATCACTGTGGAGATTGCAATCGATTCTGTCCTACCAAAACCCATCATCAATGTCTACATCCCGGCGAGCGTCTAGCACACTTTGACAACAGAAATTAAAATCTTGTTGGCGGTAGAACCAGTCCTTAGGAGCAACGTACGGACATGACACTACTACGAGCAATGACGATAAATTCGCAGGCCATTCTCGTCGCACTCGTCGTTTGTCATTAATAGATCTCGATGTATTTTAAGAGTCTTTAAGATCTCATATGGGACTTATGGTCACGTACATGCATCACCCACTGAAGAGTTTCATGACATTACATACATTTAAACTGAACTATACGAGTCTATTGTGAAATTGTTAACTCAAAACTTAGCTGTACATACTAGTGTTAAGGTTCAACTTATAATAGCAGTAGCATTAGAATTAGAAACTATAGTAGAAAACGAAACAAAAAAACAAAAACGTAGCATTAGTTTAGTGTCTAGTAATTACGATATAAAGAATGAAGACGAAATTGAAAACTTTATATTTAATAGTGCAAGTGAATTAGTGAAGTTATACAAAAGCTTAACGAATTCAATAAGCATGGTACTGATTGGACACTTCAGCAAATAGAGTCTATTCAATTTAAAGTAGGAGTTTCAAATGCTGAAGCAAAAGGATATATTAAATTTCCAAAACTTAACCCAAGAAAATCAGGATATTTAAATATTAAAAACAAATGCGCTGACTGTTTTAAATTCTGTGTTGCTGCTCACAGATTCCGCCATGAACTTTTAGCTGGGTATAAAGGTAATAAGCAGACAAACAAACCTTACACTACACGCTATGCTAAACAAAAACTAGAAGACCTAGGCCAGTATATTCCCTATTTCGTGCAATTTGATTTTACTGATATTTACCGCCCGTTGCGTATTGGCAAGATTTTAAGAAATTTTGAAACTAAAAATAATTTTGGTATTATTAAATGGAGTCATGGCGGAGACCAAATTGTTAATATAAGACAGTCGCGTAATTCTGATTTAAATGAAATTTATAAATTATTTTTAATTTAAAATCAAGAAAAACATGACGAGACCAACTCTTACCATTTAGTTCCTATTTTTAATTTTATTCTGATCTTGATAGATTTATGTGTAATGGACGCATCAACAAATCATTTTATTGCAAATTGTGTTCTAGATGTTTCAACTCCGCAAAGAATTTACAACAACACAGTGATAACTGTCAAGTTCGTAAAGAAAGAAAAATCATTTTTCCTGAACCATGAAAAAAAAGTCAAGTTTTCAAAACAATGGCAAACACTTCCGTACTCCTTTGTCATTGTCCATAGTTTCTTCACGTTTGCAAATCCTATTTAATATTTTAAACTCACGAAAAACAACACAAAGTATACAACAGAAATAACACCTGCAGCTTATCCTTTTAATATTATTAGACGTATAAAAGGTAAAGACAACGTTGTTTCTATAAAGTATTTTAATGGGAACGATGTAGTGAAACATTTTTTTACGCGTATATTTTTCTGGGCAAACAGATAACTTACACATATTAGAGAAACAAATAACAAAGTATACCCAACAGAAAGTGTGAGAGCACAGTTTTACCAAGCTACGCATTGCCATCTGTGTGAGCGCAAATTCAGTAAACAAACCAGGACGATAAGGACTTTTCATCATAACCACGACCATGGCAATTTTGAGTTTGCTTCATGTAGTCGTTGTAACCTTAGAATTAAATACAAGCACGAGATTCCACTTATTTCGCACTACGGAGGTTCTTTTGATTATCACCTTTTAATTAATGCAATGAAAACTAATTTCTTTTTTTCCAAAGACGTGACAGTACTTGCAAAATCTCTAAAAGAATTTATTTCAATAACAATAACTGCAAAAGATACATAGCTTCCTGAATAACATTTCGAATATCCTTCTGAAAATACAGAACAATCCAATTATACTGGCGAATCTTTTTCTTCAAAAGTTAAAATAAGTTTTATGGATGCCAATTTATTCTCTGACACTAATTTATTTGAACTTGTAGAATCACTTAACGCAAAAACCTTTCAGTCAATTAAAATAGTACAGCAGTGTATTTATAAATTTTTACCTACAAAAATTTATGATTCTTTTGCAAATAAACTTAAAGTCTCAAAACAATGCCAAGGTGATCTTGTGGTTATATAAAAACCTGTTTATTTGCCTTTTTTGTCTGTTACCAATAACGCCAGTCCTAATAATCTCATTTCTATAGGATCTTGTTATAGAATAACTTTACTTGATGATTTGCCAATAACAGACAGTGAATGTGAGCTTGTTTGAAAATTCTGTGCAAAATTTTACCTCTTAACATTAGCTGATTACTTGCGTTTTACTTGTTTGTTAGACACAGTATCACTTGCAAAAGTTTGGCAAAACTTTCGGAAATTTGTAATGGAAACATACGAAATGGATCCTACCTATTCTTTGACTTTGCCAAGCTTCTCATTAGAATGCTGTTTAAAGCAATCAAAAGCTGAAATAGATTACATAAGAGACTACAGAGTATTTGACATTGCAAAACATAGAATAAGAAGGAGTCAATGTATATTTACAAATAAAAATGTGACTACTAATCACAAACATTGTCCGAGTGGGTTAGACGCATCACAGCCACGACGACAGTTACTTTCACTAGACATAAATAGTTTATATCCACACAGTATCAAGTCACTAATGCCAGTGTCTGACTACGAGTACATGGAAACAAAAGATCTTATAAACATTGACTGGACTGACCCTGAATTAGGAAGTGGTCATTACAACCATGTAAGTAAGAAAGTTACCCAGTCCATATCATACCTGTACAAAATTAAACCATATGTTACTTTTGATATGTTTAAGTGCTGTATTAACGCATTTGTCTTATCCCATATTGACTACTGTGTAATGTCTTGGTTTGTCAGGCCTGACACTGAAGTCGATTATTTACAAAATAAACTTAATAGGTTAATTTATTCGTTTTTCTATAAAATTAATCATAGAGATAAACAAAAAATTAAGTCAGGGAATTCACGGGCAAAGCTTGTGGTAAACAATGATTTACAGGGGTTTTTGCTCGAAAAATGTAATATATTATCCATAAAAGAGCGAATTCTATATTATAGCTGTAGTCGTTTATTTTACTATTTGCAATTTGGTTCATTTTTACCTATGTATGACGAAATATTCAAATATGATCTCAATTCTGTTCAACGTATTCATAAAAATACAATTAAAACTCCTGTACATAATTCAGAGTCTTTTAAAAAAAGCATTGTTTACAGAAGCATAAAGATGTGGAACTCTTTACCAAATGAACTGCGTAATTTTAAGGTTCCTGCTATTCGTCGCAGACTATGTGCTTGGAAAATTGAATCGCGAAATTAATTATAGTCATTTGTTAACTCACGCTGACACTGTACCTATTATAATTACTGTCATATTTTCAACTTTCTCCCTCTTTACTATAGCTTATGTTGTCCGGTATTTGAAACCATTGATTAAGTTTGATGTATGACCCTTGACAACTGAATAAAGACATACAATACAATACAATACAATACAATACAATACAATACAAGTAAAGAAGGAACCTATGGGTACGTACTTGTTTGCGACTTCAATACCCAGAACATCTACATAATCGGGACGCAAACTTGCCTCTTGCCCTGGAACAGAGAATAATGAAACTCGAAGAAATACCAAGCCCGTTATATTCAAAATATCGCCAAAACGCTTTAATTAAACATAATATATCCCACCCAAGACTTTTGTTAACCCTTTATGACAAATACAATTACACAGTTCTTTTTAAGGAATTGCGCTACTATCTTTCAAAATGAATGGTTCATTTAAAAATACACTGTGGTGTAAGACTTAAACAACAACGTTACTTTAAGAAGAATATAGATGCAAATTTAGAAAAACGAAAACAAGCAAAAACCCCTTTTAAAAATAAACCACTTAAATTTTATTCCAATGTTCTTAATGGCAAGACTTTAAAAAGAGTTGTAGATTTTGTTGAAACCAATATTTGCACCAGTACTGCACATGCTGAGAAATTACTTGCACCACAACGATGTAAAGATTTTGATAATCTGTCTGATTGCTTAAGTATTATTAAGCAATACCTCAAAAGTTATTGTGCAAATGATTTGTCACTCAAAGGACTGGCAATTTTAACTAATGCAAAAGTGTATTTCTATGAAAAGTTCGATATGCTGTGTCAATTATTCCAGAATAGAGCTTATCTTGATTACTCAGATACCGACGCATATGAGTTAGATATATTAGACCCATTAAATACTCTGTGGGATGATATAGTTAGTGCACGTGCAGAATTTGATTTAAGCAAAATCCCACGGAATCATGAGTTTTTTAAGCGGTACGAAAATAAATATACAGATTTGTTGCTTTCAAATAAAGACGAGAGTGGTAAAATAAGAATACAGAGCTTAAATGTATTAGAAATAATTATACTTAGACCTAAGATGTATAGTATGTTATATTTAAATAGTAGTAAACAACGGAAATGCCGAGGTGTTCTGGCTATTGCGTTACGCCAATGTAAACATGAAAAGTATAAACAAAATGCTTGAAACAAACAAGCCGTGTAATATTATTGTAAATTCTATTCAATCCGTAGATCATAACATGTACGTAGTGAGTGTAAATAGAATAGCATTCAACACATTAGATTCATCAAGGGTATTTTCAGACCCTAAGGATTGTAATTTTAGTTTGCTCTTTGGCCATAAAGATTTGTTAGATAAGTAAATATATTATTTTGTAATAGTTGTATATTTATAGTTGTATTGATGTAACCTAGATTTTAATTGTACTCACTGTATAGAAGATATAACACAGGATAATTAAATGTTCTGTACTTGTTAGACCTATATATTTTAATTGCATAGTATAAATGCAACCTAGTTGCTTAATGTAAACATTACTTGTGAATTAGATATATTCATTAAATACTAAGCTCTAGCTTGTAAGACGTGTTTATATTGTTAATATAGTGTAGATGTAACCTAGATATCTATTGTATATACAAATGTTAAGTTTACTGTAAAATAATTAATTGTTCTGTATTTGTAAGACTCGTATATGTTAATTGTACAGTATATATGCAACCTACTTGCTTAATGAAAACGTTACTTGTGGACTACATATATTTATTAAATACTAAGCTCTGGCTTGTAAGAAGTGTATATATTGTTAGTATAGTGTAGATGTAACCTAGATATGTAATGTATATACAAATGTTAAGTATACCGTTGAATGATTAAATGTGCTGTATTTCATGTATATAAATGTTTTATTTGTAATAAATTCAAAAACCTTGTAATTTTGTATATAAACCTTGTGAACTGTTACAGCTCATTTACAATTTGATTCGCCTTGATGGTGCATCTAATTATATAGCGCTGCACATATGATCACATTGCTCTCTTAATTTGCATTAGAATTAGCTCGCCGCAGCAGAGACATAAATTATTGGCAACACTAACTATGCATTGACTCTTTTTCCCTATTATCGCATTAAATTGCATTTATTCGCACATTACTAAAGAACTAAAATGCGTCTTTTCCCTAGTTTTATGAAATATTAGTTAATAGTTTATCATTTTATTGAATAAGTATTTGTTAAGGAAATGCTGCTAAACGCGCGTCGTTTTTCAGATTAGAAATTTTTCTCATCAGTAGGGACGTTTACGAGTACATGTTAACGTTTTGTGGGTCGATTCACTAGTTTATTTTAGTGGAGCTATTCGGATACTGGTAGGAAAATGTCTTCGGTTACGAGTTGGGAGGATAATGTGCGAGAGGAAAATGTCCGTTTACCATTATATCTGTTTGTATGTTAATCATACAAAGTCTCCTTGAACATTTCCCCCCGGTCGTTTTTGCCCTGGACTTTTTCCCTCGATAAGTATTAGCGGACATTTTCCCCTCAGTACTAAAATTCAACATCTGGTATGTGGTAGTTCACTATCGTGTAAAGGTGCATACTTTGAGAAGATAGCTCAATGTTGTAAGCTATAGGACTAGGAGCTGGTCTTGAGTATTATTTTACGATTTGCTTACTAATTGCTATGTAAATTTTAATTTTAATTTAATAATAAACTATCAGTTTTGGTTGGATGTCATCGTCCGTCGGTATGGGAATTATTTGATAGCCTAAGAACATTGGAAGCAGAAACTGGAAGGCGGAAAAACCAAGAAGCCACTGGAAGGCCTACACAAAAGAAAGTACGAAAGTCTTATGTAAAACTTCAGGAGAGACTGATAAATATTTGCATTTGATACAGCGAAAATTCTATGGATGTGGAGACGTTCCCTCGTAGTGTGGGTCACACCATCAGGTTTATGTTTTAGAATTTCAGATTATAAAGTATTTGCTATTTAATTTTCCTCATGAGAAGCAAAAGGTGTGAAAGGGGAATCCCTAGAATCTCCTCTATCCGGCACTTCTACAACCTCAAACACCAACACCACCTCACACCTCGTCTTAGGCTTCCTCCCTATAGCTCCCAACCGTGGTCCCAATCCCGACCCACTAGTCCGTTGTCTGCTTTCTACTACGCCGAGCGGAATACTGCTCCCAGAGGTAGCTTCAACGAGGTCCGGCTGAGATGGACTGGACCTCAAAACAGGTCGATCTTCCTCCGACGTAGATATAGGTCCAGGGGCTGGATTCAGCTCAAGTGCTCGTGAGGTCTTGGCCTGGCTCCGGAGGACCCGATTTGAGGTGGTCCCCGTGATGAAGGCTAAGGATCTTATGAGCTCTAGATGTGTGCCCGTGCTGGTAAAGTCCTCAACACTGACACTTCATGCAATCGACCCCTAAACAGGTCTAGAGGTCTCCCTGTAGGATTATGGGCAACTTGAGACAGAGATATGATAAAACATAAAATCTCTTTTCCGACCTCAAACCCGGTCTAACTATCAACTTAAAACATAACAAATATACCCATATTCATTAATGCCGGTCTTTCAGTCATCATTTACCTATACATACATTCGACATTTATCAATTTTGAGGTACTTATCGCAATCAACCACATATATATATAAAATATTGATTAATACTCAAAACCTCAAAAGGTGCTAACCACTCCCTCAATCTGACCCTAAAAATACCATATTACCGGTCTACCCCGGATCTCAGACATACATCATCATCACCTTGGACCCTAAAACAGCTACACTGTCCTTAGAATACACATACATGAAATACCTTTAATACCTTAAAAACCTAAAAACCGGTCTCCCCCGGCACTTGTCATATACATTCATACATCGCATTTAATAACAAGACACAAAACCTGGTCGCATAATTGTCTTAAAACCGTAACAAATAACGCCACTACACCAAGATTCCGGTCCTCAATCATTAAAAATATATATATGAAACACGATTTATCGGATTCTACGTACTTATCTTAACAATATAACAACATTTAAAAGTAAAAAATATATATGGTTTGTTGATAAACATCATACATAGGCCTACACATATTCATGCCTTATTTCCAAATGCCTCTTGATTTGCCGTCGGGCTCGTCAACATGCTCCGTTTCAGTATTATTTGGGACTGTTGTCGAAGCTGCCCAAGTCAACCGTTCGACCACTAAAATGTTTGCTGAAGTTCCTGAATCTGCTCCTGTATTGTCCCAAGCTTCCAACTGACTAGAAGTTGCCGAAGTATCACTGATGACCTAACTCGAGCTGCCGTAGGACCCCAATGTACTCGCCACAAATCCAAAATCGAAAGTCTCTCCTTGCTTGGGTTCGCTCTAGAGTCTTAGCCAATGCATCGCTTTGCGTCTGCCCCGTTCTAATCTGTTCATCCGCTTTCCAGTCACGGTCTTGCTAAGCCCGTCACTGGTGTTGTATTCGAGTCCCTAGAAGCCTTGGCTGGCCGATCCCGTCCCATCGAGGACGCGGTCGATTCTTGTTTCCAACGTACTGCCCTGAAGAAACCATTTCCAGGCACCGTTCAATACATCCGTCGCAGCTCCGATCAGCCATGGCTCCCAATTTTGACTTGTTCTTCCGAGATTAGTATCAACTAAAGGTTCCCCTCGTATCTGCACTGCCGGTCCCCGCAATATAGTATAATGGTCTTTGGGCTGGTATCAATTCAGGCTAAAAAGACAAGGTTGAAGAAGCACAACTCAGTTAGCACTTTTGCGGCCCCAAGGACCGCCTTCATTGACTAAAACTGGATTGAACATCACTGCGTTCAACCCTTCATTACTGGAATCGACTTCCCAGATTTCCTGAAAAACTTCGTCAGGTCAGGTATCCAACGTGGTTGAACAGCTATTGCTAAAAAAAATTCACTAGTTCTAATATTCACATATTAGACAAAACCTAAATAAAGATCGTGCAGCTTCATTCTCCTTTAAATTTCACCCTTATTTAAAGTCCTGCCAAAGCCTGACCCTATAAGCAAAATCACACATAACTGATTAACTAGTTGTTATACTATTTTGTGGTGTTGAGATCGATCTCGTTCATATATCAACCCAATAACCACTGTCGTCCTCACATACCAGCTCAGAGGTACATCTTTTCCTATGCTCATACCTAGCCCATGGCCGCTGCACATGTCGACCAACACCCGTTTCTGGTGTCTTTTGCACCCCTAATTTTGGTGTAAACCCACTAAACTACCGGCCCCCCCGACCCGGTAACCGCCTACCGCTCAAGCCCGTATCCCGTCCATGACCCACAGAGGATCTTCTGTGACCTGTAACTATTTTTACGATATCCCAGTATTCATAATACGGCCGGGTCTTGACACCAGGACCGCTAACTTGGTACTACCCTTCAACCCTTATTCTCTCCTGCGACCTGAATTCTGCTCTACTGAGCTCCCAGGCTGGCCTGTACCGACCTGATTTTCGTACTCCAGATGTATATTTTTACACCGCCTACCTGTGCCGTTACTCCCTGTGCTAGGCCTGGCTTACAGGGTCATTTTTACATCTCCGCGTAGCGATTAGAGCAACTGCCCTTCATCCTCACACAGCTCCGTTTAGCTATGCCACCGGACTGTTGGTACCCAAAATCCGGTACCTCGCTCTTCCTTTCCAACTCTAATGCAAGCCCCCTCACCATTCATACCGGTCCCCCTGACCCAGTACCTGAATGTGAATGTATCAAAATGCTCCAGCAGACCCGTTTTAGGGTCTGCCAACGCATCTTTACAATGCAAGGTGAATGTGTATACACCGCTCACCCGCTCCGGTGGCCCTAGGCTAACAATGGCTTACGGGATCATTAACAGTAGTGTAAACCATGCTATGAAGTATCCAATTGACCTACCTTGTCCCCCATGACCCCAAAGGTCACGTCCCCATGACCCCATGACCGAATCCTACTAACCTAAAGCCCAATGAACTCCCCAAGGTCATCTAGGGGTCATCCCCCGTAAACGTAACAGTATACCGTTATAATGACGCCGCGGTCATCGCCCTCTCACACGTCATCTGACGCCGCCATTGCCCCTTCCCCTGCCATGATACCGCCACTGTACTGGTCAAGTGTATCGCAACTGTACCCGCTCATTATCTCTCACAGTACACTCAACGTGTACCGTCCCTATAACGCCATTGTCCCGCCCCTGTCCATTGACCCGCCACTGTACCGCCACTGTACCCGCCCAATAACCCGCCACTGTATTGTCAATGTACCCCCACAGTACCCTCAAAGTTCACCGCCACTGTATTGTCAATGTACCCCCACAGTACCCCCAAAGTTCACCGCCACTGTGACGCCACAGTGATTGCCCCCTCTCCTAACCCGTGATTGGACGCCGCCATTGACCCGCATCCGCCCCTGCACATTAACCTGTATACGTCACAGGGTCGTTAAAGTGTCTGTAACTCCGACATGTCAATCGGTGTAATGATTTATTATGTATAACGGGTATAAAACGCCAATGATTCAGTCACTACCTAATTTTAAAAAAGTTTAGAATTTAAAATTATAATTATGTTGCCACTGTGTACGGCACTTTCACGTGTCAATCAAGCATATGATTTATTACCTACAATATGTATGTACCGCATTAAAATCTAATAAGAGTTTAAAAATAAGTTTACACCTGCAAGTTAATAATATTATTATTGCAAAATGGGTTATGTAGTTTAGTTATATAATAATTATTTGAACATGAGATTTACATTTAGCACTAAAATATTAGCAAGCAGCCAAACTAAAAATAAATATAGCTACCTACTACTCTGACTCTATTCAATGCACATAAAAAACTTAAAAAAAAACTCAATGCATAGTTACACGGTGCAAAAGAATCTCAAGTCCATGAACAATCTAATTTGCATAGATGCTTTCAAGGTTTTCTTGGTCGATGCAAATACTTGTCAAAAAATTTTTTACTTATAAAAAATTGTATGGTAAAAATTCACTAACGTATTTAGTGTGACTGCTATGGGCATACATAGGCTGTTGTGAATAATTGGTTGTAGGACATTCTTTTCTCAGACATTTTTATTTCGTCTTTCGTTTTAAAAAACATTTTTGTCAATGTTGTTTAACATTAACGCTACTACTGGGATAGTTAACGTTTTACCTAGTAGGTTGTAGCATAGGAGTGTTTTGGGGTTGGTGGGGTGAGTTTGGATGTTGGGAGTGAGAAAGAGCGATTGTGGGAAGGTACCCGGGAAGGTATATGGAAAGGAACGGGGAAGATATTATGGGCAGATATGGAAGGAATGAAAAGAAGAAGAAGAAGAAGAAGAAGAACGAACGAGAAGATATGAAGGGATGCAACGGGGAGATATCATGAGATGTATTGGAATGCAGACAGATTAGCTTTGCTTTGCATTGTGCTGTACTTCCATGCAATTTAATCCTCATCATTTATTAATATTATAATATGTATCAGTGTAGGTAAGTAGGTAACATAGGTATAGTAGGTAGCTCCCAATGAATGGGGTTTTTCCTGTTATTGTATGCAGTACATAAAAAGAGAGGAAAGAATCGACAGGAAATGAAAAAAAAATGAGTGCAGGTGGCCGCGGATGGGGATTTAAAAGAATTGCTGTAGGGATCTTGGACACGAGGATTATGTGCAGCGGGTAGCTTGGGGAAATGGACAAGGTACGGCATTGGTGGTATGACGTAGATACATTATACGGTAATTTGCCTTGTGCTGTATACGGAGCATGGCACTGGGAATGCGGAATGGACAGAAAATGAAAAAAAATCAATTATTTAAATGAAGTAGGTACTTAAGTAGGTACCATGTAGTATATTCATATTAGGTAGGTATGGGTCTTCCGCTAACTTTTAGTTGATTGTATGTTAGAAAAAGTAGACACACAGATAAGAATAAAAGGAAGAGTAAACACACTGGTAAAATAGGATTGGATAGGATAGAAAAAATAGCAGGCGTATATATAAAAGGGTGAAAGATAAGACAGAAATAAGCTTATTTTCGAATTGTCATAAATGAAATGTAATATAATCATTAATATTTTAAAATATCATTGGATGCTTAAATTGATAGTAGTTCTACTGTAATATTATAATATCGTTTAATACACGTTAAAGTATATATATTAGATTAATGAAAAAATTTAGTGAAGGAATTTATTGATTAGGTTGTAAATACGTAGATTAATGAGTATATAAATTATAACGGATAGAAATCTAGTAAACCATAATTTCTAATGGAAATGATTATAAAAAAACATTTTAATTGAGTTTATTAAGTTAAAAAGTAGGAAATCATAGTTGTCCAATAAGTAATAAATGCGAATTCTATAATGTTTAATTTGAAAGCACAATATATGCATTGCTCCTAAACGGCTCAGAAGTTACATAGTTATCGTACATACTTTGTAGATGTCCGAAGATGTTATGAGTTGTGCAATAACGGATGCTAAATGTAAAATTAATTTTATAGATGTTGATGAATACATCGGTGAGTTGGAAGTCTGAGGTTAAATTAGTGAAACCAAATTAACTTTAATTTACTCTTTGTCAAAAAATTCAACATTAAAAACTTACCTTTTTGTTCAATAAAACTATTCCACAGTTTTACTAGTCATCCACAAAACAGTTAAGTCACCACTCACTATTCATAACAACTAGCTTCACACTCAACATTATCAGCACCAAACAATTATTGAAGTGTCCAAACCTCCAACTTTAACAATATTAATAAATGAAGCTGTGTAAAACAAATAGGTATTCGCATATGTAGCAAGTAGGTTCAAGGTAGGTAGTTTATAGTGGAGTTGACTTCTGTCGCATGCAGTTTTAATTTAAAAAATCTGGATAAATGGAAGTAGGTAGATATGTAGGTACTTTTAAATGGACATCGCATGGTTTTGTATGTGAGTCAATGTTAAAAAATAAAAAAAGCAATATTTATTGTAGTACGTACTAACATATGTAGTAAGTATTTATGTAGGTAAGCAGATCAAAATTTTGCCTGGGTTGTATGATGATAGATGGAAAAAGGAAAAATCAATAGAAATAAGATAAATAAAAAAATAAAATGAATTGAATGGAATGAAATACACTGTTTGTGGTAGGTAGATAGTTTCGAGGTACTTACTTAAGTGTTTCGTGGGTACATAGTTACTTACGCTTGGGTTTTAAAATGCTTTGTATGAGAGTCAAGCTATGTACGGAAAATGAAATGAAATTATCCAAAGTAATAAAGCAAGAAAACAAAAATCAATAATTTGAATGCAGTGAGTACTTACGTAGGTAGTAGCTATTTAGATAGATTGAAGGTATCAACGTAGGTAGGCAGGTACCTTATATGAAATGTACGTATAAGTAATTAGCACGCGCATCAATGCACTCTATGCACTTAAGTACCTACTGATACGTGCGGGTAATATGAAGTAGGTAAGTAGGTACGTACCATGAAAAAAAAGCACTGAGTGTTCTTCATTAGAAGCACTGGCACCGGCTTAGGTGCTGACTTCCGCCCAGGTATCGGCTTAAACTTTGTTTGTTTTTGTAAAACTTGCATTTTTCTGATTGCATTTAAGTGTGCATTGCGAGTAAAAACATGTGCGTACAAGTATTCAACGCATACTTAAAACTACGTCTTGAAATATAGGTTAATATTATTACACTATTTATTAGGTAATGACTGTAGGATACGTGGCAATAGAAAAACGTATATCAGATTAAGCATAAACAATAATAAATGTATAGTGTAAACAAGCAAATTACAATGTATAGTAATTTTAAAGTCATAAGTGCTCTCGTAAAAAATTAATTCTTTTTACTTACTGAATTTAAAACCCAACACATACACATTGCTACTTTTGTTAACTGAAAGAAACATATTTTTGAATTCTATTAAAAAAATGACGGAAGTTGCGGTCTTTAAAATAAAAAATGCTACGTTGAGAATCTTGAAGTTTCGTACAGTTGGTGCAGTTGCAATTACAATCAAAAGCATATGTTTAATATTGGTTACTATGACTCGTGTCCTAATTCAAGTTACTAAAAAGTAATGGCAGCACTCTCATTTATTACGTTCCACGCATAATAATGTAATTATAAAAGCTCAATGGAAAAAAATGACGTAGCCGTATAGGAAATGCGTAGAAGAAAATCAATTTCCTTAAATGCAAAAGCATTGCGCAGCACAATGTAGCATGTGTTTTACTTTTATCTAGAGTTATACCCTATAAGTAAAACCCTGGTTCAACATAGAACATTTTGTAGTGGTTGATACATAAATGTAAGAGACTCACGTTAAAAATGTCCGTAGTTCATTAGGCGTTGTTTCTGTTTGTGTATACACATTGAACAGACGTAGAATACAAATTACAAAATAATCTTACCTACAGATACAGCTGTAAGTTTCTCAATACAAACTTTAACTGGTAGTTGTGCATAAGTTTACTGGTCATTTTTACCTCACATGATCTGTCGTGAAAATTTTGTTCTCATTCTTGTAAGACTGTTGCAGCAGAAACGTCAGAGTGTTTAGTTGTTGTGTCTTTGCTTATTTAATTTTTAACGTTATGGCTTACGTCAATCAAGTGTGTTGTGTGCTCTGCTCTGGAGATTTATTTCGATGGGAAGCAATGGAACTTTCCAGTCATCTTCAAATGAAAGATTTGCGAACGCCAAAAAATGAAAAGTTTGTGGCAAAATTAAATACACTGTGTTTTTACGGTGGTGACGGCAGAAAATTTTTTTCTTGCAGACGTTTTCACAAATTTCATGTAAAGTGTTTTTACGAAAAAGTGAGGCTGTTAGACTCTGTCGGTGTTGAAATAACAGAGTGCTTTTTAGAGTATTGTGAGTCTCCATTGTCTTTGGATTGCCCTACGTTTTTGCACAATTTTAATGAATACAAATTGCGACCAGTATTAGCAATTGAAGGTGTGAATCAAGGTCACGAGGCCGCGTTACTTGCTATTGCAGATAGGTACACGCTGTTTCAGTTATTTCACGATATTCCATTGCGATTAAAAGCTGCTCTTGGAATTTTGAGCAAACATTCATTAGAAGTGACAGAAATGGAAGCAACGCTACGGTATTTTGATGATCCAAGAAATACAGTAGAGGTATCGTCTACTGTGGCAGCAAACATTTCTACTGCAAGTAAAGGCGCTCATTTAAGTGGTAAGATTTAAATTGTATAACATTCTAATTTTTTTAAATTCTTTAGTACATGTTGTTTAGCTTTTAAATATTGTATTCGTATGTTATGTGGAACGGTACTTCAACAATTTGTACAACAAAATCATAAAAGTACACAAAATTAAAAACAAAGGATTAGGTAAGCGACACTGGCTTGATATAGGCGTATATTATTTTCAAGGGCGAGATATAGCTAGAATGACGCTGCAGTCTACTTCATGTACTGAGACGGCTAAAGATGAAAATGCATGTTTAGGACGCGGTAAAAGCAGCAGAGGCAAAGGCAAACCACGAGGCGCTGGTTCTAGAGGAGGAATAGGAAGAAAAGGTGTTTGTACTGTCACACTCCCAATAAACAAACCAAATGCTCCCGGATCTCAAGAAGAAACTGAATCTCTGCCTAGCTCTCGCCCACCTGATTCTAGTAGAGAAAACGAGAACGACATGGACGAAAAACGCAGTTCTGTCACATTAATTAGAAAAACTTTGAAGTCGTCTGATGAAGCCAAGTTTTGCAAAGAAAAAAAAGTACAGATAGTCAAAAATTCTGACAAGGGAAACATGTCGTATATCACAACCGAGTGCTCCACTTACACTACAGTTGACAAACATAAAGTTGGCGAACAAGGGACTTTTGCGCGTGAACCTGCAGGTAAAAATAAGTTAAAAATTTAACAATTTGGTTAGTCATATTGATTTATTTTAGAGTTTGATCAAGTTTTAGTTCATTTCATTCATGTAGGAACCTTATTTTAATTTTTAAGGGCCAGGACCACGGCATGGTACTGGGCAGAAGAAAGCAAAAAAAAGTTCAAATTCAGTTCCAGCCGCAAACGATATGCCCAATAATTTATTCCAATCTGATTAGTTTACAATTGGCAGTGCAGCACAAAATGAAAGCGAACGCTCTTGTAAGTGTTTTTGCGAAGGTTTTATATGTGACTTTTTGTTCAATGATTTAATTTATTACTTGTTTTCACATATTCTACGTTTACATTTATTACAGGCCACAACAATGAGCGTGGCTTTAGACCTGAAACTGAAGTTCTAACAAATATACAAGCTCAAGGACCACGAGAGACGGTACCGCGTTTTCAGTCACATTCATCGCCTAGTTGGAACGCGGAAAACCGGCCACTTGCAAGTAAGTGTTGTACAAATATTTTACAGCTATTTAAACAGGTGGGGTTAATATTATTGTATTGTATCACTTTGGATTTTATTGTTTTAAAATATTATTAAGATACCCAAACCATTGCCGTGAACGTAGGCCATGAAGATTTAATTTCATCAGAAGAACGATTAGGCATAATCGAAGAGGAGAATGTATCCAATGCTGGATCGTTTTGCCCACCTTCGGCAGTTGAAGATTTGAATTCCCGTAAGTTTTTAAAACTGTTGTTTATACAAATGTATGTGCTGGGATGCTTGCGTTCTTAATGTTGGTATTAATAAATAGTTTGCAAAATGTGATTTAAAATACTTGTGTATTACTGTCTAGATTGTGTACTGGCAAATACTACAGATGCAAGCTATACGCAAGGGGCAGATATTATAGCACATGCCTCTAACGACGAGACTACTTCAGAAAGAGCTTCTTGCTTTTTCACCATTTAAAAGGATTAAAACACAACCAATAGCGCTTTCTGCGTATCTGAGGGACGGAGTTAACAATAATGTCAAAACAGCTACAGTTAGTTCGTTAGCAAACAGTAGTGCAGCACAAGCTCATTCCAGTACATGTAGTAGTGAGCAGGTGTCTTCAGATTTAAAAGTTATGGATTTGCAAGGAATGCGGGGTGCAGATGTTGCAACAACGACTGATGGAATTCAAGTACAAACAAGTATGACTGACGGAAACAACACTCACTTTCAGCCAACTACATTGGTGGATTTTGAAACTTTCAATGACGGTTTTAATGGGGATCAACTGTTTTCAGTAGTAAACTGCGAACAGGATAATGATTTGTATTTTTGGCATTCCTCTTTCCCTACGTTTATCACAAACGACAGTGAACCAGCTGGTTTACAAAGCGAAGCTAATACTGAGCAGTTTAACTAAAAACACTTGTGACAAATGTTCCAACAATGTCTAACATAGAAATTTACAGGTATTTACAACTATTATGTAAATGTACCAAACAAATACATACTAAAATTGCACAACTGGTGATGTTGGTTTATATTGTTGCTTCTGTTATTTTTATCCTATTTAAAAGTCAGAAACTACTAATTTTGTTTTGTTTTACTTCACTAAGCGACAAAATAAACTTTTAGATTTAGTAGAAATATTTTTACTGTTTTTGTATTTAAAATTTAAGAACCAATTTTAATTTTTTTTGATAGCCTTATAAAATGATATTTCTGGACCAAGTTGGACTTGCTTTATTTGTTAAGTAGAGTATTTTTAATTTTAGAAATTAAAAGAAAATGTATTTTAAAATAGTTATTCTGGTTTGCTAACTTTTGTTTAGTTTTTAAAATTCTGATAACGTTTTTGTCAGCTCATACTGCTCAATAAAAGTGGTTGGTATTGCTACAAGCACATTACTAAGTTAAATTTAATAATTATGTGTACCATCTTACATTCAAATCTGCTGTTGCGTTCAAAAAATTATTAACTTTATTTTATTCTTACTTAATAAATTGCAACCTATTTGTGCATCACTAAAATACTACGTAGTGTAGATAGAAGATCTTAACTCGTATGCCACTGTGTAAATGTAAAATACTGGTTTATTTAATATAGATATACGGTTTGAAAAAAATTAAATAAAAGCTATAAAGTATAAACTGAACGTTTCTGAGCCGTTTAGGAGCAATGCATATTTAATGAATCATTTACTAATATAACCTTTGCTATTTTTCTGGTAATGTAAATGTTTGAGAAAACGTCATATTGACAAACAATAAAAGAAATATAGTCCTAATACTACCTGCTACTCTACTAACCTATTTTTACACAAAATATTAAAGGAACAGCGGCAGCATTTTGAAAATTTATAGTAGCTACAATAAAATACACACGGTATACAGGAATAAAATTGCCCATTAATGGCATTTGAAACTATTAAAAATGTCTACGGGTGTCCGCTGGGTGATACTTATGCCATATTGTGAAACAACGTGTCCGACTGTTAATCAATGATGTGCATTTGTTTTTAATTTGATGCCATTTAAATGCTCTATGCAGTCTAGTAGACTGCCGTGCACATGTCTATTGGTTGTAAAATAACCAAGTGGATTTTGTTACCTTAAATGTATTTGGAACATCTATATCTACATGCGTTGTGAACTTTTATTTAAAAACTGCAGATAATAATGACGACTTGCTTGTAAATATCATTCAATCACTCTAGATCATATGGTAAAATGTAAATTATTGATGAAAAACGTAGTCATGAAAATTATGAAAAAATTATTTAATGTAATTGTCACCTATGTCTGCCTTTTACTTTTGCAAGTGAATTAAATGAGAAGTAGGAAATATTTTTTCAAATGAAACGAGAAAATTCATTTTAATAGCTTTATTTCACACAAGGTACCAACAACGAACAAATGTTATTTACATTAGGCAGCCGGATTAAATTATTTAGTGTTTCGTCTCGTTGAGTATTTAGTCGACATGCACAATTTTTACAGAAACAAACATGCGATTATTACCTCCAGACACCATTTTTTTTTGTCGCCCTACAAGTTTTAACAGAATGGAATAATCTTCTCTAGGATATAAAAATAACTAAATATAATAATAATAATAAATACTCATTACGTCGATATAACCCAAGTTCTTTCAACCAGACTCCACCTGTCACTGTGGGTGTCACAATGGGAGGCTACCGCGTTAGGTCGTCTCGGTCTTTGTACACTATCACCTATCCCCGTCCCCTTCTTCACAGTAAAAAAGGAACCTACAGTAAGTAGTTGTCACTAAGGAGCACTAAAGGACATTGGGTTTCAATCAACCATCCAGTGACGTTTACCGTACAACACAGAGCCGTCAACGATTAGCAGTGGTCATGGATCGCAGCCAGGTCTGAGACTGTAAATTTTGTTACAGTCTGCAGTTTTAACCACTTACTTAAGCAAGCCTGTTAAAAAAAACTAATTAGGTTTGTATTCAATGAATTTGTTTAAAATAAGTTAAGCAAGTTTCAAAGGTGGAGCTTTAAGAAATCTTTACGTGTGACTTAAGCTTTACAGTGCTTACACAGTGACATCTAGGGTTTAAAAAAAGTTGTATCTCAAATATTTAATAATTTGTGTTAGAAAAAAAAATTATCATTATTGGACTCAATTGTGCTTGCTGACAATCCTTATTCAGTTGAAACAGTCACGTTTTAATAGTTTTGTGTGAACCGTGAAATCAAATCTCCAAACATTCAGGTATAACTTGAATTAGACTTTATTATTTTAAATAATAATATTATTTGACTTCAAAAACTAAAACTATAAGGTAATTTGTGAATTTATATTTAACAACAAAAAATTTTTGTAAGAACGGATTTAGTCCTACACGATATAATAAAGCGGCTTAATTATACGTTTCTGCGCCGTTTAAGAGCAATGCGTACACAGAGATGTTTGCTGATATGATTTTTCTGTGTAACCCTTTGCTTGTTGCAGATATTGTACTTGAAACATTATGTAATTTTAATATGCAGAAATGTAATTTAATTTTGCAATCAATATTGTCGCGTAACAAACCTAATTAAAAATCTGTCAAAATAATTCTGCAGAAATATTTATGCATGCGCTATTACAAATATTAATGTCCAAATTTATACTTAGACATACGGATGGTCCGTTAATCCCTAAACATATTTGATGAATACGATTTTATTGCCTCACCTCTATTTTCAAAACAACTGTGCTACCCAGGATTTATTTTCCGGATTCTCAGCTAGGCTGGGTGCACTAGCAAATGTGTTACAATTTTGTTTGTTATAATATTGTAATTCAATTTGTCGTGTCGTGTATACCGCACCTTACTATTTTTAACAATTCGCAGATTTGAATTTTGACCACATTTTAACGCTGGAAATAATTATGAACAAAATTATGCATAAACATCTCGTGGGGAACTAAATAGTAATAACAGACATTCTGCAGTTTGCAGTTTAATTGCTGATGCTATGCAAAAATTATGGAGTAAAATTCTTTGAGAAAATAAATTTACAGAAGATGGTTTTAGACGTGTTGACACAATTACTTATAATTTGGCAACAAAGCGGAAAATTAAACTTGATCCCACTCTGTGTATGAAACAGAACGATAATATTCAATATAAAGCTGTACATCAAAAGAAAAATTAAATTTAGGACCCTTGCATTTTTAACGTTAAACAGAATTTAGGACTGACTGAAATTCATGTCGTAGGGCTGTACATTGGGGAACGCGGAACGATTTCAAAATGTTTCCTTGCCTTCATAAAACCCTTCGTGAAAACCAAATGTTGACCTAGTACGCTAATAAAACACAAAGTTATATCTGCTTTCAAGAAATCCGTTCAAATAGGTGTACATCATATATTTTCTTGTCTATCTACTACATAATATCATTTTAAAATCAAATTTTATAACTACACTGACAAGTTTAAACTCTGTGTAGCAAAATTGTGCAACGTATACTGAGTCTGTTGGGCTATCGTAGATTTTAATACAATATAAGAAGAGGATTCCGAACTGGAAACTTTAAATATTTTTTAATAATAGCGTGAGCCAAAAAAACAACTACATAATAGTAAAGTTTTAGCCCACTAAACGAACACTCACAACAAATACCAGGGCTTACCTAAAGCACAGACAAAAAAAAAATCTTTAAAAAAATTCAGCTTGAAAGCATAACAAAAATATTAAATAATCTAGAAGACTAGCAATAAAGGTACAGCCAGACCATCCAAATGTAGCTTAACTTACAACTCACTTTTTCTTGAACCAAATTTTAAATGCATGTATTTTGTACAATTCACTAACAATCGACTAAATTTAAACGCCATTATATACAAAATTGTCTAAATTATTATAATCCGCATTTAAAAAGACAAAAAATTTTTTTTCAGGGTCGGGCTAAGTCAAATAGGCTGCATATTATTATGGGCTTAAAATTGAGGGCCTTCGAAAAATTTTGAAATTTAAATAATATCAGGACGTGGTTATACTTTATATAAATTGTAAATTTAATTAACAGGAATAAAATTTAATAAATTTGTTTATAACCCCCTGAATTTGAAACTGTGGCAACAAAAACTAAAAATTTTTCTACAGCAAAGCAACTTTTAAAATTTTTTAAGTTTTAGAAAATAGTAATAGCGAAAGAGGCGTCAACTGGCGTTCGAATTTTGTATTAATCAAAAAAACTAATTTTAGAGCAAAAGGGCCCGAAATTCAATCTAGCCCCGCGGTCACCCCAGAATACAGCGACGGTCCTATTTTTGTAAACTTCATAGCAATCCAAGAAGAACCCAAACAGCCCGAAACAGAATTACTTTTTTCACGATAAAAGTAGATACATAATAGCTTTCTCTGATAATAATGAGAGCACATAATATGCGGCGACAAAAGAACTAATGAATAAGACAAAAAATTCATACATGTTGCAACCTCGAAGTTTAACTTTTTTTAGTTTATTTTTAGTAAAATTATACATTTCACGCCGGCCCTGAATCTAAATCAATTTGATAAGCAGCTAAACATTAATTTTGCCCATTACCAATGTGTCTGTAGATTCTGAGTCCACACTTTATAAATTAATATTTTAAATGACTACGCTATAGTTAAGTAGTAACATAATTATAAAATTAAATGTTTTGTATTAATAAAATGGTTTCATCCCAAACTGTTTGCTGCTACTACATTATAAATAATTTAGAAAAAGATAATTTGCATGCACAGTAATTTTCTAGAGTTATCTTTGTAATACATAGATCAGGCTACTTAGGTTACGTAAAAAACATAAAAATCAAGAAGCTGTTATTGTTAAGGGAAACAAGAAGTGAGCACATGAGCGCTGCAGATGTAAATTACATTATGAGTAGTAATTACAAGTCTTGACATCTGAAAATAGATAATTAGCCACGTTTTGAACGTTAACAAATTATTTTTGTGTGTAAGTACTTACACAGTTACAAAAACGGCAATGTAGTCCTAATATAAATACATTCAGACTTTGCTTAGCATTTTGCTGCATCAGCAATCACATCTAACTCACACGTCGTGATAAAAATAGGTATTTAATTTCATTGTGGTCCTCATCTGTAAATGTACTTTTAATCTGCCTCTGTGACATCCATTGCAGTAAGGATAAGTTTTTCTGTTGTGAGGTTTAATTCATAGGAAAATACGTATGTGCTTCTAGTCAAAGTACAATCTTAATAAAAGCAGCCGGCCATGTTATATGCTATAAAATTGCAAACCCAATGTAAATCAACGAATACACTTGTTCTTATACTAAAAAAATGAAACGTGTCTACCGTACGCTTTTGTTACACAAAATAAAATATATGGACACGCAAATTAGTTATATCACTAAAACAGTCTACATAATATGCTGACATGTCTGTGTTGTTTTAAACTTAAGTTTTGTGATACAGTATATTTTTATTATAACGGCTCTTTTGTGTATTATGTAAAGTTTCCCTCTATACCAGTAAAACAAATTTTAATTCAGTCGTAAAATAATATATTTTGCATTAGGAATCGCTAAATTACAAATTGCTTTTACACGTAACACATGTAATTTTTAGTTATCTACAAGCAAATTATTATTCATAAGTATAATTTAAACTATATAATTTAATTTTGCATTTTCATTATGTTGCATTGAACTTTTAAAAGCTTATTTAAAGTAGAAACTGCTTACAAATTTCATATGGACAATACATAACAAATTAAAATAATGTCAGTGTGTTTTAAATAGATTATGCGTTAAATTGAGTTATTACATAGTTACTTGACGAGTGTCTACCACTTTAGTTATAAGAAAAGCCGGTATAAATATAATCAACTGTATTAAATATTCATATTTTTTCTTTTTCATCAAGTCATCGGTCAAGTTTCAAAAATAAGTGATTCACTTCAGGGTAGTCATCGTCACGAGTAAATCTACAAACCAAAAGTTGCGCTTGTGTAAGCTCAGGCTTTGTAAATGTGTATTATTTTGAAGTCAGTAGTATGCCCCGGACGATGTCACGACACACATCATAACATTTTTTTATTCCAGTTTTTGTTACTGTTGTACACAATTATCTAATTTATCCTAGTATTAACATAATTAGTTTTGTCAGTTGCGTTTGTTAAATAATTTAATTTTTCACCATGAACCATTGCAACATCCGCGAAAGCTGTGAGGTTTGTGTTGGGGACGACGGGTGTTATTGGGTACGAAATTGAATTTACTAATTTTATAAGATGTAACCTGCTTTTACCTTTTAATATTTTGTGTACGGTTTTTCGATCATGGAAATCCTGTCAAATAATTTTTTTACACCATGTACTAACAATAAGTAGGTAGGTATATCTCACAAACGTAACACAGCATGTTTTTTTTTATTTAAAGATTACGTTGTCCAACGGCACAAAGCATTGTTATCACGACCCCGTAAGGTGATTGATTTTATAACCTAAATGCATAAACCATTACTAGCGTAGTATGTAAAACAGGTTTTCTTGCTCAAATTAATTTGTCCAAAACTAATAAAAGTACAATTTTAAAATTTAATATCAGAGCGGGCGTAAATTACACTGGTCTTGTCGCTAAAATTGGAGATTGCTTAAAGATTCCAATTCCTGATGCAAATATTGATACTGCCACAACAGGTACTGTTGATTGTTCCCTGTGCAACTAAGTGAACACAATTTGATTATAACTTCATGCGTTCATGAAAAAATTATTATTACCTAAAAATGACCAATTAAAAAATATTCAAAACTAGCTAGTAAATTGTTTCATTTTAAATTTACACAAACATGAGCTGTTGTCTGAAAAAATCTTTTGAAATTTTTTAAGCAAATAAATTAACTAATGTAGAATTTTTTTTAAACTTGTAGTTGGATTGGTCTTTGGCGCTGTTGGACTTACTGCTAGTGTGTTTGGAATTGGATGGCTCGTTAATCGATGGCGTAATCGAAACCGTAATGGACGCGTGGGGCAGTATTATGTCCACACAAATCGATCACAGATGTATGGCAGTGGGGGGTTCCGTCAAGATCGGGATTTGCCACTAGAATCGCCTGTACAAGCTCAAAGCCCATTTTGGGGAAATCAATTTAATTCACGTCATCAAGAGAACCAAGGTGGCTTGGAGATGACATCGTTTGCTTCGGGACTTTGTCAACCCGAACAGGATGTTCGAAGTTCGTTGGAGACTGTTTTGTCGGTGCAAAAGCAACCAGCGACTTGTATGAAAGTTGCATCAACATTGCCATGTAGAAATCCACCACGTCCTTCAATGAGAAATAAACAATCAGCTGTACAGTTACTTAGAGAGGAGGCTAAAATGGGAGGGGCAAATAAGAACCCAGAGGAGTCAAATGCAGCCCCAGAGCCAGCCTCAGGACCGGCACCAAATATTACTGTGCTTTGTAATTGTGCTAACAATGCAAACACTAATTCGGCTTCGGCGGCTAACAGTCAGCTTGACTGGCACTGTTCTGCAGTGCAGGTGAGAATTTATTTAATTTAAATAATTAACATCTGTATTAGGTTATACGCCTCAACTTGTTTAACCCTAATTGTGTACAGTACTTTATTTTTCTTTCTATTTTGTAGCTCAATGCGCATGACCGCACTCCAAGCTACATGCCAGATTACTGAACTAAGGAAGTCACTGAACGCCATGAGACTACAAAGTTTATGAAAACAAAATTTAAATAATGCAATGATTTTTTGTTTTCACTGTAAATATTTTGAACTTCTTATTTCTGTTTTAAATCCAAATATTAAGCATAATAATTAGTTGCAACATTATAAGTTGATTTTTCTATTTCATTTAGCAACAAGGTCATGTTATAAAATATTTCGAACTTTTACAGTCAAAACAATTATGTACAGTGTAATTTGTACATAAGGAACTTCGTGGGACCAGCTAAATCTGTCCCTTTTAGCGGTTATCCCTTATAATCGTCTCATGCATTTTGCTTTTGAACAATTATAGATATGTATACATATACAGTTGAAGTTTTTATTATTACTAAAATGCAGATAAACAGAAAGTCAAAATACTTTTTGCAGTTGCGTGAATTAAAAGATAATATTGTATGTAGATTATTACGTATAATGATTGCTTACAACAATCTTTTATGTTTGCTTGCTTTGCATTAGTTTAATTGAGATTCAAGTGAAGGTTTAATTTATGGAAGTTGGAAAATACATTATTATTATTGTGTGCAAGTGCTAAAAAAACAAGAAAATTTATGCGACATTGATCGGTGCAAAATCTTATATTTTAGCTTAGTAATAAATGAATTTGTTTTCTCTGCTAAAACTTTAAACAGAAATAATATTTCCTTTTTCACTAAATGTTTCAAAAATTGTTTTCAAAAGACCCAAAAAAAATTATAGTGCACAATCTGTCCCTTATAGCGGTTAGTCCCTTATATCGAATACCTCGTAACTTTAATAATGTTACACTGCTAGCATAGCGGGCTAACTAAATGGTCAATTTTATTCCTTAAAACGATTATTACTTTTAATTGAGTTGATTAAATACGAATTATGCTGTATACTAAATTACCGTGTGTTGCGTTTTTATATGCTAAGCTTTAGCTCGTCAGCAGCTAATAATTAAACAAATTAATAATTTATTTATTGATATGATTCTTTTTAGCCCATACAACATTTAACTAAGTATAAAAATAGTTTTTAAAATATATTATTGTGTCTGTCAACACATTTTGTCATGCCGCCATTTAAGTGCTCATTCCGAGTTTTGTGGATTTTTGTAAGGACAAAAATGTCTACAAATACTTGATGTAGACATAAAAGTACGTAACAACAGTGTAAATAAATGAATTAACTTTTTAACGACTACCATTGCAGTTCCATATTTACCAAACTGTGTATTGTAAAAAATATGCTTTCAATTTGAAACATGACAACTTGAAACGTTTCAGAGCCGTTTAAGAGCAGTGCATATCAATATTGCAATGTCAATTATCTTTTGCGACTGCACAGTGCACATATAGTATCCATGCATGTACTCGTGTACCTTCGAATAGCGTGTATCATAAGTACTGTTTAATTCGTTTATAAGGGAACTAGAAGGACCAAACGTTTTTGTCCCGTTAAGCAAAATTCCCATTTAAACATTCAAGGGTTCTTCACCACACACATTTTATCTTCAGTATTGAAATATATTTTACATTGAGAACAAAAATGTTAAGAGCGAAGTATTTACATCGTTGTTGAAAATTATTATGGAGATCCAATTGAAAAGTCAGCTATTGCCGTTTGTATATTTTTAAATTCATTTTGACGAACACAAAAACTAAAATTAGAAAAATGGAAAACAAGTTTTTCTCCAGAAATTGTCTGCGCTAACAGAATAAAACCTACGTTTAACATTTTTGTAGCTTTAAAAACATTTAAAAGTGATGTTATCAAAATTTTAAAAATTTGTCCGTGTCTGCTGTTTACTCTGCAATACAGATCCCTGATCAACAGGTTAAAAGTAATCCAATTTGCAATTGGATGTATTTTGGCAAATATCATGGCAGTTTCACAACAGCAAATTAAATTACTGTGAGATATTTTGCAACAGTTTTTTATAAAACTTTTAAGATTTTTAAATTTATTTTCTACTTGATACGTAAATCCATTCACAATTTCATTATTATTTACTTACCTACATACATCTGCAGTACATAGATAGACATAACTCACAAGTGATGAGCGCAGCACTCACAATTGTTGACATGAGTGCAAGTATTGAGTGCATGTACAACTTAAAAATCTGTGCAATAATTTTTTGAGTGCGAATGTAGTATAATTTAATTTGCAACCTACTCATGAGTGTGAGCGTGAGTGCATTTTAGTTGCACTTACATTTTATTGTTCAGCAGCAGCAGATACGATTCTTATTTATTTATATTACTTTTATAAGTTTGAACCATACTGCGTGCAGATGCTTTATTATACTTCTACAATCCGAGTAGAATTTTTTGATTTAATGAAAAATGTAATTTAAAAAAATTTCAAAAACAAATACAGCTCTAGACAATTTTGACTACATCAAGTAAAGGCGCGATGAGAGATGCCTCATGAGAGAGAGCGTAAGTGCGTTCTATCAATAATTTGCAACCTACTCATGAGTGTGAGCGTGAGTGCTAAGTATATACCTATCTATGCTGCAGTAGGATTTAGAATTTCGTAAACAAATAAGGTAAAAATTCTCAATGGTTGCGAGTTTAAATACCATTTAGCGCGAAACGGCTGTACGTTTTTCCGTCCCGGCATTTCGTGTGACAGTGTGATGTTCCAAAAATCAAGATCGGGTTTAGCACTATGGGTTCAGACACAAATGGTGTTACCTACAGTAAGGGTTGGTCACTCAGGGAAATATATAGTTATATTAAACAGAGCCTTTCAGGCAATGCCGACAAAGTTGACAAGTTAGGTAGGTGGGACCAAAAAATTGATTTTGAAGTTGGGTAACGTCATAAATGACTGGCCCCATATGGCTGAACAGCGGCTGAAGCAGAAACTGTCTTTAGTTATCCCAAGTCTTCAAGCCTCGTGTTAAATCTCGTTAGTTGTAGGTAGTTACTAGCCACACATAAAGAATAAGGTTGGTTCACGAACTAATAGTGATACTAATAATAATAATATTTGTTTTCTGAAACAATCTTGAAGACTTTTAAATAAATACCTTGTTCACCTAGTTTTACTGTCTGTCACTTTAAGTATCTGTAGCAGCAAAATGGAATTCACAGGTATGTACATACTTTTTTAATATTAAGTTTACTATATTTATTTTTAACATTTAATAAAATGTAAATAGAAATTGGCAATAATGGTTAAATAGAGAGCACATATGCTAATCAGTAAACAGACACTTTCTTTCCAGACAACTTTCTTCTAACTCGTAGCCTAGGACATTTTCCATCCAGTATTAAAATCACTTTAGTAAAACACACGAGTGTATCCCACTACAAAATCTATGTATTTGTAGCCGCTTGCAATAATATGTAAAATTTGTTAGCTGAAGTGCGTTTAGTCGGTTTTCCTTAACAAACACTCATTCAAAATGTGAACTATGCAAATTTAACAATCGAAAAATCCACTCATATGCAAATATGCAATAATTCGCTGATTATAATTTACCATATTTCTCCTGAAGGTTTAAATGTAAGTAATGCTATGCAATTTGGTCAAACAATTATTTTATAAGTCCTCACTTAGCAGTCTGCAGGATAAACATCATTTGTTGTAAAAAGATGAATCTCTGGTTCAAGTTATCACTGGAATGGCTCTAGAAATATTCAAAACTTTCAGAGGTGGAAAAACGAAGTTAAAGTTTGTGGGACACTCGTATGATTATAAAGCACAAAAATGTATCCTTACATAGCAAGTTTAAGTAATAATTAACTTACAGTCGATGCTCCTGATTAATAAATATTTAGGTTTTATTTATTTTATACAACTGAAAAAAGAAATATTTTAGTTTTTCTCTTCAGTAAGATATTATTTGTTAATGCATTTTTCGGAAACTCTTCAAACTCTGAACGCATAAATTTTGTGGAACGAAACAATTTATAAAATATCCGTTCTTAAAGTGATGCGATTTTGATACTAGGGGGAAAATATCCTACAACCATGCTTATTATTCTTTACACAGCTTGTAAACCAACGTCAGATACCAATTAAAATTAGGTGCGTACATGTTACATACCTATTAACATTAAAATAAGACATTAAATAACTGTTTTTAACCTACAGATTCTTGCAAAAGCTGCACTGGAAAAGAAGGTGTTTGGGTGACTCTGCTGAACAAGACTGAGATGTGCATATTGGACCTGGTCAAATGGGGCTATTATTTTAGTAACTATGTTACTAACTCAGACGATTGTGACTCTCCTGAAATAAATACTAATGCCCGTAAATATAATATTGCCATTAACTAAACTTTTGCAGCCTGTATGCTATATTTTAAAAATTCAGAATTCTAAAAGTGCATAAAAATTCTTAATAAATTTGTTAGTCACTAGTATGCACCGTAGGCGCAGGGAAAAAGTTTTTGCTAAAAAAGATTATCACCATGGAGCATTTAATTTTTATATTGTTAAAAATTAAATTTCAAATCAACAAAATCACTACAAATTTAAAACAAACATTGAATAAACTCCAGTTAGATTTTGATTTGGTACTACACTATTTTTACATACCGTTAATGTGTCGCAAAACATATACTGTTTGTTTGTCGAATTTTAATGTGTAATAAGTCATCTATAACTAATGAACCAAAGCCTTTGAAATAAATTAAGGAAAACAAGAACCAAGGCCGCAAAGGCAAACTAGCTTCACTTTCAAACAGTGTGAACTTGCACTGAACCTCCACTGTTAGTTTATTCAATTTTATGTCACAAGTCATCTTTAATTATTGGCCCTTAGCCTTTGGCAAAACATAAGGAAAACAAGAATCAAGGCCACGCCGCGCAAACTAACGGGCTTTGCTCGAAAACAGTTAAAACTGTAAATAGCCTCCACTGTTTGTTTATTGTAAGTTTGTTTCTTCAACAAGTCATCTATAACTAATGAACCAAAGCCTTTGAAATTAATTAAAGAAAACAAGAACTAAGGCCGCAAAGGCAAACTAGCTTCACTTTCAAACAGCGTGAACTTGCACTGAACCTCCAGTTAGTTTATTCAATTTTATGTCACAAGTCATCTTTAATTATTGGCCCTTAGCCTTTGGCAAAACATAAGGAAAACAAGAATCAAGGCCACGCCGCGCAAACTAACGGGCTTCGCTCGAAAACAGCTAAAAACTGCAATTAGCCTCCACTGTTTGTTTACCAAATGATCATTTCTGCAACAGGTCATCTATAACTAATGACCCAAAGCCGTTGACATTAAATAAGGAAAACAAGAATCAAGGCCGCAAAGGCAAACTAGCTTCACTTTCAAACAGCGTGAACTTGCACTGAACCTCCACTGTTAGTTTTTTTCAATTTAATGTCACGTCATCTTTAATTATTGACCCTCAAGCTTTGAAAAAAAAATAAGGAAAACAAGAATCAAGGCCGCAAAGGCAAACTAGCTTCACTTTCAAACAGCGTAAACTTGCACTGAACCTCCACTGTTAGTTTTTTTCAATTTTATGTCACAAGTCATTTTTATTATTGACCCTAAGCCTTCGGCAAAAATAAGGAAAACAAGAATCAAGGCCGCGCTAACTAACGGCTTTTTCTCTAATAAAGCTTAAAAGTTTCACTGTTCGTTCATCTAAAAAACATTTAAAGCCAAAGTCTCTGGCACTTCATAAGGAAAACAAGAATCACGGCCACCAACAAGGTTGGTTTTGTAAAATCGTTAATTTAGTAATATGACTTCAATTTTAGGTTTAGATTAAATACATAATTGACAAAACAAAAGAAAAAAAGTCCAGCACTTTGTATTTATTTTTGCTAATAATGTGACATTGATTTGTTTATGCTTTCAGAACTATCCATAATTCAACAACTTAAAGCACGCAGAAAATACAAGGAAGACAAGGATATATGTAATGTGCTGAGCTGTACTATTCATTTTAAGTAGATGTATAACTGCCGCTCAAACCTATAAGGCATAAAAATTAAAGTTATACTTTATTATTTTGCAGTTACTGTCATTATACTTCACTACGCACCAGCTTAAACAAATAAACTAACAAACAACTACCAAACCAAGCTACCTACTTCTGCAAACTGTAACATGAAGGTAATGCAATTAAAAAAATGAAATGCAATGCTTTTTTTATTTATTATTTTCATTTTTGAATGAACAATACATTAAAAACTAAAACTTTTATTAGGTAGCAGTTGCATTAAACCCAATTATAATTTAGCAATATTTTACAAAATGCATCTCATATCTTTATATATAAGACGCGAACTTTAAAAGTCGTTTGTAGTTAAATCCAAATAATACATTAGGCCTACCAGTACTTAATACAAAATTTAGATAGCCTTCACTGTTAGTTTGTGTACTACTTAAGTTATACACGAATTATCAGTGAGGGTATGTCCAACCTTATTATTAATGTTATAACTATGTTCAATGCAGTTAGAAGTGGTACAACTTTTAACAATGCAGCAACAATCGATATATGTACGTATATGTATATATACGCATACATATGTATACATGTACTAACATACAAGGGGTCACCTATAATAACTTCATCATATCGGGAGACCCTTGGGTGGGGGTGGTCCTATGTTAAAACATAGGAGGTGGGTAACAAAATTTCGAAAAAATGAAGATTTTTTTAGGACGTCTTTTATGGAAACCCCTAGTTTATTTTGTTGAATATCTCAGGAACTAAATGTCGTAGGGACATGCGGTTTTCGGCAGATAAAAGACCGTGCCATAAGCTATCCACAGTATTAATTAAAAAATACGTACGCCCAATAGTACCCGGGTAACATCGGTTTTCGGTTTTTACTTAAAATTTCTTTACTATTACTATTAAACACGTTTTATTTACCAAAAACGACATTCTACTGTGAGTAATATGATAACGATGATAAACGCAAATTGCAGAAGACGCAGTTGCGATGAAAATAACAATTTCTACGGGTGTCATCCAAGAAATTAAAAAGTTGTCCAAATACTTTAGCGTTATATTAGCGGTCAATATTTCAACTTGTCAGTTCTCCGACGTTGGTGTTACGTTAAATATTTAATTCAGGTATTTAGTTACGAGTATGATATAGTGCGGACAGTTAAACATAAGTTCCGCAGTAACAAAAGAAGATCATTTGGGTAATTGTGATAATAAGAGTCCTGAGACTAGCTTCTTATTGAATTTTAAAGGCTTTAAGTATATGCATATTATCATGGCCTTAATATAGGAAAAATTGTTACCCTTAAATTGTTAGTTACTAAGTACAAGCTGGATGTATTAAGTATCACTAAGTCAAAGTTAATTGATGTTGTATATTCTGACTTATTGGCCATAGAAGGATTTAATATGCGTAGATATGACAGAGTGGATGGAACTGGACGTGATAGTGGTATTGTAATTTAAACTTGTGTTAATTTAAGTATTCTTGAGGCAGAGCCAAGACCTAAGAAATTAGAGATAACTACTTTTAAGTTGTTCGTGCCATACTGTAAGCTACAGATATTTGTAGTAGTGTATAAGTCACCTAGTGTATGCAAAACTGATTTTGTTAGTTACTTCTCATTGCGCTTAACTGAACTAAAGAAATTGGACCTTAAATTGTTAATTATGGGTGATTTTAATATTGACTTATCTGTTAGGGATAAGTACTCAAAGCTTTTACTGAATATTACTAATCAGAGTGCAATGAAACAGGTAATTGAACAGCCTACTCAATGTACATTAAATACAAGTGGTATAATTGAATATATGTATGTAAGTGAAGGAGTAATGTTTGATGTTAAGGAGGTATTAGGCATTGGTATTGCTGATCATTATGCGATTTTTGGTATTAGAAAGGCAGTAAAGGTTCATTATCCTGTTAAGCGTATCACAACTCGGAATTATTTAAATATAGATTTAGAAATTGTAAAAAAGGATATGGGTCTTATTCCATGGAGTACTATGGATATATTTGATCACGTGGATGATGCAATTAACTATTTTGAATTGTCAGTATTGGATTTTTTGAACACGCATGTCCCTGTGATATCTAGGAGAGTTAAAAGTAAAGTATTACCATGGTTGACAGTGAAGTTAAACAAGAAAATGCATCATTGAGGCTGTTTTAAATCTAAATGTATACAAACAAAAGATTAAGTGCTGTATAAAAGTTATAGCAAGGAAAGGAATAGCGTAAATAGGGACATTCGTAATACAAAATACAGTCACTACCGTAAGGAATTTGAGGAAGCTCCGACCTCATCGAATGTTTGGGCGGTGCATAATAGGCTTATTGGAAAACGTAAAAGTGCTTCTTCTGTTGTGGAGCTGAGTGTCGGTTCCAAGTTAATTAATGGGTCAGCAAAAGCGAACCCGCGTAGCTCAGTGCTTACTGCACTGGTGTCTATGAACCTACTTTTTAAGCAAATGCTCGCTTCAGGTCTTGGTTAACTTTAAATTTAATTAGGTGTAATTATTATAGTGTCTCTTACTAGAAATCAGTACAGTTGTATTGATTGAATTGACACTGAAATAAAGTCCACTCAAACTCAAACTCATACATACAGTGAAATTATCAAAAAAATAATAAATAGGATAATCTTATGAACATCATCTTGAGAGACTGACCCAATTAATTTGTACGGATCTGAAATATACTTACCCAGATTAATAGCAAACTACCTATGTTAAAGATAATTACAGAGTATTATTAATAGGTATACAGGAAGCTTATATCTATTATAAAGCTTTTGAATAATCTTTTGGTACTTTACCATATCAAACGCCCTACAAAGATCAATAAATAGAACAGCAGTTAGTTTCTTGCTTTTTATAGCGAAGTAAATTGTATGTGATAGCTCAACTAAAGCATGTAGACAATATTTATTTTTTCTAAATTCGTATTGAGAACTGGGGAGTTAGACCAACATACCAGATTTTAAAACATTGTATCTTTATCTACTCTAATGATCTATTGGACCTATTTTGATTAAGAATCAAAGGCAAAATAAATTTACAATCACACCTATATATTTCTCATAACATTATCCCTAAAATGATCATAAAGGTATAAATACTTTGATTTGCAGGAGTTACTATTTAATTGTGGCGATTAGATTAATCACATATTTTGAATACTCTTATATGTGAGATAGTAAAACATTCATATTTTGTCAAGAATATCAAGTTTGCTTGTAACATTTACCGTTTGGTTGTATTACACGTGAGTTTTTAATACTTTTTGTTTGGGACAATTTTTAGAGCTCTCGTGCTGCATCCGGACCGCCACGGAAAAAAACTAAGATGACATACCAAAAAGAATTAGGCCGACCACCTAAGAATTAGGAACAAAAGGCAGCAAGCACGAGGAGGGATGTTGTCTCTAAGTTTTGCGACGAACTAAAAAGATGGCCAATTGATTGTGTGGTTCCTGCATTTATCAAACTATTGAAAGAGTCAAAGAAATCAAAGCTTAAATCATTATCGCTTATTTTAAAGGATGCATGGAAGAGTCTTGACACTGTGAATGCTATGTTGGCTAAAGTCAGAACACCTAGTCGTAAAACACGCCAGTTGTCACCGTTTGAGGGACTCTCGATGCTCTTAGATGCTAACCTTAGTAAGCGTCAGTATCTCAAGGTAAGAGAATCAGCAGCGTTATGCGGCATTCAAGTTTTTCCATCGTATGACAGTGTTCGAATTGCCAAAGACGATTGTCGGCCCCCATTGGAAACCTCTACTATCACCGAAAAAAGTGCTTCCTATACTTTGCAAAGCCTTGCAGAGTTCACAGCATTCCGAATAGTAGATATGCAACAAGAAGTGATCCATCAAAATCAATTAAATAATAACATTAAATCTGAAGTGTGCAAAATCATATTTAGTTGTGGTTTTGATGGAAGTTCGGGTCATAGCAACTATAAACAGATGTACGCTGACTCTAATGCAAGCCCTAACAACGACTCTTGTATTTTTGCAACTACCATGGTTCCATTAAGATTACAAAGTTCAACTGGAGCAATTTATTGGCAGAACGCGACTCCGCAATCCATTCGTTTTTGTCGGCCAATAAAAATTCAGTTTGCAAAGGAAACAAAACAGTTAATATTGGACGAGAAAAAATCATTAGACGATCAAATAAAAGATCTAGAAGATATAACCTTTGACCTTGACGATGGGAATAAAATTACAATTACTTTCGAATTTTACATTTCAATGATCGACGAAAAGGTGTTGTCAGTCATCACAGACACCAAGTCAACTCAATCCTGCCCGATATGCAGCTGTACGCCTAATGATTTTAATATCAAGGCAAATATGAATTCAGGAAAATTTAAACCTAATCCTGGAAGTCTCAATCATGGAATATCTCCTCTCCATGCCTATATTCGTTGCCTGGAGTGGATGCTTCATATCTCGTATAAACTGGAAAATCAGAAATGGCAAGCAAGGACAAAGCAAGAGAAAGAAAGCACACAGTCACGTAAAAAGCAAATCCAGCAAACTCTCTGGGATCAAATGGGTTTGCGTGTTGACTTTCTTAACGCATGCGGAAGTGGGACCAGTAATGATGGCAATACTGCCCGCCGAGCCTTTCACGACTATGAAAAGTTTGCTCAAATATTAGGAATTCAAGTCAATATTGTTAAAATGGTCCGAATAATTTTGATTGCTCTAAATTGCCAGTTGCCTATAAACGCTGGTAGATTTAAATCGTACTGTTATCAATTGTTTGTTGAATATTTGGATAATTATAGTTGGTATAAGTTACCTGCCAGTGTTCATAAAATTTTAGCTCACGGTAGTGAAATAGTTAGCGCTACATCTCTTCCTTTAGGAATGATTGGAGAGGAAGGAGCAGAGGCTCGTAATAAAGTGTATAAAGCGGACAGAGAGTTTCATGCAAGGAAGAGTAGTAGGTATAATACAATGTATGATATTTTTTTTCGAGCAATTGATTCATCAGATCCAATTATGTCAACGCAATCATTAAAAAGTAGGCTCAATTCAAAGTCAAAACGAGAGACGCTCCCTTTAGAAGTTGTACAATTGTTAGAAGTTCCTGATAATAACTATATTTGTAGTACAAATGCAAACCAAGCCGATATCGATACCTTTGATGTTACTATTGCAAACATTCTAGATGGAATAGTGTTAGATAGTGAGTGTGAAGTCATTGAACAAGCGTAATGTGATTTAATCAATCAAGTTGATTTAATACTAACTTATTACTGGTTTTAAATTAATGCATATGCTATTCATTGAAATATTTTGTATTCTGTTATAAAGCAGATTGTAAACAGTAGGCGTTAAATTTGAAATTTACTAAAATTTTTACTAACAAAAGTAATTTAGAATAATATTGTTGAACATTTCGTGAAACAGAGTTCTTAAAATTGTTAAATACGTACGTTACTAGTGTAATATCACGTGTTTACCTAACATATTGTCTAGCCACAATCTAGAATACAAGTAGTTTAAATAATTAATTTGTGGTTGTTTAGTGTTTGTGATTTGAAAGAAGCTGATTGTATTTTCCTTTTAGGAAACAAACCTACTTAAAAACATATATGTTAAGTTAAATCATTTAGAAAGCAAATTTAAATTATTTGAAAAACCTAATTACACACACATTTAATTTTGTTTGATCCAAATAAACTATAAATACTTCAGGATATTGGAGAAAAAAGCAATTTGATTTAAAAGCCTTATTAATTATATAACGCTGAAGAAGCAACAATACTGTGTAAATGCATGTGGTTTTTACTGGCAAGTAATAGTTTCTTCGGTGATGCTTAAGGAGACGCTTGTAATTATAAACGAGAAAGAGAAAGACTTACAAGAGAATGGGTTTACATTTAACCCACCAATTTCAAAAAATTTTTTTTGTAAACCTCAAGCTTGTTGTAATTACGGGATTTTTTAAGGTTTACGTAAAACTCACAGAAGTAGTGGATACAACATTAACAGTTGTTTCTTTAATATTAACTTAAAACTTTACATTCTTGCATTAAGTAATAATTGTACGGTCTAAAATGCAAACCTAGTGTTACTCTAAGTTTAAGCCGCGCAAGTTTGAATAATAGAACCTATGCTCACCTTTAGATTTCTCAACTGTTAATTAATTGTTTTTATTTCCTTAAAAGTATAACAAAAATTAAGTTTCCGATTGTTTAAAACCGTAATTCTTGATTTTGTTTATTATTCTAAACAATGATACTTTAGTGGCGTTTGCATTTTTGGTTTTGAAGCTAATAAAATTTTTGAATCTACGCTCACAAAGTAACAATATATCGGATTTGCGGAGACGCAATGGAAATTATTAGTTTTATCTAACTTTTGCGGACCACTTTTACTAAAAAACAGAAAATGCGATTGAGTTATTTTAAAAACCAAAACCAAAAATGAAGCTGGTAGGTGAGATATGAACCCATACTCTAGTAATGGCGTCTCCTAGCATCACAAGTCCATTATCCTTTAATTTGGGATTACTTTTTCTCGTTTATAATTATGTTTGGTGCAAACCTAAAACTAGCTCTGGGGTATTTTTTAATAAGTCTTGCCTAGGCAGATATGTTGCGCCTACGGCCCTGCCGAAGCGTGAAAGGAAACATAAGTGTTAGTTCGGTTAAATGCAGACAAACTCATATTTAAGAGAATTTGTTAATAAGTAAAACAGCTGTTAGAAACTAAATTAAAAACGTTGTGGGACAGCTTTGAAAAACAACATATTCAAATATTCAAAAATTTTACTTTTTTCCGAAAAATTGGTTTAAAAAAACGAGCCTAAAAAATATAGGTTTCCTAGATTTTTTTCAAAAAATATTTTCGAGTTTTTTAAAATCCTAAAATAACATTCTAGATAAAGGCCTTAGAATCAGAAAAAACAAAATTTCGTCCAAATCGGTTACGAACTGTAGAATGTACATGGCGGTAAACTTTTAAAAGAATTTTTTTAAACTTTACCGCTCAATTCTAGGCAAAAGACGCAAAATGCAATCGAGTTATTTTGGATCCGTACTATTTAAAAGTAGCCTGATTTTTTGAAATAGGTCTTATCAAATTCTGGGTCGGTCATGTCGCGCCATTCTCTTGTGAGTGGAGGCTTACTTTACTTTACTACTACACTACACTTATGTTATCTGAACATTACCTGAATTTAATAAATAATCTAAATAATTTGTATTTTCCAAACAAAATTGTATATTTGTTGACCATGTTTTGACTAAAAGTAAAAATTATTTGTTTTAATGTATTCACGTATGAGGAAAATTCCTTAAATATTTTTAAGGGAATCTTCCTGTTCTGGGCAAGGCACACTGTTTGGGGTAAGACTTTTCGGTCTGGGCAAGACTTATCAAACTATTCCTGAATTTTGGGGGCAGATAAAGTTATTATCCCTTAGATTTGTACTTTTTTGCACGAAATAAGCATTTTCTCGCTGATGGACGATTTGTGTAATCGAGTTTGCCGGTTGCACAATTTTTAATCTCATAATAATTCTTATTTAGCATTTATGTAAACAGGGTTTTAAAAAGCAACGAGTCCGTAAGAAGAACAAAAATGGTTGACCAGCCTGATTTTGAAGCAGAATTAGCAGGAAATATATACTGGTGACGGAGAATCAAATAAGATCATCTCTATTTCAAGCTAGGATCAATTATAGTCATCTTCATTCTGGACTAAAAGCAACTGTGATCACCTCTCTTGTTCCAGAAATACGGCTAATCTGATATGTTAATGACTAATTAAGAGTACAATAATTTGAAACTGAGTACGTTCGGAATCATCTATAAATGACATCAAAATATCTCCATTTAAGGTCCACATGACCCTCCTGTCATCAGCTCTCCCTTTATGTAAATAGGATCAATCTTTAGCATGGGATACCAGCGATATTCAGGCTACTTAACCATACCCATGACTTCATTTGGCAGTAATTTGTGCAAGTTTAAAACATTTAAGTGTTCATATATAAATGACGCCATTAGTATGGCAAGCCAACTTGGATATCGATGGTATCCCATGCTAAAGATTGATCCTATTTACAAAAAGGAAGAGCCGATGACAGGAGGGTCATGAGGACCATAAATGAAGATATTTTAATGACGTCATTTATGGATGATTCCAAAGGTACTCAGTTTCAAATTATTAGACTCTTAACTAGTCATTAATATATCGTCAACGAAGAATCAAATATGATCATTTCCATTTCAAGTTAGAATCATTTATGAGCATCTCCATTCTGGACTAAAAGCAATTCTGATCATCTCCTTATTTCTAGGAATACGGCTAATCTGATCCATCAAAGTATCTCTATTTAAGGGCCCCATGATCCTCCTGTCATCAACTTACCCGTGGCGAAATGGCTATCTATAGCAAAGGATAACATCGATATCCAAGCAGGCTGCTTGGCCATACCCATGACGTCATTTATGGGCGACTCTTTACATGTTTTAAACTTGCAGTAAGGATTTATTGATGAATAAATGTATGCGTTCATGAAACAATAATTTTAAGCATAATGGGTAAGAAGGATAATTCTCACCACTTTTGACAGCCCGAATTGTAATGAAAAACTAATTATTATTGGCTCTTTTACTTACGCCTTGGCGCAGAGGCGTCAGAACCTAGTTTTTCAAGGGGGGAGAGGGGGGGGGGGCTAACGCTAGGGTAATTTTTTACAAAAGGAGGGCAGGCCTATGCTTTGACATGGGGCATCGGTTTTCCAGGGGGGGGGGGCACTCTTCCCCCTCACGTCCCAGGGTCACGACGCCACTGCAGTTTCGTTCATTCAAATAGAAATGAAAATAAGATTAGAACCTTTTTTTAACCACTGAAAGTAAAGGAAGGCTGCGGGGAGCCTAATCTGTCTTTCTTTATATTTTGTGGGGTTTTAAAACACTATTGTTTCCATTACAATGTACAGTAAATTATCTAATAGAACGACCCACGTTGCAATAAAATTCGTATCTTTTCCCCCCGCGTTGTATTCGAGACACGTAATGTTAAAGCATAGCGAACCAACGCGTTTACTAGGGACCCGCGCTGCATTAAACGTTTTAAGGTACTCACAATTATTGCATCTTAATAATTTGTGTGCTTATACAAGTTGGTTTCAATCAAAATGTAATTCAAACCCCATAGTTGTCAATTGGTAAGTTGTAGTTGATTTAATAAAGGTGTTAAACGCATAACTCAGTAATTTGTGCAAGTTCAAAACATGTAAGGGGTATTTATGGTCATTAATGGATGATCCCAAACGTACTCACAAGTGAATGACGCGACATGGTACACCCAGATTTTGAAGGGATCCATTTTAGAAAATCAGGCTACTTTCCCATAGCACAGATCTAAAGTAACTCGAGTGCATTTTGCGTTGTTTGGTCACAGTGACCCGCCAAAGTTCAAAAAAATTCAAATTTTGTAACTTTACCTCTCTATACAAAAAATGTGTTTTTGAGGCCCAATTTCTAAACTGCATTTTTTCAAAAGCATTGAAAATTTTCGAATGTATTAGAATCTTAAAATTTTTTATAGAAATGAGACTGAAGTTCACAAAACGTCAAATTTCATCAAAATCGGATGAGAACTGTAGAAGTTATAGATAGGTAAAGTTTCAAAATTTGAATTTTTTTCAAATTTGGCGGGTCACTATGACCAAACAACGCAAAATGCACTCGAGTTACTTTGGATCTGTGCTGTTGGGAAGTAGCATGGTTTTTAAAAAGGGGTCTCTTCAAAATCTGGGTGTACCATGTCGCGTCACTCCCTTGTCAATTTCGAAGTATTACACTTTTAACTAGTCATTTACATATCAGATTAGCCGTATTTCTTGAAAAAGGGAGATGATCAGAATTGCGTTTAGCTCAGAATGGAGATGATTATAATTGATTCTTGCTTGAAATGGAGATTTTCATATTTTATTCTTCGCCGACGATATATAGTTTAATATGGCATATTTACACGATTTGGATTTTTAACTAAATGTTTTGGGACTGAAAATTCAATAAACGTTGGGTGTTACAAAAATAGTAATTAAACAGGGCCTGTCATTTAATAATTTTGTAAATATCACCATTATGTCTATTTATCATACTTTCGTAACGTAAAAGCTTTTAATTTCGGCATAAATTGAAACCCCCAGTAGGACCCTGCATGCATATCACACTTAACGGGCTTATCAAACTTCCCACTCTAACTAGGTCGTATAGTTTGAACCTTACCATATTACATTTGTATCAATTTTTTGATTAGTCGCGATTTATTTATAAAATTAGTTTTATAGTAATGTTTAAATGCATGAACCCTATACAGCATAACACCTAGCCTATCATAGTAACATTCTTGCAACCTACCTATTGCTTATTTTTTATTTAACTTATCAAAGGCTTCGTTTTATATGTAGCATATATAATTATGGACAAAACAGAAATTGATATACCATATTATTGGACCTGCATTTTCCGCCAACGTTTTTACCCAAACTATCCCCACCTCCACTAACAGAACCTGGAGAATGCAATACCCATCACCGCCACCCCTAAAAAGTTTTGTTTGGCAAAAACTGTACAACTAAACCTTCGCCCTCACCACGACTACTAACAAAACCTTTAAAATTCAATCCTCACGACCACCACTACCTCTGGCAAAAACTGTCGAATTCCAACACCAAAAACACCCTAATTAAAACTTAAAAGTTAACCCCCACTACCACAATATTAAAAACTGTAGTGTTCAATCCCTAACACGCCTACCACTACTAAACACGACGAACGACACAACATAAGTTTTACTTACTCCTTTCGTATAAAAGGCTTTTACACAACACATTTACCCCGCATAAAAGTGAAGCCTAAATTCTCATCTAATTTGATATTGAAACCGTGCCCAGACATGTCAGTGATCGTAGCGAAATCAGGTTTAGCCTGTGGACAAAACATATTCCAAGTGCGCCTGCGGGAATAACCTAACCTGGGCAAGCCTTTGATCGAAGCTTAGCAGCGCAAGGTTGTGATTGAAGCTTATCCTGGGCAAGTCAATGACCATAGCGTAATAAAGGAAAATCTTTGGTCAAAACTAACCCTGAGCAAGTCTGGAGGTAAAGCTTAACAAATTTGATAGTATAGGCAAGGCATTAATTTCAGGCAAGCCAGTGGTAAATGTTCAACCCAGCCAACATCGCAGTAAAACCTTATCCTGGCCTCCGACTAAAGTCTTCTATTATAGCGTTACCCGGGCAAGTCACTTATCAAATTTTACCCCAAGCAAGTCCCATTCCATAGTATAACCCGGGCAAGAATCTGTTCGAAACTAGCACGTAGCACGCCCATGGGAAAAACTTAACCCTGCCAAAGTTGAGACTAGTTTACCCCGGGCAAGTATCGGGTCAAAACTTACCCCCACTAACCCACTTTGATAATCACTTAACCCAGTGAAAAAACGTATTAAAGCTTATACCGGTCAAGTCTCAAGTCGATTACACCACAATCACTGGACCATTTTACTAAATGTGAAATGTGACACCTAAAAGTGAAGAATACATATTACCTAAAATTGATTGCAACCCATCGGGTTGCTAACCTGCTAGTAATATATAATAATATTATTATAATGTATAATAATAATATAATAATATACTTTCGTATCCTCCTAGCCTTGTATTCAGGATTTCGGATTTTTTTAGTTTATAATAAAATATTAAATTAAAAATTTAATTCATCTTAAAAAAATATCATTTTTTAAATCAATTTAAATTATTATTAAAAAATTATTTATGAAAAACTGAATAAAAATAAAAATCAGCACGACGCATATTTTTTAAACTTGCTTTGTTATTTCTGTGTTCATAAAATTTAGCTTTACCGTGGGCACATTCAATTAATTTGAATTTAATATTTTAAATATTTCAGCAAAAAATAATATTTCCAGCCTACGGTGGTATGCATTAAAAATTGAAAGCTGAACTAAGAATACTTTTGTATTTTTTAATTTTATAGGTCCTGAATTTGGAATAATTTTTGCGGCGGTTGCAGTTGTAGTTTTCATCGCCATCAGCGGAATTGTTTTGAATCTTCGCCGTCGTCGCCAACAACGAAACCGGTATAAGCTGTTTCCATATGTCCGGCTACACTGTGAAGGTACTGATGAGAATAGGGATGATATTAGCCACGTCACTGTCGCCTCGGATTTAAGTAATGATAGCAGCGGTAGTTCGATTGTTGAAGATCTTATAAATCTATCTTCATCCGATACTGAAGAAGAACATGAATCGAAAACCGGTGCTGAAACTAAAACAACAACTGAGTCCAATCCTAAGGCCGAGCAAAAAACAGATCCGGAAATTGTAACCAAATCCGAAACTAGACCCGAACCCAAATCAGAAACCGAACCGGAAACCGAGTCCGAAACCAAGTCGGAATCTAAAATCAAACCTAAAACCGAAATGAAAACGGAACCCAAACCCGAACTTGAAACAGAATCCGAAACAGAATCCGAAACCGACGTCCAATCCCAACCCGAACCCAAACCGGAAACCGAAACCGGACTGAAATCTGAAGATGAAATTGGAGTTCAACTTGAAACTGAGGAAGACAATTTTTTTTCAGCTCAAGAATCTGATTCTTCTTCATCTAATTTTTCGCTTCACGGTGAAACAACAATAGAAGATGAAGACTTTGAGACTGCTTCTGCGCTGTTAGATGTTAAAAAAGAATTATTGTAGGTTACCGTAAAGCTCCTAATAGAAGCCGGGTCTCTAATAGTGGCCAGGGGTTTTCCCATAAGCCGCAATGTTAATTTTTCTAGCTCAAACTTTGAATTTTTAATAGAAGCCTGGGGGTTATATTAGAAGCTTTGCGGTACAATTCGTTCAAAATTTTTAGATGAATAATTTTTTTTTACAAAATAGGAATGATATTAGACAGCTATTTTTAAAGAAGCTGCTCCTATCTCTGCAATGTTAAAAATTTAATTTAAGGAGAAAGAGACGAAAGTAAGCAAGTCACTTTCATTGGATTAGCCCTAGGCGATAAAAATATTATAATGTTCTGTATTAGTATATTGTACCTTTTAATTCTTTTACTGTTTTATTTTGTTTTGATGATCTGTCTGGTTCAATGAAATTTTGAATACTGAATACATTGTGTGAATATTGAAATAAAAAAACATATATTCCTTAAGTGTGCAATAATAAAATTCCTATTACCCTAGAAACAAATTAGGTAGGTTTAAAGTAGTTACAATAGTCAGTGGTGTACAATGTGAGAACATATTTGAGCCTGTTAAAAACTTTTACAACTAGCCAAAGCAAATCATTTTTCAACTTGCATTTAATATTAGTAACAGTATACACATATGTTCATTAAATAAAGTATAGCCTTAATTACATAATTTAAATATTAAACATTCCTTGCGTTTATAAAAGCGCACGTCCCTCTAATTGAAGGCTAAAGCGGGGTCCGCAGTCGAAGCAAAAGCCAAAGCCGGAAGTCGTTTTGCCGGAAGCAATGCCAATACGAAAGTCGGAGTCTAAGCTGACACCGAAGCCGGTGCCAGTTGCTATACTGGAGTTTACTAAGTTTTTTTATTCATATTACGTACCTACTTACCTACTTTATATTACCCGCACGTAACAGTAGCAAATTAAGTGCAAAGAGTGCATGGGCATGGATGCGCGTGCCTTTCACTAATATTATGTACCTACCTACTATGTATATACTGCATACTAGCTACATCCTCTGTAAATATTTTTTTTATTTCCTCATTTTCTGTCCATTCCGCATTCCCAGTGCCATGCTCCGTATACAGCACAAGGCAAATTACCGTATAATGTATCTACGTCATACCACCAATGCCGTACCTTGTCCATTTCCCCAAGCTACCCGCTGCACATAATCCTCGTGTCCAAGATCCCTACAGCAATTCTTTTAAATCCCCATCCGCGGCCACCTGCACTCATTTTTTTTTCATTTCCTGTCGATTCTTTCCTCTCTTTTTATGTACTGCATACAATAACAGGAAAAACCCCATTCATTGGGAGCTACCTACTATACCTATGTTACCTACTTACCTACACTGATACATATTATAATATTAATAAATGATGAGGATTAAATTGCATGGAAGTACAGCACAATGCAAAGCAAAGCTAATCTGTCTGCATTCCAATACATCTCATGATATCTCCCCGTTGCATCCCTTCATATCTTCTCGTTCGTTCTTCTTCTTCTTTTCATTCCTTCCATATCTGCCCATAATATCTTCCCCGTTCCTTTCCATATACCTTCCCGGGTACCTTCCCACAATCGCTCTTTCTCACTCCCAACATCCAAACTCACCCCACCAACCCCAAAACACTCCTATGCTACAACCTACTAGGTAAAACGTTAACTATCCCAGTAGTAACGCTTATAATGTTTCCGGCTAGTTAGCACCCAGATGATGTTTTACCCTATTTATGTAATATCAATGCGTTACTAGACTACTCACACTTTAAGTATATGGTGACCATGTACATAATACTTAAACACCTTCAATGCGAAACCAAAATGGTTGTAGGACATTTCCCGCATTGACAATTTTTCCAGGAACATGTTTGTTTAATTTTTTTAACATTTGAGTGAACATTGTTTAAAATGAACGCTTACAAGGTTTTCAAACAGTTACAACCTGGATAATTAACTACTTGGTACATAAAACGTTAATGCGTTACTTGATTACTAATATTTTTGTAAAAACATTTGTGTAAATGTTGTTTAACATTAACGCTTATAAGGTTCTCGATCAGTTAGCACTGAGATAATTTCACAGCTAATTTATAAAAAGTTCATAACATCACTATAATACTAACACTTTGATTACACTTTTACCACTCCAAAAAATCCAAGGCAAAACCAAAATGGTTGTAGGACATTTTCCGCATTGACAATTTTTTCAGTAACATGTTTGTTTGATTTTTTTAACATTTGCGTAAACATTGTTTAACATGAACACTTACAAGGTTTTCAAACAGTTACAACCTGAATAATTACCTACATGGTACATTAAACTTTACTGAGTTACTTAATTACTATTACTTTTGTAGAAAAATTTGTAAAAATGTTGTTTAACATTAACACTTATAATGTTTTCGACCAGTTAGCACGGAGATAATTTTACAGCTAATTTATAAAAGTTCATAAAGTGTTCACACTTTGTTTATACTTTTACCACTCCAAAACATCTAATGCTTAACCGTAAGGGTTGTAAGACATTTTCCGCTTCAACAAAGATTTTACCAGAAAATGTTTTTGTGGTATTGTCAAAAGATTTGCGGAACCATTGCTTGACATCAACGCATACAAGTTTCGCAAACAGTTAGCACCCAGATGATTACCTAGGTCGTTCATGAAACTTTAATGCTTCACTATATGACTCATACTTGAGTTTTTCTGGTAAAGAAAAATTCTTGTTAGTGCAGAAGAGTTTTAATTCAATGTTTTCCTTCAAGTTTTAGAAACAAATTATGATTATCATAAGGTAGAATTCTTTTTACAAATGCACTTGTCACTGCTGAAAAAAGTAACAGAGTATACTGACAGAAGTCAAGACCGTATTATCGTTTAATTTAATATCAAATCAAAAAGATTGTTAATTCTTACTAATCTTATTAATAATCAAGTTTATTCTCCAATGTTTTACTCGTGGTTCGGACCTGCAAGTTATGTAAAAACTATTTAAGTGAAATTTGGATTGATTCATTGTCAGTCGTGTACTAGCCGCTATTGCGAAACCACATTCAGCACGTTCGCATTCTTGTACTATACAAATATGCTCGCCGGTTGAAATTAAAACCATACAGTCAAACTTTTAATAAACCATACAGCTTACATAACTAGAATAATGCGAGATAAATTTTGCGATAAATGTACGTGTACTTTGGAACCTTCAACAAGTTTCATTAAAACGTACTTGGGTGAACCTATCAGTAACGGTGAAAACATGGCTGGAGCACATGATTTTGGCAATAGTTCTAACAACGTTTTAATTCCAATAAATTCGATTAAACTTTAGATTCTGTAACCTTGGCAGATCCCGATAAAGATTTGTTTTCATTTAGCACAGCTAAAAAGTTCAATTTAACAAGTTTAACAGACAGTTCGCAGCATTTAGTCAACGCATCTTCTAAGAAACCTAAATTTACTGCAAAAATTCAACCTAGGAAAAGTAAACGTTCTAATGTAGTATCAAACAGCATAAAACCTAACCAATTATAATCTGGAGGTTCCATGTGCACAAGATGTGCTAAAAAAGGGAGTATAAAACAAGGTAACATGAAATGTAAACGTCATAAACAACTTGGTAACTTAAAGCAAGTAGGAAGCGGTCGAAAAACTCTCCCTTATCGTGCCTATAATTGTAAAACATAATATATTTTAAACAATTTATTCTAAAATGAACGGACAGTCATTATTTGAAGACGACGCAACTGCTTACAAGGGTTCTAAAAACTTTCTTGTTTCTAATCTTAATTCCTTTTACGTTCAACCATTTGATACGTCTCAACTGAGTAAAGGTAAAGTCGTTTATTTTAATATAACACCTTTTGTTACTTAATCAAATTAATTAATAGTGACTTTGCTATTAACATATTAGTATTAATGTGCTTTAGGTAAATACATTCAGCAATTTTAAAAACTACCGCTACAAGATAATTGAAACCCGCTGGAATTTGAATTTGATACGTTAGATTATGTGGATCCCTTTGACATACTTTTATACACCAACTGCAGACTTTGCAATCACGAAGGTACAGTGCTTGCTGCTACTGATGTAGTTAGCCCTTGTCATTTATTTTTTCAAGCAATGTTAAACAATGTTGAATTAAATCTGAATGATATCAAAGTTTTTGATGCAAATAACCAATACGGATATCATGCATACATTTAACGGTTAATTTCAACCAGCTCAGAAGAAAAAAATGATTTGCTGCTTGACGAAGGCAACTACCCTGACAATGTACAAGACAACTAAAATAAGGATGACAATGCAGGATTTTAAAAGCGTTTCGACATGGTTGCAGAATCTAAGCAGTTTTTTATGTTTGGCAAAATTGTAACAAATCTGTTTAACCAAACAAGATTTATTCCTCCAGGTTGTAAAGGTAAACTTGTGTTAAGGCGAGCTTTACCTGAATTTTGCCTTACATCGGCAACTACAACTAAGCCGGGTGTTAATCGTGTTCCATTAAAATATGATATTAATGAAGCAATAATTTATGTACGTAAAAAATTTGTGTATTCGTCTATTGTTGATGAACATAAAAGTCTGCTTAGTGAAGGTAAAAAGTATTAATTTTCATGCAATGAGATGGAAATTACAACCTATTCGATATCTCAAGCAACAACCAGCAATATGACGGACGCTATCATTTTAAAAAAATTACCTAAAATGATTACTGTAAGGTTTGTATCAAGCGCGGCCCACAATGGAAAAATCGATAAAAGCCTGTTTGATTTTCTGCATAAAGATGTAATTGAATTATCATTAACATGGAATGGGGAATCTGTAGAATTTAAAAGTATACCATTCAGCTTTAAAACTTCAAACAACTCGGGTGCGGATAATTTTTTTCTAGGAGTGAGATCACTTAAAAGTGCAGCTTCTTGGCCGGCATTAGGAAATGGGACCACAAGAAATAATAACACCAATGGTAAGACTTATAAATTTTGAATTGCATTAAATTTTGTTTTTATTGTGTCAAGACAAATATTTTATACAATATATTTTTATACATGATCGCAAGCAGTTTTTTAACAACGTTTTCATTGCTTCTTAACAATTTAAACGGTCTAGTAGTTAACCGATCTGGACAAATCAAACTTGGAATTCGGTTTCGAGCTCCATTAGATGAGGCAATCAACGTCATTTTTTATTGTGATTATCAATCGTTAATTCAAATAGACAAACACAAACGAGTAACGTTTGGCGATCAGTAAAAAATCATTATGAATATCACATCGTTAGTTGAGGCGTTTCAGATTTTATTTTATACTTATAAAGTAATGTCTCAATCTACATAACAGCAGCTGACACTCTTTTAGCGTCTATTAAACGTGATCAATTCTTATTTGGAGTTGTAAGTAACGTTGATAATGATAACAGTCCAGGTTATTATTGGATCAGCTTATGGGTTATTTCACCAAGAGAATGCTACTACTTTGAATCTTTTGGATATGATCTGGAGCATTTTAAAAATGTTTTGGGTCCGCCGGCAAGAATAGTTGGAGAATCTTGGCCACGGTTCCAATCGTCAAACTCAATTATATGTGGACAATATTGCGCGTATTTCCTTTACGCAATGGCGATTGGAATTCTGTTTAATACATTTCTGAATCAGTTTACGTTAAATACACGATTAAATGATCGCAAAGTAGTAAAGTTTATAAATACCATTTGTAACTTTGATCCGTACAAAATTTATGATGTAGACCGCACATTATACGATTGCTGTAATGATATGAGTTGCTGTAGCCTAACTAATATGGTGTTTTAATAATAAAAAGCTTTCATACCAAATAAAAACGTTTAGTTTATAATCTTTGCTGCATAAGTGAACATCATGAAATACCATTCCTCTCAATTAAGTGATTTAGTAGATTTTAAGCTAAATGCTTCATTTACTTTAAATATAAATGGCCTGTCATTTGCTGGAAAAACTTACCTATTACCTAATTTAATATTTATTAAAAAATTCATAGTAGATACTCCAATTCAAAATGAATTGTACATTTACAGCAACTTTCAAGATTTTTACGAAATTCAGAAACTAGATGCTGACATTAAATTTCCCGACGATATTTATGACTTTGAAAGAAATAAAGACTCTCCAATTTTCTTTATAATAGATGACCAGATGGACATTATTTCTAAAAAAGGCAGTCCTGAGAATTTATTACTAACCAAGTATTTTACAAAATACTGTCATCATAGAGGAGCTTTTGTGATATTACTTATGCAAAACGTCTATAAATCAGGCTTGCGTGACGTTAATTTATCTACTTATTATCTAGTTATATTTGATTTTCGACGAGATAGATCAGTTATAACGAATATTGGCCGTCAGGTGCGTCCACGAGAAGTAAATTTTCTGAAAGAAGCGTATATTAACGCCGTCCCCTCTCGTAAGCATTGCTATCTCTTCTTGGACATGCATTTGAAGAGTTCAAACACTAAGTACTGGGTGCGGTCAAATTTATTTCCCGATCCCTTAAATTGTAGTATTTATATTCCGTCAAAATGAACACTAGATTAGAAAAAGAACAAGAATTTCTTTATAACTTAATTCTATCTCGTTGGAATAAAATAAATCAATTTAGGCGAATCGGAAATTGTATAAATAGGGCTACGCTGCAGCAGCTTTTAGCAATAGCTGGATGCGCCTCAAGCGTGGATTTATTCGAGTGCAATCTTACAAAAACGTCTGCAAACCAGATTAAAACATTTCATAAAAAGTGCTTAACAGCGTGCAATACTTCCTAAAAACCAATTATTGAACGAGTTCGACTCATTTGTCTTAAAAGTCAAAAATTAATTCAACAACTGCTATCTACAGTATTTTTTGAAATTGCTAATTTGGAACGTGTTTGCGTTGGATTGAACAATGGCGACAGTGATGAAGACTATTGAACCTAAATTGTACGACAAGTTAATGGATATATTTATAAACAAAGATTTAAAAACCTATAATAATAATTTTCAAGAGTTAACTTTACTGTCGTTATCTGTTAAACCGGAACTAGCAATTACTGATTCATCAAAGAATGAAATGAATTTGACATCAAGTCAGGTAAAACTAGTAAGCGCTGTGCAAATTCAAGAACCTGCAGAAAATGTGTTGCAACATCACGACAAACTTATTAAAACATCAAACAAGCTACAACCAGACGTATCACTAATTCCAATGGTTAATTTTTCTCGTTAGAAATCATTTAAAACTTTGCGCCAACTTCCAAATATAGTAAAATGTAAATCATCGCGTCATCTCCAACGTAAAAGAAGCAGTGGAAACAAATTTAAGGGTTCCGCAAAACCAAGAAGATAGAGCTACGTTGCTGGCTGATCAAATGCAGAATGATATAATAAAAATTGTTGACGAATATATCATACAAAAAGCAGCTAGGTAAAGTTTTATCATTGTCTAAACCTCGAGTGGAAACATTAGCTGAATTCTTGAAAAAGTTAAACGTTTAAATTTTGATGTTAAATGTTATGATTTGCGTGCAACACTTCAATAAAACGTGTCAGATTAATTAATTAATGTACAAGTGTTGTAACCATCATTTAATTGCAGCGCCACGCATCAAATAACCTAATCTCATTTATTCCAGAGTCTAGTGATAATGTATAGTATTTGTAGAAGCGCATTACGTTACGTTTATATATTTTTTCAAATCAAACATCGAGTAGCTAGAATTTAGAAAACAAGATAGAAAACCTGCCATTGATATTTTATCAACAATCAAGCAAAATGTAACTACTCGCAAATAGCATTAATTTTATGTTTTTAAGTGTAGTCTAATAAAAACTCAAAACGTAAATAACTTTCTTAAAAAACCTGCAGTTGAAATTTCATCAACAATCTAGCAAAATGTAACTACTCGCAAATAGCATTAATTTTATGTTTTTAAATGTAGTCTAATAAAAACTCAAAACGTAAATAACTTTCTTAAAAACCTGCAGATGAAATTTCATCAACAATCTTGCAAAATTTAAGTTCTTGCAAAAAGCATTAATTTTAATTTGTTAAATGTTGTCTAATAAAAACTCATAACGTAAATAGTTTTCTTAACTTTATATTTAAAAAAAATTTACATTTTGACACTTTAAGCATTTACTATAGATACAATTTCCCATATAGTGCTTTGGAGCTCACAACCCTCAACTTTAAAAATTAAACTCTATAAGCACAATTTGAGAAAACAAATAAAAATTACCTAAATGTCTAGGACGACATATTAAAAAAAAATTTCCGGCAAACCTTCAGTCATACCCACCGCTCCACGTCAGGACAGCGTAGCCAATTGTTGACCTCCTGTCCATTGCAAGACTACGTGGAGACGTTTTTAGGCTCCATGGAATATAACAAAGTCCAGTAACATTCCATGTGCAAAAACTTACAACCCCTAAAGTCAATGTTAAAAGTCATTATGTCTTATTGGCTGCGATTTCGTGTCAAAACCGATGAGCAGCCACACAGAACTTAAAACACTTGTTGCATTTATTTCTAATGTTCAAACATCCTTCCTTTCTGGGTTTCATTGTAGAAAACTTGATACACTCCTTTGCTGTCACGTTTGCAAAAAGGTTGAGAACACCAATTTTAACTTGAACTGATTGAATTTTGCAAAGCACCCATCCAGTTCCATACTTGTTAAAATAGGTTTGTCTTTCTACGCACTCATTTGTGCTATTCAATACAAACTTTTTATTTCACTTGCATTAAAAATATCGTAATTCTGACCTGTGAAGGTTAGGTTACGCACTTTTATAGTTTTTTGTGTTTCGATTTTAACTTCCAATTATAGTGTAGCAACAATTATAAGCTGAGCTTAAATACCACTAAGGTTTTAGGTGAGTAACTTTACTAAGGGGCCGTGCAATTCTGTCATTATTGTTTCAATACTTGCAAGTGTTTTAATTGGCTTGTAAATGTAGGTTATAATCATTCTCTTATAATATCGCAAATATTCTTGAAATACGTCTAAATCTATTCAAGGTGAACGGCATAGTCATTTTTCTGCTGGTTGGCTAGTTGTGCTTGTAGTTGGTTCATATGTTTCCTATGATCGACTGGTGCTGCCCCCTACAAGATCTTGGCTGCGGTTGTCAATGTGCCTGAGTCTCGCACTAACATAAGAGCATTGGTGGTGTTGTTTGTTTAAACAAAACAGGTTGCAGTCTTCACATTGATAAACGTGTTCCACATGAGTCTTACACGGTACGTGAAAGCAACAATTAAACGGACAATGCGGCAAAGAACACTTAAAGTGGTTAGTGGATGATCCGAGCAATGTGGGTGAAGGGTACATTTCTTGTTTGTAATGCAGTTGTGCGCTGACAACTCGTGTGGTGTAGGATGGGGTAACTTTAGGGTCCATGTCAGTAAAGCGATACACGTTTGGGTTTTACGTATACAGGAGGGCAATGTGAAACACCACGGTGGAATTTTTAGTACTGCAGATTCCTGCCTAGAACTGTGGGCTGTGTAGATGTATGGCTTTGAAACTTCTTAGAGTTTTGAGTTAGGTTCGTGAACTGCTGTTGCGAGTAGTGTGAGGCTGAGTCAGTTGAATACTAGTATTTATAACTGAATCTTGGAGCCGCTTTATCACGCCCACTTGTCGGTCTCCGCCATCTTTATTAGGAAGCTAGCTGTTTCTCTTTCTGAACAGCTTCTTCAATTTAGAATGCAAACAGGAGCAGGACCAGGATAAATGACACGTAGATAGCTACACATGCGCCGAAACAGTAAACAAAAGCCATGTGTTAGTATGTGTATATACATAGTACTAGTTCAATTACTATTAGCTATACAAGTCTTTACTATATATGGTATATAAGTCAAACTTACGAGTGAGTGAACAATTGTTTTTATTCACTTACGTATGTAATCAAATGTGTTGTTCACCAATGGCTTAGCTTCTGTGTGTTAAAACTTCTCGACCACGTCCATTATAATTTCATTCTGGGCATTTAGAATTTCAAGCATATACTTTAATGCCTGAAGTATAAATGTATCGAACGAGCTGGATTGAATTAAAGGAAGTTGCGTAGTATTAAACTGCTAAGCTAGTTTATTGCAGCCTAATTGGCTTATACTATTTTCAGATGAATTTGTGGCCTGTTTATATTGCGTATCTTCAGTCAAAGGTGGCGCAGCTAACACATCTTGTGCAGGTATATTGTTGCATGCCCTTGCAAGTGCCGGAGGCACAAGCAGTACAGCAAACCAGATGCGTATTAAAGGCATTGTCAATCGATAGAATCGAACGCTGTGAGTTGTTGTATGCAACTGGTTGCAATATAAAATTTGCAACTGTTTATATAAGTTTTTGCATTTTGTTCTGCAAGAATCTGTATGCACTTAAATGACGCCGTTTTTGTTAGAACGGTCTTGAAATCATTTTTTCGTACTCAATCCAATCTTGTCGTTTAAAAGTTTTGTAAGGGTTTTCTGTTTCATTGCCAATTTGTATGTCTTGGAGTTGTGTATTGTCAAATTAGCTAGAAGAGGGAGGCGCAGATGCTGGATTGGGTTTATATGCAGGTTTAATAATAGTCTGTTTTGCAAGTATTTTCATGAGCTCAGCATACAGCTTTGGCTGAATCGCCTTCATAACTGTTGCTATTTTTGTTTGTTTGTTAAAACGTAGAACACTAGTCACAAATTCTGTCAGAGAATAAAGTAGTACCACAAATTCCACTTTTGTACACCTTATAAAACACTGTAGCTAAAATAGCTTGAATAAGTTCATGATACTTGAGTAAAACTTTGCGCAGGCGTGGTATATTTGTCACAACTTAATCGCTTAGTTAGCGTCTTTATTTGAGTGTTGTATTCTTCAAGTGGATGTTCAAAAAATTTATTTACGTTGTATATTGTTTCAGGTAAGGCGTACAATTGTGTGGACGTTGCACTTGTTATAAGGGTTTTGTATTCTTTAGACTTTTAAAATGCTAAATTTGACAAAAACGTGTAATTTTGTTTAAAACAACAGCCAGTTTCAATTAATTAAGCCATTTATATTGTTTCGTTGGTACAAATATGTCAGTACTATTACATGGAAATACGTTATTTTGCACATAGGTTGTTAGATTAGGACACTTTGGATGCAAATCTAGCATACCAGTCTATATGATAGGACAACTTAGTAAATATTGTTTAAAATAACAGTTTGGCCTTTGGGTTTGATTCTATAAAGTTTAGGTGGTCATCTAAAACCAATAGGCACGGACTGTTAATATCATCTACTAATGTTTAAATGTTATTTATATCTGAAACTAATTTTATTTCACTGTCTGATGCAAAATCAATGCCGAAAAATTGTTCTGGTTTTGTATACACACTAACATATATTACTATATTTATTTTTTCACTAATAATTCCCTTTTAGTGCTTAACAATTTCTAGACAGAGAGTACTTGTTCGTGATGAACTAGGGCCGCGTATCATAGCTGTAAAAGGGTGAATTAATCTAAAGTCGACAGTGGTTGCTGTTGACATTATAAAATCTAGGCTGCTACTGACAAAAGTTTTTACATTTACTGCTATTTATAATAAATTTGTGATACATTTTTCATAAAACTAGGCTTCTTCCACAATAAAACAGTAATAATTAATTGTACATTATTAAATTATGAAAAAATTCTGGACACGAAACTTTAAATGTATTGGATTGTAACTTGAGTGTTACGCTATACATATTTGGTATTACACTAGGAATTATTTCTATACATTTCTTTACTTTTACATCATATACTAATACAGAGCTTGTAAATATACTCATAAAACCTTTATAACTAATTTCTAAAGCTCCAATTAAAAATAATATATAAAATACATTCCACACACTGTTAATCTGCCGCTTTGTCGCGCTGTGAAGTTTTTAGCCAGCCTGTTGTTTCCTGGCAATTGCAAATGACGATACTGTCAAATTGGATTTCCATACGAGTCAAAATATTTGAAGCTGTCCTTTCAAGTCACCCAGAAAGACATCTAGTGCTTCCTAGGGCTGTCCAACTTGTCTGTATTTTAAAAAATTGCAATCGGGTAAGTTATGTCATTGTTTCTTTTTTCTGCGCTGAGCAAAGTTGACCGCATTTGATCTGCTACAATTACGTAGAACTTTACTTGGGTTTCTGTAAATAAATTTTTGAGACATTGCTGTAATTCTTCAGTGTTCCCAATGTGATTCGTGTTGTTTGTTTAACATCTGTAGAGGAACAAACAGACTTGTTATAGATACAATAATATATATATACTTGAACCCAGCCCGTGTAGCTCAGTGCTTACTGCACTGGTGTCTCAAAAACTGCTGTTTAAGCAAATGCTCGCTTCAGGTCTTGGTGATCGAGACCAGCGGCGGTGGCAAGTTTTCCTACTGGGTTTTCCTTGTCCACAAGGCGGTAAAGGGCTCGGCGGCTCTAAAAATCAATGTAAAATGAAGTTCGCCATAGAAGAATGCCCGACTAATGTTGGAATGACAAATCCTGTGTGATGGCTTAGTAGAAGAAGTGATTTCGAGGTCAGGCACCCTGTAAGAACTGCGGTTGAATCGGGGCAACCTCAAATTTATTAATTTATTTTATTATATATATACTTGGAGCTAAATTGTTTCTTGTTTTTGCACAAACTTGTTTAATACTTTACATTTTAACGAATAATGATAACTTGTTTGTTGCGGTCAATTCCAATAATGGTTTGATATTGGCTATATAGTATAGCTGTCACTAATTTAGTTGGTGCAGTTTCAAACTTCAAACTTATTTGGACCTGTCCAGTTTTGTTCACGCTTAAAGCATAAGGTTGTGTAGAAACAAGTTTAAATGCAAATAAGACTCTTTTCTTTGTATAGTTGTTCCTATTTACCCCGTTACCAAGGCTTGGATTTGCTGCTGTTTTTTTAAATGTGTTAGAGACAGCAAAAAGTTATCTTCTCCTGATCCATCTTTATTCTTAAAACTTAAAGGCAACGTCTTGTACTTAATTGCTTCTTGCTTTTGTGAGACAGTAATTTCACTCAAGTTAAAATGTTAAAAGTTGCAAAATGATTTTGTAAGTTTTTCAAGATACGCTTCAGAATCCACAAGGCCAAACACAATAACTTGTGGTAATCTTCCATTGATGCAATTATTAAGTGATTGTGAACTTACGTCAGATGGAATTACAAAGTTCTTGAATTCAGGTTTAATGCAGGGGTACTTGAGCGTGCCATAAGTGAGGTTCTCGATGCTTTTTAATGGCCAACGGAGATATTGTCTGTCTCTTTAAGTACAATACAGCATTTAAAATGTCTACCCAAAACAGACAGCCAGAGCATTCGGTTTTGGTTTCAGTTTCTGCATTAATGCAAAAGGCAGAGAGAGATCTTTTCATAATTATTCAAATATCAGTTTCTGCTGGTAACATTTGAGTCTGTGTGAAGAATGGCGATTCTGGCCTTTCCACCATTGTAAACAGCTTTGATTCTCTAACAATGGTATATTAAGCCATAAAGCCGTCGTGAGTTTTAGTAAATGTATCTGGAGTCGTGTTGGGTAAGTACAACTAGTCTAACATGCCGTTTTTCTTTTCAATGGGATTTGATGAGAGTTCCTTTTTCAAGTAGAAACTGATGGCGTAATGATTTAAGTTATCACTAACGTACTGGTCATTTTAATAGAACTCTATGTTGTTAAATAAACCACAGAACAGCATCGAACACTGAGCGACCAAATCAGTAGCAACAGCTTGCTCTCTATCTGCTAGCATAACACGGCATGTGACATCTAAATGAGATCCGTTCAGGTCATAATACTTTCCTGGAGATTTTAGTACATCGGAAATAGGTAGATCTCGCAGGCAAAGTACAGGGTAGTATGAGTAATACCCGAAGGCATTTTCAACGCTGACGTTAGTGGGGGGCAACTCGTCTAAAACAAGGTTGTTCTGTATGGATTTTTGAGAAACCCCGTAAATTGTAGATTTGTCGTATAATCCTGTTGTTGAATCTAAAATCAGACAGAGCTGCAAATTCTTTGTTGATATTGCTTGGTTGTACGCTTACTGACGAATAAAGTAGAAATGAACATACACTTGTTTATAAGCTATTTACGTATGTATGCTTTTCTTCGTCTTCCTGCTCCAGACTGAGCAAAAAGTCTGCCTCCTCCTCGTTTGCTCAATATGCTTAGCTGGTTTACGTCTTAGGCAGCCGCCAGTTTAAACACGCTGGCGAACAATGCGTTTTCTTGAGCCTCCAGACTGTGCTTTTCGACGAGCTACACAACGTTTACCAGTCTGAGTTTTAGGCATATTGCGTTTAACTAATTTGTTATTTCTTTTAGGACAAATTGTACGGCAATAAGTAACGCGGCACTTGTGAGAAATTGCACGGCGTTTAAATGAATGTTGTTATTTAGGTTGAATTAAATTTTAAGTATTTTTTAGGCCTATTGTAATGTTTGCAATGCTTTTTAATGTGTTTGCAAGACCAATTTCTACAGTATTTCTCCAGCTTCCAATTGTTTGTCGTCTTTAGTAGCAATGTTTTTAATTGAATCAAGAGTACAGTATTCACTAAGTAAACTATCTTTTTAAAGTGCTTTGTCTACAATTTGAAGTGCGTCACCAGCGTCAGATTCGTAAACGTTTTTACACACAATTTTACGCATGATTTAAAACATAGTTACTAATGTTGCAAATAAACTGGAGCACGGCACTGTTGTTTTAAATTTATTTACGAGTAACTGGGCTGACGTTGTTGTTGTTTAAAAGTTAAATTAAGAATGATTGATCTTTTTATATTAAATATGTTTTGAACTTTGCGAGGCTTAAACTGCCATTCTTCAATAGTTTGCGAGTTTTCAGGCAGTGCGACAAGACTTCAGTATTCGTTTAAAAGGGTTATTTTTATCACTTGTTGTTCCTAATAATTAAGCGGATAATATGATATTGGCAAAAAGTTGTGCACGGTCTCTTTATTATATTCGCTGCAGATATCCACTGAGCGCAGAAACAGTAGCGCATGGGTAGCATAGAGCTGTTTTTCAATCAAATTGCATGATACAATTATTTGTTTAGCTGGTTCAGTATGCTCAGGTTCCCTATCTTTTTCAAGTTTTTCATTTTTTTTTTCTTGTTTTTCTTCTTTTGCTAATTCTGGCTGCAAGTTGGCGACGACACGATCTTTGAATATAACATTCTGATCAAACCCAAAAACCCTGTTAACAAGTAGTTGGAGCTGTATAGTAATGTCTTCTCGTGGGTTTAGAATACTGAACTGTCCATCTTTATGTTTAAACTGTACAGTCGTATCACTCTGAAGCAGGTGTTTGCAGTATAAATATTTTTTTGCTGGTCACTTGTAATCTTCATGTACATATTTTCAGTACCTGCTGGGTCTCAATCCCATGGGTAACAGCAGTGTTTGTCTAATCTTAAGCGTTTGCTGTTGATATGCTGCTTGATAGCATTGGTAAAATATGGAATAAACTGTGTAGAATTCATGTTGATTCTTCAACTCGGCTAAGGACTTTCTTATAAAACTATCCAGTAATGCTGTTGTGATTTAAATCTTCCAAGTAGTATGTTATTAGTATGGTCTTGAAGTTAACAGTATTCACAATAAACCATGCAACGCTAAAATTTTGGTTGTAGCCTGGGTAAGAACAGAAATACAATAACCTAATTGTTTAAAAGTAACTCTATTTATACGTGTTTTACTATCTGTTATTCTAACTCACGTGATAAGCTTTATTATACTTACCTTTCTCAAAAGTTAATTTAGTACGACTAATTTGCACACGGTCGCCAAGCTTAATTACTGGTCTACGCTTCGTAGTGTCGTTAATAAGGTCTGAGAACATAGTTCTCCATACATTGTTTTCATTTAAACTGTTAACGCGATTGGGCGACATCTAAATTGTGTAATGAAACGTGTTGTTGTACGTTATTACAAATGCAGAAAATATTTCAAGGATGCGGTTTGTTTGGTTTTTAGTCAAATACCAGGCCACCTTTTTAAAAATGGTCCTAAATAAGCAAATAAATACTGTTAAAGCATGCGCATGCTTCCTAATATTAAGTTTTGTATATTAAACTTGTTAGCAAGTGTGTATTTGAGCTGACCTTATGACTCTTTCTACTATACATGATTTGGTCTTGCTATATGTATTATAGTATTTTATTCTCTTGCTTTTTAAAAACTTGCGAAACGACTGTGCTCGAAATTCAGCACCTATAATTAACAAAATAATTGCTGTTAATAAAACTGCGCAAAAGTTTGTGAATCCAGACGTTTTAAGTATTTTATAATTTATAAGTAGCTGAGATTTTATTTATTGAAAATTTTCACTGTTGTTGTATTTATGTATTACTACAACGTATCATTGATTTTTAATATAATTTAAGGGCAATTTCAATATTTTCATTTGTTTTTTTTTCACACACTGCGTATTGCACTATTAGGTAAACTACTATTTGTGCTATTTAAATTTGTTTTCAATATTTGTACCTTACTAAAAACGATAATAACCAGGTGTTACACATAGCTGTATTATATTTATTTACCTATTTTTACTAGTACATTGTTTATTAATTATATAACACATATTTACGTTTTTTCTTTTTTAATATATTTACTATATATATTATATATATATATACTAGCTACGATCTGCTATTTTATTTATATACAGTAAACAATCGTAACCATGAATTTAAAAAAATTGACTGTTCTATTATTTTACATTTACCTAATGTGTAATTTTTATATTCTGTAAATACTAATACAGATGTACTTCTTATATTTACAGAATTGGTAAATTTTTTGAATCCTACAGTATTGCATTACCTTACAACTATCATATACTATTACTTGTATATATCGCTTCCTTTTTATTCTTCAAAAACGTGTTTAGTTATTACAATATAACATTTATAATTTGAATACATACAATAATGCATACATTTCAAGTGAAACTGTTAATTTATTACTTAGAATCAGCATGGTAGGGTTTTTACTGCTAGTTTTATACTCTAAAGGCTGCTGTTTGATAATAAAATTTAGCTTGTTGTATCTAACGTTAGTTGACGTAACTGAATTACAGTTAGTTCAAATTTGTTTGAAACTCTTCAAACTGACGGTTTTATGCCATAAACATTGTAAGTACTTCAGATGGCTTTTAATTACATGATTCTTGCGAAGCTCCTTCGATATAAACGTATATGTACAATACTCACACAGGAACAATCATGTGACAGTTGGTTCGAAAATCACTTTTATTGTTTATATGTACGCAGAAAAAAATAAAATTTATGGAAAAAAATTTATATTCGTGAATATTGGAAGTAAGTTTATGAATTTATAATTCAACACCTGATGAAAGCGAATCGTAGTTCAGCATTACGAATTAATGTTTGCTTTTGTCAAAGTCCAAGTTGTATTTGTAAAGAATACTTTTATATTCTTGTATACTGGAAATATCTTTATGAATTTATAATTCAAAACATTATCAAAGCGAAGCGTTGTTGAGCGAAATGAATTAAAGTTTGCTTTTGTGGACTTTTTGCACAGCAATCTACACATACTGTACATAATAAAACACACTGCTATATGGCTAAAGCTTTTTATAAGAATAATTGTAAATAGGAACTTAAAAACTTGCTATGTGCATAGAAGCAAAAAGATTACAAAATATTAACAAATTTGAAACATTATAACGCAAACAATATAAATTTTTAAAAAGTCACATATTATTGTTTTATGTCAATTATTTTGCGTTGCTTAGCACAATGTCAATCTCGAAACAGATTTTAAATATTGCATTTAGTTCAAAAGATACACATAAAAACCGAAATATCGGGTTTACACGGGAAGTATTATTTGCATAGTATTGTTGTTATTTCAAAATGTAGGTACAAATAAGATCTATCAGATGGCGCTAGTTGCATCTTTCTACGTCAACTGGTTCTTGAGCAATATAAATTAGATTAAGGCAATTAATAGTGTGCACCAGTCAGATCGGTTCGTCAGGCCTGTTTGATCTGGTTTTTATTTTTCGAATTTTTAAATTCTGTTCTCGCAGATTGCAAGCGTACAATCCTAAACTATTGATGAAAAATAGTCAGTCCGAAAAAAAATACCAAAATACTCCAAAATTCATTCTTAAACTAACCTTAAATTTTTTGCGCAAAAATCACAAAAACGACTAAGCTATCAAATAGCCCATGTTCAATAACGTCTAAATATCGTGTTTAATAAAAAAAGTTCATTTAGCAACATTGATTTAACAAGCAGGTTTTAAAAATTAGGGCGCAATAGGGTATACATAAAATCTTTATTATTGCGTATTTTCAAAATGTTTTTTTTATATTTAGAGTTAAAAAATCAGACAAGAATATTGGCGTTAAAGTATCTTACTTTGCTTTATAGTAATTTTTTTCTAGAGCCAAAATGAAAAATTCGTTTTGCACATGAAATAGCCTATATTTTGTTGAGTCTAAATATCGCGTTAAAACTAAAAATTTCTAACACAAAAAGTTTTGAATCTTCTAGAAGCACGCTCTGCACGTCTAATTGCATAGCCCCTGGTGAGTTACATGTCCGAAAGCCTAATTTTGTATTTCTGTAATATTTGCATAAAACAAATGGCATATACATATGTATTTCTGTTGAGTGTAGTATACAAAGTTCTAACTACTATTGTCAAATATTTGTTGTGTTGCATTAATTCAATATTCAAAAAGTTTAGAAGCGTTGTCTGCCGTAGAAGCAAGTAGTACGTAGCAAAGTGTAAATGCTTGCATTTGTAACATAACAAGATGCTCAAAGCATTAAGTAGAAATTTAATAGTCGTAGTAGAACGTTAATATGTATACGTGTACTTAAAATATGCGTATAGTAGTAAAGAAAAACATGTTGTACATTAGGCAGTGCGTAGCGAAGTGTGAGTATTTGCATTTGTAATATGACATAATGCACCTAATAAAAACACTAAATCCCTATTTCAGAGTTTTGGTTGTTAAAGTATTACATTTGGGTGGACGTAGCGAAGGGTTTTTATAATATCGAATAGATATTACAGAAGTTCGAAGTAATAAAGTACAAAATATTGTACATCGAGTTATTCGTAGCAAAGAGTTAATAATATCAAATAGGTATTATTATGCGAGTAGTAATGTACAAAATATTCTACATCGAGTTATTCGTATTAAAGAGTTTTATAATATAAAATAGATAATATTATGCGAGTGGTAAAGTACAACATATTGTACCATTCGTAGTTTTTAGTAGAGCAAAAGTCGAAATTGATGCGAAAGCGGAAGCCGAAAGTCAAAGTCGGATGTCGACGCGTGAGCTGATACCGAAACAATTCGTATGTAAGATTGTTTTAGTCGAAGTCGGAGTCGTAGTCGGAACGAGGCGAAGAGTTAGTAGTAGTCGAAGCGAAAAGTTTAGAGCGAAGATGGTTCATAACTGAACAAACTTTAAAAGTTTTATATCCGCTTTATACTATTGGATGAAGACGGGAGGAATTCCTATTGCTACAGCACACTGCATGCTCAACAATGCAGCCTCTTTACCGTAATTTTACTACTCCCTGGGTCCGTTATTTCCCCCTTGCCTTCATTTCACTACTTACTACCGTTACTTAAGTGCTAAAGACAGCCCTGTTGAATATAACATACATTAAGCTCAATTCCTTATATAGGTGCCTATATACATATCTACCCACATTAATTTTACATTCCCGCATAAAGCCCACATTTCCCTCTTATTACTGCACTCAGTATACGACACAATGCAAATCCTCATTTACTATTACCTACCCATAACCTATATATTGCGTACCTACTACTTACCTACTACATAGCTTCTGCATACAATGTTCTTATTTAAATTCTTTATTTTTTTATTCATTTTATTTCCCTTATTTTCTGTTCAGTCCTTTCTCTCTGTTCATAGTTCATTAAAGCGCAGCATATACTACAAGGCAGATTGCCGTTTAAAGTACCTAACATATACCTTCCTACTATCTATGTAGGTACCCACCTATTTACACTGAAACATAGTAGATAGATTACTATATATCAATGCTTGTCCCTGTATCATCTCCCTTCCAATGCCATCCTATAATATATGCATGTCTTTTTTCCCATTCCTTTCCTTCGTATCTACGTCATACTACCCGCCAGCTACCAACGCCAGACTTTTTTCGTTTTCCCAAGGCACTCGCTGTACATAGTCTCCGTATTCAAGCTCCCCGCCACACTCCTGCCAAATTTCCATCTGCGGCCACCTGCACTCATTTTTTTCATTTCATGTCCATTCTTTTTTCGCTTCCCATGCTCAGCATACAACACAAGGCAAATTGACAGTCATTGGGAGCTACATATGTAACTAGCTACCTATGTACGTACCTCCTCACACGGATGAATTAATTATTATATTGAATTAATGATTGCACACAATGCCAGTCCATGTCACCCAATGCATCTCATTAAATCTGTCCGTTGCATTCTATTTTATCTTTCCCGTTTGTTTCCCTTTACATATCTTTCATATCTGCCCTCATTTCTTTACTTTCCTTCCCGGATACCTTTCCGGACTCTTTCTTTCTCATTTCTCACATCCAAACTCCCTCCACCAGCCCAAAAACACCTCTATGCTACAACACACTACCCACTTCCACTACTATCTATGTAGTCTTATTGCACTCGTGCCTATAAATCTGCTGTTTAAGCAAATGCCCGCTTCAGGTCTTGGATCAATACCAGCGGCAGTGGCAAGTTTTCTCACTGGGTTTTCCTTGTCCACAAGGGCTCAGCGTCTCTGAACGTCAATGTAAAATGAAGTTTGCCATAAAAGTAGGCCTGAATAATGTTGCAAAGATGAAATCTACTAGAAAGTTCGGCGCATCGCGCCGGATTTTTTAAAATCATTTTGTAGGTTTAAGTTTGAGTTTGAGTGAACTTTATTACAGTGTCAGGTTCATTTAATACAATTGTACTGCTTTTCAATGAGAGATACAATTACAATTACACATAAAAAATTGATATAATTATATTTTAAATTACAAGCACACAGTATCAAACCAAATAAGTGACCTTATACCAATTTATCTAAATTTCACATAAATTAATCAATATAAATTAGACAATAATATACTACACGACCCATTACGGTGGTTAATACACATAATATTCAACAAGTGTTCTCACACTGATTAGGGATTGAGTTAGAACGGACCTAAAATTACAATCTTCAAAACACTTTACACTATCAGGCAAAGCATTCCATTTAGTAATACTTCTTCAGAAACGAGTGTCCTGACACTTGTGTACTACAATTAGTGGTATATTGCAATAGACATAAATTACTAGACCAGACTAGAACTTGTTACACGCTCTGGCTTCTTGATTGATTGATTGATTGATTGATTGAAGACTTTATTGTGCCTAAAGGCATAACACCCATCACACAAAGTTAACAGAGTTTAATTTGAGATTGATTATTAATTTTACCAATATATTGGTTAATGCTTAGGGTAGGGTCGGGTAACACAGTTACCCGACCCTACCTATTTAATTAATTATGTTTGATAATTTGTATATTATTATTATTTTAAAATATTGTAATTTGTATTTAACTGATATTACTATTTAACATATAATTGAGATATATTCTATGACAAGTTATGAGTACACGAATTTGCATATTTAAAGGTGATGATTATTGATTTATTTTGAGGAAATGATTGTAGGAGAATTGGTATGTTGTCTAAGATATTAGGCTAATAGGCTAATTGCTTTTTAAATCCATGGATGTTTTGAGAAGTTGTAGTTTATAATATTGCTGCAGTAATATTTGGAAATATTGTTTACTTTTCCAGACTGACAATTTTGCATTATTGTTGAATGTTGTGATGTACTTCCATGGAGGCGCTTCTCCGATGTTCATTTTCCTCTAGTCTGGGTTTACGGCGATTGCTTAGGGAATATTTTGGGAGAGGGCGAAGTAAGTTGGGATTTTATCTTGACTGTTTTCCCGTCCTCTCTTAACTTTTTGATTTTCACTAGCATTTCTTTTTTGATTTCCCTTCCTTCTTTAGTTGAATGTTCGTTTATTCCAGACCTTGATCCACCTAATGTGCGTCTTTTGGTTACAATTTCCATATCTGCGTACGTACTGGGAGGTTGGATAAGGATGGATGATGGTTTACCGTCTTTATTTCTTAGTTCTTTTGCACAAGGTTTACTTAAGACCTTTTTTGCCATGGTATGTTTAATATTATGAATGGTTGTATTTGACGGACCGTCCTGTTTATTTGTGCCATGTAGGATTAAGCAAGCTTTGTCGGATCCTATACTTATATCCATGCCATGATGATGATTTTTCATCCTTTTTTTACGTGGATCACATTGGTTGACCTTTATCATACCCTTTGCCATAATAGACTCCGATGAATTAGTTTCCATCTTCTGAATGTTGAATTTATCTCCAACTGATTGTATTTCTTGTATAATATTTTGGATTTCCTTCTTTTGATCAGAATGGATTTTGTTCACGGTCTCGATTTGGAGCAACAGCAGTTGTTTTAATTCGTTAAATTCTTCTTTATCCATGGTTTTAACTTGATTCTTTTAGTATTTAATATTTGTTGAGTGATTAAGAGTAATAAAACCTACAACTTGTCTGCTACTGGTTCCACTGTGTGAGATGTTTGTTTCTATGCAAAAGGAACTGATTGCGTGTACTTCTGATATAGGAGTGGAGTGGAGGGGCTATTGTGTATTCCAGGTTTTGTTTGGTGTTTCTTTTCAGCACGAGGCGAGAATTGAGAAATATCACGATTTCGTATTTCACCTCAAATTTTACAAATTAGTAGTTGTCACTAAAAACTTCGATCTGATGCTGATAGAGTATAAACTTTGGAATATTTTAGTGCTTGTTAGATAGTAGTAACTATTTTCGTTTCCGGGGAATTTGTGATTTATTTTTTGTATTTTTTGAGCTTTGGAAAGTACTTGTTGTCACTTTGAATGTTAGCGCCCCTCCTATGGCTTCTTAAATACATACCATGAGCCAAAATTAGCAATATCAGACCCATATTTTATCATTCAATACACAACTGACTTTTAATATAAGCTTATTCTTTCCAAAACTGACAACGTATTTCTCTGCTCCAGTAATACATTGTGCAAAAGTATTTAGCGATTTATTCTTCTGCTTTTTAAACACATTCTTGTCAGTAAATTGAAAAATTGAACTATTAATTTCATTTTGCAATGCCTGCACCTCACCTTTACTCTAAACTGCATACACTGTATCACAGCAATCAACTATTAATAATACATATCGTCGGTGAAGTCATTCAGTTTTAAGTAAAGTGCAGGGCTAAAATAATTTTCCTAAGTCCACACGTTTGCTTAAGTCATTCTGTCCCAAGTCCATTCAATTGGTAGATGCTCTCATGGTCAAAATATTAAAAGATTTGAGATTAGTCTTTTGCAAACCCAGTTGTCACTGTTTTAACACTTTGAAGCTTCAGTCACTCGGAAGTTTTGCCAAAACTCCAGCCTTTTAACTTATCTAACTTATTTTTAAACAAATTCAAAGAATATAAATTAGATTTGTAACTTTTTACGTCACTTGGAAGACTATTTCATTCTTTAACTACACGTTGGGTAAAAAAGTGGTGTCTTAAATTAGTGATTACAGGTTTTTTCTTTAAAAACCAAACGTGTCGTCTCTGCCCCAATAGCACAAAACGAGTTTAAAACGTACTGCGAACCTAACTAATAGTTGACGCCCACTTGTCCAAAACTCGTACAACTTATGGAAAGGTTCCAGTTTAATACGTCTGTAGGTGAAGATTATGCGCAGCCCGTTCACGTGCTCAGCACGTTTTTAAATAGGCTGGTCCGAGAAGGACCAGCTTAGGACCAACTCGCCTTACCAGTTTAGGACCAGCTCGTCGTGCTCCCCTCCCATTTACTCTTTTACATAATTATACGCATTCATATTTACATAATTCTCTACTAATGCAATAATCATTCGTTTTATTCATTTATAGCATCATATTTATTTTCATTTTCATTCACTTTCAATCCCTGGCACAACTCAAAGGATATTCAAGGATATTCACACAGAAATATTAGTACTTGTAAACTACAACTACAAGTAGTTTAAAGTACAAAGTAACACAACTAAGTAATGTACTCACTGTAACACATTACGCTCCGTCAGCTAACAACCAGTTTATTACATTTACTGATATGCACAACTACATGACACACATACATAACTAATTGTGAATACTTAAAGCATCTACTAAATGTGATTAGTACACTCCTACCTATAAAAAATTTATAAAACAAACACCTAGACACAGTTTTTTGCACCAATATTGTGTATTGAAACCAAAAATAATATTGAAAATAATAACTTTTGAGGTTTTTGAAATCTTATCTTATGGGAGTGCGTGCTGACTCCATGAAAACTTCAGGAATACTAAAATGGCTGTTGTAGCACGACGGTATGTAGGGATCCGTTAAAATAAGTAAAAAAAACGAAAACGACATTTAAACGTGTTTCAGACTTGTCCGACGGACGATTAGAATGAACTTCTCCAACCACGCCCACTACTTTTAAGTATGAGTTTAAGACGAGCTTTAAACTAATTCCAGACTTGTCCGGCGGACGTTTAGTATAAACTTTTTTAATCACACCTACTTTTTTTTGGAAACACCCATGGTCCCAAATACGTCTGTGTGTCGTTTTAATATCGTTTTCTCTTCATGTACGAGTTTTGGACCACACGGACCAGTTTTGGAGAGTTCAAAACCCGTCTTGTGCTATTAGGGTGCATGTCGATTTCAAAAAAAGCAGAATGTTCGATGTCATACTTGTTGTTAATTAATTTAAACGTCTTAATCAGAGCTCGTTGTTTCCTTCTGTCCTCAAGTGAAAAAATTTGAAGTTCCTTTAATCTCACCTCATAAGGCATATTCTTAAGCGATATTAAAAGTCGAGTGGCTAACTTTTGAACTTTTTTGATCCCATCCCTGTCACTTTTTAAAATTGGGCACCAAATACTGTTGCAATACTCAAGCAATCGGCGAATAAATGTTACAAAAAGTGTACGAAGTCCGTACTTTTTAAATGTTTGAAGGTTTGAAGGTTCTTTTAATCTGTAAACACATGTATTGGCTTTTCTTATAGCCTGTTGAAAATGTTTTAATTCGCTGTCAATATAAATCCTAAATCTCTTTCACTAGTTGAGATTTGCAACTCAGCATTATAACAGGATTATGTAGGATTTTCAATTTTTCTCACACTGAAATGAACTAGGTGGGACTTAAATGAACTAGGTTGGGTGTGGGTCAAAAACATATAAATAATAAAACATTTTACACTTTGCAAAGACATTTAAATAAAAAAATTTGCACTTTTCAAAAACATGTAAATAGAAAAATTTACAGTTTGCAATACCATGTATACAGAACAATTTGCTTTTTTCAATAAGTAGTTTTGAAAGGTGCAATATTTTTTGGAAATGGAATTTTTATTACGTCCATTGTGGACAACTCCTAAGTGTACGTCATGAGTTCAACATAGTCTGTAATATTACGTCTTATGTGGACGACCCTTAAGTTAACGCCATTGGTGGGACACAGTCAACAACACCCTATTCCCACCTAAAGCAAATGACATCGCAAAATCGACCTCAAGAGCATCTATCAATTTATTAGACTTCGGACAGAATGAATTTAAGAAACGTATGGACTTGGGACAAAATAATGTTAGCCGTGCATTAGACTTAAGACAGAATGACTATTCACCGACGATATGCATGTAGCCTAATTACCAAAACATTGAAACTCGAGAAACGTTTAAAGTTGGCAATTATTGCAAAATGCGAACTTACTGTATTTTTAACATAATAAAAATTATTTTTGAAGCTCAGGTTAGCATCCACAATAATACATAAATATCAAAACGTCCACACACGTTCAATATCATGACCATTGCAGCCTAGCTTAACATCAACAGGGACCTTGTAGTCTCTTGCTTTATAAAAAAAAATAAAAATAAAATAAATTTAAGGTTGCCCCGATTTAACCGCAGTTCTTACAGGGTGCCCGACCTAAAATTCACTTCTTGTACTGTGCCATCACACAGGTTTTGTCTTTCCAACATTAGTCGGGCCTACTTCTATGGCGAACTTCATTTTACATTGACGTTTCGAGCCGCCGAGCCCTTCACTGCCTTGTGGACAAGGAAAACCCAGTGGGAAAACTTGCCACCGCCGCTGGTCTCGATCCCAAGACCTGAAGCGAGCATTTGGTCTCTTGCTATATAAAAAAAAGTAGTTAAGAGTAAGTTTATGGTTTTTTTTTGTCTCTTGCTATATAAAAAATCCGGCGCTTCGCGCCGGATTTGTCGACCGTGGGCGGGCTCGAAGTAGATGCTGAGCTTCAACAAAGGCGCAAGACAATTTATGTTAAGCTTAAAGATGATATAAGATTTATGAAAGCTCCCGTACAATCAATAAGACATACTAATGTGCGTAGCATGTAGTTCTGAAATTTTTTTATGAATTGCACTATTCACAAATGACGTCATTCATAGAGGCTTCTTCACCATCAATAGGCTATATTTGGAAGTACGTGGCATGTAGTTAAAAAACGCTAGAGTATTTTTGAGAATTGCATGATTTACAAATGACGTTATTTATGGAGCCTCCTCTAGATTTGAATAAGCCATATACGAATGTACGTGGCAAGCAGTTAAAAAAAAGTTGGAGAATATTTTGAAGTTAAATATCATAGTTTTTAGTACCCCCAATCCCAAAATTAAATTTGTTTCCAACCCATTTTAACTGTATGTCAAGGACTTACCTGTATGTGTTGACGTCATTATGGACGATCCTTAAATATTTATAACATATATAGGAAAGTCCGTCACATGTAGTTAAAATAGGTTGGAAAAACATTTAAAATTAGGTTGGGGGGTTCTAAAAACTATGACATTTAAAGGACGTCATTATGGACGATCCCTGAATATATATAACATTGAAGGACGTCATGCTCGCAGCATTTAACAATAGTTAAATAATTAAAAGGGAGGGGTGCCTAAAATTATGATAATTTTGAAAGACGTCATTAACGGACGATCCCTCACAATGTGTAAGGAAAAATTTCGGAGTTGCTCCATTCAACTACTCATTGTGGAAAAACGATTAGTGTGATCTCAATTAAAAAATATCTATAACTAATATAGGTAATTTCAATACATGTATGTTAAGGACGCGTATGCTGTGTTTCGGGCAAATAGAACTGGTATAAGAAAATGAGATATGACCATGTAAATTTTTTTTTCCACGTTGTCTGACCTAGTATCTAGGCAACTAGGAATCAATATTTCAAAAAATAATTTTATTTTGGGCAGTAATTAAATTTGAAAATCGAACATATTGACTAGCGATTAATAGGTGGAAGTAAATCATCCCATGTTTGGCCCTTAATTGAAGCTAAACCAAACTTGAAATCCCAAATATCTCTTCCAGAATGCCTAGCCAAATGTATGGGTTACAAAATGGCGTAACAATATTTTGATTACGTCCTACAAAAATTTCGATATATTTGTCCAAAATTTTGTTTCTATGTTGGCATTAAAGAACTTTCAAAACCCAGTTGCGCAGACATGGCAGTGGGGCTAAGATAGAAAAGTGTGTGGCTCACAAAATGTGTAAAGCGGCGTCGAAGTATTTTATTTCTCTTCACCCATTCTTCATTACATGTGTAACAAAGAATACTAAAATTTATAAATCAATAAATATGACATATTTATCCCTCCATTGCAAGAGAGGCGAAGTAGTCCAGAGGTCTAAGGGCCGAGGCTCTCTTCCGATGGTCGTGGGTTCAATTCCCACTCGGGGGTCTACCGTGAGGTAGATTATCCTTAAACACCCGCCTCTCCTCGTGTGTGGTGACTACGACCTTTAAAGCTTACTTGGCTCTGTGTTAGTACGGGGTAAGCTTGCCACACCTGTCTGTTTCTGGAAATCAGCGATTACGCTGAGGAGCTTGACAATCAAGCCATTACATTACATTTACATTGCACTAGCGGGATTCAATAAATTAGTTTTTACTGCATTTTAAGGGTTTTGGAGAAATTATTGGTCTATGCATTGCTTATAACTACCTATAATCATGTAATAAAGTTAGTTATAGGAATTATTACATTTTTGTTGTTAATTTCTAAATATTTGGTTTAATTTAGTATAATTCAAGACAACATCAAAGGTAAGCCACTTAAATCACCGTTGTACACTATTTACTTACACCAAATTAGTGTTGTTGGCATTATTAAATGTGTGGAGCAATTAGCCAAAATATCATTGTATTTTATATTGCAATTATAAATTCTAAAAGTCGATGTGCATTCAAGTAAGCATTTAGTTTTAATTAGCGTAATTATTTGGTATTAGATGATGCACTCGTTATATACATTATTTTGGTAGTACGACAGTTTTTACTGTTCAATCAATTCATGAGTGCATAAAAATTACTGCAATTTCTTGTAATAATAGATAGGCATATTTGACATAGAATACAAATGGATAGGTCGGAAAGGTCGGAATTTGAGTGGTGGACGGCAGTGCAAGTCAATCGGTCCCTAATAAGCCCTTAAAAAAAAGTGACCGACGACCGAAACGTACCTTTCTTTTTGGCCTCATTTGAGCCTCCGTATTATTTAACACAGGCCGTCCTCAGCTTGTCTCAAAAGTATAGAACTGACCGGACCTCCGGTCAGTGCAATCAGTCCTACCGGTCACCGGCTCCGTGTCTTACACTGGTGGACGGGTTCCGATATTACTGAAAATACGGTAATTTAATTTCAAAAAAATTAGTGAATTTTATTGTATTTCAAAAAATTAAATCAAACTATTTACGTTTTAAAATTGCTAAGCCCATACGCCGTTTATAATATTCAGTTGGTTCAGACGCCACAATGTGCTACCATATGTAAGCCTTTGTAGTAAGGTTGCATATTTTATTAATTTTTACGCGGGGTGGTTCAAACACAGCATACGCGTCCTTAAAATAGGCTTGAAAAAATTTGTATATAAATATGATATTTGGAGGACGTCATCATGGACGATCCTTCAATATCCATAACTAACATAGGTATGTAAGTCCATTAAATGTAGTTCAAACAGGTTAGAAAAAAATTAAAGTTGGAAATGAGGGTATTTAAAACTATAATATTTGAAGGACGTCGTGTATGGACGATCCGTCACTATCTAGAACCCATTTCTACAACTGATGGTATCATTTAAATGGGTACGTGCATATGAAAATTCCCCGTTTGCATTATGTTTAACATCAGTGGAAATGAGTGGGTGGGTCAGAAAATTCATCAATGGAGATGGCATCATTTGTGAGCGCTCCTTTTCATTCTATTTTGTATGGTATTTATACACACGGAAGGAAATGCTAAGAGTGAGAACCGTAGGGCGAACGTTCTGGGTACGTAGGTTCCGTGGCAGGTATGTATAGTAGCGACAACCAAAAGAAAAGGCTGGCAAGGATAAATTTTTCATGCAAACAATGGCAGCTTTATCTTTGCCAGCCTTCTGTTTCGGTTGCCTCAGCTATTTAATTCAGCCGTTTTTAGGCTCTTAACTTTAAAAATTTCTGATATAGGTCCAGTAATCAATTTATTGTGGATAACTGGTTGGCCCAATTACAACTAAAAAACAATACAGATCTGCCCAGTCGCATTTGTAGTCGTATCATATGTTTTTAAAGAAAATAGGTTCTAACCTGTGACCTGTAGTATACGGCCAACGGACGGACGGACGGACGGACGCACGGACATGACACTACAGTATAGTAGCAGTATTTACCCCGATTGACGTCACAGACCAAGGTCATCTGAAAGCCAAGGACATCAATGCAAAGCTCAAGATGGCCGCCAGCAAGGACACCTAATACCAAGGACAATGGAAACTCCAAGATGTCAACCATCGTGTTAGGAGAAAGATTGCCGCCATTATTTAAAGATAACTAAATGATAAAACGTTTTGGACAGTTAAATTAAATTGTTGTTGGGTTGTAGATAAGCAGTAAATTTTATTACTGCGTTTTAGAAATGCTTCGAAATACTCATATGCCAAACGTTTTGCAAATTTTAATGTAGAATAAATGCTATTTAATTTAAGACCGTTTATGAAATAAAATCATGTAACTGTAAAATGATACGACGTAGTAAATGCATTTATAAAAGAAACAAATAAAATTAAATATTTATTACAACACAGCATGTGTAACATAACTTATTGTAAACTATAATGACGAAAAGGTAGACTATAATTATTATTTTTGGAATCTGGAAATACTCGGCTAGAATCTAAATTATTAAACACAAGTTTATTTACAGTTACTAAATACAATTGATTTTCAACAGCTCTGATTGTTTTAATATCAAGGTGTACTGGTTCAGGATTAGCCACGAAGTTTTTATACATTTCATGTTTGCAATGTTGCCTAATATTAGGAACCTCTGCACACTTATGGGTTTCATTATTATTCGAATACAATAAAGAATATATTTTAGGTCTAATACAAATAAATTCTTGGATGTCTAAACTTTCTACACGTAACTTACCGCTAACATCACAATTATTATTTCTAATGTTTGGTATTATTTGAGAATATTTGTCAAACAAAGAATGATTAGGTGTTATTTTTGAAAAATCTAAAATAGACTCTAATTTTACAAGATCATCAAAAAATGTGGTTAAGTAATCCACGAATTCTAAGTCCATTCTATCAGTATCAGATTATAATAAATGAACATTGCTGCCAAATATTTGAATTAATCTAAACCACAGTTTATAAAACTTTTGTTTAACCTTTTCTAAAATACTAAATCCCAGATGGGGTAAATTATTTACATAAACATTCCTTTTTTTGTTCAGAAGTACAACTTAGATTAGGAGCTAACCCACTGAAATCAGTGCATCTAGGTGATGCAAGTGCCTTTTGAATTTGTGCTCGACTTGTACACAAATTAACATCAATAAAATTTTCTATTTTTGTAATTGAATACACATATACAATGTTAGATAACTTTTTACTAAAATCTTTTTCAAAAGGTGTTTTAGCACAATTTTGCATCTCTAAATTATTTAAAATTTATTCTTTTAAATACGCCTTCTCTCTAAATCGAATACCGCAATGTATTTAAGTAAGAACAAGACCCTTAGATAAATAAAAGCGAAGTGTTTTGTAATGTATGGTGTGGTTTGTTTTAATAAAACATGTTAACAACATCTTTGACGGAGATTTAAATTCTTTTAAAAATGGTTTAGTTTGCTGCTGTTTACTATTATGTGAAGTTGACGTGAGTGAATTAAAGTATATTTGAGCTTGTTCAGGAGCCAGTGGCAGGTACTGGTCGCGGTTATGTAATGTTTCAGAATATGATAAATCTACACACAAAATGTAACCTATTTGATCTATTTTACCTAAATTGGGATCCTGCTAGTTGATTTTGACAAGTTCTGACGGATCAACAAATGCAAGATCACCAACAGGCATTGGTTTTAACATGCAGTGGGCATATAATGAATTCACATCAAACGACGCTATGTATGTACGTGGAAAATTACTATTGAATTTTGTAGAACAGGTTTCATTGTTTGCAGTAGCGATGTGTTTAGTATGAATGCATTGACCTCCACGTATGCCTTGTTTAATTATTTCGTAAATTTTAGTGTCTCTTATAAAATCTATTTCTGCATTAGTGTACTTTAGAAAGCATTGCCAAGAAAGGCTTGGAAGGGTGCAAAAGTAGCAAGGATCAATTTTATAGCTTTCCAATGAAAGTTTACGGAAATTCTTAAATACTTGTGCTAACAACAAGGTATCTAGCATGCAAGCAAATCTTGTAAATTGCCGAATTGTTTGCAAATTAAATCGTGTGCAAACATCTGTAACTTGTTTCCATTCTGAATCTTTGAGCGGACTATCGTCTTTTAAATTTCTACTGTACATCTTGCGTTTTTAAAGCAAAATAGTATCTCTTTGAGTAAAAAATATGTCTGTCTCTGTAAATATTTTGTAGGGAAACGGAATTGGATTGGTTATTAGGCATTTGTCTGCAAATTTTATCATATTGATTGTACTTAAATGTTTGTTATAATATTCTAAGAATGGATGAGAGCCTACTGGTGCTTCGTTGCTACTGTTTGCAGCACATGCGCGAACAAAATGCTTTAACGAATTAGGATCAGTTTGTAAATGGGAATGTGGAAATAAAAGTTAAAAACATTGCGGCATCAGTTTCAGTTCATCGAAGGCATTTTCGTAACATAGGGAACTAATAGGTTTGCTTAAGCTACAGGACAAGAATAAATTTGAATCAATAAATCGAATTTTAATTTTTGATTCTCCAGTACTGCAATTTGTTTCAGATTTATTAAATTCAAAGAACCAAATTGTTATAAAAATCGACTTCTGTGTAACGAGCATCTGTTTGTTTCCAAAATTAGGCAACCAATAGTCATCTGCTGTTACTGTCATTGATAAAAATTCGTGACATGACTTTGCAATTACTTTGACATGCTTTGAACTAAAATAAATTGTATCCATGGCTTGTATAATGAAATGTAAATCAAAATTTGAACTTTGATGCGACACAAGAGGTAACTTGTGTTTGTATTTAATTTGTAAATTACATTTATTGCAGCAAGCAAACAGAAATTTTCCAGAGTCGTAAGAATGGTGATAGCATTTATAATTATTACGGGATTGATCAAATGCTTTGTGACACAATCCGCAATACTGTGCCTGATCAAACTTTGCTTGTTTTTCTGCTGTAGGACGGACAAAGTTATTTGTTTGTCTTATGTGGTCTATAATTTGCTTTCTCCAGTAAAATACGCGTTTAAAAAAATGATTTATCAACTGTTCACCATCAAAATACTCAAACGCTACAATGTGAGTTTTTTCTGACGAATTTCGTAACATAATAAACGAGTAGGCTGCAGGCACTATGCAACCGTCAATTTTACTGTTTGAGCTTGACGAAAAGTTTTTTTTAGTAGTCGTAATAATTAGGGAAGAGCTTAATATTGTTTAAAATTTATAGACTATTAAAAACGGAAATGGAAGTGTTACCCACGGCTTACTAAACTTCACTCGTTGCCAGGGGTCTGGAAACTTAAGTTAACGTTCCTCTAAAGTTTAAAAGGTCTGTGATAAGTACAAGGTGATACAGCGTTTTTAGCAACTTTTTGAAGCCTAAGGATTCGTCAGAGCTGTGTTAATGAATTAAAAATATGTTACATTTTTCTGTGATATCGTTACGATGGCTTTTTCTAATAATAATAACGCTATCTCCATAATGTGTAAAGACGTCAATAGAAATTTTATTTTTTTCTTCAAACTTTGGCAAGTTGTTTCTTAAGTCAATAGGCGACTGTATGTTTACGAAATCAAAACGTCAAATACGGTTCGTAGTTTTTGACGCAGGGTAATGTTTGTTTTTTTCGTGGTTTTAAATTGTATTGCAATTCAAGATGTTTTTGTCGTTTATTTTGTTCTATAATTTTGTGTCTGTATTAGAAAGCTGCTATGCAAAACTGAAAGCACCTGTCATCCTGGTTTTTTAAATTTAAGTACCCTGTTTTACGAGGGTTCATTTTTGGCATTGGCAGGTAGCCTTTAGGTTTAGCGTTACTAAATAAATTTAAAACACCTACTTCTAGTTGCACAGATTCTATTTCTGAGACTGCCCACCCTGATCCAAATCTATTAAAATTATTTAGTGAATTAATAATTTTATTTGCACATTTAAATACAAAATCATCTATTTCGTGTGTTAAATATATCATGAGCTTTAGATTGTATGTAAACAGTCTCAATGCAAGGAGCGGCATCTTTTTCTTCAGTTGTTGATTGCCGTTGATATGCAATTGCACTGTCACTATTAACTTAATTATTGCTTTCCTCGTCAGTACGAGTAACTTGTTTTAATGTGTTTGAAAAAATAAATTTAGATTTCATACTACGGTGTAATTCAAGATTTTGAATGAGCAGTTTCACTATAGGTTCATACAAATACGTGAGAATAGATTGAATGTCTTGAAAAATATCTGTAGGGTAGTACACGTACGTCACAACAGCATCATAATGAGAACGACGTTTCTCTTTAAAGATATCAAGATCAATCAGAGGCCGATTTCTTTTTCTTGGCTGGTCATTAGACGGTTGCAATCTAGAAGGCCCTGCAATTGGTTGTAGTGAAGATTGTTGATCTGGGTCATCTGTAGTTGTTGGCGTTTTTGCAGTTTGATCCGATAATGTGGATGTCGATGTGACAGCTTGAATTTGTCGCTGCTGTTGTCGTCTAGTAAGTCGTTGCTGTCTACCACTATCTCCGTCTATATGATCTCCTTCTTGGTTCTCACGAGGACACTTGTGTTCAGAAATATCTGTGCAAAAGACTGCACAGTCGGAGCATTTGTGTATTTCTTTAATATGAGAATCATATTGTACATAATTTCGCGTACTAAATGTACAACTTGGAATGGAACATTTGAATACCTGTCTCTAATGAATAAATATATGAAATAATTGTAAGCCTTGGTCTGTGTTACAGATCACTGTGGTCACAAATTTTTATTAAGTAATAATCCAATACTCACGTGATTTGTTGTCCCTTGCTTCTGTGAATGTGGGTAAGTAGTTTGTTTCCCGTACAGTGGCCTAAACGACGAAAGTCGTTTAAGTATAGATAATTTGCAAAACTGTCGCTCGATGCTAAGTAAATAAAGCCAGATGTTGACAAATATCGTTTAAAAGTGACACGAGCTGTGTTGCTACGCTATAGTAGCACAAAGTAATTTAATGTTTACTAAAACTTCTGTTTGAGATGTTTGTAGTCGTTTTAAATAATGCACCACGAATTTAGATTTGAATTAACTAAACTTGAACGCACCACATTGGCTGGTATATATCCGTCTGCGATTTGTTTTTGAGATGATTACTGCGCCTGTGTAGTGCATTTTAAACGTAGCTAACAGTTTGTTGTAGAGCTTTGTATGCTTTGTAGGTTCTGTCTGAAAGTTTCCTTTGCTAGTTAGGTCCTGTACCTTGCTAGTTTTATCTTTTGTGCGTTGCCAGAATTTGCACAACTTCATTACAAAGAGCGCTAATACAAAAATAAACGATATATACAACGCTGAAAAAGTAAAATATAGTAAATTATTTTATTTGCCTATAAAGACTATAAAACAATCTGAAATGTGAAAGTGTGAGTATTATTATGTTTAAATTGTAATAACGTACCAACTTCGTCGACAATTTTTTGTGTGAAAGAAATTTCTTATGCATTTTTGTTGCCTATGTTGGTGTTGTGGTGATTAAATTAACTCAAAAGAACTACCGCCTCATTAATTATTTTATCTTGTAATGTAAGTTTTTCTACAATTAGTTTTATAGCTTGCACTAATATGTGTTGCATAAATGTTGTACTTGTCTTGTCATTTTGTGGGCTAACATTTGAATACATATGGTCAGTATTACAATTTGCCGATTTTAAAATTGTGTCGCAGTTTTGAGTTATCTGGTTTTTTCCCTAAAATATGTCTAACTCTCTGTAATCTATTTACTTCTTGAGGACTGTAAAATCAATTTTAGTATTTTCTTTTTCAGTGTTAGGTGGCAGCTTAATACTAATCCCACTTATATCATCCACCGTTTTATTATCGCTGAATGTTATTGGTCTTGTAGATTCTCCAATTTGTTTAGTTAGGATAGTTGCAGCGGATGACAGTATAGCAGCGCTGACGTTATTGTTTTTTTATGCTATTGCTGATACGCTACATACCAGCAACCATAGCATTATACCCTTTTTAAAGTTTAAATGGCACAGTTTTGACATATTTTTACTTTGAATAGGTTTGAATAACTGAAGCACAATTTGCCTGAGCGTGTAATATATAGCATAAATTTATCACCGCAAACGTTTTTTGCATTGTTTAGAATTCAAGTTCAGTTTGCGTGTACGTTTTTTGGTAGTAACAGTTTGCCGTTTCAACTTATTTTTTGGTATGCTACCACGGTTGCGTTGTTTACGTTTTGAAGATAACGTTTGCCATTCATTCTGATTAGTAGATTTTGTTTCCCTTAATATCTCTGGAAATGATTGTTCAGTTTGCGCATTGTTAAATTGCAGCTGCGCTGGTGATACCATGAGCTGTGCGGGTTTGATATTTGAAGTCCCTCCAATTTGATTGGAACTTGTATTGTCTGTTGAGTTATCACTTTTATAACTATTTTGAGTTTCTAATCCTAATTGTTCTGTACGAATTTTCATAAGTTTGCAATATAAATTTGGCTCAATTGCCTTCAAAATTCTTGTTGTGGTCATATTAAAAACTATTTTAGAAATGCGTTTGTCAGCGGTGTGATGGTACGTAATATATTAAAAACTACTAGTTAAAATGCAGATACTAATTTCGCCAACGCAAATTACAAGAAATTTTGTTGCTTATATTTTTTTTACTATAAACACGTGTAAAATAAAATGTTGACGTGTGTGCTGGATACTCTTGTTTCTGGCTGTTCTCTCTAAAGTTCGTTTAAGGTTTGTTATTCTATGTTCATCGGACTTAGAAAATTGCTTTTGAAATTTTTCAATATTAAATACACACTCTGTGAGCGCTTGAAGCTCGTTTGCTGTTGCGCTCTTCATGATGTTCAGGTATTCTTGTCGAGAACATTTAGAAAGGTTATACAAGAACTCATGATATTTTTCTAAGCTGCACAGGTCCGAATTCATAAGTCTGGAGGTATTGTATGCTTATAAACTTCAATTTAGTTGATTTTGTTTGACTAAATAGGTACATTAGGTAAATGGCCTATATATAAATTTCAGTTCCTGTAACTAAAAATATATTATTACGTAGAAACAATTGTGGGTTTGGACATTTTGGATGTAAGTCAACCATAAGATAAGAAAAACCACGTCTTGCGCATGCTCTCTCAAAAACATTTAGCAGCAACATCGGTCAAACAGGGCATATTTGTCTTCCTAAAATCTGTATGGAGCTTTTATCTCGAGCCTGGTCAAATAAAACTATATATCGCGTATTTAAATTAATTGTTTTTAGATGTTTCACAAATGAGTTTTGCAGCAACAAGATAATACTGTTATTAAGATGATGACAAAATTCGCTTAACATTTGCTGTACTAAATTTCTTGTTTTTGAATCAGTTTTAATTAAGTTCATGTGGTCATCTAAAATAACTAATCCTGCTCTATTGTAAGCCATTTCTGTTTCAATGGGCTCGTCGTCACAGTTAGTACCACCTAGTAGGTATTGAATTTGATTTATATCAGTAGTAAATACAATAGAATTATCAGTATCTGAAAGCTCTGCAAATTTTGGCTCGTAGTGACTGTAGACATAAACTACTTTGCTAATGGAATGTCCTATTAAATTATAACGGTTCTGAATAATCTAAAGGGCAAGGCTTGTTTTTCCGCCACCAGTAAGAGAAATGATTTGCATTGTGAATGGATGAATAAGAGTAAAGTCGACAGTATCACTACGAATTTGTGAGGTATTATAATTTTTATTACCGTTAGTGAATTCCATGTGCTTTAATGAATTTGCAATAAATAACTGAAGTCAAGAAACTAATTTGTGCTACTTTTAAATAAAATTGTTGCTTACTTTAATAACAATAAATATCACTTACATTCTATTATTAAACAGATATACAGAATTTCTACAAAACTGAGGGCAATTTATTTTGCATTTATTACTCTGCACTTAATCATGCGGGCAGCTATACGTACTAGTTTGCAAAAGATTTGGAATAAAAGATAGAAACTTCCCTATTCTTTTATCATTTTGTGTGACAGAATTTGTAAATAATTTTAAAAACTGTTTAAATGTTAGTCCTATACTACGACAATAAATAAAATACAAAACATATCCACCACAAAGTGAACTCTTTCCAGATTGCAGTACTGTACAATTTTCAGCAAAAATGTGCTTAGCAGGCCATTGCACATGCATATAGCGTGTAATGTGATGACCATAACTGTTCATATATTCTGCACTATCTGCTGAAAGAACGATCTATCCTATCCAATGAAGGCCTTTGTGAAATATTTTTTCAGTATTTTAAATTATATACAATGGATAGGTTAGTTTGCCATCTAATGTAGCTTGTTTTGCTTCCTCAAGCGCCTTCCATGGTGTATTAGCTGCAACAACAAAGTACAGTGTTCTAGACTTTGCTTTATCTAGCAAGATTTCCAAAGCGTAATCCAATGACCCAGTGTTCATTGAATAAGTTTTATCTGTAGGAAAATCATTTAACATTAAATAATTACAAGTAAACGTTTTGTCTAAAAAAAACTAACAATTTAGTTTATATAACCTGAACCTTATCTTAACTATACCTTATTTAGCCTGTGTGTATAACTACATTTATTACTAGTAATAATTTTAAATAAAATTCTTACGTTGTACATTTACCGATTTATTATAACCTCTCTGTTTCGATTTATTTCCAAAACTGACTGAAACTGAGAGTATAAGACTGCTGTTATGGACTCACTTAGGTTTTCTTTAAATCGCATTGATATTTTTATCTGGCCTATTCTATTGACGAATAATGCATCAAATTGCATCGGTAAAATTTGGAACAAGTAAAGTACATTTCCGTTAGGAAAAACGTCTTGTGATATTCCATTGCCAAGTGCTGGGTTAGCTGCACTCTTTCGTAGGCTTTGAAGTGCAAGTAAAAAATTGTCGTGTCCTCCAACAGCAGTAGATTTAAAGCTGACAGGTAAAATTTTAAAGTCCACAGTTTCAGCATTCAGAGTAACAACAATTTCACACACGTTCATGTGTTGAAAATTGAAAAAAGATTTTGTCAAGTTCCCTATATATCCTTAAGATGATACAAGACCCAATATAAGTAATTCTGGTAATGACCCATTAATAGCGTTTTCAATATTGTGACTTGAAACTCCAGAGGGAATGACAAAATTTCGGACTTGTGTTTCTCGCAAGGGATACTTGAATGTACCTCCACTGTTCCAGAAACTGAAATGATTATTTGCAAGAATAGGTGCAATACTTTGTTTTTTACATAGAGTGTAGCATCCATTATATCAACACGATAGGGGCATCTTCCAGTGAAACCTGTTCTTGTTTCTTTTTTACAGTCAATACACATTTCCGGGATTGATCTTTTTAATAAAATGCGTACGTCAACGTCACCAGGAAGAAATTTGGTTTGGTTAAAAAGTGGCGCTTCTAAACGTCCCTTCAATGTAAACTATTGGCTTTCTTTCGATATTTCATATCGTGCCTTGAAGTCACTGTCATCAGTTGTAAATACTTCTTGTTTGTCGTTTTCCAAGTAAAGCTGGTCTGACAATTCATTACTTTTTTCTAAAGGGCTGCTTAATAAATGGCGTTGCATGTACGCTGTTATTGAAAAGTTGTTACCAAAGTCAGTTATTATAGTGTTATTCATATAAAACTCTTAATTTGAAAACATTGAACAAAAGAACAAGCACGACGGGGCTACAACGTCGTCTTTTTCTAAAGGTTTTCCATCTGCAAGTACAAGTCGGCACGTTTTATTGAGAAAGGAATCATGAAGGTTCATGTATTTTTCAGGAATTCCAATTAAATCGAAGATTATAGGAATTTCTGTGTCTTTTGTAGCCAAGATTAGAAAATAAGTAAAATACTCGCCAGGATCTTGAATACTTATATTATATTAAGTAATACTCATATTATATTTTCTATAGAAGTAAGTTGCTTTGTATTGATCGTTGACTTCCTTCAAATATCGTTGTATTACTGTACACTGCTGTGGGATTCATGATTGTTTAATTGTATATTTAACAAGTTGAATTATCTACGTGTGCATACAAGTCTTTCACGTCTTCTTCCGGCACCAATTTGTGTTCTTGTATGTCTTTTCCGTTGTCGTCTTTGTCGATTGACACGTGACACAGGTATGCGCCTTAATTTACCGCCAATCGGTCCAAATCCAGTAGTTCTGCGTCTACACCTTCTACGTCCACCAATCTGACTTCGTTGCCTTTGCTGAACCATTTTTACTCGTATTCCACGGCTTGATTTTCCACTTGCTTTCACTGACTTTTGACGTTGTTTACTGATCCGTTTCACTGGCTTACGTGATGCTTTATAACAACTGGAGGTTTTTTTTGCTATGAGTTTGTCTTAAATGAGTTTGATTTTGACTCTGCCTTCTTTCTCCTATTCGTTTTAACAATTTTGGCGTTTTTAAAGGTTCTACTGTTGCTGTTGTTGTCTTTATTGGAATCAAATATGCTGAATTAGTCGAGCCTTCTATTATAAACGGCTCTGATTGCGTTTGTGTTTCTTCTAAACTATTTTCTGTCTCTACACCGTTAACGCGTTTAGCGTTAGTGCTGTTGTGAGTTTTAGTATTTTTGTTTCTTTTAGGTTGACGCTTTTGATTTTTTGTACCTTGTCCTTGTTGGCTTTGGCATTTACGTGTTACTTTAGTTTTTATTTGTTCTTGCTGAGGTGTAAGTTTAGTTTCTGCCGGCGGGTTTAGTGTACACTCAATTGTGTAATTGCCACCTGCTAACTGCTCCTGGTTATATGCAGTCTCTACTGTATTATCACTACTGTTGCTTAAACCACCAGAGGCGTTGGTTTTATCTTAGTAGTTTTCTTCAAGATGGTTTCCTGCTTCATTAACTTGTAAACAAGATATTTTTCTCATGCTAGTCGTTACGTGGTCTGAAGTGTAATTCCACAACGGTTTGGCTGGGTAGTTTAGTAACAATTGTTTTTTGTAAATCACTTTTGTCTGTGCTTGCTGTTGTTTCTTTAATTAAACTAATTGTTTCATTTGCTAACTTAATTGGATGTCCAAATTCGTTTATAAGGCTTATTCGTAAGAACTGGATGTGTTGATCCTTCAAAGGTAGATAATGTATTGTCCGGAATTTGTGTTTGGTTTTATTTTTATATTCGTTAGTTAGATCAACAGATCTTAGCAAGGGATACATTTTTAATGCGTAGTATTGATTTTTCACAATATTGCATAAAACAAGTAATCTTCTTGCATGTACAAGATGAGTTGCAGGTTCTATCTCTTTTTGCCCTTCGTCAATTATTTCTTCTTGTTCCTCTTCTTGAAGTAAATCAGGGCAGACGCTTGCTTTTGTTTGTTTTTGAAAAATAAATTCATCCGCAAATCCAAAATACCTATTTAATTGTACAGGTAATTGGATGCTTATATCTTCTCAGAGGTCTAGGACGCTAAGAATTCCTGCAGTCAGATCAAACTGAATTTGAGTATCTGACCACAAGTACTTTGGGAATGTCAAATTCAATTCATGCACAACGTAAATGGCATCAAGTTCTGTTGGATCATTTATTGCTATTAAATTGGCATATGTATTATAAAATCGGAAATACATGTATTTTAGATCAACAATTTGGTCGTACGCGTCAAAATTAAACTCAAAGTCTGATGTTTAATGTCCATTGTAAAACTTATCTTGCACAAAACCCAAGCAAGTGCCGAGTTCACTTGGTATAACTGCATATTCCTGAGGTTTTCCAGTAAATATCAAAGAGCATTTCTTTTCCGTCATCACTGAATCAGGAATTGTAAATGATAACTGACAATCATCATCTTGGAGTAATTTATTTAACCTCTTAAAGTATGTTTTGTAGTTCTCGTTTCCTACACTGTTATCTCTACGAAATGGCATAGTACATTCATATCCTTCGTGCACAGTTATAATGTTTGACATATTCTGATATTCTCTTGTTGTGAATTCAAGGTTTGTATTTATTGGAATCTATTCAAAATCTGCATCAGTTATATTTTTGTAGCATAAAAATGTGCCTGCCAAAAATCTGAATCGATTAAAATAGAACTGTTAAGTTATCTGAACTGAAAGTAATGGTTTAGTAGTAGTAATTATAAATTCAGTCCATGGCAACAACGGTTTGCTTTCGATTACTTGAAACTCAATTTGCATTTCAAAGTTTTGTGCTGCTATGAAATCCATAAGCTTCTGCATAAATTTTATATATGGCGTTTCAGTTTTTTTGAAGGTGATTGTTTTCCTCATGCTTGGTAACGCATCTAGAAAAAGTTTACTAGTTTGGATAACACTTGTTGTTTTAACGTTGCCTCTGTTGTTCAACATGGTTTTTTCTATAACTAGTGTATCTGCAGAACGTCGTTGTCGTTTTGCAGATGAAATATATGAGTTGCATGCCACAGTAACTTCTGACTGTTCCTTTAAATGGTACCTTAAGCTTACTAAACCAACTTCATAATTCAATAAATGTAAAGAATGTGGAAGTAATGTAAAAAAGTTGTTGCTTGCATTTCCTGGAAAAATGTCTAAATCCTGATAATTTCTTATAGTAATGAATATATTATCTAATAAATTGTTCTTTAAAAGTGAAGTTGGGATCTTTCAAGATAAACTATAACAGCAGGTATTAGCAATGACGTGTGTAGAGCAGTATACTTGTAGAGGCTGCAATTGTTCAGTTGACTTGAACATATACTTTATTATAGTTATGCCAATGCAAGTTCGATTGAATAAAATATTCCTTGAATATGATCATGTGATAGATCTTCTATTAAATAAACGATTGGTTTTCTTTCAGTATGTACACCAATAACTCGAAATACTTCTAAGCTGTATTTAGATGTGTATCCTGTAAGTTGAAATATTAAAATAAATAAATTTAAAGAAAACATTTATTATATATTAGCTCATAAAAGGTTTATTATGTTTTTGAATCTATCTTGCCCTTTTTAAATTGAACTTTTGATTTAGATATCCGTACTAGATCATTTATATGAAACTTATGTTTTTCTGTTGTTGATGACTCGTTAATAAGGTTTGAATATATGTTTTCCCAAACTGTATGTTCGTTTAATTTGTTGACCTCGTTAGGCGATCTTTATAACGCTGTGCCACGTATTGTTATATGAATTTGTGAATGCTTGCAAAACGTCTGTTATTTGGTTAGATTTTTTGTACTCAATATATCTGTTTATTCGCTAAAAAAGTGTCATGTTGTATAAAATAATATATACATTACAAAAAATATTATACGCAATGTTTAACAAATCATTAAAAAGCACGTGAAACAATATTTATAAAATACCTTATAGTTCTCTCAACAAGACTGGCTTTTATTTTGGTATACACGTTGTAAGGTTTAGTTTTGTTTTGCTTTTAAAATTTTAGAAATTCTTTTGCTCGAAACTCTACGCCTATTTAGAATACATGCAAACATGTTAGCTGCTTTTAATATTATAACACATATGTTTACATTTAAGTAATTAAAATATATTTCTAGCAATTATTTACATGCTTACGTAGTACCTTGGTCGAAAAACAGAAATATTGGTTTTGCTTTGGCCTGCCTAAATATGCTTTTCATAGCAGCAATAACGCGTTGAGGAGTTTTTTCTTTTAAAAATCTTGTATTTAATTTTTTTGACAGAGCATCAACTACGAAAAGTATGTACTTGTTATTAAAATTTGCTTTAACAAGTTCATTTCCAAGGACCTTTAAGTCGGCAACCCAAATTTCAGTTATAAAATTAACAATAACTTTTCTTTGTCTGAATTTTCAGCTAATTGGTCGATGCAAGCTGTATGTTTCAAGTTGTCGCAATTCACAATCTACTTGTTTGCGATCTTGAAAATTTGGGTGTGCTCTTAAAAACGACGCTAATCCCCCATAGCTCCCTGCAAGTTTTTGATTTAAATAGGAGCGGCGTATTCCGGTCGACATTTTGTCTTTGCTTTGTATTAACAAATAAAACTAATTGCAATAGTATCATTAGTTATATATTTAAAATCTAGCTTATACCTTGTAGGATGATGCCCTAGGCGGATCTGTAATGATAAAACTCAAGTTCCTGAAGACGCTGTTCTTCCAAAATAATGTTTTTCAATACTTGTGGCTTATCTTTTCCATCCTTGAACATTAGGCGCTCATCCTTAATTGTATCGTCCAAAATCATAATATGATTAAATGACTCAAATCTTGACAAAGCAACATAACTCAAGCATGGAAATAATTTTCGTGAATCCAGTTTGATACATCCTCGTGCAAGTGATAGGCCCTGACAGCTGTGGAACGTCGTAGCATAGTTGACCTAAAATATAGAGTTAAAATAATGTTACACATATTAGTATTGTTCCAGTTCATAATATACAAATAAATCAATCTACAACTTCAAGCGGGAACTGTCAAATTCGGACATCTATTTTCGTTGCGTTGCACGTAACATACATTGTTTTGCGGTAAATAGGAATTTCTTTGCCGCGACAAGATACGTAATAGTTGTCCTGTGTGTAGTATAGGAAATCAACAAGAACGGCTCTCACGTAATTATGCCAGGTTTTTCTATTCTTCCATTTGTGGTATATAATGTCAACCACTGTTCCTTGGGATCCATTAGTTAATCCAATTCGCATATCAACATTCGTCGTTAAAACAACTGGCACGTCATAATCAAGTTCAATGCAATCAAGATCAGCTTAAACTACGGGACAGTTGTCAGCAAATTCCGGTAGAATAGTCACATAGTATAGATGCCGCAATAGCATCATTAACCTTTATAAATAAATTACTGTAAGCTCGATGCACATTATGTACTACATATTATTATGTATCTTACAATTTACCTGTTGTGTTCTCATACATCCCGATTCCACTGAAAAAGGTGAATAGAATTCTCAAATGCTGTAACATTTGAAGCTGTTAACTGTGTTTTGAGCACACGTTTACGTCTTCGACGCAGCAATATTATGTAATTAGTAGTTGTGTCCCCGTGGCGTAATCGCATAAGGAATTTAAAATACTGGCGAGAGTCTAAATTGTCCTTTGGCTGATGGAACGGATCGTTCAGAGTTAATACTGTTGTGAACGTATGAAATATTTCACGCGTATTGTGAAATTCTTGCAAGGAGTTTTCTTCGGTATCAGTTGGATTAACGGTATAGAATGGGACATTACAAACACATACACTCTGATGTAAGTCCCCGAATAAATTAATATCTTTTGCTGCAAACGGAATGTGACCTTTTTCAGGATCAGCAAGTTTTAAAAATTTATCAACAAACGCAAACATGTGTAATATAAAAAGGGAGTACTTGTCCACTACAACGCATTGTAAATTTTTAAATTCACTTAAAGTTTGCATTGTGAGTCCATCCTCAAGTTGGCCGATGTAGGTCTCGCATGAAAAAGGCTTTATGCTGAAGCATTTGTGGAACGTTGTACCTTTTATAAGAAACGACGAAGTTCCTGTGAATGCACACAGCTTAAACTGAAACTGATCAAGTGAGCTTTGCATTTTCTGTTGCAAAATATACCGAACATGCATAATAGTTATGCTCTTACCACCACCCGCTATTCCTGTTGCAATCATTCTGAGCGGATCTGCATACCTTTGTTCATTAGTCAGTCTAAGTCTGTGTTGCACAACGTCTACAATATGTTGTTGTTTAGCGCTCAGTTGATTGTACGATATATCTAGTGCATCATTAAATCGACTGCTTGGAGCACGTATTTCAAGCCACGCCACAATAACATCAGGTACCACTACGCATATCTACAAAGTTCTTGAAGATTCCCAATGACTTGTAATGAAAACATTTGGAACATTCCAGAGAAGTAATCTTGCGTGCACATTTTATTGGCTGATGAAAAAGCACATGGTGGTTAATTTAAAATGGGTGGATTCATGTTTCTCTATAAATATACCCTACGCCATTGCTTGAAATATTAAAATCAAAATAATTCCTCACAAACACACTTCCAAAAACAAGTTTTTTTGACAATATTTTAAATTGTGACACAAGTGAGCAACAAAAAGATCTTAACACTCAAACAAACGACCAATCAAATACTGTAAAATCCATGGATAGTGACAATGAAAGTGACAAGGGGACAACCTGCTACCGCACGAATTCAAGCTCAGCAGAAATAAAAAAACCCACATCACTTGCGAACGGCAGAAAGAGTTAAGTACATATTATTATCATGTATCTAAATTTTGATGTAAATAAAGGCTTGAAGTGTCGAGCTACATATTATTAGAGTCTTATATAAAATATGCTTCAATAGGATTACAAATGCTAAGCAAGCAAATTATTCCAAAAGCGTCACTCACACCGTTTAAAACACAAGGCACTCATCCCATAACAGAAATGCTGTATTCATGGGGCAGCTCTGACTCAATGGAAATCCAGCAACAGTTGGAACGAGAGAATGCGCAACGACGAAAGGACAAAGACCGATTCTATGTCAAAAATGACGACCCTGCAAATTAGGATTTTTTTAAGGCTATTAACTGCTTTGTCCTTGGAAAAGATATTTATGCTCGGCAGATGTTTGAAGTTAACCCTCTGCTGTCATATTATCACTTTGGACGTGAAAATCCTGGAGTGACGCATAGCCGAATTAAGGTCACAACTTTTGAGTCCTTTTTTCATTATTGATTTCATTTTGGAAATACTTGATCAGTACAAAAAGCACATAGCTTCAGGAAAATAAGAAACCCAGTTGCTTTCTTTTTTCAACAACAATCCTGAGCGCGCAAAGCAAAAACTAAAAACAAATAACAAACAAGCGAATATCAAATTTTGGAGCGACTCAGATCTTGCACTCTCTAGTGTGCGTCTTCAGCTGACACGTGACAATCTCACAGGCGCTTACGTTCTTCACATCAATGCGAATATTCATTACTTTAAAATTAAAAATTAAAGATTAAAAAGGAATGGGTTGGCTCTGTCATTTCATTTACGCTCCCGGAAATGACCGCGTAGTCAGTGACTTAGCGATATGTTGGCAGTACTGTAACTATGTGTTCATTACATGATTTGCGCTCATACTTATATAATTTAACTCATTATATTGCATAATATTTTATACTTATATTATATTTTTTGTATTTGGGCTCACTAAACAATGTAATTTGTATGTTTATTTGCAAGTGATTAACCCCACAAGAACTACTACCGAGCTTAAATTTTTCGAAACTTGAAAAATATTTTGCATGTATAATTTTGGTTTGTAAATAATTCTGGATTTTTTTTCAAATTTTTCAAGTACTACTATACACACTATTCATAAGTTATTAGTATGTAACTCTTCCGTCTCCAAGACAACAAAAAATTTTTAAATACCACAACTTTGAAAATTCATCACATGCATAATTTTGGTTTGTAAATAATTCTGGAAAGTGTTTTAGAAAGAGCGTTCTTTTCTCTATCTAACAGATAGTACTTTTTGAAATTTGAATAAAAACTGACATTGGGCCGATGGATCGAAAAAAGTAAGTTTCTCCATTTAAACAATGCTAAAATTTAAAACTCAAAAATGTTTGGCGCCAAACCAGCAGTTTGAATTTAAAATTGTTTCGTCAACTGTAATGTCTGGTCACATGGATTCAGAAAAAAATTTAACTGAAAATGTTTTCCGTCATTCGTACCCCCTTAGAAAAAAGCCAAATAATCGGTAAATAATTTAATTCGGACTATGTGCAACGGGCAAAGTTTTGGCAAGTATCACCCATCGTTTATATTGAACTTTTGTCGGAAATTCATCAAACCTACAGAGTGCACTACATTTATGATGCAGTCTTACCAGCCCCGTCATCATTTGAGGATGATTTTTTACCCTATCATCGTTTGTATTCTTTAAAAAAGTAGAAATAGTCTTATTCAGGTAAGATATATCTGTTTTATTTATCGTTTTTTTATTTCAATGATGACCATTTCGTAGCAGTTATGTACCACGAAAGTGAGATAAATTGAAGGAAGCGATTTGCACTGCAGGTTTGACTGTTGTGCCATTATCTCAAGGAATATTATGTCATTGTAAGCTTGGTAATTCGTATTTGCGCATGTACTTAGGTATTGCAACTAGTTTTTATTGTTGACTTAAAAGCCTTTCTTACCTACTACCTAATTGCTTACACCACAGACTGATTTTGTTAGCGGCTAATTAGGATAATTTTGTTATTGACTGTATTATAATGGAGACATGATTTTGTTTATATGTGAAACAAATTTCGCGACTAAAGAAGCAAAATTGCTTATTTATTTCCAATTCTCAATAATGCAAAAATTGCCGTTCTCTAATTCACACTGATTATGACTTAAATATGTGCAGTCAGCGGACATACTATTAATAAACACCCTTGGGAGGTAGATTTATATCCCTGAAAAGAGTTAATCTAGACCCTTGAGGGGTATATTTACCCCTCTGGGATGTATATATATACCCCTCAACAAACAAATCAGCGCACCAATCACGGAACTGATTCACCGAACTAACTTTTTACGAAAATCAAGTTACAAAATCATCATCTTTCAGGTGTAGATGTAACTTTGAAATCGTAGTTGAAATAACTTTGGACTTTCCGGGGGATTAATTTAGACCTTGTCCGCTGACTGATGTGTACACAATTAAATGCATTAAAAAATACAGATCGGCAATGTTGCTTCCGCAGTAGTGGCAGTAGCGATATCAGTATATCGTCTGTAAAGAACCAAAAGGACCCATATTGAAACATGCGTTGAATGTTAATTACGATTTTTTGAAAGGTGTAAAATGTTTCATATGCATGTTTTTGAAAAGTTCAAAATGGTCTATGTACATGTTTTTGGAAAATGAAAAATGTTCAATTCACATGTTTTTGAAAAGTGCAAAATGTTCGATTGTTGTTGTTCGAGGTACTGGAAGTGGAGGAAGGTAATAATTGCAAACCCTACAGATGTTTCTTGCAGAGAAGTGGTGCAGTGGAAGCAGAAGCATACCATACTCTTTTCGCCGGACTACTACAGTGGACCGCGTTTGTTAGTAAAAAAATATGTACATTACTGCCGACAATGGACTTTCTGTTTGGAGTATTCTTTGGGATAAACTTTTCACGAGGAGCTCGTAGCGTAAGTGGGGCATTTTATTGATCCTCCTTGAGTGAAGGAAGTACCTATTTGAAATTGTTGAAGTTTAAATTGAACACACGTGATGCTCTTTGCTGTTTGTGATTGCACAAAAAAAACAACCTATAAAGGTACTTAATTAGGTATATCTTTTTTCAGGTACAAGTTAGAGCGTTTTAGGCAGTTTTCCACTTCCGTGGATCTTTTTGGGTTCTGCGAACCGTCGTTTGTTGTGGGAAAGTGCATGAATGCACTTCCTGTCCCTCATCGCTATGACCGTATTTATTGTAGTGGTGCTTGTCCAAAAGAGTTTCTTCAAATTATCATTGATTCTCTCAAGGTATGTTGCGTTTGACGCAGAAATATGATATCGTCTATGAAGAACCAAAATGCCCATACCTATTTTTAGCTATAACTAATATCAGCTATGTACCAAAATATTCAAATATGTCTAGAGATCATTTAAATAGAACATTTTTCAAAAATATATAAATACAACATTTTACACTTTCCAAACACATGGAATTAGAACGTTTTGCACGATACTGCCCACATCTGCTGTTGTCAAATTGTCAGTCACACTTTTTCATTACATGAATTACATTGTGTGTTGCATTTTAGATCGATGGGATTTTGGTAGTTCTCGTTAGTGATTCTTTGGTCTAAATTACTCGGAAATCGGAAACCTATGTCAAGGAGAAAACTCTACTTTCCGTTTCTTTTGCATCTTTTGTTGAGGTCGAGGCCAGTAAGAAATTGCAGAACAGCATTCCATTGCGTAAGCTTTCCGTTTTTAAGCACCGCAAAATTTAAAGTACCTATCTACCTGCGTTTCTTGGATGTACATATAAATGTTTTACTTTTAAACATTATTATGCAATCATAATAAAAAATAATTTATCTGTGCAGCTGAATGGAGTCCACAGACGTTAAGAGTTAGGTGTCGTGCCGTGATAAGAGAGTCAGTTTGACAAAATTGTCGTGAAACAATCACAGAGCAGAAGAGAGCGGTTGAGAAACTTTAAAAGGAGAAGGACAAGCCAAAGTAGAAAGGCCGGGTCGGGGCCGGAGTAGAATTGCCAGGGTCTCTCCAGGGCTTGTGTCATTGGGCATCGTGTGAATGGGGAAGGAGATCCTGAGAGAGTTTGAGTTTTGAGTTTGAGTTTGGCTTTATTCACGTGTCAGGGCATTCAGTACACAATGTATTAATATCAATTGACGGACACCATTAACCTACAATCACTAATATTAATACATATATATATCGTTTAAATTAAATCCAAATACATTCCGAGTTGTATACAGAAAACTAAAATTTTTAAAAGATTAAAAGATTAGGGCGGACGATACATTCAATATAAATTAGACACCCTGCTTCTTACAAAATTGTCCGATACATTACGTTGAAATTCCACTAAATCCCCACTGCTCTTAAAAGCTTCAGGCAGCTTATTCCAAAATTCAATAGCACGAAATAGTGGTGATTTCCGAAACAAAGCACTCCTATAATTAAATTGCATATCCAACAGACACTGGCCACTCGACCTGGTTAGAGGGGCCTTGTCCATGATCTGCATCATCCCCTCCGCTCAAGATCTAATTCCGCATCCTCTGATAGTTCCACCCAGTCCACGTCTTTAAGTAAAAAATTGAAAGGCAATGATACCCAATTGAAATCCGTTTCAAGGAAGAAGTGTGCGTCGACTGAGAGATTTATAGCGTAACTAGTAAGCTTAAGGTATGCTCACCAAGTTCCTATGCCTACCTCTTCCACTTCCACTCTTCCTTCCACTTCGACTTTGACATCTCAGTCAGGAGACCACCAAGAGCCAAAGAAGACGACGTTCGTACAAAAACCTAGTGAAAATCACTAAAACCAAAGTTTGACCGCTCGGTCCAATGCTAATATTTCTAGTGACATTGAAAAGATGGACGATAATAGTAATTAAAATGAACTAAATTAATTATTTAAATTCAAATGTGTTACGAAGTTGCATTGTAAGCAGTAAGCACACTCCTTTAATAAGTACTGTAGGAATTGAAGTAAATTATAATATGATTACTTTGACGACACAGTGACTGAATTTTAATGCACTTATTGCTCATTGTTTGTTTAGAATTGCTGACATTATGAATATAATTTTGTGTGTGTATACTAATGGGTAGTGTGTGGGTAACAATACAACTTAATTTTACGACATAGTTTGTTAGGGTTTGACTTGAATTTTGGTTCTAACTCTGCTAAGGTTCTGAATATGGTAAAAAAAAATGAATTTAATATAAAATTAAATGAGCTGCTTGAATTTTTGTGGTGGTAGATACTTACTATTTGCTATGCTAATAATATATATGTATTCGAAAACACCAACTTTCAAGTTTATTGATTCAAATAGTACCTAGGTTTATGGATTTGACTGTTTTACTACTACATACGGATAAATGCCACTGCCAATTGCAAGAAATTGAAGACAAGGAAAAATTACTGAAGAAAATCTTGAATTTTTTAACGTTTAAGATTTAATAATTAAATTATAAGTACCTATTTGCCGTCTATATACTATGGTCTACGTACCTTATGAATTTATAACTTTGGATGAGCGCTATAGTACTCCTAGTTTTGAGTGTTTTTTGGGTTTTCCTAGAAGTTTAAAAAATATGATTGATAGATATTATTGATAATAATTGTAACAAGTAGTTAGTTGGTAGTGTGCGTTATCGAACTAAATCTTTAGGATAATTCAACTTTTAATATATCTTCGTACTTTTTAAAATTACTTTGTAAGATGGTAATAAATAATCAGCATCAGATATAAGACTCAAGACTTTTAATACGTATAACAATATATTACAAAATTAAAATATGGAATTTATACGTACGCAATTCTCTCATATTATAGAAATTGCAATATCTCTGTAGGTATGTATTCAAATATTTTCAAAAATTATCCATACTTAGGTAGGTGTGTAGCAAGTAGTGTGTATCGTATATCCCACAGATTTACTCTATAAAAAGAAGTATATTTCATTTACTATATTACCAAGCAATTTATTTAGAATAAATAATTATTACATCATTCTCTGTAAGTATCCTCAATAGTGTTACCTATATACCTTTTCACACACTTGCACACGCTGATTAATTACCTTAAAATGTAGTGACTACTTTAATTCAGAGTGTCTATATTGTATAGCTTTAGTTATAGCTTATAGCTTTAGTCTTTATTCTTTACACTATGGTAGTGTCAAGTAAATTAAAGTTGTATAATTAAAAGCATAATAACATAGTACTATATAGTAAAGTACTTTGACTTTAGTGGTGATGCATAAGCATAAAAAAGAACTGTTATTATATGTATAGTGGGAATAAAAATGCATTATAATTTTTACATTTTCTGTGCTGCTCAATTTTATTTATGGTTAGATGAGTTACCTTTTATTTGGCTTCAACTATTTTAACGTGATTTAACTTCATACATTATTCGTACCATTGCACCATAACCATTGCATTTGAGAGATCCAGATTAGTAGAGATCTGCTTTTGTGGATTGAATTAATCGGAATTGAAGTGATTGAATTAGAAACTCCTTTTTGCTTTTAATTTTGCATTCATTATTTACTTTTCCGTTGGTTTTCCGGTACATTTTTAAAACGAGACTTAATAAATTAAATAAACATTTTTTAACTTTGGCTGGGAAACGTGAAGAAACAGCGCGAAACGCATTCGACTTATTATATATGTTCTTACTAATATCAGTAAGTAGGTAACTGGGATGGAAAGAAACGAAGATTTTGTATTAATTACTCCATAAAGTTAAAATTAAAATCGCAGTGAAATATAAAATTCTGTATTCGTGTGAAGTCTAAACTGTTGATGCTCATTCTGTACGAAATATTTCTTTCTCGGGATTCGATTATACGATGTAAAGGATTAAAAAGAAGAATTTATTTTATAGCGTTGATAGTTTAGCACATCATTCAACTTGAGAATGTTTTGAAAGAGATCGTCCGTAAATGACGTCACATGTATAGTCAATGGGCCTACTGAAATATTGCTAGGTAGCCGCTTACGCAATCGTTATGCTGACAAATAAGGGGTCCTAGAATTTAGAATATTTTGAAGATATCATTTATGGATTACCCCAAACTTCCCTCTTCATATCTAGAACGGATAACCCACTAGTCACTATAGGTAAAATCGGCAACAATGTATTTCAATACTGACGTATACGATTCAGTAGATTTTCTGTAGAGTGTGCGATCATTTTCCCAAGATTATAACGTCTTGTCACGAGCTGACCCACAGATGCCTGACCCAACATTTCCACGAGATAACGCAACCACCAAGATAGAGGTTACTCACTAATACAAAGGCTGGGCATGTTGTCATGAAGTGAATCGGAGTATCATCCTCCTCCCCACAGTGCAAGCACAGCGGAGAGTTTAATACTCCTATCCTCCAGCCATGACTGCCCCAAGCTCCATGCCCGGTAACAAGCCCAATCAACCACCTTAATTGATCTCTAGGATATCGTACCAGTGACGTATTACCGTACAACGGTGCCGATATCCAGAGCTTGGCCATCGTACAACTGCTCAAGCCGGTCCAGTGTCTCTCATGCTCACGCCTTGCCCATCCCGCAATAGCGCAATGGACAGCGGAGATTGGGACTGGTAGTATTGGCCTTAGGCCAAACTGCTTGACGCAACTACCATCATGCGAAGCCTTCGCCAGCCTATCCGCCTCTTCATTACCCCTGAACCCCGAGTGAGCAAGGACCCAAACCAATTCAACCTCGCAACCCCTATCAGCGAGTCTATTAAGGTACGAGTGTTAGTTCCCTACAACACTCGAGGCAGTTTAAGGCCTAGATAGGGCACGCAAAGAGCTCTGACTATCACTGAAAACCCTAACCGGGAGATCCCGGCATTCATTCTCCAACAGCCAATGAGCTGCCAGAGAAATGCCAAAGATCTCACACTGGAAAACAGAGGCATCAGCTCCTAAATACACGGACATAGCCAGAAGGGTAGTGATTACCCCCTGACTCCTGTCCTCAATAAAGACCCCACAGCCAGCATTGTCACCTTCACGTGAGCCGTCTGTGTAACACACAACACCCCCTCCACCAAGGGATAAATCCCTCACTCAATCAGCCCGTGACCCAAGTTCCACAGTGAACCTGCGATACTCCAGGTTCTTATATGTCCAGTCCACTGGCATTCTGAAAATTGGGTCACATAAGCCCCATCTTTCGCAAATCACAGTGTGACTACCAGAACCCCCAAACATAGGATTGACCGTCCACAATCCCCTGGTTTTCAGCCTATGAAATGATCTAACGGCAACCGCTCTAAGACAGATGTCCAGAGGGATAAGCCCGATAATACACTCCATGGCCGCTCTCAGCGTTGAGCAAAGGCTATCAGTGATCATAAAACACGCCTGGTGCTGAACCCTGCTCAAAAAACTTACATACGAGCTTTTCTCCAGTGCTGGTGACCAAACAACAATCCCATATTCCATCACAGGTCGAACAAGAGATGTGTATGTCCATTTCGCAAAACTCGGTGAAAGCCCCCATTTCCTACCTACCATGCGTTTACACCTGGCCAACGTAACTTGCGTTCTGCTCACAACTGAATTACAATGTGGCTTCCACGTAAGATGCTTGTCCAGGACAACACCAACGTAGGTAACCCTTCGCTGGATTTCCAGACGCACGCCCCTATACCGGATGGCAGAGGGACATAGTCTGGTGTTCCTTTTGAGCAACACCAGCACCGTTATCTTAGCACTTTGCCTCAGTCCAACTTCCACGCACCATTCACTGATGATATTAAGACCATCAGTGATACGGTGCGTGAGTTTACTAAGCGCCTTGCCGCACTGAAGCACCCTGGTATCATCCGCATACCCTTGCGACAAAGTAGACGACGCTCTCTGCCGTAGTCTCAGCAATAGACCATCCATCACAAGATTCCACAAGAGGGGCAATATAACCCCACCCTGTGGACATCCTCTCTCCACTTCCCGATGTCTAGAACAACCATTACCCTCAGACACAACTCGTTTGTTCCTAAGGCCAAAGTCAATCTACCTTTTCAGCAATGAGCAAACACCAAACCTATCCAGTGCATCCGTAATTGCACCTAATAAAACATTGTTAAAGGCTCCCTTAATGTCGGCAAAGGCACCCAAGACCATCTGTCTAGACTCCAAGGCCCTTTCCACGTAGGCAACTACCCTGTGAATAGCAGCATCTGTGGAAAGTCCCTGCAAGTACGCGAACTGATGATTTACCTTGAGCTTGCTCTCTAGCTCAGGTGTCCTGAGGTGCCCATTAACCAGTCTTTTAAGGACCTTCAACAAAACAGGAGCTTACTGTGTAGGCCTCCATGCAGAGGCCTTACAGTAGTCCCTCTTCCCCGGCTTAGGTAAAAACACTACCTTAGCCACTCTTTAACAAGACCGAACAGTGCCCAGTGCCAAGCAAGCTTGATAAAGAGCAACTAACCGTCCAATAATGACTGGCAAACACCTCTGCAAAAGCACAGGCTGAATACCATCTGATCCCGCAGACGTGTATGGCTTAAAACTCCAAACAGCGGTCCGCACTTTACTCTCAGTAACAATCCCCGAGCAACCATGGGCACCCAAGGATTGCAACCCGCTTTCAGGAATATGTTCCTGCTCACCAACATACCCAGGGAAGTGATGACGTAAAAGGACATCAAGGGTCTTATCCATTGACACCGTTAGACGACCGGTCTCTGTGTCGAGGATAGACCTAGGAGTCTTCGTCACACTACCCTTCAGACTGCAAAGACACTTTACAGCATCCCCAAACTCACCAACACCACTACAAAAATCAGTCCATGACTTCCTTTTTGCACAACGAACAGCAGACATATAGGCATTGCAGGCTGTCTTATACTCAGCCCAGAAATCAGAATCACTTCGGTGACGACCAAGTCTCTTGTACAAAGTACCAGCCCCGTCACGAAGAGCTGTGAGCTCATTCGTCCACCAGGCCGCAACCCTGTCCCTACGCTTAAGTACCCGCATTGGGCGAACTACATCCAGGGAGTCCATCAGAGCATTACTGCTAGCCAAAGCCTCAGCATCAACGCTTTCGACACTGCACAGCTGACCATCAGGTAATGGATGAACTCGCTCCTGAACACATGTAGTGTACCTGTTTCAGTCTACCTTTCTAATACTTCTGCAACGAATCACTACAGGCAGACCAACCGAGATACGAAACCGAATGTACTTATGATCGGACGCCGATTCTTCATTTGATACAGTCCATTCCTGAATACATTGCTCGGCTAGCCTGTTTGCCAGAGTGATGTCAATAACCTCACTTCTATTAGCTACCACAAACGTAGGAGTACAACCCTGATTTACAACCGACAAGTCGGTAGACATGATGTACTCGAACAACTCAACACCTCTGCGATTTGTGTCTGTACTGCCCCATACCATGTGATGAGCATTAGCATCAGCGCGAATAATAAGGGGCAGCTTGTTGACTTCACAGTGTTCAACCAGCTTGCGCACCAGATCTCCAGGGGGATCAGAGGCTTCGCCAGGCATATACACAGAGGCAAAGACTACCGGACCCTTGGTTCACCATGTAACTACAGAGACAACATCCCTGTCAGTAAACTGCGGCAGCAGCTGAGCCTTAACATTCCTTGCAACCAGGACACATGAGCGTGGTGTCTTATGCGACCCAGCTACAAAAAGTTGGTCAGCTCTGCCCAACTCTCTTACCGCACCTCGGTAACAGTATGGTTCCTGAATGAGACACACATGCGAGCAGACAAGACGACTACGAGCGACACCGTATTGGCGATTTTCCTGTTGCACCACTCTATCACGGAGACCACGTAAACTAAAGGCCGCCGCTTTAGAGTGCTGCATATTAATTTGGGTCAGGTCAACACTAGAGATGTTCACTTAGTGAACACCCCCATGTAGTTGACCTAACCCGGTGTTAAAATTTGTCACCGCACTCGCTGCCGCCAGCATCGTCCCATCCGCTCACATTGCCCACAAACCTCACCATACCTAAACCATACAACACTATGCAGTGTGGAACACATGTGCATATACCAATTTAAACAAGCCTTAATAGACCCGTAACATGAACGGGCCTTGATAGACCGGCAAAACCAACATTCCCAAAGTGATTGAGTAAACCAGCTATGTGAACCAGCCTTAACAGACCACGCTTCTAAACCAGCCCTAATAGACGTGCTATATAAACATACCTTAATAGACCAGCAATCCCAAATGACTAAAGTAGGCCACCTGTGTGAACTTGCCTTAATAGACCACCTATCTGATCTAGCCTTAATAGACCTGCTATATAAACAGGCCTTAATAGAACAGAAATCTAAAACATTTCTAATTATTCTATTGACATGAGTCGACACGTCGTAGTCGGAAGAGCTACGCCATCCATCGGCCAACACATGAAATAGAGTGAAAGAAAAAGGCGCGAGAAAGACTGCAAAAGTGAGCATATGTACACACATATTACAGCACTGACCTAGACCTCCCATCTCCACCATACAGATATATGAATTTACAAAAATAAATAAAATATCCAAACTTAAACTAGAGAAACCCGGGTTTCGGGGGGAGTACTTCCAAACCTGCAGGAGAATTCCTCTTCTCCTAATTTTTCGGTACTTGTTTCATGTTCCCAAAGCCACGGGTATTCTCACCACCACCACACAAAACACAAAAAAAGCAAAAACTTTGGCAGCACAAATTCATACGTCTACACCTCACGATGCTTCGACGCCCATGTCAGCTGGGTACGTCACAATTGGCTCAGATTGAAAGTAGCCTAATTAGGTAGCGTTGGCACTGCACCCATTTTCAAAAAGCTTGGCCAGATCCCAGAAGCCAGAGGACATCACAGAATTTGTGAGCGCCAATGGCCCTAAAGAACTTTCTTGTGCACGTGATGGTTGATGGGCGGTACGTAGTCCAGACAAATTTAAAGTAGGACACCCAAACGCCGCTGATGTCTGCATGAAATCAATCGGATGTAGCAAATCCTTGTATGACATCCCTCCAATGGTCGTCAATGGGTTTGAATATTTTAAACTTAGTGCTTGAGCATCTAAATACATAAGATGTCATGTGTCACAGGCGTCATTCACTGCAAAAAACGTAGAATTTGTAATTTGCATGTCAGTGCCTAAGTACACACGATTAAAATTGCGTAGTCAAAATTTAAAAAATATAACTCTATAATTAGTAACAAGAAATATGTAAAAATGTCACCATGTGGGTCAGAAACGTTTGTAGGAGCCTCTGCCTGGTCCGTTGTGTCGCCATTTGTCACCTCTTGCGACATATTGGGGACATGCGGTTGACAACGATTTCTGAAACCCCCCCCCCCCCGTTGGATCATTGTGTCACAATCTGTCATTTCATGAGAAGATATAGGTTGACCAATTGACTGCTTTGGTGACATTTTATTATTCCATTTACGTTTTTTATTTCCACGTGTGTCAGTTTTGCACTTCTGTGAGACAGTTGAACAATGTTCTTTAGATTTTGTGCCTATAAATAATAATATAAAAGAAAGACGACTTTATTAAAAATAAAATTGACACTGCCTTCCAATGAGGATAGCCTGTAAGACTCAGGATACGGCTCAAAAACTTTTAATACATAAATTGATTTGTGTTTTAATTATAATATGATCTGCGAAAATTAATTTGTAAGAACACAGAAATTCAAATGATTAATCATACTTTATTCATAAAGTAAAACACACGTTCAATAAAATTGAACGTGTAAGCTGCAATCAAATTCTATCACGAGCAGCGGTGCCGTTATTATGCATTTGTTTACATTTAGTTAGGATAAATCAAACTTTTGTTAAGACTGAAGCTTAATCAAAGTGTCAATATTTAATTAAAGTGGCTAGTAAAAATTTGACATTTTTTATTTGGCGGTAAATTATTTGTTTTAAACCCCTTATTTCTACCTATGTATCTAATTGACTAAATTTTTAATTTCTTTCGGAAATAAAAATTTTGAATGAAGCTAAAATAAAATAAATTTAGTTACCATTATTTTTTAAATTTTTAAAAACTTTGTGATTGCCGTCATCGCGTTTTGGAAATGTGCGGGTTTCGTCAATTTGAGCCATTTTTCGTTTTTTTGGGTTTGTGTCCATTTCAATCAAATCAGTGGCAGAAATTGCAGAGCACTCCGTCGTTTTTATTGTTTTTGTGGTTTCTACTTTTTTAATTTTCCCTGCTTTTGTTGGGCTGCTCACGGAAACCGTACGATGCTTTGTGACAGTTGTCTGCGGCTCAGAAGTTGCTGTTTCAGCTAATTTAATTGTGGAGTTCAAATTTTTGCTTGGTCCAGAAAATTCAGAGATATTATTTTTTTCATTGCGTGTTTTAGCTTCTTTTGACCCATGTAATTTATTATTATTGCTTTGCTCCTTGGCAGAAATTGTCTTGCCTGGGACTGGCTGCAGTAGGCCATGGGAATTCACTTTGTCTACACAATCATTAAAAATAATAAATGAAGCTCTTGGGTTAACATAATTTTAAATATTGCACGCATGTATTCTACAAAGTGTGAAGACATTTAAATCTCGAGGCGCGCATCAACAGTTATTTTAAATGTATTTTATATACTGTCTTTACAAAGCCTTATGTACTCCAAAAGAAAAAATGAGTATAAAAATTGGTTAAAAACATACTGGCATTTTTAAATAATTTTGCCTTTCTATAATTAATCTTTAAATACTCAGATTTGTACTGCGCAAAGTATTTAAATTTTGTTTTCAGATCTTCACAAGATGTGGTAACTAGCACGGATAAATTTGCACACATTTCCTGAGTTTTATTAATTTTTTCAAATGTGTCTCTGAATAGCTGTGTTTCGTCACGATACAGATAACTTGCAATTGGCTCCAATTTTGTTAAAAATTCCGTCTTTCGAACTAATACTATTTCTGTAATTTTTCCTATTTGAGTGTGACACCCACTCACTGGGCAAATAATTTGGAAAAAGTGATCCTCTTTTTTTTTAATCAAAATATTTTTTAATTTCATTTTTTAAATGTTTGCAGAAACAGTTAGCATGAAACTTGTGAGAACATTTGTCTTTTTTTAATTGTACAAATTTCTTAGCAGTGCTTGTAGAACAAAGGATTTCTTTCAGTTTAATAAAAAATGTGACGTCAGACAATGTTTTTATTTTTTTTCGTCAACTGAAAATGTAGCAATCTCTTCAATAAAGTTTTGAAAAATATCTTTGCTGCAGATTTCGCAACACACTTTAGTCACTACTGCTTCAGTTTTCTCCATGGTAAATTAGTTTAAACAACTAGGCCGAAGAGAAGGAAAATAAGTAATTCAATTGGGTTACTAAAATGTAACTGAGCCACTGCACGTACCAAGTATTACATTAAATGTGACTTGGCCAAACTCGTCATAATGCAGAATGCATGTGCAAGTTAATTTAAAATAAATATATACCATGTATTACCTATAAAAAATGCGTTCCTGGATCCAAAGTTATATACCGCATGTTCTACAGTAGTAAACTTGATGTACCGTTTAAATTTTGACCAATGAAAGTTTTTTGATTAAACAATATTATTGTATGATCCCCGACCTGGCTGAAACAAGAAAAGAAAATAGGGTTCAAAAAATTATTTCTTTAATTCATTAAAAACAATTAACTTTCAAAATTTTTAAAAGCTATATTTTTAAATTTTGAAGCCATACGAAATAATAATGTATTGTGCATATTAGAAAAGCTTGCATTTTTAAAGTTCAAAATATTACATTAAAACAAATATGACCTTTTGCGGGCTACTGGGATTTATAAAAAAATGCGATCGAGTTACTTTGGATTGGTACTATTTAAAAATAGCAAGCCTGTTTTTAACATAGTGTTTTTCAAGCCTTTTACATTACTGCTGCCCCATATACTTCTATTAATGCATGTACTTTTGCATGAAATACGGTAGTTGGTACTAAAATTACGACGCAGATTTCACATTTAAAAACATCTTTCTCAGGCCGTCGTTGGTTGTATGTCTTACTAAAACAAACAATAAATTATCCAATTAATTGCATAAAGCTAAAATCACATGTCGTTGCTCATATAAAGATCTTAAGTAGATTTAAAAAACACAAAAGTTTTTTACACATCGGAACTCTTGTTCTACGTAGCTGTAAATGGCATTCGAAACAGAAAATGAACTTCAGTGCCCATAATATATGTAATCTGTAAATATCTTGCTTGAGCAAGGATCACATGAATTACATATGACTTGTATTAGTTATTGACAATGATCATAGCTAGGCGCACTCTGAGAGTGCAGTGCTGCACGAAACTTTATGACATTTATGCTTCACATAATTAATTTGGCGTAGTGCGAGTGCTAGGAATTTTAACTGCAATAAAGGAAGAAAGCGTGGAATGCACTTTGTGGGGGTGGGTAGAATATCTTCAAACCTTTATGAAACACGAAAAATGGAAATATGTCTACAAATTATGCTAATACGTTTAACGCACTAAATGAAATGCAGACATTACTACTGTAGGGGTATATGTTTTACCTAGTGGGTTGTAGCATAGGAGTGTTTTGGGGTTGGTGGGGTGAGTTTGGATGTTGGGAGTGAGAAAGACCGATTCTGGGAGGGTGTCCGGGAAGGTATATGGGAAGGAACGGGAAAGATATTATGGGCAGATATGGGAGGAATGAAAAACGGGGAACGAACAGGACGATATGAAGGGATGCAACGTGTAGATATAATGAGATGCATTGAGAGGCATTATTGCAATATTATAATATTTTAATATTATTATTGGATAAATCCGTGTAGGTAAGAAGGTAGGACGGTACGTACATATGCTGCTCCCTATGAATGGGGATTTCCCAATGTGATGTATGCTGAGCATAGGAAGAGAGGAAAGAATGGCAGAAAATGAGGAAAATGAGGGCAGGTGGCCCCGGACGGGAACTTGAAACGAGTGCAGCATGGATCTTGGATACGGGGATTATGTACGGCGGGTGCCTGGGAATGTGGACGGGGTATGGCGGTGGTAGCTGGCGGGTAGTGTGACGTATATATTAAGGGAGGGAAAGGGAGAGGAGACATGCATATATGATAGGATGGAATGGGATGGGAGGTAGTACAGGGACAAGAATTGATATATACAGTAATATTATTATAATATAATAAAAATATTATTATTGCTTGTGTGGGTAGGTAGGTACTTACATACGTTGTAGGTACGTACTTCATATGGCAATTTGCCTTGCTTTGTGTGCTGCGCTTTGAACAGTGAGGGAGGAATGGACAGAAATTGAGGGGATATAAAATGAATAAAAAAATAAAGAAATTAAATACGAACATTGTATGCAGTAGCTATGTAGTAGGTGGGTAGTAGGTATATGGTATATACGTAATGGGTAGGTACTGGTCAATGAGTATTTTCATTGTGTCATATGCTGTCAGTAGTAATGAAAGGGAAATGTGGGCTTTGTGTGGGATGTAGGTAGGTAGGTATATACATAGGTACCTATATAGGGACTTGAGCCCAATGTATGTAACAGTGAGAGGGGCTGTCCTTACCATTTAAGTAACGGTGGTGAATGGTAAACTGGAAGCAAGGGAAAAGAATAGGCCCGGGTAGTAGTAATGCAGTGTAGGGGCTGTATGGTTAAGCATACAGGGTACTGATTCTAGAACAATTCCACCCGTCACCTTCCCGACTGTTTCAATGTGATAGAAATAGTATAAAGGAAAATGAAACAATAATTTAGTTGCTCAGTACGAGCGAAGATTCAAGACCAGAAGAACTCCTCCAGATTCAAGGCTCCCTTCAGCTCCAGCTTCAAAAACAACTTCCCTACGGTATTGGCTTTGACTTCGGCTTCCGGCTTTGGCTTTGACTTCGGCTTCCGGCTTTGGCTTTGGCTTCAACTACAACTATCGCCGGGGATTCAAGCATGATACACATAACTAGAAGAGAAGAATACAAGGAACAATGCACAAACACCCGGCTGCCGTTCATTTCTGTTTGTATTTACAACACGCACGTCGAAATTGCCAGCCTAAATATTAAAAATACAAATTCAAACCATAATGAATTCAAGTTTATTCTATTCCACTCTGAATATTCAAAACTCAAACCTGAAGTTACCACTGTGTGCATGTTGCACTGCGTATAGATGAGAAGCATGTTTACTTTGAACAACTAAAACTCTAAAATAGAGAATTAGGGTTGTTATTTTATGCATCTTGTGATGTTACAGCTGCAAACATTTACACTTTGCTACGCACTACTCGGTGCCACGGCAGACTACGCTTCTATACTCTTTGCATAATATATGAACTTATAAATGCAACACTACAGATACTTGACAATGGTAGTTGAAACTTTGTATACTTAGCATAGGTAAGCATGCAAACTACACTAAACCGAAATATATATGTATATGCCATGTGTTCTTATGCAAGTATTACTAAAATACAAAATTGAGCTTTTAGACTTTTTATCCGCCCGTGGCTATGCAATTAGAGGTGCAAAACGCGTTCCCAAAAGTTTCAAAATTTTTTGTGTTGCCATTAGAAATTTTTAGTTTCACCGCGATATTTAGACTCAACAAAATATGGGTTATCTTACGTGCAAAACGAATTTTTCATTTTCGCTCTAGAAAAAAATCACTTTTTTGTTTGTGAGGCAAATTTAATTTTTTCAACGCCAATATGCTTCTCTGATTTTTGTAACCCTGAATATTAAAAAACATTTCAAAAATACGCAATAATAAAGATTTTGGGTATACCCTATTGAGCCCTACTTTTTATAACCTGCTTGTTAAATCAATGTTGCTAAACGAATTTTTTATATTAAACCCGATATTTAGACGTTATCGAGCATGGGCTATTTTATGGCATAGTCATTTTTGTGATTTTCGCGCAAAAATTTTAGGGTTATTTTAAGGGTAAATTTTAGGGTATGTAATTTTTTTTTTCGGACGGACTATTTTTTATTGATAGTTTAAGCTTGCAGGCTTGCCATCTGCAAAAACAGAATTTAAAAATTCGAAAAAATAAAAACCGGATCGGACAGGCCGGACAAACCGATCCGACCGGTGCACACTATATATTGCCTTAATCTATATTGCTCGAGAACCAGTTGACGTAGAAAGATGCTGCTAGCGCCATCTGATAGATCGTACTTGTAGCTACATTCTGAAGAAAGAACAACACCGTGCAAAAAATACTACCCGGGTAAAACCGATATTTCGGTTTTCATATGTATCTTTTGAACTAAATGCAATATTTCAAATCTGTTTCGAGATTATCATTGTGCTAGGCAATGCGGAATTAATAACATAAAACAATCATATGAAAATATCATTAATTTGTGGTTTGTGTGTAAATCAGTATATGACTATGGAATTTCTAAATAATTTTTTTATAAATTCTGCAACTATTCCTACTTTTATTTTTCCAGTTCCTATTATCATAAATTGTCTTTTCTATGCATTTGCTATGTTTTTATGTACATTGAATGCTAAGTGTGGCGTTGTTCGTGGATAATAACTTTAAATCTTGCTTGTAATAATACATGGCAGTCGTTTTGATTCAACAGCCCACATTTACAATTTACATATGTACATTTTTATTTTTTCAATGTTTTTTTTAAACCAATACAAACCTTTTTATACGCACGTTGCAAATTTCATGTATTCTAAGTTAATATCAACAGTTTTTACAGTCAAACTAGTATTTTTCATTTCTGCTACAAGCATTAAAAACTATATACACATGTTTCTATTCTACCACTATGATCATACAGTTAATTATATTCTGACAACTTATAATATTCTGAAAAATAAAATAGAACAATATTACTTAACCTAATATTTACAAACCAGATAAGACTTTAAAAAATAATGTTTAAAATTATAAAAAATTAAAATAGCAATTTTACAAGTAATTAGGACTAACATAAATTATTATTTCAACACACAATTTTAAATATAATTTAAGACACAAGATGTGATTACACTAAACAATGTTTTCAGTATTTTTGTTTTTTTGGAACTTAGTTTAAGTAACAAATATTTACACATACAAAATTTGCACTTTTTCTTTAAATTTGAAGACACCAAAACTAATAGCTGTTGTTGTTGTCTTCTTCGTCGTCTGCGTCACAGTCATAGCAAGAGTCTTGGTCAGATTCCGCAGATGTTGCAGGGCCTGAATCGTCTGTAAGGCCAGTGTGGCAATCCAGAGACGAAGTTGGGGATGGGGGAAACCCAGAAAAAACCTCTTCCCAAAAACTTGGATCAATAGTTACAGCAGCAGTACTTCCTTCAGGGTGTTTCTGTTTGTCTTGATTGCAGCATAACGTTTTATTGTCTTGCTGAATAGCTTTGCAATTTTCAGAAGCGTCATCTGCTTGGTTTTGATACTCTTGGGGCAACGGCGCATCAGTAACTGCCTTTCGCTTCTTGGGTTGCTCAGCCAGAGTATGAGGGTCTAATTCTGTGAGTTGGTTAGCGCCATCCAGAGTTGCGTTAAGCTGTGTTATATACTGTGCAAGTTCGTTTATTTCCAGAAGCGTGAAAGCCAAAGTGGAACCACCGTAATAAGGATATTTGCTTGAGCCATAGCGAGACACGTTATCATTTATCAGCATTTTGTACTGGCCTGTTAACCAACTGAAACTGAATCGTACTCGAACAGAACCCAATGAAAAATGTGGTGACTTCCAGTAGTAAAACTTTTTGAGTTGATCTCGAGGTTCTTCAGCCATAAAACTTTCGCTTTTTCCTTCAAAGTATGGAAGAAGCTCAAAGAGTTTTCGTCCAGGCAGAGGGTGATTTTTGTGTTCTTCTAATAAATTAGTCGCCCAGTCCAAGATACTGCGACTTTCAAACAAGGAAAATGCAACTTTTGAATGCTTTGCATTACCTGAGTTCTTGCGTCCAAAATGGTAGAAGTGTGCTTGCTCTAAGTCATCGTACATTACTCTTGCTCGAATAAATTTTCCAATTTGCTTGCAGTCTGGTGTAGAGAAGAATTCCCAATTCTTGCAGCTCAATGTAGGATCTTGTCCATTAGCATTAGACATTTTGCGTTGCTTTGTTTTGCTGGTATAAGTTGAAAGCTAGCTTGTGCAGGTATTACTGGTCAAGTTAAAGAGGTTGTTTTGATTCAAGACTTTTCTGTGGAGTGAATGCAAACTACACTTTGCTTGAGCTATACTTCAAACAAATATCTGTGTGACCCGCCTACCCAACCCCACATGCATCTAGCAAAAACCCCCGTTACTTGTAGTTCCCAAAGTTATTTGCCTATGGGGACAGCATGATACGTTATTGGTAGGCACGCAAGTTTGCCCCGCCCTTGTTCAGCCTACTATACATTTGTCAATCCTGAGTTGTTATCGTTTAGGTTTTGTTGCTGTTAGGCAGCCGAAGAACTCAGACCGTAATTCAGCTTCACCTTCAAGCTCGAAATTGTTTCCTAAAAATGCCTGAGCATGTTATCTGTTGTAAACTGTAACTACTGTGGCGCAACATTTTTAATCAAGAAAAGTCTTTGGTCTAGACCTAATGGAAGCAAATATTTCAATAGGCACGTAAATGCGCGTTTTGATACTAATACATTCAGCCAAGTGCATGTAAGAACAACTTGCAGAACATGTTTTGGTAAAATTGTTTATCTTTCAACTGAAATCCAGCGATTATTTTGTAACAATACCAGGGATAAAGCTATATGGCTCACTGCATCTGATCGAGTGTTAAAACAAAATCAACCTAGTGAGAGAGAGGTTTCAGAGCCAATTAAAAGACTTTGCTGTCGACACGTAAAGTGTTGCGCATGTAAGAAAACTCCAGATCAATTTGCAAAAGACGGAGAGAAAACACTGGCAATATTTCGTAATACAAATCAACCTGGATCTGACCGATACAATTCGTCAATTCCATTTGTACCACTGGTTCCAAAATCATATTTTTATGCATTTAATTTAAATCATTGTTTGTGTTCAGTTTGTTTTCGCGCAAAACGTCTTTCAGCAAAAGACAATATTGACTGCAACTGCGCATGTGATTTAGGTACAGCTATATCAGACAAAACAAACGCGTCTGAACATCTTTCAGTAATTGACAATACACAGTTTAATATTATTACACAAAACGCAATTATGCAGTATTATGCTCCCCCAGAGGTTCCATATACATTTCTGTCTCTTAAGCAAAAACGTATAGTCGACTTAGTAAGAACTCAAATTGGATTGAATAATAAACAGTTTTACCAGAATCCTTTACGCCTTATTGTCTGCGGCATTCCCGGCAGCGGCAAATCGCAGGTGTTAAAAACAATTCATCATATACTATCGCAGAAACAAGTTCAAGACCCATCGTTTGCATTTAAAACGTGTTGCTTTCTTGGAAGCTGTGCCTCAAACTTAAAGGGAACTACGCTGCACTCATGTTTTCGAATAAGACCGTATAATAACGGAGCTTTATTGGATCAGCTGGTAAATGGAATTTCAGTTGCAGATAAAATTGAATTCCGTAAAGTTAAAGTTTTGCTGTTAGACGAAATTTCCACAATAGGCTTGCGTCTTCTGCATTATGTGGATAGATATTTAAGATTAGTTGATTCTTCCAGAGCCAATTTGCCTTTTGGGGGAAGGACAATAGTAGCCTTCGGAGATTTCTTGCAGTGTTCATGTTTAGGGGACAGTCCGTTGTACACAAAATTTGTTTTGAAACCGTCAGATGATTTACAACAAGCAGTAGATGTTTACAAATCTTTTGAAACCGCATTTGTGCTTGACAGGCCATTTCGCCAAAGCTGTGCTGATCCTGATCAAGAAGAGTACTACCAGTGTTTAATGCGATTAAGGTATTGGAAGCTCACACCAGCAGATCTGTTCAAACTTCAACAGAGGCAGCATCACATTCTAGACCGAGTTCTAACAACAGAAGAGATGGACGAGTTTGAACATTCAATACATCTGTACGAGCTTAACAGAGACGTTGCTAACCATAATAAGTACGTTGTTTTTAAAATTCCTAGTATATCATAACTTATTTTATCTAGTTCTAACATGTATATATTTTAATATTTATATTAAATGAGCATTCACCATAATACCAGCAATCACAAGGTACTATCAACATCAAAAGTGGGAGGCAAATGTTGGCCCCTCAGTGTAAAGTGTCTGGTCGGCACCCATAGAGTTTTTATGTTATCTGTAAAGTATTTGCTTAGCTTTCCACAGTCAAAATGAAGCAACCATCGAAGGACCACTGGGAAATAAGCTGTAAAGGCTCTGTGTTGTCCCCGTGTAGAGAACAATTATCTTTTTGCCTTTCGTGTAACTATCTGATAGTTATCATTTCTGATATAGACGTAACATATTATTGTCGTTCTTGCAATTTAGCTGCATGGAACGAAAACAGAAGCAAGTATTTAGTGGACCCAGTGTTTCGTTCATATAATTGTCCTGTGCTTAAAAAACGACCAACAGAAACATATAACTGTGCAAGTTGCAGCATACAACTAATTGGAATTCCTGTTTCTTACTTTGTTCGTTCAGTTAAAGGGCGGTTTAGGTGTTACAACTGTACGTTTATTAGTAAACATCCTTTAAAGTTTTTAAAAAAGCATTCGGCTATACACATTGATTCGCAGCAGTTATGTGTACACAACTCAGCTAGTCTACACAAAATTAACAAATCTGGATTAGTGTTACATACTTTATCTAAGCGCCACTACATTCATCAGCGTATTAGACTTGCTAATCCAGAATACAAAAAACCAATGCACTTGCTAGCTTTAGACAGCGACGAGTTTGATTCCGACAGTGACGAAGACGATAATGTAAATATTAACGCCTAGTGCATAATTAATATCACACTAGTGTTACTGATACTTACCTTTGTGTTGCTGTGTATTGTAAATTGCTCGCTGATGCATTTGCATAACAAAATTACTCTAATATTTTATTTTATTTTTGGTTTTATAGAAAAATGATCCGGAAATATAATCCAAATTATATTGAAGTCCCATCTGTTGTAGCAACCAATAGTTCGTTCTCTCAAGACCCATTGGAACTGGATTACGGAATTCCTGTAATGCTAACGCGCAATATTGATCTGACTACAAATTTAGTGAACGGAAGCCGCGGGACAGTTGTAGACATTGTGTTTCACCAATCAAAAAATCGGATCGTTTGGAGCAACGTTGTTGATTCAATTATTGTGCACTTTCCAGAATATAGAGGAAATCAACTTGTTGTGACATCAAGAGGCCAAGGTGTGAAAATAACTCGTATCGATTACAATGAATTAGATTTAGAAACAAAGCAGTACATTAAAGTGCAGTCTTTTCCCCTTGTGTTGAATTGGGGCATGACTATACACAAATCACAAGGCAGTACATTTGAAAAAGGATGTGTTTATCTCGATACTCGGGAAACTATAGCATGTACAACGTATGTAGCACTTTCTAGATTCAGATCTTTTAAAAATATAATGATTGTTGATAAAGATTTAATTCAACCCTCCCGCCTTCTTGGTGTGCGGCACCAACATGAGATGCAATTGCGATGGAATGAAGAAAAACGTCTAAAAGAATTAGAAGTTAGTAGCAAAAAATCTCGCCAAGCTAATGTTGAGTTGCAAGTTAAAAGGTTTATGTAAAAAGCTTTGTTCCACAGTAAAAATCAAACTGTAATAAGTATTGTTTTTTAAAAATAACAATAGTGAAATATTTATGTCAAAAAAACTACAACAAAAAACAATAGCTAGTAGTATTTGTAATATGATAATAATATAAACTTGTACAGTAAATAAATTTCTGTATATATGTAAATTGTAAAATGTTTTAAAATGTATTGTTGCATAAAATACCGTGCAGTCTTATTTGCAACTACCTTAGTGACAGTCGCAAACTTTTGTATCTATACAATGGCAGAAATTCGTAAATCATATTTAAATTCAAGGCTAAAAGGCTCATTTTCGGCTCTAAGCGGTTTTATAAAAAACAATAAGCATTTTCACGACAAGAAAATAGTTGATAAAGAATTAAGCCAGCTGCATTCATTTAGTCTACACAGACCTATCAAGAAGAAATTTAAACGCAGAAGAACCATTGTGAACATGGCAGGAGAAATTTTTTGCGCGGACCTCAAGATTTTGGGTAAAGACCTAGCAAAAGCAAATTCCGGATTTGAAAACATACTTTTTTGCATTGACGCGTTTACCAAGAAGCTTTATTGTAGATTTATAAAGAACAAAAGACCAGAAACAGTAATTGTAGCAATGAAAAGTATATTTCAAGAAGCAAAAATAACCCCAATTTATTTATTTACAGACCAAGGTTAGCTGCAAACAGCTAATAGGGTAACATACAACTAATTTAAACGTTTCAAATTAATCTTGGTATAATATATAGGACTAACAACGATATAAATATATTATTTTGTTACTTATAGGTACTGAATTTCGAGCCGAGTCGTTTCGCAGGTTTTTAAAGAGCAAGGGAATAAAATACTATAATACATATAGTGAGACCAAATCAAGTATAGTAGAAAGAGTCATAAGGTCAGCTTAGATACACATTTAACAACAATTTATTTCATTATACAAAACTCAATATAAAAGGCATGCACTTGCTTTAACTCATTGTTTATTTGCTTATTTAGGACAATTTTTGAGAAGGTGGCGAGGTACATAACTGAAAAGCAAACAAACCGTATTCTTGAAATATTTCCTGCATTTGTAAAAACGTACAACAACACTTTTCATTCAACAATCCAGATGTCGCCGAATAGCGTGAACAGTTTGAATGAAAACGATGTATGGAGAACCATGTACTCAGACCTTATTAACGACACTACGAAACGTAGACCAGTGTTCAAGCCTGGCGACCTAGTGCGGATCAGCCGTACTAAACTAACATTTGAGAAAGTTAAGTATAATATAGCGTACCACGTGAGCTAAAATAACAGATTAAAAAACATGTATAAATAGGGAGACTTTCGAACAATCGAGTTAATGTATTTTTATCCTTTACCCAGGCTACAACCAAAACTTTAGCGTTGAATGGTTCATTGTGAAGTCCGTAAACTTGGAAACTATACCTATAACATACTACTTGGAAGATTTAAATCACAACAGCATTACTGGATCATTTTATAAGGAAGAACTTAGCCGAGTTGAATAATAAACATGAATTCTACACCGTTTATTCCATACTTTACTAATACTATCAAACAGCATATCAACAACAAACGCAGAAGATTAGACAAACACTGCTGTTCCCAATTAGATCGAGACCCAGCAGGTACCGAAAATATCTACATAACAATAACCAGTGACCAACAAAATAGTGTTTATACAGATAACACACCAGCAAGCTTTGTAGCTGTATTACCCTACCCTTTAATCTGCAAAACTATGACGTTGGACTCGTAAGCCTGAGGTATACTTCAAGCCCACAACCTGCTATAATACAACCTGTTCAGAGACCACGAGCACGTAAAGTGCGAAACACAGCTGCCGTTGAAGAAGATGCAATTGGCAAATTATTTCCAAACTACAAGCCAACTATCAAGACATTTGTCAACTTTCAAAACCAAGAAACGACCTTGAAAGAATTTATGAGTGGACTCACTACCAAGCTAAGGCTAAATAAAGACACTGTGCCATTTGACGTTGCACAGAAAGCATTAAGCTTGGACCCTGGCAATATACATATGCTACTCCAGAACCTGTCCCCATCAAATAGTGTCATTATTGAAATTCCCAAATCACTTTCATCATTTTTCAAGCAAAACAGATCCAGATTTATGTCAGGAAACCACTATCCGTATGCCAATGTACTTGAAACTGACATGGAAAGTATTCCTATTGGTGCAAACTTTAATTTTGGAGCTGAGAAAATTCAAAATATGGAAAACATTATACAGCTATACCAAGGCTTTGAGAACTTTTTAATGTTTAGAAGAGAGAATAACCATGGAGACTCTGATTTTCGCAAATTCTTTGAACGATTCAACGTTGAAATGAATGACCCAGAATTTTATAATATAAATCTAAAGATTGAATTTCCGTTAGATGAAAGTAATACAAAGTGCAAGCTTACATTTGAAGGCAGTGAGAACGAGTATGTGGTTTTGCCTGAACCCATCGCATTGTGCTTAGGACTGCAGCAGCACGACAAGTTTTATAATGGCGTCTACGAATCTGAATTTGATTTAGATGAAGAGTTATACAATAACATCGTGGACTATGATTATATGGACTTGCGATTATTCAAAAAATATGCAAACTTTATATTAATGAACGAACCAGAAGAACTCGATTTGGATCACGTGGTGCATGAAATTAATCGTACTCTAATGAAAAATTTGTGGGCTGATACGCAAGTACAGTTTGAACATGCGGATGGACACCTGAGTATACCAGGCATGCGCGAAGATATCACAGTACAGCTGCCACTACTTGTTAATAGGTTTTTTGGCTTTGATGACAATTTCATATTCAAAGCTGGTGAATCTGCGCAACTTACACAAGAATTAGAAAAAGAAGAAGAACAAGAAAAGAATAAGGGAGAATTGGATGAGGATGTTGAGCCTGAACACACTGAACCAGCTAAGCGAATGCTTATAACATGCAACTTGATTGAAAACCAGCTCTACGCTACCCATGCTCTACCGTTGCTACGCTCAGTGGACATTTCCAGCGAGTATAATAAGGAGACGGTGCACAATTTTTTGCCAATATTATATTTGCCTCTCAAGCAGCAGGAACAGCAAGTAATACGAATAACACTTTTAAACGAATACCGAAGCCTTGTCACACTGCTTGAAAACTCGCAAACTATTATTGAACTGCAGTTCAAGCCTCGCAAAGTTTAAAACATATTTAATATAAAAAGACAAAGTTCTTTATTTGCGAATCATTCTTAATTCAACTCTCAAACAACAACAACATCATTTTATTTACAGTGCTTCTTAATAAATCAAATTCAAAAATAAATTTGCAGTGCATTGCCTTACATGTACAACGACGATCCAATACACAAAGTGGTAGATCTTCTGTAGTTCTTACTGCTGCCCAGTTTCACAGCAAACGTCTGAAAAATACGGAGAATGGTTGGGTCCGCAAATTGAATTGAAATACGATGAAATTGAAAACCTTGTGTTGTTCTTAACCCAAGATTGCAAATTGTAAAGTTTGTTGTGCAAAAAACATGAATACATTAACTCTGGAAAGTTTGTTGTGTGAGGCATGCCAGTTCTGCTGGTTGAACTATACGCCGTCAAGTTTGCAAACTGTCATGTATAAAAACAAACAATACTGTACGCGATGTGAAATGCAAGAAAGGAAAAAAGATGAACAAGTACTTGCCAGCTTAAATACACCGTACGATGAGTGGATTGACTTTGACGATTTCAACGATGTTAGCAATTGGTGTGAAGTAACCAGAAGTTTTGAAAATATTGATTGTTTCGTGTGTAAATTCGATCCTGGTGATGTTTCGTCAGTCAGAGGCGAACCCGATGCAGAGTATATTCACAGCATATCTTTGTATGGGGAAACAGTGTACATTTACAAGTACATGCCAGAAATTAAAGTATGCAACTATTGCATGTTTTGGCGATGCTTGAATGTTTTAGAGAATGTTCGAGAATATATTTATGAATACAAAGAAGATGAATACCGAAGCCTTGTCACACTGCCTGAGAACTCGCAAACTATTATAGAATTGTAGTTTAGGCCTCGTTAAGTTTAAAACATATTTAATATAAAAAGACACAGTTTGTAATTTGCGAATCATTCCTAATTCAACTCTCAAACAACAACAACGTCAGCCCAGTTACTTGCAAACTATTTGAACAAACAGTGCAGTGCTTCAATTTATTTACAACATTACCAAACATGTTGTAAATCATGCGTAAAATTGTGTGTAAAAACGTTTACGAATCTGACGCTGGTGACGCACTCCAAATTGTGGACGAAGAACTTTTAAAAGACAGTTTACTCGGTGAATACTGTACACTCGAACCAATTAAAAACATTGCTACTGAAAACGACGAACAAATGGGGGCTGGAGAAGATACCGTAGGAGTTGGTCTTGAAAACACATTAAACAGCAGTGCAAACAGTGAAATAGGCCTAGAAAATACCCAAAACTTAGTTCCACTTAAATTGCGACAGCCATCCAAACGACGTGCAATTTCTCACAAGTGCCGCGTTACTCATTGCCGTACAATTTGTCCTAAAAGAAATAAAAAAGTAGTAAAACGCAATATGCCTAAAATTCAGACTGGCGGACGTTGTGTAGCTCGTCGTAAGGCACAGTCTGGAGGCTCAAGAAAACGCATTGTTCGCCGGCGTGTTCAAACTGGTGGCCGCCTAAGACGTAAACCAGTTACGCATACTAAGCAACGAGGAGGAGGCAGATCATCTGCTCAGTCTGGAGCAGGAAGACGAAGGAAAGCATACAGACGCAAATAACCTATAAACCACTGTACGTTTAATTCTACTTCATTCATCACCTAACCTACAACGAAGCAATATCTACAAAGAACAAGCAGCTCTGTCATACCATGGATTCCACGCCAGGATTTTACGACGAATCTACAATTTACGAGGGTTCTCAAAAGTCCATTCAAAACAACCTTATCTTGGACAAGTTACCTCCAACCAACGTCAGCGTTGAAGATGCCCCCGAGTATTACCCATACTACCCCGTACTTAGCCCGCGAGATAACGAAAATCCCGTTATTTTTGATATACTAAAATCTCCAGGCAAGTATTACGCCTTAGACGGATCCTATTTAGATCTCACATGCCGTGTAATGCTAGCAGATGGAAAGCCAATCGCTGCTACTGATATGGTCGCTCCGTGTTCAATGCTGTTCTATGGTTTATTTAGTAACATGGAGTTCTATCTAAATGGACAGTTGATATCCGATAATTCAAATCATTACGCCATCAGTTCTTACTTGAAAAAGGAACTCTCATCAAATCCCATTGAAAAGAAAAACAGCATGTTAGACCAGTTGTACATACCTAACACAACGCCAGATAATTTTACTAAAACTGACGACGGCTTCATGGCTCGATATAACATTGCTAGAGAATCAAAGCCGTTTACAATGATGGGAAGGCCAGAATCGCCATTCTTTACACAGACTCGAATGTTACCAGGAGAAACGGATATCCGAATAATTATGAGAAGATCTCACCCTGCTTTTTGCATTGATGCAGAAACTGAAACCAGAACCGGGTACTCAGGGTGTCCCTTTCGCGTGGACATTGTAAATGCTGTACTGTACTTGAAGAGACAGACAGTATCTCCGTTGGCTATTGAAAAGCATCGACTGAACCTTACTAATGGTACGCTTAAGTACCCGTGTATTGAACCTGAAATCAAGAACTTTGTAATTCCATCTGGCGTCAGTTCACATTCATTGGATAACTGCATCAACGGTAGATTACCACAAGTTATTGTGTTCGGCCTTGTGGATTCTGAAGCGTATCTTGGAAAGCTTACAAAATCCTTTTGCAACTTTCAACATTTCAATTTAAGTGAAATTACGGTCTCAATGAACCAAGAAGCAATTGAATACAAGACTTTGCCTTTACAATTTAAGAAAGAAGATGGATCAGGAGAAGAAAACTTTTTGCTAGCTCTCAACACTCTCAAGAAAACAGCAGCAAATCCAAGCCTTGGTAACGGGGTAAATAGAAACAACTATACAAAGGGAAGAGTCTTATTTGCATTTGAACTTGTACCTACACAAGCTAATGCTTTAAGCGTGAACAAAACTGGACAGGTCCAAATAAGTTTGAAGTTTAGAACTGCACTAACCAAGTCAGTGACAGCTATACTATATAGCCAATATCAAAACATTATTGAGATTGACCGCAACAAACAAGTTATCATCAACCGTTAAAATGTAAAGTACCAAACAAGTTTGTGCAAAAAAAACAACAATTAGTATGCTAGTATATATGTTAATGTATCTATAACAAGTCTGTTTGTTCCTTTACAGATGTTGAACAAACAACAACGTTCACATTATGAACACTGGAGAATTACAACAATGTCTCAAAATCTTACTTGGAGAAACTCAAGTAAAGTTCTACGTAATTGCAGCAGATCAAATGCGGTCAACTTTGCTCAACGCAGAAAAAAGAAACAATGGAATTACTTACCCTATTGCAATTATTCAAAATACAGACAAGTTGGAAAGCCCTGGGAAGCATTGGATATCTTACTGGGTGACTTCAAAGGACAGCTTCGAATATTTTGACTCGTATGGAAACCCAATTCAACGTTATAAAAATTTGCAATGGCCAGGGAACCATATGCTGGCTGAAAACTGCACAGCGCTACAAAGTGGCAGATCAACAGTATGTGGAATGTATTGTATATATTATCTCTACTGTAGAGCCTTAGGAATTAGTTATAAAGATTTTTTAAGTATATTTACAAGCTCTGTTTTAGTTAACGATAGAAAAGTAAGAAAATTGATAAAATGATTCCTAGTGTAATACCAAATATGTATAGCGTACCACCTAAACTGCAGTCTAATACATTTAAAGTTTCCTGTCCAGAGTTTTGCCATAGTTTAATAATGTACTATTAATTATTATTGTAATATTTTGTAAGAAGTGTAGTCTAATTTTATGAAAAATGTATCACAAATTTATTATAAATAGCAGTATATGTAAAAACTTTTGTCAGTAGCAGTTTAGATTTTATAATGTCAACAGCAACCACTGTCGACTTTAGATTAATACACCCTTTAACGGCTATGATATGTGGCCCTAGTTCATCAGGAAAAAGTACTCTCTGTCTAGAAATTGTTAAGCACCGAAAACAAATTATTAGCGAAAAAATAAATAAAGTAATATATGTTAGTGTACATACAAAACCAGAACAGTTTTCTGGCATTGATTTTGCATCGGACAGTGAAATAACATTAGTGTCAGATATAAACAACATTGAAGCATTGTTAGATGATATCAACAGCCCGTGTCTATTGATTTTAGATGACCACTTAAACTTTATTGAATCAAACCCAAAGGCTAGACTCTTAGTTCAGAAAATATTTACTGAGTTGTCTCATCATATGGACTTTAGTGTTATACTTGTTCTACAAAACCCGTTTACCAAGGAGTTGAGAACCACAAGCTTAAATACGAAATACATGATATTGTTTGACGTACCAAGAGATAGAAGCATTATTGGACAAATTTCAAGACAGGTTTGCCCTAGACGGCCCAAGTTTCTGCAAGAAGCATACGAAAAAGCATGCAGTTTACGCCAGCATAGCTACATAATGCTAGATTTGCATCCAAAGTGTCCCAATCCTACAACATATGTGCGAAATAACGTATTTCCGTGTAATGGTACTGACATTTACGTACCAACTTAACAATAAACATGGCTCAAACAAACAATATTGGCAGTCGTTTCGAACAAAACTACAAGTTTCTGTCAAATTTAACATTTTACAAGTCTAAGGAATACAAAAATCTTATAACAAGTGCAACGTCTGAACAATTATATGCCTTGGCTGAAACTATATACAACGTGAATAAATTTTGCAAACATCCACTGAAAGGATACAACACTCAAATAAAGACGCTAATTAGGCGATTAACGTGTGACGATATACTACGCCTGCGCAAAGTTTTACTTAAGTATCATAAACTTATTCAAGCTATTTTAGCTACAGTGTTTTATAAGGTGTACAAAAGTGAAATTTGTCGTACAACTTTATTCTCTGACATAATTTGTGACTAGTATTCTACGTGTTAACAAATAAAAAAAATGGCAACAGTTATGAAGGCAATTGAGCCAAAGCTGTATGCTGAGCTTATGAAAATACGTGCAGAACAGACTTATAATAAACCTGCCTGTAAATCCAATGCTGCATCTGCCCTACCTCCTCATAGCCAATTTGCCAATACACAACTGCAAGCCATACAAAATGGCAATAAAACAGGAAATCACAAGGAAACTCCTAAACGACCAGATTGGATTCAGTATGAAGAAATGATTTCAAGACCCATCAAACGAAAACGGCGTAATATAAGTGCATAACGATTCTTGCAGAACTAAATGCAAAAACTTATATAAACAGTTGCAAATTTTCAATTGTCACCAGTTGCATACAACAACTCACAGCGTTCAATACTTAAGATCAACAATGCCTTCAATACGCATATACGTTTTAGTGCTGCTTGTGCTTCCTGCACTTGCAATAGCATGCATCAATGTTGCTGCAGCTGATGTGTTAGCTGCGCCACCTATGACTGAAGATACGCAATATAAACACGCCACAAAATCATCTGAAAACAGTAAAAGCCAAATGGACAGCACTAAACCAGCTCCGCAGTTCAATACTACGCAACTTCCTCTAATTCAATCCAACTCATTTCATAAATTTATACTACAGGCATTAAAGTATATGCTTGAAAGTCTAAATGCCCAGAATGGAATAATAATGGACGTGGTCGAGAAGTTTCAACACACAGAAGCTAAGCCATTGGTGAACAACACATTTGATTACATATGTAAGTGAATAATATTATTTGTTCACTGACTTGTAAGTTTGACTTATATACTGTATACAGTAAAGTTTTTTGTATAGCTAATAGTAATTGAACTAGCACTATGTATATACACATACTAATACATGGCTTTTGTTTTCTTTTTCTGCGCATGTACAGCAATCTACGTGTCATTCATCCTGGTTCTGCTCTTGTTTGTATTCAAAATTATAAAGCTGTTCAGAAAGGGAAAAACCGGGTCCCCTAGTAAAGAAGGCGGAGACCAAAAAATGGGCGTGATAGAGCGGCTCGAAGATTCAGTTATAAATACTAGTATCCAGCTGACTCAGCCTTACACTACTCGCAGCAGCAGTTCACGCACCTAACTCAAACATCAAAGAAGTCTCAAAGCCATACGTCTACACAGCTCACAGTTCCAGGCAGGACTCTGCAGTATTTGAAAATCAACCGTGGTGTTTCAAATTGCCCTCCTGTATACGTAGAGCCCAACGGTGTTTAGCTTGACCAACATGGACCCTCAAATTACCCCATCCTACACCACACGAGTTGTCGGCGCACAACTGCATTACGAGCAAGAAGATTACCCTTTACCAACTGTGCTCGGATCATCCACCAACCACTTCAAGTGTTCTTTCCCACACTGCCTGTTTAAGTGTTACTTTCACGTACCGTATAAGTCTCATGTGGAACACGTACATCAGTGTGAAGACTGCAACCTGTTTTGTTTTAACAAACAACACCACCTATGCTCTCATGTTGGAGAAAGACTCGGGCACATTGAGAACCGCAGCCAAGATCTGGTAGGAGGCGGCACTAGTCGATCAGGGAAAACATATGGACCAACTACAAGCTCAGCTAGCCAACCATCAAGAAAACGACTACGCCGTTCACCTCAAATAGACTTGGACGTATTTCAAGAATATTCGAGATATCATAAGGGAATGATTGTAATCTACATTCACAAGCCAATTGAAACATTTGCGAGTATTGAAACAATAATGGCAGAATTGCATGATCCCTTTGTGAAGTTACTAACACAGAACCTAAGTGTACATAGTGGCATTAAAGCTCAGCTTATAATTGTCGCTACAATGGAATTGGAAATTGAAATCGAAACAGAAAAAACTATAAAAGTGCGTAACCCAACCTTCACAGGTCAGAATTACGATATTTTTAATACAAGTGAAATTAACAAGTTTGTGATAAATAGCACAAATGAGTGCGTAGAAAGACTGACCGATTTTAACAAGTACGGAACTGGATGGGTACTTCGCGAAATTGAATCAGTTCAGGTGAAGATTGGTGTACTAAACTTATTTGCAAATGCAGCAGCAAAAGGATACATTAAGTTTCCAAAAATGAAACCTAGAAAGACTGGCTATTTGAACATTAAAAATAAATGCAACGAGTGTTTTAAGTTCTGTGTTGCTGCTCATCGGTTTAGACACGAAATAATAGACACTAAAATGTACAAACTAAAACAGGAAAACAAAGTGCAAAACGTACAACATTTAAAACAAAGCTTAGAGTACCCAGAGCAGTACCGACCATACTTTTCCCGATTTGATTTTACTGATGTTAAATTTCCTTTGCAAATGGACACTTTGACTGAACTAAAAAAATTTGAAATAAAAAATAATCTAGGAATCAATATTTGGAGCCACCGAGAAGATCAAATTATTCAAATCCGAAGATGCCACAATACCGACATAAGTGAAAAGTGTAATTTATTTCTCATCCAAAACGACTGTGCAAATGAAGAAAGCAAAGCTTATCATCTTGTGTTGATTACTGACATAAACAAGTTTCTGCGTAATGGGCATAATACCAAGCAATTTTATTGCCAGCTATGTTTCAGATCGTTTAATTCAGAACAGAATTTGGATCAACATCTAGAAATCTGCCAAACTCTTGTGACAAAAAACGTTGTGTTTCCAGAATTACACGAACGAATCAAGTTTTCCAAACTGTGGCAAACCCTTCCCTACCCGTACGTCATTGTTTATAAATTTTCAACATTCTTAAATCCTACTGAAGATACAAAATCTGTAACACACAATATCAAGATTTCAAACGAAATTCTTCCAGCCGCATATTCGTTTGTTGTTATAAGTCAAATGAAACACTACGATAAGGTTATAGCAGTGGAGTATTTTGATGGTCTAAATTTAATGAATCATTTCTTTAAAAGAATATTCACTTGGGCAAAAAAATTATTGTCCAAAATAAGAAACACCAACAACTTTGTACAGCCATCAGAAGAAGAAAAAAAACAATTCAATGAAGCATCACATTGTCACATGTGCAAACGTGAATTTGACAACAATAAGAAAATATTTAAACATTTTCATCATAACCACCACCAGGGTAACTTTGAGTTTGCAGCATGCAGCCGATGTAATCTACAAATAAAGTACAAGTTTGAAATACCCATAATTTCACACTGTGGAGGAACAATTGACTACCACCTATTAATTAGTGCAATAAAAACAAATAACTTCAAAGCTAAGGATGTCAAAGTTATTGCAAAATCCGCCAGTGATATAAAATCTATAACAATAACTTCAAAGGATACTTGGCTACCAGATCTTCATCTCCAATACCCGTCAGAAGACAACACTGGGGAACAGTATACTGGACAAAAATTCAACTCAAAAGTTAAAGTTCGTTTCATCGATTCGAGTTTATTTATGGATACAAGTTTAACAGATTTAGTTGAATCTTTAAAATCGCAAAACAAACAAGATCTAAAACTTGTGTCACAGTGTGTGTCGCATTTTGCTCCTCTAAGTAAAATAAAATCAACAAACCCAGAAGCTCGGCGATATAAAGAAAACTGTATTAAACTATTACAGACGCCCCTGTGCTTTCCGTTCAAGGCACTAAACAATCGTTCTGCATTTTCGAAGAAACTTATTTTAAGAGAAGAATTTCAGCGATCAATACTAGACGACGAGCCAATTTCTGAAACAGAATGGGAACTTGTGCTAAAAGTGTGTACTCAATTTGAACTTACAACATTGCGCGATTATACTAGAGTTTCGTGCATAATAGAAACACTTTTACTTGCTGAAGTATGGCAAAACTTTAGAAAGCTTGGACTTCAAAACTACCAACTGGACCCAACTTACTCCATGACGCTGCCCAGCTTCTCTTGGGAGTGTTTTTTGAAGTTCACGGATGCCGAAATTGATTACATAAGAGATCAAAGAATATTAGACATTGCGACAAACGGAATACGCGGCGGTCAGTGTATGTTCACTCAGAAGCATGTAGTTGCCAACCATGAGCGATGTCCGGAAGGATTTGACAAGTCTAAACCTCGCAAGCAATTGCTGTCACTAGACATCAATAGTTTGTATGCATATTGCTTAAAACAGCTAATGCCAGTGTCGGATTATGAGTACATGGAAGCCAAAGACCTGCAACATATCAACTGGGCTGATTCTAATTTTGGCAACGAAGACGGTAGCTTCGGATATATACTAGTAGTGGATTTGGAATACCCTGCACATTTACACAAACGAGACGAAAACCTGCCTCTTGCAATGGAAAAGAGAACATTAAATCTGCAAGACGTTGCTGCTATCATGTGCCCGAATAAAACTACAACTGTCAGTTTGCAGCGGCAAGTATCCCGCCCCCGATTAATGTTAACTCTTCATAACAAGTACAAGTATACAGTGCATTTCAAAGCTCTGCAGTATTATTTGTCTAAGGGATTAGTTTTACTTAAAGTTCATTGTGGCGTAAGATTTAAACAACAACGCTGTTTTAAACCATACATTGATGTAAACTTGGAAAAACGCAAAGCAGCTAAAACAGAATTTGAGAACAAAGCACTTAAAAAAAATAACAATGTAATTTACGGAAAAACAATTACAAATATCTTGGAATTTGTAAATGCTCATATTTGTACAAGTGCAGCAGAAGCTGAGAAATCATTAGCATCTCCTCGTTGCAAAGACTTTGAGGGATTGTCAGAAGATCTCAGCATATTCACAGAAGAATTAAAAACATACCGCGTTACTAACTCGCCATTAACTGGAGTCGCTATTTTAGATACTGCAAAAGTGTTGTTCTATAAAAAATGGGATCGTCTCTGTGAGATATTTCACGACAAGGCACATCTGGATTACAGTGATACAGACGGGTATGAAATGCACACAATTGACGAGCTAAATACATTTTGGGACGATATCTTTAAAGCAAAGATAGAGTTTGATTTTAGCAAAATTCCTCGCGACCATAAGTTCTTTAAAATGTATGAGCACCAGTACCCAGGTTTGCACAGTCTAAATAAAGACAAAAGCGGAAAGTTAAGAATACAAAGCTTAGACTTAAAAGAACTAATTATTTTAAAACCAAAAATGTATAGTTCATTGTACTTAAACGACACTCAACAACAAAAGTGTGCGGGAATTTCAGCAGTTGCAATGAGGCAGTGTAAACACAACAAGTACAAGCAAATGTTGGCAACAAACAAACCTTGTAAAATAAATGTGAATTCTGTAAGGTCTAAGGACCATAACTTGTACATTGTAAACTTTAATAGATTGGCATTTAACTCTTTGGATTTATCTCGAGTATTTCCAGATCCAACTAATTGTAATTATAGTTTGCCCTTTGGCCATGTTGATTTACGTAAGACATAACTTGGTTTGCAACATGAACGTGAAACAAAAACTTGTAAATATGTAAATATTGTAAAAACAAACTTTGTAAATAATAGCTTTAGTTAAGAAACATAATAATTGTATGTGTAAACTTGTGTAAACAACTGTAGTTTTTAGTTTAATTATAAGTAGCACTATGTATTTAATGTTAGCCTAATAATATATTATAAATAAAAATTTAAAAAAATATAAATTGATTGTAAAAAATTTGTATTGTAAGATGTACATATGTGTAAATATTTAACTTAAGTTTAATTCAGAATACTGAAAACCATTATGTAAATATCAATGTAAATTGTGTCGGTGTAGCAAGAAAATTTCAAAAAAAATAAAATGTAAATATGTAAATACTTTAATTAAATCGCTTTATTTGCATTTCTCCTGGTTTATTTTACTTATATTCCTACAATTAGCATACAACACAGTGGTAAATCCCCATTCACAGGGAGCTACCTATGTATGTACCTAGCTACCTATCACCCACGTACCTACTCACCTACAAAGATACACGGATTCGCTCAGTAATAATTATATTAATATTATAATGCATTAATTACTGCACACAATGCTATTCCCTGCCCCTCTCTCAATGCATCTCATGATATCTGCCCGTTCATTACCTTCATATCTTTCCGTTTCATTCCTTCCATATCTGCCCATAATATCTTTCCCGTTCCTTCCCATATACCTTCCCGGACACCCTCCCAGAATCGGTCTTTCTCACTCCCAACATCCAAACTCACCCCACCAACCCCAAAACACTCCTATGCTACAACCCACTAGGTAAAACATATACTCCTACAGTAGTGACATTATTTTACTTAAAAAATGTCTAGCCTAAATAAAGGATGCTAACAACCACGGATCCAGAACTAAAGAGGGCCAGGGGGCTTTAGTCCCCCCTCCTTAAAGGAAATTTTTCAACATTGAAAAAATTAAAGCGGCAATTTTTAATACGGGGGCCTAACGTTGTTGGCCCCTCAATGTGGTCATTAGCCCTTCTAGATAAAAATCCTAAATCCGCCACTGGGTAATAAGAATTCCAGTTGAATTCTTGAAAGTGAAGTTCGTATGCAAAATATTCTGAAGGCACTCATACAAGCAAAAATCGCATGCGCGAAACGCCACACGTGCTTAACCACGGAAGTAAAAATGAAAAGCCCATTGTAATGATTCTGAATTGCAATCAAACTCCAATGCGAACACGTTTCTCCAGCTTCGTCTGAGACAAAGAAGAAATCATTGCGTACGCTCGCGCCGGCTGTAGTCATAGCCAAGCAAAGACTTCCCAACATTACATTTGTATAGGGACTTGGCACACCAGCGCCCCTTCAGAGGTGTGGCTGAACTGCTTGCAACAGCTCCTCAGCATTCCCTAACATGCAAGCAGCGATTTTGTAGTACACTCATTTAGATGTCGCAATTTTTCGCTCGTAGGCACTTTTCTGAGCAAAGTATAGGGGTTTCCTACACTTCCGTTTGCCCAACTATGACACTTTTACATACATTTTTTTGCAATACGACCATGAATTATTTGAACTAAATACTTTATTTATTTTTGCTTACTCTTATAATTTGAATGTCACATTTAACTTTTTGATTTAAGTATGGATGTTATGAATTATGTTATGATAAAAATAAATGCCAAAAATTACAGGAACAAAACGTAAAGAAAAACCAAACCAACGCACATTTTAAAGATTGACAACACATATTATATTAAATATAAACCAAGGATAAATTATCTGCAAAACCAAACTGTAATTATTAATGTTGTATGGGCTGAGGCCAAATCGACATAATGAATAAATTATTATTATTATATATAAATGCCAAAAATTGTTTTCATGAGTAAACTGATGAGCGTAATATTTGTAAAAAAATTCTAAATGCATGTAAATAATTGAAAAGAAAAACAGCGAGTATTTAATGTAAATAAATTGGTAATAATAACTGTTTGTTAACAAATAAATGTTTCCATGTTTTGTTCATGTTTTTTTTATTTGTTTAAAAAATAAAATGTCAAGAAGAATTGTTGTTTTAATAAACTAATACATCAGATCTTTAAAATTTAACTTCAGGTACGATACACGTATTATAGTAGTTTTTCATTTTATGCATTACAATATGCTGCAAATACAAAATTTCATTTTAAAAAAACAGTAGGTACTAAAAAACTAAAATTAATCCATAATAAACGAATTTCATGCCTTTCAATATCCTACATCTTATCATTATTTTCGTCTTTCTGTGTTGAATTCGGAGATACTAGTTCCTCACCAAGAGTAACATATTCTCCTGAAACATTTTCCTCTAAAGAATCGGGAATTTGCTCGGCTGCATCCTGCTGATCACTAGTGATTTCCTCACCGCTAGTCTCGGTTTCCAAATCCCCACACTCACAACAATCTTCACAAATTAAATTTTCTGACTAGGGAAGTAATGCTGGAACTACAGTTTGACTTGCAGTACGATCAAACAGAACCACATCATCCGGCTCGTCATCCATAATCCCATCTTCATTGAGAATTTGACTACCTTATAGTCTAAAGTACAAGCTCTGCAGGTACCGACGACGACGAATATACCAAAAAAAGCCTCCAATTAGCCCCATGCTAAGTACAGCTACTGACACTGAAATTCCGATGCGCATACCTGTAGTACAAAAAATTAAAATTTTAATGCTAGAATTAAAAAACAATAACTACATTTCTATTTAAAATATATTATTTTATTATTCACCTATTTAAATTATTACCGTTAAAATGAACACTGTCTACTGGACAATCATCATCATCTGTTCGCGCAGTCACAAATCTTCCCCCCCAACACGCTAGGTCGCGCACGCAAAGGCTAGTGACATTTTTTAACGTAACGTAGAACCATTTTTTTGAGACGCAATCCCCACAGGAAACATCTAAGTTATTATAAAAAGATTTAATTTAGCATGTATGTAATGACATATGTACTTCAATGTCTTGAATAACACGTATGATATTAGCATTAAATCAAATAGGACAAATTTTGTTTTTAATAATTCCACTTTTTATTACTGCCTTGGTTTGGAACAAAGTTAACGCTTACTTTTGTGGGATTCATTTGGAGCTTTACGGTACACAACACTTTTAAATGGGCAATCTAATCAAATGCCTTAAAAAATTCATAACTACAGCCTAAAGTGCACTACAAGTTAAGGAAAACGACGAGTTTTGAATTAATATTTCAATAAGTAACTAAGTACACTAAAAACCGTTTCAATTTGCAGCTCATTCAAAACAAACATTTAATGTTGCATAATATATGTTTGACTTGTAAATCTAAACTTAATACACATGCAAACGCAGTCATTGTAAAATAAAGGTACACGCAAATTATGAATGTATTATTATTGTGAGCTAACTTACCCATTATTACCAACAATTATCACCACACTGTCAACTGAAAATCAATAAATCACCTCAACTACCTGTGTCGCTAAACCCAAAAGCTAACAAAACTCTAATCTTAATAATACCAGTCAAACGCAAGTTTAAAGGTAATAGTAGTCAACAATTTTAGTAAATCAAGAATAAACTGGTTTTCACAGCACACAATACCTACAATTATTAATTAATTGTAGCCAGAAAATTACGTAAACAATTAAATTACATTACACTGTAGCTGCTGCCGAATAAATTAAAACTGGCGAGTTCTCAAAAACATTAATGGCAGAGTCCATAAATGATGTCATGCTCTAAATGGGGGAGGGGGTTAAAATTCTCTTTATTTAGGCTCTAACGTTATTCTGCGGTAGCAATAATTGCATTTGTGACAAAATTAAAAAAACATGTGTGACGTTATTATTGAACCCTGCCCAAATAAAATCCCCTTCCTTTCAATTCTGTTCCGCTACAAAATTCATACCCGGCTTTCATTGATCGTCTCGCGCCAAATATTTTAAAAAGCTACGTTATCTGTACATACAACAATCAATACAAAATATAAGATATTAAACATTATAATTGAGTACATCGAAATTATACATATGTATTCTGTTTTCCTTCTGTCACAATATCTTATAGATTGCATTTTAATTTTTAATTCCTGTACGCATATAAAAAATTGTTGTTTTTTATGATTCAATAAACAAAAACTGTTTTGACATTGGTATAATAATTAACATAAAATTATTAGATTACAAATTAAAAATCGTGGCTTGCAACATAAAACTAAGGATTTTAAATTATAACAAAATATTTTACTATTTTGATTTAAATGTCACAAACTTTACTTATATTTAAACCTTCAAATTATAGTACATGTAATTTGCCTACAAATATATGTTTTACTATACTTTAATTAATAATATACGTGTAAAATTAAAATACAAATAGTATTAGCAAGAATAGCACTTAGGTTTGGAAAACGCATTATTGAGTCCAAACACAAATCTCCTTATGAACAGGTGTGTAAACAGACGCAGGTTTAAACGTGCTAGTTTGAATGTCTAGGGCATACTGTTACAAATTAAACAGTTACTGTTAAATTATAAAACGTAACACTAAAAATAGTTTTTAGCTAAAAAGTAATTTAATTTTTGTAAAATAAATATCAGCATACATCATTAAATATATTTAATTGCATACGTAAGCATAAAAATACAATATCAAAAACGTTTATGTAAGTAGTTGTGCTTTAATATTTAAAGTGGAATCTTATAAAATTGAGCGAAATCCTGGCCATATATTTTGTCATATGTTGGGCTGATTTTTCCACTTTCAACTTCATTTTTGCTTTTGGCATCCTCTGGATGCAACCAAAATTTTAATTTCAACGCGAATTAATTTTTTAAAGTTTTGCATTAGTGAACCTCATATATAAAATTATTTAAAAAAGATTTAATCACACACTACATAATTTATTTTTTTATATCCTAATTAGGAAAATTCTCACGCATTTAGTTTTCCTTGGCACCACTCCAACTGAGTGGTATGCCCTTAGTTTCAGTACAATTTTCCTGCTCCAATCCATGTCCAAGGTCAACGTCTTCAATTTTATCGGAATTATTTGAAATTGCATCAACGCCTTCGTTATCATTTCAAATCCAAAATTTAGTTTTTCGTGGGGGTGGTGCCGGAGGCGAATGTTTTAACAGCGGTGGAGAAGGTGGTTGTGGCTGTGGCAATGGAACTGTCATGTTTTCCTGTTTCACTGGTTGGCTTGACAACAATGGTGGACTGCAAAACGAAGACATTGTTACACCTTGCACATGTGGGTGGGTTGACCCGCCACTCTCACTATTTTCCAGGTCAAAAGTAGACCTTTCGGTAGCTTCTTTATAGATTGGGTTCATTGTGACCAACGGGAAACTTTCCTTAGCATTTCTAAACCCTGCGGACGGCTTCTGCTTTGCCGTTGACGCCTTTGCCATACGAACAGCCCAAAAACAATGCAACACACAAGCGACGTAGCTAAAAAAATTGCAAGCCCACCTCCAACTGAAAATATAAAATCAATTATACTTAACCTAAAAAAATAAAACATCACAATAGTTGGTTTACCATCAATGCTGCCTTATACTAAATAAACTCTCATAATAAACAGTTTGCAAATAATACGTCAGTCTGTAACACAACCCACCATTTTTAACACTGTACTAAATTAAATTTTACTAGTCTGTGTAAGTACACGGGACAATAGTCTACATAACTTTAAAAAAGCGCAAGTATTTACATAGTGCATTGTTTATTTTCAGCCTCATTAAAATCAATGCGCGGTATAAACTACCACCTCAAAATAAAAATTCAAAATTCAAATTACGTGATGCATAATATGATTTAAGGAATTAGGTTGATCAATGACTTCTAATTTTGCTTTAGTATATACCAAAATTTATATAATTCCATTAAATACACAAGTATTATTTATTAATTATTATCCACAAAATTAAGAAATTGAATTTGACACATTACCCATAACAAATTTAACACTTGGGTCCAACGAAATAGGAACTTGTGTACAATTGGAAACGTCCAAAAAAATACGTTTCACTTTCTGTCCCAAGTCCTTCAAATCCAAAATACAGTGGTATGTATTATCTGCAGCTTGCACATACCAACAGGAATAGAGGCAAGCCTCACAAGTTTCCATTAAATCGCAATGAGTTGGCATTTTTGGAAACTAATACTAAAATTGCAAATATTTTAATTAAAAATGTCTGCAAAAATTGCAAAACAAAATCTAATCAGACTGTACTAGCTGACCGTACAAAATAAAATAATGAATTCATGAGAATAGACCATCATCTTATCAAAAATAAACGCACATCTTGTCAATTGTTTTCGTAATTTAAAACCAAATTCGAAATAAACGTAAGGCGCTGAGTCCAATAAAATCAAGAATAAAATTAGGTACTTATGTATGCGTGAATTGGAAATGATTCAAGATTCGTGTTTCACTTCTCCCCATCTATACGCTCTGCTCTACCGTTTTTCGTCTTATAATGCGCAAGGCTCGTTTAAACGGCAAGTCTCCAATATAAAGTTAACTTTCTGTAATTTTACCACGCATGCATTATATGCCACAAGAATTTAATTCATTCATCTTAAATATCTGAAGGGATTAATAAATATAATACGGTAATTACACAGAAAGTAATACGAGCTCACTGCGTGGATATTCATAGAGCTTAAAGGAACTGAAGAGTCTCTGCGACGCACTTACTCAAGAATCATTTATCCAGAGTCCGTGCTCTAATGATAAACATCATGTAGCACATCTACGCAGTTGTTTCATGCTTCCGGAGAGTTCTACTGCTTGAGAGCTTTTTTACTCCTCATGTTTTACCCACATCACTAGTAATGCGCAATATATAATTTATTACTTTGTGTTACTCATCAAGTCCATTAAATATCTAAACAGTGCAACATGCATTTCAAATATTTAAGTATGCACAATGATTTATGACAGCCCATTTACTTACTTATCAATACGCAATCAGAAGCAATGAACCTGCACTTGAATTACGATTTCCTCATAACCATGCAAAATTCAATAACTCGTAATAAGTATTTCAAAAGTTTTTATTTAATATATACGTCGAAGCCTACAATGGAATTAAAATAAATACCTATACCAAAAATTTAACATTTTGTATTCACTTAAATAATTTATTTCACCATCTTTTTGACCAATTTTACTACATTTTGATTGTCATATATTGTCGGTGAAGATTCATTTTGACATAAGTCCAGTTAAAATTAATTTTAAAGCAAATACATTATATTTTTTATAACTCACTTTGTCGTACGTCTATTTCATTGGCTGCTCTAGTAGTTAATAATCAAATGAACTTGCAAAGGAATGACTTCAGGAACTGAATGTAGTAACGAAAATGATTTTAACTGTAAACTGGACTTACGCCCAAATGTTTCTTCACCGATGATATATAGCTTGCTACTTGTTTGCACACACTAAATTCTTTCAAAGCATTCGATGCAAAAGAAGTAAAATTACTTTGAATCGTATGAACTTACGGCAATGATTTTAGCTGTGAACTAAAATTACCATACATTTTCTTTTTTTCACCAATAATACATAACTTGCTACTTATTTGTACCTACCAAATTTCTTCAAAGAATTCGCTGCGTGTTGAAGTCACGTTTATTCTTTTTTTTTAATACCACCCATGATCGCTTACACCTTGGGATTGTTTTTTGTCGGTGTCATTGGCTGGAAGTGTCATTGCTGGCGGCCATTTTTTTTAAATGTACATTGATGTCCTTGGCTTTCAGATGTCCTTGGTCTGTGACGTCAATCGGGGTAAATACTACTACTATACTGTAGTCATGACCATTACCCATTACAATAGATGCTTAAGCTCAGCATCTAAAAACCATAAACTTACTCTTAACTACATTTATGGCAAGTCCTGGTGACACAAACCAATCATTTACATCATTAAGACATGCCTGCATGTAAAGAATAGTATCTGCAAACACAGGAGAAAAGTAATATAAAACCAGGTGATTAGCATAAAGCACAAATTGTACACCACTTAAAATTACCTTCGAGACTTTATCTAAGTAAATGATAAAAATCCGGCGCATCGCGCCGGATTTGCCTACCGTGGGCCCGAAGTAGATGCTAAGCTTACAGCAAATATTGACTTTAGTCAATTGATGCATCTTTTCACATTATTTACATAAAATACACTCTATACCCTCTAAAGTGCAATATTTTAGTGAGGACATGATTGGACGATCCTAATATGTACAATAATAATATTCCATGCTTAACCTACTATTTTACATGATGTTTGAACTAATAACGGGTGTTTTTATAAATGATGACATTTAGACGACGTCATTTATGGCCAATTCCTGTGTGTATACTTGTAAAAGTAGATTTTAAAGATATAAATCTACCAAATTTTGCATTTAGCACTAACAAGGATCCCTAAAATAGTGATTTTGTGATGACGTCATTTATGAAGGATACCTGTATGCATGCTAGAAAAAGACAGTGTTAGGGATATCCATTAATTTAATTTTTGAACTAGAGACAGAAGAGATTCCTATAATCAAAATAATTAAATGACGTCATTTTTAGATCAATCTTGCATTGCTCTTAACTTGTGTTACCCTTGAAGTTGAAATTTAATGTATAAATAAATTATGTATAAGATTTACTGGACACTAAAAATTATGAACTGCTTGCCATTCGGTTGAAGTAGGTTTCTTAAAATTAAGAATTTAAATGACGCCATTGATGGTTGGTCATCAACTATTTATAAGCTTAGTTCGTATGTTCACAGCATAAAGTAAAAAAAGTTGGGGTAGGTTTTCTAAAATGGAAATTTTTAATGACGTTATTTATGAACGGTCCCTTTCCTTCTACGATCAACGTACGTATGTTTACAGCATAAAGTTGAAAAATCGTGAATCCCACCCGTTTTTCATTCCACGTTGAATATATCATGGTATCATGCAATTGGTTTTTGGCGACATTTCGTACTCGATGCATATAAGCATAGATTTTTCCGAGTGTGATTCAAATACAGGATAGCGAACCTAAAATATTAGGTTCGTATGCTTGACCAGCTTTGGGTACGGACACAAATGACGACACCTAAATTTACCAAAATTATAACCCTACCCACCCGCTTGTCACTTTTTTAAGCATTGCTCAAATGGATGCCCTTACTGTGGAATGTCAAGTGACCCACCCTTAAGCAGCTTAAGCAACGCCATTTGTGTCTGACCCCTACCAGCCTTAACGTCACCAAAACAAAAAGCAGCCGGCTCTTTTGCAAGACACGAAACATTTCTTAGCTCAGGCCATTACTGACCCATTGCGGTTTACGGGACTCTAGGTGTCGCGTGCTCTATTCCAACCTTGGCTTCGAGGCTTCAAATTTTTGGGACGTATTTTACGATTGACCATGAATTCCTCCCCCCCCTGAACCTGAAAAAATTGATTTGTTAAGTAGGGAAGCATTAGTTTGCGGTTGGTAAAGCATAAGGCATAAGAAATATTGATATTTTTAAGATTCTGACTTGTTTTTATTTTTAAAACCTCCCCCCCTTTAAGAGATAATTAGTGGGGTTGGGGTTGCAAGTATTTAAAGTTTTTTAAAGGTTTTAGCAAAGAAATTAAGATTTTTAGGACGTCATTTGTGGGTGACCCTAAGTACACCCTTCCTCTTTAAGCGGATACTTAGTGGGTGGGGGGTGCAAGTATTCAAAGTTTTTTAATGGTTTTAGCAAAAATAGTTGAAATTTTTGGGACGTCATTTGTGGGTTACCCGAAGTACACCCCTTTCCCTTAGGGGAGACTTTGTGGGTAGGGGGTGCAAGTATTTAAAGTTCTTTAATGGTTTTAGGAAGAAAATTAAGATTTTTGGGACGTCATTTGTGATTGACCCCAAGTTCATCCCCCCCCCTAAGGGGATACTTTGAGGGTGTGGGTACAAGTATTTAAAGTTTTTTAATGGTTTTAGCAAAAAAAATTAAGATTTTAGGGACGTCATTTGTGGGTGACCCAAAGTACACCCCCTCCCATTAGAGGATACTTTGTGGGTGCGGGTAACTTCTGTTAGAAACTTCTGCGGGTAGCCTGTTCCGATAACTGGTGCATGTTGCTGGTGCATTGACTGGCGCCTGTAACGGAACCAATTAGGTTTGTGCATTTGGCTGGTGCAAAGGGGCAAATTGAAATTTTGACTGGTGCTTGTCTGGTCCATTTAGCTGGTGCATTTGGCTGGTACAAAGGCAAATCACCCGTTTTTCTCCAATGCTTTTAGATTGCTAAAAAAGTTGGTCCAGTCAACTTTTAATTGTTAAAAACTAGTTAGTTCGCTCTCTCTCAAAAACAATAGGGCACTTCTTCCTCGCATTTGTGGCCATTTAAAAAATATTTGACAAACATCTCTTGAAAACTGTGACCTGTAGCGCATAAAGAACAGACAGACAGACAGACGGACGGACATAGCCATTCCAATAGATGCTTAAGCTCAGCATCTAAAGAGCAGTGGTCCTAAAACAGGCCCTTGCAGAACCCTATCGCACAAGTCAAACGAGTCAGATACGTCATAACTAATTTTTATTTTAAACTTTATATCCCGCAAGAAGTCTACTTAAATTTTCATACTGTCATTTTTATGAAAATCCGGAGTTTAACTAGCAACTGATAATGTGAGAATGAATCAAATGCCTTCTGTTAATCTATAAAAGCTGCTTTGACTCCTCTACATTTTAAATCTATACAGTTATATACATCCTGTTTAGACTTTAGCGTGCCACTTTGGCATAATGGGCCCCTTCTGAAACTATGTTGCTAGTCACTTAATTTAATTTAACCTAAAAGTCTAAACTGAAGCATTTTCTCAAAACTTTTGTCTAAAACAAGCAAAGTATAAAAAGGGCAATAAGATAGTTGTACAAAAGAAAGAGCATTAAGCCTAGAGCGCTTTTCTGAGTACAATGGAGTCACAACAGCACCGTTTAGCTTTGTAAGATACGAAGCTACACAAAGAAACTGCAATAATAGAAGTGTAAGCGGCATAGCCAGACTCTTTACAATTATTAGGAACAAAATATAACCCATTTGATATACATTTATATTTAAATTTTAATCAAGATATACTCGTCATTACCGTATGAAGAGTAAACATTTTAGAAGCATTACTAGTAGGAATGCTATCATAAAATTTATCTAGATCATTTACGTCCACAGTAGGCGACTGAACAACAAAAGCAGATGCAAATGCTTTTGATAATTTATCCACGTCAGTAACTATTTCAGTCTCAACATTTAAATGTGCAACAGCAAACTCACTATTACTATTGCCTATGAGCCTATTATGCACTCATGCCTGTTTACGGCTACCGACCGGAACAGCAAAACATATCTCAAGAGCCGTTTCGGTCAGTAGCCGATTAAAAAACCGTCGGTTTTCCACCGTCGGCTTTTTACTTTGTTTCTGCATTGAAGGGATTCTCCACAAATGACGTCAAGCGTCGTTTCAATGGTTTAAGGGGCCGTCCATAAATGACGTCAAGGGTCGTTGTAAAAATTAAGGGGCCGTCCATAAATGACGTCAAGGGTCGTTGCAAAAATTAAGGGGCCGTCCATAAATGACGTCAAGGGTCGTTACAAGAATTAATGGGGCCGTCCATAAATGACTTCAAGGATTGTTGCAAAAATAAATTGGGTAATCCATAAATGACGTCTGAATTCGTTGCAAAAATTAAAGGGGTTGTTCATAAATGACGTCAGAGATAGTTGCAAAAGTAATTGGTGTCGTCCATGAATGACGTCTATGATCGTTCTAAACATTAAAGGGGTTATGCCCAACGGAGGTCTGTGTGCCTTTTAATTGTTTGGGACGACCATAGACGTCAATTATGAACGACCCCTTTAACTCTTGCAACGATACTTGACTTCATTTATAGCCGATCCCTTTAAAGTCCCTAAAAGGCGTCACAGATCAGGTCGCAAAGTTAATTTGGGAAGCGATGACATTACATGTTAAATATAAACATTTTCGAAAAAGTGAAGCTGATGAGAGGGTTCTAAAATAAAGATTTTTCAAATAAGTTATGTAAGGATGATCCCAATCGTACTCAGGTTTGAATGCTTATTCTCTTAAGCATCATTAATATATATAAAACATTAGTTGTATTTTATGAAAAATGGAGATAGTCAGTTTTACTTTTAGTCCAAAATGGAGATAGTCAGATTTGCTTATAGTGCTGAATAGAGATAGCCAGATTTAATTCTTTGCCGACGATATTCCACTCAGCAATGCTCTAGCATTACAATAAATGTACAAGTATGCCAATATATTTCACGGGATGCACGGGTTCAAAAAAATGATTCGGTGCCTACCGCGGTAAATCGGCTACCGTGGATATCCACGGCCAGCCGCGTCTGCGAGAAACTTTCAATCGGCTACCTATCAGCCGTTGAACAGGCATGTATGCACTACCCATACATTTTACAACGATGGTACTTCCTCAAACTTCTTACGGTTGTAAACATATTTTGCTTTAGAAATGTCTCTATTTATGTTATTTCTTTACTCTTTATACTGCCTAAAAAGTTTAGAATCTTTTAATTGCAGGCTTTTTAATTTCAAGCTATCACGGTGGTGCATTCTTGGTTTTAGTTTTATGGTAAGCTAAGGAGATATTTTACCCTCAACTTGCCTAGATATTACAGGAGCATGCCCATTTCAAACTTTAAAGATTGACAATTCAAAATAATTAAGTACATCATTAACATCATCAAACATTTTTATTGTTGGCAAGGAAATAAGACTCATTTCCTTATTTAAATTATTCTAATTACAATTCAAGTAGTTCCTAGTTCTAATGTGCCTAACAGGATAATGCACTTTGACCGCTTTCCTTATGAGTCCAGTTATCCGTGCAGCATAGACTGCACAATAGTCAGAAATTCCTACACTTAACATTCCAATATTAGTATGCATAGAAGCATTGCTTACATACATGTGATCAATCATGGTACTAGTAGCTAATGTTCTACGAGTCAGCTGATATACTAACTGTTTCAAACCACTCTGCTTAGCAATAGTGCCCAAAAGATTTAAATACTTATCCTTAACAGATATGTCAATATTAAAATCCCCTGAAAATTACGGACACCATGTTCAGTACCTTAGGATCAGCAACATACAGCGAAAATTATTCTAAAAACTTAGTCTTACAACATTAGGCGACTTGTATACTACTGTCAGTAACCGTGGCTTACACAAAAGAACAAGCAATTTAACAGTGGTCATCTCGAGCTTCTTAGGCACTAGCACAGTCTCTAGAACGTTTATCTTGAATAATTGAATTCTATGTTGTTCTATGTTTATTTTTCTTATAATAAGAACTAACCTAGCTGGTCGACCCAGTGGTGGGTTAGTGATTTTGACAAATAACAACATCATTTCAGCCCGTCTAATAAAAACAACCATTAACTTTTTAATTACTGTAAATACATATAAAAGGTGTCAACCCACGACAACTTGTAATTATTTTTTCTTATGTCTTACCCGGTGGTCAGTACGACAATGTTTTATAAGTATTAAACACTGAACTTATATATATCAAAGCTGATTTTCCAAATATTCCTATACTTATCGGTAGGGATTTTACTGCAAGAGTACAAGATTTGAACAAACTTGATCCTGAAATAATCGCTAGCCTACCACTGACACCTGGTCGTCAATATTTTGACAAAACTGTTGATCGCAGAGGCAAAGATTTTGTAGAATTCCTAGAATTAAATAACTTTTTTCTGATTAATGGCCCGACTCCCCAGCAAAGTTTTCATATATAGGCAATAAATCAAGTAATGGTGGTAAAAGTGTTATAGATTTATTATGGGTGGATGGTCAAGATTTAACAATATTTTAAAATATGCAATTTCTTACTTTCCAGACTCCGGCCCTGTCTAGTTACACAACATCATGAAACTGAAGCTAAAACCTCTCCTTCCTTCTTAACTAAATCAATAAAATGGAACAATTTTAAGTCTTAATCTTACAGAATATATTTGGAACATCACTGAACTGCTAATTATTCTAATTCTATTACGTTTTTTAAAGAACTTACTTGCACTCTTTATTCTGCTGCCGAAAAGTGCAATATGATGCGCTTTTCCGATTCCAACATTGTGAGATCTAACGCATGGTTTGATATGAAATGTCACTCTGGTCGACATGAAGTAAAACAGTTATTAGTAAAGGCTCGCAGGGACAGCTCGCGGTCTAGTAATAACTACTACTTTGCTGCTAGAAAGTTGTATTATAACCTATCAAATCTAAAAAATCCGGCGCTTCGCGCCGGATTTGGCGACCGTGGGCCCAAAGTAGATGCTGAGCTTTAGCGAACATTGGCTTCAACAAAGAAGCAAGATGACTTGAGAAGCGCTGAAATATGATCTATGACGTAAGTAAACTTCATTGAAACGGCGATGGTTACATCTAAATATAAATTTGCAACATTTTTTTCAAAAAATTTGTAATTTGAATAAAATCAGTTTATTCGTGCGAGTGCGACTTGTAGCGTGCTTACCACGGATTGACAGAAGGACAGTCTAAAAAACTGTACGTGACATCATTTGCGCGTCACCCCTAACCTGCCTACCTAATTTAAATGCGATAACATAAAGGTAGGGGTGTCTAAATGAAATTTGCTCGTGACATCATTTGTGCGTAACCCCTAACCTGCTCACTTAATGTAAATAAGATGACAGCTGGGTAGAAGTGTCGAAAAAATTATTCACAGGACATCGTTTGCGCGTAACTCCTAACCTGCTTACCTAATTTAAATGCAACAACAGCTGGGTAGGACGTCATTAGGGACGATCCCGGAATAGCTATAACCTATATACTGAATATATATAACATATTCCCTGCTCCCTGCTTGTCGGACGTAGCAGACCATAGACCATTGAAAACTGTGGCTGAAATTAGTATTAGATCTGTACTATACGACATACTTTTATTCGCTGCGCAGAACTTTAAAATTAGGTATGTATGCACATTCTCTGTATGTTTACACTACCGTATGGTTTTTGAAAAGCTCACTTTTCTCATTTTTGACATAGGTCCAGTTAACTGTTAATTGTGAAGAAATAAACAGTCCGATCAAATTGAAAAAACAATACAGACCTGCGCGCGCGCATTTGTGATCGTTTTAAAAAAAATTGAAGGTCATAACTTGGAAGCTGTGACCTGTAGTGTACGGCCAACAGACAGACAGACGGACGGACATGACCATCACAATAGATGCTTAAGCTCAGCATCTTAAAACGATCATTTTAGGCTACAGTACAAGAGAAACTATTTAATGTGAGAAATCTAACTGAATTTTGGGGCACTATAAATAAATTTAGAAAAATTCTTAAACCAGCTGAGATCTTATCTGTTCAGGACTGGGAATCTTTTTACACCCGAATTTTGCCTCCTAAAATATTGTCTCATAACAATGAATTTACAAATATTGCTAAAGAACTAGATTCAGACTTTACATATTTGGGAATGCTCGAAGCTATTAAAAATCTTAAATACAATAAATCCTCTGGACCTAATATGATCCCAAACAAATTTTTTAAACATTTACTAGCCGAAACTCTAGTTAACTTATTGCAGTCGTTTAATAACATATATCAAAGTGGAATAACCCTACTATCATGGTCGGAAATAGATTTAGTGACGATTTTGAAGAAAGAAGACAAATCTTTACCGAAAAACTACAGGGGTATTGCCTTATGGTAACACTGTTACCAAGTTAATCACAACATTGATTTATGCCAGGCTCTATCCTTGGTGTAAAACTAATGGTATTCTTCCCGAATCTCAGGCAGGTTTTCAGAAAGGCAGGGGTTGCTTAGATCAAATACTCTCTCTCATGGCTATTATTCAGTCAAAATTGAGCAGGAAAACAAAAAAGTTGTTTGTTTTGTTTGTCAATTTTATGCGAACGTTTAATACTGTCCCTCACGAAAAATTATAGCTTAAACTTCACAATCCTAAAATTAGTGAAAAAATAATACGCGTTATAAAGTCCGTGTATGACACTATTAAATTTTGTTTGAGGACAACTGCAGGTTTCACGAAATTTTTTGACATCTCAGTGTGTGTCCTTCAAGGAGAGATTCTCAGTCCGTTACTATTAGCTCTCTATGTATCTGACATAGACAGCTATTTTCAAAGCCGAAATTCCTCACCAGTAAGTATTGGCGGTTTTAATAATGATGACCTTTCAATGTTAGCAGATGACAATACCACGCTTGCCGAAACAAAACTTTCACTACAATATAAAATTCAGTGCAAGACAATCTGTCCCTAACGAGCTCTTAAAAAAAATGACCGAGGGTCCCTTTTTCTTGAAAAAACTACCTTAATTTGAGCCAGCCTGAGCCAGGAGGAGGGAAATCGTTTAACACCGTTCTTTTTATCTATTTTACCTCCTCTGGTCATAGTCTCGGTCTTTGAGGGAAAATTTGTTCCACCTCATTGAGCTTTTACTACAATCTCCCCCAATCTGAGCCAACCCCCTAGGTACTGGAAGTAAATTCTACCTACCTAAAAAAAATGTTAAAGACTAATACTAATATGACTAATACTAATACTACTTGGCGTAACACCATGAAAATTAAAAAAAAACAATAAATGCATAAATATTATATAATAAACACAAACTGGAATGTTTTGTACTCAAAAATTACAGATCTTCTCATCTCCTTCCATTGCGTGCAATGTAAAATCAGAGCACAAGTAATGAATGGAGAGAGAAGTGTAGATAGAGCTTTATGTTCCCTCTTTCTTGCCACAGACTCTCTTGTGCGTCCACTGCCTGGCTGGTCACATACAGTGTATAGCCCGGGCATTGGAGGCTATAGTGAGTATAGTAGCCATATAGCGCTTGTTAGATTAGGAGAGGGCGAGAACAGGGAAAGGAATATAATTCTATTTTCCTTGTGACTCGCTCGCTCCTATCTATGTCATTTCCTCTCCCTCTGTCTTACTCATATGGAGAAGGCAGACGTGGAGGACAAGTAATTATTATAGCATGTAATAAACCACATTAGATATACCATATTTAAGTTAACCACATTTATAAATGTAATCACAATTCCATTTAGAAATGTATTACAATTGTATGTTCATGTATCAAATGTTATATTAAAATGAACAACACGTCAGCACAGAAATAATTATGTTTCTCATTGTATTATAATTATATTATGATCTAATTATAATGCCAATATTCATGTAAACCAATGTCCACGTAGATTTATGTCCACGTAGATTTATGTCACATTGTGACACGTAGAATAACTAATATTTAATTATTTTTCCTCATGTGCCAAAAAATATATTGTAATATTTTTCCTTCCACTTTATTATAAATACGGAAGGCAACTAACTAGCCATTGCCATTCGTCTTCTAGCGTTCAACTCAACACTAGCACTTTAGACTTTTCGCCATATTAGACTCTTCAATGTCTAGTAACACCATATTGTATTAAAGCACTGAGATTAAGTCACCTATACTTAAATCTCAATTTATTCACTACAGTAATAAAAAGCATTAAAATACAATTTTCTGATACTTTTATTTCTTACATCATAAAAGTACATAGTGACACTAAATACTCATCCTATCTATTTAGGAAATTTCAGCGTATTTACCTCAATGAAGGTAGATATCGTTTCATTATCAGCGTATGTATTACAAAGATAGTACATATCATTTCATTTGGCTCCCCGCGAATTTCACCCGGGTCTTTACTCCGAGTAACTAACAATAATTGTTTTTGGTGGTGCAGTAAGTTCTTTTGCTACTTCCATTTCTTACATACCATCTTCGTTTTCTCTTGTGTTGGGAGCATCTGCGGTTCACGATATTAACTTTGCAACAGACTTAGCTACGTTATATCGCTCAGCAGTATCTTACACTTAGGACAATTACCAAGTTACCCCACAGTATGTAAATCGAGTGGTAAATGGAGTCACAACCTAAGCCTCGACAGAACAAACGCGGTTTACGCAAAGAACATAACCAGGCCTTAAACAAACTTGTACGTAGTTTCCGAGAAGTTGTGTGTCCCAAAATAGTGCGTGACATTCTCAGTAAACAACCAGAAAACCAAAGTAGTGACATTAACAACGAAGTGAGTTCGTGTAACCAGACATCGTCTCAATCTAGTTCTAATTAAAAGACAATTGAACAATTATATTACAACTAGATGGACCAGAGACAAAAGAAAAGAAATTCCCGTCAACGCTACTCACAACAACAACTGGAAAGAGAATTCAACAAACTTATGATCACAGTCAAAACATTAATTCGTGCACACATCATTTACGAACTAGAGCAACAAACAGGTATCCGTTTTGATCCTCTTATTGAACAACAATCAGATATGCAAAAATAGTGCCAATGAATTCAACGATAAAGAGACTGAGGGAGAAGCGCCATCAACGCATCAAGAAGTATCGAGCTGACAGGATACTGAATAATTTAGTTCAAAAATTATTTCAAGTCGATCTCAAAACCTGGAGTCATCACAAATCATTTGGCCCACTACTTAACGATTGCTTCTGTACAACTGACTTACCTGAATGGATAGAAGACGAAACATTTGCTACCACTCACTTTGGTAAAGTACAAGGCGACAACATACTTAAATTACCACACATCAGTGAATGCAAGCATTACGATGAACGTCTAATAGCTGCTCGTAATAGACGAGAGGATTACCAGTTCGCCACAGAGCAAAAACTCAAGTAAGATTAGCAGTACGGTGAACAAGAAGATTATAATCCATATTGTAGACGCCCAATACATAGATGCAAACAACTCCATTCCCAGTGCCTGTGCAAAAGCCACCGTTACTACACTCAAACGGTGCTGAATCCCTGCCCTCAACCTGTAAGAATTGATCCAGATCAACAATGGCACGACTCTTATAAATATGCCTGGAATGATGAGCCCAATGATCATCTGTACAACGAATGCTACATGGACGAAGATGATTTTTAACTCATCAATTGTAAGTAATTTTGTCCTCAAGTAAATTAATATACGGACATGAATCAGAGTACAACGGTATGCAATATAAACTTTAACACTTTATCATACCTCAGAAAACTACAAGATCTGGTAATTAAAACATTTATTAATAATGGGCCCAATAATATGTCCACAACACCAGATAATAGTTTATGTTTTTGTGACGATTTTGTCCCCTGCTCTGTGAGTGCCCAGTTTGTAATCACTCCCTATGGAAGATACCCTATAGGTTCTATAAACCATATTTCCCATTGCAAACACACCAGTGCGTTCGCCAAGTATAAGCGACAGGCATTTCGTGCATATCTACTATATTGCCTAATTCAACTAGAAACTACTGATGTCGCAGAATACATGAAGGAAAGTGCAACAAATAAAAACTCTGAAAAAACAAACACTCAGGCAAGTGATAAAAAACAATAAAAAACTCATGTCAAACAATATCAGTGAAGTTTGGGAGATTTGTGGTTGTACTGATTACATTGTGAGTGAGTCGAATCCACTATATGTTTACACAAGTCTAGGAAAATTCTTGAAAAGCGAGACTACTCATATTAGTGCATGTACTCATGATACCCCGACATCCAATAGAAATTTGGAAAGTTATGTGAATGGTTTAATAAACATTTTAAAAACCATAAGAAACAATTTGGTTGAAAGTCGTGATAGAGACAGACAATCAAGAACTGAACTGATAGAGCCTTTTGCACCTGAAGAAAACAACGAAAAGGAAAACAGTGTGCCTAGTACAGCTACAGAATAGCAGCACCGCAATCCTCACATCAATCCCAGTCCTTGTACATTGAAAACTCCACAACAGGACCAGCTCTACACCGCGACCAACGCCAAAGCATCTCCAGCCAGTCCTATCCCACAACACATCCAAATCTCTCCCTTTCCCGTCCACAACCAAGACCAACTCCACTACAACATCTGCCCAGTCCATCACGCTGTCCTTCTTCTTCAAAATACCGGAGCCGACACCGACTTCAGTTTCCCATTGCATCTTCTAATCCAATTCAACGTGCAGCCAAAGTGCACCAGGAAAAGGACGAGACGTAATCTACATTGAAGAAGACGACTAGCCCACTGGACCACAACAAGTAATGTAATATATACGAATACGGTTCTTACAACGCAAGGTAATAAGATACAGTATAATATATATGCAAGTTATGAGAACATAAACATTTTATGTAACCATACACATTCACTTACATAGCATTCTAGTACTTACATAGGAATACAAAATAATTTAGAAAATTTTCTTGATATTCTTAACTATATCCTAGTACATAGAACAACATTTTTAATATATATTTATAAAAATAATACTGTAGAGATAGAAGCATATAATTCTATAAAATAATAAGTTACCTATATACTAGTTTATCTGAATAATTCTATACTACGAGCATTTTCTGAATTTTGTGTTATGACACGAGGATGACTACATAGAGACAGAAGCCGTAACAGAGAAGAATTAGTTCATACTACCATAATTACAATAGAGAATATTTAATTAGTTTTTATTAGGTACCTTCTTATTGTACTGTAGATATATAGCATAGGACATCACCATATAGTATCGAGAGATACTGGTTCACAAGTTTATGCTCAGGCAACAATTTTTATAGGGTAAGATAGCCTTATACCAAGTAACAAGTAAGTAAGTGCACACACTATAGTACATTATTACATACAATATAAATAGATAGCATATAATTACAATTTATGAATCAAAGGACAAATTTTCATGATATAGCTACATATCATATGACAACAAGGTCATATTATCGAGTAGTGTCCTCTTCGCAAAAAGCATCCACATATGCAGTCTAAAACAACGGCAGGCCTTCATACATACGGTCATCAAGCGAAAAAATATAGATAGATACAAAATAAACAAAGTCTAAAACAACGACAGGTCTACATACAACGATCGTCCCAGGCATAAAGGACACTAGAGCTTATTTTCAGCCCAGGTTTCTACAAAAACCAACCTTTAATACAAACGGGGGCATAAGCTAAAAATTAATTAAGTTTAGAATAAGTAAGACTTCATAACTAGTATTACAGTGTGAGAGTATAATCACATTAGTTACTTACCAATTAAGTAAAATTTCAAAGCCTTCTCAATTACTACAACATTGAGGACGCAAGGATACAGCATACAGATATCCACACCTAGTTCTACATAGGTGACATCATCAATCATACAGAATTCAATTTATAGAAGCGCAGAATATTGAGAATTTATAGCACAGTCTCGCATACATAGACACCCTACGTTCAAATAACAGTAGGAGCTTGAACAAAAGCATTTCTGCATCTAAATAGAGCAATTTCATACAGCATTGCCTATCCAGTTAGTATAGCTATCACTATTCTAACAACCGAGTACTATACTTATGGGAGTATAGAAGGGTAAGATACAAGAGTATCAGCACTATACATATGTGTGTATAGTGTAGGGCCAGTTAAGAGCCAACGATACCATACTCGGATTTATTTAAGAATTATTTAAGTAATCATAATCTGCACAATAGCTAACAGTAAGCATATATTAAGTATATAGAAATTTGCAACATAGAATTAAATTTATAGACTTTAGCGACTTCAAATTTCAGAAGTCGGGTTCATAATCAAAATATATAGCAGTAGGTCTGGACTCCATAGAAGTCCCACTAATCACCCAGTACATCCTGTGTAACAGGAAAGTAGAAGTGATATACCACAGACCACTATATATACGGAACTCAACTCCAAAACAAAATACAGTTTGACAGGGTAATTTATAGAATAAAAATTACACCCAACTGTATACACATCCCATCTATACCACAGAACCACGAAGAGACACATACTGACTGAAGCTTTATAGTGATAGCACATAAAGCCCAGCCGTAACCTCAGGTTCACCTTGCTCAAATTATTTCAACAAAATAATTAAAACCACAGTCACGTTTTACATCCGTGCTATAAATTCATCTGAAAAAGATACTGAATGTGGTACTGTTATTTCCTGTAAAACAAAAAAGGAAACTTAACCACACAGATAATTCTGTCTTTTACGAATTTAACTGCGGTCTCTTATACTTACAAAGAAAAGTATAGCCATATCATATACCACACACATTCAAAAATCTGGAAAAATCACAATAATTACAGTAGCCAAGTTTTTGCAATTTTTCCTGCTCAAAACGCACTGACTACAGCAGTGAAGCTAATATACAAATCCTAAGTCAATCATAGTAGTTTGGCAAAAGGGACCATTGTATTCAATAGGAAAAAACAAGTCAAAATGCATTTCTAAAAGCATTGAGACTTTTGTATGCAACTGTATTGCGTCACCATACCCCAGGTTCCCAGGTTCGAATCCCGGCAAGGACAAAACAATTTTATTTGTTTTTTCTTGTCATTTTTCGTCAGCATTGTCTACATAAGGACATATAGCGATATATTATTCAGTGACTCACATCGTAAGGTTCATTTTCCTTTTTGTTTGAGAGTATTACCGTTGAAAGGTAAAAACATACTGAATAATATAACTTCAAAACTACTCATACATGGCACACTTCTTTGTACACCCTAGTATACAAGCCAAATTGCTACAGAAATATCCGAAAAAGGATATGGCGAGCAATTGGAGAAGTGAGCCACCGGCACACATATTGCCAGAACCCCCTTCAACAATTTTAGATCAGGATACGGTTACAGTAACACCTAGACCTGTCAATCTTACTACTACTTTGACTTCAGAAACTCCAGCCATGACTGAGAAAGTGAGTCTCAAAGATGTTACTATTACGCCTATTAAATTTCCTATGGCCCCTTTGAATCGCAATATGTTAGTGATTCGTACAGATGAGCAAATTACTCATATCTCTCTTCATCAGGCATTATCGAACCGCATGCAAACCATTCGAGAAAGAATGGCTAAGTTTGAACCCCACACCAAACTTACAATGAACATGGCGGAGCTATATCTAAAGGATCTAGAGCTCATAGCACCTGTTGTCACCAGTCAACATGTAAATTGTTATAAATATTTCGTTGCTGAAGAAGACAAATACTCGCTCCCATGTGCACTGTTAGATTTTAAAAATCTCGAAACAGAATATGACAACATCAGAATCGATTTACGAAGTATAGTAATCGAAAACAATGACACACTGGACAATAATGGACTAGTATGTAATCCATTATATGACCAAACACATATAATACCTGCAGAAGCCAACTCATCTGCATATGTTAATATGGATGCAAACGCCAACTCATCTGCATATATTAATATGGAAGAAACAGTTAGTAAAGTAACACCTGCTGGGACCGCATGTGCCCCAGAGGGTTTTACAGCTGAGACTTATGAACTTCCTACTCAATCAAAATCGTCTCCGGAGCGAGATTCCGATGACGATGACGTCGCCAATCACAAATACGAAGAGATAGTCTCTACATGTCGTTATTGTGAAGGCAACACTCATAGAATACATAGATGCAGTTCATATCTGCTACTGACTCCATATGACAGATACAAATGGATTTCAGAAAAGGCACTATGTCTAAACTGTCTTGAAGAACATCATACTGATGAGTGTGTCAGTACCTACACATGTAAACTGTGTAGAGAACGTCATCACACCAGTTTACACATTGGCAAATATAAGCCAAATATGAAAGCCTTGAATCCCGTCTCAGTGCCTGTACCAAATAACATAGTGGCTACAGCAATGGTAGATTTGATCTCCAAAGCTCGAACAGCCCGAATACGCTGCCTCATTGATGAACGAAGTGAGCGTAATTTCATCACTATTCATATGGTGCGACATTTATGTATCCCTATCAAAAATATCAGTGCCAAACGTGCATATACGACTCCAGGAATAAGTCCGTCAACTTCCATTGGAAAAACTACAATTACGCTGGAGTCTAGACAAGCCTCCAATGACACATATATAATGTCAACTCATATTTTACCCAGTATACACTGGGAATATTTAAGATTCCCAGCCATCACTGCACAACCATCAGCAATGCAACGATATTTGTTGGCAGATCCCAATTTTCACAAACAGGCACGAGTGGATCTGATCTTGGGAAAAGATTTTCTAAAAAAGATCAGGACAGGGGGCACATTTACAGGGCCACCCGGTGCGTATGATCTACCACTCACAACTTTGGGATATCTTATTCCAATGTACATTCAATCACATCCACCAGCGGCTTCTAGAAGGGTAGAGCCGATACAGATAAATCAAGAAAGAAAACGTGTTCGCAACCCTCCATGACTCACAATGCAAAGTGCATGTTTTTCAGCTTACACGTCTGATGGAAAGAATAAGTCGAAATTTCACCTTATGGTAAATAAAGTGAAATCATATTCTACAAATACAGAAGATGTATTTGAACCATCTACAATGATCACAACCGTTTCTTCATATGAAATGTCCACTCACAAATAACTTGATGAATTCGCACCTATATAATTAGAATGTAATGTTATCACACATATCTAGATATGATCACTGATAATATACAACACTACCTCATTATGCAGTTAGCACATATAGCTTTGACGATAGTTGAGCTCATATAGTTCCTATCAGTTTTCATGCCATATAAATATTCATTAGCTTCAGTGATCGAGCTCAGGTTCTCACACCACAACGCATACACATTGCACCTAATATCTAATTATTATAATACAGGGAACTAGACACAGCAAGACCACATTACAATTAACTAAGGTTGAGATATTCTACTCACGGCCTCACTATGTAGTACTCCTGAGTGTCATTCCAGACCTTGTATATTACTATTAATAAATGTTCCTATTTCTAATTTAAGTTTAGATTTATGGTTAAATCAACAGGTGGCAGAATGGAATGTTTTGTACTCAAAAATTACAGATCTTCTCATCTCCTTCCATTGCGTGCAATGTAAAATCAGAGCACAAGTAATGAATGGAGAGAGAAGTGTAGATAGAGCTTTATGTTCCCTCTTTCTTGCCACAGACTCTCTTGTGCGTCCACTGCCTGGCTGGTCACATACAGTGTATAGCCCGGGCATTGGAGGCTATAGTGAGTATAGTAGCCATATAGCGCTTGTTAGATTAGGAGAGGGCGAGAACAGGGAAAGGAATATAATTCTATTTTCCTTGTGACTCGCTCGCTCCTATCTATGTCATTTCCTCTCCCTCTGTCTTACTCATATGGAGAAGGCAGACGTGGAGGACAAGTAATTATTATAGCATGTAATAAACCACATTAGATATACCATATTTAAGTTAACCACATTTATAAATGTAATCACAATTCCATTTAGAAATGTATTACAATTGTATGTTCATGTATCAAATGTTATATTAAAATGAACAACACGTCAGCACAGAAATAATTATGTTTCTCATTGTATTATAATTATATTAGGATCTAATTATAATGCCAATATTCATGTAAACCAATGTCCACGTAGATTTATGTCCACGTAGATTTATGTCACATTGTGACACGTAGAATAACTAATATTTAATTATTTTTCCTCATGTGCCAAAAAATATATTGTAATATTTTTCCTTCCACTTTATTATAAATACGGAAGGCAACTAACTAGCCATTGCCATTCGTCTTCTAGCGTTCAACTCAACACTAGCACTTTAGACTTTTCGCCATATTAGACTCTTCAATGTCTAGTAACACCATATTGTATTAAAGCACTGAGATTAAGTCACCTATACTTAAATCTCAATTTATTCACTACAGTAATAAAAAGCATTAAAATACAATTTTCTGATACTTTTATTTCTTACATCATAAAAGTACATAGTGACACTAAATACTCATCCTATCTATTTAGGAAATTTCAGCGTATTTACCTCAATGAAGGTAGATATCGTTTCATTATCAGCGTATGTATTACAAAGATAGTACATATCATTTCACAAACACCAAAGGACATTTTATTTTTAATTTTTTATTATTATGTTTTCGTGTTTCTAGTTACAATTATTAATTGAAACTGTTGCGTCAAACAATTTGATAATAATTAATGGAAAAATAATAATTTAAATTTTATCGTTATTTTGTTCTCGTGTTTATATTTACAGTTATTTTTTAAAATTAAACTTAACTTAATTCTGCCAAATGTGACTCAATATTTAAACATGGGAGTGAAATAAAATTAAAATATTTAATAAAATCTTAAATTAAACAATATAATACAATATAAATTAAAGTATTAACGCAAGTCTACGACTTGTTTATGGACTCAATGTTTGTGACTGAACATGGATTTAATATATATTACTGAATGTGATTATTTAATAACTATTAAACGTAACTGATAACAAATAACAGTATCGTATGAATAAATATCAAACAGTGATAGACATTCGGGACAGAATAACCAACACTGACACTAAATAACTAAATAAAAGAGTTAATTTTTATCATTACTACATTTATAGCATGTGTGCTAACTCAGCTGCCCTCCAAGGTACTACAGTAATTGCTTCCTTTTAACACAAATTTTTGCAGACATAAGCACAGAACAGTTTTACTGTATAATTTATATTTAAATTGTTAAAATATTAAAATTATTAAATAAATTAAAATTAGCACTGAACGCAAGACTAAGCACCAACTTGGACGATTTTCACAATAAAATATATCTTTTTAAAGACCTTTGACATTATAGGATTTTAGTAGTCATCGTCGCCTAAAAAGATGTCCAAACTCATAAACTGGAGGATAGAACGCCATAGTCAAAGTTAAGCTCCACTCCGCTTCATTGAAAGGGGGTTTGAAGAGAGCTCAAAGTTGCTCTTGCGGTCCAAGTTCTAAAACATAAAAAAGATTAATGTCGCAGGACATTTTCTACTGAAAAACAATATACATCAAATATATATAATTGATATTTAATAATCTTGACATACGAAACTTTGTAATATTTTTGAAATCTTCCTGCGATCCTAACTATTATTATTTTGAGAGTGTGTTGCAAATCAGCATTACATGGTAAACATAGTTATTAAAGCAAAGCTCAAGCAGGTCACGTACGGGGTGGGATGGGTTTTTAAACTTACTAAACTTGAGTATCGTCTTTGGTGTCTGGTCTTAAATTTGGGACAACCAAGTTTGTTTAGTTTTTTATGATGTAGGCAAAGTAAAATTAAACATTCTGTCCAAGCAATAATAACAGTTAGGATTGCTGTGAGATTTTTTAAATATCACAAAGTTAGTCATGCCAAGATATTATATATCTCTTTCTTGCTAATAAGCAAATACATAATATATTACAGCATGTGTGTCCGTACTGCTAATGCTCCAAATGGACCCAAAATGCAACACTGTGTTTGCATTTTACAACAAAAAACATGTTTTGGTTGGAAATGTCCTGCAATATTGGTCTCTATTTTTTTTGGAACTCGAAAAGCAACTTCAAACTCTTTCTAACTACCACTTTTCAGTAAAGAAGAGTGGCACTTAGCTTTGATTCTGGTGTTGCATCCTCCAGTCAATGAGCTTGAACACCACTTTGACACGGATGACTACCGGAATTTAATTAGGTTAAAGTTAAGTGTAATACCTTAATTGTTCAAACAAGTAATCGATCAAAATTTATTTTCTCTGATTTAATAAAGGTGAAAGGTTATTTATTTTTAAGTGCATCATGATTTATTCACGTCATTTAAAAAAACTAAAAAATTATTAAATTGGGTATTTTTCAGACAAGGTAAACTATTTTCTTTACTTTTTTCAAAAAAGAGCAAAATTTTCAATTTTCATTTTTTAAAATACGTAAAATGTTTCATTACACTCTTGTTCTATTTGTTTAAGATAGTGAATATTGTTTTTATTGAGCTTTTCTCCTACAAAGAACCGCACTAAACACATTTTTAGACACATTTTTTTCTCATAAAATTAATACAATATAATCTTCTTACTAGTTAGCAAAGTTTTACATCCAGCGTACGCAACACGTTGTAAATAGATGTTTAAAAAATGATGTAGTGAGAACTGGGTTAAAAAACTATTAGGGTAATTTCAAACATTAAACATTTTTAACTTACCGTTATTACATACCGAAACATTTCGAATTTTTATATCTGCTAATTTGAAGGTTCACATTTTTTGCTTATACACTATATTAATTTAATTTTTTAATAACGTGAAGTTGAAATTGCATTAAGAACACAGGCCTGTAATAGTACACGGACCTGATTTAGAACACGGGTCTGGGAGATAAAAATTTTAAAAGTACTCCCAGTATACTATTTCAGAAAATACGGTAATTTGATTCCGGTAGTCATGCCCGTCTAAGCGGTGTCCAAACTCATAAAGTGGAGAATGAAACACGGAATTCAAAGCTGCATTTTATGGTGTCCACTCCGCTTCACTACAAAATAGAACATAGCAAGAGTTCGTTACTCTTGTGGTCCGAGTTTGAGTTTTAAAAAAATATAATTTTTTGAAACCAATAATGTCTGGTTAGCAGCTGACCAACGTTGAGCATTAGCGGTAATTGAAGAACTTTTATGACAGTTAGTTATTCTGCCAGCATTTGTAAAATGACAGTAGTATTATAACTTAAGTTATGTCATATATATTTTGTCATAAAAATACCTTACACGATAAAGCGACCCACCTTTAATTTGTGAACCTCAGCTTTACATGCAGACAGCCTATATTATAGACTTATTTAGGGCCGAACACTAATGATGTTACTCTTAACGAGATTTTAGACTGTTGACTCATTAAGTATGGGTTCAAGTAATACATCATTCTAATGGCAAGGATTAGCAAAATAAAACTGCGTTCGAGTTCAGTGAGATATTCTAACAGTTGCAGAAATTTTAATGAAAAATCAGTGTATTTTTAAAAATTTGGGCAAATTTTTAAAGAAAGATACACAATAATAAATATCATAATATGCTTTACCCCGCGTATTAGTGACGTTTCAATTTACTAGACAAAATACCGGGTTTATGTACGTTTTCTTCCATACGATAAAAAAAACATAAGAATTCTAGTTTTGCAATCATCTGGAAATAAGATTTAAACTTGTAAACTATTGCAACCCTCTGCGTGACTCTCCTAAGCTTTGCCCTAATACCTATGTTTAAAACTTTTTTTATGCAATATATTCTGAACTTTGATCGCACCGTTTGTCTCCGGTTCCACATTCTTATAAAACAACAGTAATAGGAAAAAATTGGAAATTTTTAAAAACAAAAAACTAATTAATTCACTCATGTTGTTTAAGCACCAAATTAGGTACAGCACCAAGTAGTAAAAAACAGTAAGCTACTTAGCAGCTAGGGCACTGAATAAGCAGTAACGCGATGTAGCTAGTTCACCAAAATCGGTTTGACATAACAGAGCTCACGCATTTACCGTGTTGTTGCACAGTAGCAGTTTATGCACTGACAACATTGCAGCGATAAGTAGTTTGTGCGCTAAATTAAAATATGTGTTTAATTAATTTGTACACCTATAAAGTACGTGTACTAAATCAATTGTAATGAAATTTATCTGATGCATTTAATCTATTGGTGTCACGTAGTTAATTCAGTTTTCAGTTTGTCAGTGACACAGCCACACAGCCAGGACAATTACACTGTGACGACATTACTGCTATACGACAAGCTATTATATAGCATGCATTTATTAACACTATTTATTGGCCGTGGAAAATCAATTTTATTTTATTTTAGACTTTGTGTAAATAGTCTATGAAAAATGCAGATTTTTAACAATTTAAATAAAAAGCTTAGCTTAACTTAGGCCTAAGCATTTTTATGATTTTACTTTTACTTGTAGTTACAATAAATCAGCAGTGAAAAAGTCACACTTCAATAATCACTGTATTCAACTTGGAACTCCGTACTTATTACTACACTACTAAATTTTACTTCGATCTAGTGTTTGCACAGTACTTATTAATAGTTATGACACGATTACATTATAAATGAGCATACATAAATCTACTAAAGCGAATACTAAAATTTAAAATTAGTAGTTGCAGCATCTGCACTCAGCTGTGCCCAGTGTTCACACTCCACAGTCACTATCATTTTTTGTGGTTTCAGTATGACGTATGCGCCTTTGCATGCAATATATGTATGAAACTCGCAACAATTACATGCACCAACAATGTTTGAAAAAAACAATATTGAATTTGACATTTTTAAATTTTTTAATACCGCAATTTTGTAGCTATTAGGCTATAAACACCAAATTTGTTAACAATGACACATTAACTTTATTTAAAAATGCAAACGATATAAAATTATTAAAATATGCAGATAAAAATAAAAATAATTAGTAAATAATTGTTGACTAATTTGCGAAAGCCCAAAATGCGAATTTTTTATATTTAAAATAATTTAAATTACATGCTGCTCAAACAACTAAATAATACCTGCAGTAATACATGTGTCAAATGTATTTTATATCGTAGGAATTAGGAGAATTATTTTTTAATTTGCGAGTTTAAATTGTGTGCAGTGTAAGTAAAAATTAAATAACTGGAATGCATTATTACCACTTATACCTAATTAAATGTCAATTGTCCCAATCCCCCCAGATCAGCAGCGATTGATCTTAGCCGGAAAGCAACTCGAAGACGACCGAACTCTTTCGGATTACATTACAACATCCAGAAAAAGTCGACTCTTCATCTGGTGCTCCGTCTCCGTGGTGAGGTATAGAGTAGAGTTTAGTAAAGACCCACTTTTATCGACATTAAATTATTGCAATTTTTATCCCGCTTGAGCTCAGTTTCACCAAAAACAGTTATTTCAATTTTCTTGTAATTAAATATATAAAAGTTTTATAGTTCACATTACAAATTTTATTCTCAAGCCCATTATAAATCTACCTAACTTCATGTATATATAAAGATACAGTACATACATACATTACTATTGTAGCACAGTAGCCATCAGCCAGAACACTTATACTTAATTCACTGGGACACCACTGACACCGAAACCTGACACCGTCCCCGCCACTGCCGCCACAGTCCGCCACACCACATCACAGGGTATAAGTATCAGTATATTAATTGATTAACTAAAATTAAACTAATATTACTATTACTATTATTACTAGTAATCATCACTCACTCGTACCACTGACTATTACTTTTATCTTATATCCCGTGTCAGAATAGTGCCAGCTACGGTGTCGGTGTCGGTGTGTGATCAGTGTAATTCATATATTATTATTATCGTATACAATAATACAATATATTTCATCATACTTTTACATACGTTTTGATTTAAGTACCTCTGATATTTTTTTTATGACAGTATGAGTCCAAAACGACATTTACGACATATCGATCACTCTTACACTTTTAGGCTCAAATACCCCACTACGGATATCAAATTTTAGGACTCTATCGGCGGTTTGAGCTTTTTCTGATTTTTGAGCATCGATGAGCTTCAAGAAAAAAAATGACCCCGCCCGTGCCTGCTATGTTTTCGATTTTACTGACCGGAGCTTTGGTCAGTGCGATCGGTCCTACTGGTCACCGGATCCGTGTCTTACACTGATAAAATTATTATTAAACATGAGTACTGTACTGAGTTTGAGTTCCGAATAAATCGAAATAAATGATCTAAAACTAAAGTAGTGGTGTTTTGATGAGCTGGAAAACCTTGTAAATCATGGAAGTAGTACTTAAATGGTCAACCTATTGAACTTTTTAAGTCATATACAAACAAAAGTGTAACATTTAGCTCCTCGGGGTTGTTCCGACTAGCAACCAACTAGATGATAAGTAAGGCAAATATTGCAACAGTGGCTGTACTCAACACTTTCAAGAAATGTAAGATTCGATCTTGGGAAGGAAGGATGAGAATATTTGATGCTGTTGCTGTTCCGTCATTACCATATGCTTCTTTATGGAGACTTCGGTATTTAGACGCGTTAAAGACTGTTCATACAAAATTCTTAAAAATAATATTAAGGCTTCTAAAGAGGACACCTAGGTACATGATAAGATCCGAAACGGGACGAACACACATACAGTGCCATATAACGCACATTACTTTGCAGCTGTGGTTTCGGATCCTATTATTACTTGCAGATAGGCTTGTTCAAAAATGTTATGACAGACTTGTGTCGTAACTAAACCTAAAGAATCTTTCTCTTTATCTAGAATAATCTAGACTCAGTTAAGATGTAATTCTAGCTTTCTTGCGTTTGATAGTTTATACTTCAAATTTAATTCACCAGACTAGATGCAGATATTGTTGTTATAAATAAAATAATACGTTGTTTCATTTTATTGTAGAGTGTAGTAGACATACAAGTGAAATAAGTAACAAAATATCGAAATACCTCCAACCTGATATGAAAGCGTTCAAACTTCATGTCTTGCTTCGTCCCAATTTATGTGATATTATAGCTTGCTTTTTTGTTTATGTAAAAACATCATTAATTAATCTATCAAAACCTATGTAGCGTCGTAGCTACTTTGTTTTTACGCATTGTAACTATAAATATAATGTATATTAATATAATTACTGTATTGATATTCTGTGTAATGGGTGTACCTGAAATCACATCGTATCTTGTAATTAAATTCAATTCAATTCAATTCAATTTATGCAGTCCTAGTCTAATATAATTTTATTTTGACTGCTATCACACCCCAACGACGTATAAATAGCTTGTTACGCCTTATCACAACTACTACGGACGACTTAAAACTGATTCCGCCGTATTGTTTTTCTACAACCTAGTAATTTCCCACTTATGACTATTTAAAATAGTTATATTTTATGTCACATAAATTAAACTAAAATATTGTAATTATACGTCAATACTCAAATAGCTTAAAGCTGTACGGAAATGGCAATGCCTACTAAGTACAAAAGTCCAAAATCACAACAATTAACTATAATTGATGGCTTAATGAATGACTAAATAAACTTTCTACAAGCAGTAATACGCACTAACTACCACATACTCATATTCATCTGCAAAATCATTCAATGTCTTGATTTTAAAAGTTGTAGGAATTTAGATACCAAAGTTGTGGCGCGACATTAAACACCGAAATCTTGTATTCTGGGTCTCACGGCACAAAGTTTAGGTAGTCACTAGGTTATAGTCTTCCACAATTCTTCATATAGCGCCTAACACAAACCCAGGATCCAAGGTCGTAGATGTCTATCACAGCAGCCAGAGGCACTCTGATAAATTAGACACAAAATTTTAGACCAAATTAGGGTAGGGTAGTCGAGATGAGCCAACGTTTTTAGAAGTTAGTTAATTAGAGAACAAAGATAAAACGAAGATTTGCGAGTTGGCTGACCCCATGCGCCCTAGCTGGGAGTGGAACCTACGACTTCTAGAATCTTTACCCTAGATCACCGCCCCAACCAGAGGTGGTGAATCAAAAGAGTCAGTAACTCAACTTGAGATATCCGAAGAGTGCCATTAATTCCTATTTTCAGCTTAAGTGGACGGCACTTATGCTAATGTACAATCTTTACTACTTGGATCAATTGCAATTTAACTTTTCTCTCCCTAGCAATAAAACCATTACTACAACTAACAATTTTTTCTAGAATATAGAAATTAGGGTGCACTTCTTTGCTTTGTGCTTTGGGTAGCGCTGAGGGGGAGAAAAAAAAGTTCTCCTTTAATGCGCTTCCTGTCGTGAAGGAACGTTAAACGAAGTTGAGAGTGAAAGTGAAAGGACCAGGATCTGGAATTGATTATCGTGATTAGTTCTCGGATTTTCTGGTCCTTCTAAGTGATCGCAATGCAGGGTTGTCTACGGGTCTTTGGATGCTTTATTCTGAGCGAAATATAACTAAGCTCAGACAGCCTTGGCACGTCTGGCATCTAACGGTGGATAAAGACAGTGACAATTTTCAGTCTAATCTTGGTTATAGGCTTCATTATTGTTTGGGTTTGGTTCTGTTTGAGGTTGTAAGTAGTTCGGATGGTGCTGGTGGCGGTGTGTGCGGTTAATTCCCTTTAACACCAGGTTGGGTCAAAAATCTGGAGAGGTCTCTCCCATGGCCCTTTCCATGATTTACCTGACCAAAATTAACAGGCACCACTTAAAAGCGGCGGCCTTGAGCTTATCCGGTTTTTGCGATAGAGTGGTGCGACACAAATATAACCAAAACTGCACTGCTGCCAGTACTCGTCCGATCTGTACGCACATCTGTCTCATCCAGGAACCATATTGTTATAAAGGAGCTGTAAGAGGGTTAGGCAGAGCTGACACACTCTTTGCATCTGCATCGCATGAGACTCCGCGCTCATGTATTCTGATGTCGAGAAACGTTAAGGCACAGCTGCTGTCGCAGTTTACTAATAGAGATACTGTTTCCGTTATTACGTGGTGAACCAAGGGTCCGATAGTGTTTGCCTCTGTGTATATGCGGAGGGGAGCATGTGATCCCCTGGTGTAATAATGCGCAAGCTGGTTGAATACTGTGAGATCAACAAACTGCCTCTGATTTTTGGTGCTGACGCCAACGCTCATAACTAGGTCTGGGGCAGTTCTGACACAAATCACAGAGAGGTTGAATTGTTTGAGTATATCTTGGCTACTGACCTATCGGTGGTGAACCAGGGATCTACTCTAACGTTTCCAACGTGGTCTCTAACAGGAGTGAGGTAATTAACATTACCCTGGCTAATAGGCTGGCTGAACCTTGGGTGAATGAGTGGGCTGTGTCAGATGAGGAGTCGGCTTCTGACCACAGATACATTCGCTTTTGGATTTTGGCCGGTCTGCCAGAGGCTGTTCGGTTTTGGAGTATTAGGAAAGTTGCATAGGGTAAATTTACCGAGTGTCTTAGTGAAAGATTTAACCCAGCTCCTGGTAGTCAACTGTCCAGCATTGAGGCGGTGGATGCTGACGCTTTGGCTATCAGGAATGCTATGACAAAATCTCTCGAGTTGGTGTGTCCTTTGAGGGCTGTACGGCGGAGAGCTAGAGTTGCGTCGTGGTAGACTAATGAGTTGACAGCCTTGCGGCATGACGCGGCCTCTCTATTTAAAAGGGTTTGTCGGCATCGACGTGACCCGGTGAGATGGGTTGAGTATAAGTCAGCCCGTAACATCTATATGTCGGCTGTTCGTTGTTCTAAATGAAGGTCATGGACCGAGTTTTGCAGTTGGGTTAGCAAGTTTGGAGATGCAGTCAAGTGTCTTAGAAGTATAGAGGGAAGCGGATGTAGAACACCTGTGTCCGTCTTTGATGAGGTCACCAATGGTCTTACCTCATCGATGGATGAGACACTGGATGTCCTTCTACGGCATGACTTCCCGAGTTGTAACAATAGGCAGTTGTACATTCTAGAGCATGGTTTGTGCTCACTCAGTGCGCATGGCTGCTCTGGGATTGTGACTGAAGATAAAGTGCGAACTGCTGTATATAATTATTTTCCATATTAATCTTCGGGCTCAGACGGTATTTAACCTGTATTAGTACAGAGAAGTTTACCAGTCATTGAGAAGCGGTTAGTTGCTCTGTATTAAGCGTGCTTGGCGCTAGGTACTGTACTGCGGTGTTAGAAAGTGGCTAAGGTAGTTTTTCTACCTAAGCCGGGCAAGGGGATCTACAGCAACTTTTCTGCATGGCGGTCTATTCAGCTTGCACCTGTCTTGCTGAAGGTCTTTGAAAGACTAGTTGACGGGCATATTAGAACTCCTGAGTTGGAGAGTAGGCTTAGGGCAAATAATCAGTTCGCGTACCTGAGGGGCCTCTTTACGGATGCCGCCATTTATAGGGTGGTGGCGTTTGTAGAGAGAGCGCTGGAGTCCGGACAGATGGTTTTGGGTGCCTTTGCTGACATTGAGGGAACATTTAATAATGTTCTGTTTAGTGCAATTGTGGCAGCGCTAGACAGGTTTGGTGTGTGCTACTTGTTGAAGAGATAGATCGACTTGGGACTCAGACATAGGCGGGTAATGTCGGAGGTCAATGGCAGCTCAAGATATCGTGATGTTGAGAGAGGCTGTCCACAGGGTGGTGTTATTTACCACTTTTGTGGAACCTTGTTATGAATAGCCTATTATCAAGGTTCCGGCTGACAGCGTCGTCTACTCTGTCTTAAGGCTACGCGGACGATACTGGAGTGCTTTAAGGTGGCAAGGTGTACCACACACTTGCACATCGGGTTATTTATGGTCTGAATATCGTTGGTGACTGGTGTGTGGAGGTTGGTCTTTGCCTTAACGCCAAGAAGACTGAGTTGATTTTGTTCACCAGGAATACCAGGTTCTTTCCTCCGGCGCTGAGGTACAGAGGCGTGAATCTGGAAATCCGGCGTTTGGTTAGATATCTAGGCGTTACATTGGACAAGCATCTCACGTGGATGCCTCAATGCAAGTCGGTTGTCAGCAAAGCGGGGGTGACTATGGCCCGATGTAAGCGCATGATAGGTCGGAAATGGAAATTGTCACCTAAGGTTGCAAGGTGGGCTTATTCGTCCCTTATTCGACCTGTAATTGGGTATGGGATTGTGGTGTAGGTAGCGGCATTGGAGAAATGCTCGTATGTGATTACGTTGAATAGGGTGCAGCACCAGGCGTGTCTAATGATCACTAGTGCGCCTCGCTCAACGCCAATTGCGGCCATGGAATGCCTTGTTGGACTCATTCCTTTGGATGTATGTCTTAAGGGAGTGGCTGTTAGATCTATGCATAGGCTGAAAAGAAGGGGGTTGTGGATGATCAATCCAATGTTTGGGGGTTTCAGTAGTCATACTGTGATCTGTGAAAAATTGGGCCTTGTTACCCTATTCTACGCAAGCCAGTAGACTGGGCGTATCGGTACCTAGAGTATCGTAGGTTTAGGGTGGAACTTGGGTCGAGGGCTGATTGGGTAAGGGATCTATCCCTGGGTGGGTACGGAATTGTGTGCTATACAGACGGCTCACGTGAGGGTGATAACACTGGCTGCAGAGTTCTTATTGAGGACAGAAGTCTAGGGGGTGCACTTACCATCACGGCTATGTCGGTGTATTTAGGAGCTGATGCCTCTGTGTTCCAGTGCGAGATTTTTGGCATTTATCTGGCAGCTCACTGGCTGCTTGGAAATGAGAACAAATATCTCCTGGTTAGGATATTTAGTGACAGTCAGAGCTCTCTGCGCGCACTATCTAGGCCTTACACTGCCTCCAGTGTGGTGGGTGACTGCCACTCACACCTCAATAGACTCGCGGAGAGAGGATGTGAGGTGAAGCTGGTTTAGATTTCTGCTCATTTGGAGTTCAGGGGTAACGAGGAGGCTGATAGGCTGGCAAAGGCTTCGCATGATGGTAGTTGCAATAGGCAGTTTGGTCCGAGGCCAATTCTACCAGTCCCTATCTCCGCTGTTTATTGCGCTATTGCGGAATGGACCAGGCGTGAGCACTTGAGACAATGGACTGGGTTGCGGAAGTTTAGACAGGCGAAGCTCTGGGTATCGGCACCACTGTACGGTAACGCGTCAATAGTACGATACCCCAGGGAACAGTTAAAATAGTTGGTTGGGTTAGTTACTGGGCATGGGACTTGGGGCAGTCATGGATGGAGGATTGGAGTACTGGACTCACCACGGTGCCGGCACTGCGGAGACGAGGATGATACTCCGATTCATTTCCTGACGTCATGTACAGCCTTCCTATTATTGAGAAACCTCTACCTGGGTGGTTGTGTTATCTCGTTGGAATTGTTAGGTCAAGGGTCAGTGGGTCAGCTAATGGCGTTCTCGTATGCCACTGGCAGACTCATACGCTGATCTGGTGTTTACGTTATCTAGGGGGAGTCTGCAATAGGCCATTTTAAATATGGCCTCGGCGGCGTCAGTCTTGTAAAAGAGACTGGACCCCTGACAATTAGTAATATTATTATTATTTATTATGTAGCACTTATCGGATTCTCAGGTATATACCTATATTCCAGTGCATTTACTGTACCAGCATGTGAATGTAAACAAACATTTCCCCTCGGTATGAACGACACGAAGTCTGAACACTACCTATGGAGCGTTCCCGAAGGAAGTCAGTCACAATGCACAGCTGGTATCTTAAGAACTAATATGTTTATTAAGGATTGTGGCTTAAGTACCGCCGACCTCTATTGCAGTCGATAGATTATCCTCCTCTTCAGGAGCAATGAAATTCTTCCCTTTCGGAGGGCTACAGTGCTAGGTATTTGCACTTGAATGTACTTCGAGACCAAGCCGAAGTGCAGACGAGTACACCCAACCCTGAGTGCCCCACGTATTACATTCCGTATATCGACGCAGCGTGAAAGTAATAGCAGATGCTATGGAATGAAGGGCGCAATGTATGGTCTGCTGAATGGTATTGCAACTATGCTACTGCACGAAGAAATAGCTGTTAGCCTGCGAGGCACAATTAGCACGCCGTCTTCGTCTCTACACACGAATGAACGGAAACGTACACTACTTCCCCTTAGTTGCGCACAAACAGTTCTCACACACCTCCCTCCACCAAGCATTTCCACTACACTAACTTCTGTGCAACAAGATGCAAATACGCTACCGGCTAAGGATTCGCTCAGCGGATCAAAAAGAAACGCCGAGTTTATCGAGGATAGAGAAAATCTCCCCTCGGCCACAGAGCCGGATGACAATTAGTAATAATAATAATAGATAAGTTATTCTTATTCAAAAGAATAACAATTTATTGAGTCATAGAATTAAGCAAGATCAAGAAGAAGACAAAATTAAAAACGTTAGCAGCATAGTAAGTTTGCTGCAAGACTATGAGCAAAAGAAAGCATCAAAAATACTTTATGTTGACAAAGATTTTGATGCAGTCTTCTAATTCGAGTCCGAAAAGAGCGACAAGATACCCGAAAACCTGGGGGTTCTTCAGTATCTCAGGACCGGCTCTACGTGATATTTAGTATGCATGATTAATTAAAGAGATTTATGTAGCAAAGCGTATGAGCGACTGCTTCTAATGCTACATGGGTATGGAGAGTTTCTGGTGCGCTTTCCGAATCTAATTTATGAAACTTAAGTTTAGTTTACAACACTAAATATCTTACGATATGAAATATGCGAATATCACTAAAACAGTATTCAATCACACAAACCACACAATAATTATGGTTATAGGTTTAAAAATTTTATGTATGCCTTTTATTTATTTTAAAGATACTTTAATTTACTGGCACTCGTAAATCAAACTGGAAAGGAAAATATTTTATACTTTTTCAAACAAAATCAATAGGAGACGTTTGCCTTTTCATCGTACAAAACAACAAACAATTATATTTTACCTCGTATGTTATGAACTGAGCCGGCCGGATCTGAGACTTCCTTCGTAAGGGTATTTCTTTGGTGACCGCGTCTTCCCTATTTCTTCGTTTCGTAAAACAGCAATTATTATTTCACTTAGATTTTTAATCTCGCCTCGTCAGCGGCCACATAATTCCTCGTAGGAATGACTTAGGGTCACAAGTGTGCTATTTCCTAACGACTCGCAATAGTGGCGTAAGATTCACTTCCCGTGGAACAGAATCTTTTGTTCTTACTTGCTCGTGGCAAATGGCTCGTAGCCGGAACGGTTTTCTCGTAGGTCCAAGCTGGTGAGTGGTCCCCTACAAACTGGCTGGTCATAGGGTGACGGGATAGAAGATCCAAGTCATCCTATGCCAGTTACTACTAACTATGTATTAGTGCTTCTAGAGCACAACATTTTACTGCAGATCTTTACTCTGTCTGGTGTATTAAAAAGGGGACAGGCGCCGTTTTGTCGTAACTATGTATACGCGTGAAAAGGATAGCGCAGTACAACTACTTACTGCTATTGCCGATCTCAACTAGTAGGATTATTTCTACGTAGTTTTTTCGTCCTTCTTATTTAATAACCAACGATTACAATATACTTTAATCATTATCCATATAAATACAAATATGTTTTTGAGCGTAATAATTGTTATGTCTTAAAACTTTTCTCTTTCAATATCTTAAATAGCATTCAAGTAGCAAAATATCAACCATATTAACTTTATGAACTTCGCCAGGCCTTTTTGAGCAAATTTTAGACCTGCTACAACGATTTCATATTTAAAAATTTAGTAGTAGCTTTATACAAAGTTATCAGGCATAAATTTGATTAAATTTTAGCGCACATATCAAAGCCTTTTCTTGTGAGCCGAAAGGAGCTAAACAATATCTATTTCTATTGAGTTTATTAATAAACCTACACGAAAAATATAAAATTTGATTCTGATTTTATTGTTTCATTACAAATTTAGGACTGTGTGTTAAAATTTTAAAAAACATTAGTTTGCAAAAAGTTAAAATTGTAAGCTCTAAAACGTCAGCCTATGGATTAAGCTTCTTCGTAGAATGCAAATTCAGATTTGGATTTAGCGTAGCTTACTTTGCAATTTTAGCATTAGGATAAGGATTCAGGTTTTTTATAAATTCAGCCTTATATAGCTTCCAGATTCAGATTAAGTCAAGCTGAGCATCTCTGGTTAAAAATGACCTTTAAAGAGTTTTTAAATAAATTTATTCTGATTCAGATAACGATTTGGATTTAACTAGAATAAAATGTTCTGTAAGTTTAATTTTGTAATTTTTATATTCGACTAAGTAATTATTTTAATAATTTTAATACCTGTCTTTGAAGAAATAAACAAGAAAACTATAGTAACGTGCTTTAAATAACCAATAAAAATTATAAAAAACTAACGATTATTAGGTTTATATTAAAGATGCAATCAAAATTAGTACAAATCAACTAGAAAAACATAGATAACAAATTTATTTGTATTCCATGTTTTTACTAAACTCATTATAAATAAGCATAAAATTAAATAATTTAGCTTGTGCTAATTATTTTAAAAGTTGTAAAGCAATCCCTTACATGCCTTAATATGATAAAAAAGCCAATATTCTAAAATTTATGAACTTTAAAAAATGATAAGGTATATGATAACTAATAGTATTTAATTTTAATCTGGAATCATTATTGAAAAGATTAGATTTTATTGATAAAAACAATATTAAATGCAAGTAAAACATCACACAAAAAATTGTATAGAAAAAATATTTATGATACATTTTAAAAGTATACAAGATATCGTAGGAAAAATTTAATTAAAACATTTATAGAAGCTTCTTGTCAGAAACGTTAAAAATTAGATAAAGTAGTAAAGGAAAAAATAACAATTACGAAAACTGTCTCATGATAAAAAACATATTTTCTAATAGTACAGTGTGTTGTTTTTGTATAAAGACGTGAATTAATGATAAATAAAATTATAAAATTAAAAAAACATAAGTTAAAAATTGTACCTTAAACAGAGAAAAAATAATATTATATAACATGTTTGTATACCAAATAGGAAAATCACATTTAAATTTGAAGGTTTATTATTATTTTTACCTGCATCATTGCATCTGTTAGCATTTGATTGAAAAAAGAGGATAATAAAAAGTTTAGAAATTTATTAAAATATTTTAAAGATGAATCTGCTAAAAGTTATGAATTATCAACACAGAAAAGAATGTTTTATTATCAAGTTTTGGACTTATTTAATAAAATACAAAATAGTAATTCTCTAAGCTATGAGAATAATTATGATAACCTAAAATATAAAAATACTTTAAAAGAGGATTGTGGAAAAGGTAAAAATCTATAAAATTATATCAAGAATAAACCCTAAAAAGAATATATATTCAAAGAATAAATAAAAATAAATTTAACTTGTGAAGTTTTAAAAAAAGCTGAATGCTTTAAATCATTTAGAAATTTATCTTCAAAACATTATTTTTGAATCCAGCACCCAATATCACAACTTTTAAATTTTTATGCAGTGATTTGTTAAAAATGACTTGTGAGATTGCTATTATTGTTTCAGAAATATTTATAGGAATAATAAAGAAAGATTATAAATATATATGTGAATATGACTAGACCAAAGAGTCATCATATCTAGCACAAGTTGATGCTTATAATTTGTATAGTGATACTATGTCGTTGAATTACTTGGTATAGTTATATTTGATACACTCTTAAAGTTGATAAGGAATATCTTCAAAGATTGCATGATTCGCATATTGATTATCTGTTTCTTCCTATACATAAAACAGTAAAATATGCAAAAGGATCCTACTATTCAAATATTTAAAAAAAAATCAAGAATATAAAGAATTAAAAAACTTTTGGCTGGTGAAGAAGTTAAAAACTGATAATTCTGAAATTCATTTACTTTATAACATTTTTTAGCATAGATTAGTTATAGAAAAATTCATTGTGATAAAATACAATAAAAGTGCCTGCTTGGAAAAATATATTATTGGAAATACAAAATTAGGGCACAAAAGATAGATTTTTTTAAATATTTCTTTAAACGAATGATAATACATACTGTATTAGATAAATCAATATAAAATATTCTAAATAAAGAAAATGTAAAATTTTTTACTTGTCTACAAAAAGCTATAAAATATGTGAGTTTAATTAGTTTTAATCGTGAAACAATATTTATTGAAGATAAGGTAGTTCCACAAATAAATAAATTATTTAATGAGCCTATATTTGTAGAATTCGATGTATTAAAAATGTTTAAATTTAGGATGTATGGGTATTTGTATAAAATAGTAAAACCTTAAGGAGGTAATAATGTAGAAATAATTCAAACTGATAATAATGGACTAATGCTTCTTTTAAAAACTAATCATTTTTGAAAAGATGTAAAGAATGATATGGAATTGTAGTGTGACACTAGCAATTTAAAAAGAAATATGGCTTACCATTTAAAATTTTTAAAAACATGAGGTTGTTTTAAAATAGAAACTAAAGAAAATATCGTTAGAAGGTTTAAAGGAATAAGATGTAAATCGTTTTTATATTTTATTGAATTATTGTTATCATTTTTATATTGTTTTAAATTAAAAGAAAAAGACAACTTTAATTAAATAAACTTGACACTGTTTCCTAACGAGAATAGTCCAAAGAACTCAGTATACGTAACATAAATTTGTGGAAAATAGATTATGACTGTTAGTTTAATTTTAAAATTGAGAAATTAATCAGCTAAAAGAGAAAAATAGAAATGATGCACGCAGATTTAAACGAATTTTTTCAAAACAGAAATTATTATGTCTTAAAAATTCGGCTTAGGGTACTCGTTAGCATATTGTTCATAGATATAGGATTCAAACTGATAGAAAAATTAAAAATATTGAAATTAAAAATAAATTAAATTTTAAATAAAATAGTCGGAAAAATTACTGTTAAAATTAATGTTTACTTCTAATCAATCGAAAATTAGATTAGCTAATTTTGATAATAAAAGATATATTTTAGATAATAAACTTACTACATTAGCACATAGACATCTTAAAATTAAAGGGAAACGATAGCAATGGCAAAATTTATTTTAAAATTCAAAATGTAAAAAAACCAATTTGTTAAACTGCTAGTTTTTTATTAAAAAAACCTAAAATCATTAAAATTATCAAATGTTTTAAATAAAAGGTCCTAAATCGTAGGTGTGCGAGAACATAAATTTTTAACCTTCTCATTAAAAATGATATCATTGCAAACAAAAAACCTCACGTTGCTTCTTTCGTTTATCAGAAGATATAAAGCATAGTGTCGCTATAATTATTTAACATTTCTGCTTTTTAAATAGAAACAAAACATTTAAAAACTGTTTTTTGCAGTTATTTCTGCCAAAACTACCGTTGTGCGTTTGTTATACAAAGTAAGTATTAAAAATATATACGTCTTTTGTACACAAGAAGAAATTTAATATTTATTCACAACCAGCGTTACTATTACGCTTGCTATTAGGACACAGTATAAACAAAATGCGTTATTCACAATGTTATTATCATTTTTGAAATATAAATTTATTGTCATTACATTTATTAATTCCATCTTCACAAGCTGCTTACAGAGTGCTTGTTCAAAAATAACCTCTATTATAAGTGTCGCGTACTCTATCCGTGGCTGAATTCTAGCGCTTGCGGCCTTAGATGGTGCAACCTCGATGTGTAGTAAACGTAAAACATATAATATTAAGGAAAGTCATAGCGCAACAACAAGCAAATTGCCTCAAAGCCAGAGCAACTTTTAGTTGTGCACTTCGTTTGTACTATTTAAAAATATATAATTAAACTTTAATTTTCGCCTCCTTGTTTTGTTTTATCCTTAAAATTACGTGCACCTCGTATTAAGTAGTTATTGTTGGGACACTCAAAAACATGGTCCACTATATAAGATTAATTTAAATAGGTACATCTGGAGGTTAAAAAAGCAGATAGAAAAAGAGGTCATGCTTTATGGTACACATCTCACCTATAACACGCGTGCTAATAAGAAGAGTTGCTTGGTTAGCGACTAATACTGGGAGCAGCCTAGCGTGATTAAAGTCAGATTTTTAACTGTAGTTGAATTAACGCTTTTGTTGCTAGGGAAATTGCTACTACCCTGACCTAGTAGACAGTGGCTTATTTTCCATTGTATTGGTATACTTGACGTAACTGTGCGGGGTGCGGAGCACAGATACTGTTTATAAACTTGTGAGGTGGTTCTGGCTTGTGCATACACGGGGATGTTCAATATACTGAACCCAAGCTTGCTCAAATAGTTTCAAAACCGACAGGGCATTAACCCTATACCGCAATCTTGAACAGCCGTAATATTCAATTCGATGGCTTTCATTTCTATATCTATCTTCTTTCCTTTGTTAATACTTAAGTAAAGTGATGAGAAGCCCAATGCGGTTTATTTCCATACTCTATCGCCGGTACTTCGAATCATAAAGTAAAATTGAAAAGAGTGAATCAATGAATGTAAAGTCCGAAAGGTTCTATACTTAATCATACATACATACGTATACATACAGTGGCGTATTTGCCTAGTGATTGGGAGGTTTGACAGATTTCAATTACGTTCTCTCTCTTTCCGTTCTTTAATACGTGAGCTGTCCAGAAATGGTAAACTTAAGCCTAATCAGAATCTAAAAGCTGAATTAAGCTGTTTAGAAATTAGAAAGTAGAAGATCTTAGTATTCCGGAAATTATATTTTTAAAAAACAAGGGCTAAAGCCCTTGTTTTTTGGTAGCCTTAACAGTAATATGGGGTATTACTCTTTAATGCTAAAATCGGTATGCAGTGGACGGCGTGGAGCGAGTGTAATTAATTAAATGTAAATAACCTAATAGCCTTAACAGCAAAATTGATCATTTTGAATTTGCCGCCAAATTTTAGCTTCAATTTACATGTTTTAAATTAAAAGAAGCAATTAAGCCGCACAATGTGTTTTTGGTTATTTTATCTACCTTATTTATAATCAACTTCTGTAATACAATATCAAAAATTCAAAATTCCAATTTTTGAATTTCCCGCTAATAAATTTAATATTGCGTTAATTCAAGATTTCGACCGGTCAGTCAATAAAATAACCCTAAAGTGATATATTTTTGGAACGGTAACAATTAGCCAAAGATAATGAACATGGTGTGCACGCACGATTGTTATTAGTTTTTAAATGGTTTTGAAATAACATAATTGCAAATTAAAAAAATTTAACGGATTGTGTCGAGTGATATATCATTGGAAAGCTCTTCAAAAATAAGCAGGGAACTTTTTTTTCGTTTTTTGATTGTGACCCACGCAACACATTTTTGGCGGCATTTAAAAATTAAAAGACCGTTATTTTGAAAACGTTTTGTTATAATGGAGGCGGGTTCCTAAATTTGAATTCTACTGGCGATTAGCTTTCCAATAATATATGGCTCGATGAAATCGGTCCAGTATTGCAGAATTCTCAAAAATCCGGTAAATTATGTAGATAGGTAGGAATAAAAACGGAAGTACGTATGTGTGTTCGTATGTATATTCATGTGTATGTACTCATATACCTATGTATGTACATAGGTCCGTCTGCGTGTTTGTATGTATGTATGAGATGGTTGACTGTAAATTTACTTACACTAACGAATTTGGAAAGTCATGCGTTAGGCTGATTGTCACTAGTGGGAATTTCGCCAGGACTAATTATACAGTTGAATGGGGTATGCGTTTAATTTGAAAAGGAACAAGCAGTATCAATACGTCTAGTTAAGGCTTAAGAATCATATTAAAATGCCTAAAACTTCCCAGTGCAACTTTATACACATTACTGATAAAACTTTTGCTATCGTGAGATTTGTTTTTTTCAAAGTTATCAACCCAAAACTTTGGTGGCGCCATTTGTGTTTTGCCCCTCAATGACCTTGCCGTAACGTATACATAACAGCTTGAAAAAAAATAATAAAATATAATATTCGAATAACTTTTTTTATAGACGACCCATCACCATGTATAAGCTTTATACGTACGTGAATATTATGTGGTTAAAATAAAATAGGTCGCAAAAATGTTTTGTAGTTGTTCCAGATTGTATCTGGAATATCATATTCGATTGACGTCATTTATGGGCGACCCCTTACCACCATGTATAGGTCATATACATGCATACACCACATGTAGTTTGTAATGGGTTAAAAAACTTTTTGAAGTTCCTATAATTAATATTCAGGACGTTTAATGTTAAATCTAAACGTGTAACACATTTAGGGTTGTATATTAATGACTGCATCGGTCAGGTCAAAAGGTCTGTCTGTAAACTAGCATCTAATGTTAACGAAATCAGTTTAGGAAATGGTTACATAATTGAAAAGAGGTTACTAACATGATGATATTTGATGGACGTCGTTAATGGACGATCTCTCACAATGTATAAAGAAAAACTTTGAAGTTGCTTCGTTTAACTACTAATTGTGAAAAAACGTTTAGTGCCATCTCAATCAAATACTATATATCGCCGGTGAATAAGCATTTTTGCCTAAGTCCAGTCCAGAACTAAAAGCATTACTGCCCAAGTCCATTTGTTTCTTAAAAGCACATTTGCCCAAGTCCATGCAAATCCTGTTCAAACCTGCACTGTTCGGTGGACTAGGGCAAACGTGCTTTTAAGAAACGAATGGACTTGGGCAGTAATGCTTTTAGTTCTGGACTGGACTTAGGCAAAAATGCTTCTTCACCGGCGATATAACACGTCCTTTGCATATTCAAATAGGTAATAATATTTCGTATCTAGGTAGAATCCCTGCACTTCGGCTTGGTCTCGAAGTACATTCTCGTGCAAATACGTTGCACTGTAGTCCCCTGAAAGGGAAGTCTAATCACTGCTCCTGAAGAGGAGCATAATCTACCTAGACTGCAACAGAGGTCGGCAGTGGTATAGCCACAATCCAATTATAATACATATTTAGTTCTTAAGATACCAGCTGTGCATTGTGACTGACTTCCTTCGGGACAGTGTAAGACACGGAGCCGGTGACCGGTAGGACCGATCGCACTGACCGAAGCTCCGGTCAGTAAAATCAAAAACAGGCACGCGCGGGCTCATTTTTTTTTTCGAAGCTCATCGATGCTCAAAAAGCACTAAAAGCTCATAGAGCTTTTAGAGTCCTGAAATTTGATATCCGTAGTGGGGTATTTGAGCCCAAAAGTGTAAGAGTGACCGATATGTCGTAAAGGTTGTTTTGGACTCATACTGTCATAAAAAAAATATCAGAGATACTGTGTAATGTAAAAGTATGATGAAATATAAATATATTATATTATTGTATACGATAGTAATAATATATGAATCACACGGGATATAAGATAAAAGTAATAGTCAGCGGTACGAGTGAGTGATGATTACTAGTAATAATAGTAATAGTAATATTTGTTTAATATTAGTTAATTAATTAATTAATATACTGATACCTATACCCTGTGTTGTGGTGTGGCGGACTGTGGCGGCAGTGGCGGGGACGGTGTCAGGTGTCGGTGTCAGTGGTGTCACAGTGAATTAAGTATATGTTTTCTGAATTAATATACTGCTGATACCTATACCCTGTGTTGTGGTGTGGCGGACTGTGGCGGCAATGGCGGGGACGGTGTCAGGTGTCGGTGTCAGTGGTGTCACAGTGAATTAAGTATAAGTTTTCTGGCTGATGGCTACTGTGCTACAGTAGTAATGTATGTACTGTATCTTTATATATACATGAAGTTAGGTTGATTTATTATGGGCTTGAGAATAAAAATTGTAATTTCAACTATAAAACGTCTCTTGAATTTAATTACAAGAAAATAAAAATAACTGTTTTTGGTGAAACTGAGCCCGAGCGGGATAAAAATTGCAATAATTAAATGTCGATAAATGTGAGTCTTTACTAAACTCTACTCTACACCTCACCAAGGAGACAGAGCACCAGATGAAGAGTCGACTCTTTCTAGATGTTGTTACATTTGACACATGTATTAATTACTGTGGGTATTATTTAGTTGTTTGAGCAGCATGTAATTTAAATTATTTTAAATATTAAAAATTCGCATTTTGGGCGAACGTTTAATCACGAATTTCCACCATTAATTAAACCACCGCCAAAGTTGCTAAAGCTAAAGCTTGAGCAAACACCAAAGCCCACACACTAACACTAAAACCTTTTCATTTTTCATAAAATACAATTAAACGTGGAATTTGAATTAATCAACAATTATTTACTAATCATGTTTATTTTTATCTGCGCAATTTTAATTATTTTGAATCGTTTGCATTTTTAAATAAAGTTAATGTGTCATTGTTAACAAATTTGGTGTTAATGGCTTAATAGCTACAAAATTGCGGTATTAAAAAATTAAAAAATGTCAAATTCAATATTTTATTTTTTAAGCATTGTTGGTGCATTTGAATGTTGCAAGTTGCATACATATATTGCATGCAAAGGCGCATAATTCATACTGAAACCGAAAAAATGATAATGACTGTGGAGTGCGAACACCACGGAGACGGAGCACCAGATGAAGAGTCGACTCTTTCTGGATGTTGTAATCCGAAAGAGTTCGGCCGTCTTCGAGTTGCTTCCCGGCGAAGATCAATCGCTGCTGATCTGGGGGGATCCCTTCTTTATCCTTGATCTTGGCCTTCACGTTGTCGATGGTATCGGAGGGCTCTACTGTCTCTACTTCTAAAGTTATGGTTACACAGTGCTTAATGCTGTGCAGGAGAGAAGTAGAGAGTAGAGATTACTGTACATTACTGCACATTTTTCATTTCATGATAGTGTTAGTTTTGTGCGAAGTTCAAATTCAAAATAAATTGGAATGTAGAAAGAAAAAGTTTTGTAAAACTTTCTAGTTTGCAATTATAGTAAAGCATAGCAGAACATTTTAAGTATAGTATTTTAAATATCTAGAATCCAGAATGTTATTAACTAGATATTAATATTTTAATATTGACAGCTGACAGTTGGTATTTAGGTTTACACTGTGCAGTGAATAGTAATCTTAAATATGTGAATAAATACCATTCTTAAGTGCAAACTAATCCGCAGAGTTTATATATCATAGACTATCGACAAGACCAACTGACTGAGCACATGCACAACAGTCACAGTACAGTCAACATTTATTGTCACTAAACGATTCAAACGACCTAACTGCTTGTAGTTCACAAGTTTATAACGTTGAAACACTGGAAACTGGACTTTACTAATATCTGGGTTCGGTGGAAAGTGAAAAGTTATTTTCGTACTGTTTTCACATTTTATTTTGTAACAGTCAGTGTCAGTACTGTCAGTTGTCAGTTAAAAAAAGTAAAATTCAACAGAAGTCAGGCCAGAACTGAAAAATAAAAGGTGCAAGCTGTGAACAAACAGAAACTGAAATGAGTTGCAACTCCAATAACGACCTGCCACTAAATTTGTGCATGAAAGATGGACCACAAATTAATACTAAAGAAAGCCAGAGTCAAAGTCAAGTTCCATCCTTTTCTTTAGTTTCAGCTTCTGAAGAAACAGCTCCCGGTGGTACTACAGATGGACCATACAGAGCCGTACTAAAAACTAAGCGATGCCTCCTTATTAGCATAGCTGCATCGGATGAAAATGGTGAGGCAGCAGACTTGGACCTTGACCTAGAGGAAATAAATAAGCGGTTGACCATTCGCACCAATTCGGGTACTTTTACGGGTGCACCTGCTGCTAATGCTGATTCTAATTCTAGCTCTGCATCCACACAAAAGAAAGGTACGTATTGTCTAGATACAAAGTCAAGATACCTGGGCAAGGTGTCAAAACAGTTTTATATGCATGCAATCAAATGCAAGAGGCAGGGTTTGGACACCATTGATCAATAAACATAAAGATAACCATACACGAACAAGCAACCAGGGTATAAATTTTAATAAAATAATAAGTGCAATAATATCAAAATTATTTTATCCTTGCTTTATTCTATTTCATTCTTACAGAATTTTTAGGAGGGCTAATAAGAACTGGAGATAATAACAAGGTAGAAATAAACATACACGTCACCAAACCCTTGTGCCCAGACTGCAACTGCTATCAGAATTTCAGCGATGGCCAAGATTATTATTCTCAATTCACAAATCAAGAAGATGTAGATGCTGAATTATATTTTCCAAATTACGAAGCTACAAACAATGACCAAGTAAAAAATGATGCAGGTGTTGGGGAAAAAGTCAGAAGGAATTCAACTGATACGAGAGAGTTTAGCTCCAGTCAAAGTAGTCAGAGTCAGACGCAGACTGACAAATCTCATAATCAGGAGAAACCGGCAGACCAGATTCATCGCCGTCGCCAAATAGGTAGTAAGAACAGCACTGTAGCTGAAACTAAAACTGCTCGTCAAGAAGATATGGATCAAAATCTTATTCAAAATGTTGGTACAAAAGCAACATCCGTTACTACAGCATTCAAACAATACCGGTCATCTTCAGTTCCTTATGTTCGTTCTGCCGGTGTAGCTTTGACTGGGGACGCTAGTAAGGCTGGTGTTGGTTTGCCAGTGTCAAAACATAAACGCACTTCAGTTAACAACAGTGACGAAAATATTGAAGAGGTGGATTGCGATGGTTCTGAAGATCCAGATATGCATAACCAATTACCAGCTGACCAGGCTGACCTAGTTGCCACAGATAAGAATCATCAAGCAAAACGAATTAAAATGTCCAAAACTCGTGTATGCGCTGGAAGAAAAAATCCAGAGGTACGTGTATCTAATTGTCAAATTCACCCAAATTTTGAGCGAGCAAAACTTCTTGAAGCTATTAAAAAGAGATCTCAAAATCAAAATCATGTTGAAATCCCTTCTTATCCATCAACATCAAAAGAAGGCTCTAACAACAAAGCTTCTTAATTTGTTTGTTCACCAAAACATGCAAACGTCAACGAAGACCAGGGTGAAGACAAAAACGATGAAATGGAAGAAGATGTCAACGACGAAAACACGAGTGACAGTGACAGTGACGCTTTCACACTTAAACCAATGCCTGCAACGCGAAAGGGTCCAAAGGGTTGTAATTATCTTCGCAATGAGGAATATCTTAAAATTTACCGAACTACAACAAACAAACAAACCAAACTATTTGGTAAGACTTGTGTTTATAGATTACTCTAACATGTATTGCAACTAAATGCTGCATATTTTTGTAGACGGTAGATTATTTTTAACTTCTTCAAATATTGTGTTTCAACTAAAATACGCCAAAGAGCAAATGTAGGTTGCTTGTTGCTTAAAGTTTACAGGCACATTATTTATAGTTATATGCAACTATTAAAAAGAAATACCTGCCTAATTATGTATTTAATAAATTTCTCAAAATTTTTTGATATTGTAGATTACTACTGCATTAAACCAAACTGCACTTTTCCGGCCAAGGGATCTGTCACTGTGTTCACAAAATTACGCATGCACTTCAAAGAGCACCTGCAACCACATCTGTTTCGGTGCACATTATGTGGAAGAGCCTATCGGTACACGTTTAGCCTTCGCAGGCATATGCGTGATATCCATTTATCTAAGAAAGAGAAGACGGCACAAACATCGACTGCCAAAAAATTTAAGAAAAATTAATGCTATGCGTAACATCAGTGAAAACTAGTTGATGAATTATATTATTTATTTACTAAACTATAAAGGTGTTGATTTAAATATTAAACAATATTTATAGTAAACTTTTAGTTATTATGGTTGTGCTGAGTGCTGTGTAAGGTAAACGTTTGCTGGTTTACCTACTATTAAAATTAAATGTTGTAGATTTAGATTATAGAGTTAAAATACGATTTAATGGATTAAATAGACGGAAAGTGTTTCAACTCTGGGCATGCTTGATGTTCCTGTCATTATCACACTATCTATCAGACTCTATCATCCCCCTAATTTACGAAGATCTGCATACCTCCACGAAGACGGAGCACCAGATGAAGGGTGGACTCCTTCTAAATGTTGTAGTCAAAGAGAGTTCGGCCATCCTCGAGTTGTCGAGTTGTTTTCCAGTTCCAGCGAAGATCAATCGCTGCTGATCTGGAAGTTCTGCAAATGCAAAGAATTCATATTCACTTTTAAGTTTTACGACAGAACGTAGCATATTTCAACTTTAAAATTGAAACATTTATGTAATTTAATATAAAGGCAGTTTTCTGAGATTGACTTATTTAAATAAGGAAATGTAGCTTACCCTTACCTTGGATTTTTGCTTTCACATTTTTGATTGTGTCAGAAGGTCTGAGAAGGCTCCACCTCGAGAGTGATCGTCTTCTCAGTCTTTACGAATATTTGCATACTTCCTTGAAGACAGAGCACTAAATGAAGGGTAGACTCCTTCTAGATATTGTAGTCTGGATTTTGGCTTTAACATTTTCAATAGAATCTATAGTTTTAACTTGCTGAGTAATTTTTTCGCCCGTGAGGGTTTTCACAAAGATCTGCATACCTCCACGAAGACGGAGCACCAGATGATGGGTGGGTTTCTTCTAAGTGTTGTAGTCAGAGAGAGTGCGGCCATCCTCGAGTTGCTTTACAGCAAAAATTAGACGTTGCTGGTCTGGAGGAATTCCCTCTGCAAAAATAAAATCAAAAATATAAGTAAATGTTCGCATCCAAATTGGGAGGAAAGGAATATAGTTCCGGTTCAGCAAATTTAATAATTAGGTACAATTTTGTATTTTTTTACTTTTATGTTGGATTTTGGCTTTAAATTTGTCAATAGAATCTAAAGGTTCAACTTCCAGAGCAATTGTGTTGCCCGTAAGGGTCTTCACGAAGATCTGCATACCTGCACGAAGACGGAGCACCAGATGAAGGGCGGACTCCTTCTAAATATTTCAATGTTGTAGTCAGAGAGAGTTCAGCCATGCCATCCTCCCTCGAGTTCTCACATGTACTTGTACTCTGACTGACTGTGACTTTGGTGGGTTGGTTGGATTAGGTAGGTACTGTAGGTAGGTGTGTAAACACAATGTTACTATTTTTGTTTAAGTGCAACAATTGAACTAATAAATTATATAGGTGTTTTTTGCCTTCTTACAAAAATAAGGCACACCAGCCCAGTAGTGCCACAGCTTGACTCCATCTGATGCTGTGGCTGGCTGGGTTTTCCTCCCACGATCTCGACCTTAAGCCTTACTTTAGCCTTGTAGCCCCGGCCAGTGGATTCTCCCAGATCAGTAACGTCGAGCTTCCTAGTTCACGACGTTCCTGGGGCCTGGGATCGATCCTGCCGACTGGTAATGGGGACAGTCGTGTCGGCCCTTGGGAAAGAACTCGCTTCCGCTTTCCCCCTGGCCTTGGCAACAGCCTGGTCAATGGCTACAGGCTAATTAACTTTTTGCTGGTCGTTAAACCACTGGACTGCGTGTCCATGTGTGATACATGGGGCTATGAAAACCGTATATAAGAAAGTGATCGTCTTCCCAGTCAGAGTTTTCACGAATATTTGCATCCCACCACGAAGACGGAGGACCAAGTGCAGGGTAGACTCTTTACTTTTTCTGGATGTTATAATCGGACTGAGCTTGTCGATCTTCAAGCTGGTGTGGCAGACTGTGGCGGCATTGAAAGGGACGGTGTCAGGTGTCGGTGTCAGTGGTGTCACAGTGAATTAAGTATAAGTGTTCTGGCTGATGGCTACTGTGCGGCAGTACTACGGACCACGGACAAACTGAACACTGACCTTTGAACTAAGTTGTGTACTTCTTAATATTAAACGTAGTTAAATATTATAATCATTAAAAAATTATAACTAAATGCGAATAATGCTAAATAATGCTAGAATTTCGTAAACTCAATAATTTTATAATTAATACGATATAAAATTCATTTTATTTAATATTTGCTTTAGTGTTAAAGCCATATGAATGATGTTTGCTAAAACTTCAATGTCTTTAATCTATGAATAATTCATTCAATTATAATATATTAATTTTAAATATACGATCTTAACTATAACAACCATAACATAACAGTCGTCGACGTATTTGACTGTCGAATTATAACTATAATTTATAGTTATAATAAGCGGTAATTTGTAATAACGCATAACACACTGTTATAAAACAATAAATACTAAAACTGCTTCAGTCTTATGTTTACAAAATAAATTCGTTTTTAGTATTGGCATTCTTGACATTGATTACTGATTGAATGATTGAATATTAAAAGATAAAATATTACACAGTCTCAGATACAGATACGTATATACTAAAGACCAACGCTAGCTAAGATAAATAAATCAATGATAAGATAAATTGATTATTGATTAAATAATTAAATATTACTATGCGTGCTAGTAAAGTAAAAGTAGTAAACAAATAATATGGCTTAAAACAAAACACAGGAACTGACAAATACGACACGAGCAAAATCATAAGATAAATCAGTGCTTAAACCTGATGATATTTGAGCCGAGCTGAAACTAGTTTTCTTTTTTTTTATTCTTATTAATCATTTTTCTGTACTTGAAAGCTTGCAAATTCCTTTTATGCGTTACCGATTTCTTGTGACGCTCCACAGTAGATACATTTAGGAAACATTTGCCGCACAATTTGCAAGTAAAGTTGCCAGGATTTTGATGAACACGGATATGGTCCTTCAATTTTCGGATACGTGAAGTAGAATCTTGATTCTTTTCGTGGCATATTTTGCATTCGTATACTGAAAAAGTAATAAAAATCGAGATCAAGGTCAATAAACAAAAACAAGTTTACTTTATCAATGAAGATAAATGTATGTTTTTGTTGTTACACTAATAATAATAATCAGCATATAAAATATAGTAAACATTTTAATTTAGCCAACGGGATTTGGCATGAGCTTAAGCTAAATAAACATTTTTTTGCAAATATAGTTGTGCTGAATCAAAATTCAAACTTACTTTTTTTATCACCTTCGTAACTTATCCAGTAATAATATTCATAGAATGCGTCACCTCGCAGTGCTTCTTGTGTATCGGCAGGGGCAGCTGCAGCTGCAGCTGCAGATTCGACTCCAAAATCCAATGCTTTATTTGGATTTATGTCCTGCTTGTTATGCTGATGGAGCCGAGACTGAGACTGGGACTGCGTGCGCTTGACCACCTTGACCTTATATATTTTTGAACTGTCAGGCTGAACACGAGAGTGAGAACCAGTGACAACGGAATTAGGTAGTCTGAAAATTTCCACTACGGGTTGCGACCCCCTTGTGTCTGTGTGTAAATCCAAATCCAAATTGTGCACATTATCAACAGCATCGTCATTTATGGCATTTGTCATGACTTCATCCGCTTCGTCGTTTGAATTCGACTCAACTGCAGTATCATCTTCTACTTCTGCTGGTGATGCAGCTGTTGCTGTCGACGATGTGGAAGCACTTGAAATTTTATATTTCAGATTTTTCTTCGATTTTAACTTGGAAATCCTAAATTTTAGTTTCAACTGCTGAGATTTACAAACGTATTTTTTTGTAGCAGCTGTTTGTTTACTTTTTTTTGTTGCTGACCTCTTCAAAGATCGAAGAGTTTTTGGTGTCGTAGCTGACTTTCCTTGTGATTGTAATTGCTTTCGGATTAGCCTGTACAGTTTTGCCTGGTTTTTCTGTTTTTGCTTTGTTCTCCCTTCCAAGTAGTCTGGATTCCGGTCTTCAGATATGGTTTTCAAAAATGCTTGCAGCCGCATAGCCTCTGCTTCTTCTTCGGCTTTTCCTGTGCACTGTTTGTACCTGTAGTCATATTTTTTGAGAAGCTGTTGAATACCTTGGCTAAGACCTTGACCTGGATTGTGCTCTGCCAGCTCTGCCATAGAGTTTGAAATTTGCACTTCGTTTGAGGGCTTTAAAGATGAGGCTGAGGGCAACAACTCCACTTTCATAGCTGAACTTTCGTCCAAGTCCAAAGTATAAAATTCATCGCATTGTGAAGCAACGGAAGCGAATCTGGCAGGGAATTGGGCAGAAATGCCACCAGCTTCAACTTGAAGAACTGGAATTGGAATTTGGGGTATTTCGAGTATTTCCTCTTCTGTAGCATTTGGTTCTGCTGTCTCAGCCTTCTTGACACTATCACTTTCAATTATATTATCAGATGGCTGATTAGTGCTTGCTCCAAGTTTCAACCTGCTACAGCTACAAATAACTTAAGTTATGTGAACGTGTACATTACAGTTGTTTCCAAGTGTAATCATCCCAGGGATTCCATCTAGAAAGTAGAAAGAAATTAATTAAACCAATTTCATAGTACAAGAGTAAAAGTACACGCACGCACGCAAGAAAATTTATAATTTTTGAAATTGCAATCTTAAAAATTTTCAAATCTATCTTACCGTTGACTCTTTGTACATTATCAGACCGAGTAATGGTGGTCGTCCTCGTAGTCATTGTTGTTGAAGTTGGATTTGAATCTGCGTTCGTTATATTCTCCATTCCAGATAAGTTTTTAAGTCCTGAGAAAGTCAGAGAGAGTGAGAGAGTGAGAACAAATATTCACAAATCAGACAAATCTGCAACAATTATCAAGAATAACAATAGAACATCAAATACTCTGAAACCGATTTAAATTATGTTAGGTTTTGTTCTTTCATTTATTATTGAAAGGTTAAACACCCTTCTTGCCCTATTGGCGTTTTATAGTTGAATCACTTTTGAACTTACACTAAAGGTTGTCACTTTAAATTAGTTTAAATACTGTAATTAATAAATTCGATTCTGAAATTAATATGTAGTGTTTAAAAATATTTTGAATTCTGATAGTTGTGTAAAATCTAAAATTCCACCAAAGACTATGTGATTCTGATTACAGTTCGAGTGAGCTTTTTGGTGTTTTATAGTATAACAGTATGGTGTTCAGTCCATTATTCAAATAATGGTTTAATGATAAATATATTTTTTCTTTCTTACCATTTAAAACTTCTGTAACGTTAGTAACGCGTATGTTTACGTATCTTGTTGTTTTTGTTTTTGTTGTTTGGAGCCTAGGGTACTGACGCTACTGACTACTGACCGGTACTGAGGTACTGTCAACTGTTGAGTGAGTACTGTAGTAGTGTAGTTTGTTTTTCGCTGTAATACGTAAATAAATCACACACCACTTATACCAATACCAGTGGCTGTGCCTGTGCCTGTGCTGTGAGTACTAGCTACTACAAACACTATAAACAAAAACAGACACAGACCAGACTATCAGACAACAGGTTCTCAATTTAAATGCTGCGCGCACACTTAAGTAATGAATGCACGTGATTTTGGTGCTGCAAATTAGCTGATTAGTTTAATAGCATCTATTTATAGCATTGCAGTAGGTACTATTTATTAATAAACACTATATGTTCTTGAGGTTGAATTCTAGATTTTTAAGGGAAAGGAAAAGTTTTGTGTATGTGCTATGTGGTGGGCTATGGGCGTAAGCTAAACAAAATCGAAAATCGTAATCTCTGCACACTTTAACTCAGTACTTATCTTATAGAAAGAAGATAGAAACCGTGGTGTGCTTGTGCAGTATGTTTGAACACAAAAACTATTGTATCTTTTAGTTTCCACTGGACTGAAATCATGAGTTACAAATTGAGTGGATTTTTAATTTATTTTAATAATTAAATTTGTACGTTGTTATGGTTTAATACAAGTTCAGTTTAAATGTTTAAAGCGAGGATAAAATTTAATTTGTCCTGGCGTATTGTTTGTATTTCGAATTGTGAAGCAATAATCATTAGTGTTATTACTGTGACACCACTAAAATGTCTCAGTCAGCAAATTCCTCAATTTTAAATCTAACAAACAATTCTGACAGTTCAGAAATCTCGAATGTTTCACAAATAACAGGTTTTGATGCTTTTGATCTATACCGTAGCTTAGAAAACATAGAGATAATGCCAGGAATAGAAGAGATTGACAACCAAACTACTTTAAATAATTAAATTGGTGTTCAAGCACAGAAGACATTAGTTAATAATAATGCACCAGCACCAGAACCTGAACTAGAACAAGACATGAGCAATATTGCTCTTTATGGTAGTTGTTGTCAAGATAAATATAATTCTAGTGAATTTGAAGATTTTTCACCAGAACCAAACGTTAATTTTGCTCATGCGGATTTTGAAAAGTTACGCAACAAGAACAATATGAAAGGATCCACAACTAAAGTTAAAAAGATTTCGAAAACTTCAGAGTTACGAACTTCCACTCCCACTCCCACACCCACACCCATGCCAACATCTAAGTTAAAAACAAAAAAACTATTGACCTCTTCTTTTTATGTTGCTATTCCCACAACTTCAGTGGCAGGTTCAGCAGGTTTAAGTTGTTTAAGTACGGATATGGGAATTCAAAATAGAAAACAAAACAATTTGTTAACCAACATTACTATTTCGTCCACAAATACTAACAGTGCAAACATAAGTCTTGAAATTCCACTTCCAAACCCAGATGCTTCATTGACGCGTACATTAAATGGTGGTGCTAACTATATGCAAGGTATTTTTATTTTTTATTTCCTAAATGTTTAGTGCTATTGCTATTATTGAATTGGCTATACGTGATAACATGATGCGATACATATGATGTATGCGATGATGCAAATGGCAAGCTGCAATGACTAACTGAATATACGACTATATTGCTTTTACCGCTACAATAATTAAAATTCAAACTTTTATACAATTACTTATGACTTATGATTCTTTTTCAATAATTGTAATAAAACATGAAAATAATATTATTTAAATAATTTTATGATGCAAATTGAAATTATAATGCTATTATTTTGTTTTGTTTTCACCTTTTCACAGGATTTTCAGGATTAGGGACTGGACTATTTACAATAGGAAAACACAGCACAGTAAACATTTACGTGAATAAGTGTGTAAACTGCAGGGGAAAAAATGACTGTGAAGAAGAAACACCGCACGTCAATGTAATTAAATCTGCGCCTAAACGGCTTGAAACTGAACAACAATCAACAATTCCCACCAATACAAATTTCACGACTGATATTCATAACTGTAGTAATAGCCAAGAGACTGTAACTGTACCTGTAACTACAGCTCTTGTAGCGCCTGTAGCAGAAGCAGAACAACTACCATTAGTGCCATTGTCATTACCGATGTCAACGGCTACATGTAAAAACAATTCATCTGCTAATGCTGTGCTGTGTCCAAGTTCACCATTCAGTGACAATAATTTAATTGTGAACCCAACAATTGTCCGTGAAGCAAGATTTAACCCCTACTTACCTTCCAACTCCAACGCACATGTTTCAAGATCGATGGAAGAACAAAATCAAGACCTTTTAGAACAAGAGATTGTTGTTGGTACTGTTGGTCGATGTGAAGATATTTTGCTACCCAACTGTGTTCAAGAAGCACATTATCCGGATAATTTAAGTTTAAAGAACCATTCGTTATCTTCTTATTCTACACACCTTAATTTATCACTTCCGTTGTCTCCCAGTTCAATAGGTTTACCTTTATTGTCTTTATCTACGTCAGTAAAGCGAAAAGGTCGCGGTCGACCTCCTAAGCACGCAAGGCATCCAGATTCAACTTCGACTTCTTCAGCAACAACAAATATGCAGTTTCAAGAGATTTGTGAATTTCAAAAAAAGTGTTCCAGCAAAGCATTGAACACAATGAACTCAAAAATCGATAATCATTCATTCAACATTCTAACAAGTAGAAGTAGTATGATGAAAGATTCCACATTTTCAGTGTTCAAAGGGAGAGGTAGACCAAAAAAACATAAAGATTTAGGTACGGATTCAGTAATGCCGCCTACGCCTACATCAACAACATCAACATCAAATCAAAAAGAAGTGTCAATTCAAAACGTCAGAGGTAGTAACACTAAATTAAGATTATTATCACGTCATCGCAAAAGCAAAAGAATATTCAGGGAAGAAAGTGAAGACACACCAAATAACAAAAATGCGTCAGAAAAAAAACGAAAACTTTCTTCTTCCCCAAATTCTTCCTGCAAAATAACAAAACGCAAATGCGTTTTAGCTGATTCGGATTTAGATAGAACCAAAACAGGTTTATTGCCTGTTGAAAAATGTACCAACCTTGATACAAATCACCGAATGCCAGTTTTGCAACCAGTGAGTCTCCTTATTGACAGTTGTGGCAATAAGAAGAATCCAGAGTCGGAATATTGCATCGAAGCCACTGAAAGTTTGCCACGAATTACGCTACAAAACTACGAGGAGAAGTTGTTCCGCCCTGTTGTAAAATCATTTATGAGTAAAACAAAATCTGAAAGTGGAGAAACAAGACTAATAAAATTGGATAAACTTAGTAGGTTTATATTTTAAATTCCAAATAATTTTGCTATTAACTAACCGTAATAAATTTAAAAATAATTATGAAACAGTCGTTTAGGTGTAAGTGTGTAAGTAGGTAGGTATTACATGCACTCTCGTAGAGGCACAAAGCCTAGGGGAGGATGTTTAGGTATATTTAAATGTAACAGAATTAACATTCGATTAATTGATTGAATTATTTAAAATTTTAATTTGTTGGTCATTGTTTCTTTCTTTTTTGCAGTGCGTGTATGTACCAGGTGCGAGTTTGAGACAGAATCAAGTACGACTAATAAGAGAAAGTGGAACGATCATTTTTTGCAACACTGTGTACCTGAAATTTTTGTATGTAAAGTTTGCAGACGAAGATACCTTAATAAATGTTCTTTAGATAGGCATTATGGACTGTCAAATCATAATTATATGCAGTCCATTGGGTCAATAAGGACTAGGACCGGAATCTGTGATGTTAGTCATGTTAATTCCACACTTCCAAAACTGGAACCTAATCCGAAGCCTCTGAAGGTGACGTTGAGGTTCAATCTGAAGAAAAAGCTGGCAAAAAAACAAAAATCACGTAGTAATAAATAAATATGGTTTGTTTCAAAAAGAAACACATTTCAATTTTAATGTAATAATATTGCTATTTGCGTTTCATTTTTTATTGTTTTTTGTTTCATTTAATTTAGTCATTTAGTTTAATATGTTTTAAAACTACTTCTTTCTTGAAACTTTGAAATTATTGAAATCAATTTATATAATATTTTGAGGTATTTATTTGGCATAGTTAATAAATGTATGATTATCTTACACCTATACAAAGTATTTTAATATTTTAAAGCAGTATTGCACATGCACCACGACGACGCTGGCGACCACGGTGACTTTTATTATCTATGTACATTATATTATTTCATACTGCGCATACTGTCACTGTCGGAAGTACCGGAAGTTGCACATGCACTAATAGGCAGTAGGTTATGTCTTGGTTTTTGTACTAAGCACCTAATTCTAATTACTATTAATAAGATTTATAAGATTAAATAGTTGAATTGATCAAACAGAATTAAACTTCTATACTCTATACTATGCGATACAATTAGATACGTAATATCAGCGACATGAATCATAAAATAACAGTAACGAAGCAACTTTCGCTAGAGTTGCTGAGCAAACACCGACCACTAATACTAACACTAAAACTAAAAGCTGCAGGGTTAATGATTAAAGATACCACAGATAAACTGCCAACGTCAACGTCAACTGTCACTGGTGTCACTGGTCTAGTGGTGTTACTATTACTGATAATCATACAGGAATGCAGGGAGTGGCAAGTGGCAAAAGCAAACAAGCTAACACACTACTTTTATTATTTGAGAGCAAATGGCAAATCAGGTCAATGTTTATTGTTTATTAGACGAACCAACCGTGACTTGTTTTAGTTTGTAATATTAAAAATTAATTAAAGTAAATATTACATACCACTTCAAATATTCAAATTGCAAATCAAGAATAAAGTAATACTAATATAACTGTAGGACATATACGGCTAAGCTAAAACAGCCTGCTACGGATTTGAGAAATCTTAATTTGTCAAAGTACTAATAATAATAAAAGTTAATAAACAAACAATCAAAATGGAAGTTGGAACTGTTAGCAGGGAAGAAACTTGTGGTAATGTTGAAACAGTAGGACCCATGGAAGCCGTGGATGGAACACAAACAATTTTGAAGTCTACAGCAGCAGGAAGTGCTAAGTTACAATTAGCAATTAACACATCACATTTTCATTTTGAAGGTGTAGTACATGCAGGTGCAAAATCACGATTTTATGACCCAGACCCAGACCTCAAAACAAAGACGATTGGGCCGAACACCAACAAAACAGATGTATATCAAAAACGTCACATTCTACTCTCTTCCTCTTTGAGCTCTGCAACAACATCGGCTTCAAAAGGAATTCAAAATAACAGTGGTAAAGAATTCTTACTACAACATCAACAACCCTTATTATTGGTAATGGTTCCAGAGTCCAAAGCCCACCCCCACCTCACAAATGAAGAACTACAACTTGGACCTGAGAATAAAAAGCAAACGCAATTTGATTTAATCCGGTCTCAGTCTCGGATAATTCCAGCTTCAGCGCCTTCAGCGTCAATTTTAACGTCAAATTCTAACCAAAATCTTTCAAATAAATCAACCTCTACTTCATGTGCATCTAGCAACGCTGAAAATAGCTTTGCAATTAGCTTTGACGAATCAAGAGGGCAAGGGGCAATATCTTCGATTTTACCAGATGTACCTCTAATAATCTCTAGTTCACGTTCACAACTAGAAGATAATCTTGACTTTCCAGTTGCAGTTGACTTTCCATCTAAAAATGATGCAGAAAATAAAACCCCTGATTTCAACGGTGCAGTTCCGTCAGTTGCGTGTCTTCCAAAACAGACCCGTCAAATTGACCTTGACCTTATTGAACTAGGACACGCAAATACTAGAGCTCCAGAAAATATTGCAAAAAAAGGTGCCACTGACACCAACAGTGCTAAAACTGGCAGTAGCAGTAGTACCTCAAATGGCGCCAATGAGTTTGGAATTCCTAATGCCAAGAATCAACAAGGTAAAAATTTTGAAATTTTATTATGAATAATAATTTAATCAGTTGTGTGTCTTCCAAAACAGACCCGTCAAATTGACCTTGACCTTATTGAACTAGGACACGCAAATACTAGAGCTCCAGAAAATATTGCAAAAAAAGGTGCCACTGACACCAACAGTGCTAAAACTGGCAGTAGCAGTAGTACCTCAAATGGCGCCAATGAGTTTAGAATTCCTTATGCCAAGAATCAACAAGGTAAAAATTTTGAAATTTTATTATGAATAATAATTTAATCAGTTGTTGTTTACATTAATTTGTATTATTTCCAATTTCCACTGATAATTAGGTAAATTATGTCACAACACTGACAAAATTGTTTTACTTCAACCTTCATCAGAAGGTGTTCAATTTTCATAATTAGGAAATAGAACACAAACTGGTGGTCATGTACAATTGTTAAATTAAAGAAGGCTTAATTGAAAATATGTTTTTTTTTGTAGGTTTGCTTGCTGGATTAATTACAACAGCAGGAAAAAATAACACAGTAAATATTTATGTGACCCAATGTTTTAACTGCCATGGAGAGTGCGTTCGTCAGCGAATTTCAGTAGTGACTGAGCAGCCTTTAAAAATAAATCCAGAAATTTTAAAGACTACTCCTCAACCAATAGGCTCAGGCTTTTCAGTTTCTTCTATTTCTAATAATACTAATTCTACACAAGACAAATTAGATGCAAACGCGGATATAAGTAGGTCCCGGTCCAGGATTACATCTTTACTAGCCGGACCAGAACCGGAAACTGAATTAGAATCAAATCACTTTGACGATCAGTTTTTAACCAATACAACAGCAACAGTAGGTGTCACTAGACAACAACCTGAACAACCAACTTTGATCCCCGATGATAATAATTCACATATTCCCAGTCCAAACACCACACCAAATGAACGTAAACGCCGTCGTCACCGGCCGATTATCAATAAGAAGCGCCGAGCAGGAGTAAAGAAGCAGAAGCATCCTAATCAGAACGAATTGAAGTTGAAATTAAAATATACTCCTGCCCCTTTGACTTTCGCATCACCTACTTCATCCACATCGGCAAATGAAAATGATTTACACCAAGCCCAAGCCCAGCAGGGCGACTTTACTGGTACTGGCACTGGCATGACGACGACGACCACGACTGATTCTGACGCTTGTCGTAATTTTGAAGTCGGGAATCCTAAAAATTATAGAGATTTATTCTGGACCGCTACTAGCGAAGATAAAACGTCAATGAGTAAGTTAAAGTTGAAACACTTTTATTTTTTAATTTTTATTTCTATTATCTATTGCTCATGGACTCATGGCTCATATTGTTGCTGTAACACTGTAGCTGTACTTAATGGCTTGATTCTGAAGCGTAGAACAAGTAACAAGTCGTGCGTATGTTTTTTTGTACTTAAATGATGAGTATAGCTAGTATAGAAATTGCAATTAAAAATATAATATACAGAACGTTTGTATTTAATTTTCAATTTCAATATTGTATTTGTCATTTAATTGAATTTTGTTTTATTATTATAGTTTATCAGTGCAAAAAATGTGATTTCAATGGGTCATCAAACGAAGTATCAGAAACAAAACTTAAGGAACATTTTCAAAAACACTATCAACCAAATCGATTTATTTGCCAGAATTCATTATGCAAGAAATCGTATAAAAATCCATCAAGTCTAAAGCGACATTACACCCGCACGGCTCATAATGTTGAACATGTTGAAATTATTGCAACTACGGCTTCGCGAAAAAGCAAAAAGGCTTAAATATAATTTTAAATTTTAACAACTGCAATTATAATGTGACATTAAAAGTATTGAAATATTTTCAGTATAGAAACGAAAAACAACATGTGGCAATGCATTCTGCTAATTCTGCTTTCTGCAATAAGTTTAAATAAGTTTAATAAAGTATAATTATAAGTTTGTATTTTAAGTACAGTTACATGAGTTACAGTTGTAACTGTTGAAAGAGCATAATTATATTGCGTATTATTGAGGCTAGCCGGCTAGCGTAATTAAAATCTAACTCTATGATCTATAATCTATAATGTATGTGGCATTCACCATTCACTTCCCACTGTCTGTGAACTGTACACAGGATTACGAAATTAAGGATTTGAGACAATGTGTAATGTAACTGTATAATAACGGTATCGAAAATAGCGTTAAGTGGTTAAATATTATTAAGTGTAATTATGTGTAATTTAATTTAAAAACATTTAACAATATTCATTAATTTTTCTAATTCTATTATTCTATGTAATTATAATTTTGTTGTAACAACACCATGTGCTTGGCTTGGCCTTGAGCCTTAATGTTAACAGTTAAGTTAATTGATTAGATGAAATATTATTGTTGTTGTTTGTACTGGTTTTAGTTGTTAGTTTCTTTCTGTTCTCATGCTAAATTTATACTTTATTAACTCAGAATTACTACCAAAGAGAACTAGAACTAAACTACACTGTGCATCGCTAATAAGGCAAGGTCAAATTATTGTTATCTTTATTTTGTAAGAATATTGATTTTTTGGTGTTATTCTTGTTTTTTGACTTGTTTGTTATTTGTTGGTATTACAAGTACCAGTTTACTTTGAATTAATAAATAAAATTTCTACCTAACTTAAATCTATTTGATTTATAGTTTATTATCTCTTCAATTCCAAAATTTAAGGAATTAAACTCAGCACTTAGGATTAGGAACAATGCGGTTGGCAATTTTTAATTTTAGTTTAAAGCTTAACACAGTTACGGCGACTTACCATTTACTTATTTAAAAATTTATTTTGCATGTTGTATTGCAAATTGCAATTTATTTTCAGATAATAAATATTGAGTCCGAGCACCTGCAATTAATACAGGCTGTCAGTAATACAGATCTTGTCTTGTTTTTTACTTGCTTGTGTTGTCCTTGTAGTTTTTAGTTCAAATTTAGCTTTGGCGCGAACACTAACACGTCGGTCAGGACAGAATCGACAGAATTAGAATCAGACTCAGACTGCTTTTAATTTTTACTAGTGCTAATTCACAATACAGATCTCGCAATCACATGATACTTTTACACTACTTTATACGCAGTTTAAAAGCTACAGAATCTGAAAAGTTTGTCGTGTTTGGTCCTTTAATATTTTAAATCCAGTGGTCAGTAAGTCGTTTTGTGTCTGGTCTGGATTCACTTTAAACTAGTTTTACTACAGAATACACCAACAATTTTGACTGTTAAGCACTTAAGTCATAAGTGTTAGTCGGAGTTCAGTAAAAAGTTTTTTGATCGGCTTTACTAAACATCCTAATTTGCAAATTTACATTTAATAGCAATTCGTAATTTAATAATAAAGTTAAATGAACTTTAGTAGTCAGTAGTGGTGTTGATGCTTCATGCTGCTGATTAGTGCTGATGCTGCTCCAGATATAAGCGGGCGATTGTCTATTGTTTAGTTTGACGTTTTGAAGAAGGTTAGTCAATGTCCAGTGTTTTATTTCAAAAATACAAAACACAAATTACTATTAAAAAGTACATGTAAATCATTGGTTATCACTTATCAGTGTTGTGTTGCTATAACTTGCGTATACATTGTGGATACTTTATTAGGCGTTTGTTCAATTTGTTTTAGATAAAATCAATTATTTATGTATCTTAAGCTAAATATAATAAGATTTTGTTTTTGTGGATTTTTGCAGTCTATAAATTTCAACGTAATGAATCAATCGTTATCGAAGGACATGAATACCCACGATAAGGATAATGATAATGCTAATCAACTGAATCCTACACGCACACCTACACCAGTCTCGATTTCACCAGTGTCAGTACCACAAAATGCACAAACTATTAATATCAACATTTTGATTCAAACTCAAATTAGTTCATTCAATCATGCCAATGCTACTGGCACTGGTACTGCTACTGTTTGTTCAACTTCATTGTCTCCTGGACCTGGTACTGCCGCCGCACCTGATGATTCGGATGATCAGGGTAAGCTAATAAAAATAAACAGCACAAATAGATTCAGATTTTGAATTTAGAACCGAATATTCAATTTGAATTGAAGGTTAAAAGTAGAACTACAATTAGTGAAAAAGTACAATTAGAATTAGTACAATAGCACAGTTGCAGTTTGTTGTAGTTGTTGCAGTTGGTCACAAGATGCGTGAACGCGCTGCTCATTTGCTTAATAATTGTAAATATTAAAATTACTAACATGAGTTGATTTTTCATTTTTGTAAACTTTTATTTGGTTTTTTGCTATTTAAATTTCAATTAAATTTAGTTTCATTTATTAAAAATTTTAAAAATATGTAAATTTCTAATAATACATATTTTACAAGCAAAGCTTTAAAAATCTTGCGTTCAAAACGCCAATAAATTTTTGTTTGTTTATTTCTAGTATCTTTGCGAGGACTAATAAGCACTGGTGACAACTGTGATGTGAATGTCTACATAAATAAAGTTAATTGCGAAGACTGGAAATGCGCATCTTCTTTGGAGCACCAAAATAAATCGCAGGAACACTGTGTTCTTCCTTCTTCAAATTCAGATTTAATTAAAAGCAGTAAAGATTGCAGGCGATTATCAAGCAGGTGTGGATCACCAACATCATTATTAAAAGTAGAACAAGCTACTTTTGATTACGATGAGGATGAGCTAGTTACAAGTGACATGAACGCAAGCAGTAGCAGTACAGGTACAACTGAGACTGAAACTGGTACTACTGAAAGTGGCACGGCTACAGCAATAACAAAGACCAATACCATTACTAATGTTAAAGTCAAAACCGCAGGTGCAGGTACACATTCGTTTTGATTTTGATTTATTTAGGTCACAGTCTCCGAATTAGTTATAGTTTTATTTTAGCTGTAGTAAACAAACATGAAAAAAATAGTGCGTTATTTCTAAAGTGCTAATTTGCAAACTATTTTAGTATTTTGCAATCAATAACAATAATTTAAATCTTAGTAACGTTAAAAATGATTTTATAAACATTTCAGCAAAAAACATTGCAGTAACACCGCCATCTCCGCTACCTGATCCTGATTTCTCAAATGATTCTAATGCTCATTACCATCTTTCAAATAAAACCGCGCCAGTACTGCCGACCTCGGCCCCGGCACATATACAAACATCTAAAATTGCAATTGAAACCAAAAATTTGACCAAAACTTCAACTTCAACTTCCACATCAAAATCAACTATAGGTACAAATATTGTGCTTCCCAAACCTGTGCCTGTAACAGTAGTGCGTCGAAGCAGCATTTTTGGCGAAATTCCGTTAGAACATCAAAGATTCCATCAAGAAGACTCGAACGCGGAAGCAAAATTTATTTTCAGTTTGAATGATTCAACACCAGAAACGCAACAAAATGCAGCTTCTAACATGCATTCAAAATATTTAATGACACAAATAAGCCAAAAGGACTACAATTTTGACACATTAAAAATGAATAATACAAGTACTAATCAACATCCAAAGAAACCAGAAGCCACTGTGACCATGAATAAAAGAAAACACACATCTAAATCTTCAACTGTTGGTATCGGATCCGATTCTGGTCATGGTGATATGATTTTTTTGAGTACAGACACTGACAGTAGCACTTCATCTTCAAATTCAAGCACAAATAAATTGCTTGACTCTGCTTTCCAATCGTCTAAAAGAAAAAAACAACAATCTACTACATCTGCTTTTACAAAAAGAATGCAAAAATCGGACCACAAGAAAGGTAAACATATAGATGCCTCTACCTCTACCTCAGTTGCCTCAGATATGCGAGTCGCCAACTGGGAATCATACTTTACTTTTGAAGAAAATGAAGATCATACTAAGCGAGGTGAGTTTTCAGTTTATAATAGTGAATAGTTTACAACTTGAATATTTTCATTTTCAATTTTTAATGATTTTCATATGTTAAAAATTAAAAACGTTTGGGGCAAACAAGTTCAATGTGCAGTTAAAGCAACAGTGCATTTAATTTGAGTGCATATACCAAAATTCACATACTTAATTAATTTAATTCCTATTTTGTTTGTTTTGATTTAAATAGAAAGTACCTGTAATATGTGCAAGAAAGTTTTTGCTGATTGTCATGGTATAATAATCACCCTAAAGTACCACATCCAAAAACATTTTTACCCTGCATTATTTAACTGTTACACCTGCAACCTGGAGTATGACCTGCCGTCGTCATTAGGTAGACACCGTAGGGAGTCCCCTGCACACGCTGTCAATGAATCGATGTCAATGTCGGAAAAACGAAAAAAACGTATCAAAAAAGGCAAAAAAGCAGTTAGAGGCAGTACGAGTAAGAGCGCCAGTAAAAAATAAAATCAGTTTTATCTGAAATTTGTTTTATTTACAGTCAATGCCAATGACCAATACTACCGAATGAATTGTTTCATATAACAAAGTTATAAATTTTAATAATTTTATGTTGCTCACGTTAAAATTTAATTAATTTATGATTGGTCTTGATCAGCTTGTTAGTTGTTGTGTAGTCAGTGTAGTTGTGTTTGTGAGTATAAAATAGTAAAACTAGAAAGTCATACTAGATTTTAGATTTAATTGTAAATGAACTATTCACTGTGACTGTGACTGTATGTATGTAGTTGTAGCACTATGTAGTATTGTAGTATAAAGTGTAGTTAGTGTAGTGTACAAGTAAAAACACTATGCTCATGAACTAAATATCTATTTTTTATTTTTCAGTAAGTAATTGTAGTTTGTAATCTATTTTTTTATTTTTAACACTGTTTAAAGCTTAACAATAAAATTCAAAGCAAAGTATGACATTATGACCTAATGAAATGAATTATGAATATAAGTCTTTATGATTTTCTTTACGTGCCGTACGTATACCGTACAGCCGTACAGTGCCGTACACATGGTCTACGTCTACAAGAACGTTTTATATCACTTGTAAATATCATTAGCATTCAAATCTGAATGATTTTTTTATATTGTAAAATGCGTCAAAAACGTGACTACGTGACAGATTTCGCAAAGCAAATTAATTATTAATTAGACTTCTTATAATGTAGAACAGTTACGAGTTCTAAATTTTATCGTTTAAATGAACTAAATGTTGAGATAAAAATACTTTTATTTGTTTGGTGTTTTGTTTTGTAGTTTGGTTGCTCTTAATTTAGTGTTGTAACTTACTTTATTACTTTATTGGAGACTCAGTCAATTGAGATTCGAGTTGAATTGTTATTAATAATTTATGACTTATGAGCAGATGCACCACCAGCAAATAGTATTTGTATTTTGTTAAGCTGAATATGGGGAGTATGAACACCACTAAATGCATAACTAATAAGAAAAACGTAATTTAATACTAATTAACATTACTCACAAGCAGCAAGCAGCTCATGGCTTGTGACTGCTGCTGCTTATCTTTTTACGTTTTTTATTACCTGGAAATTATGATTTAATAAATAATGACTGGACATAAAATTTTATGTACCTGCGTATTTGGTTGTTCAACTATAAATTAAAACGTCTATAAATACATTTAATTAGAAAATTCAATTTTATTTTAATAACTGTAATAATTTTCATAAAACCAATAAGGCACTAGTATTTTTGTACAAAACTATATGTGCATACAAAAAGATGTCTTGGCTGTCAGTTTTTGGTTGCATCGTGCATCAAAATTACGTTGAGATCCATAATATTATAACGACTTTTGCTGAGTTTGTTGGCTTATTCAGCTGACTGGCTGCTGTCTTCTGATCTGGAATTTAAACTGCTGGCTGCGGCTGCATATTTTATGCTCAGTATGCATGCTGCTGCTGCAGCAACTGCTGCTGCAGTTGCACTTGCACGGGCTGACGGCTGCAGTGCTGAGTGCTGCAGTGAACTGTGTGGCTGTGGCTACTGTAGTATCTTAAATAAGTCATTAGTATAAGTATACTAACGACAACGACTAACATTATTAAATTTTGTGGATTAGAATTAGAGTTTAGAGTGAGTATTTAATTCTAATTATTGATTCACAGGTTTGGTCTTTTTATTTATTCAACCAACTAACATTCAAGATAGGATCTGACATTACTCATGGCGCCAGGTGCTATGCATTGAACATGCATCAAGCTTAAAGTATAAGTATATAGTATATAGCACACTCACCAAGTAGCTCAAACACAAGCATTACGCACGTACACAAGTTACTTTTTGGTTTTTGTTCCTATCAATGTCACTAGTCGTAAGTTCCGATGAATGTTGAGTTTGAGCTCAACTGCCTGCAAATAAATTATTCAAGCTATTTTTATTCATGTCAAAGCTCACACCAGTTCAGGTCAGTTCTCTAGTTCAAGTTCTAGAAATCCAGGTTTATCAGTATCAAGATCAAGTATCAGTAACCTATGTAGCTGTCGTTCATTTGAATTTGAAATGTAAAATTACAGAATTAACTTAATGACGCCAGTGCTCGAGCCCCTGCCTCAGCTAATAATAATAATAATGTCAGTTGTCACTATTCGTCAGTACAGATAAATGTTACGTTGAAGTTCAATTACCTGCAATTAAAATAATAAAGCTATTTTTATTCATGTAAAAGCTCACCTAAGTTCTCTTGTTCAAGTTCTAGAAATCCTGCTTGATCAGTATCAGTGACCTATTTAGCTGTCGTTTATATTTAATATTTAAATTAACAAAATTAACTTACTGACGCCAGTGCTCCAGCCACTGCCACAGCCAGTAACAGTAACACAAATGTCGGTCGTCACTATTCGTCAGTACAGATGAATGTTAAGTTGGAGTTCAATTGTTCAATTACCTGCAACTATATTAATAAAGCTATTTTTATTCATGTAGAAGTTCACATCAGTCATCAGTTCTCTTGTCTAAAAGTTAAAAGTTCCAAAAGAAATCCAGCTTTATCAGTACTAACTATCACGACGTAGCTGTCGTTTACATTTAATATTTAAATTAACAAAATTACCTTACTGACGCCAGTGCTCAGGCCACACCAAGTAACAGTAACCTTAAAATTCGTAGCAGTGGCAGTGAAAGGCAGTGACAGTTAGTCCTATTTCTAATTTATACTTAATATTTAATATTTAAATATTTTTAAGTAGTTCATGTTTTGAATTAAATAATATTTAAGTTTTAGTTTTGCTCGTGTCAGTGTTAGTCGTTGGTCTTCAGTTCTTCAGTCAGTTGTCTGTGCACTGTGCGTGCTGAGTGCTGCAACATAAAAAGTTTAATAGTGGTGTGGTGTACCAACAAATGTTAACAAATTAAAAATTAGTACTTCTCTCTTTTGAATTTTGCATTTTAATTGTTATGGTTATTAAAAAATTTTGACCCAAATTGCTATTATACTTCTGTCATCGGTCATTTGCGATCATTCTATACACAATTCCTAATTTGCCTGCAAGCTTAGCTTAGACGTTTACTGCAAGATTGCGTAATTAAGCCATTAAGCTAACAGTTGTCATTAAAGTTGATAATAAAAGCAACACCGGTAAGTTAAATATTACCAACTATAAACAAATTGATGCTAAATAAATTCGATAACTCATTAATTAACTCATTAAATGTAAATTTTAGTAAAAGAAGAATGTGCTAACTAATTAGGTTATTTAAATTAATTACTTTAAACAGGGCCAGGGTACAGTTGGCTTTTGGTCACCCGCTGCGTCTAGGCAATTCCTGAATTTGTTAGCTCTTCAAAATGCGGAGTTTTCCTTTACTGATAAGACTGTACGATGTTCCAATAATCATTTCATACCATTTCATGGATTTTTAGTTGATTTCTATAATACTTATGCCACGAACAATCCTGTTGAGCCCGTTGAGCCGGTTCAGCGCAGTCCTTAACAACATTTGGGTGTCCAAGTTGGAGCCGGTCTGGCGGGTCCGGTTAATAACCAGAACCAGAACCAGCAAGTAAGACTTACAAGGTTATGTTTATGTCTGCCTCAAAAGTTGCACGCAATGCATAAAAATATTAAAATATTATTTCCTAATAGATTTAGCTGTCGACAACCTTTCTTCTCTATTTATATTTTTGTTTTTATTTATTATTTCTGTCATTACTATTCAGCTACCTGGGACTGGGACTGCAATTTCGCCAGCGTCTAACTCAATTATCAACCTGCAAGATTATACAGTCCTTGAAGTTGCTCAAGTTGTTTTATTTTTGTACGTGGGAAATATTTGTGTATGGCCTACATCAATCGTACGTTTTGTAGAAGTAATGTCTGCCCTTGGTTGTTATCCATCTTATGTGAATGTTATGGGTCCGATGTCGTCTGCGTTATATAATGTTTTGTAGGGGTCACACATGGCAGAAACAGCACAAGGGAAAAAAATTCGATTTTGGTCTGACAACAGTGGTGTCTTAACCGCGCACTTCATTTATGCTAATGGAATTTCGCATATTGAAGGTTATAGTGTAGGCAGTTCCGGTTTGGCTTAGCTGTTAGGCAGTTAGTCAGAGTTAATCTGTTTGCTGTGCTTAATACCTAAATAACTGATTCTTAGTTTCTTTAATTTATTTATTTATTTGAAATCGACAACGTCGCTTTATTTATATTTAATTTCTTATACGTTTATTGTCATTGGCCACGTATTTATAATATTATTCTAATTTTATGCTAATATATTAATCAATTTAGAATGAAACTTCACTTCACATAAAAATAAACTTATTCCTGAATTTTTTGAATAGAATAACACAGTTTGGATATTTAGGTTAAATCTTGTTTGCATGTTTGTTGATGTAAATGGTTTTAGTAAATAAGTAAACTTGCCTAACTACACTACATTAAATCAGGTTAAAACTTTAAGACTTGAGATTTGGAGCAATCACTAAGTCACCAACCACCACAGCCGTAAGCATTTAGAATTTGGTATAAAAGGCAAACAATTTTAGTTCATCGTCTTATTAGTGTGTTTTTTGTTGGGATTAAAACATCCACATCTTAAAATGGCGGACTCCAGTATCCTCAATAATAAAGGCAAGGAAAAGTTAGACAAGCAAAGTGCTAGTTCTACTACTAGTTCAGCAAGTATAAAAAAGCAAAGCTTAGGTAGTGGAAGTAGTGGGCAAGGGCAGGGCAGTACCGGCAGTAGCAGCTCTACCACCTCTAAAGAATCAAAAAACTCAAAAGACCCAGTTTCAAGCTCTGGCCCAGGAAACGTAACAGTTTTCCCCGCAGTAACCCGGTCCAGGTCATTGCAACTTTCAAGTTTATCGTCTTCTGCATCAAAACGTAGAAAAAATAGTCGCTGGTTTGCAAGTAAAAAGAAGTCACTTACAGCTGTAAGTGGTGGTTCCGGTTCAAGCTCCAGCAACTCTAGCTCCAGCGAGCATTTGTCTCCGGTATTGGGAAAAAGAAAAAGTTTGTCTTTGTCACGTAGAAGGAAAGGAAAGGACGAAAGTCATAGCAGTCGAAAATCAACTTCGTCGTCTTCGTCAGAAAAAAACAAGAATGAGCGTAGCAAGCGTATTTCTGCTTCTACTGCAACAGAGCCATAGTCCGAACCTGACACTGTGTTTACTCAGCAGGATCCTCTGAAGAAACGGCAGTCTCAGTCTAAGTCCAAGAATGTCAAAACCAAGAAAAGTGGTGCAGGATCCAAATCCAAATCCAAGCCCCTAGTTGCAGCCGCAACTAGAACTAGAAAAACTGAAGTTGAAGTCGAATTGGAAGAGGAAGAGGAATTGTTTCTTTTAGACCGTGAAAATCCATCCTTCCAGTTAGGACCTATCCACACCTCATCCAGAAGTTCAGTACGAAGAAGATGTCTATCTATTAAAGGTAACTGTTTAGTTATTGTTACACTACTTACAGTTTATAGTTATTTGCTGATGCTTATTCTGTTCTAATACCATTTTTTGAGTTTTAGGTTTTTGAATATTAATTTTTTTGTTTTTTGACTGACTTTAATTTTGTGACTGGTATTGCTAGTTGCAAAGTCATTCAGGTTAGGTTTGATTTACAATAACACCTACACCCAATCACCCAATCACTAATTCCTATATTATGATGTTGCTTATAATAGATGTTTTGTTTTTTTATTTGTGTACAGATGACTCTCCGCTGCTAAAAACTTCACCTAATAGTTTGGGTTTAGACACCAATTCAGAAACTGATATGGATTTGATAGGTGGACATAATACGGGTAATAACAGTTCTAAAAGGGTTAAGGATTTTGAATCGCTTCATTTTGATGGATCAGAACATTCTGCGCACGTAGAAGAAGAGGTAGGTGGAGATTGCAACGAATCTGACATGGAGTTAGATTTAGATACCTCGGATCTAATGAATTCGCAGAAAACATCAACACCATCAAGGAGCAGAACCAGTGTCGGATCTAGACGGAAGTTGCAAGAAAGGGAAAGGGAAAAAGGTAACAATAATTATTGTATTATAAAATTATAAAAATATGATTGCCGGTTGTAAATAAAATTATTTATATTAATTTATAATAATTTGATCAATATTGTGCTTTTGCTCTACATCGTTAGTATATAATGATAGTTAATTATACATTCATAAAGTACGTCTACCTATTTTTTTAGCGTGCTCATCACCCTTGGCTGAGCAAATTAAACGAAGAAGAGCTGATTCCCTGGCAGTAGGATCAGGATCCACCTCTAGTCCCCATAACTCAAGTGCCAGCCCTAAGTCGTCCGGATCCAGCAAGTCAAAACTTTTGTCACCCATGCGATTAAAGATAGTAAGCTCTACACCTACACCTTCACCAGGTTCGTCGGTCTCACCAGTCTCACGGAAATCCGGGAAATCTAAATCTAAATCTCAAAAATCCCCTCATTCTCCTGTTATTTCACCATCCCAATGGACGCTAAGAATGAAAGGTGGATTCAAGCTTCAACGTAAAATAGCTAAACACTTTAGCTACATCGGTCACCGTGATGAAGAGATCACTACCTCTGGATCTCCTGAAAAACGTTATGCAGTTTCATGCAAACGGTGTCCGGCAGTGCTTGCTGGCCACTCTTCATCTTATGGAAATTTACGTCGTCATTTAGTCGTAAGTAAAGTTTCATTTAGTGTCATGTTTTATTTTTTTTGTAATTAAATGAATTAAATCCTTAGTTCAATTTAAAATAAATTACTAAGGTACTACATTTCTTGATTTCTTGTTTACTGATTTATTGCAGATGCGACACGGTATTGGGCGTCCTTATACCTTGATAACGGACGAGTGTTTGACAAATAATGGAAAATACGACATGGGGCACCCAAAGCAACTTCGCTATAAAATGAATTGCCTACGGTATACTCTCTTGAATAATTTACCCTTTCAGATAACACGATATGATGCCTTTCAAGTACTGGTTGAAGACTTGGAGCCTAGTATTAATACTATAAGCGGCAAGACTTTAAGTCGGCGATTTGAAGCTTGCAGCAAGAGAGTAAGTCAAAATATTAAAATAAAAATAATTACAATTTACAATTATAAATTCTGGCTTATTTATGGCCTATAACTTTCTAACTTTGTAGTTAACATTAACAGTGAAAAACAGCCATTTGCATAACTAACTTTATTTTTGATAGCAATTATTATTTAATATATCTTTACGTTTCTGGTTTTAAGGCGGAAGCTGAAAACAAATTGTTTCCAGAGAACATACCGTACATAAGTATTCTTGTTGATGGATGGACGACAAAAAGAAATAAGGGGGTCATTGCTTTGCAAGCGATGTATGTGACTGATGATTTCAAATGGGGAATAAGAACTATAGGATTGCAGGAATTGTCTGGGCGTCATACTGGAAAAGCAATAAGAGATTGCGTGAACGACATACTTCGCGACTATGATCTTCTTGATAAGGTAAGAGTTAACTATTAAATATAATAAATTAGAATTAAAAACATAAAGTTGGTATTTATAATCATATGAATAAAATTAATTCACGATTACCATTACTAATATTTTATAGTTAGTTTATATTCGTAGTGCAATCACTGCAATATGATGCATAAATTATAACCGAAATGCCTAAATTACATAATTCACATTCACACATTGACAATCTTTTTGATTTTTGGTTTATATTTCAACAGGTCTCATCTGTTATCATAGATAATGGTTCAAACATGATTAGTGCATTTGATAACTTCAAAAACCGAACACCATTTAGACATGGACCCCCACCCCGTCCAATGGGCTCATCTCACGTTGCATATCGATGCGTCGCCCATACTCTACAGCTTGTAGTCAAAAATGCCAACTTAGGACCAGTAGCTGTGTCGGTGAGGAAAGCAATGGTCGGTATTACGAGAATCATGAACTCTCATATTTTACGCAAACTTTTGCTGGTTCAGACCGGAAGAGGATTTTCGAAAAAAAGCGATACTCTGTGGAATGCCGAGTATGATATCATCTGTTTATTAGTCACCGTAAGGCTATATCTTTTTTATTACAACTCCTATTATTCTTGACTTGTTTAGTATCTTATTTATAATTAAACTGATAAATAGTATAGCATCGTGTAAACTTATGCAATATTGTATTCCTTGTTTATTGTTTACTGGTGTGCGCGCTGCCGCACTTGTTATCACATACAATTGATAAACGTCATAAAGCATTAGCAGTTGTAACACCAAACACCACCTTAATAATTAGAAATTTGATAGAGATTTAATTGCCTTAATACTATTTTTTATTTATTTATTTTGTTCTAGGGGAAGATGTTCAATGCGGTCAATAGCATTTTAAATTACGCAATAACTACTAAAGAAGGCTCTTTCTTTCAAAATGCAGAAACAAAACCAGAGAAGATGAGTAATACTGACTACAGTAATCTCAAATTGTATTGTTCCTTACTTGAGCCACTAGCAACTGCGACTGACCGTCTGCAGGCGGATGGATTTACGGCACAGCTGATTCTTCCTGGACTACTTAGGTGTTATTAAAGTGAGTTTTTAGTTACTTTAATTCTGCAAATAACTTTTATGTATTGATAATGATGATAAAAGATGTGGTTATTCTATGACACTATAAATTATAAAAACTTTTATACAAATCAATTAATAGTTTAATTTATAAAATATAGAAATTAAACCGATTGCACTTGAGAATCTAGATAACGAAGGTCCGTCAAATCTCGTCGCTGAATTCTGTCATCGATTCGCGTCATGGTTTTCGGATCCCGTTTTGGTAACTGCCACAGTTTTGGATCCTTGGAGAAAACTGCACTTTTTTGATTATATGCGGACATGTAAATAAAAAATTAATTTTTAATATAAAATTTTTTATGATTCCTAATAATATTTATAAAGAACAAAAACTATGATATAACTAGGTACTAGAATGCTTTTACACTGTCACGTGTAAATTTTAAATACGCCCCACACTGGTGATTTGAAATGTAGTATAATTTTGTACTTTCCAGGTGTGTAACTTTTGTATTTTATGATTTTATTTTGTTACAGTTTCCTACGATAACAAACTGCCTTTGCTTACGAATGCGGACATCCTCACAGTTGTTAAAGAATTTGCAGTGTATTGTAGTGAAACGAGCTACGGAATAAACAAGACCCCAAATTCCAAGGAAAGTGTTTGTGTTGCATCAGAAAACAGCAAAGCTGCTTCGCCTGCCTCTCGTTCAGGAGATAGTCTGGATGCCTACACTACAGTTAACACATCTTCGGAAATGACACACAATATTTCGGTTTACAGTCTTAATAAGCTGGATGATTCAATCCCTTGTACGTTGGAAAACGTGCAGGATGGTAGTCCGAGTAGTCCGACTCCTACTTCTCCTTCAATGCATAAACATCCGTTCGAAAGTATCATAGATCTGGAAATTAAAGCGTTCTCCCATTTACATATAGCGCTTGTTGATGTAGGAGACTTTTAGCGTGAACACCAAGTTAAATTTTCAATGCTGGCAACCCTTTTCAAATGTATTATGTCGAGATCGTCGTCAACAGCGCCTGTAAGTGTTTAAATGTTTCTTACTTTTCTTACCTACCACGAATTAAAATTACCTATTATTGTGAATTTTTATAGCAACAAAATTTTCAATTAAAATACACAAGTTCATTATTGATTTAAGATTTGTAGTAATGTTTAAAAACGTTTAATTCTAGTAGGCATGTAAACCAGTTACTGTTGGTGTTGAAAAAACGAACAAACGTACTACTGACATCTTTAAAAAAAATGCTGATTACCAGGAAATGGTTTGAAGGCGAGGATGAAATTAGACGAAAAAAAGAAGTCCAGGCAAAAGGCAGTAATGCTACTAAAACTGAACACGAACAGGACAACAATGCCACTGAAGGTGATGAGTTTGGACTTTATGAGGATGAGGATGGTATTTTTGACTTTGTGGACATCAGTGGCTCAAGTGGCTGTCAATCACCATCGCAGGCTTCGGCTACTTCGGCATCACCACAATCGCAAAATAAATCTCAAAGTCGCCCGTCATCAAGATCGAGTTCAAACTCATCTTCAGGTTCAGTTCGGTCACCATCGCGATCGCTATTATCAGAAGAATACATTGACTTTGACACCGCCCTGAAGATGGTTTTGGAGGAAGATGAAGATAATCCGAACTGTGAGGATGATGGAGATGTAGGAAGCTGGAAATGCTTTGAGGCCCAGCAACAAGGTTGGCTCTGCTAGTAGTGTCATTATTTTTTTTATTGTAACGTTCTTAACCTTAACTTTCTACCTGCAGAATGCAGGACGATACCATACAATATTGTTTAATCTATTATCAGTTTTTCAGCCATTCTCAGGTATTGTAATTTTAATTTTAATTTTTTAATAATCATCGCATCAGTAATCAGTGGACACTAACAATTGTAGCTTTTTAACTTTTAATTTCTTGCAAGTTTTATTAGTTTTAATTTAATATTCATAATTGTATATTTTATTTTATTATTTTCATTAGATTTAATTTCTATAAATATGTATAGGTATAGGTAATAGGTAATATTGTAATATTATTAAAGTAATCCGCAATCCTTAATACTAATATATAATAATAATAATAATTAAGAATGCAGGCTTTATTAACTTTATTTTATGAATTCAATTCATCGTTTTAGTTGTAAGTTGTAACACGCGTATCGGTGGTAACACACGTAGATTTTCATTTCTAGTTTCTAGCAGCACTGTTGCTGGTCTGCTATTTTTGCCAGTTTTAGTTTTGATTTAATATTTATATTTTATTTTCATCTCTTACTAGGTCATAGGTATCATCATCATAGGTGCTATGATTTTTAATTGATAATTATGACTTGTCTATCAATCAATTAATTTTATGAAACCAATAATTTGTAATTAAGTAATAGGATGTATTTAATAATTTAATCATAATTATATGTATAATTTATTTAATCGTGTTAAATATTATTAAAGCAACCACCAAAATCAAAATAGTGAAAACAACCACAATGCTTTTCTTTGTATTCATATAATATTTTAGTTTTTAGCATCACTTCCAGCAGCAGCAGCAGCGGGTCCTGCGGCGGCTCCACTTCCGGATGGCATGGATGCAAGTTTACTCATATTATCTGCTTTAAACTGTTCCACACTCTTCTCACTTAATTCATCACATACTTTTTTAGGCTTTTCCTTATCTGCTTCAATAACAACAGAACTAAGTATTTTCTCAATATCTGCGGATTTGGGATTGGTGTTTGAGCTCAATACGGCCAAAAGATATGCGGCTACGTACCTCATCTTGATATTTATTAAAATTTTGCAGTGTGCAGTCAGTCATCTAGTCGCTTGTGGGATTGGTAAATTTAAAATTCTTAGTTCTATCGACAGTCCTCATATCCTCAGTATCAAGATGAGGTACGTAGCCGCATATCGTTTGGCCGTATTGGGCTCAAACACCAATCCCAAATCCGCAGATATTGAGAAAATTCTTAGTTCTGTTGTTATTGAAGCGGATAAGGAAAAGCTTCAAGAAACAAGAGAAGAATGAAGAAAAAAAAGTGTTATTAGAGGAAGAAGACGATGACATGGGCTTTGGTTGAGCATCACCTCCAGCAGCAGCAGCAGTGGGTGCTGCGGGAGCTCCACTTCCGGAAGGGATGGATGCAAGTTTACTCATACCATCTGCTTTAAGTTGTTCCACACTCTTCCCACTTAATTCATCACATACTTTTTTAAGCTTTTCCTTATTCGCTTCAATAACAACAGAACTAAGAATTTTTTTAATATCTGCGGATTTGGGATTGGTGTTTGAGCTCAATACGGCCAAAAGATATGCGGCTACGTACCTCATCTTGATATTTATTAAAATTTTGAATTATGAATGCGTGTATGTATAAATTAATCGCGTCAAATGAAAATAAAAAATAATTTAATATTTTGTGCGAACACGTTAAAGAGTATAAACACTATGGATCTAGATCCCAGTAACAAATATTTGTTTTATTAAAATTTCTGCAATTTAAATTTAACCGATTCGTGTTTGGACTGTAGGCTATGGGCTTAGGCCTGTTAATGCAATAAATCTATACTACAACTACTACACTATAGATAACAGGAAATGAAAAGTCAAATCATAAAACAATTACATAATTTATATAAGTACGAAATACGTAGTTAGTTCTTTTCTACAGAGCTCACACAAATATAAAATGATAATATAATATTTATACATTGAACTATAGAAGTGCTGCCCTGGATATGGATACACTTTACACTTGTAGTTCATCTTATTAGTGTACGCATTCTTTAATTCTTTTACCTCAACCTGGTAACTCTTATTATTTTACTTTTCAAACATTAAACTAAAAACTAAATGATTATAACATTAATTGGTCTAAAGTCCATAAAACAAAAGTTTTATTGTGATATAGTAATAAAGTTACAACACAATGCTGTCAAACAACTAAAAAAGTATAAATATAGTAATTACTATTACAGTTTAAAAAACAAATTCATTTTGGTAGCTTGGTATTGATATTTGACATTGACTGGTAACTGGTACAAGGTACAACGGTACCAGATACTTCCGACCTTAGATAATAATACTGTGACTAATATACTGACTGCTAACTGCTAAGTGACTGAGACTAAAGTAAAAAAATATATGGCTTTTAAAGATACATACGGATCATTATATTGCGTCATAGCCGCCCTTTCATTTCAGGGTTTTTTTCTTCTTCATGAGTGTCATTTTCTCTTTCCGGCTTCCGGCAGTCTTCAGCTTTAAATTTTTTGCATGTGTTGGTGAATCAAAGTGGCGGCCAATACTGAATTTATTTAAAAACGTCTTCTTGCATAACTTACAAGTGAAGCAAGATGGATTTTTGTGTTCACAGATATGATCTTTCAGCTTTCTGGTCAGTGATGCGATGTAATTGAACTTCTCGTTACAAATTTTGCATTGATATACTGTTAAAAATAAAAGATTAAGATATATAGAAATGCAGATCCATAAATAAAACGTCAACTCATTCATCAATGCATTGTTTTGAATTTACAATAATAATAACTAATAATAGAATAGGCACATAGTCATGGTTCAAGTTCAAGTTCAACTCTTTAGTCTTTAGGCAACAGCCAACGCCAACGGTAACGGTTGGTATGTTTAACATAATTAAAAAAAAATTACAAATATAGTTGTGTTAAATACTTAAATAGTTAAATTGAAACCTACCTTTTTTGTGCTCAACGTAAAAAATCCAGAAATACTTTTTATAGAATTCTTCCCCTCGAGGTTCTGCAGTTTTGGATTTTGATGCAGGTGCTGCTTCAGATTCATCAGATAAATTAAAGTTGGAGTTACATAGCTTTGGATCACGCACTTTTGTCTTCATTACCTTCATCTTTTGTGCTAGCTTCTGGGTTTGAGTGTTATTACTGCAATAATGCTTGGGCTTGTGATGTTCACGCCTAATCTTCAATGTTCTAGCATTAGCATTTGCTATAGGGGTGACTGGAGTTTTCCGAATTTCTTCCAATTTTTTCTTAGCTTTTTTTTGATCTTTAGAAATTTTAACGACTGGATGAAATTCAACAGTTGGACTTTCAAATTTAAAAGCGTCGACATCAGTTTTTTTTGCTGGGTCAATTTGGTTGATTTCTTTTTCTTGTGCTTGTGTCACAGCCGTTTTTTGGCCTTCTACATGACCATGCCTTTCACTAGCACTAGCACACGTAACTGTTGAGGTCGAGGTCAGGCTCGGGGTGTGAAAATAAATTGCATCTTCTTGCGGTTTGAATTTTGACTTTAACTTTGACTTTACCTTTAAAAACTAAAACTGCAACTTACTACTACTACGCCTTTTAATTTGCCAAATTTGCTTTTTTGCTTCTTTCGGTGTATCTGCAATACGATTATTCTTATCGCGTAGTTTTTGTTGTTGATGTTGTAATTTTAAAATATGGTAGTCGGGATTACGGCATTTAGTGATCTCTTCTAAAAACTTACTCAAAGTAAGAATTCCTTTGTATCCATAGTTTTCTTCTGGATATGGACTTTCAAAAAACTGGTCTGGATTCTGACTTTCTAAAACTTCCATTTTGTTTTCGTTCCCGTGCACAACACAATCACCGGTGTTTGTTTGTGTAGCGGAAGAAGTAGAAGACACGGATGTTGCAGGAGCAGGGTCAGAGTTTGAAGTATCAGCAGCTACAAGACCTTCCGTAGCAGATATAGTATCTTCAGTTGCAGTGCTCGATCCTAATCCTTTTTGAACCTTGCTACAATTACAAACTACTGTTGAAACGTGAACGTATACCTTGCAGTTGTTTCCAACCGAAATTAATCCGCCCATTCCCTTAAGTCCATCTCCATCTAAAAAGAATTCAATTATATTTTAAATGCAATTTTAAAAACATGCTAATTCTATCTTTTAGATAATTTTTGTTTTTAGTGTACACACTTTTTTGTTGCGCACACTTACACATGCACACATGTTGTGCACACAGCCTAGTTAATATAATACATTAATACTTCTATGTATATATTATTTGTGTTCATAGTAATGGTGCACACACACACAAGTAAATTCATGACTGCGCACTGTAAAACTGATAAGATGTGCTGTGTAAGTATAACATGTGCGAAGTAAAAACATTAGCTAATATATAAAATATAATAATTAAAAATGCAATCATAAACATAATAAAAGCGTTGCGTGCTGATTACTGATAATGTAACATTTAATCCCTAATCTATCATCTAACTGCAACTTTGCAAATCTAACTTACGACCTTACCTTTTACAATTGTGGCATTATTAGGATCGGTGATAGTTGTAGTTGTTCTTGATGTCAAAGTTAAATTTGAATCCATGACATTTTGTGTTGCAGAATCAGGTGACTTGGAATTCGAAGCATCAATAAAATTTTGCTGTTGTTCGGCACTCATAATTATTAACCTTAATGTGTCTTGAATAATTAAGGCCTTTGATTTTATGAGATGAGATAGAAAATATTCAAAAATCTGCAACCATGGAAAACAAAATAATATGAATCGTATTCGAATTCTTACCAAATTGTTTTGTTTTTATTAGTTTGTGTTTGTATATAGTATATTAGGTCTTAGGTACCAGGGTAGTAGGTCATAGGTATAGCAAAGTAACAAAGAATGCAAACATAATACAAAATTAAAAAATACAACATTTATAAAGTTTTATTACCTTTTGTGATTAGATGTAGATCAGAAGTAAAAAGTATATAATTTACTGCAGAATAACTTTTCTCACCAACGAGTAAGTGAAAGTAACGCACAACTTGAGTTGCAATATAATAATAAAATCCCAGTCACTAGTAATAATAAGTTAATTTAATTTTAAAATCGTATAATATTTTTTGGTGTTAGATCTCTTATATTGTAATTATTAAATATAATTGAACAATAATTAGTGTTTTGAACTGAACTCCAAAAAAAGTGTTGGTCGACTGTAAAACTGTAAGCTTTAGAGTACTGTAAAGTAGAATGTAGAGTTTGGAGTTTGTTTTGCTTGCGCTGGCATTGGTGTGTGTACACACTAGCTGTAAGCTGTAATACGTAAATACTACGCTACTAATACCAATATTAGTGGCTGTACCTGTGCTGTGACTATTAGCTACCATAAATACTAAAAACAAAACCAGACACAGACTACTTGCCAGCAGCCAACAGGTTCTCAATTTAAATGTTGCGCGAACACGTCAGTGATAAATGCACGTGATTTTGGTGCTGCGAATGAGCTTAGAGCCTGAGCTAATTAACCTATTAGCATTTACATAAAGCATTCACGCGGTTATTATTTGTTGATAAACAAACACCATATGTTTTGGAGGTTGAATTCTAAACTAAGCTACTAAGCAAAAGCAGAGAAATAATCCTTGCACTCAGTATTCATTGAAATTTTGAAACTTAACTTAAAGAGACGTCGTTAATTACAAAAAAGTACTACAAAAAAGTGTAATGTATTTATTGACTTTAGTGTGGTAATAAAGAATTTTTACTCAAAGTTAAAAATACTTTAACTACTGGCAACTGACATTTCGAACGTTTGTGTTTATACCTGAACTAAAAAAAGCTAGAAATAACAGCTTGGTTTTTGTTTTGACATAGTGACATAGTTATTTAAGATTAAGATTTAATATTTAATGCTAACACTTTAGACACTTTTAATGTTTTAACTACAGTTTAGGTGTATGTTTGAACACCATTGCTATCTTATTACTTGTAAGTAGTACTAAGTACATATTGAACTATTTCTTTAGTGATTAGTGGCTTATTGTGACTTAGTATCAGAGAACCAAAAATAATAAGGTTCATCGACCTCAATTAATTTCACTTCAACAACAACATGAGCATGGATGTTGATGGCGCTGATAAAGATCAGGATCAGGTAAGCTAAGCTCAAATCAAGCTGATACTTGATAATTTATTCATATTATTAGGATAGTGTTTGTGGTATTATTACGACTAGCAACAATAGGTTATTCCATGAATTAATAATAACGGAAAGAGATGTTATTAACGTAGATGTAGTTAAATTAATTTGGCTTTGGCATACAAGTCTTGCTCACTCAGCCCGAGCCTGAATACTCGTTTTTTTAGTGAATTTACTTTTTGTGATTCTATTTATTACATTACAGACTATGCAAAATAAAGAAAACGAAAATACTTGCATTCAGTCTCAGTCCTGTGAAGATCAGGACATCCAGAAACAAAACACTGATGATACAAATAAGCTTTAAAATGGGAATTTAGTAATTGAATTAAGTAACTCTTTAACCGAAGCAAATTGTGATGGTTTAGTGTTTGTTGACCGAATTCTAAATAAAAATGTGAAAGTAGCTGAAGAGGAATCACAACAATCACAAGTGGTTTATGCAAATCTATTTAGTGGCTGTACTTATGAAACTATTAATAATCTTGACCTTGGCCATTGTAAAAATGATGAACCAGACCAAGGCCGAGATCAAGGCAAGTTACTTATTACCCTAATCCGTTTAACCTTAATCCGTTTACTAATGACTCGACGCATACACGCAAAATTGCAAAATATTTAATTTATATTTTATATTACAAATTAAAACGTGTATAAACTCCAGTCAATCAGTCAACTCACTAAAGCTTTATGCCTCCGCAAATAACGTTATTCAGTTATTTTAATTATTATTTATTATTTATTGTAGCTCCAACTGATACTGTTTTTGAACTGGAGTGTGACCCCAAAGATGACGATAATGCTAATTTTGATGATGAAAATAATGTTGATGTTGAAAATCAAAACGATGATGAAAATAATAAGAAATCCGCTTATTATTATCAAAGCATTAACGATGTATCAAACCTAACAATGCTTAGCAGTCTCAGCTCCAGCCAAATCAAAACCATTGTTTGTAAGTTCTTTGATTATTTGGTAATTGCAATTTAGATTTTCTACTACTTTGAACTTTGTACTACTTTACTACTTTCCACTTTCCAGTAGGGTAGAAGTTGTAGCACTATGTATGAAATTGTATAATCAAATTTTTTAGATTCGTTTCTGGCGTTTCTGCAACTTTGTGTAGCGTAAAATTAAAAAAATATTTACTATTTTACTATTTATGCATCTTTTATTTTATTTTCAGAAGAGTCTGTTTTTGCATCGCTGAAATCATTAGACTTGACATTGGGAGTTGGAAAATCACCAGTTATCAACTTAGTTGTAAATGTGGGATGCACTAATAACTCGTAGTGAAACTCCAACGATGACACCGCTGGTAGAAATCTTATTACAAGTAGGAACATCCAAAATCCTACAAAAAAAGATTCGACACCATCTCAAACATGTTCAAGTCGGTTTCAAAATGGATTGCCGAGTGAGCCTAATCCAACTAAAGGGGGGCCATAGCCAAATGGTAATTTAATGTCATCTAAAAAATCTAAATGTAAATCCAAGTCTTTAAGTTTATCATTCCCTAATGAGATGTCGGCAACTGATACGGCAACGTTGTCTACTGCAGCTGTTGGTGTTAGTGTTGGTGTATCATCTGTATCTAAATCTGAATCATTGTTCTCAACTGTAGCAAATACACCATATTCAAACGGCAAGAGCACTACCCTTTCAGAAAAGGAAAACCGAATAATTAGTACTAGATCAGTTGTAGATTCAGATTCTAATGAAAATAGTAGACAGATTTTACTGGCTTTAGAAAGCGCTAATAGTAATGACGATCCGTTTTTAGAATATCTTAAATCCCATCACTCTTATGGAGCAGATCATACAAACCCATCTGACTCTGGTCTTAACCCTAGCGGCCCTAGCCTTGACCTTGACTGCCTTGATGAAGGCAAAGGCGAATCAGACCTTTGAAGAAGTAAACGTAGAGGGAATAATCAAGTAAAAATAAAACAATATTCAGACTGCGCCAAGAAATTTAAGAGTGTGAAAAATATTCCTATGAGAATAATTAAACAGCAATTTGACTTTTCAAAAAACGGTGCATTTGTTTGCAAAATACGAAATTGTTTTAGTGTTGTAAAACACTCACAGTCTCTGCGTAGACACTGGTCTACTCATGTAAGTAAACAAGAAAAAGACAACGTAGATCTATATCAATACCAAAATTCCCCAAATGAATTTGATGACGACAGTGACAGTGACAGTGACAGTGCCAACAATGATCAGGGCAATCAGGATCAGACTAATCATAGTAGTCTTACTAGTGCTATTACTGTTAGTGATTCAGTTTACAACGCCGAAACTCCAGATATTTCTATGCCAAGGCCAGTGTCCCCAGTCACTCCAGTGACTGAAGTGACTCCAGACCCAGTTTCAGACTTTTCAGACTCAGATAGGCAAAGTATTACTCATACTGAAAAGCCTAGTAAAGTTAATGGTAAGCTTAAGAAAGTATATCAGTGTTCGATTTGTAACGTAACTATTACTAGAAAGGATAATTACAAGCGTCATGTAATGACACATAATAGGCGTAGGCATCAGACTGGTGAAAGCAAAAATAAGGACAAACAAACTAATTACGGCTACGATATCAGCAGTGAAAGTGAAGGCGAAGGATCCTTAGACTCTGGATCTGACTTTTCTGATTTTAGTTTTGGTTCTGGATCTGAGCCGTCTGAGTCTGATTCAGAGACAGAGATGTCAAATGTTGTGCATAAACAAGGTGTAAAGCGTAAAAAAGGCAAAGGAAAATTATTGTCACAGAAAAAACTACTTCTTGACGAGGATTGACGAAATTTATATTGTTGTATATTACGGAATATTACTTTTTTGTCCATTGTCCAATTTAAGATTTTATTTAATATTTTTATTTTATTTTAATTCCGTTGGTAAATATTGAGTGAGATAATGCAGAATTAAGTTGAGTTTAATTTTTAATTAATAATTTTAATTTTAAATTATTATTAATTAAATATTTTTTTCCAATAAAAGTTATCAAATTGTTAATAATTGTAACTAGAAACACAAAAACCTAATAATAATAAAAAATTAAAAATAAAATGTCCTTTGATGTTTGTGTGTGTTATATATTATTTATGCATTTATTAATTTATTTTCATTTTTATGGTGTTACGCCAAGTAGTATTAGTATTAATCATATTAGTATTAGTATTGAACATTTTTTGTAGGTAGGTACAATTTACTTCCAGTACCTAGGGGGTTGGCTCAGATTGAGGGAGATTGAGGTAAAAGCTCAATGAGGTGGAAAAAATTTTCCCTCAAAAAAGGAAGCGGGACCGGAGGAGGTAAAATCAATAAAAAGAACGGTGTTGAACGATTTCCCTCCTCCGGGCTCAGCCGGGCTCAAATTGAGGTAGTTTTTTCAAGAAAAAGGGACCCTCGGTCAATTTTTTTTAAGGGCTCGTTAGGGACCGATTGGCTTGCACTGCTTCGGGAAAGCTCCATAGGTGGTGTTCAGACATTCGTGTCGTTCATACCGAGGGGAAATGTTTGTTTACATTCACATGCTGGTACAGTAACTGCACTGGGTTATAGGTATATGCCTGGAGAATCCGATAAGTGCTACATTAATAATATCTTGGTAGAATCCCCAAAGATTTGAGATTTCATCTCTTGTAAGCCCAGTTTTCACTATTATTTCACTGAGACTCGAGGTTTCTCCACAATTTGAGGACTCGAGTCCTTTTTCTAGAGAACAAATTTCTATTTATCCCAAAGGTTTAAGTGGCTAGTTCTAGGATTAAATTTCATTCGCTTAAAGTACCCCTCAAGAAACACTGGAAATTTAAATCCAACTATGCCACCCAGTGAACCATAGAAACTAAGAAATATAGAACTCTAGAAAGCCCAGGTGAATACGCGTACGACTTACAGGAGATTGGAGAAGCAGACATTTGGTCGGTTTTTAAACGACTAAAATGAAGAGTAAAAAAATTTGAGATTTAGTCCACTTAACTGCTAATACCGAAATCTTATACTTATACTTCACCTATTACAAAAACTATACAGCACAACTTAATTGCACATGTCAGCGTTAACAAATTGTTTTATTAGAGTCAGCTTAAAAAAACGACCTGTAGTGTACAAGATACAAAAGGTGGACAGACCAGACAGACAGACAAAACCTTATCATAACTATCTAAAAAGTACAGCAGACAGCAAAAACCAGACAGCAAAGCGGAATTCAAACACTGTAATTCGGATTTTATTTATTTAAATATCAATTTGCTTTTAACTCTTTGATATAATATTTTACATATATATATATATTAAAAATTGAAAAAATTAATTATATATATATATTATATATATTATATTTTAATTTTTTCAATTTTAAAAATCAAATTTCAAACCCAGTATATGCAGAGCCTTTTTATTAAAGCAGGCGTGCTTGGGTAAGCAGTGAGGACTGCAGACTATCAAAATTTAAAGTCTCAGACCTGGCTTTGATCCTCGGCCACTGCTAATCGTTTATGGCTCGGTGTTGTAAAGTAAACGTCACTGAATGGTTGATTGAAACCCATTCTCCTTCTGTGCTTCTTAGTGACCACAACTTACTGTAGGGGCCTAGGAAATGAGACTCCTTAACTGTGAAGGAAGGGCCGGGGTAGGTGAAATAGTACAAAGACCGAGACAATCTAACGCGGTAGCCTTCTATTTCCTCACCCACAGTGACTGGTTAAGTCTTGTTGTATAAACTGTGGTTAAATCGACCCAATGAATAAATTATTATTATAAACAGAGCTTTTTTATTAAGCTTAATTGAAATTATTCTGAATTTTTTCAGGTTTTTTAGCTAAGCGGAGTCAAAATCTTAATTTAATATTTCGGCTTATCTGAATCCAAATTTTAATCTGAATGTTCGATAACGTTAAAAGCCTAATCTTAATCCGAATCTTTTTTTTTGGCTTACTATCCCTGATATTTTTTTAAAATCCCGAATCAATTAGGTTAGTAACTATAGTGTTTATGTACCTTGAAAGGATGATTAATAGTTCCTAAATATAGTCCTACCCAAAGAACAATAATCAATTTTGGCTGAAAGATAAAAATAAAACATTAAATTTCTTATTATTATATATTATCTCTATCTATATATCACTCACATTTTTTTTTATAACCCCAAATCAATTTATTTTAGTGACTAAAATTCATATGTACTTTTAAAAGTTCATTTAAAGTTCAGACCCAGTATCACACCCAAGGGACAGGAATCAACTCTAGTTGAGAGCTTAAAATAATATGTTTAATTTTTTAATTATATACATAAAATCTATACCACCCACATATTCACAATCAATTTAAAATCAAATGATTATTGTTGCACAATTATTTACTCAACTTTTAAAGATTGATGGTTTTTTACTTCCAAGAGCTGGATAGAACAGACAATTGTTATGGATGTTTACAAAATATGAAAAAGTTTCAATAAATAAATGTTAATTCGACAAGAATTTAAACTAACCACTGTAAGATAGAGCAGACCATATGAAGAGTAAAACACTTCTCAACCGAAGGTGTGCAATATTTTTAGACCTTACCATTTAACCATAAAAAAACCAAGGATGGCTCAATATATAGCTCTATGGTCTAACTCTATAGTTTAGGATTTAATTATTTAAATACCTAGCATAACATGATTCACAATAATGTTATATCGCAACCTGGAAAATAAAACATGGCGAACAATTCTTTGAAAATAATACTAGCGTTACTCAGGTATTATAGTACCTTTCGGTTTATAATGATGATGGAGTGTCATCATAACAAAACATTCAACATGCATAAAATAGACAATCACCAGTTTTAACATTTTACATGGTTCTAAATAAAAAACCTAGGTAGCTTGTCAGGTTTTAGAGGTTTATAATGTTTTTGAGTTTTAGCGCTGTAAATTGACTTATTTACAAAACTTAAACAATGACATAGGTAACTTATGTTTTGTCTGTAATATAAAAGCTAATGACTATCAAAAAACCCAAGTAGTGTCATTTTTCAGATTTTCAAATTTGTTTGTTTTTATTTTTCAAAATAATATGAATGATTATTGAAGAGAAATAAGCTCGTTGTGGGTCATATGTATATCAAGAAATTCATACAGTTTACTAGGTTTCAAACTTTTATTAGGTAAATAACTACTAATATTGTTTTCTAATGGTTGTATAAACATTTTGATACATCGAGCTGGTAAATAAATATGTTTGGTAAATGAAGCATTGATAAATATTTTAAGCTTAACTTGATCCATTTTATAAGTTTCAGTATGTACTAATTTTCATTCTAAGATTCTATATTTTTTACTGATTTGTAACGCACTAATTGTTACATAGTAACGATAATGCATTTCCATTTTTTAAGGAATTAATTTAAAAGTAAAAATTCCAAGCAGTGCAAAGCCACTTGAGGACCAGTGTCAGTTAGCTGTTAAATTTAGGTAGAACTCTGTGAGGTTTTAGCTGAACTATAAAATATTAAAACGTGAATTTTATTTATACACTGATTTCAAAACAGTGTAAGTTCAAGTAAAACAGGGTAATTACAGCAAATATTTAATAATATTAGAGGCTTTTATACCTTATTTAAAAATCACGCGAAATGCATTGTAATAGTGACCCACCAACTACTCACGTTAATCATATTATTTTTATTTTTGTTGCAAGTAGGTATAAATGCAGTGTACATTGTTTAAGTTCAACATCAAAACTGTAGAATGGACTTCAAAATCTGTTTAGGTACTTTTGTTGTAATATGGCTTTTACAGTATTATGCTGAGTGATAAGCGTCTAATAAGCTACTTAATATTTTCCTATGTATTTAAAAAAAAATTATAACTGAATACTATATGTGTTGCATGATACTAATAAATTACGTTACGCGTTTTATACTACCTGAGTGTAACATAAATGAACTCTAATTTACATGACATATATCCTAATCTAAATATAAAAGTTAAGTTATATTAAAAAAAGTAAATATTTAAACATTTAATAATGTCAATATTATCCTAACTTTGATATGCAATAATCACTACTAAAAATACATACAAATAGTAGCTATACGTATCGCAACCCATGGGTTGTCTTACTGCTGATAATAAGTGTATAATTACATTTTTAATTCATAATGAATAAATTATGGATGGGACCTATTCAATACATTTCCACGTATTTTCCCTGTTTCTGTAAAGACATGGTTCTGTTATTAGTGCAAATACAGCCCTACCTATGTAAAAATAAGACTACATACTTGCTAATCTGCGTATTAATATATCCTTAAGGTTAGGTTTTCCATCACTGCTGTTTTTATATTCTGTTATAAGCTTGAAGCTGAAATAGAGTATATTGGGTGCAGTGTAGACATAAAGATAGGTAAAAACAAAAAATTTAATAAACATTTCCTTAAATAAATTTAAATAATATATGTAACTAGTAGTGCGGCCCGTCCTACGGACGGAATTCATTAGGGTTTAAATGTTATGTGTAAATTAAAACTCGTTTCTGTTTTCCTTCAATAATAGAAAAACAAAACGACGACACGCAGTTATGCATATGTGAAATAAAAATTCAACAACTACTGATATTAGCTTAAATCAATAGTAATTAAAATTAAGGTGCACAAAAAGGTTCCATAAACTGTGATGTGAATGCACGCTTAATGATTCTTTCATTTTTAATCAAACTAAATAGAGATTATTTTATAATAAATTTAAGGTGAAATAATGAGCAAATTGCAGTTACAAATGCTTAGCGCATTTCTACTTTTGATTGCTTTTGCTAGCTGCGTAAGTTAACTGTTTCTGCTGACGGAAACAAATAGTTATGGACAACAAATTTCTGATTTATTTATTTCCTTTGATATTTAGGTACAGATTTTCAGATACTTTTAATAATTCTTTTCAGTGCAAGCTAATCGGTCCCTAACGAGCCCTTAAAAAAAATTGACCGAGGGTTCTTTTTTCTTGAAAAAACTACCTCAATTTGAGCCAGCCTGAGCCTGGAGGAGGGAAATCGTTCAACACCGTTCTTTTTATCTATTTTACCTCCCCCGGTCCCGCTTCCTTTTTTGAGGGAAAATTTTTTCCACCTCATTGAGCTTTTACCTCAATCTCCCCCAATCTGAGCCAACCCCCTAGATACTGGAAGTAAATTCTACCTACCTACAAAAAATGTTAAAGACTAATACTAATATGAATAATACTAATACTACTTGGCGTAACACCATAAAAATGAAAATAAATCAATAAATGCATAAATAATATATAACACACACAAACACCAAAGGACATTTTATTTTTAATTTTTTATTATTATTATGTTTTTGTGTTTCTAGTTACAATTATTAATTGAAACTGTTGCGTCAAACAATTTGATAATGAATAATGGAAAAATAATAATTTAGATTTTATCGTTATTTTGTTCTTGTGTTTATATTTACAGTTATTTTTAAAAATTAAACTTAACTTAATTCTGCCAAATGTGACTCAATATTTAAAAATAGGAGTGAAATAAAATTAAAATATTTAATAAAATCTTAAATTAAACAATATAATACAATATAAATTGAAGTATAAACGCAAGTCTACGACTTGTTTGTGGACTGAATGTTTGTGACTGAATATGGATTTAATAAATATTACTGATTGTGATTATTTAATAACTATTAAACGTAACTGATAGCAAATAACAGTATCGTATAAATAAATATCAAACAGTGATAGACATTCAAAACAGAATAACTGACTCTAACACTAAATAACTAAATAAAAGAGTTAATTTTTATCATTACCACATTTATAGCATGTGTGCTAACTCAGCTGCTCTCCAAGGTACTACAGTAATTGCTACCTTTTAACACAAATGTTTGCAGACATAAGCACGAAACAGTTTTACTATATAATTTATATTTAAATTGTTATAATATTAAAATTATTAAATGAAATGAAATTAGCACTAAAGGCAAGACTAAGCACCAACTTAGACGATTTTTACAAGAAAATATATCTTTTTAAAGACCTTTGACATTATAGGATTTTAGTAGTCATCGTCGCCTAAAAAGGTGTCCAAACTCATGAACTGGAGGATAGAACACCATAGTCAAACACCTATTTCTACATTACTAGTTTTAGATAAAATTCTTGAGAAAATGCTTTATTTTAGACTTTTAAGTAGAATAAATTTGAGTGACCAGCAACATGGTTTTAGAAGGGGCCGATCATGTCAGAGTGGAACGCTGAAGTTTATACAGGATGTGTTTAACTGTATTGATTTAAAATGTGGAAGAGTCATAGCAGTCTTTATAGATTTACAAAAGGCATTTGATTCAGTCCCTCACTATCAGTTATTAGTCAAACTAAGAGATGTTTACAAAATTGACGGTAATTTATTGAAACTTCTAGTAGACTACTTGCGGGATAGAAAGTTTAGAATAAAAGTTGGTTCTGAAGTATCTGACTCGTTTGACCTGTGTGTTGGAGTTCCACAAGGGTCTGTTTTAGGACCACTTCTTTTTATCATCTACATAGATAAAATCTCGGAGGTTATTTTAAGTGGTGTTGATTTTGTGCTTTATGCTGATGACCTAGTTTTATATTATTACTCGCCTGTCTTTGCAAATACTATTGCCCACATGCAGGCATGTCTTAATGATGTAAATGATTGGTTTGTGTCACAGGGACTTTCTGTAAATGTATCTAAGACAAAGTTCATGGTTTTGCATAAAGCAAGAGACTATAAAGTACCTGTTGATGTTAAGCTAAGCTGTAATGGTCATGATATTGAACGCGTGTGGACGTTTCGATATCTAGGTATTATTGTGGATTCTAATTTGAGCTTTAAAAATCATTTTGAATATGTTAATAATAGAGTAAGCTCAGCCATTGGAATGATTGTCAATTTAAAACGATTTTTGAATTTTAATATTTTTGTAATTATGCTGAATGCATATGTACTGTCGATAGTTGATTATTGTGCCATAGTGTATGCAGTCCAAAGTAAAGGTGAGCTGCAGGCATTGCAGAATAAAATTAATAGTTTAATTATTCAGTTTACTGACCAAAATGTGTTTAAAAAGCGGAAAAACAAATCTGATCGCTTAGTACTTATGCAGAATGTATTACTGGAGCAGACAAATACGTTGTCAGTAACGGAAAGAATAAGTTTGTATTCGATGTCATTTGTGTATAGAATGATAAAATATGGTTCTAATATTGCTAATTTTGGCTCATGGTATGCATTGAAGCAGCCAGAGCGTGTAACGAGGTCTAGTAATTCATGTCTTTTGGAGTATCCCACTAATTGTAATACAGAAGTGTATAGACGCTCGTTTTTGTATAGAAGTATAACTGAATGGAATGCTTTGCCGGATAGTGTAAAGTGTTTTGAAGATTGTAATTTCAGGTCCGTTCTTACTCAACACTTAATTAGTGTGAGAACACCTATTGAATATTCAGTGTATCAACCACCGTAATGGGTGGTGCAGCATATAAATGTCTTATTAGTAATGAATCGTGTATGTGAAATGTGGATTGATTGGTATTAAGTCATTAATTTGCTTTGATAATGTGTGCTTGTAATTGTATTAGTTTTTTATTTTTTATTTAAGTATGTAAAATTATGATAGTGTCCTTCATTGAAAATCAGTACAATTGTATTAAATGAACCTGACACTGTAATAAAGTTCACTCAAACTCAAACTCAAACTCAAACTCAAAGTTAAGCTCCACTCCGCTTCACTGAAAGGGGGTTTGCAGAGAGCTCAAAGTTGCTCTTGCGGCCCAAGTTCTAAAACATATTAAAGACTAATGTCGCAGGACATTTTCTACTGAAAAACAATATACACATAATATATATAATTGATATATAATAATCTTGACATACAAAACTTTGTAATATTTTTGAAATCTTCCTGCAATCCTAACTATTATTATTTTGAGAGTGTGTTGCAAAACAGCATTACATGGTAAACATAGTTGTTGAAGCAAAGCTCAAGCAGGTCACGTGCGGGGTGAGATGGGTTTCAAAACTTGCTAAACTTGAGTATCGTCTTTGGTGTCTGGTCGTTAATTTGAGACAACCAAGTTTGTTTAGTTCTTCATAATGTAGGCACAGTAAAATTAAACATTCTGTCCAAGCAATAATAACAGTTAGGATTGCTGTGAGATTTTTTAAATATCACAAAGTTAGTCATGCCAAGATATTATATATCTCTTTCTTGCTAATAAGCAAATACATAATATATTACAGCATGTGTGTCCGTACTGCTAATGCTCCAAATGAACCCAAGATGCAACACTGTGTTTGCATTTTACAACAAAAAACATGTTTTGGTTAGAAATGTCCTGCAACATTGGTCTCTACTTTTTTTGGAACTCGAAAAGCAACTTTAAACTCTTTTTAACCACCACTTTTCAGTAAAACAGAGTGGCACTCATTTTTGATTCTGGTGTTGCATCCTCCAGTCAATGAGCTTGAACACCACTCGGACACGGATTACTACCGGAATTTAATTAGGTTATAGTTAAGTGTAATACCTTAATTGTTCAAACAAGTGATCGATCGAAATTTATTCTCTCTGATGTAATAAAGGTGAAAGGTTATTTATTTTTTATTGCAACATGATTTATTAACGTCATTTAAAAAAACTAAAAAATTATTAAATTGCGTATTTTTTGGACAAGGTAAACTATTTTCTTTACTTTTTTCAAAAAAGGGCAAAATTTTCAATTTTCATTTTTTAAAATACGTAAAATGATTCATCACACTCTTGTTCTATTTGTTTAAGATAGTAAATATTGTTTTTATTTAGCTTTTTTCCTGCAACGAACCGCACTAAACACATTTCTAGATACATCTTTTCTTCATGAAATTAATACAATATAATCTTTCTACTAGTTAGCAAAGTTTTACTTCCAGCGTATGCAACACGTTGTAAATGGATTTTTAAAAACTGATGTGGTGAGAACTGGGTTAAAAAACTATTAAGGTAATTTTAAACATTAAACATTTTTAACTTACCGTTATTACATACCGAAACAGTTTAAATTTTTATATCCGCTAATTTGAAGGTTTACATTTTTCTGCACATACACCATATTAATTTGATTTTACAATAACGTGAAGTTAAAATTGCATTAAGAACACAGGCCAGTAATAGTACACGGACCTAATTTAGAACACGGGTCTGGAAGATAAAAATTTGAAAAGTACTCCCAGTATACTATTTCAGGAAATACGGTAATTTGATTCCGGTGGTCATGCCCGTCTAAGCGGTGTCCAAACTCATAAAGTCGATAATAAGACACGGAATTCAAAGCTGCACTTTACAGTGTTCACTAAGCTTCACTACAAAATAGAGTATGGCAAGAGTTCGTTACCCTTGTGGTCCGAGTTTGAGTTCTAAAAAAATATTATTTTGTGAAACTAATAATGTCTGGTTAGCAGCTGACCAACGTTTAGCATTAGCGGTGATAGAAGAACTTTTATGACAGTTAGTTATTCTGCCAGCATTTGTTAAATGACAGTGGTATTAATACTTAAACTATATCATATATATTTTGTCATGAAAATTCCTTACACGATAAAGCGACCCACCTTTAATTTGTGAACCTCAGCTTTACATGCAGACAGCCTATATTATAGACCCATTTAGGGCCGAACACTAATGATGTCACTCTTAACGAGATTTTAGACTGTTGACTCATTAGGTATGGGTTTAAGTAATACATCATTCGAATGGCAAGGATTAGCAAAATAAAACTGCGTTCGAGTTCATTGAGATATTCTAACAGTTGCAGAAATTTTAATGAAAAACTAGTGTATTTTTAAAAATTTGGGCAAATTTTCAAAAAAAGATACACAATAATAAATATCATAATATGCTTTACCCCGCGTATAAGCGACGTTTCAATTCACTAAAAAAAATACCGGGTTTATGTACGTTTTCTTCCATACGATAAAAAAACATAAGAATTCTAGTTTTACAATTATCTGGAAATACAATTCAAACTTTTAAACTATTGCAACCCTCTGCTTTACTCTAATAAGCTTTGCTCTAATACCTATGTTTAAAACGTTTTTTATGCAATATATTCTGAACTTTGATCGCACTGTTTGTCTTCGGTTCCAGATTCACATAAAACAACAGTAATAGGGGAAAATTTGAAATTTTAAAAAACAAAAAACAAATTGGTTCACTCATGTTGTTGGAGCACCAAAGTAGTTAGGGCACAAAATTAGGTACAGCACCAAGAAGTAAAAAATGGTAAGCTACTAAGCAGCTAGGGCACTGAATAAGTAGTAACGCGATGTAGCTAGTTCACTAAAATCGGTTTGACATAACAGAGCTAACGCATTTATTGTGTTGTTGCACAGTAGCAGTTTATGCAATGACAACATTGCAACAATAGGTAGTTTGTGCGCCGAATTAAAATATGTGTTAAATTAATTTGTACACTTATAAAGTACGTGTACTAAATCAATTTTAATGAAATTTATCTGATGCATTTAATCTATTAGTGCCACGTAGTTGATTCAGTGTTCAGTTTGTCAGTGGCACAGCCACACAGCCAGGACACTTACACTGTGACGACACTGAACTCTTTCGGATTACCTTACAACATCCAGAAAGAGTCGACTCTTCATCTGGTGCTCCGTCTCTGTGGTGAAGTGTAGAGTAGAGTTTAGTAAAGACTCACATTTATCGACATTTAATTATTGCAATTTTTATCCCGTTCGGGCTCAGTTTCACCAAAAACAGTTATTTCAATTTTCTTGTAATTAAATTTAGAGAAGTTTTATAGTTGACATTACAAATTTTATTCTCAAGCCCATAATGAATCTAACTAACTATATGTATGTATAAAGATACAGTACATACATACATTACTACTGTAGCACAGTAGCCATCAGCCAGAACACTTATACTTAATTCACTGTGACACCACTGACACCGAAACCTGGCATTGTCCCCGCCACTGCCGCCACAGTCCGCCACACCACAACACAGGGTATAGGTATCAGTATATTAATTAATTAATTAACTAATATTAAACTAATATTACTATTACTATTATTACTAGTAATCATCACTCACTCGTACCGCTGACTATTACTTTTATCTTATATCCTGTGTCAGAATAGTGCCAGCTACGGTGTCGGTGTGTGATCAGTGTGATTCATATATTATTACTATCGTATACAATAATACAATATATTTATATTTCATCATACTTTTACATTACACAGTATCTCTGATATTTTTTTATGACAGTATGAGTCCAAAACAACCTTTACGACATATCGGTCACTCTTACACTTCTGGGCTCAAATACCCCACTACGGATATCAAATTTCAGGACTCTAAAAGCTCTATGAGCTTTTTGTGCTTTTTGAGCATCGACGAGCTTCGAGAAAAAAAAATGAGCCCGCGCGTGCCTGCTATGTTTTCGATTTTACTGACCGGAGCTTCGGTCAGTGCGATCGGTCCTACCGGTCACCGGCTCCGTGTCTTACACTGATTCATTCCGCTGAAGTTTGACGTCCATCCGCATCCCCCTCCCCCAACATTGAATCGATCGACGATAGAGGGCTTACAGTCGAAGAAAAAAGTGAAGAAATCGGCTTAATTTACTTCACTGTAATAATTGACAGAATTATTTGAATTTTATTATTATGAAGATAAGATAGAGATTTGAATTTTGTAGAATGCACATTTATGTAGAACTGGTTTGAAATTGCCAGTACAGGAGAGGGAGGCTCTCTGAACTGTGATGTGAGTGCACAATAATAATAATAGACTTTATTCGTCAACTGCTTTCATTACAGAAAGATGCCAAAATGACACAGTATACGGCTCAAGGGATTTACAAAAAGAATTAGATAGAATTGGTGCTATATGGTGCACAATGTGTTTACAAGTATATTATGTTTTAATTATTATGAGGCCTCGGAATGCTAAGACTTTAACGTTTATAAAATAAATAGGTTTTTTATTTTAGGTTTTTTTAACGTACAAATTCAGTGGATTCCCAGCTAGCAGGAGGATATTGTAGCAATATAATTAGGACATACAGTGGGGATTGCATTATATCCCTGAGATATATTCAAAGTTTTGAGTGGATGTCATGAGAACATCATGTGGACCTTCTTGTGTCCGGAAATAGAATGTGCGGAAAACATCCCCAAGTGACATCCCGATAAGAAACTTTGCGGGCATTTGGGATGAGTTAAGGATGTAACTATATATGATGCTTTAAGGACTTATTTTTAGATGAATTAGGGATATGATACGGATGCATTAAGGAGTTTTATGGAGGTACAACCAGTGCAGTTCCAGTATTTCAATATTTTTTTAATTTATTTAATATTCAGATCAAAAATATATTTTCAAATAGTTCCCAATTATTAAAACCAATTTTAAAAATGCACTGACTGATTGATAATTCATACCTTGTTTGATTTATAAATTTTAATTCACAATAACGAAACACTAACGAAAGTAAGTGCGCTCCAGTGGCACTGGACCTTTCAGAAATTCCGAAACTCCGTAAAATAGTCGATTTAGTTCAGGCAAGCGAATGGGAAAAAGTTAGATGCATAGGTGATTGACGTAACTCGGTAGTCTGTACGATAATTATTAGACGAGCCCGAGCCAAATCTAGTCCAAGCTGACCAGTGAGATTCGGCTTTTGGTTCCACAAAGTACAAGTTCGAATAACCTCGCCTCGCTGTCTCCGGTTTAATAATACAAAAATAAAAACAAATAGTATAGGTATTTTGCGATATTAAAATACTTAAATTCCAAAATATTATTTTGTTTATATGGAGAGTACAAAATAGACAAAACTTCCATACCCTTGTTAAAACCAACTAACGAACTAACCAACAATAATACTGTCTCGTCCTGCCGATAATTTAAATCTTGTCAGTTTCTTGTTAATCAAGCCGCAATGAATTTTAAAAAAACAATCGATCAAGAACTAACGCACTGTCTGCTTTTATGGTTATATATATTATAATGAAACTGACCCTGACAGAGACAAATAAATATTTCGGTAATTTATTAGTAAAAAAATGTGAACGAAATAAATGAGTTTGTGCTTGGACTAGGACACCTAATTGTACCGTTTGTCGTTACACATCACAAAGTCACAGCAAAATCTAAACTAAACGCAGTTTACTTACGACCAGTAAAAGAAGAAAACTTCGTACACTTAAGCATACTAGTGAGCTGAACCACATACGAGTACAATGATAAATACATAATTTTTTAAAGGTTAAAAATCATACATGTTTGTTTATCAGACATTTTCAATAAACTCTTACTTCAGAACTGCGTTGCCACGGGAACTGTCAATAATGAACTCAGTATTATATGAACGTGTTAAATTAATCCTTTACTGATCTCCTCATGATATCTTTTCGGGATTAAAAGCGTCACAGACTTTTATTATCCCCTTTTGATATTCCTAAAATATCAAAATGTGACAAAGTTCAGGGGATGTTTTTTGATTGTTTGGGGATGTCCAAAGTACTAGGTCTGCTAGCTGGGTTGCAGTTACAGAGCGAATCTCCACTATAGGTTAGTATTTATATCCGTGTTTGCTCACTTTTGTTTAAGGATGGGGGGCAAACGAAATTAGGCGGCTGTTTTGAAAATAAATATTAAGAAAAGTATGAAATTGTGAGTTGTGTGACACTGTGTGCCTGGAAATCCCCTAAAAAATTATTCCCTACCAATAGTCACATAATAATAGTGTCCTGAAATTTGATCCCCTTTAAATATAAACAGTAGTTGCGGCTGCATGTTTTCTGCGCCTATAGTCTATATAGTTAATTATAGCCCCCTTCAATGGAAATGGATAAGCGTGGGCGCGGACGCCCCTGCATAATTCAGTAGTCAGAAGTCAGAAGCAATCTGCCGGGCACCTGCAGCAGCTACACGGTCAACAGACCGAATCTTTTGTAACATACAACGAAAACCCAATGATGTAGAGAAATTTCAAAACTGTTTCAACCGAAATTGTTATCCACTTATTTCATCATATTAGATCAAATTAGCAATTCATTCGCATTACAACAAAACTTTTATTAACCAATAAAACCTAATTATACAAAGGCCTTTCACCTATCTATGGCTTTCACCTATGGCTATCTTTAGCATGCGGTACCATGAATATCCAAGTAGGCTGCTTGGCCATACCAATGACGTCATTTGTGGACGACACTTTAACTTTTTTAAACTTTTAATAATGATTTATTGATGAATTAATTTAATCAAATTAATAAATTGTAGCATCATTCCTGAGATCAGGAATTAGTTCATCAATAAACCACTATTACAACTTTAAAAAATTTATGGGGTCACTCATAAATGACGTCCTATGTATGGCCAAGCAGCTTACTTGGATATTAATGGTATTGCATGCTAAAGGTTCCCATTTACCTAACAGGTAATCTTAATCTATGATGACAGTAGGGTCACAGGGACTTAAAATGGGGATATTTTGATGACGTCATTTATGGATGACTCCTAATGTACTTAGTTTTGAATTATTACACCCTTAACTAATCATTACAATATATCATTAGCCGTATTTCATGAAAAATGGAGATGGTCATAATTCATTTTATCCCCAAAGGGAGATGGTCAAACTTCATTCTTCATCAACGATAAGCGGCCAAAGCGTCATGTTTTATCAGCATTTAATGATTTAACAGCGCAAGGTGCTCAATGGTTAAGAGTTCAATGGCATTGAGATTAGCCAGCACCATTCTGGACAACTAATATTGTTCTTCCAATTTTATTATTATGACGATCGTAATATAAACAATATCATAGTTTCAATATCACTTAAGCAATCTTTTTAGTCACAACTTTATTTGCCAATCCTAGAAACTATAAACCAATTGCACGGACAAATAATATTTGAACAGCAAAAACCATGAACGAACAATATTTATAGCTTAAAACTAACAAATATTTAATTTTGGGTTATTTCTTTAAACATACAGTCAACGTAAAACACTAATGGTACTCATTTATAAATGCACCGAATACAGAATTCAATTCTCTATCAAACAGTATATTGCACGTTTGTATAGCTTTATTATCTTTTAAGAAATTGACAATTATATCTGGCAAGGTGTTGAAATTGTTATTCATTGGTTTTTTATTCATTTATTGTTTAGATTTCCAAAACCTTACTCAAATAGAGTGATTTTAATGTATGTGGGAGATACTATGCATTAAATCGTTATTACGCTCACATGCGTTATGCTGCATTTAAAATATATAAGGTAATAGAGGGGGACAGCGGACAGCGGACAGAATAGGCGGACAGAATTATTTGAATTTTATTATTATGAGGATTAAATATTATAGGTGATAATTTTAAATTGTATAATTATTTTCATTTGTAATATTACATTTTATTTCGTGTTCAAAATTTTATTATTATTGCATTTTGAATTTAGAATAAATAAATTATGGACGGGAATTATTTAATACATTTTCACGTATTTTTGCTCTGTTTCTGTAAATACATGGTTCTGGCGGTACTTATGCTAGACGAATGCTGATGGAATACGATACTGAAGCCACCAAGTAGATATGGACCAACATTTTATTTTGCTTCATTTTCGCCAGTGTCAAGTACAATATGTGCAATAATTTTCAAATTAATCGCCAATGATATCATAGCATAACATACGATTCCAATTATCCATTTTTTTCTTCTAGATTCCCCCTGAAAGTATAACCAAACAGTCAATATTGCACTTAACGTATAAAATATACTCAACAATTAAAATAGCCTTAAAAGCCTTAAAATTCACACTTAGCAATTAAATCGTGCAAACAGTTTTTCTAGTCTTAATCAACAAAAAAATCAACAATGACAATGCCTTACACTGTTCCTCTGCTTTATATTAAGCTTTTATAACCGTAGTTAACTCTTTTAAAAGCTCTAGATTGGAATGATCAGATCGAGTTCCGTTATACGGTTCGCGCTGTAAATACATTAGTGTCTGAGACTACGGGGGAAGTTGCAGGATTGGTTGTGACGGGGCTGGTGTGGAAGAGTAGAAGTAGTATTAAGGTATGGTGTTAATTAGAAAAGGACTTGGACTGGAACAGGGAAATGATATGGGACGGAAGTGACACATAACCTTAATAAGCAAATGGGTAATGTAATTTGTTGTAATTTAATGTCATGGGGATAAATGGAGGAAAAGAGAGTTGAAGTTGTATTTAGGAAAGGGCATGCTCATTGCATTGTAATGCGAGAGTGTGGTGAGATGCATGTATGTATGGGTGTATGTATGTATCTTTTGGGTACCATATCAGGCACGCTCACAGATTCGCACCCGATAATCATTGGCCGTTGTTGACCCAATTCCTTCCCAACTAGAAAAATTTAATTTAAGGAATTAACCCAAGACATACCCAACAAGTAGATTGTGCAAAGGACAACCGCGTAGATATTCTTTGGATTTTCCTATCGACTTATCATTAAATCTACTTATCTCTGTCTCTATGAGATTCCAGGCAACTAGTTTTGCCGGGAATTAAGGTAAATTCCTTTACCAGGAATCACTGTTACGCCGACTACTGTATGTCCTACGGTGAGTTGTTAAGTATGCAAGTACTGCTGCTTGACAAAAGGTTGAGCAGATAACGCAAATCAGTTATCCGGATGCATCTGGTTAATTATGCCAGGAAAGAGAGAAGATCGCAACAAGCAGCCACCAGCCCCAGAGTTCCCATAACTGAATCTTCTATCTGTTCTTTCTTCCATGCCAAGCTTCCAGACTCCTCCAAACGCAGTGATAGGCTACAATGAAGGAAGGTATACACATGAAAAAACTAGTGTCCTTGGCCTCTGTTCCCTTCCTCCACTATCCCTGCCTCTGAGAGTGACGAGGCCTGAGAGAAGATCGAGATAAGCAAATACCAGCAATCGTCCCCATAAAGCCGATTTCGTGTAACCGTCTTATCGCTCACTCACTCCTAAACCGAGTCCGATATACGATATAATTGACGTATTTACTGGTTCAATGTTAGCAACGGAGAAGGAAGGGAGCTCGAAAAGCAAACAACCTTCTCCGTTGCTTACCAATTTCAAACTCGTTGAGAGGCTATAAGAGACTGAAATCAGAATTAAGTCTTTTACCTAATTTTACTTTCGGAACACGCCAAATAACTAGAAATGAGGCAACCGTATACGGGTTGCTAGCATTATATAAGGAACTGAGTGGCGGATGCAGAATATTCAGTGGATAGAAGGAGAGTCAAGGGGGGGCTAATAATGTTGATCTTCATCGTAGAAAATGTTTCACCCCTACCTCCTCTATGTTAAAAGAATGAGAAAAGGAGACTAACAACTTTCGCTCCTGTCTTGTGGGTCCCCGGCTTGGCCTACTAGGGTATTAGCGCTACACTGTGGGGTATCTTTAATAAGCGATGTTTATGTCGGTAAAATGCTGTCTAACTTTAGTAAGCGATGTGTAAACTCGGCAAAACAATTTCGAATAGGACGTTCCAATCCAGTATTTTATGACGGTTTACCTAAATTTACACTGAACCAGGTTCTTAAAGCTGCCTGAAAACGGAGACGCTAGCATAACAAAACATTTTCCAGTCCGTTTTTCCTACCACTTCCCCTCCCCCACAACCACCGCTCTATATCACTCCCTACCTCCAAATATAACAACCCTATAATAGTATCTAAAATAAAAAGTAGCCTCAACAGTAGTGTTAAAATAGCAAAAAGTTAAAAGCTACGAAATCGAAGAAGTAAGTCTATAGGTCTGTGCTTTATGTACCTAATGCCTGATTGGAAAACAATAGTAATGTAAGAAATAATAAATATTATGTAAAGTTAATGTTTGCCGCTACTAATACGAGTGAATGCAGTATACATACACGGAATTTCATTCTATAACTTTCTAAGGATCTGAAAACTCTAGCTCAGCTCAAGTTCTTTGCTACTGTTTAATAGAAGATTTATTAATCCTTCGTCGATTTATATACGTAACGCTACACATTGGATTTTTTTTTCTTAGACATTACTTACTGAAGTTGGACACTTGCAAGCCTTGACATCACTTATCACAGAACAGCCACCCTCCTACTTACTAATATAACGTATCCCAGCATTTAAATAACTACAGGGTCATCAGGATATGAGTAATCTGTAATGTACGCGTCGCTGACAGTTTGGCAGTGGGCACATTGGTTGCAGCGCGTAATAAAATTTCTGTTTATAAAATTCTAAACAGTAATTATTTCCTCAACCTGTATCTTTGTTCCCCTTTAAAATTTGAATTTGCTGTAATCTTGTAGTGCTTACTATGTATTAAAAATAATTTAAAATTATCATCCGGCTTTAGGCCAATCATAGTGCCTCAAATTTTGAATATTTAAATTTACTGGCTCTATTGGCTAAAAATGAAAAGTTTAAAACGGAGAAAAAATTGTCAAAACGTCAAATTATTGAGCATATCTTTCAATGAAATGGTGTAATTCGTCAAGGGCTATCCGACGATATCAAAATTATGTAACAATTCAAAAAACTGTAGGAGTGTCTAACTTTATGCGTAGTGACATTTTCTGTGAGTGTATGATTTGTTATGATAAACAGACAGGCAGAAAGCCAACCCGATGGGTTGCTAAAGTAGGTTGTAGGAAATTTGCTACCCGGACATTTGCTACCTGGACATTTGCTACCCGGACATTTGCTACCCAAAACCCAACCTAGGACATTTGCTACCCATAACCTAGGACATTTGCTACCCATAACCTAGGACATTTGCTACCCAATGCCAAACCTAGGATATTTGCTGCCCATGGCTAATGTAGAAATAAAATGCATGGAAAATATTTACGAGTGTACCGCGATAACGTGACATCGGTAAATAGTTTAATAATGCTATTATTGTTAATGATAGAAGATGGTTTAATTGTAGATGGTCGTTTAAAAATGATATTTAAAAGTAATATACATAATATCTTTACAATTAATTTTTCTAATTAATATATACTGCATATAAAATTTAGCGTAGAATGCATAAAAATATTCAGCGAATTTTAATTTTTTCGTACATGGGTACAGAATATATTTACGTGTAAGAATTGTTTTTTCTGGGATAATTATGGTAAAATTATAGACAGTTTTTAGTTTTAGAGTTTACTTAGTATTTGCTTCTTACGTGGCGTAAGTACTTACATTTAGACTCATATGGAGTTTTATTTATTTTATCAGGTTTAAGATTACGTTATAATTATATTGTTACCGTTTTTTGTCTTTTGGTAATTATTGTATCGTTTCTGCAATGGCTGTTGTTGTCTGGCTCTAAAATTTATACAGCAATCAGTTTCTGTATGCAGGATATATTAATTAGACCAATTAATTTTAAAGATATTATATATACTATTTTTAAATATCATTTTGAACGACTATATACAATTATACCGCGTTTTATCATTAACAATAATATCTTTAGTAAACTATTTCAACGATGCCATGTCGTGCACTCATATACCTATATATTGTCTATGCAATTTATTTCTACATTAGCCATGGGTAGCAAATATCCTAGGTTTGGTCGTGGGTAGCAAATGTCCTAGGTTATGGGTAGCAAATGTCCTAGGTTGAGTTTTGGGTAGCAAATGTCGGGGTAGCAAATGTCCGGGTAGCAAATATCCGTTTACCGCTAAAGTAATGTGGCAAAAACAGGAGTGGAACTAAATTATTATTTTAGAAAAGATTATATAGACGTGGTTTAGTTATGTTTATTTTAATTTGATCGTCATTATCTACTTTGGAAGTTATATTGTTACCAGTAAACCGGCCCGTCAAAAAACAAACATTTGTTGACGAAAATTTAATATACCTATATAACCTACACGATTTACGTAATTTTAATAATTCTGTCCGCCGACGCATGATACCCATCCGCTGTTCCCCTGTACCCATTTTAAGACAGAATTATTTGAATTTTACAATAACCCAGCCAACTTTCAGCAACATGTTGTCTTATTTTCTACATATGTTTCAATATTTCTTCTAAAATATTGTAGTTAATTATAGGGCATCTTAATGTTGTCTAAATAATGTTAAATTTTAGACGCGCAGTGAAAGGGATTTTATTGCGGGTTCTCGCTAATCCAAATCGAAACGGGCTGAGCTTACGGATAATGGGGATTCTCCCGTAACTCAAGACCAAGCCCGGGATGATATAAAACTACATATATGCACCGCTAAATGGGAGGAATTATGCAACACAAATAATATGATGCTAATCGGTGGGGAGGGTTGATGCTTTTCCAACCTACCTACTTATCGTTCCAACTTATACTTAAATATAAATGTATAAAATATAATTATTATTATATTTAATATATTATGCTCAATATGAATTTCATCTAGGGGCATGCAATCATATATATACTTTACTTAAAATGATACGGTTATAAAGGGACTTTAATTTGCCCTGTATTTATTATACTTTCAAAATACTTAATTGGGCCAGTACGCCAAAAAGATAGTTACTTTTAAATAGGCAAATACGCCAAACAAAATATAAGTTCCAAAAACCACTTGGGTATAAAGGCAACTGACAAATGATACTTGCAAATTAAACGACTCGTGGGCAAAATAATACTTCTCAAAATAAGCCACGTAGGCACAAATAATATTTCTCAAAATTAAGCCTCGTAGGCAACAAATAATAATTCAACAATTGAACCTCGTAGGCACCGACAATTAATTCCATTAGGGTATTTCTTTTACCTTATATTTTGAAGTAGCGAGAGTGACAGCGGTGGGCTTCCAGTAGTGAATTATTTAATCTTGGCTCATAAGCGGGTTTTTTTATTTTAGAGCAATAAACACATTAATCATTTCTCGCCCGAATACGGGTCAAGCTATTAAACTGGATCTCTAAAATGTTTGCAATAGCGACAAAATGAATTCCCTTGTGGGGTAATTCTGGGTCCTTAATTTTCTGCAGTAGCAGCAGCTTCCACTTGGGACTTCTTAGCTGAAGACCTCTTAACTCGTTGAGCTATCAGACGAAACTGTTATTTCATAGGCTGGTGAATAGTAGATTCGCCAGTCCATGCTTTGCTATCTTTAACTTTTACATCTCCATGCTTCTCATCTCTGTACAGTGTACAGCATTTCTTATATCTTCCTAAACGAAGACGGACACCGTCATAGTCATGGTTATGGCGCAAGTATGTACGCTGCACATACTTGTACGGGCCGTCTGCAGCTACACTGCCAATTCGCCTGTGGCGATTATATTACTATTTCTATTGGGAAATACGTCTGTCTGTCTCTCTCGCTTTAAAAAATACATTTACAATTATTTATAAAATAGATTATATATAATTTTGTATGTAGTATTTTGATCTTCATATTTTTCTCTGTCAAAACTCCTAATCCAAGATTTTGCACTCCTGGACAAAACTCCTACTCCAAGCTATTTAAATTTCGACGTACTAACGTTTTTCTTTTCCAATTTAGTAACAGCAAATGCAGGGTACTTTATCCTAATTTAGTAACACCCAATGCAGAGTAACGATTCGTTTTCTTTCAAGTACGTTTCCACCATATGTATTGCAGGACATCCGAAATAAACACTGCAAAGAAACTTTTATGCGAAGAAAAAGAACACGCACACATTGCATTTATGTTGAACCTGTTTATTCATTGTCATAAGTCTTTCATTATTTTCTCGTCCGTGACAAGAAGGAGTCGTTTATTTCTCTCGAAATTTTGGGACCGTATCCCTACAAGTAATTTTAGTATTACACTTTCATGAAACAATATCAAAATATTAATTCTTTCTACGTCGCCATTATATTTTCTACTCTGTTCTAATTTACTAATTTCTAAGTTTCGTGATTCGCACATAAAAAAATAACCATTACATTCTGTGATTCACATTTTAAGCGGGGTAATCATAATAACTATTATAATATATGGAATTGTTAATTTTTAATGAATTCCCACATAAAAACATAACCATTAAATTTTGTGATTCATGTTTTGTGCGGGGTATTGTCGACCTGTGTATTATAATTATTTATACTTTATCAATTTACACATATATTTAACAGGGTGTTTAACTGTCAAAAATAAGTGTTACAATTTTGTAAATCATTTTTATCAAATAAAGTAACGGAGGTGGGGTTCCTTGACGTTTTTTACCCATAATTTGGAACGGATTTCTAGTCTCTACTGAAGGTGAGTGTGATGGACTTGATAGTCCACTTATTTTTATATTTTTAAATTTTTTAGAGAGTCTTTGTTTTGCAGAGATTTTCCGTGGATCTATTTCTATGGCTGAATTATCCGTTACACAATGGATTTGAAAAATAACATTGTGCATTTCCCTGGCACTTATATTTATGCCAGGACTTTCAACCTTGTTTTTGGGAGTACCCGATTTTTGCTTTGTTTCTGTTGATCTTGGAGGAAGATCACCTGGAACTAAAATTAATTCTGGCAAGGCTAAATACGGTCCTGCTGGCATGTTTTTCTGTGGGGGCTCATCGATCTCCATGGGCTTCTTAGCTCTACGGTTTTTATTTTTCTCCAACCAATTTGGTGAAGCCATTTTAAATTTATGAGTCTACAACAAATGATAGAAGAAAAACTGAAACTACATAAAAAAATAAAAAATGCAAAAACCCTAGTTTACTGACACTAACATTTCTGTGACTCCTATACCATTTTTATCGATTTTAGTTTCTTTTAGAATTAAAATTTTTGGTGCATCTTTTACTTGAAGCACCGCTAAACAAACAGGTAGTAACTTAATTTTTTTTAAATTAATTTTGATACAAATTTTTAATACGGAAATTATCTCATGAAGTTTAGGTAGTAACCTTTTTGAAATACACAATTTTTATATCTTTTTAATGATCGATTTTCTCTAATTTTATTAAAGGAAGTATCCCACGACTTTTATTTTCACAACGTTATATCTTTGGAAATGACAAATTAATGAGACCATTTACAATCCATACCTCTCAACTTACAGCAAAATGCAACGTCTTTTTAAAACATCTTTTCCAGTAGAAAAAATTTTAACAAAATACAATATATATATTTTCTAAGCTTCTTCTTTACTCCACAACTTTTATAAACTTACGTCTGTAGTAACAGATACGCGATCAAAGTATTGTATCGCCAGTTGTAAATAAAATTTCCTGTTTCCTATTATAATGGAATTCAAATTCATATCATATATTTCTACATCTTTTCTACTCTACTGTTTTTCTGAACGACTCATCGGCCCCCATTTTTTAGTCACTTCTTGAAATTCTTTTCATCTTACTTCAAAGTGTCAACCCTTACATTACAAGCAGATCCATTCTGGTTCAGACAACATCTTTGCCCGTCGTCTTCCTAACATTATTGGGCATGCATCTTTTACATGTATTCTTCCTGAGTATCCGTGGGTTTTGCAAACCTTTCAATTCGGGAACGTCTTCTTTTCTTTCGCGACCTTTTTTTCTCTGTTTGTTTTGTAATTTTCATGACAAAATAAATTTTTATAACTTATACACATGTACATCTATACTATGTTTATATATACTTTTAATTTTTCAGCGTAAGCAAAGCGTCGAAGCATAATTTGAGCCTCTCAATTTCGGACTGAAAGTCTGCATTTTTTCTTTTATCATTTTTAATTTCCTCACTTGAATTTCCAGGCGATATATATAACCTTTTAGTATATACATCTTTTAAATACCAATTATTGTTTTTCCTAGGCCTAGTTGACCTTCTTACGGTCGGATTGTCTCCTTGGGGAGCCGATTCGGTCGTGAGGAGCATAGTTTGAATATTAGGATCATCTATAATAAATTTTATATAACTATTTTTTAGTTGGGCTTTGCGGTTCTGAATAGTCTCTGGCCCACTTTTGAATCTGTTCCAAAGTCCTTGACCAATTGCTGTTTCAAAAATTGCTTTATTTTATGTAGTATCACTCTGTAATCTTTGGTTACTAATTACTTCTTGTTTTTAAGATAAGCAAAAATATTACCCCATTTCTCACCTTTTGAACTTCCTAATTTATTTTCAGGTGCATAACAAGCTTTAGTTTTAATTAAAACCAATGCATATTAATCAGCATCATACATATCAGATTTGGTTTTATCTCGATGCATTCTAGTTAATAATTTCCATACATTAATTCACAATTTATGTTTCTTTCCTTATATATGTATATAATCATCACCTTAATCTTGTATTTTTTCATTTTCAATATAATAACTATCTTTGTACACATCATCGTTTACTTGAATTTTAATAAATAAAACATCATTAAATAAATAACATAAATATTTAAAAGATATAGGACCTTTTTTATAGTTTTAATAAATAGGTTCTGGTACATTTTCAATCGCTTATTGTGCCTCTCTTTCTTAAAGTACAGATTGATTTGTTAAAGCTAGATTTTCTAACAATGGATTATTACCAGCTATAAATTCTTTTAATTTAGTGTATTGATGATGTGCAATATTTTTCAAATGTGCATGTTTGGAATTGACATCTTTTCAGAAAAAGGCTAATTGTTTTGAAGCTGTTGTTGCTTTATTTTCGACTGTTTCAGTTATATTTTGTGTTGCTTTAATAATAAGCGCATATTTGTTCTCTTGTTTTAATGTAAAAGCATCATTACCTGTTTTCTCAATAATAAATTGTTCTCTTAATTTTCTATTATTTTTATTTTTTTTTCATTAGTCTTATTTGACGTTTAATTTGTTCTGCTTTACTAATTTATATATGTTTATTTTATACATTATTTTTCTTTAGCCACCTGTTTTTTAACACGTGGTTTTATTTTATTTTGTTTAATTTTAGGTTTTTGTTTTCTATATTAGGAGTTGATTACGGGCCCTGGGACCTTAAGGGCTTTGCCAACTTAGTTTGGTGACAAAACAACCCAGCTATTAAAATTATAGGAATATCGTTTCCATTTTACCAGAACTTTAATAGTATTAGGATCATTTGTTTTCTTTGTTTCTATAATATTTTCATATTTGAAATCTTTTTTCTCTTTATTGTATAGTGTTATTTCATTTGCATAATACGTTCCTTTAATTTTTTTATTATGGTGGTCTACAGGCTTATTAGTTATAGGATTTGTAGGTGTAACGTCACTAATATAACGTATTTCTTCAGCAAATTGGGGTTTATACCCTCTACTAAATTTAGTTCCAAATAAATGTGTTCTTACTCTTTGACCAGGGCGAAGCCCTTTCAAGACCTTTGGTCGACCTGGTTTCAAAATTATTATTTGAAGTTGTATTATTTTTCAACTCTTCTTATCTAGATTTTGAGCCATAAAGATTTGAATATACTTTAAATTCATTTTCTGGTTTACTTGCTTCAATAAGTTTTATTTTGATACTACTATGCTTGGAATTATTATAATTTGTAATAAAATCTTGTAAGGTATCAACTTATCTAGTTTTTTGTTGTTCATTCATATATTGATACATCTTTTGTTGAATTTGTCTTGCAAATCTTTCAACAATCATTGATTTTGTTTCATTTTCTGATGTAAAACAACTAAAATTATATTTTTTAAATAGATTTGTTGTATTTCACTACTGTATTTAGTTCCTTTATCAGAATGAATTGTTTTTTGAGTATGTTGTACACTTAATACTAATTCAAAACTATCAACCACTTCATCTGATTTTTTAGTTTTTAAAGGTATAGCCCATCTATATTTAGAAAATGTATCAATTATTAGGTTTAAATATCTATAACTATTACTATCTTTAACCCATTTCTCAGGCATAAAAACTAAATCAGCTTGCCATATTGAATCTATACCTGGTGTATAATATCTTCGACGTTTATATTTTGTTATTTTACCTAAATGTTTAGTATATGTATCTTGAGTAGCTAGATATTTTTCTACAAGTTAAATTTGTATTCAAGTTTTTCTAGCTAATTCATTTATTTCTACGAATCCTGTCAATGGGGTTTTATAAACATAATGATAGTATTTTATATGATTTATCATTTTTATCGTTATCTAGCAGGCTTTGCCCTGGAGGCTCAGCTAAGTCCTTCAGACGTTCTTTTAATGGTCATGTTTTGTTATTATGCAAGGGCTCAAGTCCCAAACCTAGATATAATTTTGGTTTTATTACATTTTTTGGTACAACACGTTTTTCTTTTTAACTAAATGTTAAATTTTCTATTTCATCAATGTCTTTTAGTAATTTTCTACCTGCTTTATGTCTATTATCTTTTTCTTTGAGAATATTATAGGATAAATCGTGATGCATTGCTGCTTCATCAATTTTATCTACAGGTTTATCTCTTTTTGCTATTTGTTCTTAAAAGTTAGTTCCAGGACCTAAATAATTACTACCTAGATCATGTACTTCACCTACATATTTTCCAATTTTATCAACTATATCACCACTAAATTTAGTAGATTTTATAAAAGTACACTTTTGAGTATTACAAACTGTGCATTTTGCTGTTATCATAGTTTTATTATTTTTAGTTATTACTTAATCAATTTCTTTACTAGGTGTTTTCGCCTTACATTTCATACAAATTAAACGGCCTGCGTCCTTCTTGTGCTTTGTGATATTATTCATTCATTATCATACTGTTTTTATAAATATTTGATTTTGTATGTCTTGCAATTTTATTACGTCTTTCTATACATCCAAATCCGTACATCACAGGTTTACTACCTTTTTCTTTGGAACAGAATTTACATTCAGATCTTAGATCTGTTTAAGTTGCATGATCTAATCTTAATTTATTTAACTGTGTCTTTTCCTTACAAATATTACATTTTATTTTATTGTTTCCCTTTTTATAAGAAAACAATTATCAAGTAAATTATTTTTTTAAATGTGAACTATACTTAATAATTTATGAACGTTGTTGTGTTAAAACCACTGATTATTACTATAAAATCATTAAAATACATCACTTACGTTAGTATAAAATCAAAGTTGTAGTCGTTATCGTAGTCGTAGTTATGTTTTCAAATTTGGTAATGTAAAATCAATATAGAAATCGAAAATGTTGTTTAATGTGTTAACACTGTGGATTTTCCAATCAAAATAGCTTTAAATCATTAAAATAGACTACTTTTTTAAAATAAGGTTGTAGTCGTAGGTGTGTGCTGGAACATACATTTACTCACTACAAAAATAACCAAGTAATAGCAGTAAAGCAACCTAAAAGGTAAGAAAGAGTTGCTAGCAGTATGGCAACATGATAGGTTGCTATTATTACATGAATTACATTACTCGCTCTGAGCACTTTGAGGAAGACGGACGTGTCCTTCTCTGTCTTTCATCGTAAGCAAATTTCAGAAAGTCTTTTTTTCAATTTGGTTTTTGACTTGAACATATCGTACGCGAGTCTACCTAGCAGTTGTGGGTTTAGCGTGTCAGGGCTGTGTCGTTGAGGTTTCTTATCCTCACCTTGGATAACTTTTAGTATTCGAGATAGCGTATATCTACATATCAAAGCTGTTTTAACATATTGTTGGAACTTACAAGTAGGAAGATTATGTAACTTTGGTGAAGAGGCAATGTGGTGGTGTGCACATTGCTGCTTTGCTGAAGTTATTTAAGAATAATCGCGATCTTCCCAGGCACGTTGACCCCAGCTAGTAGCACTATCAGCAACTGCTGAAACATTTCTGGTGGTCTCGCCTAATTACATGCAAGTTCGACTACGTGCTGGTATTTCGGGAATTTGTATAAATTCCACCAAAGGCTTCGGCCCTTGATAAATACCAGTACTATGGTCTGACGTAATTGTCAATTCTGAGCAACTCATAGGCATAGTAATAGTCACTTAATAGATATACGCTTAGAGGTGTAATTGAAAGTTTGGTGCAAAAGTTTCTCGTTCTTGCTTACGCATACTTTATAACGAGTAAGCATAGCAACTTTCATAAATAAAGACATGTTCATAGTAAAAAGGATCGTTCTGCAATAGGCCTATTTATTGGCCTGAGCGGCATTTCAGTAACTTCATGTTGCTGGATCTCCTTCAAATAAAAAAAAATCCAATTACATAAAGGAAACTAGTAAATTTATAAAATCAAGGTTTTTTGCTGAAATTATCTTTGAAAAAAATTTTGAATGTCATTTTCTAGTTTTTCCTTTTTCAATACATGTTGCTTGAATTTTAAAATTTAATTAATGCACACATTTTCGTGATCGCAAAATAAAGTTCAAAATAACTGTAAATGAATCCTGGTGCCCTACAGATTAAAAATTTAAAACTGACTTTCCCAAAACAAATTCACAATAATTTGACCACATAGTTTACGGCAAAATCATGTACATAGAAAATGTACTAACGATGCGATGTAAGCGAGCATACATTAATTACGTTGACTAAAAGGCGAAGGGAAGGGGCTAGAAGGCCTGCAAACTAAATCTCACTTAAAAACATAGGAAACAAGGGGTTAAAGATACTTACATCTACACACAAAATTTTCTTTTTCATACTGATTTATTCAAAATTCATTTTCGTCGATATTGAACAATACAATTTTAGATCTTGCAGTATTCTAATTTATATAGCTTCAATATCGCAGTCCTTTAAATTTTTGATATTGCGATATTCTAAGTTATATCGAGAGATATAACATTTATTAACAAATTCACTGACATGCATTCATGTTTGCCCTTTTGGACACAGTATACTAAATACAATTTTTGTGTATTTGATATTTATGTTTATTACGTATTAAGTATTTGACATTGATGTTTATATTTGATAAGATACAATTTATTTGTTTTATTTTTTGATGCTGGCACCAGGATCATATATGTGGTTGTGGTAGATTCTGTGGCTTCCGCGGATTGCTTCAATCAGTACGTCTTCCATGACTAGTACCGAGAGTCTAAATTGGTTCCGAAACGCTTCGCAACATTACAGTCCCTAATGTGCTATTTTAGGTTATACTGTATCTATATATAGCAGTAGCTATTGTTATATCTGAATTCATATTGCATTGCTATCGCAGTCCCCTAAATTTTTTATATAAGAATATTCTAATTTATATTGTATCAATAGGGGAGTTTCGTTTAAGAAGCCGTACAAGCAATAGTACAATATTAATACGCTGTGAAAAATACAAAATTTTAAGAATGAACAAACCACACAAAAGATTCAGGATAACCAAGATTGAAAAAAATGTCGAAAGTATTACGCTGCCAGCCGTACAGCCCCATTAAAAAAATATTGTTATTCATGGGATAAGCGAACCGGCAGTAGAATTAAAAGGCGATTCACATAAGAAACTCAGCATTGTTATGAAATTAATTGGACTCAAAGTACTTAAATTACAAACCTATTCTCTAATAGAAACACAATCTAACGATTGAACTCGAACTATCATTATAAAGCTTCTCAATGACTAGGACATAGAGTTTATTTTAAAGCACAAAGCTACCTTAAAACACTCCTTTAGCACAAACAAAATACACATTGAAAAATGGCGAAATACAATGCAAAACAAATTTTGCAGGACATAAGTTACAAAATCACGGGAAATTAAATCAGCTAACCAAGGCGCAAAAACATTCATCACTGAAAATTAGCTAACAGTAATACACAACATGACTAAGGCAGTAATTATCTGCTATATTAATTTGCAGTTACTAATGCTACATTCATGCATCATTTAAAAATTTTAAAATTTAAAATGCTATATTTACCTGTAAAAATAACCTACATATTTAATCAAGAATTTTTAATGCAAAAATTAATAGTATTTAAGCATTCCTCTGATGTAGTTTTTATAGGTGCATACTGTGGTATACAACATTTGCAAAACTATGCCTAAAAAATAGTCTGGAAATTTTAACTTACAATTTAATAACGTATAGCAACTGTAATTTTAATAAAAGTACTTAGCTCAAACGGAACTTCACGAATACACACATTTTTGTCAACCATACATAAGAATTTATTATTAAGTTTCCTAATATGTAAAGTCTACCAGCATGCGAATGAATAAATGGACCATGGGGCACGTCCTCAAGGTCTTTAGAATTAATAAGTAAAGTATTGTATCAATATCACAGGCAGTATTAGGTTGTTTTTATTTATATCGCATCGATATCGCGGTCGCTACTGCCATATTCCAATTTATATCGTTTAGATGACCAATTGAATACCAATTGCTTAAAAATATCCTCTAGTACTTTGGAGTTTAAAACACTCATCCGCGCTAAAACATGGTTATTTACGCTATGTAATACTCAATCTTTGCCTCACCTTGATCCTTTTATTTCATTGCTAGGTGGAAATGATGACTTTCTTTCTAACTAGTAAAAATTCTATTAAACCTATAAGCCCATCATTTCAAATTTCGAAGTTGCCTAAAGGGCTATCGATGTTGCATCTTAACATATGTAGTTTAAGGCTGAAAAAAGATGAGCTATCAGTAATTATGTACTATCATAACGTAGATATTAGGTGTGTTTCGGAGACATGGCTAAATGCAAATACGTCGGATCAGGAAGTTTTTATTGATGGATACATGCTATTTAGAAAGGATAGACGTACACATGGTGGTAGGCTTGTGACGTACGTTAAAAATAGTATAATTGCGGACCTTGTACCTAATTTAGACACAACGGGCTGTGAATCCATTATATTAAAAGTTATGCTTCTGCTGACTTTACCTATTTATGTGGTCAATGTGTATAGGCCTCCTGCTTATCTGAAAAATGATGACCCTTTCTTTAGGGACTTAAATAAGATATCGCAGGTTGCTTCAACAAAGTCGTCTGAGCTGTATATTCTAGGTGATTTTAATATTATTACGTTGATCCCAAGCCCAGAATTTTCGTCTTCACAATTCTGTACAAACTCACTGAACTGAAATAAGGTAATAAAGACCCCTACTTGAACTAGCAAGACAAGCAGCACACTAATTGACTATGTCTACACAAATTCAGCTTGTAAAGTTAGAGATAGTAATATCTTAGAGTGTGGACTGGCTAATCATGAAATTGTGTATGCGATACACAAAAAAGCAAAAGTACATGCAGCTCCAATTATTAATAAGACTAGAAATTATAAAAGGCTGAATGTTAAGGATTTTGAAAGTGAGCTAAATAATACCAAATGGGAAATAATCAAATGCTTAGACTGTATAAATGACAAAGTTCACGCATTTGAATCTTTAACGCACTGCATTCTAGAACGTAAATTGCCTGTAGTCAAATTCAGAGGTAAAATTAAATCACCTAAATGGATAACCTAAGATATTAGAAAACTGATACATTCTAAGCGCCACCATCGGGAAAAAGCCAATCGCAGTGAATGTGATAAGGATTGGTAAGCATATAAGAAATATAAGAAATCGTATAAGAAACCAGGTTACTCAGTAGATACGTCATGCTAAACTTAAGTTTGTCCGAAATGAATTTTCGGCATGTCAAAATTCTAAAGAGTCCTAGGATAAATTTGAATGGCTAATTGGGGATAGTATTAAGTCTACGCCTATCAGTGAACCTAAAATTGATAATGTTGTTATTAATTCTAAACCTGAAATACGCAATGCTCTTGCTGATTCTTTTGTTATGAGCTACGTTATTTGTGATGAGGAAGTTACTGCACTTAATAGTTATCTCTGTAGAGATAGTATTTACAGCGTGTCACGGGTGACGAGGTAATCTCTTTGCTTAAATCAACAAAAGGTAGTATAACTGCTGGTTTGACTAATATTCCTTCCAAAATTCTGAAACTATTTTCTATTTAGTTCGCGCCTACGTTGGCTTCTAGTTTTAATGATTCTTTTGTCCAGAGTAAGTTTCCTGATTCGTGGAAGGAAGCTTTTTTAACCTCTATCTTAAAACCAAATGCTAGCAAACTAAATCCAACAACAAATAGGCCTATCTCTATTCTACAATTTCGTTCTAAAGTATTTGAGGCGATTATTGCTTAAAGAATAATTAACTTTGTGGAAGGTAATAAACTTCTTTCAAAATTTCAATTTAGATTTAGAAAAAATAAATCTACTTTGCGTGCTTTCATTCAACGCTCACAGCAAATCTACTTCGCTATTAAAAACAAACGATTTACTGCTGCTGCTATATTTGTTGATTTAAAGAAAGCATTTGACTCAGTAAATTATCTAAAATTAATCTAAAAGCTCAAAAAAAATACAGGTTACCCACCTACCTACTTAAAATACTATGTAGTTACTGCACTGGCAGGTATTTTCGTATTAAAGTAGGTACTTTTATCTCTGATAAATATGAACCTAATGGAGGTGTCCCACAGGGGAGTGTTATAGGGCCAATCCTGTTGATTTTATTTTTTGATGACGTATGTTATGTTTTAGCGTTACTCTCTATTTATGCTAATGACGTAGGTCAAACCTGGGACAGTGACTCATCGGAAGGCCTTAAGTCTAAGTAGGATTCCATAGCTGAAAATATAAATACGTAGTGTGAGCAAAACGACATAGAGGTAAATTTTTTAAAAACTGTTTGTATGGATTTTATCAACGCTAGAACAAAAAGGCAGTGTAGCTTTGACCCTATTAACTGCGGGACCAAAACTATATTAAAATTCGACTCTTTTAAATACTTAGGCATTTACTTTAATAGTAAGCTAACTTTTGAAAGACACTGGAAATACGTACAACAGAAAATAACTGAATAATAAATGTTCTAGGTTACTTAAGTATAAACGCATAATACCGCCAAATCTTTTGTCTATTATTTTTAAATCTCTTGTTTACTCTGATATTGACTATGAGCTTGCTATTTATGCGGGTGCATCCTTCTTCCGATTAGATAAATGCCAAGCTGTGATTGATCATTTCTTAAAATGCCTATATATTAATGGTTATTATTTTAATGTACTTTTAAATAGACAGCTCGGTTTTCCTAAAACCAAGAGATAAAAAGTAATAGAAATAAACCCCTTGTATGAATCACTGGGTATACTCACTGTTAATGAACGTGTTAAATATGTGATGGCTTCTTTAGCCCGTAATTTTATTAAGCAACAAGAAAGGCTACACAGTATTATTGAAGTTATTGATACACGTGAAATATTCTTTCGAAATAATTGTAAGCTGTTAGTCCTACGCAAAACGTTGTTCTATCGTAAATGCTTTCAGTTCCGAGCTGTATTACTTTGGAACACTATTCCTGTTATAATTCATAATAATAAAAATTATAAAGACCTCCAATTTGATTTATGTAAATGGCTGATTGATATGCGTAAAGATATTTAAATTTAATGTATTTAGTTAATTAACCTAGCCTAGTTCAATATTTTCATTTGTGTGAAATTTCTTATACTCTAATCATATTGACATGATGTTTATATACCTCGAAAATTATACTTGTAGTATAGAATTGTAATGTTTAGAACTGTCCATTTTGGGAAATAAGTGTTTATGCTCTTTATGGATTTGACAATAAAATAATTACAGTTACAATTACAATTACAATGACGTATTTGTTAAAATTTGAAAATTTTGCCTAATTTGTCCTAAGTCACTATAAGGGCTAGCTATTAGGATCCGGACTTTGAAAGACCTTTCAAGAACAAGGATATTAAAATCAAAACTTTTAAGTCTTGATTAATATGGGCAAATTTAAAATTCGTGCATCTGGAATATTTTAAAATTACTGTAGACCGTAGACGTCTCATGTAACTAACCTATTACGGACCACCAAAACTTAAAACATTAGCCACAGTTTTTGCGTGCGGAATGTGGGATACGTCCTGTTTTAAATTTTGAATGACCACGTGACCCTTTAATGCTAAAAATTTTAACTATTGCATACCTTAAAATATTATGCCTAGCGTACTTTTAAAATTTGGACCTCGCAGATCCGCGTACTATTTGAGACCCGTGTACTTTTTCAAGGTATACTGTAGTAGATGTTATGATTATTCCCACACATTTTACGCACGCAATTTAATGATGTAATAATTATCTTAATGTCCCACTGACGTAAAAGAAAATATTCTATCACACAAATTTTACGTTGTAACCAAAATCAATGATGAAAGCAAATATGAAAAATCCGGCGCTTTGCACCAGATTTGTCAATCGGGGGCGGGCCCGAAGTAGATGCTGAGCTTCAACAAAGGCTGTATTAGTTGAGGGATTACTCAGTGTGTTGTATAAATGGGTGATATTAGTAGTGGTGGGGTGAGTTTGGATGTGGGGAGTGAGAAAGACCGATTCTAGGAAAGTATCCGGGAACAAACAGGAAGGTATATTGGCAGATATGGAAGGAACGTAATCGGAAATAAACAGGAAATAATATTAATAATATTAAACAAATCCATGTACGAAGGTAGGTGGGTAGGTACTTACATAGGTAGCTTCCTATAAATGGGGATTTTCCTTGTGTTGTATGCTAGTTGTAGGAATATGAGTAAAATGAACCAGAAGAAATGCACATAAAGTAATTTAATTGAAGTATTTACATATTTACATTTTTTTTGGAAGTTTTTTTGCTAAACCGACACAATTTACATTGATATTTACATAATGGTTTTCAGTATTCTGAATTAAATTTAATTACACATATGTACATTTTCCAATACATCCGTTTTAAAATTAATCTTTAATTTTTTAAATTTGTATTTATAGTATATAATTAGGCTAACATTATATACAAAGGGCTTGTTGTTGTTGTTATGACTTTTAATTAAACTTAACACTACAGTTGCTCATACAAGCTTACACATACTTTAATTCTGTTTCTTAACTAAAATTGATATTTACAGGAATTTGTTTTTACAATATTTACATAAAACTGAGTTCTTATACACGTATGTGATGTTGTTAACCAAGTTATTTTTTTCGTAGATCAATGTGACGAAAAAGTAAACTATAATCACAATTATTTGGATCTGGGAAAACTCAAGATAATTCTAAAGAGTTAAATGCTAGTCTATGGGGCAATTCAGTTTAGAAGGGGAGTCATGCAAGGTGGACCGATGTCACCATTTTTATTTAATGTATCCATTGATGCAATAATTCGAGAGCTTAGTGAAAAGGAAGTAACTGACAAATATGGGTTTTCCCTTCATCCTCTACATGAAAATATTTCAAATGCGGAGTTCGCTGATGACACCGGGACTACCGGGAATTCTAGACATTCTGCAATTAAGTTGTACCAACAATGTTCTGCTTCTTTAGCTCAAATTGGATTAAACATGAATCCATCAAAAAGTATTGCAATCAGTGTGGTTAAAGGCGAATTATGCGATGACCCTCTACAGCTTTGTGATGATTCTTTGATTAATTGCATTGGCCCGTCAGATACAATTAAATACTTAGGAGTAACATTTAATGATTGCATTATTTTTGATGAAGGTAAATGTGCTATTAAATTTAAGAATAAAATTGAAAAGCTTGTTTCTACTCCTATGCTGCGGCCTGATCAAAAGCTGAAAATACTGAAAGATTACTTGTGGCCGACATTAATATACCCCTTCCAGAATGCACCATTAGCTAAGCTGTCTACTAAGTTTCTGGAAACCATTGATGGAATAATCAGAAGTTCTGCAAAGGAGATAATTGGCATTCCAACTAGTACCCCAACGGCTATGCTTTATTCCAGTACTAAAATGAAAGGCATTGGATTAGTTCGGGCAAAATGGGAAGCAGGAATTCAAAACTTTAATTCCTTGGAAATTCTTCGAAAATCACAGAATGCACTAATTTCTGAGGTAAAAGATTTTGATTCTGAGCAATCTAAATGCCTTGATTTCATTAATATTCCTGCAGATGTAAGAAGCAGTCTCGACAATGACAAAATTAAAAAGTTAAAAGTAATCCGCGACCATTTAAGACAAGTAGAATTTGAAAACTGGAGCAAACTTTCACAAAAAGGGCAAGGTGTTGTTCAATTTGCTGAGTGCCCATCAGCTAATAAGTGGATTTATTCTAAAAACGGTCTTTCTACTTCGGAATGGACAACTGCAATTAAAATGGTTGGTAATGTTTTACCAGTCAACGCAATCCCGCGACCTGACCATGGATATTTCCGTTGCCGACATGGATGCAACGAGACCGAAACCTTAGGACATATTCTTGGAAAGTGTTTCAGGGGAGAGTTGATACGTAATAATCGTCACCATGCAGTCAGGCGACTTCTTGCGGATGCGATGAGTACAGTCGGATGGAAAGTTCTTCAAGAAGTTGAATGTACAGGAAGTGGTTCCAGACGTGTGGATATTATAGCTTACAATCAGAGTTCTAGGAAAGGTTTAATTCTTGACCCTACTGTTCGCATGGAACAAAATGATATTCAACAGGCTGAGGCAGTCAACAGGGAGAAAAAAGAAATTTATGAGCCTTGCATTCCATATTTCAAACAGAAATTGGGATTGGATGACATTGAGGTGATAGGACTTTACGTGGGAGCTAGAGGCACCATTACCAAATTTTTTCTGGATTTTATGAGATCACAAGCAATACCATTATTTCTTATTGAAGATATTGTTACGACAGTGCTGAAGAAATCAGTCCAAATCTGTCAACATCACTTGTTCTCAACTGTTCCTAATGTTTAGGATTTTAAATTAAATAATTAATTTTTCTTTCAAATCGCATAATCTTGATATAAGCAAAAATTTGATTCGTATACTGAGTCCATTGGGCTATCCTTTGTGTAGGACAGTGTCAATTTTATTTTTTCTGAATAAAGTTGTCTTTATATACTGTTTACAATGTACAAGTTGTGGTCCTTAGACCTTACAGAATTTACATTTATCTTACAAGGTTTGTTTGTTTCCAACATTTGCTTACACTTGTTGTGTTCACACTGCCTCATTGCAACTGCTAGAACTCCTTTGCATTTTTGTTGTTCAAAATCGTTTAAAAACAATGAGCTGTACATTTTCGGTTTTAATATAATTAATTATTTGAAGTCTCAGCTTTGTGTTCTTAACTTTCCGCGTTTGTTTTTATTAGGACTGCGTAAACCTGGGTACTGGTGCTCATAAATCTTAAAGAACTTGTGGTCGCGAGGAATTTTGCTGAAATCAAACTCTGTCTTTGCTTTAAAAATATTGTCCCAAAACGTATCTAGAGCATCAATTGTATAAATTTTATATTTGTCTGTACCACTGTAATCCAGATGTGCCTTGTTACTTTTACTTTTAAAAAAATAAAGACCCTGTGGGACTTGTCCCATGGTCCGTTTATTTTACATTCATTTCGTTTACAAATTATATTTTTTACAGGTATTTATTTATTGAAATATGGGTAGACTATTCAATTTAGTGCACTTATTTAATGCTTATGTATAGTTCACAAAAATTTAAAAATTTGTAGAGATCTGTTTGGGCTGAGTTTTTCTATTAAAAATACTGTTGCTAAATCTAAATAAATTCAAAACAACAATAATAATATTGCTACAACAGAATTTTAAGCGTATTTTAGCGCATATTGCGTATATTAGTACGTACTATTTATAACGACACTATAAAGATACTGACAGATTATAATAATTGTTTGCATGGAGTAATTTTATTTGAGTTTTAACAGTTAATTATTAACCTTATGCCTTAATTTCGATTTTATTGTCGACTCAAAAATGTTTGCATGCGTAGCTCTGCTTACTGCAGATTGTTATCGCAGATATACACTACCTTCTTCATATTGTGTACTACTGTTAGCTGTTTATCGGAAATAAAGGTTTTTGCGCCTTGGTAAGCTGATTTGATTTCCCATGCTTTTGTAACTAATGTCCTGCAAATTTTTTTTTCCAATGTATTACGCTATTTTTCAATGAAGATTTTGTTTGTGCTTAAAGATTGCTTAAAAGTAGCTTTAAACTTAAAAATGTACTCTGCGTCACCATAATTACAAAGCTGGATGAGAATAAGTCGAGTTCAAGAGGTAGATTGGGCTCTTATTTGAGAATAAGTTTGTTATTTAAGTTCTTTGAGTCCAATTAATTTTATTGCAATGTTAACTTCCTATGTAGTTCGTCTTTTGATTCAACAGCTGTTTTAGTTATTCTATGTATCACCATAATTTGTAAGTAGGGCCAAGCGGCTGGCTGCTAAATACCTTCGACGATTTTTTCAACATTTTTCATACTGGTTTCTAAATTATTTTCCATAGTTTCTGTATTTTGTTTGTTTTTGAAAGTTTTTGTTTGCTGATTTGTTTTGCGTGGGTAAGTTTGTGTCTTTGATTTAAATGTTTTTTCTATTCGGCGAAGTTTTTGAAACACTAGATGTAAAACGGAGTCAGCTTTTGCTTTAAATTGCAAAATTTCGTCTTTAATGCAATTTATACGTGTTTCTATTATTTTCAGTGCTTTTAATTTATGCACATTCGTGAACTCTGATTCTCTCTTTACTGCTTGCATGTCAAAATTAAACTTTGTTTTGATAGCTTCAAGAGCCTCAGATACAGCACTTGTAACTTTAAGGCAGTTAGATACCGCTTCTTGCAGCGTGTAATTTGCTTGCTTCTTATTAAGTTTGGCCATTATATATTTAATTGCTAATTTAAATTGCTTGGTTGTAGGCTATTTGCTTAATGAAGTAGAATGCAAAATACACTAGATTATAAGTTATTTACATCTGTATGCTTTTCTTCGTCTTCCTGCTCCAGACTGAGCAGATTGTCTGCCTTCTCCACGTTGCTTATTATGCATAATTGGATTTCACCTAAGACGCCCACCGGTTTGCGCACGCCCACGGTGGCGAACGTATCTTCTCCTTGATCCGCCAGACTGTCGTTTTTTACGACGTACACAGCGTCTTCTAGTCTAAGTCTTGGCAATGCTGCGTTTTGCAACCTTTGTATTTCTTTTTGAGCAAGCTGCACAGCAATGAGTTTGTCGGCAATATTATCTAGACCAACCCCGAAGGTATTTTCTTTAGTTCCCATTTGTTCTTTTTCTCGAGTTGTTATGCTTTTAATTGGTTCAAGTGTACAGTATTGACCAAGTAAACCATCTTTTAAAAGTTCTTTGTCCACACTTAAAAGCGTTTCATCAGTGTTAGATTCTTAAACGTTTTTTTTCTTATGATTTACAACATGTTTGTTTATTTTGTAACTAAGTTGAAGCACCGCACTGGTTTTTAAAATAATTTGGCAAGTAACCTGGCTGACGTTGTTATTGATTGAAAGTTGAATTAGAAATGATTTGCAAATGCCAAAAAGTGTCTTTTTATATTAAATATTTAGTTTATACTTTCCGAGGCCTAAACTGCAGTTTAATAATAGTTTGCGAGTTTAAAAAAAGTGTAACAAGGCTTCTGTATTCGTTTAAAAGTGTTATTTGTATTACTTGCTGTCCCTGCTGTTTTAGATGCAAATATAATACTAGCAAAAAGTTTTGCACCGTCTCCTTATAGTACTCTCTGGAAATGTCCACTGAGCGCAGCAACCGTAGAGCATGGGTATCGTAGAGCTGGTTTGCAATCACGTTGCACGTAATAAGCATTCGCTTAGCTAGTTCAGTGTGTTCAGGCTCCACAACCTTATTCAATTTTTCCTTACCTTATTTTTTTCTTCTTCTTTTGCTAATTCTTGTTTAAGTTGCGCAGATTCACTAGTTTTGAATATGAGATTGTCATCAAAGCCAACAAACCTATTAACAAGTACGTGAGGCAGTACAGTTATGTCTTCTCTTAGGTCTGGTATACTGTGATGCCTATCAGCATGTTTAAACTGCACTCGCGTACCAGCCCACAAATTTGCTAACAGAGTACAATCAATGTCATGCACTACGTGATCTAAATCAAGTACTTCTGGTTCTTTTATTAGAATGGAGTTCGCATATTTTTTGAATATTTTCAAGTCCATATATTCATAGTCTACAATTTCACTGTACTTCTCCTTGTCAAGTCAAATTCTGATTTGTAAACATTATACAAAACTTGTCGTGTTGCTGTAGTCTTAAACACATGGCAATAGGATCCGGCAAAACCGCATACTCGTTTTCACTGCATTTAAATGTCAGTTTGCACTTTGTATTACTGTTATTTTAAGGAAATTCAATCTTTAGATTTATATTAAAAAACTCTGGGTCGTTTATTTCAACGTTGAATCGTTCAAAGAATTTGCAAAAATCTGAGTCACTCTTGTTATTCTCTTTTCTAAACATAAAATTTTCTAATCCCTGGTATAACTGTTTAACGTTTTTCATACTTTGAATCTTTTCAGCCCCAAAATTGAAAAATGTGCCTACTGGAATATAATCTAAGTCGTTTTGAAGTACATTGGCATACGGATAGTGGTTTTGTGACATAAATCTTAATCTGTTTTGCTTAAAAAACGGTGAAAGTGTAGTTGGAATTTCAATAATAACACTATTTGATGAGTACAGGTTCTGAAGTAACATATGTATGTTACTTGGATTGAGGTCTTATGTCTTCTGTGCAATTTCAAATGGCAAAGTGTCTTTATTTAGCCTTAATTTTGAAGTAAGTCCACTCATAAATTTTTTTATTGTGGTTTCTTGTTTCTGGAAGTTAAGAAATGTCCTAATCGTTGGCTTGCAGTTGGAAAACAGTTTTTTAATAGACTCTGGATCAGAAACTTCAGCGCTACGTACGGTACGTATTGGGTTAGCTGGTACATGCTGAGCTATACCTGGTTGTATGCTGCTTGTGTATCTCAAGCTTACTAACCCAACTTCGTAATTTTTAAGGTTTAGATGTGTAGGATGGACAGCAACAAAGTCAGACACGGTGTTTTCAGTATAAATATTGTTTTGCTAGTCAGTTTTTATTGTTATGTAGATGTTTTCAGTACTTCTTGGGTCTCGATTTAATAGGGAACAGCAATGTTTGTCCAATCATATGTGTTTGTTGTTAATATGGTGTTTGATAGCATTGGTAATATATAGAATGAACGGTGTAGAATTCATGTTGATTCTTCAACTCTACTAAGCTCTTTTTATAGGACGATCCAGTAATGCTTTTGTGATTAAAATCTTCTAGGTAGTATGTTATTGGTATGGTTTCCAAGTTGACAGCCCCCACAATGAACAGTTAAACACTAACGTTCTGGTTGTAGCTTAAGTAAAGGATAGAAATACATTAACTCGATTGCTCGCAAGCCTCTCTATTCATAAAATTTTTATTAACTGGTATTTTAACCTACGTGATACGCTTTATTATACTTAACTTTTCAAATATCAATTTTGTACGGCTTATTCGAAAACATTTGCTAGGCTTGAACACTGGTTTACGCTTTGTGGTGTCTTTAATCAGGTCTGAGTACATGGTTCTCCATACATCATTTTCATTCAAACTGTTAACGCTATTGGGTGACATCCTAATTGCAGAATGAAATGTGTTGTTGTACGTTTTTACAAATGCAGGAAATATTTCTAAGATGCGGTTAGTTTGGTTTTCAGTTATGTGCCTCCGTATTTTCTTAAAAATTGTCCTAAATAAGCACATAAACACTATGTTATAGCATGTACCTAATATGCAGTAAAAAACAATTAACTTGTTGTTAAATGTGATAAAGGCTGACCTTATGACTCTTTTTACTATACTTGATTTAGTCTCACTATAGGTATTATAGTATTTTATTCCTTAGCTCTTTAAAATTTTGCGAAACAACTCTGCTCGAAATTTAGTGCATATAATGAACAAATTAGTCAATTTATATTGTAGTTAGCTCTATATACGTTTTAACTGAATTCATTTATAATCGTTAAGTTATTAGTATGCTACCTCATTCAACCTTGATCTGTAAATAATTAAATGGGCGTTATTTTTGCTTCTTTAAATATACTTTTTATAGCTTTGATCACTGTGTCTGGTTTTTTGTTCTTTATGAATCTGCAAAAAAGTTTCTTGAAGAAGGCGTTGATGCAAAAGAGTGTTTTCATATTCGGAATTTGCTTTTGCTAGGTCTTTACCTAGAATCTTGAGATCTGCGCAAAATATTTCTCCTGCCATGTTCACAATGGTTTTTCTACGCTTAGAGTTTTTCGTGATTGGTCTATGCAAACTTAACGAGCGCAGCTGACTTAGTTCCTTGTCGACTTGTTTTTTATCGTGAAAATGTTTTTTTTTAAAAAACCACTAAGAGCCGAAAACGAGTCTTTAAGTCTAGAATTAAAGTATGATCAGCGTATTTCTGCCATTTTTATAGATGCCAAGGTTTGCGAACACTACTGAGCTAGATGTAAATAAAACTGAGAGTTTTATCGCAAAACTACACACTTTACAACATTTTACAATTTACAAATGTACAAGGCTTTATTTACAACAAATAAACTTACAATAAAATTCTATTTAGTATTAAATTTCACAACATAATTAACTTTTACATACAATCAGAAATTGCTATGAATAATTTTTAAATTAGGTAGTTACAAACAATTACACCTTTTATGACACATGTTTCAGTATTTTAATTACAATGAAATACAAAACTAACATATTTACAGTATTGAAACAAACACAATGACAGTTCGCTAAGCTGGAATATTTTACAAGAATCGTTGACACAGTGTGTTTGTTTCTGCTTGGCGGGCTTTTCTGCGGCTAACTTTAAGCTTTTTAGTCGTTTTTCTTCATTCCACAGTAATTGCATTTCTCGTTCATGTTGTACAGTCAGTAAACGTGAAGCTTAAATTAAATCTTTAATATGAATCAATATATTTTTAAAGCTTGTATGTAACTAACTATTCGTTATTATCGTCATCATTATCCAAACTGTAATTAAATGAATTGCTGTCTAAAGAACACATCTGCAATGGTTTTTTGTATTTTGGATTTGCAAGTCAAATTCGCTAAAAAATATAGTGACGTTTTGATAACGTATTCAATTGTAATCCATACCAGTTAATTTGTTTCAAGCTTGCTGAATTGTAAACACAAATTTCGTGCGGATCGATGTGTACCGCTGAATGTTTTTTTAAAAATTTTAAAGGGTGTTTACTAATAAAAGCACAGTTGAAACAACAAAATTTCCCTCCCACAGAGCGTTCAAAATAAGAAACAGGAACTTCTGTTAGATTTTTATTGCAACTGGCACAGTTATATTTTTTCTAATAAACGATCTTTAAGAATATGACAGCTTTAGGACCGAAAAACAGGATCTACAATATATTTTCTTCTATTTTCGCTCCATGCCTGTGAATTGCAAGACCGACAATAATATGTACTAACTGTATCAGAAACAACAACTATGAGTGGGTTGCAGGAAACACAGTAAGAAAGCTTATCTCTACACGAAGACAACACAGAGCCTTTGCAGCTCACAACACAGTGATCTTCTATTGGTTTCTTCATTGTTACTGTAAAGAAATGTACCAAGATACTTTACATCTTATACCGAGTTTTGTGAGTCGCAAACTAAACACTCCAAGCTCAGGGGCCAACGTCCCTCTTCTACCTTTAAATAACCTACTATTAAAAGGTTGTTACACGTTAAAAATATAGTATGCATATAGTATACTGTTTTTAAATCACATACTTTGTATATATTATTAAACTAAATTTGATTTTATTAAATTATGAATGTATAAGATAACATAATTGTTGTGACTTGCAACATCTCTGTTAAGCTTACACAAATGTATTAAATTTTCGAACTGGTGCATCTCTTCTTTAGTGAGCATTGTTTGAAAAATTTGATGCTGTCTCTGTTAAAGTTTAAAAAGATCATGTATTGAACATCTTGAATAGCGCAAACGCATTAAAAACTGAAAGTATTCTTCTTGATCTGGGTCACTGCAGCTTTGTCTAAATGGATCATCTAGAAAAAATAATGTATTAAAAGATTAATACACGGATACTGCTTGTTGTAGACTTTAGATGGCGAAATTGCTAACTATGTGTACAGAGCGTACGATCCAATACACGAACACTGACAAAAATTGCCAACTGCTACGATTGTTCTTCCTCTAAAAGGCAAATGTGGTCGAGAATTATCAACTTGTCTTAAGTATTGATCTACAAAATGAATAAGATCTAATCCAGTTGTAGAAATTTTATCTAGCAGTAGGACTTTAACTTCACGAAATAAAACTTTATCTGCTACTAATATTCCATTACACAACTATTTAATTAAAGTACTGTTAATATCTGGACGTATTTTAAAAGCTGAATGTATAGTTGTCTCTTTTAGGTTTGCAGCAAGAATACCAAGAAAGCAACACGTTTTAAACGCAAAAGATTGTTCTCGAGATTTTTTTTGAACTAGCATGTGGTAAATAGTTTTTAAAACTTGTGACTTGCCACTGCCAGAGATTCTGCACACGATAAGGCGTAGAGAAGTCCTATAAAATTGGTTTGAATTTAATTCAATTTGCGTTTGCACTATATCTACAATTCGTTTTTGTTTAGATGACAAAAAAGTTTACGGTATTTTAGAAGGTGCGTAGTGCTGCATAATAGCGTTCTGTGTCAGCAGTTAAAAGTGCGTGAAGTCGTTCACTAATAGATGTTCAAAGTTTAATGTTTTGTCTGTTATTGCGTTGTTTAGATCACACGTACAATTACAATCAATATTATCTAGGGCTGAAATTTTTTTCTTACTGAAACAGGCTGCACACAAGCAGTGATTTAGGTTAAAACTGTAGAAGTAAGATGTCAAAAATAGTGAAACTAGTGGTATGGAGTCGTTGCTTCGTTCAGACCCAGGCAGATATGTTTGTTGAAAAGCTTCAAGTATTTTTTCAGCTTGAACTCCAAATTTGTCTGGTGTTTTCTTGCAACAACAGCATTTCACGTGGCGATAACAAAGTTTTCGAAAAGGTTCTGAAGCTTTCCACTTGCTCGAAATATTTTGTTTTATTACACGTTTAGATAGACGAAGCCACAGTACAAGACCAAAGAGACTTTTTAACTGTTAAATGCCTTCCACAAAATTGACAGCTAACAATTGTGAACATACTGGTGCAATGCAATTTGTTTGTTAGAGTATTGAAGCTCTGGAAAAAAGTTTTAGTAGTGTTTGTTCTTTGGCTGCCAAACAACAACATAAGAAGACAAGAACGTCATTAGATCGTTGAAGTTTTAACGGAATGGGTAGTGGGCATTCAAGTGCAGGGCGAACTTGCGCGCCTGCAAATAGGAAACTGAAATTCCCTTTTGCTTTCCTAATTCTTGAAAACCTTTTCACAGGGATTGGTTGCTGGGTGACTGTAGGGATGAAAAGGTCACTGTCATAGAAAAAATTATAAAAAGGCAAACATTGTACAGTTTAAATTCAGTCTTAATAATATTCTAAAAGTAAAACCACTAAAAATACAACCATCTTTGTCTAATTTTAAATTCCAATTTTCAAATAACAATAACTAAAACACACTCAAAGCAGCTAAAATAAATTACTCCGATTTTAAATATTGAAAACTATTAGGTATCAAGCCACAAACTAACACTGACAAATTAAAAGTTTCAATTTAAGCTAGAACAAATCTTTAAACTTACAAAATGTCTACATTCGATCATCTACTAACAGCTATGGCATCTAAATGTCGTTCAGATAACAGATTTACTTTGTATCAGGACAACCCAACAACAAACTGCCGGAACTGGGATTTTTTTAACCCTAGACTGCAAACAAATTAATAAAAATATAACAAGTTATATTTGACGCAACACAGCAAATTCACTTATACCATTTTGGTCGCAAGAGACCTGGAACTTCAAAGCATTTAAAAGTTGCTTTTAACGGCTCAGAAACAGTTCGTTATACAAGAAAAAATTAAAAAATTGAAAAAAAGTATTTTTTTGGTGAGGAACAAAATAAGAAAATATATAAATAGCAATAACTTAAAACATCTAACTTCTAAACACATTAAACAAATTGTTTTGAGTTTGTGTGAAAATAATAATTAGTTTATAAATAGTTACTTTAAAAAGTATAATTTACTAGTTAGACATTTTTCTTTTGATTATAATTTTTAAAACCATTTATATGATTTTTTAATAATCATTTTTATATTTTTAGGCATACTAATTAGCATAAAAGTTTATACTTAAGATTTCAAAATAAATTATTGACCCAAAATAAGAAAAATTAAAAATAAATACAAACTTTAAATATTTTAATTTATTAAAATTTATTTCTGAATAAAATACAAGTTTTTTAAAATTCTTATTAACCAAACAATTTATTTTATTAAAAATTATGATATTACTGTAGGCCACGCCATAAATTATTCATTTGAAATAAATTGAGACTAACAACTTTACTATTTATTAAAAATTCTGTCTGTTGTAAACCAGCCCCAATTTATGTTTTTTAACTAGTTCGCAGAAAAAGAGTGACCTAAACCAAATACTACAAGTGTAGGTTATTGAGAAAAACTGGGACAATTCAAAAAACAGACTACTCACATAGGCAGTTCTGTCGAATCAATACAAACGGTAAAGTGCAGTGGATCATACCCTATGGGGGAATATTACAAGACAGCTATAATAATATTATTAATATTATAAATGACTGTGAAGGTGGCAGTGGGTACGTATTAAAGTAGATACTCATCTGTTTGGTAGCAACTCCTTTTGAATTGGGAATTTACGTGTTCCTTTTGAAAAGCATAAAACAGGAGCAAGAAGGACTCAGGCGTGGGGGAAAGGGGTAAGAGTAGGGGGGGAGAGTGGCGCAGATATGTTGGTTGTGGTGGGGAGTGGTGGGGGTTTGATTGATTCAAAGGCCCTGAAGCTCGATACGAGCACATGTAAATATGCATTGCTCTTAAACGGCTCACAAATAGCGAGTATTTAAAAACAATAATGAAAGTTTAACCTGATTTAAACTCAAATTGCTGATGCAGTAATCTAATACTAGGTATGTATGAAAAGCGATAAATAAGAATAAATAAATTTAAATACAGTTGTACAAGAAATTGTTTTAAAACTGTAAAATGCAAACATTTTTAGCAATGCAGTCGTAATAAATAAAATAATCAAAGTTAGTTTTAACCTGCCGCAACTATAAAATTATATCCTGGTAGAATGACAAACAGACATTAACAAACGTTATAAAATTGGGTATTTGTTTTTAAATTTAAGAATTTACAAATAAATAAAATCTTAAATAAAACTCATTTTAAAATATAATTTAGAAACCAATAACATGATATTTGAATGATACTAAATAAAAACTATTAATTGAACTAAATTTAGAGTTTTAACATATGCAAAAAAGTATTGTATTCATTAAAAATAAAAATAATAAAATAAAAAAACCCACAACCTACAATTCGAATTAAAATATTCAACAATCATAAATAAAATATTTAAATATTTCTGAATAAAACTACCAGTAAGACATTATTACGTTGACGGAAATATAAACTTCTATATTAAAATAAAAATAAAATGAATAAATAAAAACTAAAACTATACTAACCTATTGCAAACTGCAAAAAAAACATAAAATATTACTTTATATAATAATAATGCTTAATAAAATGTTGAATATTTGATGATTTGTCATTAATTCAAAAAAAAGGATAATTTAGCAGATTACAAGCATCAAATTGCTCTGCACTTCCACTCTTAGAAACGAGCGCATTCATTTACATTTCATTTTCAGTCAGTTGCTGGTTTACTTCCTTTGCATTTAAAAATGGAGGTTCAGGTACCCTACGCATTGGCAAGGCACATTCTACCTCAAGTACAACTGATGATTCGGAATCTGAGCTTAAGCTTGAACTGTTTTTATTAGTAGAAATATCTTCTACAGGGCCGAGTAAATTTAAATTTTTCCCAGGACTTAAATGAAAAGATGGTCTGGTTGGCAAAGTTTTTGCTTTCTTGCAAGAAGAAGATTGAAGCAGCTCGTCCTTATCTGTAGTAGCTTTGTGTAGTTGTTTTTGTGACACAGTACTCGAATCCTTACTTTGAAGCTGCTTGGCAACTAGAATAAAATAAAATAAAATGAAACAAATGTCTTAGTAAATTTATATTTTAAAGCCATATCTCGTTGACTGAATTTAATTTTATTTACATATTAAAGTTTAAATACTTTTTTAAAATTTTATTTTCACTTTTTTTACTTTTTTTTGATATTGTTCGATTCTTGAATGGAGTATAATTTCTATGTGGCTGGCCTGCCTCTTTCTGTGTAGAAATTTGTTGCTCCCAGCTTTTGTTAGATTTACGCATTTCACTGGAAAAAAACCCTTGCTGCTGCCTATTTATGTACAATTTAAAATATGAAATAGGCGTAAAAACAAATAAAAATAGATTTTTAAATTTCTTTCAACATAATAGCACACTTTATCTTGTAACTTGCATCTAACAAAACACTGCAAAGGTTTACCTGCACTTTGTTTATTTTCCATTCGAGAATGAGAAGAATTGAGTTGCTGCCGTCTCTAGTGAGTCTCAGTAATTCTACTGGAGCTCCTACTACTGCTTTGGCAACTGCCAATTATATTTAACATTGGCGTTCAATAAAACAAATGCAGACACTAATAAATACGAGCTACATTTGACATAATAATGCATTCTTTATTGTTAGGTACATCCACAAAAGCATTTAAAAATTGTACTTGTACTCTGGTTCTTCTTGATGCTGCAATAAACTATAGCAACAGGCTGAGATAAGCGTTTTTGATTTTTATCAAGACTGTTTGAATTTGCACTACTCCTTTTCTCACGCTCACTTGAGTATTTTTTTCTCTGCTCTTCTTGCTTTATTTTTTTTGGGACTTCAACGTTGAGCTTGATTGTATGTGTCCCTCATTCTGTGGGCTTTCATTGCGTCTTTTTGGCTCGTCTAAAATCCAAAAATGCTATTTACACTCTTATTCTCAGTTTTTTATTCTACATTTGTATTTTATCACAAATATACTTACAGCTATCACCCTACATTAATTAAATTTATCTGAACTATATTTTTTAGGAATAACCATTGTAGCTAGCTTCATAGGAAAAGTTAAAAGTTCCATGTTCATCTGATCTGTCCACGTCCTGTTTTGTCAATTTTGAGCTCTTTGTTGTGTGATAGGAGACACTTCTATTAGCTAAATTTTTTACAATTTGCATCTTCTTTTCCCTAACAAGCTTTGTATCTTCACTAGACTTATGTATCTTCTTCACGACCGTAACGAAACTCTGAGTTTCTTCTATATCATTCTCTGGCTCTCTGCCACTGTCAGATTCAAAAACGAGCCCAGGCCTCTGCCCTGAACAGTTTCGTCTACCTCCTTTAAGTCTGCCTCTTCCTCTTTAAGTGCTTCCTCCGCGTTTTTTACCTGTCTGATCTTCTTAAATCGTAGAAGGCACAATTGAAATAGCCAGTTCTCTTACTGCAATGAATATAAATATGTATTTTATTCATAAATATAAACATCTACATTTTTGCAGCATGCTGCACACGCCTAAATTACCACACACAAATTTCAAATCTTTACAAAACAACTTCAACTTCAACCTTATCACTTTTAATTTTTAACTACTTAATAAATTAATAAATTTACCATTTAAGCGAGAGCTTCTGCTTGCTGTTAATAGGTTTGCTTTTACAGCAGGCGTCAGCGCCGCTATATTTCTTGGAGTGTCGAAGAATTTAATTGTGCTTCCTATAGGATCAACGTCAAAAAAATGCTTCTCTAAAATTCCCATAGCTGCTTTTAGCCTTATAGGAATGTCTTGAAATAAGTCAAATAGCAAAAATCCTTCTGTAATCGCACTAAGGGCTGCTTTATGCTGATCTGCGATGAGCTCACTGGACAGAACATGCTGAAGTTCGTACTCTGAGAACAAATGCACAAAATTTGGCGAGTCAATATATAAATTTTGGTCACAATAATAAACAGGACAAATGTCAACAAGCTTTTTGGCTCTGTCCAACTGTGTTACTTTTTCGTACAGACACTTCACATAGCACTTGTGATTGTTCCGGCAATCAAAACGTTTCCTACTTCACTATTCAATAAGCACAAGGAATTAGGTTTTCCTGATCCTTAGTTCGACCGCATAAAAAGTAGTAAGACACTAAAGTGCTGCCGACAATAATTAATTAAAAGTTGCTTCTAAACCGGGATAATCTATTGAAACAAAGCTAAAGTTAGCATTAATAGAGACAGTTAGCCACGCGCTATCAGAATCAAGTCAGAAATTACCAAAAAAACTGAATAATGACACCCAATTTTGCGAGTCAAAAAGGCACTGAAGTTGTCAAATTCAGTTCTAGGGAAAAGGCAACCATTTTCAATAGGAAAACACAAAAACCGAACAATTCGTATTTGTGGCAGTAGATCGTGCACAGATGCAAGGTACCAAAATTCATCTCTACCAGCACAATTAAGTCCTTATCAGTTCCACCTTTCTATTCTTTGCTACCCACTACTGACTACTGAAATTTAAACTGAATCAGAAACGAACTTCAAACCAAAACAAAATTGTGAAATCTAAAACTCTGGAATCTCCGAACATCATCATCATCTGTTGTTGTTTCATCTTCTTCTTCTCCTTTTTAGAATCATTAAATATCCTAACATAATCCAACTACAGATTCCTTCAGTGTTAAAGAAGAAAGAAACTAAAAAAGGAGGAGACTAATGGCTCCAAAGTTAGACTTCATTTAACTTGAAAAGGAAGGCTTCTCAAATTATATTGAATCACGGTTCACTCTCCCACTACTGTACATGACGCGTAACAAATAATTTTTTCATTACATTGTAACTTACACCCTGAGCAGTTAAAATCACCTCTCAGTATACGGGTCACGCCGAATTTTTAAATTTTTACGAATTTCTTTCACCAACCTTATGCATGACAGTTATCGCAGGCGATGCCATTGATGCTGTCACTGTGTAAGTCTGTTTTCTTGAGTTTATCATTATTTACAGTATACAGTGAGACGCGATTTAGGACGGACCTGTACAGTGGGACCCTGATAACACGGAGTCAAATGAGTTCCTTATTATTTTACTAATACTACAGTGAGACCTAGATAGCACGGTTACCATAACGGACTTATGCAGTCAAACACTGATAACACAAAGACTACAGTGATATCCTTAAAATACAAATACTACTGTAAGACCTTGATATTACAGCCACCATAGTAGGACACGAATAACTCGTAACGTACATAAGGACATATATATAACGAAAATACAGACAGCAAAGAAGCAAGGGTTGATGCAAAGCACACCCGAGCGGACTTACAAACTACAGCATTACCCGACAGCAGACTGAACGGTAAAGGGGCAAAGGCTGATGCAAAGCACGCCTGAGCACAGCGAATAATTATAGCACCCACACCTTCTTCCATAATACCCACCTATGCCGAACATTATCAAAGACGGTGACTAAATAATGAGAACCCCCCCTCCCTCTCCGAAGCCAGAAACACTGACAAGTTCTCTGGACAATAAAAAGCGTAAACTAACATTTAAGGACGACGACAAAGACAGCAAGAACGCTAAAGAACAAGAACTGACTGCCGACGAATTGCTAGAATTGGATGCATTTAAGGACGGGGAAGAAGCTAACAGCAAAACGATGGAGTAATTACTCGCAGCCATCTTGCAGAAAAACCTAAAGGTCACAACAAATTTGTTGCAAAAATTATCAACAACCAAGAGCAACATCTAAGAGCGACTCGACTTGATGGAGCTTGCACTTACTTGCAAGGTAGAAGTGCTGTCGTCATGAATTCAGATCCTGCAAGAAGAAAACAAGCAACTAAAAGCGAGAACAGTTACGTTAGAGCAGCGCCCAGGTGGCTCCACAACCAACAGCGAACTAGAAAAAAGACTCCTTAGGATGGAAATAAAGGCTAAGAAACTCAACCTTATCTTCACTGGTATCAAAGTCCAAAAAGTAGAAAACCAGGAAATACTGAGAACCATAGTCACTAGTTTCATCCCTCACACTCTAAATCTTAAGAATATAAACCTAGCCACTGTCATGAGAATAAAAAGCAAAGGAAGCATTTTGCTGGAAAAAGTCTCCGTCAGTTTCAGTTCTCTTGAAGACCGCAACATGGTGATGGGAGCCAAGAAGCTAAAGGAGACAAAATACTCAAAATATTTTATCAATCCTGACCTACCAGCGGCAATGGCTAAAGCAAAGTACGAGAAGCGCAAAGCTAAGAATATGGCGAGACCACAAGAAGACAACGTGGTAACAGACATGCACACTAAATGGGATAGTAGCAGTTCCATACACATCAAACTCACTCCAAATAAGCCTTTTCTAAATAGAATTCTATACTGGAATGTGAACGGACTTATAAAAGACAAGAATGAAAAGACCAATATAATTGTACAAAATGACGTGGATATTTTCTGTGTATCCAAAACCTAGATTTCTGAAATAAAGAACGACTTGAAGAGAATTGTTAATGACTACACCATCACCGTGACTCCTGCAGTAGGTAAACGAGGCAGAAAGAGTAGGGGACTCATAGTAGGAACGCGAAACAGTATTACTGAGCTGTATAAAATTGTGCACCAAGACCGGTACAAAACGACCATTGAATATACATGTCAAGAAAACCCTACCCTCATCTGCTTCGTATACATACCGCCAACATCACAGTATGACAATGAAATAGATAACATTTTTATACACAATCCTTAACTCAACAGACAAAGGTACATCCTAATAGGGGATTTCAATAGCAGGACTGGTAGCTTTGAGAACCCTACAGAAGCCACGCAGCATTTTAGCAGAACAAGAAAATCTTCAGACCTGACCACTAAGAAAAGAGGAAAAAAGTTAATAGAGCTCATCACAGAACACGAAATAATTATACTAAATGGAAGAACCCTGTCTGACCAGCACAGCCACCCTACTTACGTAGGACACAATGGCAGCAGCCTCATTGAATTATGTTTATGCAATGAAAAATCAATAGACTACGTTGAAGATTTCTCAGTAATCGAATGCTTGGAATCACACCACCTGTCAATACTGGTTAGGATGGCGCACAGTTGGCAAAACCCGGCCTGTGCTCTTAATCTAGTAGAAAACAAAATACAATGGAACAAAGAGAGGGCCATGGACTTTCATAACCAACTTAAATCAGACAGTACAGAACTAAACATTAACCAATGCGACTTCAAAACCCTTGAAAATTTAATCTACCAAGCAGCAAGCAAAAATAAAATGCGCACTTAGACCAGTGCTGACGTGAGAAAGAGTCATGGCTCCAAATGGTTTGATAAAGAATGTGACCTTGCTAAACGTAATGCCCTCTTTCTCTTGCACAAGTATAGGAATGACACACTTCTTAATCGTGCAACTAATAACACACTCGACAATCTAATACAAGCCAAAAGAGAATACCGCAAGCTTTGCCAGGAGAACAAGAAAAAGTTCTTTGATACAGTTTAAGCAGAAATTCATCACAGTAAAGACTCGACAGGATACTGGAAGGCAGTGAACATGTTCAGAGACAAAAAGTACAGTTTCAAAACTAACAACATTGAAAAATTACAATAGGATTTACATTTTCGATCTGTATTTGAGACCTCAGACACCGACATTGTGAAAGTGTTCAAACCCCCTGCTTAAGCTCCACTAGATGATCCTGCCATACTTGACGCCAAAATCACACTGTTAGGACAGTTTATAGCAATCAAGAACCTCGCTTACAACAAATCGCCGGAAGCAGATGGCATACCCAACAAAGTATAGAAAAGTGTAGACTCAATATTGTACGACTACCTTCTTTAGCTGCCTAACAAAGCCAAAATATGAACAAATACCCAGTAGCTGGGCAGAAATTATAACAGCACCGATCTTTAAGAAAGGCGACGCAGAACTACCTAGTAACTACAGGCCCATCGCCCTTATAAATACAATCACCAAGCTATACTCTTGTATAATGTCCAACAGGCTTAACTCGTTCTGCTTTGCGAATAACAGAGTATCAGAAAACCAAGCAGCTCACAGACGAGGAAAAGGCTGTTCAGACCATATATTTGCACTCTACTCCACCATCTTAAGACAGCTAAATAGGCCAGCCCTGAAGAAGAAAGGAAAACTATACGCGCTGTTTGTTGATTTAAGCCAAGCATTTGATTCCGATAAAAGAAAAAAACTGTGGTGTAGACTGAAAAAAGCTAGGTTGAGTGACCTGTTTAAATCTAAAATCAAAGAACTGTTTAATTAGGCCAACACCAAAGTAAGATGCAAGGACGGCTACACGGACTTGATTAAAGTTATGAAAAGATTCTTTCAGGGTAAAACGCTGTCTTCAACTCTCTTTACTATCTATATCGACAAAATCACTAAAATACACCGAGTTAGCAACATACAAGAAATACAGATGCTTACTATCGAATTACTTATTCATCTGTACGCAGATGACATTATCCTTCTTGCATCTAACGGACTAGACCTACAAAGGCAAATAAACACGCTTAGCAGCTTCTTTGAGCATAATGACCTAACAGTCAACCTGTCTTGAACTAAAGTCATGATTTTCTGCAGAGGCAAAAATATTAGCAAATCCATTAGGTTCAAATGGGAAAGCAAACCATTAGAAATTGTTAAACAGTACGTTTATCTTGGCGTCCCTTTTACGCACAGTGGAATCTTTAATGAAGCAAAACAACATTTTTTCAACAAAGCAGGATTAGCGAAAACAAAGCTATTTGAACTCTTATACCACGCAAAATTAAAAGATAGCAATATACTTGTGAGGCTTTTTAAATCTCTTGTCAGCTCAATCTTAATGTACGCTGCTCCTGTCTGGGGATTACGATACTTCGAGGAACTAAAAACGCTTTAAACAATGTTGCTAAGAAGGCTCACGGGAACATCGAACTCTACACTAGGATACTACCTGAGACTGGAAACAGGAGCGCTAAACATCAAAATGCAGCTATTTAAAGCACTGCTGACGTTTCTTAGAAAAATTATCAACTCTAAGGAAAACAGCATAACCAAAAACTGTTATGAGGAGATAACACAGATTAAAGGCACAGACAAAAGGTAAAACTGGATGTTAAAAGTGCAAAAGATTTTTGCTAAAGCATCCATGAAAGAAACTATAAGGATAGATATACAGAAACGCTCCAGAATCTGAAAAGTGCGCATCTAAAGCAACATATATCTGCAATCCTAGAGAATTACTGACTTAGCTGTAATAATCTGGACGTACAAAAAATGCAAAGTTGCAGCACATTAAAATACTACAGCCGCTTCAAGACCCACGCCCTAAGATCCAATTACTTTGAAATGGAATTAGCATGGAACACAGTGAAGTTCATACTGAATCTAAGATCTGGACTGCCTAGAATTGTCCTTCAGGGAAAGGCGACTAACTCTAACGGAATGAACATACAATAGAAGCGCTAGGAGACACCTGACTGCGACCTGTGTGGGAGAGAAGAGGAAGACACCTTCCATGTGATGCTCAACTGTCCACATTACGCATATCCGAGAACCCAATTTCTGAGAAAACTAAGCGACGCAAGACCAACTAGGAAGAGCCTCATGGAACAAATTTTTTGCAAATACAACAACGCTGAGGGATTTGAACTACTCTTTAACTTTTGGGATAAAACCATGAGGACTCGGAATTTCTACTACGAATGCATCGGAGAAGTTTGATTAACTTCACTTCCCCCTACACTTCTTATTAAGCTACATATGACTACCCCTTTTTTCTACGGCAACACCTAGAGAAATAATCAATACTACATTTATATTTATATCATATTACACAATGAATATTTACGTAACATGACTCTAATCAATGCCTATTATATACTGTAAGAATAATTGCTAAGATGCTCTCTTTTCAGCAAATAAATAATCAAGAAATAACCTTTATACATATACTAAATCAAACATGCTTAATATCATATCAAACCAAAGATCAATAACCTTTGTAAATACAACATGTGAATAACCAATGGTGTATGGGCTGCGGCCAAATCGACTCAATAAAATTAATTAATATTATTATTATTTATTAAGTTTTTTTACAAAGTCTTAATTTTTTTATTTATTAAATTGCAGAGTAGAAAATATTCACTCTCTTTAATGATTTTTCATTTAAAAAGATCCTGTTTGCAGATCACACAATTCACTCGAGTCACATACGCCATAGTTAAATAAATAAGGACTCACAATTTAATTTATTCTGTAGCAACAGCAACAAAAGAAAAAAAGGAGCAAAACCAAAGACGAGCCACTGGAGATCCTTTGAACTCCATAGTGTGTACTTATAGTACCCTCAAAGATACTTGTGTTATTTGTACATGTTTTTTAGACGTATTACTGCTCCACCCACACAAACACATGGCATGTAGCACAACAAACATCCAGCTTAGTATAAAAGAGTAGACCAAGTATTCAGTCCTATCAGCATCCTCACATTTACCAATTCAGGCAGGTTCACTTGCTGTACATATATAGTCGAATATCTAGCTACGCGTTTTATGTACAAGCGTGTTTTATTAAAACTGTGATACAGTAATGTACAACAGTACCATTCTGAGATTTCTGATTTTTTTAAATTCCGTTTGCTTTAAACACCTACTTACTACCGACCTACCAGGTACCTACTTACTACATACTACGTACATTATCTTTAATTGATATTTTATTTCTTGAATTATTTGATTTTCTCCGTCTAAGTTCCTTTTTGTTCTTTTTCTATGCTTTTCATGAAGCACAACACAAATTCCTAATTCAAAGGGAGCTACTACTACCCACATGAGTACCCACGTAGGTACGTACTCACTGCTACCTTCACATTCATTTATCATATTAATATTATTATAATTATTATTATTTTGCAATGGCCACAACAATTCAAAGTGATGCCAATCTGCAAGGTTCAATTACATTTCATCACAGCTACATGCCTGTATTATTTGCAACATAATTCCTGTCATATATGCCTGTAATTACGTAAGTCACATATGCTTGCATAAATTCTGCTTCATTCTGCATATCTGCACCTGCATTTTAATTTTTTTACAACACTTGCTACTTCTGAGCCGTTTAAGAGCAATGCATATATTTACATACGCCCGTATTAATTTCAACGCCTTTTGAATAAATCAAACCCCATCACTTTCCAACAAAACCAACATATCTCGCCCCCCCCCCTTTCCACCACACTCCCCGCCTATTGTTCGAGTGAAGTAACAGGCAAATATTTGAGTACTGTCAAAATTCGGCAAACTATCACTGAACTCAATGAGAGTCAAATGTTTTGAGTTTGATCTCTGCAGTTCACTCCATGAATGCGTACAGATATGGTGTAGGGCCGCAGCCGCAGCCCCAGTAGCAGTGCGTTGTATCCGTTGAACAAACCAGGAGCTTGTAAAAAATGCAAAATCCCACATACCCTTTAAATGTCCCAATCACTTACCCAATATTTTCTCCCAGCTGCAACTACCGGCACTACCATAGGAGTTCGTACTTTCGTGTTTTTGAGCTTTACAGACCCTATAATATTTATTTTATTCGTCGATTTTGATTTTGGAAATTTTTTTATATCTGTAGAACTCTGTCTGCGGTAGTTTCACAATGTTGTCTTTGTTATACACGGTATATGTATTATGGCAAACCAAATTGTCACGTTTACAGAAGACATTGGAACCTGAAAGGGTTGAGCTTTCAAGTATTCCTTATTATTCATACAAATCTTTAGAAACCTAAAAGGTCATTTACACACTACACAAGCCAAAAATGGGATGCTGTAAGAGACCAGGACCAGACAGCCGCAGAAATTTAGACCATTTTTTTGGACGGTCATCCGGAAAGTGCAATAGATCCGAAGTTATCTCCGAGCATATTAGAAGATAAAACTAAAATCAAATGGCAAGGCCAGTTGCAAATATTGCCTATTTACTGCTTTTATGCAAACTGTGGATAATCACTTTAGACTGGTTTAGTTGCAGAAGGTGTTTGGAATTCGGGTATGTTGAAGCGTATCTTAAGAAAATTCTGGTTTCGGGTCAGTTTAAAAAATGAACTTTTAGGGGTACTGTGCACTTTAAAACGATGACCGCTGACCAAATTGGGCCGATTTTTAGATGCTGAGCTTAAGCATCTATAGGAATGGCTATGTCCGTTTGTCTGTCTGTCTGTCTGTCTGTTCTTTATGCGCTACAGGTCACAGTTTTCAAGCGATATTCCTCAAATATTTTTTAAATGGCCACAAATGCGAGGAAGAAGTGCCCTATTGTTTTTGAGAGAGATCGAACCAACCAGTTTTTCAGAATTAACATTTGACTGGACCAACTTTTTTAGCCATCCAAAAGCATTGGAGAAAAACAGGTTATTTGCCGCTTTGCACCAGCCAAATGAGAGAGAAAACATTGATGATATTAAAATTATTACGCTCAAAAATATTTATAATTATATAATAATCAAAAATATATGTGAGCGTAGATTATGACTGAGACGGACGAAAGAAACCCTATAGAAATAGTCTCTGTAGTTAAAGAATAGGCAGCATTATTAAGTAGTAAGCACTGGCCTATACTTTACACGTAGATACAGATGACGCCAAAATGGTCATAGACCATAACCATGGCAGATCTCTACAGCGTGGAGATCTGCAGTAAAAAGCTGTGCTTTGGAAGCACTGAAAGAAAAGATAGAAACTGGGATTAAGTGGCATGGATCTTCTATCCCATCACTCCATCACTTACCAGTTTGTTACGGACAGCTCAGAACGAATGACACGATCCTAAACTGTTGCCCACGAGGAAGAAGCCCTGGCTACGAGCCACTTGCCACGTGCAATTTAAGGACCCGAGATATTCTTACGGAGAAAAAGATCTCACGCTGCTACGGCGAGCATTAGGGAAAGACTTAATAGTCACCCTGGGTCATGTCTACAAGAAATTTATAAAACGCTTACGGAGCGAAAATAATAGGATAAGACATTTAAAAAAATTTGATATGAGGGTGACCAGTCTTCTCCTCCGCTACCGGTGCCATTGTCACCCAATATCCAAAGTGCATACATCTAGTCATAAGTAGTATATCTAAGCACACGTAGACAAAATTTCGTAATTTTCCATGCGTTAAGTCAGGAGATATGGATGTTTGAATTTTGAAAACCATGAAGTGAGTCTAACCTTTTGGGACACCTGATTTTCAGTTTTTAGATGCTGAGCTTAAGCATCTATAGGAATGGCTATGTCCGTCTGTCTGTCTGTCTGTCTGTTCTTTATGCGCTACAGGTCACAGTTTTTAAGCGATATTCGTCAAATATTTTTTAAATGGCCACAAATGCGAATGAGAAGTGCCCTATTGTTTTTGAGAGCGATCGAACTAACCAGTTTTTCACAATTAACAGTTGACTGAACCAACTTTTTTAGCCATCTAAAAGCATTGGAGAAAAACGGGTGATTTGCCGCTTTGCATCAGCCAAATGCACCAGCTAAATGGTTTCCTTACAGGCGCCAGTCAATGCACCAAAAACATGCACAAGTCATCAGCACAAGCTACCCGCAGAAGTTACCTGCACCCACAAAGTATCCCTAAGGGGGGAGGTGTACTTGGGGTCACCCAAGAAGACGTCCCAACAATCTCAACTATTTTTTCTTAAACCATGAAAAAACTTTAAATACTTGCACCTCCCACCCACAAAGTATCCCCTAAGGGGAGGTGGTGTACTTAGGGTCACCCGCAGATGACGTCCCTAAAATCTAATTTGTTTTTGCTAAAACCATTAAAAAACTTCCAATAATTGCATCCCCACCCTCAAAGTATCCCCTATGGGAAGAGGGTGTACTTGGGGTCACTCACCAATGACGTCCCAAAAATCTTAATTTTCTTCCTAAAACCATTAAAAAACTTTAAATACTTGCATCCTCTACCCACAAAGTATCCCCTGAGGGGAGGGGGTGTACTTGAGGTCACTCACAAATGACGTCCAAAAAATCTGAATTTTCTTGGTATAACCATTAAAAAACTTTAAATACTTGCACTATCTACCCACTTAGTACCCCCTCAGGGGAGAGGTGTACATGGGGTTACTCACAAATGACGTCCCAAAAATCTTAATTTTCTTGTCACCAGCAGATGACGTCCCTAAAATCTAATTTGTTTTTGCTAAAACCATTAAAAAACTTCAAATACTTGCACCCCCACCCTCAAAGTATCCCCTGAGGGGAGGGGGTGTACTTAAAGTCACCCACAAATGACGTCCAAAAAATCTTAATTTTCTTGGTATAACTATTAAAAAACTTCAAATACTTGCACCCCCACCCTCAAAGTATCCCCTATGGGGAGGGGGTGTACTTGGGGTCACTCACAAATGACGTCCCAAAAATCTTAATTTTCTTCCTAAAACCATTAAAAAACTTCAAATACTTGCATCCTCTACCCACAAAGTATCCCCGGAGAGGAGAGGGTGTACTTGAGGTCACCCACAAAGGACGTCCCAAAAATCTTAATTTTCTTGGTATAACCATTAAAAAACTTTAAATACTTGCACCATCTACCTACTTAGTACCCCCTCAGGGAAGAGGTGTACTTGGGGTTACTCACAAATGACGTCCCAAAAATCTTAATTTTCTTGCTAAAATCATTAAAAAACTTTAAATACTTGCACTCCCACCCACAAAGTATTCCATTAGGAGAGGGCGGGGGGGGGGAACTGGGGGTCACTTACAAATGACGTCCCAAAAATCTTAATTTTCTTGCTAAAACCATTAAAATACTTTAAATACTTGCACCCCCCACCCACGTAGTATCACCTCAGGGAAGGGGGGTGTACTTGGGGTTACCCACAAATGACGTTCTAAAAAACCTCAACTGTTTCTGCTAAAACTAATAAAAAACTTTAAATACTTGCACCCCTGATCCACTTAGTATCCCCTTTAGAAGGAGGGGTGTACTTAGAGTCAACCACAAATGACGTCCCAGAAATCTTAATTTCTTTGCTAAAACTATTAAAAAACTTTATATACTTGCATCTCTAACCCCACGAATTATCTCTTAGAGGAGGAGGGGGGGGGGGGGTTTAAGAAGTAAAACAAGTCACAATCTTAAAAATATAAATATTTCTTATACCTAATGCTTTACCAACCGCAAACTAATGCTCCCCTACTCACCAAATCATCCTTTTTAGGTTCAGAAGGGCAGGGAGGGATTTAGGATCAATCGTTAAATACGTCCGAAAAATTTAAAGCCTTGAACCTAAGGTTGGAATGGAGCACGCGACACCTAGATTCCCGTCTACAGCAATGAATCAGTAATGGCCTGAGCTAAGAAATCTCTGATACGAATCTGTAAGCGTGTCAAATATGCAACACATAAGATACATAGAGTCCCGTCAGCAAGTTAGCTTTGTTTTCTGTCGTTCCAAAAGAAAGTCCTGCTACGTTTCGTGTCTTGCAAGAGAGCCGGCTGCTTTTTGTTTTGACGACGTTAAGGCTTGTACGGGTCGGACACAAATGGCGTTGCTTACCTTAAGAGTGGGTCACTTGACATTCCACTGTAAGGGCATCTATTCAAGCAATGCTTAAAAAGGTGACAAGCAGTTGGGTAGGCTTATAATTTTGAAAAATTTATGTGTCGTCATTTGTGTCCGTTCACAAAGCTGGTCAAGCATACGAACCTAATATTTTAGGTTTGCTATCTTGTATTTGAATTACACTCGGAAAAATCTATGCTTATCTGCATCGAGCACGGAATGTCGGCAAAAACCAATTGCAATATACCATGATATATTTAACGTGGAATGAAAAACAGGTGAAATTCACGACTTTTTAACTTTATGCTGTAAACATACGCACGTTGATCGTAAAAGGGAAGTGACCGTTCATAAATAACTTCATTAGAAATTTCTATTTTAGAAAACCCACCCCAACTATTTTTACTTCATGCTGTGAACAAACGAACGAAGCTTATAGATAGTTGATGACCAACCAATAATGGCGTCATTCAAATTCTCAATTTTAAGGAACATACTTTAACCGAATGGCTCGCAGTTCGTAATTTTTAGTGTCCAGTAAATCTTATACATAAGTTATTTATAAATTATATTTCAACTTCGAGGGTTACACAAGTTAGGAGCCATGCAAGGATCATCTAAAAATGACGTCATTTAATTATTTTAATTATAGGTATCTCTTCTGTCTTTAGTTCAAAAATCAAATTAATGGATATCTCTAACACCGTCTTTTTCTAGCATACATACAGGGATCCTTCATAAATGACGTCATCACAAAATCACCATTTTAAGGATCCTTGTTAGTGCTGAATGCCAAATTTGGTAGATTTATATCTTCAAAATCTACTTTTACTAGTATACACACAATAATTGTCCATAAATAAAGTCGTCTAAATGTCATCATTTAAAAAAACACCCGTTATCAGTTTAAACAGTATGTAATATATTTTTAATTATTTACGTGAGAAGGACTTGACCCCTGGAGGTCAATCAAAGCCAAATCCTACTTATTAGTCGGTTGTCATCCCAAAATAAATATATCGGCTTACGGTTCCTGCTTGGGGGGGAGTAAACCCCATAAAGTGGGGTGAGTCTAACCTTTAGGGACATACTGTATGTGTTTCTTCGATTCACGGTACAACCAAGCACAGCTAAAAATAATCAAAGCAAAGTATTAGTGGTTGAATTAATACAACTCAATCACAGATTAACCGATGCACAATTATTTATGAAATTCACGTTGTGCAATAATTATTTATTCTTTACATTTTAGTGAGCATTTACGAAGTGAATCAAAATCGAAGCTCTACAGGATAAATCTACAGATTTTTAGAAGAAAAGACGGATTTAGAATCTCTTACTTCCGTTATCCACATAAACCGGAACTACAGCAAAATTCGAAGACCTGTAAGTTACAACAAAATAAAAACTTACAAATATTTAGGTAACTCACTTACGAAGTAAAATTTTATTTTAAATTAGGATAAAGCTTTTAAGTGCACGAAAATCACCATAGTATATGTACACTGTTAAATGTGGTGTATGTATACAAATAACGTATTAGTGATTAAAGTCCAAAATACTCACTTTTTAGTTGTCTCACGGTGACACTGAAGAAGAAGTCACAAGTCGTGACCACAGTCCACGGACGTCAGGATCAGAATAAATCTGAATTAAGGGCAGATTTAAAATTCTAGCTATCAGGGGAAATAAAATTTGTTTGGAAACAAAAACCTTTCGTTGCATCTCCACTTCACTTTAACTAAGTAAGTAAAACGTATAGTCATTGACCGTGGAGGCATATGAATTGTCGAATTTAAGTAAAAACAAATTTGAACCAGCAATCAGGGGAAACAAATAAAACGTAGAAAATATTTTGTCGTGTTTATCACGAACGTTAAAGTAGGGAGTAGATATATACTCAGGTATCTTAGAAAATAAAAGAAGTTACCCACAAGAAAATTTATACATAGGTACTTACGTAGTACACAGTAGTGTTAAGTATATACATACTTTCGTGGTGAATACTAGTTAGTACACATCCACACAATGAGTGTACAGAAGTTAGCGTCGTGTATTTCGTATTATTATAACACAGTGCATAGTAAATAAATGGTAAATAAGAGTTAATACTATTACATAAGCATCTATTTAATACTTCATTTTGAAATTAATTTTTTTGAAGTTGATTTGAATTCAAATTTAAATAAGATAAATACAGGACAAAAAGTCCCCATAACATTAACACTGCCACGAGCAGATGATATCCTCACACAGGAAGACGTATTAAATATAATACGACCATTACAGGCAGCAGTTGGAAAACAGGTCGAATTCACTGTTTGAACGCGAGGGCTTCCCAAAGCCGAAACGCCTTTACAAGGAGCCGGCCCGACTCTAGGAAGGCCTGTCCAAAGACAAAGACGACCCACGAAATCATATGACAGTCTATTTGATGTTGATTAAGTCGCTTATTTGCTTTGCTGAACGCTAATGATAAACAGCTAAATATAAATATATATACATAGGTTAAAAATATTATTTCATATTTTACGTAGAATGAGTGATCACAAAATTATGCTCGATGAGAGTGACGATGAAGGCTCCATTATCCATTATATGCCAGATGAAGAAGAAAAGATATTAGAAGGTTGGGACAATAATGTTCCCGACAAAGATGACGATCCAGCTTCTCTTTAGATCGTATAGAAGGAAGATAGTAAAGAAATAAAAGAAGCAGTGAGCAAAATCGATATGTCAGAAAACGTCACTCCGCCACTAGATTTAGCAATTAAGATAAATAGGATTAAGTTTAGTAATCAGCAAGAGACAGATAGCGAGGAAGATAGGCGAACTCCGAAACCAAAGAAACCTAAATAATTATTGTATGTGAAGCCGCGAGAGAAAGGAGAGATTTCATCAGACGAGAAAGCTATTGAAGTGCCTCCCCCACGTAAGTTAAGTCGAAAAGGCAGACCAATAAAATAAAAGGTGAACTGTCGTGAAATTGCTGTGTGCAGAATCTGTCTTGAAGCGGCAATAGAAGACAGACATGTATATTTAGATTTTCCTGAAGTCAATGGTGATTTCCACAAAAAGAATCGCGAAAATAGTAAGTGGAAATGCTATAATTGCGGGTCGTTGCGACACAAGGCTAAAGACTGTCAATATTGCCCCAAGCCCCGACGAAGTAATCATCCTGGTCGATTCGATCATGGCCATGATGGTCCGTCACAAATAGTTTGAAAATTAATCCCGTGAAAAAGTGTTATAGTCATTTCATTCTCCGTAGAAGTTAATGAAATTTGTTGCTTTAAATGAAATGACTAACGAATTTGGCCATAAAATGATATGTACAAGTTAGTAAAGTAGTTAGAATATTTATAAGTATAATATTTACTGGTGTTACTTGAATTATTATCCAACTAGTGATTATTAAGAGATGAAAGACTACTATAAAATGACTGTGTAAAATGTTGATCTCCATGAAATGACTGCATAATATACGTTTTATGATCTCTGTAAAATTTAGAGTAGATATAAATATAAGATACGTCTCAGATCAAAGCCTATGAATTTTTGATATATTAAAAGCATTCTGTTTAAGTACATGACAATACGGATTAAAAGGTTCATTAATAAAAATGTTGAATGTCAGTAAACTGAGGGTTTTTGTATTTTTAATTTTTTTATTTTTGTTTTTCCCCTTTCCTTTTTAACACTATAGAAATTACATAATGTCATCCCCACGATAAAATGAACGATCAGGGATTTTTGTACGTCGAACTCTCCCACCCGAACCTTTCCCAATGTGCATAGATGACGAACCTTACGTTTACGAAACTGACTTACCCGATTTAATGCTCGAGCCTGCGGATTTCACACCGTCAGTCAGCTCGAGACCATCAGAAAATTCGTCTCCAGAAAAAGCTCTTCAGGATGGTCACGAGCGTCAAATCTCCGTAAAAATAAACGCTCGAGACATTTCTGATTTATTTCTGTCAATCAACCGTTATTGCGTAGAAATATCTTTACTGACTCACAAAGACTCTCGCAAAATCGAAAAATATCGACAAGAGAAAAGCGCCATTAAAAATAAACGCTCACGAGCCTTCAACTACTCGCCGCCAAATTTACCAGAATTGGTCGTTAAAACGTCTCAAGGGACTCTCCAGAAAAATTCCTATCAAAATCAGTCTTCGAGTTATTTTTCATCGGATACGTCCGACTATTCATTGTAGTTTTAAAATAGATTAAAATTCGGATATTTCCACAAAATTTATACATTTTTATATAAGTAGTTAGAAATATTTTCTCACGTTATCTCAAAGTAAAATGACTTAATGAAATAATTATAATTATAATTATTGTGTGGCTTGTATGATTGCATACTGCTTGTGTGATATTTACATATTTCATATCTTAGAATATTTAGTTTTGTAATCTAAAATTAAGTTTCATAATTTTAGTTGGGAAAGCGCATCATAAGCCTCCATACCCATATAGCATTATAAGCAGTTGCTCATATTCATTGCTACATAAATCCCTCCTCTAGCCGTGCATACTATTTAGTATCTTGCCGGGCCGGTCCTGAGATACGAGAGAACCCCCAGGTAAACTATCTTAGTCACCCGATTTCCGACTTGGATTAAGAAGACCGCATTAAAATCCCTGTCACAAATGCACCAGCTAAATGGTTTCGTTACAGGCGCCAGTCAATGCACCAGCAACATGCACTAGTCATCAGCACTATTTACCTGCAGAAGTAACCCGCACCCACAAAGTATCCCTACGGTGGGGTGTGTACTTGGGGTCACCCACAAAGACGTCCCAACAATCTCAACTAGTTTTGCTAAAACCATGGAAAAACTTTAAATACTTGCACCCCTCACCCACAAAGCATCCCCTAAGGGCAGGTGGTGTACCTAGGGTCACTCACAAATGACGTCCCAAAAATCTTTTTTTTCTAAAACCAATAAAAAACTCTGAATACTTGCACCCCCACCCTCAAATTATCCCCTAATGGGAGTGTGTATTTGGGGTCACTCACAAATGACATCCTAAAAATCTTAATTTTCTTGCTAAATCCATTAAAAAACTGTATATACTTGCACCCCCCACCCACTATGTATCCCTTGAGAAGAGAAGTGTACTTGGATTCACTCACAAAAGGCGTCCTGAAAATCTTAATTTTCTTGCTAAAACCATTAAAAAACTTTAAAAACTTGCATTCCCTACTCACAAAGTATCGCCTAATGTGGGAGGGTGTACATAGGGTCACCCACAAATGACGTCCCAAAAATCCTAATTTTCTTGCTAAAACCATTAAAAACTTTAAATACTTGCACTTCCACCTACAAAGTATTCCCATAGGAGGGGGATGTACTTGGGGTCACTCACAATTGACGTCCCAAAAATCTTCATTTTCTTGCTAAAACCAATAAAAAACTTTAAATACTTGCACCCCCCACCCACTTAGTATCCTCTCAGGGGAGGGGGGTGTACTAGGGGTTAGCTACAAACGACGTCCCAAAAACCTTAACTATTTTTGCATAAACGAATAAAAAACTTCAAATACTTGCACCCCCCACACACGAAGTATCCCCTTAAGGAGGAGGGGTGTACTTGGGGTTAGCTACAAATGACGTCCCAAAAATCTTAATTTATTTGCTAAAACGAATAAAAAACTTTATATACTTGCACCCCTAACTCTACGAATTATCTATTAAAGGGAGGAGGGGGGTGTTAAGAATTAAAACAAGTCAGAATCTTAAAAATATGAATTTTTCTTATACCTAATGCTTTACCAACCGCAAACTAATGCTCCCCTACTCAAAAAATCATCCTTATTAGGTTCGGGTGGGGAGAAATTCAGGGTCAATCGTTAAATACGTCCTTATAATTCGAAGCCTCAAAGCCAATGTTGGAATGGAGCACGCGACACCTAAAGTCCCGTAAACAGCAATGGGTCAGTAATGGCCTGAGCTAAGAAATGTCTGATACGAATCTGTGAGCGTGTCAGATATGGAACTTATAAGATACAAGGAGTCCCGTGAGCGAGTTGGCTTTGTTCCCCGTCGTTCCAACAGAATGTCCTGCTGCGTTTCGTGTCTTGCAAAAGAGCCGGCTGCTTTTTGTTTTGACGACGTTAAGGCTGGTAGGGGTCAGACACAAATAGCGTTGCTTACCTTAAGGGTGGGTCACTTGACATTCCACGGTAAGGGCACCCATTTAAGCAATGCTTAAAAAGGTGACAAGCGGGTGGGTAGGCTTATGATTTTGGTAAAATTAGGTGTCATCATTTGTGTCCGTTCACAAAGCTGGTCAAGCATACGAACCTAATATTTTAGGTTTGCTATCTTGTATTTGAATTACACTCGGAAAAATCTATGCTTATCTGCATCGAGCACGGAATGTCGGCAAAAACCAATTGCAATATACCATGATATATTTAACGTGGAATGAAAAACAGGTGAAATTCACGACTTTTTAACTTTATGCTGTAAACATACGCACGTTGATCGTAAAAGGGAAGTGACCGTTCATAAATAACTTCATTAGAAATTTCTATTTTAGAAAACCCACCCCAACTATTTTTACTTCATGCTGTGAACAAACGAACGAAGCTTATAGATAGTTGATGACCAACCAATAATGGCGTCATTCAAATTCTCAATTTTAAGGAACATACTTTAACCGAATGGCACGCAGTTCGTAATTTTTAGTGTCCAGTAAATCTTATACATAGGTTATTCATACATTATATTTCAACTTCCAGGGTCACACAAGTTAGAAGCCATGCATGGATGATCTAAAAATGACGTCATTTAATTATTTTGATTATAGGAATCTCTTCTGTCTTTAGTTCAAAAATCAAATTAATGGATATTCCTAACACCGTATTTTTCTAGCATACATACAGGGATCCTTCATAAATGACATCATCACAAAATCACCATATTAAGGATTCTTTTAGTGCTGAATGCAAAATTTGGTAGATTTATATCTTTAAAATCTACTTTTACCAGTATACACACAAAGATTGTCCATAAATGACGTCGTCTTAATGTCATCATTATAAAAAACACCTGTTATTAGTTTAAACATTATGTAATATAGTATTTTTAGCATGGAATAATATTATTGTACATATTGAGATCGTCCAACAATGTCGCCACTAAAATATTTTACTTTAGAGGGTATACAGTGTATTGTATGTTAATAATGTAAAAAGATGCATCAATTGACTGAAGTCAATATTCGCTGTGAGCTCAGCATCTACTTTGGGCCCACGGTAGGCAAATCCGGCGCGAAGCGCCGGATTTTTTTCTGCCGTCAGGTCTCATACATTAAGGCAAATGACACATTTCAATTGTTGTTTTTGTACGAACATCTTCCAGTCAGTATCACATGACATAGTATAGCACATTAAAATCATTAAAAACAATAATACTCTCCTCTTCATGTAATGCAGAGATAAAGAAAAAACAGAAATACAAAAGATTACTGTCAACGTTTCTGAGCCGTTTAAGAGCAATGCATATATTAACATACTCCACAACAATTTCCACGCCTTTTGAATAATTCCACATCGAAACTCACCCCACCACTACCAATACCACCCATTTATACAACACACCGAGTAATCCCTCAACTAATACAGTAGTAATATAGCTGGACAATTTTTGTCAATTGCATCATTCACAAATGATTTCTTTTATGAAGGGTCCCCTTCCATTATTAAGCCATATATGTACGTCGCATAAAGTTTAATGAAAGCTGGGACATTTTTTAAAATTGGACTATTAAAAAATAACTTCATTCATGGAGTTTTCCCCACTATCAATAAGCCATATACGAATGTACGTAGCAAGCAATTAAAAATAGGTTGAAAAAATGTTAAAGTGGCAAATTGGGGTTCCTTAAACTATGATATTTGCCAGAGGTCATTATGGACGAATCCTAAAAATCTATAGGCTATATAGATATGTTTTTGGCATGTAGTTAGAATAGGTTATTACAAATTTTGAAGTTGGTAATGCGAGTACCTGAAACTATGATATTTGGGGGACGTCATTATCGACGATCCCTGAATATGTTTAAACTATATGGATATCGCGACATGTAGTTACAATAGTATGGAAAAAATTCTCAAGTTGGCAATGGGGTACCTAACACTAATATTTGTGGGACGTCATTTTGGACGATCTTAATATAAACTACATATGTAGTTCTATTTGTGACATGTAGTTACAATAGTTTGGAAAAAATGTAAAAGTTGGTGAAAAACTATGATAATTGTGGGACGTCATTATGGACGATCCCTGAACACCTATAAACTACATATTATTATGTAGTTATATTTGTGACATGTAGTTACAATAGTTTGGAAAAAATGTAAAAGTTGGTAAAAAACTATGATATTTGTGGGACGTCATTATGGACGATCCCTAAACACCTATAAACTATATATATGTAGTTATATTTGTGACATGTAGTTACAATAGTTTTGAAATAATTTAAAAGTTAGCAATTTCTTAAAACTTTAGAGCGATTAGTTGACAGGCATCTCAGAACTCCTGCCTTGGAAACGAGGTTAAGGAACAACCACCAATTTGCCTACATTAGAGGAGTATCAACGGACGCCGCTATTCATAGAGTGGTGGCGTTTGTTGAAAAGTCCCTGAATGACAGCTTGATGGTTTTAGGAGCGTTTGTCGATGTTAAAGGTGCATTTAATAATGTGCTATTTAAGGCTATTGACACTGCGTTGGGTCAGTTTGAGGTAGAGACTCCCATTCAGCTCTGGATTAATTATTTTATCCAAAACAGGGTGGTAGTCTCTACCATCAATAATGTGTCCCGAACAAGAAGTGTTAGCCGTGGATGTATACAGGGAGGTGTTTTATCGCCTTTACTGTGGAACCTAGTAATGGATGGTTTACTGGTCTTCTTAAGCACATCAGTGCCGTCCCTCCTCAATCAAGGATTTGCAGATGACACTGGAATTTTTCAAAGAGGAAAAGTTTATGACACTCTTGTATCCAGAGTTCATGATGGCCTTCGGGTCACTAAAGCTTGGTGTCAGGATGTTGGTCTTAAACTTAACCCCAATAAAACAGAACTAGTTTTGTTCACAAAAAACCCAAGGTTACACCCGCTGCCAATGCGGTTTGATGGCGTTTCCTTGGAGATTAAATCAACAGTGAGGTACTTGGGAGTCGTTTTAGATAGAGGACTCACGTGGCTGCCTCACTGTAAATCTATTTGTTTAAAGGCATCAATGGCGCTAGCTAGATGCAAAAGAATGGTTGGAAGGACGGACTATCTCCAAGAGTGGTCAATTGGGCTAACACTGCCATCGTCAAGCCTCTATTGGAGTATGGCATAGTGGTGTGGGCCCCAGCTCTTTTGAAGGTCTTGTATGTCTCCCGCCTTCAAAAACTTCAAAGGCAAGCATGCCTAATAATAACAGGAGCATTACGCTCTACTTCAACATCTGCCCTGCAGTGCCTGATTGGCCTTACGCCTATAGTTTACTCTAAAAGCGGTGGCTATAAGATTCTGGCATAGGCTCAATACAAGGGGTCTCTGGACTCCCAATCCGATGTTTGGGGGGCCGTTGAGTCACACGGTAATCTGCGAGGGGTGGGGTAATTCCAGCCCTACCCTTCGCATGCCAACTGACTGGACGAACCTCAAAGACATCAATACTAAACGCTATGACGTTGATATTTAATGTCGTAGTGTGTGGTCTTCTGATCTTTCGGAACTTCCCTCGGTTGTGGTCTGCTACACGGATGGTTCCAGTAATGGAGTCCTTACGGGTTGCGGAATACTCATTGAGGGGAGGGCTGAGACAAGGAGAACACTACTCTCTAAATCGGTTTACCTAGATGAATTTACTTTGGTTTTCAAATGTAAAGTACTGGCTATCTTCCATGCCATTACATTGCTGGAGGATAACAACATACGTGAAACATCTATACACATTTATGTGGATAGTCAGAGTGCTTTGAAGACACTTCAAGCGAGGCTAACTACCTCGCTATTTGTCCTGGATCGTCACCACTGCCTTAACAGGGTTGCTGCAAGTAACTGTGTCAAGCTGGTGTGTATCCCAGCCCACTCTGGTTACCGTGGTAACGAGGAAGCTGACAGACTGGCAAAATTAGCCTATGATGCCGATCAGTGCCGTTTTATCGGCCCTACTCCCGTGGTCCCTATTCCTTTATCGCTTGTTCACTGGACAACCAAAAAGCTGTCCTAGGAGGAGCATAAAAGGTCGTGGAACATGGAGCGAGGGTGAAACAAAACAAAAATATGGATTGACTCGCCACTCTATGGTAGTTAATCCTTAATTCGGCATTCGCGTAAGCACCTCCGTTGTCTGGTTGGTTTAATCACCGGACATAGTAGCTTAGAAGGCATAAATTTCTTTTGGGTTTATCGGACTCGCCAACCTGCTTATGTGGTGAGGAAGACAAAACCCCCATTCATTTTCTTACCACGTGTCTAAGGTTCGTTTTTACTAGGAATTTATATCTAGGTAGCTGCATCCTCACATTAGGTATGTTAGGTCAGGCCACTGCGGGAGAACTGCTGGCGTATGCATATGCCACTGGTTATCTCGTGGGCCAAAATTAAACATTATTAACGGAACGTCCGCAATGGGCCCTATTGGTCTTGGCGGTGTCCATGTAGACCAATTCTATGATCCACATGGTGCATAATAAAAATAATAATAATAATACCAGGCTGCCCTGTGAACGTACATATGTGAGTTGTACGTCTACTTGTATTTGAAATTAGTGAAAAGTTTCCATGTGTATTTTTAATGGCGAAACTTGACAAGCTATCAACTCCGTATGTACCTTCTATGTATTTTTAGCCCTTTTTTTATCTTGAAACATGGAGTTTATTCTTGGTCGGTTAAACTGTTAATTGCGAACAAACTATAAATATAATAATAACTAAAAACTATACAACACTTCTCTCTTGCTTTTTTAGGCGATTAAAAAAAGTTTTAATCTTTAATCCGTAAGCTTAAGACGTAGTTTATAATGAGGAATGGAATCGAACGCCTTCTGTAAATCAATAAAAACAGCTATTACCCTGCCGCATTTTAAGTCAATACAATTAAAGGTATCCTGCGTAAATTTAAGTGTAGCAGACAAGCAAGAGCGACCTTTCCTAAAACCATGCTGCTGGTCACTCAACTCAATCTTATTAAGCAGCCTAGCATGCAACATTTTCTCTAGAATTTTGTCAAGAATAGGCAAACTAAATATAGAGTGGTACGACAAGGGATCAAGTCTTGATCCCTTACCTTTATACGATGAAGTAACTGTAGCGCATTTTAGTTTGGACGGATAAGTTTATTTGCACAAAAATTGAGTAAATAGTAGTGACATAGGAAGTGCTAACGATTCCATATAATTATTCAATACTGAGTAGGGCAGTTCATTAGGATTGCCTTAATAATAATAATAATTGCCCCGTGAAATCCGACATAAACAGAAAATTAAAAGAATTAAGTAAAAAGTTAAACAAGTTAGCAAGACGACAAAAAATTAAAACTAGTTTGCTAATACTTAAAATAAGTAGGTTAGAAAAACAGAAGAAAATTGAAACCAGTTTGCTTAAAGTTAAAAAAAAAGTAAAAGATACGACAGAAAATTAAAACTAGTTCGCTAAAAGGTAAAATAGGTGAGTTACATAATCGATTATAACAATCGGATCAAAGACTGTCAAATCACCAAAGACCGAATATAAAAAAAGAGATTTCCATCACAGGACTCCCAGTCTTATCATCTCCAACAGAGGATGCAAGTTCAGTGATTTCCAAAACGCTTAATTTAACTTATTTTTATATCATCAAGACAGAACGAATTGACAATAAAATTGACATTGAAACACCACCTCTTTATGTCCAGCTGGCTAAAACGCAAAAAGTATCTTCAATGCTACAATTGAAGTCAGAACTGAAGAATTCACTTCTGTTTGTCTACATTTAACAGTGCTGAGGTATGAAAAAACAAGAAATTCATAAACATCTAACGAAACAATACTAGATAAAAAACCTGAACCCCTCCTTCAAGTCAGTTAATTACCCAGGATGCTACGCCTTCAAGGCTGATGGTATTACTTACTCTAGTGATGAAAAATACCTGATCAAAATCGAGTCGTCTTAGACAAATCGTAATCAATAAATATATAACTACTATCTATCTCATGACTTTATATAAATTAATTTATAAAAGATTCTGTTGGTAATTATTGTCCCTTATGGCCAGCGATTTAAATTTAATTCAAAAATGTTTTTTTATAATATTCAAAGTCAAAACCTAACTTTCAAATATAACAACGTTACTATTGTTACAAGATATTGTGATCAAAACATTTTCATGAAATCCTATACCGGTAGGCTAAGTTCTGACTTTAGTAACTGGCAGCCAGGACTGCTTTTGAATTTCCGCACTTGTTGCAGGTTTCAAAATAAGGTCAAAAATAGGTCTCTGTCTGGCATTAGATCTACCAATAGTGTTGTAGAGGCACTGTAACTAGTACATAAGAAAACCTGTAAGTTCGTTAATAACATTAAATTAAAAAAAAGAAAACCCGATTTTTAGATTGTGTAAAAAGGTACCTAAATTCATATATCATAATTTTTAAATATCAATGACACATATAGGTGGGTCGGGGACCTACTTATTTGTGTTATTGGTATTCAGAAATCGTCGATAATGACGTCCTTGAAATATATTTTTTATCACCTCTATTTGTAACATCACATTTTTTCGAACCTGGTTTAACTACATGTAATGTACTTACTGATATTGGTTGTATACATTAAGGTATCTTTAATTAAGAAGCCTTCCAAAATATTATAGTATATATTGCCCTTATTTGTTTCCTTGTTGTAACAACATGTAATGACCTTACTGATATTAATTATAGATACAGTAGACCCTTGCCTTTATGATGTAATTAAAACCAGACCCTTATCATATAAGCAAATTATCATAACTTTGAGGTAACTTTTTATTCATGCATTATTAATATTTAATGCGTTCAAAAAAGTGAAAATAGGTATTTTAGTTTAGTTATTATATGCCTACTGGTTTAAAATTAGGTATTACAAAATATTACTAATATATATTAAAAAATAAACTCTAAGCGACCAGTATATTCTACAGTAGGTTGTGATTATTTTTTAGTAAAAAAAGTAGTTATTTTGGTTTGTTTGATGGTACTAGTTAGTCATTTTGATTATATCGTAGGTGGTGAATAAGAACAATCTGTGTAGTTTTTGTTTGGTTTTGCTGTCCCATACAATGCAAAAAAGTTTTACATGCTTTAAAAGCTTCTGAATCTTAAAAATTCTAAAGATTTTCTTTAAGCCTGATTCAGAATTTAGACAAAATTTAAATGCAAAGTATAATCTGTATTCAAACGTACCTCTAGTGTACGAATCTGTGATTCTTTTAGTCCACGAATAACTTAAAATTTGAATTTATTACATTTTTGTAAATAAATATTTCCTTAAACTACTTTAATAAAGAAATTGGATAACAAGTATCACAAGATGTTTTGAAAGTATCACAGCTTTGAGATATTAAAAATTGGATTTTAGTATCATAACTTTAAGGTTATCATACCTTCGATAATCATATAGGCAAGGGTCTACTGTATTCAGGGATCGTCCATAATGAAGTCTTTTTTATATTATGAATTGCAGTACCTCTATTAATAATATAATAAATTTTTTTAACCTATTTTACTGCATGTCATGAACAAACCTATATAGGTTGTAGATATTCAGATATCGTTCGTAATGGCGTTATATATAGTATATAATATCATAGTTTGATGTAACCTGATTTTCAACTTTGATTTTTTAATATGTTTTAACTGTTATGGTTAGGGATCTCACATAATTCTTCTCCTTTGAATATTATAGTTTAAGGTGCCTTTTTCCACAAGTTGAAGATTTTTTTCAACGTAAAAGTCGTAATGGCATTACTGCCGCCAGCACGTTTTGCAGCAATGACAATCTTGCTAAATATAATCGAACGTAGTCTATTATATACTGACCTCACTCGTTTTTTCACGAACAGAATGAACTATTGACGGAATAGGTGAAACGGTAGGTATCATGTGAAGCAGGTTTTTCTGTATCTTTCTCGAAGTAAATTATTCATAATCTAAAATCTAAAAATAAATTGTGCTGCAACTCTGCTAAAGCAACCGTAGTCTGTGGTTTCCAGTGTCAATTACTTATGGCGGGCTATTCTGAGACGCGGTGCCAATCACTTATGGCGGGTCTTCTGAGACGCGGTGCCAATCACTTATGGCGGGTCTTCTGAGATGCGGTGCCAATCACATATGGCAGGTCTTCTGAGATGCGGTGCCAATCACATATGGCAGGTCTTCTGTAGTAAGACATGGTTCCACTATGTCAGTGATGTTATAGTGAGAATAGTCAATAAAAATACAGTAAGGCACATCTTGACTCTAAGAAATAAATCGGACAAAGTAAGTCAGAGACTTATTCAAATTGATTTAAGTTTGAAGATGAGTTTTGAACTGATTATTTATTTTCTGATTGCTTTTTATATACTGACAGATAAACTATGTAATTACATGAAGTACCTGACATAAGGAAAATCAAGCATTATTCTAAATTTTCATAATGTCTACAAAGTCTGTGACAGGACGTTTGAGGTTCTGATTATCAGCAAACTATAGGAATCATAATTAAAAAAACAATTCATTGGAATTATTAAGTCCAAAAGATGTCAAATAACCATTGAGGACATATCCATATATTACAGATGAAAACTGACAAAATTGTGGTCAAGTATCCTGCCCGTGATAACACATGGTGGGCCATGTTCCAGGTATCACCGCTCGGACATGCTTCTGTATGTTGATATTTTCTTATTAGTGTAGGATGTGCTCGGGCTGTCAATGCGGTTATCGCGATCGACATTCTGTTTTGAGCTGTCAAAACATATTATCGTTATTGACATCTTTTTGATTTAGGCAATAGGCAATGAGTTGCCTATTGTATATGCAGTGTGGGTAACTGGAAAATCACATATTCATGTATATGATTTCACAGTCCTAACTGCGATGCATGCTATTATGTATGTACCTATATGATTCATACATAAATATAAAATGACATAAGGCCGTTGGTGCCTATCATGTAAAGTTAAACTTACTTTAAATTAAATATGCAATCTCTTGTTCGAATAAAATGTGTATTTCAAAACATTTAACCTTCATTTTATTCATGCGATATCAGGTTGTTCCTCTGCCACGTGGAAATTGTAAAACTGTGTGCAACCTCACTTTTTATAAGATAAAGTTTAAGTCGACGAGTTGGAAAGTGAGTTATACGCAGTTGTAATTTTAGCGTTGTCACAACAGGGTTTTGCTATTTTATTAAAGCAAAATTGCGGTGTAATCTCAGCATCTACTACGGGACCTCGATCTGCAAACCTGGGGCCTATACAATAGCGAACGTACATGTGCACACGCAATTTTAAAGTTCTGCGCGGCGAGTACAAGTTCATCTTATAGTACAGACCCAGCCATCTCAGATACAGTTTTCAATGGTCTCAGGTCTGTGCTCTTCTACGTGAGACACGCAGGGAATAGATTATGGATAATCAAGGATTTTCCCTAATGACGTCCTTTAAATATCATGGTTTTATATACCCCCTTTACAACTTTAAATTGTTTTTTTAAAATAGGTGAGCGGTTGTGGTACCTGAAAGAATTGACCGGGACAGACATGCAAAAGGATGTTTAACGAATATGACAGATAACCTTGATAATCATACAGCATAGTCAACATCATTTCATTAAAGTCAACATTTGTCCAGTACCACACCATGGCATTGGCACACAGTATTACCTGAAAACCTTCAGTAATAGCGTCACATATTTTATCAATATAGATAATAAAGAGAATTTGCCGCATTACAGAGCCTTGTTGTACACCAATATTTTAGTCATACTCATCAGATACCTAATTAACTATTTTAATTTTAAACGAACGACTACACAAGTAGTCAGTTGTAAGCTTGAGTAGATTACCTTCAATTTCATTATCATCTCGTAATTTAACTCGCAATTTTTTTTGAGCAGACAGGTCTGTATTTTTTTTTTAATTTGCTCTGACTAACTGTTATAATATAGACATTACATCCAACATGTAATTGGATAGGGTATGTATATATAGTATATAGACATACATATATTTGGCATAATTACGTAGGTGTCATCATTGGACATCCTACATGTTTTGCGTAAATCCCGTCCTCGGTAAGAAGGGATTCAGCACATTGCAAATTCTATAGTTATTAATCATATTATTGGTGATATTGGATTATTCTTGTTTAGATGCAGAACTCATCATCTCTAGTGTTAATTGTAAATTGTTATATCTCATTTAACATAGGAAAGAATATTTGAAAATTAACATTGGCTTTTAGACGTCAAGTTAAGGAAGCCTTTCCATATTAAAGCATTGTGTGTTATTATTGCTGACGAGAGCGATATCCCATTCTCTCGTCACCCTGTCAAAGCCCATTACTTTTTATGACTTTAATATTTGTCAAATGGCCATGTATATTTCACAATAAAGGATAGTTGAGCCACATCCATTTTCTCCTAACCATCTCATCCGCAGGACTCATGTCCGTAGTTTCTTATTGATTTATAATGGTGCACAGTATGTATAATGGGTAAAATACAAACACATTTATTGGTATACCTAAATTCATAACAACCCTCGTCCATACAATATTTCCTCAACGCAAAAGACTGAACAATACAGACAATAGAAAACTGAGACCCGAGCGAGTAGGAGCTAATTGATTCTTTCTATTCCTCCGGAATATTTTCATAAATTCATTTTTAATTCACCTTTACATACTTGGCTATGGATATTTCCATGTGCTGATAACTTCTTAATTCTATACGCACAAGTTATCACGTTATCAGCACGGGTTCTGCTATTACCCTGATTTCGAGTAACTTAAACCTAAGAAGTCCTCCGCTAAGACACTGGCTAGTGCACCCGAGGATTTTTTGTAATTTTAGAAGTAGTTGAAAATTCCAGCGCTTCCTTTTTAAAGTTGTGTCGACTGTTTGATCCCTTTGAAAGGGAACACAACCAAAATATTTTATTTAATCCGTTTGGAAAAGAATATTTATTGATTCTGTTCAATTTATTTTGACAAGAATCTCATATTCTATTTAATACATTTGGAAGAGGACTAAAGTAACGATCTGTTTAATATGTTTGGAAAAGATCTCATTATAGTTGCAGTAAGCCAGCGACACTACTATACTTAATTAAACCAATAGAACTGCCTATAAAGCAAATCTGGAGGAGGTTTAGGAAGTAAATTTGAGGATATAAGCTATCATTTATTTCTTAAAACGGATTTACTGATAGTGAAATATCCAGGGAGAAAAGTAGCTCAGAAAAGAATCAAAAAGATCATCATAAAAAATTTGGAATTCAAGAGAAGAATAGAATTTACCTTCTGAACGCTACGTACTTCGGTGAGAGCGCACTACAAACCGCTTGTCATTTCAGAGCGCTTTGAATACATTTTAAGGCCCCTAGACCCAAAATTCAATAATCCGGGGCCTACATACAACTCACCAGGCTAAAACAAATTACCTGGAGGAATCTAAAAGCGAGAAAATCTATACTTGTATCCATACGGACGGTAGTGCTACCTCGTTCAATATTTAAAAATGTACCAGTTTAGTCTGGAATATTTATCCAGAAGACGGAAAACTTAGGAAAATGAATCAGTCTTCAATTCGAAGCTATATGAAGTAAACGCTGACAAAAAGCAAAAATTGGACAAAAAACTAGGAACTTTAGATTACGCAAAGAAAATTTCAATTTCCACTGAACTCCTGGCTGGGGCGAGTCGACAAACTACTCACTAGTCTAAGAAAGCAGCATTACACTGAAGCATCTGCAGACGTGCGAAGGCCACATATGGAGCAACGAGACTCCGTGAGCCCGTCGAATCTAGAGAAACAGAGTAGTAAAGGTAGGATTCAAGTCAAATCCATAACCGAAAAACTCCCGAAAGACACTTAAATTGCCTATTACAGGATTTTTTACAAAATAAAAAGAAGAGTTCATGAAAACCCTCAACTGTAACGAATACTGGGAGGTCAAGTATAGCAACTGGTCATCATTATTGAAAATCCCATACACAGGCAATTTAGAAAAAGCCCTGTATCAAGCGTGGATCGCATCTGATCATTATCACCGAGAACTCTTCATGCAGGGAACCGCTGATTTCCCGATCTCTTAAGTTTTAAACGAAACAATTCTCCTTAAGTTGCACAAAACCCTCAAAGCAAGGTACCACGTACTCAAAGCAATATCATAAGACGAATTCTTTACTCAGCTACAAGCGCTGACCAACCCTGACACAAGAGACGATTTTTACTCACATACAATGGAACGCACTTAAAATCCACATCAAGAGTACGATAAGGATACAATCCGAATTCTGATTGAAATCATGATACCCACTCTTAGAAAGGAAGATGTCTACCACGACTATCTAAAATCCTAGAGTCAACAAGCGACTCGGAGTCAAATCCTACATAGGATACTGAACAAAATACAGAAGTTTAAAACTAATAAAGAAATGCACGGAAGCCACCTCATTTCGGAATCTCCAGTTTTCCAAATTATGGAAATTGAAAACAAATTTAGGAAGAGACAATTTGAAATTTGCTCTCATTTTAAGCCTGAAATGTCATCACTACATAATCCTAGGATTACTGTAGAATTCGGTCTACAACTCAACTTCTATTCAGCACCAACAAAGGCAATACCAAGGTCATCGTCATTTCCCTTCTTAATTTAAGGAATAGACGATTCAGTCGAATTTCCGGAAGAGGCCATGAAGCCCGCAATGATAGATAAATCCGATCTATTCCTACTTATAATATATTCGGTTCCAGAAACTCAAGATTATAGGCCCTCACCCGCAGGCATTGAATTCAACACGAATATAGACCAGTCTACAGCAACGGAGGACGAAATAACTAATTTAGTCCAGTCAGCAACGACGGAGGATGAAATACCTAAGAAAAGGTCGAAGCTGGACACCAGTCATAAAGTATTTATGGTCTGTATTAAGCCTAAAGAAAAGGCAGAAAACGAAGAAACAATACCTCATTTAATTGAAACAAAGAAGTCATTCAATGGACATATGCCGCAAGAGGCACAAAAGCCAAGTTTAAACTTGCTGAATAATAAGCTGTACATGCAATACGTTCCAAAACGTCCAGAACGCCTGCACGCTATGTATAACCGTAACATAAACGAACTCAATGAAAAACGGGAGAGAAGAAATAATCTTAAATTCCCTGAAACTCTAACAATAGAAGAAAAAATAGAAATTGTACAGAAATAGAGTAAGTCACCAACAGACTCAAATGTTACTCAAATACACTTTAAAAATTCATCGAATTTTTCAGTATTAAACGACAAAGATGCTAGTAGCCATCAGTTACAATCCAAAGTGCTCAGCGAAGACGACTCAGAATATACAGTTGGTCTCAAAGAAATTGACGATAGAATTGAAAATTTGGAATCAATTCTCATAGAATCAGAAGTGAAACTCTAAGGCCTAATTCGAAGGGCACGTGAGCGACGGAGTGAAATTAACTCGGAAAAACCTCAGTCTTCAACAAATGTATTTTTTGTTGACAAGCTCAACAACACAGATTTGCGAAAAGGAATAGCCGAAAACTTGTTTTCACCGATTTTTTGATCGAGACCAGTACATGAGCCACATTCTAGGATACTACATCCTCATAAACAAAGACAGTGATCTATTTCACGAAATGCAACCAAAATTTTTTACCTGGTACAATCAGAAAAGCAAGATGTTGGACAACAAGGATCAAAATTACTTCTCATGTGTCTCTCAAAACGGGAAAAGAGCCTCATCAGTCTCCACACGGACACCAGTACCAAGACGCTGGAAATGTCACAAAAAAGCTTGCCTGACTAATCAGAGAAAATTTATCGAAAACAGACAAATGAACCTTCACTCAAGGCAGTGCAAAAGAAACATGGATTGAGATACAATCCCATCACATTATGTGCAAGGCTTGCACAGAATAAAAACGTATCTGACATGCTATACGCAGCTCCGACAGTCCTGGACTCAGAGCATAAATGTACACATGAAAAGTGGGGCATCCCTATCCGGAAAAAATTACTGAAAGAATTATTTCCCAATTACATTAATGGTGAAACCACCGATATAAAGAATGGCGTGAACCACAGCCAACAGAACCAATCATTCATGGTAAGACTTAATACTACTGTCATTAGTAGGGAGAGTGAAAAACCAGCAAATCAGTCCATTAAAAAACAAAAACCTGCATTTCATAGTAAAACAGAACTCAGCCGCATGATGTTCGGTGCAGTCACAGAAACCCAGGAATACAATTCTGGTCCACAAAATAAAGCCCTCACCCCTTATGCAATAGCGGGAATCAGAATGTCAGAGGCATTATATCAGTATGATATGGGAGTTCCATTAGTTAGAGTACCACTAGCCTAAATAGCATACCAGAGAGATCTCAAGCAAATAGCCGATAGATGCAGGGAACTCCAAGTAATTGAGGAACCCACTCCTCAGAAAGCCCGTTTCAACTAGACATGTGATACGGGAGCCTCTGTACATATATGCAGGAATTTAGACTTGTTTTACGATTACACCGAATTCCCGGACGGAGAGCAGACCCTTATACTGGCAGACGAGAAATAAGTGACGTCGCAAGGTAGTGAGGTTGTAGCAGTTACAGCCTACAATAGAGAAGAATGGAAAATTCGTGTGCTCACAAATGTTTAATACTTACCTAAGGCAGCAAATATCTTCCCAGTCAAATAAGCATGTAAGAATATGAAATTATTTTACATGGGCAACGAGAATGGAATGTTATTCTATAAAACAACCTCCTGGCGGAAAGGACTTCAGGAACAGGTATTTAGGGTACTGGAAGCTAAGACTCAGAATAGTACCCATAACGATACAGGAAATTTGGTAATGAACTTTCAACCAATATTTCTAAAGAAGTCAAATACAAAGCCCTTAACTACATTCCCTTAGGAACATTCTATTAATTTTATTATACATATATAATCTTAACCTACTTAATTATTTATTTATTTACATTATTTATTTTTTTACATTATTCGTCATCAATCTCTTGACCTACATGCATATAGTTATATGTTCCTCTCCTTTAAAGAAAACAATTAGGTTATTCGATGACCTAATTGTTTTCTATAATCAACTCTTTCCACACGTCTAGTTCTCTGTTCTTTCTGATCTTGCAAACAATCCTTTTGATTCTGTTCTGCTATTATCTTCTCTTTAAACTTTTTCCTTTTCACATATCTTTACAGATTTAAAATGTGTTGTCTGTCTCTGGTACAGTTCTCCTCCATATCCTATAGTTCGTACGTATGATCAGTTATCTTCATCTTGATAGACATACGCACATTGCGTAAGAACTGATACTTACTATGCCTAGCTTATTACATCTGACTACCGACACATTGGTCGAAGATACAACCTAGTAGTGCACAACGAGACTACGAAGATCATATTAGCAGATGCAGGTATCAAAGGAAAATACCTGGCAAGACTTTCACTCAAGTTACCTACTGACGCAGTCTACATTGACGATCCAGTACTCTGCTTAGAACCACCAGATGGTTACAAGAATAACTACAAACTAGTTAACAAAACGGGCATCTAACTCCGCACCATCAAGGAATAAGTCAAGTTTAACGGACGAATCCACTCTCATCTCGAAAAACTACACTTTTACAGACGCAATTATGAAAAATCTTTATTCATTCAATCGTATACGGACCCCCATAAGGTAGTACACAGAACATGTTTTCTCCTTAAAGAACAAGAAGCGCTAGTCACAGCCACTCATAGACAAGACATCTTTCGAATCGCAGACGAATTAAACTGCAAATTCGGCGTGAAAAAAAGCTCAATCCAACACACTAGAATCACAAAGATATCTACATCACAGACCCGTACTTTAGCATTTTTCAAGAAACAAGGATCAGCAGTCTACACGACTAATTGATGTAGCAAGATGGTAAAGAAACCACCACTCCGAGCTTTACCCAACCTTGGGCTCGTAATCCTGATTTAGTAGAATCAGACTACATGGAATGCCACAACCTACTTTGTGGTCTTTTACACATACGAGACTCCACACGACCAGAAATTTCCTGCACAATGGAGAAGATATTGGACAAGACCAGTAATTAAACCACACGCGACTACCTTGTAGTCAAGAAACTGATCAACTACTTGTACACTACAATAGACTATAACCTTCGTTATTTCTATAATCCTAAAGTTACACAAGGGAACTTGGAAGTTTAACATGCAGTTAAAGTCCAATTGAGTACACTACAGCATCTCATCCATCGCTTTGGAGGATGCATTACATTGAACAAGTCCGCAGCACACTGGAACACGTCCACTGTAAGGGGGAGAGCAAGGACAAAGCAAAGAACAAGATAGTAGGAATCTACGAAACTCAAAAGGCAGCTTTGAAGATACACATGCTAACATCCGAAATCGGCCTCAGAAAATGGCTCACACCAATAATCTACTTATCAGCCACAGTTGAATACCTGAAAATGCTCTATGAAGCAGCAGAACTAAAAAATGGACATGAAAAGAGAAACGTAAGCTCTGGTGCCTCCAAGAAATGGTAGACGAAGGCATACAGAAATCCAGACAAGAATATACCCTGCAAGCCCAGCTATTCAGCCAGCAAGTATCATGGTTCAAACTAGAAAAAGACAAACGAGATATTGAAATATCAAACAGAAGAATTCCAATAAAGTTGTTGCATAGCCCAGCTTTCTGTAAAGGACTAATTGAAGGTATTTCTATTTAAAAACACTATGGCAAGACACTCCCTTGTCCACCATCCGAGAAAGAGATGGACGCTAGGTGGAGAAAATGAAAGCCTGTCACAACAGCAGACTTAAAAGAAATTTGGAAAGACCCAGTCAGCCACAGACACATAGACGAAATCCGAAAATTACGCAATCCAACACTGGAAGAGGACAACAAAGAGCTCTTTAGCACGCAAGTCTCCAAGCAGTCAACAAAAACCCAAGCGATCAGAAAAGTAAAAGCACAACCAAGGGAGCAAGCAAGCCCCTTTAAGCTAGAAGGACATCCAAGAAGTCTAATAATACGAGCACAACAATTCCCAGCACACAAGAGAAAGTTCTATACAAGTCACGAAAAGACTCAGAACACTTTGCCTCGTCATGATTATGTTATTATTCCACATAATCGGCAGTAGGACACTCGAATAGTCCGAATCCGCGAGGACAAGCCTCATGCACTCACTAGGACCCACGTTGTTGTCGTTGTCACACAAGTATGATCCTGGAAACGGACTTAAGACATGCTACGAGACAACAAGATATTTGACTTGTCCAGCGTACGATGAAGATTGAAACATCCCCTTCCCAAAAAAGGAAAGTTAATCAAGAAATACAAAGCGTTAGGATCGAACATAGAAGCCCTGAAACTGTACCGGAATATAGAAGCAAGCAAGCTCACTCAGGCAGTTCATCACGATCATTACTTGATCGAAATTTGGTTAACTTCAGCACTTATAAAGTCAGAGAATAGGCCGCACGCCTGAATTGTGAAGTTATGTCAATTAACTTTAAAATCACTCAAGTACGAGCCAGAAACAAAACTTTTATAGAAAATAGAAAGAAAGCCTTTTATTAAAAAGCCAACAAAAGTTCTTACATAAATGAACAATATGAAATAGGACAAATGAGACATCACTGCCTCCACTTTTACTTTATCAGAACCAAGAGTGCACACCAATTCGAGAAGGGACAGAGAAGATTACGGATTTTAATAGCTCCATACGCATCCACTGCAGTCGCACTTCCAAAATCGTAAATAAGGTACGAATCAACTTTAAAAACTACATGGAACAGGTAGCAACTACCGTAGCCACAAGAGAAAGCCAGATGGTGGAACCAAACAGTCAGCCTTGGATAACCCGAGCCAAGCGCCACACTTAGGCCCTACCATAGACACTATTCAAAATTAGTTGAAGAACGTCTCAGAGCAGACATATATGATAAATTAAGCTGAACCTTCTAAAGGCAACAAGCTTCGTTTCTTCAGCATGACGTATCCAAATACCGGAAAGGATTTAAAACGGAAGAAACCGCCCTGAGCTTGGCCAGTATTTTTCAAATTCTACATAGCGAAATGTAAGAATGGTCAAAAATTTTTATTTCTGACTAAACTCCACAAATGTATAGCGGTAAGCGTCATTTCAAGCTTTATTACCCAGACATTCAACACGGATAGGGATGTATTCTTTTCTGTGTCGGGTATTTTGGACTGCAACTCATCTAAAAAGATTCAAGAAAATCAGCAACCCATAGCAGGCACAAAGAAAGCAGAGTAGGGAAATTTGTACGTTTCATACTGCAAAGCGCTGGTGACGATCTACCCCCAGAAAACTGTCATTACAAAACGAAGAAAAACCACCTCATTCTAACATCTCCTAAGCAAGCACTGGTCGAGACTAAGAACACACCTGTTCCGAATTATAAACAGAAACCCAAAGCAAAAGATAAGATTACTTTGTCACGGTCATTACGCATTTGGCATCAGGCACAACTTATAGTGCGCTGTCAAACTTTTGCCTTCAGGAATCACAAAGAATCTGATTCCGTGTCGAAGGGAAAGTTCCAGGAGAAAGGAGGGACCGACAGAATTTGCTCCATTCTCCGTCTTACTCAAACAATTAAGGAAATATATGTAATTTTGAGGTTCTCTCTTCTCAGTATTGGAAGAGTTACTACAAACCAGGATCCAGAGATAGAGCGTCATCTTGAACATATTAACGTGACCATGCACAGGTCAACCAAATCTATTGAATCAATTGTGACAATAGGAAATAGGGATGTAGGAAGAAACCGAATCATCCAAAGTTGGACGTCGAAGCAGTCGAAACCTATAAATTCGAGCCCTGTAGAAGTACCAAGGGACAACAACATGTTATTCCCTTCAGTGTGTAACCGCTAGATCTAACTCAGTTAATGATATTAGTATATAGTGCGAATTGTTACATATATGTACGTATGCTTTTCTGAGAATAGATCCGATTACACCAAACCAAAGATGAATTCCAACTTTCAGAATTAACCTTCGTATGAAAATAACTTGAGCAACAACCCCGAGAGTATTTCCAAAAGTAAGAGTACTTCTTTATTTCTTCTACGAGAGTGAATTGTATAGAGTTCCAGAGTCCTTGACCAAATATTCGATTTAACTGAATGTCAAGGCTAGGTCAGGCTCGGTTTATATATGGCCCGATCACGTAATGCGATCGTGCCTTACATTGTTCTTTTTACCGCTTTTTCTAATTTTAACTTAATACATATTCTTATTTACCGTTATGGAACTTTCCAGAACGTCTTTCCAGTTTCTGGAACATTCTATTAATTTTATTATACATATATAATCTTAACCTACTTAATTATTTATTTATTTACATTATTTATTTTTTTACATTATTCGTCATCAATCTCTTGACCTACATGCATATAGTTATATGTTCCTCTCCTTTAAAGAAAACAATTAGGTTATTCGATGACCTAATTGTTTTCTATAATCAACTCTTTCCACACGTCTAGTTCTCTGTTCTTTCTGATCTTGCAAACAATCCTTTTGATTCTGTTCTGCTATTATCTTCTCTTTAAACTTTTTCCTTTTCACATATCTTTACAGATTTAAAATGTGTTGTCTGTCTCTGGTACAGTTCTCCTCCATATCCTATAGTTCGTACGTATGATCAGTTATCTTCATCTTGATTTGAAATGGTCCTTTCCATAATGGTGCCAGTCTTTTTGCAAACTTTTTACTTTTACATGATTTTGGATGTGTACGGACTAAAACTAAATTACCTACATTTAATGAATCATATCGCCTTCCTTTGTTAAAATACCTAGCTTGTTTGTCTTGCTCAGTTTGTATCTTACGTTTGCCTTATTTACAATATTCATAACCATTTTTACAAAGTTGTTCTACATATGTATCATAGCTTTTAGTTATCTCGTTGGAATTTGTTTCTAATGCATTATCAATGGAAAACTTAATTTCACTTCTTAAAAATAGTTTTGCAGGTGAGAATCCTGTAGTATTATTTATTGTTGACCTAAATGATAAAGCAAAATTATGTAAATTCTGATCCCATTTAGAATGCCTATCTCCTAAGAACATACGAATCTTTGTCTCTAAACGTTGATTATATCTTTCAGTCATATTTGATTTCGCATTGTATGGTAATATAAATTTCTGTTTGATTTTATATCTCTCACACATCTCTGTAAACTCATTTCCCCTAAACTGAGTACCATTATCTGAAACAATATACTTACAACTTCCGGATCTTGTAAATACATTCTGTTCTAACTTTTTTACAAACTCTATTTCTGTACCAGATCCTAAAGGAAAAATTTCTATCCATTTTGAAAAACAAACAACTATTACCAGAATTTGTGTAAATCCCCCACTAGATGTTGAAAGTGGTCCTATTAAATCTAAATAAACTGTATGCCATTTACCAAATGGAACCTTCGGTTGATAAATTCCAGGAGGTCTTCTTCTCTTAACCTTTAATTTCTAAAATTCATTACATGATTTTACCTATCTTTTTATATCCTTATGCATAAATTTCCACCAAAATCTTGATTTCATACTATCATAAAACTTTTCAATTGATTGATGACCTTGATAAGGTACGTCATGCATTTCATGTAATATAAAATGTCTTAAACCTACTGGTATTACCATACGCCATTCACTTACTGTCTGATCGTTTGAAATATCCTTATACAAAATGCTATCTATGATCTTATATCTACTAGTAAGTTTATTAGATTGACAATTTTGAATAATATTTTGAGTCTCTGGATCTTCCTGTTGTTCCTTTCTGACTATATCCATATTAATGTCATTCAAAGTTAAAGAATTAATATTTGGTGAGTACGTCTCTAAGTTATCCAATTCTTCTTCATCAATAACCTCTGAGCTAAGATGTCTACTTAATGCATCTGGAACAAGGTTTTCCTTTCCTGGTATATGTTAAATATCGTATTCAAATTTTTGTAATAACATATTCCACCTTGCTTACTTATTGTTATCTTCTGTTAATCGATCATCTAAGTTAAATATTAATTATCTGTGAGTAAGGTAAATCTTGCACCATCAAAATATTCTCTAAATTTCTTGACTCCAAATAAAATCGCAAGTAGTTCTCTCTCCATTGCATGTCGATTTCGTTGACTCTTATTCAATGTTGCACTTGCATACGAAATTATATGCTTCTGATCTTCATAAATTTGGTAAAGAACTGCTGCAACTCTTACATCTGACGCGTCTGTTGCTAGATAAAATCTCTCCTTGAAATTTGGATATGATAAAACTTTATCTAAACTTATAATATTTTTCATTTTAAAAAATGATTCTTGAGCGTCCTCATTCCACACGTACTTTGTTGTCTTCCGTGTAAATGCAGTCAATGGTTCAGCTATTCTACTAAAGTCCGAAATTATTTCTCTCAGCCAACCAAGTAGCCCTAAATACATTCTTAATTCCTTCAAATACTTCGGTATTGGATACTACTAAATCGCCTTTATCTTCGCTGGATTTATTCTAATTCCGTCCTTAGACAAAATGTATCCTAGATACTTGACTTCGGTCTTCCCAAATTAACATTTATCCATTCGACATGTCAGCTTTGCTTTCTTCAGCTTCTCTGCTACCATCGCTATATGTTTTAGATGTTTCTCAAACGTTTTGCTGAATATAAGTATATCATCTAAATATACATAAATTATCTTGCCAATTAGATCACCTAATGTCTTGGTCATTAGATATTAAAATGCCGCAGGCGCAGATTTTAACCCAAACGGTAGACGCTTGTATTGGTATAATTTCCCATCCGCTTTAAAAGCTGTATCCTACCTGCTCTCCGGATCCACTTTAACTTGATGATACCCTTTCAAATGATCCACTGTTGAAAAATATTTAGCATCTCTAATCTTATTCAAAATTTAACTTATTGTTGGCATGGGCCAGGCAAAAGATTTAGTCTGAGAGTTCACATAACGGACGTCTGTAACCAATTGATACTCTTTCTTTCCGTCAGATGTTTGCTTCGAAACTTGAACACCATTCTGAATTAGATTCCTCAATAACTCTTCGGGCTGATTATTCTTTAATTTGTTCTTTGATTATTTCTTTCTTGAATGAAGTTGTCTTGTAAGCCTTTTGCATCTTTGGAGTTGTATTTTTATCAATTAACTCAATTTTGAACTTGATAACATCTGTATGTCCTAACTTGTCAGTAAACACTGTTAGATACCTTTCTAATACATCTTAAATTCTTTCTTCCTGATTTGAAATAATTTCAGTTAAATTATTTAACTTTATATCAATAATATAATCAAGATGTGAATTATTTTTAAACGTTATTTGTCCTTCCGTTTTTCCTAGAAAATCACATCCCAAAATTAATTCAGTATTTAACTCTTTGAACACCATGTACCTTTGCATAATTGTCTTCTTATTCAGTGTAAATTTTGCCATGACATATCCTAATGGTTTAAAACTATTTCTATTAGCCACTCTGAATACTCCTTTATATGGAATTAATTTAACACTATCACTGAACTTCTTATACAAAGATTCTGACATACATGAATATACACAACCTGTATCTACTAAACCTAACACTTTATTTGCGTTTAAATTAACATTTGAATATGGTAATCCGTCCTTCATCTGTACTAGAATCCCTCGCTTTGATAATTTCGTGTGTAACATGATTGCACTAATCATTTTCTTCACATTTCTTTGATTTCCGTTCCACCGAAATTCATCTCTATTGGTGCTTGGTCCATAAATGGATTCCCGATGTTGTAGACTGTTAAGGCGGACATCCGGCCTCCTTGTCTCCGGTTTTCCGAATTCCAGTTAGTTCATGGTGGTCCTTGGATCTGCATCTGTTGTTGTTGCTGTTGTTGTTGTTGAAGCCAATTACTATACCCATACTGTTCTTGTGGTGTCGGCATTTGATATCCACCATATCCAAATCCTGGTTGTGCATGGTTACCATATGATGGCGCTGACTGATACTAATTTCCACGATATGCATTACCACGACCTCTACCGTGAAAATTTCCTCGCCAAGTATTACCGCCTCTTGCTCCAATTGACCCTTAACCTGATCTGTTGTTCTTTTCAGTACAATCCCCTCTAAAATGCCTATGACAACCGCAACCATAGCAATTGAATTCCTTCACCGCATTTATCTGAATCTCCTTAATCTCTTCCTTCTTGACTTCCTGTCTCCTCAACTTGATTGATATTATGCTGACTTCACTTATGGAAATATTCATGACTCGATTTTAATGATGACCTCAATCGTCTTTCACGCTCTATTACCTTCGCCATTGTCAGACTAGATCTCCCCAATGAAAACAAATGATTCCTAATTGCCATATGACTATTCTAAATGATAACCCGGCTTCGTGGCTTAGGAGAGCTTGCTCCGTCCTAAATAATCCTCGGCTAATTCTTTTTTGAATGCGCCGGGGGAACCGCAGCCGGTAGTCAGTTTAGACCCTCTCGCATGAGAATAGTACAGTGGTAATACTTGGTTTGGGGAGGGGGGTTTGAGAGTTGTTCGAATGTTCAAGGTATATGAGTTTGCTTTCGTTTATCTGTATCAGTTTAATACTGATGGAGACAGAGGCGATAGCAGTAATAGACGACATGAGTCAGCTCAATGCCGAGCTTGAGCATGAACATAATATGACAACTCAATATATCTTTCCAATCCATTCTGTAAGTAGCTGCTGTTACTTTCCCTCGTGGAGGATTGGAGGGCTAACTGGCGGCGTGTGCAAGCGGGCGTAAGTATTTCATTTAGTCAGAGCGTGATGAACTCTGCCTACTTGATCGATACCCAACCGCTCCTTCTCGCCCAAGAGCAATCTTGGGCGGAAAGTTGAAATAGCTCCTAAATAAGGATACTAAATAAATTATCGCCAAGTGGTCCGCAGCAAGTAGCGACTTATTTAAATACTACAAGTGTAGGTAATTAAAGTAAAGTAAAATACGATGCGAAGCCCATTGCGGTTTAGTATAATACTACTTCGCGGGAACTTCAAATCACACAGTAAAGTTGAGTGGGATATAACCTCAGGTTGAAAATCTCTAAACTCATACATACTATTCTTAATTATTTGCTAAACTCGTTCTGCTTCAGTCTTAACCGGTGTTATTCCGTCAAACATATAATATAATTCATATGCAAACTTAAAAAATAGTTCGCCGTTTGTCTGCTTCCTATTTGCAATCTTAATAATAGGGTCATCATTCGTTAGTTTTTCGCTGAACGTGGCAACAATCTTCGTCTTAAATTTGTCAAAAGTACATGTTGCTTGTTTACTTACATTATACCACTTTAATGCCGTATCAGTTAATGCAAATTGCACATTTCTGAGCCACTCCTGCGTTGGAATCTGACATGTGTTGAAATAGGACTCCATTTCTTTGATGAATATTAATGGATTTTAATTCTTTTGTCCTGAAAATTTTGGAGGTTGTGGCTTAATCCATGATGTCATCGTCCTATTCACGCTTTCATTGTTGACCAAATTCGCTACTGTCAACTGTAGATTCTGTAAAGCCCTCTGTGATACCTCTGACGCCTTTTCCAATTCTTCATTTCTCTGTGACGAACGTGCAAATGCTTCCTCCCACTTTTTCGGTGCTTCTCCTTCGTTTTCCATTGCGTATACAGATATCCTTGCTTATGCAGTATTCTTCAAAATGTCCTTTTCCAACTTCTTATTCCTTTTTACTTCCAGTACTATACGTCTTATCTGTAAGTCTATATGTACGTTTCTCATTATTGGATATGTATACACTATAAGTATAACTATCACACCATACGCATATACCATCAACCACTGTTATATTCATGGTATTATATTTGCCTATATACTGTTTTAAAGCTTGCCGCTTTCCTCAATGACTCCTCCCTATTACATTTCCTATAGGTCACCACCCAATGTGTTTTCCCATAGGAACCTATTGACTTCTTCTAATGGAAGCTTTCTTGCTCCCTATTATATCCTGTTACTTTTGACTAGCTTTAACATGTATGTAAACGATAGTTCAATTTTAAAATCAAAATTTCGACAATTTCTAAAAAAAATTCTTTTCAGAGTCCTATACTTAAATTAGCTAATAAAAAATCTAGTATTAAATTATGCAATAAAACATTTTTGTGTACTATTAATGTACATACATACTTAACCCTTTAGTTCCTTTAACATATATGTATTCCTTAATAAATACATGTCCTTAACCTATTTAAAGCTTTGCTAATGACTTATACACTATTGACTATGCTTTCCTACTTTACTATAACTAATCTATGACTAACTACAGGCAATTTCTGAATTTACTATTTAATACAACAATAAATCAAAAATTACGTAAAGCTTTAAATGTTTTTCATAAACACCCAGATTTCTATTACTTGCTACTACGTAAATCCAATCATAGCTTATTAAACTCATACTTAAATTAACTGTCAACTTTTATGTAATTATAAATCACACTACTCACCAACTGTATAATATTCATATGTCCTAATTATAGCCAATCCTATCAAATACTTTTAACTTGTAACAAAAATCCTCTACTGAAGCCATAAAATTTCTCCATTTTATCAAAATTTCAAAAATTGTATAAAATAAAAATCTATCATTTTAAAGTAAAACAAATATATTTTACGTTGAGCGCCAATATGTAACCGCTAGATCTAACTCAGTTAATGATATTAGTATATAGTGCGAATTGTTACCTATATGTACGTATGCCTTCCTGAGAATAGATCCGATTAGACCAAACCAATGATGAATTCCAAATTCCAGAATTAACCTTCGTATGAAAATGACTTGAGCAACAACCCCGAGAGTATTTCCAAAAGTAAGAGTACTTCTTTATTTCTTCTACGAGAGTGAATTGTATAGAGTTCCAGAGTCCTTGACCAAATATTCGATTTAACTGAATGTCAAGGCTAGGTCAGGCTCGGTTTATATATGGCCCGATCACGTAATGCGATCGTGCCTTACATTGTTCTTTTTGCCGCTTTTTCTAATTTTAACTTAATTAATATTCCTATTTACCGTTATGGAACTTTCCAGAACGTCTTTCTAGTTTCTGGAACATTCTATTAATTTTATTATACATATATAATCTTAACCTACTTAATTATTTATTTATTTACATTATTTATTTTTTTACATTATTCGTCATTAATCTCTTGACCTACATGCATATGGTTTTAAGTATTAGAATAAGAACACAAACAGATTGTATGGCTCAACAACAATCGCCTTTATTTGATCCTATTTTTTGTAAAAATGGAGAATGACTTACTCAAAATACATTTACCTCACGAAAAGCAAGAGTTAAATATGCTAAGTGACAACATTAAATTGTCATGGATCGAATCAAAGCCATGGAAAAAGCCATCTATGCATGGTACGTTGAACTAGATCAGCTTGTTCTTGACTCATGAGAACAGCTTGATAGATCTAGCAAAGAAATTCTCTGTCTTTTCGGTTACATCCCTTGGAAGGAGAAGTAAGGACGGAAGGACGTTTAAGGCCACAACTAAATCAGATTCCCAAAAAGAACCTCCAAGACACGTCAATTACCAGAAAAAATAGTAAGCCAAGAATAAATCCCGCAATGCAACAATGCATTAAGTACATGTTTTTGTTGAATATGTATTATCTTACTAAGGATGTCTGCTACCTTAGTTCTGAAATAAGTTCGGGACATTTAAGGGTTCTAAACTCTCTCAAAATGGAAATCACCGATCACAGGTGTAAGGTTCATAATCCACAGACCCAGCAACGGGCTGGATCAAAACCCTACGAAACCACAAAGCCCATTGCATCAATGGCCAGCCAACCAAAAGTGAAGGTCAGGCAGAAAGACATATCATATGTCCCTATTTACAATTCCTTTAGAATTCTTGAAGTCAAAAACCTCGGAACCTCCGAGAAAGCTCGACAGAATACAAACAAGTATTCGTTATGGTTGCATTATAATAAAGTTTCTGGCCTTGCCAAGCAGCCCGAACAATTATATACTACCATACAATTCTCAACCGGCATCTCTCCTTACAATTTACACTTTCTTAAGGATCGAGATATTTTCGAGCATTTGCTACTACACTTATCGGTGGGCTCCACGCCGTACCTTGACTCAGGTCAAGAAGTCCCGGAACAGAAAAACATAATTCAAATTGAATTTACTGGACATACTATCATGATTTTATACCTGATAACATTGATCGTGCGATGGTTTAGAAAAAGGCAACTATGCATCAAACGGGAGAAATTAGTAGTTAAAATGGGATATCAGCCCGTCCAAGGACCCACATTACATGCCAAGGCAGCCAACACATTGGTCTTTTCTACTCTATTTTGGAAAATCTGGCAAGTCGAGCGATGATCCTGCCGACCACAACAGTTCCGGAGACGCAGGAAGCTAGCTTGACTTTCGACATTACAGATTCTACACGGACCATCATTGACATCCATGAGAAAAGTGGCTAACGCAGACCTAAATCAATAACTGGACAAATCAGTCTGGACACACCGGACTATCTCGTTAGGAGACAGAGTTACTTAGGGTGTATTATTATTATTATTATTATTGTTATCATTTCGAATTCTTATTAATGTTGAAATTCATTTTGTTGATTTTTTTTCATTTTAAATTGTTTAGATTTACATTTGTATATTAATTTTATATTAAAATTTTTATCGATATTCGGATCAATTATTTTATTTTATTTTTTGAACATCTGATTAAAGAAGGGTGTTAAATATAGACATTACATCCAACATGTAATTGGATAGGATATGTATATATAGTATATAGACATACATATATTTGGCATAATTACGTAGGTGTCATCATTGGACATCCTACATGTTTTGCGTAAATCCCGTCCTCGGTAAGAAGGGATTCAGCACATTGCAAATTCTATAGTTATTAATCATATTATTGGTGATATTGGATTATTTTTGTTTAGATGCAGAACGCATCATCTTTAGTGTTAATGTTAAATTGTTATATCTCCTTTAACATAGTAAAGAATATTTGAAAATTATTATTGACTTTTAGACGTCAAGTTTAAGAAGCCTTTCCATATGAAAGCATTGTATGTTATTATAACAATAAAGATAATATAAAACTGAGACCCGAGCGAGTAGGAGCTAATTTATTCTTTCTATTCCTCCGGAATATTTTCATAAATTTATTTTCAATTCACCTCCACATATTCGGCTATGAATATTTCCATATGCTGATAACTTCATTAATCTATACGCAAAATTATTACTTACAATTTTTTTACAATTAAAAGTTAAATAGACCTATTTCAAAAATCACGAAAGTTAGCTTTTTAAAAACCATTAGATTGTGTGAGCCAACAATAATGGTCGTAGACATACGTGAATATGAAGTTCTGTGCGGCGAATACAAGTATATCGTGGAGTACAGACCCAAAGGAGCTTGCAATTATGACGTCATGCGAAATTCCTCAATTTTTAACCCTCCCCCCTCAGGTCATACGATTCCGTATGTACATGCATAGTAATAAAAGGGATACCAGATCTTTTTTAGCAGACCTCCCTACCCCCAATTTTATGATGTCATGGTTGCAAGCTCCCCACAAATCTCAGCTACAGTTTTCAATAGTCAGATACGCAGAAAATAGGTTCTAGATAATCAGGGATTATCTAAATATACAATACTTTTGGTTCTAAAATTCAAACAGCATTTCTTTTCATTTTGTTGTTTCAGTTTCCTGAAGTTTTTCCGCATCTAACTGTTGCTAATTTTCGGTTTTGTGCATTCAGAGTAATTTTTGCCTACTCAATAATAACTGGTTATTTCATTTTTTTTGTTAGTTGTTACAAGAAGCTTAGACATTCATTTGTACAATCAAGAACTAAATTTTTTTAAGTAACATAAGACACTTACACATATAAACACAACCAATATACGCTAAAAAATTACAGGAGTCGTCCAAAAAAGACAATATTTAAAGCATTTAAACATCACGATTTTAGAGATCTTCTTTGTCATTAATTCAAGATTTAAGTAAATGGATATCATATATGATTGTAATGGGGTCTGCCGACTATGTGATTCATGACGTCACTTGCCCCTCCCCCTACGTCACTGAAATCCACTCGCTCCTCCCTCCTCGTTCATGACGTCACTACAATCCACTTACCGTACGTCACGTTAAATTTAAAACAGCAGTAGATTTTAAAATATATACGACCGACCACTCCCCCCCCCCCTGTGCAACTACGTCACTATAAATATTATATTAAACTTGCCGGCTAAAGTTAACATCGACCAAGGATACAAAAAAGCGGCAGATTTTAAAATATATACGTCCGCCCCCCCTTCATTATATAGATTCTTTAAAGTCAATAATGATCAAGCATACAAAACAACAGTGGCTTTTAAAAATATACGTTCGGTCCCCCCGACAATATATTAAATCGCTATCGTTCCCCTCTTCTAAAGCTGGTTAAAGTCAATGTCAATCAAGGGTACAAAAGAGCTGTAAGATTTTAAAAATATACATTCAGTCCTGACCAAATCTCTTGACTCTACACACATTAATTATTATGCCTCCAACGAAATTTAAAATTAAATGTAATTAAATATGACCGGCAAATTTTAGAAATATCATGGGCAGTCCGAGTGATTCCTATTTATTTTATTTTCTATAGTGTACATAAGTTTATAAAAGTATGTATGCACATTGAGGGTATGCACATTAGAGTTTGCACTATGCACATTAGGGTTTTTACTATGCACATTAGGGTTTCGTACAATATACATAACAACTAAGCATTTAATTAAAACGTCGATAGTAGTCTAAGAATATTATGTATATAGTTAATAATAATAATAATATAGTATCAAAACAAGACGCGTAAGCAATAAATTATGCTATTGTAGCATTTATTAAGATTTTAACTTATAAAATGTTTGATTAAATTAAAAAAAAATGCAAATAAAAAAATGTACGTTATTATTATTAAAAAGCTGATAAATAAAAGTAAAAACATCTAACTTATAAGGCAAATTGTCTCACTAAGTTTCTTATTTTAGTTTTAAAAACAACTTTGTGGAATTACCTACACACATAATCAGTTACATGGAATCCGTAAAAATATGAAAGGCGCACATCTTTTAAATACCATAAACCCTATCACTACTCAATCCGAATTCACCATTAGGAAAATAAATTGACCATCTACACCGTTAACCTTCACATCTATTAACCGTATACGTGCAAAAAATCTGCAATTAACACACCTTTGGTTCTACGCCAACGTGCTACAAAATAATATACCCAATGAAGTTCCTGACGTTTTGGTAAAAATATTTAATATTCCAGACGGAGCAATTAAAAACAAAAAAATCTGGCGCTTTGCGCCGGATTTGTTTATCGGGGGCCTGCCTGAAGTAGATGCTGAGCTTCAGCGAAAGTACAAGATAATTTATGTTACGCCTAAACATAATATAAAATTTGTGGAAGCTCCTCTACCATCAATAAGCCATACACGAATGTTCGTAGCCTGTAGCCTAATATAGCTGCCAAACTTTTATAAATTGCACTATTCAAAAATGCTGTCATTTATGAAGGCTCCCCTACTATCAATGACCCATGTATGGATGTTCGTAGCAAGCAGTTTGAAAAAAGTTGGAAAAATTTTAAAGTTAAAAATGAGGGTCCTAAAAAGTATAATATTTGAATGACGTCATTATAGACGATCCCTTAATATCTATAACACAAATAAGTCCGTGACATGTAGTTGAAATAGGTTGGGAAAAATTCTAACGTTGAAACTGGGAGTACCTAAAACTATAATATTTAAAGAACGTCATTATTAAAGAAGATTTATGAATATCTTTAACATATATAGGTCATGACATGCAGTTACAATAGGTTGGAGAAACTTTAAAAGTTATAAATGGGGGTACCTGAAACTTAAATGTGAAGGACGTCATTATGAACGGTCCCTAAATATCTAATAACTTTAAAGGTATGGGAATATTTATGACAGATAGTTAAAATAGGTTAAAAAATTAAAGTTGTTTAAAATGTGAAATACGTCATTGAAGAGGATCCCTAAATATATATATACTACATAAGTATATTTATGACACGTAGTTGAAATAGATGGAGGTACTTAAAATTATAAAATGTGAAGGACGTCATTATGGACGATCCCTATATATATATATACTATATAGGTATATTTATTACATGTAGTTAAAATAGGTGGGGGTACTTAAAACTATAAAATGTAGAGAACGTCATTATGGACGATCCCTGAATATCTATGTACTATGTAGGTATATTTATGTAACGTGGTTAAAATAAATGGAGGTACTTCAAACTATAAAATGTGAAGGACGTCATTCAAGTACGATTCTTGAATAGATATATACTATAAAGGTGTATTTGTACTATATAGGTATATATATGACATGGGGTTAAAATAGGTTAGAAAACATTAGTAGTATACATTAAAGTATACTTTTTAAAGAAATTTGTTTATGGGCGATCCGTTGCCATCTTTAATGGGTTGTCTATAAATGCTATTTATTTCTAGGACCCTATGACTCCCTTGTCATTAGCTTAACCATTGCGTGAATGGCTATCTTTACCAGTAGACCCTACTCATGATATCATTTATGGACGAACCCTAACCTAACATATAGTTAAGAATAGGAATCTGTAAAATAGCAAGAAAAGGGAACACTGATGCCAATACATTTTACGCGGTGTGTTTGAACACACGACAGTCTATGTATAATTTGGAAAAAAAAAATTTTAAAAGTTAGTCCATTTAACTGTCTATTGCAACTAATATACTGTATAGATGATACCCAAAAAACTATACAGCACATCTACATCGGATTTACGTGATTTAGGAAATTTTTATTATATTTAATTTAAAATTACGACCTGTAGCGTACAACAATGAAAAAGAGGACAGACAGACAGACACACCGGCGGACGGACAAAACCATTTCATTAGATGCAGCTAAAGCTGAGCATCTAAACCGATCAAAAAGACGAGAACGACCTTATTTCGTTCTCGTTTGGCTTACAATGCTTTCCACCACTTACTTGCTTGCATTGTCAATTCCTTGCACCGGCACTCTGCTCACTGAGTAAAGAGGAAAGAACTGCTCGAGTGCGCCAATCTATGTATGTTTCGCACCCTCGTTCTTATGGTGTTTACTTCTAAATTTCTTGACCTTGGTCAGTTCAACATTTAATTGCTAAGCAATGGTCAGTTCGATTACAGTGAAAAAAAAATCCGGCGCTTCGCGCCGGATTTGTCCACCGTGGGCCCGAAGTAGATGCTGAGCTTACAGCGAATTTTTTTAATCATTGGAAAACTTTTTTTATATAGAAAGGCTAACATAAGGTCCTTGCAGTTAGTGTCCACAAAAGCGGGCTAAGTTACAAGTTGTGCTGGTGAAAATGGATGGAATTTGAGTGGTGTTGGTACAAGTGGGTTTTATAACAGCACAGGTTTGAGTTGATAAGCCGGTACGAGTGTGCTGGGTACAAATTTTGATGGTACCATTTGGCAGGGTACAAGAGACTTGAAAGATTTTGTTGAATATTGCACCAGTACGAGAAATAATGGTGCAAACATTAGTTAGCTGGGTACGCCTAGTGCCAATGCGAGTGATCATGCTAAGAGAAGCACCTGTACCAGTGTTTAAGGAACGAGATTTGATGTATCTGGTGGACAGGGACGAGTTGTACGGCTAGGTTTGTAAAAATTCTATAATGTCTGGTCAATAGATTCAGTTCGGTATTGATGGCCTAAAGGAATACGTTTACCTGATACATAATTCAAGTGACGTCATTCACACATCACCCCAATAAGCGAGTGATATTTTGTTGAGGTCATCTACGGACAATCCAAATAAACAAATGATATTTTTAATCCCAATACTAGAGTAATAGTTTTTTAAAGTCATTTACAGACGATCCTAATAAACAAGTAATATTTTTTGACGTCAGTTACAGACGATCTCAATAAACGAGTAATATTTTTGTGACGTCATTTACGGACGATCATAATAAACGGTAATATTTTTGTGACGTCATTTACGGACGATCCCAATAAACGAGTAATATTTTTTGACGTCATTTACAGATGTTCCCAATACACGAGTAATATTTTCTTAACGTCATTTACGGACGATCAAAATAAACGAATAATATTTTTTGACATCATTTACAAACGTCATTTACGGACGATCCTAATAAACGAGTTATATTTTTTGACGTCATTTACGGACGATCCCAATAGACAGTAATATTTTTTGTGACGTCATTTACGAACGATCCTAATAAACCTGTAATATTTTTTGTGACGTTATTTATGAACAATCCCGCTATTTACCTTCCCCCCTCTCCCTCCTATTCAATCTGGTTTGTTAAAGCTGGTAACAATACATTAAGATTTACTTGTTTTGTACTTTAGTGGCGGGCTAATTTGAAGAAACGAAGCTTCACTGGCTTCACCAGCACCAGCCGTCTCTGTAATACCTATAAACGCTAATGCTAAAATTTAAAACTGGTTTTTCTTTGTATGCTTTTGAAGCGTAGGAAGCGTTCACAAATGATGCTATTATTTTTTCAGGCAACTGTTTGTAAAGTTTTGATTTGCACTGTGATTATAATTATAGACAAAAAGTGGGTGGGTCACAAAATTTACAAAATATCGTAAATTGCGTAATTTGTTAATGCTTCCTTACATTTTACCAAGATAAGCATATCCACTGAATGCCAGGTTTTTGTACCATAGCTAGGTGTATGTTGACGGGGCAACCGAAAGTGATATCTACATTTTACCAAGACCATACATATCCACTGAATGCCAGGTTTGTGTACCATAGGTAGGTGTATATTGACGGGGCAACCGCGAGTGATTTCTACATTTTACCAAGGGTATACATATCCACTGAATGCCAGGTTTCTGTACCATAGGTAGGTGTTTATTGACGGGGCAACCAAACGTGATATCTGCAAGGACGAAGCTGCCGTTTATTTGCATGGAAACTTTATTTTTGCCAGATACAACTTTCGGTTGTCTCTACTATACCTCCCATAAGTGGAAGGCATGTATGTACGTGCACGTAAATTCGTATTCGACACCCGTTTTTCTTTTCGTGCATTTTTATTGCTCAAAAAGTTGGTCCATTTAACTTTTAATTGTAGAAAACTGGTAAATACGATCAACTCCAAAAACAATACGGCACTTTTCCCTCGCTTTTGTGACCATTTAAAACTGGTTTGACAAGCATCACTTTAAAACTGTGACCTGTAGAGCATAAAGAACAGACGGACGGACAGACAGACAAACACACAGACGGACATGACCATTACAATAGATGCAGCTAAAGCTCAGCATCTAACAGTACAGACCTGCCGGCTCGCTTTCGTGATTGTTTTAAAAAAGTTTTAAGACAATAGTGTAAACGGTTTGACCTGTAGCGTGGGGCCAACAGACGGACAGACGGACATGACCGTTTCATTAGTTGCTTGCTTAGCATCTAAAAATAGTTTGGAGCGATAAATTGTTAAAAAATAACTTGCTTAATAACTTAATATATTCTTTATTACCAGATTACAAAGCAGGGATCGAACAAAACTTAATTGGTCGCTTAAATTAGACTGCTTTCATGATTGGGACCTTTCATTAGCCGAGTGTCATCGTTGCTATTTATTTAATATTATAACTATTTTCTTCCCACACGCTGATAATGGTAATTACCATGAATATTAAAGAAAAACAATTTTAAATAGTTAAAGTGAAAAAATGCTGAATAGACTAAATAAAAATACTGCGCGCATATACTTTTTGTTTTGAAATAAAACGCTGACATAGGTTAAAAATTATTTTTTGCTTTTAATGCAAAATGACACGAGAAATACGGTTCGATTCACTCTGCATTTATTCTTTTTTCAGTTTCGTTTCATAGTTCTTTGTTTTACAGATTATATACAAGTAAAAAATGTGTCAGTAATAGTCATTTTATATTTTATTTAAAACAATTTTTCGGAATCTATTAGTTTGTATCAGATTGTGCTAAATAATAAAAATAAATTTAATACTAATTTTGTATTTTATAAAGAGGTTTCCTAATTGATGCGACCTTTACTAAGTGCACAGGATGTGGATACTACTATCTCTTGTTAGAAAACATGACTAACATTTGTGTTCCGGACCCCAGCAACGTATCTTCTATTTACCGAACAATTAAGAAATAATAAAAATGCAGTACAGCTATTTTGAAGACTACAAAAGCTTCAACAACTCTCAACACAAACATAAAAATTACAACGATGGCTCCAGATGTTTTCGAATTTTCAACTACAACAACAATCATGCTTATACTTTTTGATATAACCTTTCTCATCAGCATAATTATGTTGATTTACTGTTAGGCAAAAAGACGTACGGTTATGTCTCAACTCCAGCAAGCTGAGACAATTTTAAACAAATGGACTCCACTGGTAGACCAGGCTTCTACAACCCGATTCGATCGCGATAAAGGTATATAAGAGCTGGGCCAACGTTACGCCTTTGAATGATCTACCGCAGGTGTGGTAAGATAGCCTAAGTTTATTATTTCGTTTTGTTTTTTTTAAATTTTCTAGTAATCCGTTCAATTGAAAATTAATTTTAATTATATAATATTTGACAGACACGACCAATAAATACAACACCTAATCAGTATGAGACAATATTCGAAGCTGGAGAAAAAAGATGTCGCTACCAAACCTCTCAAAAGATAACAGTTAGAACTCCAGCTGGTTTTATCAGAACTGTAGAAACAAAAATTTAAATTCATATATTAAATATTTGTATTATATTTTAAATTTTCATTCATTCTTCACAAAAACAAAACAAAAAAAATTAATATTTTAGTTTTCATCATTTAAATAACGTCAATTTGATCGTCCTAACTATTAAATATTTTATGATTTAGTAAGCAATAAATATACATTTAAAAGAATAAATAAAATATTAAGTCAAAAATCCAACATATCTCTATTAGAGAGGCGAGGTGGTTCGGAGATCCAAGAGCCGAGGCTCCCTTCTGCTGGTCGTTGGTTTAATTCCTACTTGGGAGTCTATCAGGAGATATATTATCCTTAAACACTTGCCTCTTTTTGTGCGTGATGACTACGATCTTTAAAACTTATTTGGCTCTGTGTTAGTACAAGGTAAGCTTGACATACCTTTTTTGTTCCTGAAAATCAGCGATTACGTTTAGAAGCTTGATTGTCTTCAGTTTTAGCGTACCCAGATTAGTTCCCTTAACTATATGCGAGTATAAATTAGTATAACAACTATTGTTGAGTCATATTAGAGCAGCGGTTAAAGTAGTTGTTCTACCGCAACAGGAACGCAGTTTCAAGTCTGTCTTTTTACACTACGTTTTTGAATTTATTTATTTTATACTTTTTTTAACGCGAGACTGAAAACAATGTATTACGTATTTAGAATATATAATATTACACAGTCGTTAACTGTTAGTCAATCATAAAAAAGTCATCATGGCGAACAAAACCAAAAGCGTCCGCAAGAGTTATTCAAATTAAAGGTTTTCCGGCGCATTCTCTGGGATGTCCTGGTTTTTAAAAAAAACAGATTAAGATAAGAAGATAAGAAGCAAGTTAAGTCCGAATTGCGCGAAATACAAGCCTATTCTTTACATAAAAATATCCGTCGCAAATTTTAAAGACGAAGAATTCTTTTTAACTTTATGAATTGAACTTACGCAGCGGACCTCAAGGACATATTTAATATAGCCAAATAGAACAATGGATATACGTTTGTGCTTATCGTTGTTGATTCCTTTATTATTATTATTGTACGGTATTGCCTTTCATCCTAACTAGGATATATCAGCACCGATATTATTGTACGGATGTATATGATTCTTGAGCACACCATGTGGATGTGCTCATCAAATCTACAACCAGTATGTAATTATTATGTAGTCTATGGATATAGTCGTGACCCAGACGTACTCCTTGCGGTGATATATTATCCTGCATCTCTGCATGTATTGCAATATTTCCCTTGCGGAGGAAGCTGGTCGACTGAATTATCCTAATAGCCTGAGAGTACCAATCCCCGACTAGAAGTCATCAGCCACCACACACCTTTAGCAAGAAACCATATGTACGTATGCTGGAAAACAAGTCATCAAAATTAATGGTTCGTGCATTTGACCCAATTCTGCACGAAACAAAAAAGACGCTAATAACGTTGCTCGTTGACAGAGGCAAAGAATTTTTCAATAAACCATTTAAAAAGTATTTAGACTGCAAACATATTCATTTACATCACTTAAACTCTTACATAAAAAGCGCGTTCAGTGAAAAATTTATTCGTACTCTTTTTACAAAATTACATCGTTTCATGACAAAAAGGAATACAAAAAAAATAACGCATGTCATTCAGGATTTTGTAAAAGCATATAGTAACAACTTCTGCAGCACCCTGAAGTTAACACCAAACCAGGTAACAAAAGAAAATGTATTTGACGTTTGGCGCACAATATTTGCAAAGTACCTGAAAGAACGACAAAAGCCGCAACCTGCCCCAAAGTTCAAAATAGGAGACGTGGTTAGAATATCCAAATCTAAACTCACTTTCAAAAAAAGGTTACGTTATAAAAAAATTACATAATCAACAGCATATTTTAAATATATTTATTGTCTAGTAATTTAAAAATTAAGTTTGTTGGTATCTATTGAACAGGATTCACAGCGAATTTGTCTCTTGAAAAATTTAAAATAAGGAAAGTTTAAAGCACTTTTCTTTGGACCTATTTATTAGAAGGTCCTTATAACGAAGATAAGATATATTTATTTGTTTTTCTTAAGGAGTTCTAACAATCACTAGAATAATTTTTTTAATTTTTATTTCTAAAAATTACAGGCAACTTCTATTCTTAGGAATTGAATTTAGCATAGGCATGAGAATGCTACTACTTAATTCAATTTGTTGTACATTACGAAGCGGCGCAGACAAAATTCACTCAAGCACAAATGCACCAACAATTTTTACATGCGAACTACCAAAACAGCTCTTTTTGCAACCTCATCTGTTTGAAGTAGGAGTTGTCGGTTTTAGGTACTCACACAACCCACCTGAACCAAAGCTTGAATCAGCTGATCTAGCTGCTTCTGCTGTTTCCGTACGTACTAGTCCTATATTCCCAAATGCTAAACCAAGCAATGTAGTATCATTCACGTTCAAAAAAACAGAAGCAATTATCCGTTTGTATTTATCCAAATTGTCAGAGGCACTTGCCGAAGCAAATATACTATTAGTTCGTAGTGCGTACTTTATGCCCGGTACAGAAGAAGATGAGTTGTTGCTTGCCTTTTATGTAACAAGTCTCGTCGCAATGCAGTATGTTGTTGTAATTCGAGTGTTTGCTGCTTTATGTGGATTTACAGGACGCGTTTTCAGTACGAGTATTATTTATCTGGGAAAACTACTACCTAAAAATCTTTTGATTTAATTCCGATGAATTCTGAACTTACGATTTGGGTTGAAACATCAAAACCTTGAAAATGCAATAATAATAACACAAATGTTCTACAGTGTGCTCCCAATCTGTCGTGAAAATACGCAAGGAGACAATGACATTAATTATTATATAAATAAAATCAATAGAAGATATAAATCAGATAAGATTAAATTAGAGATAGATATTGAAGAAGATTATAAGGCTTTAATAAAGTTCGAAGACGATGACCATAAAAGTTATGTAGTATTACCTACAAAAATGGCTGATGGAGTAGGCTTTAGTGGTTTTGATAAAATGACAGTCGGTGCATATAAATCAGAGTTTATTTTTTATCAGAGTGATTTTAACAAAAAAGCAATCAAAGAAGATTCGTACTATCGATTTTTTTACAACAATAGGTATGGGTAACTCATAGCCGAACCTCTTTCATTATCAATAACAGACGTGATTGACAAAATTAATGTAACATTTAGAAACCTATTATTTTCTAATTTTGACATATCTTTATTAAAAATCTACAAACTAAAATGAGCGTCACATTGCCTCCTCTATTAAACAAATTTTTTTAAATTAATTCTATTAAAATATAAACTTTAACGACAAGTAAACATATCAATGAAAATTTACAAATAGGAGAAACAAAGCAAGCAAACACAGTAATTACTCAAGATACTACGGCAAATCGACTTCTAGAATATTTTAAAATGTTTACATGGAACAGTAAACAATATTGTGACACATGCTTATTAAACGAGAAGAAAAAAGATTAAGTTGTGTTCAATCATCTCAACACCCCATATAAAGACTGGATTGTTGAAGACAAGTTTACTGATTGTAGTAACTACTGCAAAGTGACAAGAATGTATATTGCGACAGACTGTACCGTATGTAGTAAAGATCCTCATGATATCCGTAGTTCAAAAGAAGAGCCCGACTTAGACTACTATAACTCTATAAGTTTATACGGAGATGTTTACGTGTACAAATATAAACCTGAAATAGAGGTGTGCGGCTTTTGTATGGACTGGATAAGTTTGTGTGTATTAGATACTTTACGCGATTACGTACGCCATAATAAAGAAAATTATTAAAATTAAATATAAATTACCTCTGCTGTACAGTTTTTAGTAAATTAAGTTCAAAGTCTGTGACGTTCACATTTTAAGGTGGAGCAGAAAAACGTGTTTGAAAAACCTTCTACAATTCACAATAAGTCTAAAAGGGCAATTAGATCAGAATTAAATTTGTTAATAGTCTTCGCTACTGACATAAGCACTTCATCTATTACGGAGTTTAAACAGTATTTTTCTCTCGGAAGTTTGAAGAAGGATTAAAATCCCTTGGAGTTCCTGTGGCATACCGACAGCTATATCTCTTTAGCAGAATCCTTCTTATCGCTAGGCGTTTAAATAATTAAAAAAGATAATACGCTTTGTGAAGCAGCCGACTTAGTTGCACCTAGTAATTTATTCTTTCATTCGCTGTTTTTAAATGTTCAGTTATACCTAAACAACGAAATAGTTCACGATTTCAGAGGTATGTACGCTGTTACTGCATACTTGACTCGACTTTTAGGAAATAGCTCGTTAGAAAAAGACGAATTTTCAAAAGATGAATTTTAGTACCCTTATCAAACACAAAATGTATTTACAATCGATGACGACTCGGGATTCAAAACACGACAGGAAAAAACCAGAGAATTAACACAATTCTCTATGATTAGAAAACCCCTTAGCAATTTTTTAATCAGAATAGATACCTACCGCTCGTCACACGAATACGTCTAGTTTTACGTTAAAACATTCTAAAATTTTATCTTGATTGTGCTTATAATACAAAAAGTGGTTTCAACGGCAATCCCTACAAAGTAGAAATAACTGACGCAGTTTTTATAGTGCTAAAAAAATGGTGTCTTTGGAAGTCGTAGCTTGGCACAGACACCAACTAGCATCAAACGAAACGTTTAAGTATGCTACAAATGAAGTTCAAATAAAACTATTTTTCACAGCAACAGGTCTAACTTGAGCAACGTCAGGGTCCCTGCTAATTGGTAAAATTCCTAAGCTAATTGTAATTAGGAGTTTAGACAGCACTGCGTTTAATGAAAAAATGTCCAAGTGGGGTTTTTATTCTAAAAATATGGACACGTCAGAGCTTACGGTGAGATGTAATATGGAAACTGTCGAGAATAGTGTCTTTCCGTTCAGTTTTAAAAATACCGACGCCGCAGGAGTAAACAATTTTTTTTTGAAGTTTGTTTGTTGAGGAAGACGGCCGATAATTACGTGTTTGGAAACGATTTTAATATCGATAATTACGATGAATGTATTTAAATAAACAAAATAATTATGACTGGCGACAACTAAGTCGCTCCAAAAATTATTTGGAGCGATCAGAATATCGAAGATGACGATGATATAGAGTATATTCTGAACGAACACCACGAATACCCATTTGAAGTACAAGATAGAACAATTGAGATCCCTCGTTGCCCCGAACGAAAGTAAGTTCAGCTCGAAGAATTATCAAAAGCTCAAATTTATACTGTTGAAAGTCTTGGTCAACTTGGAAAATCTTTTATTTTGCAATCTGAATTAATGCTAACTTGCTTTGATAAAAACTCATACACAGTACATTACAAATCACTTCAATATCACTTGTCAATGGAAATGAAACTCAAAAAAATTATTTAAGGTATTTTGTTTCGATATAAAGCTTTTATCGCACCCTGAATTTGGAGCATCGACCAAAAGTTTATAGCAAGTCAGTAAAGGACCTAATAAAACGTTTATCGAATGAAATTTATGGAACATTTCTACAATCACCTGCAAGTCTAATTGAAATCAAATTTTGTTCAAGCTGTGCTGTCGCGCTTAAACTGTGAGCCTCTAATGGGTGTATCGAATACAAAATATTAACAAAAAGATTAAGCTTTATAGTATTCAAACCCAAGAACATTACGATGGACAAGCCCACAATTGCAGGCTTTGTTGTTTTAGAAAATTTTAAAGTGATCTTTATAAAGGCTTTTATTAAGTATTACAACCCGTATTTGGTGTTGTTACAGATATATTTAGTGTTTAATGCTATGGTTTTACTATGAATATTGGTGATTTTACAGAAATAATATTATTATTATTTCTTCAGTAAATTATTGTAAAATATGACAAATTCAGTGAATAATTTAATCTAGCGTAGACTGAAGCTACAGATTACCAATTAGTTGCGATTTGGTCATGGTTCAAGGCTGACCTGTGCGAACCTGACTATGAGAGAAAAATTGAACTATTGGAAATAATGAACACGTTTGAGTATTTATGTTGATTATAAAAAATTGTAATAAAATCGTATACTCATATTAATAAAGGAAGTTGACCTTTATTTGCACCTAAAACTTATGAAATCTCGTGAAACGTGTTATTCTAGCGTTTTTAACATTTGGTCCTTCGAAGATTTTTTAACCTTTGACCTACGGTATTTTGGTTGTACTTGTGGTGTACTTTAACCACTCTTTTTTCTTGGTCTGGAGGAATCTGGGGGGAATCAGAGGGCATCGGAAAACGGGAGCGTTGCAATTGGTTACTGTCCTAATCTGTGGTCTGAGTTCTGTTGACCTTTACTAATTCCTTACTGGTTAAAGAATTGTTCTTTACTTTAACTGTGAAATATGGAGGGAATGTGAAGGCGATCAACAAATGGAATATTCTTGTTTGGAAAAACTTGAGATTTTAAAATTCTTGGTGGTTGAAGAACTGTTCTCTACTTCAACTGGAACTGTTACAGAATTTTAAATTGAGAAATAATTTATTTTTAATTCAAACTGGAGTTAACTTGGAGATTCTGGAATTTTTCTCTCATTTTTAACTCGTCTGATTGGGATTTGGATTGAAATTTATTTACTTTTCTGGCGGACTGCGAAGTGCTTACGCTGGAAGACGTTTACGCCACATTGACATTGCGTAGATGGTTTTTGGACTAAAAAATAGCGTGTGGAGTTTTTTTTCTCATTTCTTTTGGCTTTCGAGAAATTTCTGGGCTGGAATTAATTAGAAGATTTTTGAAATAGCCCTTAACTGATTTGAATTTACACCGCTACCATTGCCATTTCTATCTACTGCTGAAATTGATTATCTCTGGATGAGGATAATAATTAATTTGAATTTGAAATATTTTGATAAATATATTACTTACTATTTTGAGTAATTTGAATTGTAATTGAAAGTGAAGAGTAATATTCAGAGTAGTATTACTGATTACAATTATAAAGTTCCTACATTTTTTATGACAGCAAAATCTAATTACGTATGTCATGAGATTATAGATTTGACTGACTGTCTGTACTGCTAAGTCCCAACAATTTGAATGATGGGAAAGTCACAATGCCAGAGGGAGCTAAATGCTATACAGACGGAGATAGAAGATTTGATGTTCAAAGTTAAAAAGCGAAAGCTACAACGTCAAATAAATTATGCGAAGTTTTTAATGCATTTAGAACAAGTCGATCAAGGCGAAGTAGATGCTGACGAAATTGAAATAACTCAATTTCTGTCAAAGGAGCAAGATTCGAGTACACAGGCTATCAAATCTAACGAAGCTGATAATGAGCGCATTAATTACTTGGGAAAACTGAAAACTGGTTTACATAAAATTGCAAAGTATAAACGAGAGATGTCGCTACCTTCAGATCTGTTATTCAAAGTTTTGTCTGCAGCAAAATTTGAGAATATTCCAGAAATATTGTTGGCAGCAAGAGATTCTCGACAAATTTACTATACTAGTGAAGTTCTAATTGTCGTTGAATTTTTATTACGTAATCAAGAGTCAGAATTTCAACGTTTATTGCGACCATGGTACTTTGAAACGGGTCAGTTATATATTTTGGTTGAAGAATTTGAAAGATCTGAGTTGATCTCCGAATCAAATAAGAAATATTTAGCTGCTTTAACTGACAAGCTTAAGATAAGAATAACTGAACTAAATATCTTTTGGTGCAAAAAATCACTACAGTCGAGCAGTGAAATTCTATTGATCAACGAAGACAAGGTGAATGACACACAAGATGCCTCAACCACTTATGAAGAAAATCTACTGGGGGATTATTGCACTGATGCAATAATGACAGATTGTGTAAACGGTGGGGAGAGGGCGCTGTCTACCCTACGTTTTGATGCCAGTACGAATTCTCAGTTTACTGTTGATCAGTTGCAACATACTGCAAGTCTACCGAAGTCATATGTTGACGTTTTAGTAGAGGCACAACTAGATTTTGACTATGGCCACCAGGGGGCGACGGGAATAATACAGCAAGAAAGTTCTGAATTAACTGATGCTCAAGTTAATTTTGAAGAGAAGTCAAATGTTGATTGCTTGCTTGAAGCGGGTATAGAATTTGGCATCTGCCGCCAGATGTCGCTGATGTCCGAAGTTTTATTACTTAATAGCTCTGAGATTTTGAAAAATGACGAAAAACTTTATTCTGATATCACAAAACTTGCTAAATCAAATAGTGTATTTGATGGTGGGGAGAGAGCGCTGTCAACATCGTCATGTGACAGCTGCAAGTTTTTGTCAAATGAAATAAGCGAAGTTCAAAATCATATCGCAGAAACAGATATAAAGAGTGCTGATAAATTGACAATTACAGGAGCTGAAAGTCAGATGGTACTGTCAAGTTCGGCGAATGATTTAATTGGATCTACAACCGGGATACTGGTTGACCTGTTAACCGACGAAGCGGTTGAACTAATAAATGATGACTCGTACAATGCTACAGCATATGACAAGTGGACACTTGAATTGATTCAAAATGATATTTGTTTTGAAATAAAGCAAGATATTTTTACAAAGGCTGAAAGTCAAGCACTCGAGAAATTGCAGATTGAAGAATTCGAAGTCAATCCAATGATGACTTTTGACCGACCGTTGACCTTTCCTTGTGACATTAACATTGATTGTTTAGAAGTCTCATTAATCGATTATTGTGGGAATTATTGTAGAAAAGATTCGAAGTTTGAAAAGATTCAGAATTGCGGAACATTGATTTCTAGCATGAGTGAGAAGTACTGGGGTGCATGGATACAGGAAATGCTTATTCTGATTCTTATTTCGATATGGATGTCTACTGGTCCTGATTGTGTTTCGTTTTCAAGTAGCATGGTATATGATCCTGGGATAGATATCCAGAAGGACATGCTACTGATGCTGAACCGGAACTGAATGGAATTAAAAATTACTGAAGTAAATGGAATTGAAGATTGAAGTTGGCGATTCTAATAATGATGAAGATATTGTAGTACAGATAGTAAATTAAGCATTAAACGGTGGCGAGAAATGTTACAGATATATTTAGTGTTTAATGCTATGGTTTTACTATGAATATTGGTGATTTTACAGAAATAATATTATTATTATTTCTTCAGTAAATTATTGTAAAATATGACAAATTCAGTGAATAATTTAATCTAGCGTAGACTGAAGCTACAGATTACCAATTAGTTGCGATTTGGTCATGGTTCAAGGCTGACCTGTGCGAACCTGACTATGAGAGAAAAATTGAACTATTGGAAATAATGAACACGTTTGAGTATTTATGTTGATTATAAAAAATTGTAATAAAATCGTATACTCATATTAATAAAGGAAGTTGACCTTTATTTGCACCTAAAACTTATGAAATCTCGTGAAACGTGTTATTCTAGCGTTTTTAACAGGTGTTAATAATGTGTATCACTGTTATTGCGACACGGATTCTTATATTGCCCTAGTAATTCAGGAAGGAACAAAAGACGATTACTTTGAACGTTTAGTAAAAAATTAAAAATATTTTAAATTTTTAAAACTTTCACCGGATCATGATATTTTCAAAGTAAAAACGCAAGTTGGTGATTTACGTACTTGCAATAAGGGTGTTACAGGATTACTTAAGATTAAATAACTAGATATGAAACTTATTTGCTGCTTGAGATCTAAACAGTACGCAATTAAATATTTCAATAAGACCACAGATATGAAACTAAAAGGCATGCCAGCGCGGAGTCTGAAAAATTGTGATGTTTTTACTTATGCTGATACTGTGATAAATTTAAAAGTAAAAACTGTAAAGATCAATTGCATTAAATCAAAATACCATTAATTATAAAAATTTTAAATTCAGAAAATTGCATTCCACAGTCTTGATGTCAACCGACACTATACAGAAATAAACACATTGTTTTCCTTCGGTTTGTATAGATTAAATAAATAAAATTGATAATTAAAAAGTGAGCAGACTGATTTAAAAAATTAAATTAGACGACAGATTGACTTTGCAAATAAAATTAAAAATGTGACTGACTTTTAAAATTTAAGACATACTGAGTTGTAAAATTAAATATTAAAAGTCTCCTGGTAACGCAAAAACAAAACAAAATGTTGATAGTATAAATAATCATGTAAATATAGCGATAGTATAGCTTTCTTTATTTGCTGTTTCTCTGCACAACACATTTTATTTTTTAAATCTGCAAATACACGTTTTTACATCATGACTGGGCTTTAAAGCTGTAACCCTGCTGTTGCACAGGCTTGAGAAGAAAGTAACTCTCTTTTTAAAACTACTAACGTTTGGACATACTTTACTAAACCTGATTTGATTGTTGTAAGTACATATTTCATATTTAACATATTTCTTATTTTAGATTTAATTTTTAATATTTATTCGCATTCATAAATTTTATACATTTTTGTTTCAGATTGCTCCAAATCTGCTAGTTCGTAAAGACCTGGACAATTACTGGGGTACTAATTTTGTTCATCTCGGAAACAATTGTGATAGTATGAAGTGCACCGCAGTTAAATACTCTGAAAATGAAAGTCTTGCTGTTCTTGGCATGATAAACAAGGTTTTGGGGCAAAAACGTCTTCATATTGAACAAGAAATGCGTACTCGTGACGTTATAATTACCATAAACGGGAACGTTGTCAACAAGGCATCTGCGGATATCGGTAAACCTTGTTTCTGGACTGACCCAGCCGAGACTCTGGCTTCTATTAAGCTGAACGTGTCATTTAATCAACTTGTTGGAGATTATCAACTATCAATTCTTGTACCTGTGCCCTTTGAGCACAGTCAAAAAACAGAAATTGGGCGAGACCTGTTGTGACGCTGAATGCAGCAGAGATGAAAAATATGGAAATTTACTTAGAGTAAAATTATGAATATTAACACGTTAAAAAATATGCTTGCTCCTTTACAAGCCAAAAAATTATAAAAATAATTTTATATGTAATATTTGCAGCAAAAAATGAATTGATAAATATAAAAAAAGAACAGAATTGAGGTTTTGATCATTTTATTTTTCATATTTATCTAGATTTATACACGTTTTTGACTATATTTAAGCAATTACGTAGCAATTTGTACTAGTGGTTATATATTTGTATTTTTTATTTCAAATGATTGTGGGTTTTTGGAGGAAACGACAAAGAAAATTGCATTTTTTAATTTAATCAAACATTTTCCACGTTGAAATTTTAATATGCTACAATAGCTTATTTGGTTTGCCTACAAGTCTTGTTTTGATACTACATACATATTATTCTTAGAAGCAGGCGTGCTTGGGTGAGCGGTTAGGACTGCAGACTGTAACGAAATTTACAGCCTCAGACCCGGCTTCAATCCTCGGCCACTGCTAATCGTTTACGGCTCAGTGTTGTACGGTAAACGTCACTGGATGGTTGATTGAAACCCAATCTCCTTCGGTGCTCCTTAGTGACCACTACTTACTGTAGGGGCCTAGGGAATGAGACTCCTTTACTGTGGAGGAGGGGACGGGGATAGGTGAAAGGGTACAAAGACCGAGACGATCTAACGCGGTAGCCTCCTATTTCCTCACCCACAGTGACTGGTTGAGTCTGGTTGTATGAACTTCGGTTAAATCGACCGAATGAATAAATTATTCCTACCTATCTACATAATTTACCGGAATTTTGCAAATTTTGCAATACTGGACCAATTTCATCGTGCCATATATCGTTCGAAAGGTAATCACTAGGAGAATTCAAATGACATAATGCGCCTCTATTTCTACTAACAGTTTCCATGACAACGGCATTTTAATATTACAATTTAACCTAAAACGTGTTGTATGGGCCACAAACTCAAAACAAAAAAAATGGTGTCTGCTTATTTTTTAGGAGCTTTTCAATGATATATCACTCGACAAAATCCGTTAAATTTTTTTAATTTTCAATTAAGTTTTTTCAAAATTATTTTAAAATAATTGACTATCGTGCGTGCACACTAAGTTATTTAGATTTGCCTAATCGTTACCGTTCGAATGGTATATCATGTTTGCGTAAGTTTACTGAGTGACCGGTCGAAATCTTCATTTAACACAATATTTAAAGTTTTCGCGGGAAATTCAAAAAATTCAATATTAAATTTTTGGATTTATTGAGAATATCAAAATACCTGTGCTTAAATCGTCACAACTAACCCGTTTACGGCTTCTTCCCTTTAATTTACAACCTGTAAATTGTCAGCTAAAATTTGGCGGCAAATTCAAAATGCTAATTTTGCTGTTAAGGCTGCCATTAAACAAGGGCTTTTATTCCTACCTATCTACATAATTTACCGGATTTTTCACACTTTTGAGATACTTACCCAATTTCAGCGTGTGATATACCATTCGAAAGCTAATGACCTGCAGATTAAAAATAACGCAAAAGGGAAGAGTTTATCGACCTATGTTTGCCATTTTTTTTTAAAAAGCCGCTACTTTTTTCGAAAATTCTGCCTGAAATTGTTTGTATGCGTCGGAGGCCAAAAACAAAATACACGTTTTCCTTATTTTTCAAGGGCTTTGAAATGATGTATCATGCATTAACATCGGCCAACTTTTACAAAAAGTTAGTTAAGTTTTTTAATTACAATTAAAAATTAATCATGATCTGAGCTGCCATACTACGTTAATTGGATTCGCTCATTTATTTCGGTTTTATAGATATATCGTTTATGTGTGATTCCATTTAGTAACAGGTTCAAATTTGGATTTTAAGATTTGGCGGCAAATTCAAAAACTTTTACAAAACTTAAAATCACCTAAAGGCATTTTCGACTAAATCATGTTCATTATTTATTTAAATGTATAGGTCAGCATCGAAATTTAATAAATGACATACTAAATTGATATAACCTCAATAGGAAATCTTGAGTTTACACAATATTTAATCTTTTAGCGGGAAATTCAAACATTTAAAAATTGTGGTTTTGGTTTTATTACATTTCTTATTTATTCCTACCTATCTACATAATTTATTAATCTACATATTTTAGCTCCTCGACTTCAAGTAGCCGTTGCCACCCGTTGTTGTTGTATAGTTGAGAAAAGTTTCTGCATGTACACTCAACATGTTAATTATTACTGTCACAGGAGAAGCTTCTCTGAGGAGATCTGTAGTTCATGCATTGTATTGGTTAGAAGTGCTGGCTCCAGTTTGCTCTGTAGGTAATTGCATTCAGCACTGAATAACTTGCATTAGTTACAGGGAAACGGAGTACAACTATGGCAGTGCATAAATTCTCTATAAATCTCTACTATAATTTCAAACTGCAAGTTAATACGAAGAGCACCATACTACACGCTTGATTAAAAACACTAATTCTTAAGAACTGATACCGAAATGTTGTACAGATTTTGTGAGACCGTAAGCTATATGTTAGAATTCCTATATTCACCAATTAAATTCGTAAATAACACTAAATCAGCATAGCTTGATTTGAAGTGGGTAGCAGTAACAAGCCTGAACAATATTTACCTTACTCATTCAAAATGTCTAAACATATGTCTCCTCCATAGGTTACAAGGGTCATAAATATGAACTTCCACTGAATTTGATGTATTGGTTATAGCCAAGTAACTACAATAAAATTTGTGGGCATTGCGCGTAAATAATGTTCATTAATAAAGCCTTTAGAAACCTCTGGAAGTCAATTATTATTAATAAATTATCAGACTTCAATTAAATTAAAAACTGTTAATGCTGTTTGACCCGATCACATATAGGAAACAAATGACCACTCATACATCGGAAACATACGTATCCTATTTTTTTAGTATTCCGATTCGTAAAACGTCACTCGGGTCGGGTGCAAGCACGAACGAAATTACAGGTAGTTGATCAGAAATGAACCCGGCCACCATTAAGCCAGTTACTACTACTCACAGAATCATGAAACTTTTGAATTTTTCAATGCGTTTCATTTTATACACAATTTGCTCGAAAATCCCTCTCAAAAACTTGACAATCGACATAATAATAAAATTCAAACAACGGTGTCCAGTCTCCAGTGCCCGGTATCCGGGATATTGCTAATGTTAAAAGTTCTAATCATTAATTTCCTAAAATTCAAATTAAACTTAATACTTAAAACAAGAAACAATGTTGAGCAATTTAATTATTGTCTGGTTTTGTACTTGGGTTAAAATTAATGTCCTCATCAATTCATCCCTTTACTGATTCTCCATTTATTAATTTGGCTATGTAAAAGCAATCAAGATTTTAGGGTACAGGTCGTTTTGATTTTAATGACATTGTCTTTTCTTTAAAAATTAATCTTATTTTTGCCAGCTGGACTTAATTGGTTCCGTCAAATGTTCGCCATTTTCCAAACTATACTTTTCAAGGTCAAGGTGAATTCAGCAACTTCTAGTCAGTGTCTGCAAAACTGACCAATTTGTACTGTGAAGTTTGAAGCTCACTCAGGTCCCTACAAGATTAGCAAAACAAATCATGCAAGAATCATTTAATCTACATAACTACACAATCATTGTTATTATAATAAGCCCACGTACTTCATTTACGCGGCGTGAAGTTTCGGTCTATATCGCTCGTTCTATACAGTTATGGTGATGAGTTTATCGAAAAGACTTCCTTTCCGGCCAAAAATAGTTTTGTGAAACGTCGCTAATTTAAACTGCTAAGCGTCAACCCCTTTTCTTTTCACGATGACGTCAACTATGAGTATCTATAAACACTTACCAGAGAAAAAACTAATCACATGCAATAGTTTCTTCGTATTCACATGAAAACTAAAACATTAAAGTCTTAAAGGAAACTGAGGTTGATTGTATTTTGCTTCTGTAGATTACAATATGTAACTGGAAAATAAGTTTCTGTTCCAACATTTTATGGCGATACGTTAATTTTATTTTGGTTAATTTTGTGGCAAAGAATAATAAACAAATATAATAAAAGGCCAACACTTACTAAACTAGAAATTTATACTTTCGATGATCGATTAATCCGAAGTAAAGGGCTTCATGAATTAGAATTCTATAGAAAGTAAATGAACGAAACGTTTGTTCAGGTCATATTATTAGAAACATCTATGTAGTTAAAAGCTTTGCCTTGCTGTGCATATTCTATTGAATGGTTTCCAAAACAGTTATAATACAAATTTGTAATTGAAAAAGCGAGGGTGAAATTACGTACGATTACTTTGAGCCTATGCAGTCGGGGTTATTTAAGAATGACTTTTTATGGCTTGTACCACGTCGATGGTGTGTCGTGCCTTGTGGTACAACAAATAAAGGGGAAGTTTCATTAAATCTAAGTTACGTACCGGCCTTTGAATTTTATAAGTCAATAATAACGACCATAGTTAAATTTGACGCTGGTATGATAATGTAGAAATGACGGAATTTGTGTGGTACTAGAAATGCGATGTTATCCGTACTGTAGTGAACTAGATTATAATATACATACATTTGTTTAATTATGATATTGGCAAATACTGCTAAGTGTATGCTTCTAGCAATCATGACTGCTAACTTTACGCATGACTGACTTTTATCAACTCTTGGAATGTTATTAATGTACCACAAAGCACGACACACCCTCTATGTAGTACAAGACATAAAAAGTCATTCTTAAATAACTTTGAATGCATAGGCTCAAAGTTATGTATTTACGGTGGACTGCTGAAATTTAAAGGCTCGTACATGGCTTACAATAACTGACTCTTTAAATGTTATTCATGTACTACAGAGCACCACACACCCTCTACGTGGTACAAGCCATGAAACGTCATTCTGAAATAACCCAGACTGCATAGGCTCAAGGTTATGTATTTGGGGTAGACTGATGAAATTTAAAGGGTTGTAAACGACTTACAATAACTAACTCTTTAAATATTAATGATGTACCACCAAGCACGACACACCCTGTACGTAGTACAAGCCATAAAAAATCATTCTTAAAGAACCCCGACTGCATAGACTCGAAGTAATGTAGTAGACTGCTGAAATTTGAAGGCTCGTACATTACTGAGTTTTATTAACTCTTTAAATGTTATTCATGTACTACAGAGCACCACACACCCACTACGTGGTACAAGCCTTGAAACGTCATTCTTTAATAACTTAGACTGCATTGGCTCAAGGTTATGTATTTGGGGTAGACTGCTGAAATTTAAAGGCTTGTAAACGACTTACAATAACTAACTCTTTGAATTTTATTGATGTACCACAAAGCACGACACACTATCTACGTGGTACAAGCCATAAAATGTCATTCTTAAAGAACCCCGTTTGCATAGGCTCAGAGTTATGTATTTATAGTAGACTGCTGAAATTTAAAGGCTCGTACATTACTGACTTCTATCAACACTTGGATGGAATGTTATTGATGTACCACAAAGCACGAGACACCCTGTACGTAGTACAAGCCATAAAAAGTCATTCTTAAATAACCCAGACTGCATAGGCTCAAGGTTATGTATTTGGGGTAGACTGCTGAAATTTAAAGGCTTGTACACGATTTACAATAACTAACTCTTTAAATGTTATTCCTACCTATCTACATAATTAAGCAACCTTTGGCAATTCTTAACCGAATTAGACATGCAATATGTCATTTTGAAGCTCTTTTAAAATAAAAAATGTAAGATTCTTTGAAAATCGAAAATTATTTAATTTACTATTTCTTTTAATCATAATTAACTTTAAATGTCCAATTTTAAATTTAAGCTTTCATAATTCGCGCGCCAATCGCAATACATATTGTTCTTCTCCTTATTTTCGTCATTTTGATACATCATTTTTTTATATTGGAAGAGAGTCACCGGTCGAAATTTGACATTTTAGGTTTGGCGGGAAATTCAAATTTTCAATATCCCCTTATTTCTACATGTCTACATAATTAAACTCATTTTTGCATTTCTCAATGACATTTGACATGCAATATATGATTTTGAAGCGCTTAAAAACAAAAATTTTATTTAAATTGCAATTTATTACATTTAATTTTTTTAATTATAATTAACTTTTAAATAGCAATTTTTAATACCGATATTAGCATTAAAGAGTAATACCCCATATTACTGTTAAGGCTACCAAAAAACAAGGGCTTTAGCCCTTGTTTTTTATTATTATATTATTACATATTATTCTTAGACTACTGTCGGCGTTTTAATTTAAATGCTTGTTGCGCAATGTACATTGCGCAAAACTCTAATGTGCTTAGTGCAAACCCTAATGTGCATAGTGCAAACCCTAATGTGCATAGTGCAAACCCTAATGTGCATACCCCTAATGCGCATACTTACTTTTTTAAACTTTTGAACACTATAGAAAATAAAATGATTAGGAATCATTCAGACTGCTCATGATATATTTAAAATTTGGCGGTCATATTTAATTATATTTAATTATAACTTTCGTTGAAGCGAAGTAAGGAGGTATAATAATTTATGTGTGTAGAGTCTAGAGATTCGGGCAGGAACGAACGTATATAGTATTTGTTGGAAGACTGAACGTTTATTTTTAAAAGCTACAGCTCTTTTGTATCCTTGATCAACATTGGCTTTAAAGTGTCTATAGGATTGGTTAGGGGAATGTCGGACGTATATATTTTAAAATCTGCCGCTGTTTTGTACTCTTGAGTTAATATAGTATTTATACTGACGTATGGTAAGTGGATTTTAGTGACGACATGAACAAGGAGGGATAGGCGAGTGGATTTGTAGTGACGTAGGGGGAGGAGCGAGTGGATTTGAGTGACGTGACGGATGCAATGAACACGAAACTGCACTATATCTATATGATATCTTTGGCATGCGATCTTACTAGTACGCATACGGGGATCGTCTGCAAATGACGTTATTCAAACATTACTATTTTAGGGATCAGCTTTGCCATTAGTTCAATTATAAAGTAAATGGATATGTATGTATGTATGTAGTATTTATACAGCTTATGACATTCAGGCATTGCCTATGGTCCACTGTTTTTCTCATACTCATTTGCTCTATGAGCTTGCAGGGTGGATCAAGTGATGAAATCACAGGACCACTATAATGCAGTTCTCAGTCTTACTATATTTAAGAGAAATTGTATTCGGTGCCTAAGTAACGGCCGCCCATTTTGAGAAGCATAGATTATACTGGACTACTCCAGATGGTCAGAACATTTTCCCACTGAGTGAAGGGAACGAAACAAACAGTATTACATCCAAACCAGCCGAGTTCTTCATGCTCAGCTGAGAATGGTACTGTCTGTCCCGTCACCCACCGACAGTTTCAATCACGTGTAAAGGTATTCGAAAATAGCTGGTACTTGAGCTTCAGAGTGTAGAGAAAAAGAGACGAACGAATTTGTTGCTTACTATACCGAAGTACGCAGGGAAGCCGAAATCTCGCAAGACTCCGTTTAAGCCAATTACCTATGCCACTGGAGATGTAAACATTTCCGCATATCTGTAATTGTACACACTAGCCCGCTTAGTAGCTCACTCCGCCGCTCAGACCCAACTCCTCAGCCAAGCCTATCAACTTATTTTCTATTCCCATCGGAAAGGAAAGATCGGCTACCCCGGCGTGTTCAGTCAAGCCAACCAAAAGGAAAACTAGACTTATCGAGGACGGTGGATTCCCACCCCTCGGCCACGGACCGGGTTTTAGTAAATGGATATGTTTAACATGGAATCTCACTATTGTGCGTACTAGAATCGTCCACAAATGACGTTATTCAAACATTACCATTTGAGGCATCCCCTGTGTCATTGGTTTAAGAGTTAAGTAATTGGATATCTTTAGCATACGATCTTACTAGCATGCATACGGGGATCGTCTGCAAATGACGTTATCTAAACATTCCTATTTTCGAGATTTCGCTTGACATTATTTCATGAATTAATTACATAATTTTTTGAAAATGCGATCCTACTAGTATGTATACGGGAATCGTCTGTAAATGACGTTATTTCAACATTAAGACTTTACAAATCCCCTTGGTCATAATTCATAATTTCAAGATTAAGTAAACAGATATCTTTAGCATGCGATCATACTAGTATGCATACTGGGATCTTCCGCAAAAGACGTTATTCAAACATTACTATTTTTGGAATCAGCTTTGCCATTAGTTCAATTATAAAGTAAATGGATATTTTTAACATGAAATCTCACTACTATGCATACAGGGATCGTCCTTAAATGACTTCGTTTAACCATTACGGTTTTAGAGCTCCACGTGTATGCTTTGCATGAGAGCCAGTCATTTACTCATTGATTAAGAAGCATGCTGAGCATATTTTTCTATCCAATATGGTTATGTGCTAATGCTATTGATCCAATTTGTACTAGGGCCCCATGTACCCTGCCTGATCTCATCATTAACAATCGTACCTGGCTCGCTCGTACCGAAACTATTTTATTCAAGCCCACTCGAAGCAGCAGCACTTGTACTTAACTTACTGGTGCCAGCAAAGCTCGTACGTAGTCTGTTTTCACTAGCGATAACTGCTTTGGGTTTAGTTAGGAGTTTGTTAACCTTACAAAAAACATTTCTGTGATGAAACCCACTTGGTGCAAGCTCAGCATCTACTTCAGGCCCACGGTAGACAAATCCGACGCGAAGCGCCGGATTTTTATTGCTTAAAACCGATCACTATAGTAACGGTTCGAATACAACGACAAAGAATGAAATAGTAAAAGCTGTAACGTACGTTAATAGAGGAAAGCAATGAGAGCATTGCGCTTGTCAGATTGAAAGTGTGTAGAAAAGCATGATATTATTAGGTATAGCGATGTAGGCATCGCTTATAATGTAGTAGGTATAAAATAGAATTTAATCATAAATGTATAAAGATGTAACATTTAATTATGCGAGTTAATAATGTAGGCCAGAGGAAGTGGCGAAGGACGATTTCAATGAAGCAAATTAGTTAAGATGAGATCATGCGATATGAGTTCATAATTGTGTAACAATTACTGTGTAAAGATGAATCATGAATGATGAAATGTAACAATAAGATTTAACTATTTTGTGAGCTTGCTTCAGAGATTGTAATGAAGGGAGCAGCCACTCCTTTGCCAGCAGCTAAACACTTAACACATTACCGTTCTTACTCTGTATAGTAAGCCTCTTACAAATTTATCGTTAACAAACTGTTCATTAAAACTTAACGGTGATTTTATTGTTAGACACAACATAACTCTCTCGGTTTGACTTGACTCCAGTTTATTTCACTCAGCATCTTTACTATCAAATCCACACATTTAACATGGTGATTCAGGCAGAACAAGGTATTAGTATTGCGCAATCATTTTCAATAGCAGTGAAAGTATAAAAAGAGATTCTGATTTAATTTGTTTTGGAAAAATATTTCATTTATTTTTTTGTAGAATTTATTTTCTTTTCATTGGTGAAAATATTTAATATCTAATACTGCCTTCCTCAAGGAAAAGGGTAAGATACCAATTAGCACAGCGAAAATAAAATGTATTGTTCTTAGAAGGATTAATAAATAAATTTTCTTTTATAATTTTCCTTTGGTATCCACCGTGGTAAGGGTTTAAAGGTTGACGGGATTAGAGGCTGTGACAAGTATTCAAGCTTGTAGTGCAGATAAAACAGCTGATTGTGAATTAGAAAGGTGCAAAACCCAAACACCCTAGTAAGTTTAAAGTGCACACTACTCACATTCTTTTCCTGAACTTGCTTAATTTTAGCAGCTTCAGTAATTCAATATTCTGCAAACGCATAATAACTGTATTGTATTGTATTGTATTGTGCTTTATTGTCATTCCCTTCAACAAATAAATGCTAATAATAACAAAGCAAGAGAAGTAAGGTTTAAAAGGAGAACAAGTTGATATTGACAAGATTGGCGAATACACACAGTAAAGAGGACGGGAGTTCACGGTCAGGTTACTAGCAACAAAAGTCTGGGTCCATTATACACATTCACAAGGTATGTAAATCTTAAGAATCACAAAGCTTTTAACTAGAGAAGTCTTATGAGCATGTGTTGACTATATAAATGGTTTAATAGCGTACATATTATATTTTTCGATCGAATTGGGTGACTGTGGACGAAATAGGTCACGAAGGGAATTCTAAAACGAGTAGGTATTTAGTATAAAATCCAACGTATTGAGGAACGTTTTTATGAAAATCCTCAAGTAATCAAAACAGTTTAGTTTTGACACAATCACCTTGTTGCTCACCTATTTCAATATTTCTATTATTGATAAGTATAAAATACGAGAAGGTATCTACAAGCAAGGTGGCACAGAGCAACAGAAATAGGCAGTTTATATTTATACTAGTTTAACATTAACAAAAGAAAATATTTTATTGTTTTTGGTTAATAAATTAGAAAGTTCATTTCGAGTTCAAAAGAAATTGGAACAATATAGTAAGCGAGTCAGGCACAACAACATTAATTATTAGGCAGGAATTAACTAATAACTAATACGAGTATGAGTTTAAAGATCCTACATGGGGGAATATGAAGCAATATTTCGATCCAGCATTGAAGGATATGCAAGACCATATCAATCATTTCAATCTAGTCACGGCCATTATGGAAGTGCGTGACGAAAAGGAGAAATGCGAACTATTAGGATCTACTATGCGGGGTGCGGCAGTGGACTGGTACAAAACTCGAAAAGATGTCACCAACTGGCAACAGATGGAGAACGACTTCCACAAAACATTTTACAGGAGCAGGACGAGGAAACGAGTACCACAGAATGCAGAGTGGAGAGCAGGCAAGAGAATGCAAGGACGAAAACCCATCCACAGGCAAGCAGACGGTATAGCACCACCAAGACCGAAAGGAAAAAACACAACTTCAACTCAGACTATGATGTCTATGGACAAAAAACAAACGCCAAACACTACTATGAACTATGAAGGAATTGACTATCCTACATTACTGGACTCGGGAGCCACGGTCTAACTTAGTAGCGAAGATATAATTAGACTAGAAAACATCTACCTATTATTGGACTTTCAAGTAGAAGGACTAGGGGGAGTAAAACAGTCACCAATAGGAATTACAAATTTGACTTTAAATAAAAATGGTGACACTATTGAAGTCGAGTCATTGGTGTTAGCAAATGTTCAACCACCTTTAATTTTGGGCTTTAATTTCTTGAAAAAATATGATGTACTTATAGACACAGCAAAGCAGAGATGTATCCCAGGAAAATTTGACATCAAGCCATTTGACTTTACAGTTAAAGGATCCCGAAACGCAAAATATACGGTACCCAAACATAAAAAAAACAGCAAGGCAAAAATTTAAGAAACGGTATACTTACTTCCACGTTCGGCGACAATAATGAAAGTCAACTATAACCATCAGTACCAGGCAGAGATACTTCTGGAACCAAATCAAAATGTTTACATCGAGCAGAGGCTATTCATAACAAGAGGACCTATCAAGAGAGAAAATCCAGAATTTTTAATCTACAATCCATACGAAAAACCGAAGAAAATATTTCAAGGGATGGTGGTAGGCACATACGAAGATGGCTACACTATAATACATGGAAAACAGGCAAATGCAAACCAACGAAAACCAGCGGAGGCAGAAATCTCACCGCCAAAGGATTTCAAGCCCTTGACGGAGAAACAACTGAATAAATTATAATATTAATTTTGACTTGGAGGAGGCTAAAAAACAGGAGGTACGCAATTTATGTCTTGAATTCTTTGATATTTTTGCTTGGTCAATTAAGGAAGTTAAACCAGCCGACTTACCGCCAATGAGGATTATTACAGGAGACCATCAACCGCAAAGCAGCCTACCGTATAGAGGTTCACCACAGGAGATGGAGGAAATCGCGAGACAAGTTGACGAGTTAATCGAAGGAGATATATTAGAGGAGTCACACAGCCCCTGGGCATCACCTGTATTTTTGGTAAAAAAGAAAAGAGGAAGCTTTCGAATGGTAGCAAATTACCAAAAATTGAATGCAGTCACAATAGCAGACACTTGGACTCTACCTAGGATTGACGATATCATACATGCGCTGAGAAATGCTACATACTTCATCCCGGTTGACTTGTACGCGGGGTTCAACCAGAGTTTTATACATCCGAAGGACCGGGACAAAACTACAATTACCACTCCGAACGGGACCTATCAGTATGAACAGAATAGTTTCAATATGAAGAATTGTCCTAAATGGTTCCAATTCTTTATGGACACCGCATTATGTAATTTAAAATAGAAATATGTCTTGGTATTTATTGATGATATTATGGTGCACGCGCCAACCTTCAAGGAACTATAACAGAGGCTCAGATGGCTATTCAACAGGCTCAGACGGTTTAGACTTGCGTGAAAACCAGAGAAGTCGCATTTTGCATTTAAGAGGATCAGTTGTCTAGGATTTATAGTGGACGGCACAGGCATCCACCCCGATGAGGAAAAAATCAAAGCAGTGCGAGACTTCCCTTGACCACAGAACGTTCACGAAACAAGAATACTGGTTGGACTGACTTCATACTACTACAAATTTATACCTAATTACGCAAAGATAGCAAAGCCGTTAACTGAATTATGGAAGAAGGATGCAAAATACGAATGGACTCGAGAAATGGAGGAGGCTTATCAGACCCTCAAGACAGCTTTAATAACAGCACCTGTACTTCCTCATTTTCGAGAGGACCTACCATGTATCGTGTCTACAGACGCCTCATATTAAGGATTAGGAGCCATACTGAGTCAGGAAATCGGTGGACAAGAAGTACCTATTATGTACGCAAGCAGTTCGCTGACATAGGCCGAAGCAAACTACCCGGCATTACATCTGGAATTATTGTGAGCAGTCTTTGCATGCAGAAATTACAGGGAGTACTTATATAGTAGAAAATTCACTATAATTACTGATCATTCAGCATTACAATATTTACAGCCCAAAAAGCATGACTAGACGTGTAGGTTGACTAAGTTTCTCATAAAATTAGGAGATTATGAATATGACATCAAATATAAGCCAGGGAAAAAGCATACAAATGTAGATGCATTAAGTAGACATCCAGCTACAGAAGCTACACTGGAGGACGAGAAAAAGGATGATTATGTAGATGCATATTAAGGGAACGCAATTTTTGAGGTAAATATTGCTAAGATAACAATGAAAGAGGAGGACTAGGAAACACACCAACAATACACCGGCAGGGCTAGAGTTAGTAAAGAGGCAAGCAGAGGACGAGAAACTACAGAATTTCATAGCAAAAAGGAAAGGGAGCTGTGAGAGAAATTCATACGGAGCATGGGTATATCATTCAGTACATACTTAGTGGCCGAGAATTTAAATTCCCAAGGGATTAAGAGTGTACATCCTAATAGCATATCACATAGACAATCTAGCTGCACACCAAGGAGTATTAAGGACAGAAATGCATATTACTTTAAAATACTATTGGCCGCATATGCAACAGGATATAAAATGGTTTGTATCTACATGTGACCACTGTCAAGCTAGGAAGCATTCTACGCAGAGGAAAATTGGATTTTTGGTCCCTATAGTACCTAAGTATATGTTTTATACAATTGGGTTAGATTTACTAAAACCATTTCCCAAATCTTTGAAAGGAAACTAATATGTCATAGTCTGCACAGAATATTTTATTTGGTATGCAACTACGGAGGCAATTTCTACTAGAAAGGCAGAGAATATTGCTAGGTTTTTAGTCGAGGAAATAATATGTAAATATGGAGCATTTAAAAAACTAATACCTGACAACGCAGCAGAGTTAAAAGGAGGAGTAATACAGGAGATTATTATGCAGCTAAATGCTAGGCATAGACCTACTGCAGCTACATACCATGAAGAGAATGCATTTACGGAAAGGACAAATCAAACATTGACCACTATGATAGGCATGTATGTCAACAAAACACAAACAGACTGGGATAAGATACTTCCATACATTACATTTGTATTTAACACAGCGGTGAACAGTAGCACGGGATATACGCCATATGAGTTACTATACGCAAAGGAACCTATTCTGCCTTAGACACATTCTTTAGCTTGCAGAAATATTCTAAGAACCCAAAAATAAACGAATTACTCAAGAATAGAGAGAATGCGGCAAAAGAATTAGCCAACGCACATGAGAAAGCCAAAGCCATATACGATAGGAAACGTAGGGATAAAGTGTTTAAAGTAAATGACACAGTCAGAGTTGGCATTGAAGTCAGAATAGTAGGCATGGCAAAAACGTTAATAATACAATATTTCGGTCCATGCATTGTCACTTAGGATCAAGATAGGTATGGTAATGTCGAAATTAGGCCATTACATCCTGACTATCAAGGCGTAAAAATACCCAGGTTTTTAAATTGTTCACAATTAAAGAGAGTTGTAATTAGAGATGTAGAGGAATGGAGAACTCATGAACTTCCATTTGACTTTAAAAAGTTCCATCCAATACCACAGCTACCAGAAAGGAAGGGACTGACCAGGAGAGGAAATAGAAACAAAAATACAAAATCAAAAGAAGATCATAAACAAAAATCCAAAAAGGAAAGAAAGCGGAAACTCATTAAAAAAAATGCAGTGACACCGAAGGCAGCCGAAGTAAATGCTGAAACAGCGCAAAGAGAACGGAGAAATATACAAAAACCTATGAAATATATGAGAGTGGAAATTATTGCTCTACTGTACACTCCATTCAAAGGAACGTTGAGAATCGCTGGCGATAGCCCTCAGAAACTTAGTGAACTTTTTTACTAAAAAATATAATTCAAAAAGTAATTAATTTGTCGTACATTCTAATTATTACAACATAAACGCAACCAACAATTACCCGGAAAGCTCAAGCGACTACGAAAATCGAGTTTCAAGCATTAATGGCACTCAACAACATATGAAAAGGAGACTAGAGGCATTTCGATGGCAACAAAAGGTTCCAAGAAAAAAGGAAAGAAGCATACAACGATCACTGGAGGAATTTTCAATTCCGAGATGGACAAGAGAGTGGAAACGAGTAACGGGCAGGGCTCTCCACCATCAGTGTAAAAGAAGGAAGAACGGTGAATAGTGTCGTGGTCTCAATGGGGCACCTGGAGATTTTAAGAACTGCGACTCCCCAAGACAAGACCGAATCTATTCCATGGGAGGATGAAAAAGACTTGGAACGTTCATTAAAACTGATGGTGAAACCTACGGATTCGATTCTGAAGTAGCATTTGAATATAAATACTGCTACAATACTAGATCCAGAATTCATGTAGCTTGGAGAGAAGGAGAGTTGGCCAGTATGGAGGAGGAAGCTCATGGTATAGTCAAATTTTGGAAAAATAATCGATGTCTAACTAATAAAATGTCTTATTTAATTGAGCATGCTCACCTATCTAGACTTTCCTGCGCGTTTTGCCCGGACTCAATCCGCCAATATTCAACAAGGAAGGATTTTGCTTGGAAACATTTAAAAGACGACTACCGGTGCGTAGAGGATTGGGATGCCGAAAAACTCTCGGAGGTGGCACAATTCAGAAGGGCGATAGAATGGACAGCTGGTCTACTTCCAGCAGTGTTGCGAGTACAGTTAGAAAAGGTTTTGACCGAAAAAGAGAAGGAGGCCGAGAATCAGCGTGTCATCGAAATAGAGTTAGTCTAGACATATTGTAAAATTGCATTGAAAAATTATTTTTTGTATGTAATTTAATTATTTAATTATAATTCAAATTGTTAAGCTCTATTTAATTTAAGATGATTATTTTATTAAGGGAATTATTAGGTAATTAATCATTAAAATTATTGATACATATACTATAATATCATTATTTTATTTTTATTTTATGATTTGAATATTTAGTAAAATTTTCAATCGTTGGGAAATTAGAGTGATATGCGAGGGCGCAGATCTAAAAATAATGAATGTAGTATTAGGTATAGCAATGTAGGCATCGCTTATAATGTAGTAGGTATAAAATATAATTTAATCATAAATGTATAAAGATGTAACATTCATTTAAGCGAATTAATAATGTAGGCCAGAGGAAGTGGCGAAGGACGATTTCAATAAAGCAAATTAGTTAAGATGAGATTATGCGATATTAATTCATTATTGTGTAACACTTACTGTGTGAAGATGAATCATGAATGATGAAATGTAGCAATAAGATTTAACTATTTTGTGAGCTTGCTTCAGAGATTGTAATGAAGGGAGCAGCCACTCCTTTGCCAGCAGCTAAACCATTAACACATTACCGTTGTTACTCTGTATAGTTAGCCTCTTACAAATATATTGTTAACAAACTGTTCATTAAAACTTAACGGTGATTTTATTGTTAAACACAACTTAACCCTTTCGGTTTTACTTGACTCCAGTTTATTTTACTCAGCATCTTTACCATCAAATCCACACATTTAACAATATTAAATGACAATTTAAATTATAGAGAAAGTGACAAACAGGTTTAAGAACAGCTGTGCTGTAAACTGCCGTAGCCTTTAAACAGGCAGTGTGGTGAATGGTTGAGCGTAAGCATAAAATAAAGAGGCAGCCTCTTCTGATTCGTTTCGACCGGAACTTGAAATCATGATATAAAACGAAAATTTAAATGCTAGAAAAAGTGACAAATAAATAAAGAACAGCTGTAGTTGAAAATGCCGTATTCTTAGTACATGCCGGTTAACTAAAAGTGATGCGTACGTTCGCAAAAGAGGAAAATCTTTGATGCTTCCTTTGTTCTCAAAGAAAGCAGTTTAGATTTCAATTTGGATTTTGCCTAAGTAAAATTAGCAAAATAATTTAATAATTTCTATTCAAAAAGTTCTAATATGTACATGTATACAGCTATTTTCTTTACGCTGAAAAACTGCAAACAGTTAACTTTGTGTGACACGTAACACGTGTTACTAGTAATACAACTGTTTATTTACAACAATTTATCTCATGAATCACAAGTTTAAGCTAAATAAATAAATATATATATATATAGTTTTGTACAACCTCAGCGAATACATTTTTATTTAATTTTAAATGACAAATATTCGCCTTCAACTTATTTGAGCATAAGCAAGTGATATAACTATATTTTTGGCATTTTTTAATTTGACGGGTAATTTTCTTAATCAAATTTAATCTGTAACTAACAAAATTACCAATTTAAAAAAAACTTGTTATTTTTATATTTTATACTCACTGCAACAAAACGTTTTTACATATTACATTTTTTGTATTCCGAATCTTAATTAAACAAGAATGGCAACGTATTGTTTTATATATGTGTTAATATGTATAATTGGTTGTCCATAAATGCTAACACTTTTAGCGTGTGTGGGCCCTGTCCGGTATTTATGACATGCCTTCGAATAGCAAAGCATTAATAAACATGCCTATTCATTGATAGAAAGCCACTTGAAAACTGCACGTAAGGCGCGGTTAGCCGTGGATATTTAGAGTAGCCGAATTACCACGGTAGGCATCGTCTTGTTTTTTCAAACCAGTGAAATATTTTGACTTACTTGGTTTTACCTTTGCAGTTATTGTAGTGCTAAATAACTGTAAAAATAAATATCGTCGGCCAAGAATTAAATATGACTATCTGTTTTTTCGATTATACGCAAAAATGGCCATCTTCATTCAGTATTTTAAGAAACTCTGACTATCTCTATTTTTCATGAAAATCTGCTTCTCTAAATCAAAAATATGTTATTTCACTATCTAACGTCATTTCTGTGCAACCTGACCTGTGACGTTATTTATGGACATTAATTCGTACATAAATAACGTTAAGGATCTGTAAAAAAGGTAAAGGGGTTGTCTGTAAATGACGATAACAGTGGTTGCAATTGTTTAAAGGGTTGTCTATAAAATACGTCGAGAATTGTAATACATATATTATACCAATAATGTATTACTTTGAACATGTTTAAATTAAAGAACAAATATTATTTGAAATACGATGGTCAAACAATAAATTTTCTTAAACAAAAATAATGTAACCAAGATATTTAACAGATTTGTGTGTGAGCTGAGGCCCGTATATGCAATAAATCAATGCATACATACATACATTCATACATACATACATACATACATACATACATACATACATACATACATACATGCATACATACATACATACATACATACAAAAGATGGAATGTCTAAACATAAATGTGTCTGACTATGTACCTATAGCTGTAAGTTTAAACACCAGTAAGCAAAAGTATACACCACAAATAACCAATAACACTGAACAAAAACTAATATTAATTAATAATAGACCTTCGAAGTTTACGCTAGCTATAAAGGCTCAGCTACCTAATATTAATGACAAACACGATGTAAACAAAACAAATAATAATATTGCGAATGAAATGTTTAAAGTAGCAACAGAATTAAAATATGTGTCCCCTAGAATACCTATGTTTAATGTTAAAAACAAGCCTTGGTTTAATAAAATTTGTAAAGAAGCAAAATCTAATATGCAGAATTAGAGGATTAAATGTAAAAAATTAAATTTTAGGTTTGAAACTTATGAAAAGTTTGAAGACGCAAAGAGAAAATTTAAACTAGTTTGCAAGCAAGCTAAAAAAAATATTATTACGTACTAAGAGAAAAATTAGCTGATATTAAAAATAGTAGTCAGTTTTTGGACACAGTCAAACTTTTTAAGAATAGAAGCGGTAAAAATGGTATCAATATAAATGTAAAACAGTAGAAAAGTTTCTATTATAACGTTTTGCTTCAAAAAACAAATTTTGTGCATACAGAGTTTTATGTGATACGCGACGAAATTACAGATGATGAAATTCAATATTGTGAGCTAGCTCAAGCTATTAAAAAATGCAAACTCAATAAATCGCCTAGATTGGACGATATTGCCAATGAATCTCTCAAAGCACTCCAACCCTCCCGGAAGTAAGATCTACTAATTTTTTTTAACAAACTCATGAGTACAGATCAATGCCCCAATAGTTAGGCAAGAGTCAAAGTTGTAACTCTATTGAAAAAAAAAGACCGTTCAAATCCTGAAAACTACAAAGGAATTGCATTGCTAAGCTGCGTTCCTAAACTTTTTACCCAAATTCGACTTACAAAACTGACAAAATGGACTAGCGCAAGTGTCCGACCACGCTTGTGCAAAGCACAAGCGTGGTTCAGAAAAAAACCAATGATGTATGGGCCAAAGTTTTTCACTTGCGAGCATTGTGCACAACCATGTACGTCTACCAGGTAGGAAAGTATTCGCTTTGTTTGTGGACTACAAACGAGCATTCGGCTGTCAGTCACAACATTTTATGTGCTAAACTATTAAACCTAGGTTTAGGCGCCAAAATAGTAAGGATTTTGAGGGGTCTGTATAACAAAGCAGTAATAAAAGTCAGAACTAACTAAGACCATACAGGTGAATACCAATCACTGAAGGTGTACTACAGGGAGAATTATTATCGCTTTTTCTATTCTCACTATTTTTCTCTCACATTAATGAGTATTTTGCAGCGAATAACCTACATGATCTTAGCATAAATCACAAAGAAGCTATCTTTATAATAATGTACGCGGATGACAGTTATATTAGCATACTAAGAAAAGGATCTAACCAAAACATTTAAACGCTCAAATCGTACTGTAAAAAGAACCAGCTAGCTGTTAACGTGGACAAGACAAAAGTATTGATATTTTCTAAAGGCACAAACACTAATTCGAACTAGAACTTTAAACATGAGAGGACAAAATTGATATAGTAAAAGAATAAACATAGTTGGGGGTGAAATTTAATTCATCAGGTGTCTTTAGCAAAGCTGCAAAGATTTTCACAAGTATAGTCCTAAGTCCGAACGGCTGCCTACAGGATATACTTAACAGAAGCAGACAAGACTCATGGTGCTCTAAAATAAGATTATTTGAGTCGATATCAATGTCTAGATATTTGTGGTTTTTCGGGTCTAAGATATAGTAAAGTTATTGAACCGGTACAAACACGTTTTATTAGGTTACTTCTGGCGATTTTAAAAAATATCCCTAATTACCTAGTAAGATAAGAAGCTGGAAGATGCAAATTGGAGGTTTTGGTCTTCAGACAAGCGCTAATGTACCTAACCAAAATACTTAAGATGGAAGAAACTAGAATCCCACGTACGGTGTATGAAAGACTTGGATATCTGGATATAAACAACATACAAAACGACGCAAAACATATTTTTGGGTGACCCAAATCAAAAATAAATTAGCTCTTATTAAATCTGAGAATTGGTGGCAAAATATAACTGCTGAAAAACTGGACTTAGAAATACATAATATCATAAAAAAATTGCAGGGATTTTGTATGAACAAGACGACGAAAGAGCACTTTTGTGTAGCTATAACCCAGATAACGTTTTTTATGCAGGAGCTTATTTAATAGCTAGCTATTTAAATAATTGATTCATTAGGTAGCGATTAGTAAAACAAGAATAATGGCTCAACTGAGATCAGCTGAAACTAATAACGTAATTTTAAGGATTAAAAAAAAATAGTACTAAGTACGACAAATGAATGTTATGCTTGCCAATATGGTGTACCAAACTCCGTTGCGTGCACAACTTTCAAGGAAGATAGAATTAAGTAACCTAAAAAATATATGCTAGGACGAAGAAATGTAGACATAAAACTAGTTCACTTACTTTCACGACAACATAAACAACTGTTACATAATATTTTCTTTTATATTAGTGCTACTCTTATTAAGAAAAAACAAACCTTAGGTTAAGATGGTCAAAATTTTAATTGTAAAATAATGCATTTTTGTAAACAAGAAAATTAATTGATTTGTGTGTGGGCTAAGACCCGTTTATGCAATAAATCTATACACACATACAAACGTACATATATACATACATTCATACATACATACATATATACATACATACATACATACATACAAACTTACATGCATACAAACTTACATCCATACCTGTGTACATAAACAAATACATGCATCCAAACATGCATACATTGTTGTTGTTAAGGAATTCGTACGAGCACAAATATTTTCTATCCCACGGGCTTGAAGCCTAATCTTACCATCGCTACTCATGTGGAGACCGCAGTAGGAGCAACATTTCTAGTCTTTGGTCCGTCCCGCTAAGATATAAAATTGTGTGTGCGACCATTGTTTAAAATAAAATCAGAAAGTTGAGAGCTAGAAGTTAAAAGAGTGTTAGGGCGCTGTCGTATTTTGATTGTTGATACAATAGGGTTCTTATTTATTAAAGCCAATATTCACTGTAAGCTCAACATCTACTTTGGGCCCCCGTCACGCGAATTCAGCGCGACCCGCTTGATTTTTTTAACTACATGCCACATTATTACATATATGGCCTAATAATGATAGCAGAGGTTTCATAGTTGACGTCATTTGTGAATTGTGCAATTCACAAACAATGTTTAGCTATATTCAACTACATGCTACGCACATGGGTTGATGTCTTATTGATTGTAATGGGGCTTCCATAATTCGTATATCATCCTTTAGCGTAATACAAATTTCCGTGCGCCTTTGTCAATTTTTAAGTAATTTTTAAGCTTCTGCAGTACTTGCTTGAACGAGTGTTGTCAAATTTAAGTAATTACGATATCGTTGTGCCATACAGAAAAAATTTTTTAATATAGTTCTAGGTTTTTTTTTGAATAAACATCAACGTAAGGTTTTAAATAACTTTGTTGCCTTAACCGCATCTCAAAATAAATTTCCGCAAGGCCTTAACCTTTTAACAAATAATATCTCTAAGCTATTGATTAGACTAGTAATTTCTAATGTGCAGTGTAAGCATGAGTCGATGGCTAGATACATAGTACTGAATTAAATTTATCACAGATTTATGTAAATTGTACTGTGCTGATTTATCTTGCATATTAGATACACGTTATGTCATAGCTAGTGGCAATTCTTAGACTTTGGCCTCTTGCACAGGCAAGAAAAAAGGAGCTAGGTATATTCCTAAGCACTCAGTTAATTCTAAAGTGAATAAAATGTCTTTATCGTGTCTTACATTAGGAATTGATTTACGTATTGATTTTGTTATCGATTATATTATTTCTGATTTTAACAATTTTCAGGCGCAGAGTTGTTTTCCATGATGATCTAGGACTGCAAACTATAGCTACAAAAGGTGAAATTATTTAACATTAGTAGTCAGGAAATGGCGGTTCTAGGGCCCCTTACGACTACGAATTCATTTTTTTAAACAGTATAAAAGTGTAAAAACATCAATGATTTTAGGCTTTTTAATTGAAAAATCAGTAGTTTTAACACTTTTTGCTGTATCTGGTAAATTTTTGGGTTAGGCATAGGCGATTTTAAGGACACAACTAAGACTACGACACTGTGACTCTTTCCTAAAACAGTGTAAAACCTAAAAAATCAATAGTATTTAAATTTTTTAAAACAACTTTGAGGATTATCAAATTTTTAGGTTCGACATGGACAAAACTACGACTACGACTTAAATGTTTTAGAATGTGATGTATTTTAATGATTTAAATCTATTGAATTCTATAATTCTTATGTCCTTACGTAGTTTTCCATCATCTTAAATATAAATTTTATCATCAAATACGCTAATTTACCTTTTAATTGATTTGAAGTATACATATCTTATTTATCAGATCTTATTCGAATAAAATTTACTTCACCGTTTATTTTACAATTTAAAATCTTTCTATGAGTTTTAATCTCATATGTATTAGGAATATGTTTAGGTTCACCTTTACTCCTTGTCTTAGTAATTAATTTATCATTACATTCAATCAAATATAAAAACATCTCAGATCTCAATTCTACAAACTCTTCAATAATATTTTCATTATTTTTTATTTTAAAACAACCTAATTTTTCTTAATAAATTATGGGAATTTAAAATATATTAATTATTTTCAAATCAATAATTTCTAATAATCATCCATTACTCATTATTATTCTTTAAATCTATATAAAAATCATTAGTTTTAATTTAAGGCTTACGTCTATCAGTATTAGTTTGAATTATTTTTACAGGTTAGTTTAGGTGTAAAATATTTATTTACATATGTATACATCCTATATTTTAACATTTATAAAATGGAATGATCCAAATATGAGTTTATTGAATAAAATACTCATTTTATTTAAATGTATGACTTAGTCTTAAGGTTATATTTTTTTACGATTAAAAGTAATTTTACTAACATATTTTAAAGCTTTTTTCTCAATAGTACAAAATTTTTTATCATGTTTTTTAAGAATATTTTCTATTGTTTTACGAAATACAGAATAATTTTTGAGTTTAAAGAAATTAGTTTTTGAATTAGATGTCGCTTTTGGCCTTTATTTTGTATTAACATTAATAAATGGCTTTAACCAAGCAGTTTGATTATATTTTATTACACAATAAATTTTTTAAATTACTAATTTATGTTTTTTAGCCTGTTGTGAGTTTTTGAAATCACATAATTACTCTTGTTAATTCTCTGAACTAGCTATTTATTTTGTTAATCTTCTATACACCAATCCTGATAATCAGATAATTTACAATCATCTACTGTTTTAGGCATAGATAAAATTGAATATTCAATATGTAAATTATGTAATATTAAACCTATATTTATATTATAATCAATAATTTTATATTCTGTAGACCATTCAAACCCATTTCAAGGTAATGTTAATGACATAGTATTATCATATGAGTTATTGGCATCAAAAAGGACTAAATATGATGGTTTTTTAGTGAAACTATATTTACTTATATATTTATTATAAACATTTACATCTTTATTTATTATTTTAAATAAACCACATTCTATTTTTTTTAAACATTAAAAGCATATCCTAGACTGTTAAAACTTCTATCTGAACACCAAACATTTTCAACATAGCACTTCAAAAAACTTGTAATTTAATGTGCGGTATCAAATTCATTGTGATGTAAAAATAAATCTCTAAATTATTTAAAGCAATTAGCTAATTTTAAAATGTCACATGTTAAATACATTTTTATATAATCTTAAAAAATATATTTATTATAATCTTTATTGTTTAAATGATTTTATAGCTTTTTCGGTTTTTTATAATCCTCTTCTAAAACGTTTTTATCTTTTTCGTTATTATAGAATTGTTTATAACAAAGATATAAATTATATTAAAGTTTACTCACAGTCCGAAAATGAATAAAAAAACACTTTTTTGGTAAAAATAATTTTTAAATTTCATCTGTTATTTTTTAAAATATTGCAGTGAATTTTTTTAATATTTCCTTTTTCTAATTAGATGCATTCAATGATATATTCATTGTATCTTTAAATGTAAATGTATTTATTTTGTATACAAACAGTTATAGAATAATACTTTTTTCTATGTTCGAGGTACACTTTCTAATTCACGACGTACGATATAATTTTCATTTGTCATGATATTATTTTGTCTTTAAAAAAATTTAAAATCATAATTTGCCTAACTTTAAAGGAAAACTTGTATAATTACCGCGGTTTTAAAATTTAAATTACAAGAATCATTTTCTGCACCTTAAAATTTGTCAGTTCTATAACATTAATCTTTTAGTTTAAAATTTAATTCATCATTTGTTATAACGTTTTTACAAAAAAGACACATTGCACTATTACAAATTTGTTTTTCATCATAGGACATGGAGTATTTAAATTATTCTAAAATATTTTATTAAATTTATAACCTTTATTACAAAAAGCTTTTATAAATGTATTAACTGTATCCTTCCCACTACACTGTGTTTACCTTTTAAATGTATCATAAATATTATTTGGCTAACAGTCGTAAAAGTATAAGCACATGTTTCGTGTTTGAAGTTTTTTAACATTTATTGCTGCTTTTCTTAATAAAATGTAATTTTTTCAATACAGATTCCAGATCAGTACAATACTGTTGTACTGTTATTGACCTAATTATTATTTCATTATTCGTGAATTTTAAAATATTAGCTTCACCATCGTTTTTAGATATGTTTTGCTATGCTATGTGTATGTATATAAATGATTGCTCCGCAATTTTAAAAATAATTATCACATGCTAAATAATTCAGTTTTATGCTTTGTTGATATGAAAATAGTAAACAAACAAAAATGAATATTTTTTCTTTATGTTTTGTTAGTTTGTATCTTACCTTTTTTAATATAAACAATATATATATAATAAATATTTAAAATAAACATAAAAACTGTGAGTTTTGTGAACATTTTTATTGGTTAATGAAAACAAATAACGTAGTTTTTTATTTTTTTTCTAACGACAGGTATTATAAATAATAACTTGATCACCATGTTAAATATAAAGAATAAGTGATACATCACTTTGTAACCTAAATCTTTTTCATTATCTAAACTCACAAAAAATTCTTTTCAAGTAAAGTGAATATTATTATTTTAATTAGAATTATTATATGTGAAAACTCTTTCTCAATTAATTTTTATTACATTTCGATGTTTATGATATACTACAATATTAAAAGCATTTTTAATATTTGTTTTTGATATTCAAACATGCGTTTTTCTTAGGTATTTATTTCAGTGTGTTAAGTGTTTCATATATAGGATGATCTACTGAAGGTTAACTCCAGTTAACTTCCTGTTAGCAGTTGCCCAGCATTCCACCTGCTCAGCTGCTTCAGTGAGTGATTGAATCAGGACTTTAGGACTACTTTTAACACATATTGTAGGTCATCTGCATTTAGGCATTTTAGTGAGGTTGATGTATCCCCTAGGTCATTGATAAATAAAACAAAAAGTAAAAGCCCCAGTACAGTGCCTTGTGTTACACTTCCTTTTATGGTATAGCGGTCAAAGATGTTTTTACCAATCCTAATTTTATAGCAACGATCAATAAGATAATGAGAAATTATACGTATTAGGTTAGTAGGTAAATTTAAATTTGTTTTTAGTTTTTCTATAAGAAAGCAAAACGACAAGCTGTCAAATGCTTTCCTAAAGTCAAAAAATTAAGCAACGGCATACTTACCACTGTCAACTGCACGATAGAGCACATTTTTAAATGCAATGACAGCATCAGCAGTTGAGCAAAACTTTCAAAAACCATACTGACTTGCATTAAGTACGTTATTTATAATTACATGCTTTAAAATTAAATCAGCCATTAAAGCTTCAGAGACCTAAGCAAGGAAAGGAAGGACGGATATTAGACGATAAGAGCATGGGTTTAGTGGATTAGAATTTGGTTGAGGTTACAGTTGGTTGTTTTCATGCAGTAGGAAAGTAGCCTATACGAAAACATGCATTTAATATAGCAGCTATAGCTAAAGCCAAAAAGCTGATACATAGTTTGAGTATTCTGGACAAAATACATGATTTATTTGAGCCGCCATTTCCCTTTGCTCTCAAAATGTAGCTTTGAACTTCGTTTGCTGAGATAAAAGGCACTTTATTATGCACGTCATTACTGATTTGAAAGTTGCATTTAATTATTCTACTTTAAAAATAATCATTATCATTTTTATGCTGGAAGGCGATAGCATTATTCAGAGATCTGATTATTTTATTGATATTATTAACAGTTTCACCATTTGCATGCAGTTTTAATTAGTGTACTTTAAGTAAATGTTTCAGTTAAGGATTTGAAAGTTTTCAACGCATGAGCCGAGTCGTTGCTCTCAAAAAATTCAGAATTATATTAATGCTTTTGAACTTACGTGTCTTTATGTTAACAGCATTTCTAACAACTCTATAGTTACATAAACCTTTAAAAGCATTGATGACTAATGACGCTCGAACATTTCAGTAGTGCTCGACGGGACCCCAAGTAGTTCTTTATTTAACTCCTTAAAGTCTACGTTCTTGTAGTTTCTAAACGTCACATGCTTAGGGTCCAGGCGTGAGAGTTTAATTTTTTGCGTACTATATAAACAATATAGTGGTCCGAAATATCTGTTTCAATCACTTCTGCTTTCTTGCAGTAATTTGCATTGTTTAAGTTAACATGCTCCAATGCTAAGAGACAACTTCCTCTTTTAAATGTGGGGACAGCAATGTATTGGGCTAGCCCAAATTACTCTGATAGTGATAATATGTTTTCAGTACTGATTGAGTCTTTTTTTAATGTATCAATGTTGAAATCGACTAATATTATCATTTCACACGAGGATGTTTGCAATGCCATTATATATGCAGTATACTCCTCCAAAAAATAGGCTTGATTAGCGTAAGGTCTTTAAACTACAACTACGGAGAATGGCTTAGCATTCTGCCTTTGTATGGAAAGGAAAAATGTTTTAACTTCATTTAAAAGTAATGGTGAATTTTGAATTATAGAACAATCGACATTTTTCTTAACAGATATTACAAGACCTCCCCAATTGCGAACTCTGTTCTTTCTTTAAACCTTGTAATTATTTAAATTAAGATTATATGCATTGTCGTAGCAACATTTTGACTCCGAGAAAAATAAAATGTCAAACTTATATGTACTTATATAACAATGCAGCTGGTTTAGCTTATTTCCTATACCATTAATATTTAAAAGGGCAACTAAGAACCTATTTGGAATTTGAATGACAGGCGTAAGTACCTGTGTGGTAGAAAGCATACTTGGAGAAATAAACGAAGGGCAGAAGACATCGTCTACATTCTCACAATCTGCATATGAAAATAGACAGGAGTTACATGTCCATTTCCTATTATGCACTTAAGATCTTGATGTACTATTATTAATACATGCACGATAAAAGGGCTCACCACAGGTCTTACAGTAAGTAAGTATCTAAGTGCGGTGTACTTTTAGACATGCACAGCATTTTGTGATGCTGTGTAAGGATGTCACTGCGCATAGTGCATTGTGATGCTTACATGCCGCGCAAGTCCAGTCTCCTGCTCTACAATATTATTTAAATAATTGGTCAGTGATTGACAAGCGAGGTTTGTGGCAGGCAAGTCCACATTTGGTGCAGGATATACCAGATTTTGCGGCACTAATTTTACAGCACACAATGCATGTTAAATTTGAATCAAAAGAATTTTGCACTGTTTAGTGCTTTGCAGTTACAATTTACTTTAAAAATTAGAGTAAGAGGTAAGAATAGGAAAAAAATATGATGTATAAGAATATATAATATATAATATATATAATATAATAATAAAATTCAAATAACGTCCATTTCTGTCCGCCCTTTCTGTCCACCCTGTCGGTCCACCCTGTCAGTCCACCCTGTCGGCTGTCGGTCTCTTTTACTTTAAATGCATTGTTAAATGAGTTATATTATTATTATTTTAACTAATACTAAAATTAGCTCAAATAATAATCGCAATAATACAATTTGAGCTAATACTAAAAAATTATTGCGATTATTATTTCAGCTGAAATTAAAACAGTTACTGCGATTATTATGTTAGCTAAGTAACTAAAATAAGCATCAAAATTCAAATAGTTGTACTAAAAAAATTTACTAATTCAATCAACCAAGTACCACTACCAAAAACGTTTTACCTACTCTGCCCTTACAAAATTCTTTTTTTTCGAAACTAATTGCTTCTCAAAAACAAGTAAATAAAACATTTTACAGTTTTCAAAAACATGTAAAAATGAGTTTGCTGACTTCTTTTAACACGATAACTGCATTCTATTTTCTATCATTAAATTAATGCGTACTGTATAATATACCGCCAAGATACAGTGAAAGAGATAATTTGCCCAGTTTAGGTGGGTAGCTTGCAAACTTTCTGCAAAACAGAAGCTTATTACATAATATCGTCCTTGAAGAATTAAATCCATTTCCTTTCAATTTTCGCTGAAAGCAAACCCGCTTTTATCTTTTTTGTCCTAAAAGCAAATCCGTGCAATTTATTTTAAATTTAAACATGCGTTTTAGCTTGCCAATTCATAATAAAATGGTTATGAAAAGTGCAGATTCCTGTGCTTGCATATTTTAAAACCCAAAAGGTTATAACTGCATGGCTTTATAAACTGCTAATGGTTCTAACTACATAATTTTAAAATGCAAATTGCTTTAACTTCTTAATTTAAAAAAAAATGCAAAAAAATGTACTAAATAAATGATAACGGTCGCGAATTCCTCTAACAGCATGGTTTTAGGTTGCAAAAGAATCGAACTACATGATTTTATAAAGTACAAAATGTTTTTATTACATTTTTTTTTAAATTACAAAATTTTAAAATGTTCTAATTGCAAAATATTACAAAGCGTAAAATACTCTAAATACAACATTTTAGAAGTTCAAAAAGTCCAAACTACCTATAATATTTATAAGTATGTATGTAAGTAGATCATTTAGTACTTTTTAAAATCATGCAGTTAGATTAGTTTGCAACTTAAAATCATGTAGTTAGAACATTTTGAGCTTTTTAAAACCATATAGTTAGATTGGTTTGCAAATTAAATCCACGCAGTTAGAACATTTTAAAAATTTTAGAAAAATGAAGTTACAGCAATTTGCGTTTTAAAATAATGTATTTAGAGCTAATTTTAGTATTAGTTGAAATAATAATAATATTACTCATTTAACAATGCATTTAAAGTAAAAGAGACCGACAACCGACAGGGTGGACTGACAGGGTGGACCGACAGGACGGACAGAAAGGGCAGACAGAAAGGGCGGACAGAAATGGACGTTATTTGAATTTTATTATTATGTAGAATTATGTAGATATAAATGTAAACTTAACTGGTTGTTAATCCTGACGTAATTAGAGTAGTTGCTGGATACTTGATATAGTTTATAATTACAAATACATACATACTAGCATGTCCCATTGCTAAGTATCATGTAAGCACAACAAGCAGAGAGGCTGGAAAGTGGGTGCTTTTTTATTACACTACACCTAATTAATAAATTAAATTAAATTAAATCAAGCGTGTAATAAAATTGGGTTTGAATTGGAATTGAAAGCGTAGTTTAGGTACAGGTTTATTCTTTTGAGTTCCAACAGTGATTACAGGTGTGAGAATGTATTTAACGCTGATTACAGGTGAAGGTGTAGATAAAATATTCAACGCTGATTAGAGGTGCAGGTGTCAATAATATATCTAACGCTAATTACAGGTGCAGGTGTAGATAATATATCGAACGCCGATTACAGGTGCAGGAACTACCCAAGCTCTTCACTAAAACTATTGTACGGGCAACTCGGCTCTTTCCAGCACCGCAGCAAAGTATAATGTTGCAAAACAAAACAAAAACAAAGCTTATTAGGCAAAAAGACAAAATCCTTAATTATTAATAAGCACAGCGATTAATAATTCACACAGCACATTAGTAAGGTTTGTACGGTGGACAAGCCCAAGCTAGATCCTTAGTGCTCTGCAGTTAGTAAGCGAGTGAAGTCAGTAAGCGAGTGTTTACAGTATAAACTTTCGTCCACAGTGTATTACTATTTATTTTAATTGTGATTTAATTTACACTTTGACATAAGTGTGTTGTTTATAGTTAAATATTATTATATTGTCTATTTTATTGTGACATATACATAGTAAAGCCATAGTCTGACTTATTAGGTGGCCTTTTCCTTGTGTCAGTGTTATGACGTCATTATTACGTACGTCATAATTGTGAGAGTATAAATGATGATGCATAAGGATGTAAACAGTTTAAACATATAAACATTTAACTATGAACAGAGCTGTGCTTTGTACTGTGTACAAGCACGCTCAACAGTCTAATTCGAGATTCTAGCCATAGAAGTCTAACTTTTAATTACTGTGCCTCTCACTACAAGCAAGTACCAACCAATCTATCTATATAATAAAGTACCATCAAACAACATCACGATTAAAATACTGCACTCCTTTACCATAGACTCATACTCATTACTTATTCACCCTATAAAGCAAACAAGTGCAGCCTTAACATCAGTATTACTATGAAATGAATTAAATACAGTTAAATAAAGTAGGTATTAGGTAATTCACACTGTGGTGTCTGTGATTTGTGTGCAGTGTATTTTATTTGTCATTTGTCATATGAGACACGGATTTTAGTTTTAGTCAACAGCCATATTTGAGCTATCAAAGTGTTGCCGTCGCAACACCTATTTGAAAGCCCTTGAAAAAATAGAGAAAGGATTTTATTCTTCACTTTGCGTGTATCAAAAAAGCTGGGTTTTTACAGAAAATTCTGAAACTGTTAAAATATCTTGCTAAACTTGAATTTTGAATGCCAATATATTTTGCTTATCATTACTGTTCAAATGACGTATTATTTAAGCCCATACCTAGTGAGTGACCGGTCTAAAAACCAAATTTTCGGGTTTAACAAGATTTTCGCGGGAATTTTTAATTCGTTCCTAATACTGTTATCTTATTAGGCCAGACACAAATAACGTCATCTGCGTAGAAGATATTCCTTTTTAAAAATTAATTTTAGGCATAGTAACTAAAGCAATGCTTACAAGGGTGACAAGGTGGGTGGGTCTAAAATGTCATAAATGTGAATCACACCATTTTTTTGCGTCTTAAAATTAGTTTATGATGTAGAGAGCGTTCATTTGAAGCCAAGCTTTACACAATGATTAAAAGAATTTAATTAGGTTAAAGTTCAACGTTCTCATGTTGTATATAGCGTACAACAGTGAGAAAGAAATGCGAATGCAAATAAAATGCCATGTAGTAAAAACTACATAGTCTTCGACCAAGGCTCTAATAAGATAATGATGATCTGTATAGTGTCAAATCTGTTATTTATTTACTTTTTTGTTCTCATAAGTGTAACAGTATACATGTTTTATGTCTGCAGGGAGAGAAAGAGAGAGTGAGAGTAACCTCGTTCTACTCTCACGCTCTGTACAAAACTTGTTACGTAGGCATGGCGCGTGCCTGTGTCACAATTACTAAGTAGTCAAGAATCTTGTGCACAGATCCTTGACTACAACTATACGAAGGCAACATTCTGCGTCTCTTCATGTATACTTTATTATTATTTCATAATTTAACTATATGCTACAATTTACATATGGGATTTTTATTCTATATAAAAAGAATACAATACACCTAACACAAAAACAATAAAGCTGTCCTCAGCTTATATAATATATAGTTATGTGTGTGTACAGGGAATATTTCAAAAAGTAATTTATGCCTGCAGCGCTTTTAAGTTGTCTTGAATCTGTAAGGAAAAAAAACTGCATTCTTGAGTAAATGCATGAGTACATAAGTACATAGAGTTGAATATTGGTAGTTGTCGTTGTTTCTCCCAGCTAGAAGGTAGTCGTTTTCCTATCAATATTTTTATTTTTATAATTCTTTTTTCTTTGTATAATTCGTTTTTCTTTTTATTTTTACATATTATTACATTTTTCTTTGCCTATTACAAAACACGCTACTGTATAACAGCGTCTGTTGTAAACAAGGGGTGATCCTTTAAACCTTATCTATTTATGGATGCGTTCATTTACTGGGCGTTTGTTACAACGATTACCTCCAATAATAGTGTTTACTACGTATTGGCACAGTGTTCTATATAATCTATAGAAAAGAATACAATACACCTAGAAATTATATACAATGAAAACGAGAAAACAACGAAAACGCATCCTAAAAGCTAGAATACGGTAGTTATTTAGCGGAAGAGCGTAAATTAAAACGTGGAGAAGGCAATTTATAAGAAGTAATTAGTAGTTGTAGTAGTGTTGCTATTGGTATATTCTGTGGAGGCCTTCCACGTCGTCTTATTGAAGGTAGCTGAGAAACGTTATGCATTAAAAGTGAATTTTTACGGCAGTAGCGTAGGTAGTAGGAGATAGGACGAAGTCTGTCCACAGGTAGTACTTTTTCAATTTTAAAATGTGTACAATTTCGCGATTCTGTGGATCAAGCGCATGCTGTATTCCGTAATTAACATCGTTGAGCTTACGGATGATAAAAAAAGGTCCAGTCCAATATCAGAAAAGAGAAGGAGCTTGTCCTGGCTCACGGCGGGAATGATAGTATTGAACTTGATTATAGCAAACGTAAACGGTTTGTATGTAGCTCCCACTTTTTTAGCATAGGCATCCTGGGCAGAGTGTAAATTTTGGCGAACCGTCAAATATATAGTTTGGAAGTGAGTTTGGTAATTAAAAATTGTGGTGTCCGGTGTGTGTGGCAAAATAACGTCAGACAGAAGTTTTGATTGTTGTCTAGTCAAAAAATAAAAAGAAGATAAGCCGGAACTGCGGTTTAAACTAGTGTTGAGAGACAATTGGGCAAATAAAAGATAGGTATCTCAAAAATTCTGGTGGTCGTAAACATACATCGATAACGCTGTTTTTAAAGATCCTTGTTGTCGTTCCAAAGAACCTTGGGATTGTGGATGAACAATAGACATTTTATGTGTAGCTTCAATTATTTTAGTAAGGTCTATAAAGATTTCAGAGGTAAAATTGGAACCCCTGTCCGTGTGGATTATTTTAGGGACTGCATGACGGCAAATAATAGATTCTTTGACAAATTTGGCAACCCGTATAGATGTTTTCTTAGAAACAGCTCGTGTCTCTAGCCATTTAGTAGTCTTGGGCAGTTAGTATGTAGTTTTTTCTAGAGAATAAACGCACTAAGGGGCCAACTATATCAATTATCTATCTCTAACGTGGTGAACTTGGAAAAGGGATGTATTGAAAGGAGCCATATGGCTTACGGCTAAGAGGCTTCTTGCCTTGGCATTTATCACAAGATTGTATATACTTGTAAGTATCAGTTTGAAGAGTAGGCTAGTAGTATCTAGATCGAAGCTTCAGGTAGGTACGCGTCATACCAGAATGACCAGACGTCGTCATGAAAAGCTGTAAGTAGGTTGGCAATTTCATTTTTGGGAACACATAGCAGATATTTTTCGCCTTTTCGAGGGTTTATATAGTAAAGGCAATTGTCAATAATCTTCCATTTTTTCCTATCCCTGGGAGTAGTTGTATTATTTGAGAAACGAGTGATGATTTCATGCATCCAGGGAGATTCCTTTTGGGAAGGGATTGATATTGACGAAAGTGAGGACAGTGTGACAACTTGTGTTTCTGGCGTTCAACAAAGACGGTAAAAATAGTCTGGAGTATAAATAATAGATCCCCTTATATGCTGAATTTCAGTAATATTATATTCAGATAACTTAAGGGCAATACGGGTCATCTTAGGAGACATTTCAACCTTGTTACTGCGTAGAATGCTGCATAAAGCACAATGATCTGTGCGTAATATAAAAGGCAAACTAATTAAATACTCTTTGAGCTTGTGAGTAGCCCACGTCATAGCCAGGAATTTTAAGTGTTAGTCCATTTAGATTCCGCATCAGTCAAGGACCGACTGATATAAGCAACAGGGCGTAATTTTTTATTATGTTCTTGTTTTAAAAAAGCTCCCAAGCCAGATTAGGAAGCATCTAATGTAAGGTATGTAGGGAAAGAGGCATCAAAATGTGCGAGGCAAGGGGGATGAGTCAGAGCATTTTTTAAATTTGTATAGGCAGCATCGCAGCTCGATGACCAAACATGTGGTATATCTTTTCTTAATAATAATCGTAATGGCTCTATACGTGCACTAAAATTCTGTATATACTTACAAAAATAACTGAAACTAGCAATCACTGATTGTAGTTCTTTTAACTTCGTGGGGACTGGCAGGTCCAATATTGCTTTTGTATTTTTCTTGTTTATTGTAATTCCTTGTCGTGATACATCGTGACGATATACACATAACTCTTTGTATGCAAATTTGCATTTTGTTGGCTTCAGTTTTATATTCGCATCTTGTATATGTTGGAATATTCGTCGTAAGTGTTGTAAATGACTGTCAAAGGTGGGGGAATGTACAAGTATATCATCGATAAACGCAGAAGCGATATCGTACATATCGGTAGATAACATCACGTCTATAAATTGTTGAAAATATAAAGGTGAATTACGAGCACCCATAGGCATTCGTGGGTATTGAAATAATCCATGTTCACATATAAAAGCCAGTTTTTCTTGGTCTCCTTTCTTAACAGGGATTGCATAAAATCCACTGGCTGCGTTCTAACGTAGAAAAATATGACTTGTTTTTTAATCTTGAGAGGATGGTAATAATTGGCGGTAATGGGTATACGAAAGGTTTTGTCACAGAATTTAGACCCCTAAGGTCTACACATACTCTGTGTTCCTGCTTACCACTTGCATCTATTTTCTTAATGACGATCACAACAGGAGAACTCCAACTTGAGGTGAAAGGGGCAATTACTTCAGCTCTCAACATTTTTGTTATATGTTCTTTGAGGATTCTATTTTGTAATTCACTTGTCTTATAGGAGCGTTGCTTGAATGGGGGACAATCTCTAGTTTCAACTTCAAACTCAATGAGGTCTGTCTTGCCTAGTTCTCCTTTCCATGAAAATATGTCAGAGTATTCTGTAATAGCTTGCATAATCTGCTCACGTTCTTCAGATTTCAATCGAGGGGAAATATCTATGAAGGATGCATTAACTGTTGGTTTTGGTGAGATAGGCAAATTATTCATTAATGTGGAAATAGAACGCGTACCTACGTGTAGAATAGGAATAATATTGCCTAGTCTGCTATTTTTGTAAGCTGTCTAGGAATAAAGAAGGAATTGGTGGCTACTATGTATGTAGAGTTAACTAAAAGAACTATTCGTGGTAACAGGATTTTATTTGTTGTGTAAAGGCGCGTATAAGGGCAAAATAATTAATCGCCTCAATATTTTACATCAGATATAATAGGTAATGTAATTTAGCTACGAGCAGGGATTGTTATATGGGCAGCAAGACGTAGAATATTTTGTATAGTACGTGATTTTTGAGCTGTTAGGATAAATGTGCTGTTTATTTTATTTGCTGCAGATAGTTGTTTTTGCCATGGTTGTCTAATAGTGTTGATAACTCGTCTTGAATTTTGTATGTTATTAGTAGTTGCTTTAGGTCTGAGTCTAATTGTTTTTAAAATGTTAGAAGTAGGGTTTATAAATGGTATGGAACCAAAGTGTAGTGATTGAAGGTGCTGTTCTTGATGATTTTTATTAACTTTAAAATATTCAAGAAAGTCGTTGCCTGTAAGAACTTTTTTATTATGCGTATTAGTTATAAGTAAGGGGTAATTAATTGTCATTGTTCCTATTTGTATTGGAATTTTAATGAATCCTGAATCTTGTATAGGCGATCCATCATATGCAGTAAGTTGTATGTATTTTTTTGAAAGTATATTGAGTTTAGGGGAAGTAAGTAGAAGGGATTAACATATTACACTAATAGTATCACCAGAGTCTATCTGTGCTGACGTATTTTGATTAAATAGTTTTATAGGGATTATAACGTCGAAATGTAGAGTTTTAATCGAAACATGTATCTTGTAGGGTTCGTAGGGTATAATAGGTCCTACTAATTTTAAAGGTATAAAAAGGTGAATAGAATCAGGCCTTGTTGGTTTTCCGCCGATTTTTACTGTTTATTGAGTGCATTAGAGGTGCGATTAAACGAGTTTCTACCTCTTTGTTAATGTAAGTTGCTTAAAACGTGCGCTACACCGCCTGGCTGTCTGCACTCAGAGCGAATATGTCCATGCCGCCCACAATTGTAGCATTGTGGGGTTCTTGTCTGCTGTTGAGTATTATTTTGACGATAGTTATTGTTTTGGGCATTGTTTCTAAAATTTCCTCGTCCGCGTCGAAAATTGTTATTGTTGTTTCTTGCAAGACCACTGCAAAGTTGAGATATTTTAGTTTGCATCTTCTGCATTTGTTGTACTATATGTGCAATATATTTTTGACCAATATTGAGGCAGAAATGCGAATTTTAATAAAATGATATGTAGTAAAAACTACATAGTCTTTGACTAAGGCTCTGATAAACCAATATCGATCTAGTTAGAGTCAGATCTGCTATTTATTAACTTTTTTGTCCTAATGAGTATAACAGTATGCATGTTTTATGTCTGCAGAGAGAGAGAGAGAGATTGAGTGTAACCTCGTTCCACTCTCACGCTCTGTACAAAACTTGTTACGTAGGCATGCCAAGTGCCTGTGTCACAATTACTGAGTAGTTAAAACTCTTTTGCACAGATCCTTGACTACAACATTACAAAGGCAACATTTTTCGTGTCTTCATGTATACTATATTATTATTTTATAATTCCACTATTAACTACAAATTACATTTTATACTATATAAAATGAATACAATACTCAATAGTTTAAAAAAAGAAAAGACATTGTTTTTTTTAAATCACTCTAAAACATGCTGCATGGACTGGAAGTTAAAACAATCGCCAACCAGTAGGATGTGCAATGCATAGGAGTTAACATGATGTTTACATGAAGATAAAAGTACGTTTAACGTTTATAAACTGGTGTCAGTGATGAAAGCTCGAGCTTTATATTGCAGGACAAATTTCTTATTAGTAATAAATTAGGTTTTTATTATTTAAAAATTACTAGAGTCAGGTTTTTTTCAAGCTCAGTAATATTGCAACAGTTTTTAAATTTATCCAAAAAAACAGGTTCTACTTAAAAAATTGCTATAATAGGCTTCGTATTGACAGAAAGTAAACAGAGAAAATAACGAATTTTTCTATCTTCAAAGACGTATTTCAATGGACGTATTCAAACATTTCAAAAGGATTTTGAATTATATTAATAGGTAAAAATAAAATCGGTCTAGTAATTAAAAAGTTTATTATTATTTTTTTTATTATACAATAAGTCCCATTTGAGCTGGCGCCCATGGGACTGGATAATTGATTTTATTGTTCAAAATTATAGTTAATTTACATTACTGGGGAGTCTGCCTGATACGTTGTGATAATTCGTTAAATAAGAGTAACAATATGATTCAAACTTGCTTTCAGTAACATATTTATGCACACATAATTGTTTTAAGTAAACCTTAATAAATAATTTTAGTTAAATTTATGAAGGATTAAATTTTAAAAAGCTGGAATTGAAGCTTTAACAGCAGAATAGAAGCAAGCTGGTTAACAGGGTTAGATTATTAGTTTAATTATTCCTTCTTTGTCGTTAACTGTCCAGCTCGATGTAGTTCCGTTTTGTATTAGCTGCAGAATTCCATTTCGGATTTTGAATTTGGTGGCTGGGTGGTTTTCTTTTTCTTAGTGTCCATACGTTAGTAATAATTTAATAGTTCGGCGTTCGTGTGGAGAATACGCTGGAGATATACCAATTTTTTGAGTTGATAGGTTATTTGAGAGTTGAACTTTAGCCTTTGTTATTTTATTCTTGTCGTTCATTCGTATAAGGTGAAGCAATATTGGGCGTGTGTATCCATGTTTAGGAATTCCAATACGGTAGGCATCGTCGATTTTAATTTTCTCAAGTTTAAGAGTTTCCAACAAGTGGAATACTTTAGATTTCGTTTCTGTTTTGTTTTCATTTATTTTTTCGGGAACATTAAAAATCATTAAGTTCTTATTATTGGAGCACTTTTGGAGCATTTTAATATCATTGGCTTTATTTTTGTTTTCTTTCTTTAATTTTGTAATTTCCGTGTTAGCGTTTAAAACCAGTTTGTGTATGATTTTAACTTCCCGTTTAAGTGCATTGTAGAAAGAGTCTAATTTTTCTACTAACAGGCGGTACAGGTCATTTGTTGTCTTTTCCGGCTGTTTAAGTGAAGGCGAACTATGCGTGTTTTCAAATTTAGCACGGGTTGCAGACGCAGCAGAGGCACCAGATATTAAAGGATGTTTTCGTTTGCTGTTTTCAGTGATGTGTTCGGTTGGTGATGTCAACATTCTTTTTGAATTTGGCTTTAAATTTGGCTTAACTACTGCTATAGTTTCCTCCTCTGATGTTGAAGAAGGCAATAAATGCTGATATTTGGAATTTGAAACTATTGGATTTTGTTGTGACATATTGAATAGATTTAAAACCAGATGAGTGTACCATTAAATTTAATGAGTTTTGGAATCGCTGATATTGCACATATGGTCACGTAATCTATTTTGTGTCTTTGCGTCTTTTCTAATTTTATTTTTACAATATGGATTTAAGTTTTTGACAAAAAGTCTTAATACTGACAGACAGTAAAAATAAATTAGTCACGAATTAAATTAATGGATAGCGGCGAGTGAGTACTAGAAGAGGATGTAATTTATGTTTTCGTATGTTAATTTGTTCGTGTAAAATATCAATCTCTAGCAGCACTAAACTCACCACACGTCCAACCGGTATCACGTATCAGGCAGAACTCAATTAAAAAGTGTACTAAATCGTCGACATAGGCACAAATATATAATATTATACAATAATCGTAGAAGAAAAGAATTAAAAAAGCATATAGCACTACACTTCCTAATATAATATTTTATTATTGTTATATATTTCTACTATATTTCTGTTAAGGCTGCCATTAAACCAGGGGCAAAGCCCCTTGTTTTTAGAATAATATTTGATACAATCCATGCAATATAAGTTTCCCTCTTTATTAGGAATCTGAGCTATTTTTTTATTTTGTATATGAGTTTTACTCAAGAAATATTCTAATAAATATACAACTTTAACATAACATATCTTACATTTAAGTTAAGCAACGCCTTTTTTTATTATATCTACATGTACTTTAGATTAAAAATAATGACTAATTTTTCTTTGATATTTGCTTTTTACAAGATTCACATTTTATTTGTTGTCATTTTATAAGAATAAAATCATTGAGTAAATATTAGACACCCATTTAGGGTACAAAGACTTGAGTACTTGTTTTGTCTTTACTTTATATATACTATCACATGATTGTTATATTGTTATGTTTTAACAATTATTACTTAAGTAATAAAAAAAATAGTTTGTATACTGACAAGCTGAAAAATTTGGTTTGTCAGCTATGCTTACAATTTAAAAATTATCCGGATTATAAAGAACCAATATATGGGATATTTAGATGTAAGGGACTGTTTTTCTACGCTTTTGAGGACTTTTTAGGCCATTTATAGGAGAAATTGCAAAAACGGAGCCGAGTTATATATACATAGTTACTATCTCTCTGTAGACTACTATTTTATTTTTTACTGTTTACTTGACCACAAGACTGATTTTATTTTAACATTTACATTGAAGTATAGTTAAGTATAGCTAGTATGCTTAAATAGATGACAACTTGGTAACAAAAAAGGACATGGCAACTTAAACAATAGTTTGTAGCATTACTTAATGTGACGAATCTGACGAAGATACTACAGCAGAAGAAAAAGAATCTGTGTAAGTTCTAAGTGCACTCACAGCTACGCAAATGATACAGTAACTTCTTCAATACTTTTAAGCGCAGAAAAATAATAACAAAGACATATTTTTAAATCTTCATAACAATAGTCTTTGTGTGCAATAAACTTAAATCAAAAACAAATAAACTACTATTACTGACTTTTTCTTTGAATTTTAATAATTATAATGAAACAACAGTGTTCATATTATCTTGCCCTTGACATTTTTTGAGTAAATGAAAACCAGAAGAGTAAAAAATTGTAAATGACTTTTGCTTCATAAGAAATTCCCTTACATTGATGAACTGGAATTCAGCTAAACAGGACTGAAAATGTCAGTCCTCTCAAGTCCCTTATAGCAAGACTTGTTAGTCTAGGTAATAATATTTAAAATCAAAAAAAATATTATGTTTTTTTTAAATATTACAATCATTAGTATAAGTAATATAGGTATCATGATATTGATACATTTTACTAGGTTTTAGACCATTACACGTTTAACATTCACTATAAATATTTTCTATTAGCTGCATAAGCATTTTAATACAAAAGCTAGTATTAAAACGACTTTGCTAATGTAAGCATCTATAAATTATTGTAGTTTACCTGGATCTATTTTATATATTTCAGAATGTACAATTTTACATTTTTAAAATTAAAATAAAGCACCTATTTACAACTTACCTAAGTTTTTATAGTTTTTCCAATTCTATTATAGGAAATTTTATAAATAAAAATTCAATGTGTACAGTCTAATATAATTTTTGTAGACCATTTTGTCATATTTTAACTATAAATATAAAAATAATCTAAGTTGTCTGTATCGTTTTTCACTAGCATAAGAAACAACACCAATAGTTAAAAAAGATATTTTTGTTAGCTTTTCTGACAAAAATCAATAAATGTATCTAAATTCATATCAATTGGTGTTTTGTCGTTATGTAAACTCAAAATATCATTGCTTAATTATCTAAATAAAATTAAAAATTATTTGTATTGATCTTTAATCTAACTTAAATTTGACAAAATTAGATATAATACAGGAATGTTTTAAGGCTTGTAATTCTTTTGATTCATTAAATCATCAAGAAATATAACAGTTTGAAATTTAGAATCAACCTTTAGTGTTATATATTGTTATATTTATTATATTTTATTTTTTTCCTGTTTTAAAGTTTTAAACCTGTTTTAACTGTTTCTTTTAAATTCAAACAACGTCAATTATTTTGATGTATAATATTTTCATTTTTAAGTAGATCTACAACACCTTGTTTTGATCAAATGCAATAATAATTATTTGATATGTATCCTGTTGGAGTCTGACAAAATTTATATCGATCTGAATACAAAAAGTTTGTATACTTAATTTTAATCGCTATAATTCTATGTATATAAATCTTCTTAGTATCGATATACTTACATTTCAAAGAATTATAGACAGTAAACTTATACATTTAGGTTTAACGTATCTTTTAAAATTTTAATAAAGTTTTTAGAGGGAAATTGCTGACAGAATATTAAAATCTAAAAATTGTAAAACTGAAAAAGCAGAACCACTGGTTTGTTTATAGTCAGTATTATATAATGGAAAATAAAACAGTAATATGTTGTGTTTGTAAAAAAGAATTAAAAACACAAGATGAAATGTGTGAATGCCCATAAAATGTTACGTCTACATATACTCTTTTATATAAAAAACGTGATGAACAACAAATAGAAAAAGATCAAATTTCCTATTCTGATATAATAATTAAATTATATAATAATATAATACATTATTAAAACTGATTTTGATATTGATCCTAATCATGAGCCTGAGTCTCGATCTAATGCAAATGATTTTAATATTAGTTATAATAATATTTCTGAACCTAATCTTAATCCTAATTCTGATTCTGATTCTAATTTCTTTGATTTTGATTATGATTCTAATTTTGTATTTGCTCCTTAGATTGATTTTGATTCTGATTTTAAATTTAATTCTGATTTTAATTCTGATTCTGAATTTGATTTTGATTTTAAATATGATTCTAAGTCTGATGCTGGTTATGAATCTGATTCTAATCTTTGCATATATTGCTTATTATGTTAATGTCTTTTTGATATTTTTGATTCAATTAATTATAATTAAACCATTTGTAATACTACAATATCAAAAATACAAAGGCATTTATCATTACAACAGAAGTTTTAAAATTAAGAAATCGCTTAACGCTAGTTACAACAACTATAGCACGACACACTATATTACATACATATACGTAATGCTCTTTAAGACTTAGCGTATTATCTTTAATTATTCCAAGATAGCGAAAGGTATACGCTCTTGCAATATCATAATTATCACACTATAATTAAATATATTTTTATTGTTTGGTAATTAAGTATCGTTAGGCTTATAAAATAACATATAATTAGTCTTGTTTACATTAATACTTAGACAATTTTCACGAAACCATAAATTTATAATGTTTAAACAGGTTTGCATTGTATCCATCATTACATTGGATTTGCGTGACGGGGGCCAAAAGTGGATGCTGAGCTCACAGCGGATATTGGCTTCAATAAAAAAGAACGTCGTTGTATTCCTCTTCATCTCAAATGTTTTTTTTTATTTAAAACTATGGTCGCAGACACAATTTAATATCTTTCAGCGGATTTATACGCGAACCATAGGATAAGGAAAGGGGTAACAAACTACATAGGAAAGACTATTGAACGCGATGGAACAGATTAAGGTTTTGATCAAGGAAAAATAGCGGCAAATCCAAAGTATTCAAGGAGTTTCCAAGGACTCTCCTGCAACACATCTTCATTCCCACTCTTTCTCTGTCTACCTATGGGTAGCTCCAAAGAGTGTAGAGTAAACCCTACAGCCCGTACCGATACAACGGCAGTCAGCCGTACAGGACTAACCAAGACCAAAGCCGGAGATCGAACTGGGGCCTGAGTCTAGAATCGCCAAATTCTAAACTGCAGTCCCTAGCCTCTCAACCAACCTGGCTATCGAATATCTAAAACTCTATCTTGGTATTAACGTTATGATCTCAGGTTATAGAAGTCAGCGAGAAATAAGATCAACATCTTCAATGCAGTGAGTGGCTGCTGGTTAAAACACTAAAATAAACTACCAACTTCCGTGTTGTTGTTGACGACCAGCAACTACCATGTTAATCACAATTTGCGTTAGGTCTTGACGGAATGCTCAAGTTGTACAAGTAAGCAAGAAATAAAATAAACATCTTGAATTTAGTGAGTGGCTGCTAGTTAAAACACCAACATCAACTACTAACTTCGGTGTTGTTGTTAACGACTAGCAACTAACATTTAATGACTGCCACAAACTATCATTTTAATCACAATTCACAATTTTCAATTTTCCCTCAACAGGTGACAAGTGTTTCGTGTTGAGCTAAATGCAGTAAGGGATTGTATATAAATAATGCTGATCGTAATGCTACTAGGTATGTGCCGCTCACATAAGTTATGACGTTAGGGTAGGGCAGACCATCAAGGGTGATAATTTGGATGACATAATTTGTGGATCATCCCGTAGTAAAGACCTATTCTCACTATGTATACCACATGTGAACTTCCCGGGGGGTTTAAACATTATTATTATGTACTCTACATAAACCAATTCATAGTTTTTACGGCCGTTTAAGCATTGGGTTCAAAGTTGGTCCATTAAGCGGCTAAGTATGGACAAACTATAATTACAAAAATTACCAAAAACCATACAGCACATTTCCTTCGCATTTGCAAGCGATTCAAAGTTAAATGAGTGAAATTTATTTTCAATTCCGACCTGCAGCAAAGTTCCTACATACGGACAGACACACAGACAGGCAGACACCAAAATCATATTATAAGATGCAGCTAAAGCTCAGCATCAAAAAAGTACATGACAATATCGTCTGCATACAGGATATAGCACACTAAAACCTGTAGGAATTTCTATAACACATGTTGCTATAGATTCATCTAGTTTAATTTTTGTAACATAACTTAAAAAAATATCTTTAATTTCTTTTGTTATAAAATAATTATTATCATCTAGACGCATTTTATTTTGGATTTCATTAGCAATACTATTAATTTCATAGCTTTTTGTTTCAAAATAATATCGCAAAAATCACTATTAACTATTTTACATTTATTTCTTTCATCTATATTAGGTATTCAATAGTAGGTTTTTTTTGAAGCTGTTTAGAATCCATTTTTGATAGAAATTTGTACCTAATAATATGATATTGTGTGTTTTTGCATATAACATTGTATCTCTTTCTCTTTTATTATTAAATATTTTACTTTCATTACTTAATATTTTGATTTATTGTAAAATATTGTCCAACAATTTCATAACAGTTTTATTAATTATTCACTATGTAATTTTTTTGTAGGTATAAAACAAATATTTGTTAACGCTTTATAGAAAAACCTGGTTTGAATCGATCTACTATTCCAGTTGCTAATTTTATATAATGGTTATGAACATTTGTTTGACCAATCATATATTATATTCTCTTTTATTTAATCTTTGTCGTTTTGCTGTTTTAAAACTTGCTTTATCTAATGCGTTATCGCTTTGCGATCTTTGTTTATTAAGTAAGCCTTATTTTTTAAAATGAGCAGAAATAATAGTTTATTTTGTACCTTTAAAACTTCTTCATTTGCCTTTAGGTGTATAACAAGCTTTTGTTGTAACCATTAGTCACGCATATAAATCACGATCATTAAAATCTTATTTTGTTTTATTAGGATATATATCTTAAATGGTCATGATATTTATTTTGGCACATATTTATATATATAAGTTGCAATACACAATTTTTGCTGCTGATCATTTATGCATATGTATAAACCGTATGTGTTCTTTATTTTAGAATTTTTTGTAGGTCAAAGGTCAATACATATTTTGGCAAACAATTGCAAAAATCAGGCACAGTGTGCAGTTTACGATGCTGATTATCTGTTAATATAGTAATGTAATGTGACCTTTGCTTCACGATTTTATGCAGGTCAAAGGTCAAGATATTTATATTAGCAAACAATTGAGGAGTTTGCTAGCAAAACGCGTTAAGTCCATTTTTTCAGAAATTGAGATTATTGGTGTTTAAGAACAACTAAGTACATTTAATTCACACCGTGCAATATTACGGGTCAAAGGTCACTGGAACTATTTTAAATAATTCGCTCAAAAACCGTTTTCTGGCAAAACACGTTAAGTCCATCAGTCGTTTGTTGGCAAAACACGTTAAGTCCACTAAACCCAATAAAAACAACTGATTCTTATAAAAAAATATCCTTATTTTCCCAAAACTGCTTCTTGTAATGAAACGAAATTTATTCGCTTTAAAATCAAATTCACGTGTACTATTTGTAGGGGATGGTCCATAAATGACGTCCCACAAATTTTCACTTTTTAAGGCTAATCCTTTGCCATGTCATCACTTTAACATTGCGTTCATCTGTTATCTTTCCCACGGCATGACATATCATTACTACATGACTAGATTGACATACCCTTCCGAAAACGTCATTTATGGACGATCCTTAACAGATCGATATGCAAACTAAATTTCAATTTGTTTAGTACATTTGGAAGCTCTGCTGTTTTAATAATACAGAAGGGCATGGTTTACAAAGTAATAAAGAAATTGTACAAAAGTACAGTCGCGTTTCCTATGAAGAAAATAAAGACGTAAGGGGTCGTCCACAAATGACGTCATTGATAGGTTCAATGGGTCTACTTGGCAATCCTATGCTAGGGATAGTCATTTACGCAATATGATTAATCTGGTGACAGCGGGGGGAACATGGTTTTAAAAATAAATACTTTTCTATGACGTCATTTGTGGACAATCCCTTAGCAAACAACTTCTTTAAGGAGTAGTAGATTTGCACTCGAAAATTTAACATTGGAATGCAGGATCGTTTTAATTAATGCTTACTGTTGTATTTACATGTTTTTAAAAAGTGCAAAATGTTCTATGTACATGTTTTTGAAAATTGCATAATGTTCTATTTACATTTTTGTAAAAAGTGCCTAATGTTCTATTTACATGTTATTGAAGTGTACAATTTATACTTCAATTTTACAATCATAAATTAGCATGCAATTCAATATAATTCAAAAGGTAAATTTTTTGCATTGTTTCTTATGGGTTTTTTGGCAATACACGTTAAGTCCAAGATTTCAAAATTTTGAATCATTTTTAAAAAATTACGACGCTGCGTCAGATTTGAGTTATTTTGGCTACTTATACACCTGGTAGTATGCAGTTACTGAAAAAAACATTTCGAAAAAATATTCACGTTTTCACATGATTATCAAAATTTGCGGTTCCTGTAAAGTTGGGCAACATGGACTTAACGCATTTTGATAACAAAGTCCTCAATTAAAAAAATTAGGCACAGCGTGCAGTTTTAGTTGCTGAATATGCATGTTTATATATTATTGTAATGTGACATTCAAAGGTGTATTTAAAGGTCGAGGGTCATCATAATGAGTTATGCACACAATTAAAAAATAAAATGCTACTAGCAGTTTTTTATGCTGATCATTTGTGTACGAATCAACGTTATGTAACATCTAGTTCATCATAATTTTACTAGACAATATGCTCTTGTATTTTGTTAAATGTAAAAATTGAATATTTTATACCAAAAGCAGAAAAATGTAAATTTCTTTGACTGCATGCAGTGTATAAAAATAAAATCAAACTACATAAAAAACAAACAAAACACAGTTTATCTTTTTTTGTAGGCTTTTGTATACGTTTACAATGCTTAGGTTATACTTTTTATGACCTTAGTGTTTGTTTTTGTAATGTTTGCATTACAAATTTAGGTATGTACATGACGAATTTAATTATTACCCAAAATTGTACATTTGTGACAAATATTGGAGTAGGGATATATTTTGACTACTTTCAGGGTAGGAGGGGAGGGGCTTAGGTAAAGGGTGCCTCAATAATTGTCCTAATTGAATAAAATTCAACTAAAGCAGATTGTCTTCATAAGGTAAAATGCTGCGTTTAGGAGCGATGTTGGTGTTGATGAAGACACCTTAGGGGTTGTCCCTTGGGAGTTATACCAAACCAACTAAGTTTAAAATTAGGTTTAATGTGCCTGCCGCACCCTGCCGCACGTAATTTTTTTTAAAACTGTAGCTAAGACTCAGGGCTATATTTAAGAATTTAACTTTTAATTAAGAAAATTAAAAGTTAAAATTTCTGAAAGTCGGATTTTGCCTTTTTTAAAAAAAACTCAACAATAAAATTGAAAATCAATTCGCCATATTTGCAATAAAACGACTTAGAACTGATCTCAGCGGTACTAAGTTTGTGCCATTATATTTTGGTATTCTAAATTGTAAATACGTTCAGCTTGTACTAATATTAATTTGATACTTTTCGGTGTCAGACAGTGTGAAAATAAAAGTTATATAATGCTGCTGGAGAGACTTTGGACATTTTTGTTTATTACGTTGATACCACAATGGAATTTGTGCAAACGATACCAATATTACCTTCAAAGGTTTTAAAACGCAGGGAAAAAAGAACATAATAATTAAATTGCAAGTCAAAATGAAACAAAAAATTGTTGTTATTGGTTGTGCTGCATATATTTTACACAATGATATTAAAAGTGAAAAAAAAACCTAATATAGAAGTGGCGACAATAAAAGCTATGATCAGCACTAACAAGGGAATGACGCGACATGCAACACCCAGATTTTGCAGAGATCCATTTCAAAAAATCAGGCTACTTTTAAATAGCACAGATTTAAAGTAACTCGAGTGCATTTTGCGTTGTTTGGTCACAGTGGCCCGCCAAAGTTTAAAAAAAACAAATTTTGAAACTTTGCCGCACTATAAATTCTACAGTTCTCATCCGATTTTGATGAAATTTGATTTTTTGTGGTCCTGTTTTAATTCTATATACAAATTTCAAGATTTTAAAAAATTCAAAAATTTTTAATTTTCTTAAAAAAATAACAAAAAATATGTATTTTGGAACACCAATTTTTAACCCCTTTTTTTGAAAAAATGAAAATTTTCAGATTTTTCAAAATCTTAAAATTTTTATAAAGAATAAAGACAGGATCATAAAACATCAAATTTCATCAAAATCAGATAAAAACTGCAGTATTTAAAGGGTGGCAAAGTTTCCAAAAATTTTTTTAAACTTTTGCGGGCCGCTGTGACCAAACAACGCAAAAAGCACTCGAGTTACTTTGGATCTGCGCTATTTTAAACAAGCCTGATTCTTTAAAATAGGTCGCTGCAAAATTTGGGTGTTGCATGTCGCGTCATTCCCTTGTAAGTTCAATTTAAGCCTAAGCTACCATAGGTTCCACGAGTTCTTAATCAAAGGAACTCAACTGTTACGACAAATCCACAGTACTAAAAACTAAAAATTTAACCCTTCATAACCCACTACATAGCTTATAGGCAATTTTAATGATGTTAACGTCACTATTTGATATTGGGTTGTTTTGGGTTTGGAGAAGAGGTAAGAAAGAAAGAAAGAAAGAAAGAAAGAGGGTGTGAACGTCTTATAGGACAAGGGTGACTGGAAGGGGAAAGGGAAGTGGAAATAAATAGGACCGACCGGGAACTTGGGCTTAGGGAAGCGGAAACGTAGGGACCAAGGGAAAATTGTGAAAATTGTTGAGGCATATAGGTAGGTAGGTACGATTAATATCTACGATTCAATGCAATTATATGCACATATATGTGAGGGGTAGGCAATGCATGGCTGGCGTCGCCAATGATGTATGTCTTTGCTACTGCGTGCTACTGTTATTGCATTGTGGGATAGCAGAATGAAGATATGTGCAGCGCAGTTAAATAACATAAAGTACCTTGTCCGAGCAAATCGTGAACGAGCTGTGATAGTACTGAACGCACGTTTTATATACAAAATTACAATTTTTCGAGTTTATTACACTAAATACAATTATATACATTAGGTACAGAACATTAAATCTGCGCTATACTTTAAATTTAAATTCATTATATGTATCTACAATACATCTATTTTATACTATAAACATTTACAGGTCATTGATATACAAAACAGGTTATTATTTTATGCTATACGTTTTATACAATATATTTATTATGCATCTAGGTTATATCTATAATATAATATAAATATAAATATTTACAGGTCTTACAAGCAAAAGCTGTGTATCAACCAATATCTGTGTAGCCTAAACATAATACGTAAATTAAACATCTAGGTTACATCTAGGTTACATTTAGGTTAAATCTATACTATTCTATAATTATATACAAGTCTTACAAGCTAGAGCTTGGTATTTAAGAATATTTGTGAAGCCTAAACAAAGTACATAAATTGAATATCTAGGTTACATCTAGGTTACATCTGTACTAAAGTATAAATATAAAACTATTACATACTACTGTAGTTACCTATTTAACAAATCTATATGGCACTATAATCTAATGTCTCTAGGCACGTCAAAGAGAACTAGATATGTTGTACTTAAACAAGTGTTTCTCAGTTCTTCAGAAAATGCGTTTTGCAATATAAGTATAACACTAAAGTTCATATGATGCGAAAATTCTGTAAATAATGTTTGAACTAACTGTCTAGCTCTAAGACTTGATTATATATTGTTTAAATGGTCATTTAACACGACTAGACACGGGCTGTTTATTTTGTCGATTAATGACTCAATATTATCGACTAGACTATGGGCCGCGGCCAGCCGGGTTTAATTGCGCCTTATGTGACCACTGGCCACGATTACCCACTGTGACCCTCCTGTAACGTGTCTACGGTTACGATACTATTTAAAACTGGGCTTATGATGTGTATGTGGGTCTAGATTAATCGTCACAAACCCTAGACACGTTACAGGAAGGTCACAGTGGGTAATCCTGGCCAGTGGTCACATGACGCGCACTTAAACCCGGCTGGCCGAGGCCTAAAGTCTAGTAATATTCATGCGTCAGAACTTAATACAGTAATAATATTAAAGTTAAAAAACAACAAAATCTGCCTATTTTTACTACAGATACTATTGCGGGTTGTGTTACAATAGAAAAAACTGTTAAGAGAGATAAAAAGACGATATCGAAGCTCCCACTGCCACTCAGTTGTGCGAAATGGAGTTTGGGAGATGCCTTTTATAATTTTTATTTAATTGCCGTAACTGTATGTTTTACTGTTACTTAACAATGACTCTGACTCTACTTGCTTTTGCCATAGTCTGGCTGTGAGGTTGTATGAACGCATCAACTTAGTTAATATTTCAACAGCAAAATATTTTTTTTTGTTTCTCAACTTTAATATTTTTTTTGTTAACTTGTGACTTTTGAATAATATTATTATTCACTTATTTTTTTTGATAGCCAACGCTCATAGTGTAAGTAAATTTTATTTCTTTATAGATCAATGTCTCACACCCACAGTAAATAAATGGAACGGTTATCCATCCTGATTTACATGCGCTTTTGAGACGACAACCAAAATTATTTTTTGTTGCTTTATGTATGAGATATCATGTGTTAAAGTTATATCTTTATTTGTTATTATTATTTACATATATTTTAGTACTTCTACTCGGATTTTAAACAAATTTGTAATGTACTCTGTGTATTTTATGTACAATTCTTTTATATCCTATATACAAATATTTTATGTACTATAACTATACTTTTACAATATATTTAGTCTTTTCGACTACTGAAACTATGTAATATTCTTAAAATTATTGGTTTTTACAATGTTTCTACTAATACTATACACAGCTTATATATTAACAATATTGACTACTTAAGGTTACATTTAAGCTTAGGGATACTATAACATATTTTTACAAAACTCTGGACAACATACTTTATACGTATTAGACTGTAACTTATATTTATATGTAGAACACTTGCTAAACATAGGGATCATATTTACAAACTTTTTTTACTATTATATCATTAACTAGTACAGAACATGTAAATACATTTATAAAGCCTTGGTGGGAGATACCAATTGAACGCGAATATAGAAAATATTGACAATACATTTCACAAATAGTAGAACGTCTACTCTGCAGTACTGTTCAATTTTTGGGAATTGTATATCTTGCAGGCCAATAGAGGCTTCTGTATTGCTAAACTGCAAACCCATATGAGTTAAAATATTAAAAACACTCGCTTAAAACTATCCAATAAGCTATCCAGTGACGTCTAGCTCCCTCTAGCAGGTCTGTTTTTTGCATTATTGCTATTGGGTACGATAAGTTGCCGTTATTGTTTTATTTTTTTGCATTTTTCAATGTATTCTTCATTTCGTCTGCTGCTATTACGTAATATTTAATGCTTCTTTCGCCAAGTAAGATTTCGAGACATTGCTTTAACTCTGCTGTATTCATTCTGCAATAGGTCGTTGTTGTTATTAAGTCAGCTTCTAGTTAGCAACAGACAAGTCTTGCATTGGCACACTTGGTTTTATGCACAATTTTTTTAGTTGAGAGAAGATTGTTCTGCACAGCCTATTGGTTGACAATAACTTGTTTATTGCGGTCAATCTCAATGACGGTTTGGTACTGGCTAAAAAGTATAGCTGTAACTGACTTGGTCAATGCAGTTCAGAACTTCCACTGGATTTGGACTTGACCAGATTTGTTTACACTCAACGCATTTGCCTGTGTAAGTACCAGCCTAAATGCAAACAAGACTCTTCCTTGAGTGTAGTTCTTTTAAGATATTCCATTTTTTAAGCTCAGGTTGGCTGCTGTTTTCTTCAATGTGTTCAACGCAAGTAAATAATTATCTTCGCCATTACCAGACACATTCTTAAAGCTCACTGGCAAAGTTTTGTTTTCTATTGCTTCTTGTTTCATATATACTGTAATTTTGCTGAGGTTAAAGTGTTAAAAGTTGCACAATGACTTTGTCAGTTTCCCCAAGTATGCTTCTCAATCAGAAATTTTGAATACTATATACTGCGGCAACCTTCTGTTGATACATGTATCCAATGTGTGTGAACTGACTCTAAATGGTATGACAAAGTTCTTAATCTTTCGTGATCTCAGGTTCAAGGCAAAGATACATTTAAGTCCCGTTGTTTAGATTTAGTCTATGCTTTTCAATTGCAAGTGGGGATACTGTTCGCCGCTTCAAGTTCAGTATATCATTGAAAATGTATCAACGGAATGGACGGACTGATTGTCCAGTCTGCGTTTTAGTTTCAACGTCAATGCAAAAAGCTGGGTGAGATCTGCGCATAATGATTCTTATATCCGTTTCTTTAGGCAGAATTTGCGTTTGCTCAAAGAATAGTGAATTGGGTCTTCATACCATAGTAAACGGTTTTGACTGTTGAACGTATCTTGCAAAGAATTCGGTGTCTGTTTTCCTAAATTATTTAGAAGTAATAATTAGGTATTACTTCTAATCCAACATTTCATTCTGCTTTTCCATAGGATTTGATGAAAGTTCAGTTTTTATATATGAGCCAATAGCATAGTGACTTAAGTTGTCACTCACGAGTTGGCCATTTAAATAAAATGTTTAAACTTTATGATGTTTAGTAGAGAAAATCTCTCCCAAACATCATAAAGTTTTCAAAACCCTGGTATAACTGAATAACTTTGCTCATATTTTTTAAGTTTTCAGCGCCAAAATTCAAAACATGTGCCCATTAAAATATTTTCTAAGTCTAATTCAACTACATTTTCATATAGCATATAATTTCCTGACATGATTCTTGTTCTGCTTTGCCTATAAAACAATGCAAGATTACTTAGAATATCAACTATAACACTTTTTGATGGAGGAAGGTCCTAAAGTAGCAAATGTGTATTGCCAGAATCTAAACTTAATGCTCCTTGTGGAACTTCAGAAGGCATAATGTCGTGGTGCAGCCTTAACTTTGAAGTAGGTCCACTCATGAATTCTTTTAATGTGGTTTTTTGTTTTTGGTAGTTAACAAATTCCTTGATAGTTGGCTTAAAGTTTGGAAATAATTTTCCATTCGCTTTTACGTCCATGACATCTGTGCTTTGCACTTTTTGTGCTTGTGGTCTTTGAACGGGTTTCATTTGAACATGTTGTGGGCTTAAAGTATACCTGACGCTAGCAAGTATGAAGTCGTAGTTTTGTAGGTCTAAGGGATATGGCAATACACATACAAAGCTTGCTGGAGTGTTGTCTTTATATATACTATTTTGCATGTCACTTGTAACTGTCACGTTTATGTTTTTTGAACCTATAGGATCTTGATCTAAAGGTGACCAATAATGGCTGTCCACTCTTTTTCGTTTTTGAAATTACTGCTGTAATAAAATTTAATAGCTTTAGAGAACAAAGGCAAGAATCCAGATGGCTTCATCTTAGCGTGTTTTAGGCTTGGCTTAGCTCTTAGCTGTAGAATGCGTCGCTGCTTTAATTGTCAGTATCAGATTCAGTGTCACATTTAGATTCGTCGCCAAGTCTAACTGCGTGAAGAAGCCTCCTATATGATGGGTTAGCAAGTAATAATTGTGCGTGCAAATAACTTCTGTCTGTACGACATTGTTGACATCTTTAGACCAGCCTCTCTAATTCTCGAAGCTGATACAGAATGGTATATTTGAAAATTTTGACGCTCCAAGTGTATGCCTGAATGTTTCTTTAAAAATCTTACAAGATGTTTGTTAATAAAAAACCAGTCAAAGCAATAAAACTTTTCTCTAACAGATGGTATAAAATAGAAAACAGGGACTCCAAAAAGCTAAACATGGCACTTTTAGTTTTCTTCAGGCTGTTTTTTCAAATGGTGGGTTAGAATATTGTTTCGGTAAACTCCGTCGACTAAATACTTTTGACGATTTTCTAACCATTTGTCTAAATCACACTCTTCACAATAAAAAGTCTCGCTTTGACTAGAAACAACAACCAGGAAATCGTTGCAAGACAGGCAAAACGTAATGGATTGCTTGCAGTCTCCTAGGACTGAGCCGCGAAAATAAATTGCCCAGTAGTTGTCTACTGGAGGCTTTATTGCGACTAACGAAAATATTGTGACAAAATCTCGCATGTTTCCGGTGAGGTAAGATATAGTGAGGAGATTCAACATACCAACCCCTTAAAATTATTGCAAAACTGATGCATTTTGAGAGTTGATGTATAATTTCCAACTAACGCATGCGTTGAAACTTGTGTCGCCTTCTGTGTTGATTGTATATGTACAGCTTTTAATTATTAATGTTTGAAATAAAAACAAATGTAAGTACTTATGGTAAGCGGCAACGTTACTGTTGAGTTCATACAGATGTATTGAATTTTCAAATGCTTTAAGTTGTTCCGAGTTCAGGGTTGTTCTTAAAATATGTTTTTGACGTTGCTGTAGTTTAAAAAGATCTGCAGGAGTACATCTTCAGTATCAAAGTCTCATTAAAAACTCGTCAAACTCTTGTTGCTCGGGATTGGCATTATTTTGTCTAAAAGGTTTGTCTAGAACAAAAGCTGTAGTAAAAGAATTGTTGACTTGAACTGCTTTTTTTAAGTCATTAAAAATGTTGGAAACAAATTAATTAAACAGCAAATAGTCTTCAAAATAAGAAGTTTGATTAAAATCTCTAAACATGAAAATTGTTTGCCGTGCAAGAGGCAACGATGCTTAATATAGATCGAGTAGTTTAACATACCTATCAACAAAGTGAAACAAACAAAGACTAACAGCTGAAATTTCGTCAATCAGTAAAACTTTAACATTTTTAAAAGCGATTATGTCAGCCTGTAGTATTCTATTGCGAAGCTGGTCTATCAAATTTCTATTTGTGTACGGCTGTATCTTAGACCATGAGTGAAAAGTTGTTCCTTTTAAATTTGAAGCACACATGCCCATGAATAAAACAGTCTGAAATGAAAACGTTGCGTTACGACTTTCTTTTTGAGACAACATATTGTTTTTAGATTTTAAAGTCTGAGATTTTCCAGCGCCAGGAGTGCCTGTGACAATCATTTGTAACTGCTTTTGGTAGAATAATCTATCTTGCAACTCAATTTGTTGCTTTACAAGGTTTATTATTCGCTTTTGTGGCGGTGCTTAAAATATGTATAGTACATCTGGTGGTGCAAACATTTCTAACATTGCAGCTTGTGTTTTTATATCAAACTCTGAACGATTCAATAAGAAAAGTTCTTCGCATTTTGAAGTTTTATCATAAATAGATCTAGGCAAATTACACGTACATTCACAATGCTTGTTATTCTTTGCATTAAATCGATGCTTGTCTACACAGTCAGTACAGAAAGAAAGATTCAAGGTAAATGCATAAAATCTTGACTGTGGGAGCAATGGTTCAATTGGAAAAGGTTCGCCGTCAAGTGTTGGTAAACCAGGCCAAGTTGCGTTTCTATAACTTTTTAAATTTTATTCTGCAACCTCGGCAAACTCAAACGGGATTCTTTTGCAAAAACAACATTTTACGTGTCTACAACAAATCTGTTTGTTGTTACATCTTGCTGGTGCTTGTACAACTTTGAGAAATATTGACAGAGCTTTTACCCACAATTTGTCACCGCAGGTTTTAGCACAAGTAAGTCTCTAAAGTTGTACTAAAAAGAATCCTATTTTGCCGTGGCACGAACTACAAATAAATCTGTTTTGAACTGAACTAAAGCTGTTCGAATGAAATCTGCCGTTAAGGTCTCCTATGAAATATTTCTTATCTGTTCGTTGGGACCATAAACTTCTTTTAGCAAAAAAACTAGTGCCACAATACTGGCAGCTAACTAGTCAGCATGCTACAATGCACACTGTATGCTTTTAAAAAGCAGCTTTGTAATAATAATTTTATTTGTAGATATAATATTTGTATTTAAATTAAGTATATATTGAGTTTTACAAACTTTATTTTATAGAATATATATATATATATATATATATATTGCGTTTAAAAATGTTGCTTTTGCAAGAGAAATAAAGTTGTATACTTCTTTCTAAGTCCTTCGTTAAAATACAAAATAAGTAAATTCAATACACTAAGTATTTAACAGTTAGGGATATTGTGAAAGTAAGTTACTCAAAGTGCAAACAGAAATATTTTTTTGTTTAATAATAAAACAAAACACAACTCGTCAAATAAAATCAAGCCATAAAAATAATATCAAGACTTAATCTAAACCTAAAAAGACCCAAGTCTACATTTTCTATTCAGTAGTCAAAATACAAGCAAGCAATATTTGTAATGACGAGCAAAAATAATATAAAGTTACAAGTTATTACTACACATGCAACAGGATAGGATTGAAGAAGGCAGGCAAGAAAAGTGAAGTAGTGTATTAGCAATGGAAGAATGTACTAGGCAATACTAGTGACCCTCAGAAGCAGTGCCAGGCAGAAAAAATATTTAATTGTCAGGAGCAACACTGGCAGATAACTAGAGTTAGCATGCTACAAGATACGCTGTATGCTGGCTGTAAAGACTGGAACAGCACTGCTAAGGATCGACTGCTTCGTCTGAATTTGGCTCGACAACTGAATTTGATTAGGACCACAATTTTGCCTAAATGATTCTAGAAACATTTTTGTGTGAGGTGAGAGAGGGTGAAAGGTTGCAATGTACAAGCCCACTGACCAATTAAGCAAGACCTTTTCTGTATCCTCTAGTAAATGTACATTATTGCAATTGTAACTATTGGGGGTAACATTGAAAAGTAGATGTAAATGGGAGTTAACTTTTTCATCTCAAAGTGTATAAATACACACTGTTTGCCGAATTCAAAATCATTCTTTTCACAAACCTAAAAGTCAACTTATCTTTTTAACATGTATTAGAAAAAAATGTCATACAACCAGCATTAACATGCATCAGGACAAGAATATAAGCGTACTGCGAAAACAACACAAACATCCAGTCAATCCTATAGTAAACCAAGGAAGACACAGACTGTCGTTGTTGCCACCACTCACCATTTAAACAAGTTTTTGTGTGAAACTATACAAATTTAGCAGAAACAGTAGATATCAAAAGTGGAATTCTGATTGCAAGTCTGTCAACGAATTGCCAACTGCAAGCAACGATTTCAACAGCACAGATTTGTTGCCTGCCAAGGCGCGTGGCATAACTACTGAAGACTAGAAATTGTTTGAAACTCCTAAAACTACCATCATCTACAAATTTTTTACAGTTAAAGCTCAGATTTGAGCAAGAATTGTTTACGACAAATATCTACAGACTTACGTTTACTATTGTGGTCGACGAAACTTTAGACATTGCAACCATTCAAAAATATTGTTTTCTTTATTTGAAAGTCACAACATCGTAGAGCGGGCAAGTCAAATGTTAAAGGAAATTAAAGAGCACCCGCTTCCAGGAAAAATTCAGATCATTTGTCTAACTTTAGAAACAAAACGTATTTACAGACGGCTGAAGAACTGCGCGATTGGGCAAGAAAATTCACATACTGGCAGAACCAACACTACACTCTTACATCTGTGCGAGTCCGTTTCTTATTTAACACCATGACTGGAGTGATCAAAATGTTTATCAACTCCAACGCATCGGACAACTTCTCTCAGAAGTGGCCATCGTATAGTGGCAGCACTATTTTGTTCAGTCTCATTGAAATGCACGCTCTTGTGGAATATATTACAACTTTCAATTTAAAGCCTGCTTGCATGGAACCGCGATATTTTACATCACAGTCTTGTCAACTCAATGCCCAAGAAGTAACTTAAGCACAACGTAACTCTGAAACTAACTCTGAAGCTTAGCCCGAAGAGCAAAATGTGGAAATTGACTTTAACAAAGTTTTATTTACTGCCGTTGCAGGATTTCGCCCAACATCAACACCATTAATTGATTTCAATTCTAGAGCAGTCAAAGATAATGATATTGAAGACTGAAAACTCGGACGACAACTGCGATGCTGACGATGAAAACAGCAATGATGAAATCTTACTTCTACTAAACAGTTGTTATTCCCTTGAACATAGTGTTCCTAATTTTAAAGAATATTCATGTGTGTGTTGCACTTTGTCAAGCTATAAAGTTAGTCATTCCAGCTCTTAAAAACATGTCATGTTTATGTACAACATAAAATTTAGAACTGTCAATATAAGTTTTAAAAATATGTAGCTGCTCAAAAGTGTAAAACTATAAAACTCTGTCGTTGTTTTTATAACCAACGTGTAAAACATTTCATATTCTAATCGTAAACAAGTTTTAATAAATACTAACAAAAATTGTAAAAATGTACACCAAATGCTTTAAACATGTACTGAAATATATTTTTTTCAATTCATAGGGCACATTTTTTTAATGATACAAAAGCACTATATTAAAAAAGCCACATCTTATAAACGCAAACGTCCGTCAAAACAACAAAGCGAATAATTTGCCAACTAAAAGTTTTAATCATTGCTTTTTCAAAATATACACGCAATATAAATTAGAATGTGTTTTTTCATAATCGAAATAAAAAGCATTCATATGTTAATTCTTGAAATCCTTATCTTGTTATAGGCTGATAACATAATTCTACTTGCATCAAATAAACTGGACTTACAAAAACAAATTATTACGCTTAGCAGCTTCTTTTAAGAAAATTACCTAACTGTGAATCTATCAAAAACTAAAGTTATGATCTTTAGAAAAGGAAATAAGATACGTAACTCCACTCGATATAAATTGGACAAGAAACCGTTAGAGATTGTAAATCAATACGTATACTTAGGGATTTCTTTCTTACAAAAAGGGATCTTTAATGACGCAAAAGATCACTTTTTGACTAAAGCCAAAGTAGCGCAAGTAAAGCTATTTGTTTTTTTTATTGTGCGAAATTAAAAGACATCACGATACACATCAGCCTATTCAACTCTCATGTTAGCTCTTTCCTGACGTATGCTGCGCCAATATGGGGACTACGTTATATTAGAGATTTGAAATCTTTCAAACTATGTTCCTACGACGACTCACACGCACTTCAAATTCTACTCCAGGTTTTTTTCTCCCGCTAGGGACAGGAGCACATAATATCAAGAAACAGCCATTAAAAGCATTACTGAGACTTCTGAAAGAAATTCTTAGCTCTAAAGCACACAGCATCATCAGAAACTGCTATAAAGAGACACTTTAAATCCAGACCACCGATCCAAGGTACAGCTAGATACTGCAAGTAAAAAAGATCTTTGCTGAAGCATCTCTGCAGGAAGTCTTTCAAAATCTAAATATTAAGTACATCGCAAAACACAATACAGAAATACTTAAAAAATATCGTCTTAGCTGTATTAACAACGATGTCCAACGAATGATGAACTGTAGTACAATAAGACACTACCCCTATCTGAAAACCCACGCACTCAAATCTGAAGGCAAGGAAAGTGTAGTAGTGGTGGCCATAATAGAATGTACAAGGCAATACTAGAGACAGAGGCAGGAGCAATGTTACAGGCAACAGAGATTTAAAAATGAGTAGCAATACTAATGTGCAGCCGAAGTTTGTAATATTTTTTGTGTACAAGAGAAAGGAAAATGGGTGGTTGGATTGACGCATGAAAATATCCACTGCACACACAGCGTTGCCCTGCCAACCCGTAGTGTTCCAAAACTCTTCCTGTCCTCGCTCACTAGCCAAATTTGTATGTACATGCTAGTGGGGGCCCGTCTGTATCCCACATGTATTTTTGCATTTACATTTCTTCCCTATGAGTTTGTACACTAAAGAGCTCTATATGAAAAGCAATGGAATCTCTCCCTGTCTCGTCGCTCTCTCTTATTACACTGAATGCCGTTACCCACGTACCTACCTACATGGTACATGCAGCCAACCATCAGAGTGTACTTCTCCTTTTCTCCCAAATCAGCCTCACGTTCTTTTCCATTCTACATACATGCCGCCGTACCTACTTTGTTGTCTTTCCCCATCAGCTCAGTTCATAGGGACTGCCTATATATATATATGTTGCCCAGTATCCATTTATTTGTATCTCTTATTCTCTATCTCTCTCATGCCACTGCAATTCAATTGCATTATATGATGCACCACCACTACTATAACGTACCTACCTACCTATATGCATCTTTACAGTATTTCCTTTAACCCTATCTGCCTGCTCCCCTTCAGCTTAGTTCATATGGACTTCCAGTATATTGCCTAGTCCCTTTTTATCTCTTTCTTTCTATTATCATTCATGTCCCCTTCATCCCAGTATACTCTCGCTCGTATCATTCACATTCTGTTCCGCCCCTACGTTCCCGCTTCCCTAAGCCCAAGTTCCCGGTCGGTCCTATTTATTTCCCGTTCTCCTTCCCCTTCTAGTCAACCTTGTCTTCCAAGACGATCATCCTCTCTTTCTTTTTTTCTTACCTCCTTCCCCCCCAAAACCAAAACAACCCAATATCAAGTAGTTACGTCATTTTATTATAGTGCATTTTTGAAAAAAGCAATTTTTAACGTTATTTTTCAGTTAATTATTTTTTAAATTATATGTACTGATTTTGAGCTATAAAAATATGGTAGCCTTAAATTATTACATACGTAGGAGTTAGAGCGAAATAGGAACGTGAAAATACAAGGTAGTTAGGTACTTGTAATGTACGCGTCAAAAATATATACCTTGACTCGTCAATGGGAAAGACAATTTACCACCTCAATCTGCCTCAAGCGTTTCAAGGGACCGTAGCGCATATGAGCTTCGTGAAGCTGCCTTCGTCAATTTCCAAATCTGGAGCCTGGGCCTTCGAGGGTTTCGTTTGACGCTTCGTTCTCTACGAAATTTCTAACACTGGTGTATACATTTTCTCAAGTTTGGAATAGTTAAGTGCCCTTACGCTTTTCCTCACATTCATTCCCCTTGCGCCAAGTATATCTTGACACGAGATTATTATAATGAAGGCATTTGTATTAAAATAGGGTCATTTCAATAGCACAGGAAAAAGCAAACAGTAAGTAAGTGCGTACGTTTGTTAAGAATAATAAATATTTGAATACCTTTTGTCCGAATAATAAAGTGCTGTCTCTGGAGTTGATATCCAAAACTGGAAGAGGTATTATCCCGCAAGCGTATTGTCGATCGTACTTGTTTAATAAATCATGTTTAGTCATGGAAATCTAAAAATATTTACAGTATTTCTTGGTTATGAATGAAGTGCAGGATAAATCTAACTACTATTTTGATTCTTTTAAGCTTTTGTATTTTGCATTACTTGTCTACAAAAAGGCTTGAATCTAGCCTGGGTGTTTTTTAGACATGAAAATACAACGACAATTATGACAATGATTTTCGAAAGTTAAACGTTTTATATTTTAACTTAAATGTTTTAACTTAACAAAAATGTATTGGTTCAAATTTAAAAATCCGGCGCTCCGCGCCGGATTTGTCGACCGTGAGCTGGCCCAAAGTAGATTCTGAGCTTCAACAAAGGCGCAAGACAATTTATATTACGCTAAAAGATGATATAAGATTTATGGAAGCTCCACTACAATAAGACATATCCCAATGTTCGTAGCATGTAATTTATTATGGCTGAATTTTTTTTATTAATTGCACCATTCACAAATAACGCCATTATAGACAATCCTTGAATATCTGTTACGATAATAGGTAAGTAGGTGACATGTAGTTAAAATAGGATCTCTGAACATGTATAACACATATAGGTCAGTCCGTGACATGTAAAAATTTTCACGTGACATCATTTGCGCGTCACTTTCAACCTGCTTACCTAATATAAATGCGATTCCATCTTGATGGGGGTGTCTAAAAAACTTTTTTGCCTGACGTCAGTTGCACGTCACCTCTAACTTGCTTACCTTATGTAAATGCAATAGCAGCTGAGTGGGGCTGTCTAAAATAAATTTTCACGTAACGTCCATTGCGCGTCACCCCTAGCCTGCTTACCTAATGTAAATCCGATAGCAGCTGGGTAGAGCTGTATAACAGAAATTTTCACGTGACGTCATTTTTGCGTCACCCCTAGCCTGCTTATTTAATGTTAATGCGATAGCAGCTGAGTGGGACTGTCTAACATAAATTTTCACGTGACGTCATTTTTGCGTCACCCCTAGGCTGCTTACTTAATGTGAATGCAAAAGCAGCTGGGTGGGGCTGTCTAACATGAATTTTTACGTGACGTCATTTGCGCGTCACCCCTAGCATGCTTACCTGATGTTCATGCGATAACAGCTGGGTGGGGGTGTCTACAAGAAATTTTCACGTGACGTCATTTGCGCGTCACCCCTAACCTGCATACCTAATGTGAATTCGATAACAGCTGAGTGGAGCTGTCTAAAAGAAATTTTTACGTAACGTCATTTGCGCGTCACCCCTAGCCTGCTCACCTAATGTTAATGCAATAACAGCTGGGTGAGGGTGTCTAGAAGAAATTTGTACGTGACGTCATGTGCGCGTCACTCCTAACCTGCTTACCTAATGTGAATGCAAAAGCAGCTGGGTAGAGCTGTCCAACATAAATTTTCACGTGACGTCATTTGTGCGTCACCCCCAACCTGCTTACCTAATGTAAATGCGATAGCAGCTGAGTGGGACTATCTAACATAAATTTTCCCGTGACGTTATTTGCGCGTCACCCCTAGCCCGCTTATTTAATGTTAATGCAATAGCAACTGGGTGGGGCTGTATAACATAACTTTTCACTTGACGTCATTTGCGCGTCACCCCTAGCCTGCTTACCTTATGTGAATGCGATAGCAGCTGGGTAAGGCTGTCCAACATAAATTTTTACGTGACGTCATTTGCGCGTCACGCCTAACCTGCTTACCTCATGTGAATTCGATAACAGCTAGGTGGGGGTGTCTAGAAGAAATTTTCACGTGACGTCATTTTTGCGTCACCTCTAGCCTGTTTACTTAATGTGAATGCAATAGCAGCTGGGTGGGGGTGTCTGAAAGAGATATTAATCTGACGTCATTTTTGCGTCACCCCTAGCCTGTCTACTTAATGTGAATGCAATAGCAGCTGGGTTGGGGTGTCTGAAAGAGATATTAATCTGACGTCATTTGCGCGTCACCACTAACCTGCTCACCTAATGTGAATGCAAAAGCTGAGCATGTGCACTTGCTTTCCAATTCTTTCTTGCGTGCAATGGTAATTCCTTGCACTGGAACTCTGCTCACTGAGTGAAGGGGAAAGAACTGCTCGAGTGCGCCTATGTATGTATGTTTCGCTCCCTCGTTTTTATGGTGTTTACTTCTAAATTTCTTGACCTTGGTCAGTTCAACATTTAATTGCTAAGCAATGGTCAGTTCGATTACAGTAAAAAAAACAATACAGACCTGCCGGCTCGCATTTGTGATTGTTTTTAAAAAGTGTAAGACAATAGTGTAAACGGTTTGACCTGAAGCGTGGGGCCAACAGACGGACAGACGGACGGACAGACGGACATGACCATTTCATTAGATGCTTGCTCAGCATCTAAAAAGTTTAAAAAATAAATGATCTACTCACTACCTAAGAAGTTTGGAATTATTTTAACCTGAATTTGGCCAGCAGCGCTTGCAACAATGATAAATATTTTAAACTAGCAAGTTGTACCATCATAAATACAAAACGTTAGAAGTTACTTACTTCTTTATTTGATAATAAACCCACACACTCGTTATAATTTCACTGTCATGTAGAATACAAATTCATCCAAGGATGAAATACAGTGGACTCTCGTTTTAGTGGCAACCTCGATGTAGTGGGAAAATTTAAAATTCTTTTCAACATCCCTATGCGTTCTATAGTAAAATATGCCGATATAGTAGCTCTCGATTTAGTGGCAACCTCGATGTAATGGTGGCTGAAAAATGTCCGCTAAACCACACTCTCAAGCATATCGTTGCCTTTATAGTGGCCAACGATTTTCAGGATCCGTACACTCCACCTATGTCAACACACTGAAGGTACACATTCCACGGCATAAGTATTCATACTCGAGGCTGACGCAAAACAAATACTTTTTGTTCAGCGGTCAGCCTGGCATTACACGTGCAATTCAGTTGTAAAAATCAACGTAAGAAAGTATTCCTTAAACGAAATTTTGTAATTCTAGTGGGTGTTTTACTTAACCGTTATACGAGTAGTGGCCGTTGGCCATTATACGAGTAGTGGCTTTTGGCCACTATATGAATAGTGGCATATTTTTATAGTGGCCAAAATTTGCAGATCCCTTGAAAAGCCACTATATCGAGAGTCCACTGTAGTGCCTTGTTGAATCCTGCAGTAACTCAAGCACTCAGCATCGAAAACTTATATTGTGGCTTTGGAACAGTAGTGTTTACTAAGGGGACAAATTGTTGACCCTCTACCTCCCACTATCAATTACTCCCCTCTGAAGTTTACATTACATGAAGCTAGTTATTTTCAAATAATGCTCACCATTTGCACCACAATGCATATGACTACCTTCAATTTTCATGTGTGTCTGTCTGTATGTCTATCTATTAGTCCGACACTTCGGGTCAAAGTTCTTCTATGATTTTCTTTAAAAAAACCTTTAGAAGAGCACTAATGCAAACGGGCTGAGTCCTATCGGGCTTAATAAAGGTTCAACTAATGATCTATTCGATATCAGCAACCCGGCTCAGTGGCTCGGTAGTGTAGTGTAGCGCACTATCCTGTTACTGAGCCGGGCCAGCCGGACACGCTCTGGACTGGGATCGAGTCGGGGATAGGGCTTGGTTGTTGGTGGGAAAGGTGAACGGAGGAGGATTGAGAGATATATAGACGAGCGAGCCCATATAGTATCCGTGGTAGTTTACTACTAGAGACGGAATTATTTGGGTTCTTAACGGTGGAGCTGCCTGTCTACTTGTTCTATGCGTGCTTGCACATGATTTCAATACATTCACTTTCCACTCCAATTCCCGTCCAAGAACTACAAGCGTCGCCTATCGGTCCCTCTCGATAGAGTTGTGGAAGGCGGGGTTGGTGCATTCTCCGAATTCGATCTAAATGGGGCCTGATAACCTTTAACTAATTCGTCATAGAAATCCACCACTGCTCGGCGTGAGCCGGAAGCTTGATTAAGAAAGCTCCAGGTGTGCAGCATAAATATACGATCGCCATAGAGGTCTGCAGTGAGTAGCAACTATCCATAGAGTTTAAGAATTGCGTGTGGGATTACCGTGGCAGGTTTGTACTTGTCTGCACAATCATATATCAAATAGCAATACTGTATTAAAGTGTGAGATCATCACCGCTAATGGTTGAATATCTCACACAAATACATACATACTGAACAAGCACTCTCATACATCTATTCGATATCCGCAGTTTAATGGGCTAACTTTCAAAATTTCGCCTTACATGCAAGCAAAAACCATGAAAAAGTGCATGCAAGATACTATGACTCATAGCTGGTATAGCTTTATTTATTTGCATAAAAGGGGAAATTTACAAATGATGTTCCATTACGGGACTATGTAGGTACTCAGGAGTGATTTATGAATTTATGAACCAAAAAGATCCACCTACTCATTAAGTAATAAATACAAAGGCTGTTCTTTTGTTCCTTCGGACAATGTCGTGTCAAGAGTTTAATGTGTAAAATACTCTGTATGCGAAAGTATGTAGGTAAATATTCTATTGCTAGAATACGAGAGATATCATGGATTCTATTGCTAGAATATTTCAAAGTTATTAATTCATAAAAATGAGCAGACAGTTTTGGAGCTTGTCTTTCGCTTAAATTTCAGTTCTCGACTGATTTTATTCTTACGATATTGCTACTGAAGCTAACTAAAATCGTCAGTAAAATGTATCCTTCAAACAAGATATTTGTCCAAATATAATTACAATTTAAGGGGCTGATTCTACACTTCGCACCAGGAGGTGAAGTGGAACTTCCATAAATTCATACAAAGCATTTTAATTATATTATATGAAATTCATTCTTACATAGATGAATATAATTAAAATTTACACATTACCAGAAAAATAATATTCTACAATTCAACATAATATTTTCTTTTTTCTATATTAACCGTAATTTATTACCTAGTCTAATATAAAATAAATGATTCATTCACTCTCACTGCAATCATGGAATGAGCATACGCTGCAGTTCCAGCGACATTAGGAATGAGCACAACAAGCATAATTTGTTCACATAAAAATATTCCTTATATTTCTATAAGCTACATGTACCTTTATATTATAGCGAAAACATCATTAGCATAAACCTATATGCAACACTCTCCCCATTATTTTGCAATAGAAAACGAATGCATATATACAATTAAAATGACAGAAAAAAAAATTATACTACTAGAACTAATCAAAATATATACAAGTTCAAGTTTTGTATTCCATCATCCGTGGGGCAAGTTCAGGTTCATTCCTTAACTCCATCCAGCGGAGGGTAAGTAAATGTCGTTCTTTTAAGAGGCTTATAACCTGCCGTAATATTCCTAGAAGAGTCCATTGAAAACTGAATGTCGCCATCAGTTCAAAGTGAAACGTCCTTCTGGTCCTTAAGCAAAGGTGCAGTTGAAGCAGCAGAAAGAGTTAAAGACGAGACGGTGTCCTTCGCACCATCAGCAAATGAAGCGGGTACTTTGGGATTTATTTCCTTGGGGCAAGAAAAATATGCCATTTATTTACAGGCGGAGAGACGAGTAAAACTGCCCCTCTTGCGTCTAGAAACTGTAAAATCCAAGAATTACCACTAGAAATATAATTATCCATAGAAACAACGTGGTCTCAGAAAAATACTCGTCCGTATTGCCAGTCTATATTTCAGGTTCCGTTTATTTCTCTGTAAATGTTTCATTTAATTTTTCTATGTATAAATCCAGAGAAAGATGGCAGTATATTGAAGCCAAGAATACAGGGTATTATCGCTTAAAGAAAATCAAGTGGATTAAGTTTCCTCTATATGTAATATTTAGTACTGTGCAATTAGAGCCTATAGGTAAAGTAAACACACCATTAAAACAATTATTCAATCGATTAGTCAAGTGAATGTGTAGGCTGGGACAATAAATGTTGTATCGTCCATCAAAAGCTTTAATTTCAAGTGCATCTTCTAAATTATGGTTTGTAGTAGTGTGACATTAAGAAATTCTGTAAAACTGTTAGGCTCGACGAAAACTGTTACGGGGTTTACATTTCAGATGTTTGGTTGCAATCACTTTATTTGTCGATTGCAAATTCATCCCTGTGTCGTATACACAGTCTTTTTTAATCAAGATAAGCGCATTTCTGGACCCTGTATAATCTAACCAACAGGTCCTTTTTTCAGTCTTTATCATTAGTGTGAAAAGATCGGCCTTCACTTCTGTGAGATTGGGATTCACTAGTGGTACAATTAAATGTAAATACAGAATTTTTCAGTAGCATATAGTTGAAGGTTCTGGCGCAACTACAAGCTACGAGCCACTTTTCATAAAACAGCATAAAATCATAATCAATTCATGATTTATTTCTATTTTTCATAAAAAACAAGACTTTTTTCAAGAATTTCAGGAATTTAAAAAAATCACCACATATTGAACGCGGATCCAACTACAAGCTACGAGCTTCTTTTGAAAATTAAAATAAATTCGTGATTTATTTCTATTTTTCATTAAAAAAGAATACTATTCTCAAGAATTTTTAGAATTTTAGGAATTTAAAAGAAAACAATACGTACCTGCCTCGGATCCAACTACGACTACGAGTACGACTATGACCCTGAGTGCAACTACGTCTATTAGTACGGCATATTTCTATAGTTTTCATGTGCTAATGTAGTAATTCCATTATCTAAAATATATCGTTTATCATCAAAGCTAACAGAAATAATTTTAATTAAACATCCACTATGTTTGATTTTTTTAGTCATTGACGCTGTTAGATTTTGAAGTTTTTAAATTTAAAAAAATGTTTATTACATAGTTTCTAATTTAAAAAAATAGGTTCGAAAAAATTGTGTTACCTGGTTTTACCCACCTAAACAACACAATACCTGGGCATATTGTGACCATAAGAATACCCCCAACGATGACCTATTATAGTTTCTAATTAAAAAAGTAGGTTTGAAAAAAATTTGTTACCCGGTTTTACCCGCCTATACAACACGATACTTGAGTATATTGTGACTGTAAAAATAGCTCTAACAATTACCTATCTTACAAGCTATTACATGTTAGTATAGCTCTATAAATAAATAAATAGTGAATAAGTTGGTATAATATATAATTAACTATATGATAATAATGATACTACCTATTAAAGCCATTGATTACGCCTACGCTTGATTATGAAGCGCCACATTTAAAATATCAGAATCACTTTTTATTAGTTGAGAATTGCAAAGTGTAAATTGTTGCTGTAAAATCAAATTTTTAAGTGAAATCCTGAACTGCGGAACCCTTCTCCTAGAGGTAAATATAAATTTAATAGTCTTTTATTTGTACTTATTTTGTAGAGCATGTTTCAGGCTACAATTTAATATTAAGTAATTGATATTAAAATATCTAGTAATATTATTTTGTTTGATTGGCGCTATATGCAATTTGGATTTATTTACTCAAATCCTGAACTGCGGATTGCTTTAGCTTGAGGTAAATATGTATTTAATAGTCCTTTATATGTACCTATTTCGTAGACCATGTTTCAGGCTACATTCTAATTATAGGTTATTGATATTAAAATATTTGGTGATATTATTTTTTTAGATTAGCGCTATATGAAATTTGGATATATTTACTCAAATCCTAAACTGCGGAGCCCTTTACCAAAAGGTTGGTATAAATTTGATGGTCCTTCATTTGTACGTAACTTGCGGAGAACTTAACAGGCTGCAATTAAAGAATGAGTACATGATAATAGTTAATTTGTAATTTCTCATATTCACAGTATTTTAAAAAATATAAAATCAAAATTATTTCTGAAATATGGAATTTTGCTACATTAACCACTACAACAACCATACACCCAAAAACCACTAGAAGGCAAACCCATAAAAATAAATTACTGAAATATCTAGATAACACAACAATACAAACACTCAAACAAGATCCTGTGAGCCATACGGTTGCGTGGTACATTAACCACTATAACCACTATACACAAAAAAACCACTGGAAATAAAACCTAGAAAATAACTCACTGAAATATCTAAATAACACAACAATAACAAGATCCTGTGAGACTAAATTTAAAAACTACATTTAAAACGCAAAAAAAAATCCTAACAAAGCATATTGATATAAAACTAAAAAGCTCTTTTTACAAACATATTTGAAAAAAGTTCTGTATAACAGACTGCTATTTAATAAAGATCTATATTTAGGACAACGCAACAAAGTATAAAAATATAAACAAAACAGTTTCAAAATATTCATAATTTTAAGTAATTTCCAACATTTTTGGAAAAACATTAAGTAATTCGAATCATTTAAAAAAACATAAGTATTTTCAAACATTAGCATAATAATAAGGTAACTGGAAACATTTAAAAAACACATCTACATAATCATAAGTAATTTCAAACATTAACAAAATAAAACTCAAAACATTTTTAAAAAAACATCTACATAATCATAAGTAATTTTAAACATTTTTAAAAACACATTAACATAATAATTAGGTATTTTAAAACAATTTAAAAAACATCTACATAATCATAAGTAATTTCAAACATTAACACAATAATTAAGTAACTCAAAATATTTAAAAAAACATCTACATAATCATAAGTAATTTCAAACATTTTTCAAAACACATTGACATAATAATTAGATATTTTACAACAATTTAAAAAACAAGTACATAATCATACGTATTTTCAAACATTACCATAATAATTTAGTAACTTGAAACGTTTAAAAAAAACATCTACCTAATCATACGTAATTTCAAATATTTTTCAAAAAACATTGACCTATTAATAAAGTATTTCAAAAAAAAATTTATTTAGTAATTTAAATTAAGTATTTAAGTTATCAAAACCCATAATTAAACTACTGGTATATATAATTATGTAATTTAAAAATTTTTATAAACATTTTTAACAGTAGTTTATTGGTTTAAATAACAAGGTATAAACGACTTAAAGGTTATATACGGAACCCTGATGCTTTTGGTGGAAGTGTAGTGAGAGGTTTAACTGGACAGATCAGTCTACATCTTAACCATGTTGTAGAAACAACGATTTTTGAAAAGCGGTTTTACAGAGTAAATGTATTCGAGGATATTGGGAAGATAGGAGTTTTAATTGTTTAATTAGAACTAACAAAGAAAAGAGACTATATGATAGTCATTAATTGCAGCGGTTGCAAAGCAAAACGTTTAATTTGTGCTGAAACCATTGGAATAAACGAAACAGATGTTTCAACGTGTTTTGAGAAACAAAACGTCACTCTTAAAGATATTGAGGGGCTTGAAAATAGCCCCAAAGATCAAAAAATGAAAATGGTTGTTACTTAAATGTTGTACAGAATCATGTTCATTTTTTGTATTGCATACCACCAAAAAAAGATATTCTAAAGAATAAAATAACTGAGTTGAACATGGTTTGTAAAGTTATTTCTAAATCAATTTTATTGTTGACTAAATTAGTTTCAGGAACGGATGTGATTGAGCAGATAGATGTGAACATAGGCGCTAGAGGAAAAACAAAAAATCAAAGAAAACTTTCAGAAAAGATTTAACAGGAAATCATCACGAACCCTTCTGAAAACGTTAAGGGAAAAAAAAGTCGGTGCCCGGAAACTTCCATCATCGATTTAGAAGTTCAAATGAAGGAATAAGAATTAACCCTAAAAGTTAATGAAATGAATCGTAAACCAAATGGTCATGAAATGAATTCTAAACCAAGCCGTGATGAAATCAAAACTTTGCATTCTAAAGCTGAAGCACCAATAGTAGAACCCTGTGATGCTTTAAGGCCTAACGTTCTCTAACAAAACATGCAGTTGAAGCCTTGGGTCATTAAAAACCGAAATTATCTAATTAAAGCAGATGTGTTTTGTGCCAATATGAAAAATAAAGTGTTGTGTTTGAAAGATCTGGTTGATTCTGTGAACAGTCAATATGATAATTTAGTAGCTTAGTCCGAACAAAAACATAATTATCAAGAAAAAAGATATAACAATTTAGTGGCTAATCAAAAAGAAAGGTTATATCATTCAACAGAAGTGGTAAAACATCAAGAAGAAAAATATAATGATTTAGTGGCTAAGTGTAAATAAGAACATAATTATCAAAAAGAAAGATATAACAATCTAGTGACTTATCAAAAAGAAAGGCTAAATCATTTAACAGAAGTCGTAAAACATCAAGAAGAAAAATAAAATTAAGTCGTTAGTGTTTTTAAACAGCAAGACAAAACATTTAACTAAGTTGTAAGTGCTTTTCAACATCAAAACAAAAAGTTTAATGAGTTAGAGAATGCATTTGACTATCAAGGAGAAGCGTTAAAACAATCAAACGAAAGATGTATGAATTCACTAACTCAAGATAAAGTTTAATTGTAAACATCAAGAAGAACAAGGCAAGAAGATACAAGGGTTAGTCGATAGAATATTAAGTACTAAAAACACGTCTGCTAGATATAAAAGTCTCAAACGAGCAAACAAAGATTTACAGAAAGAAATCTAACGATACCACAAGACTATGAGAATGTATAATGAAAACAAAGTAGAAACAAATCAGCAATTACGAGAGGTCCGTGACACTATTGATCTTTTTCTGAGATGTTCGAGTAATCGAATAATAGGAGAAATAAATGCTATAACTAAAGATAAAGAAAGTTTAGAAGAACGATCAAGATCACCGTTGAGGCAACGGTCTGCTAGATATACAAGTCTTGAACGAGAAAACAAAGATTTACATGAGAAGAAAATAAAAACAAGAAATAAAACAATACCAAGAGACTATAAGGATAAATAATAATGATCAATTGAAAATCCTACGACTAAGGAATGCTCTTAAAATTCTTGAAAAGTCTAACAAAAATGTTGAACAAGAAAAAGCTAAATATAAGGAAGAAAGGCGTCCAAATGGGAACGAATTTTAAGATGCCCTTTACACAATTATTGAAGATATGAATGCTACGACAGAGCAACAAAATGCACCAGTTACAGTTCCAAATGATGAAATTATAGAAGAAACAAATGCTACGACATCTGAATCAAGGTCACCGTTGTCGCGGCAAAGCTCAAAAACAGATGACTTACGAAGCTCAACAATGAAAGTTGATCAAAGCTCACAAAGTTTTTATCGCTTAGAAAGCTCAAGATCCTCAAGAGCCTCAAAAGCCTCACGAAGCTCAAGAATGGAAGTTGATCAAAGCTCATAAAGTTCGTATCGCTTACGAAGCTCAAGATCCTCAAGAGCCTCAAGAGCCTCACGAAGCTCAAGAATGGAAGTTGATCAAAGCTCACGATCTCAAAGTCCAAGATCAGCAAATAGTGATTTACCTGAGGATTGTTTGCAATAAGAGTTTATTATTAGATTGCATACATATTGATAAAGAAACTTGTAATGCTCATATATTTAAAAAAGTTGTAGAGCTCAATATTTATAAAATTAGCTAGAGAAAATATTGTTATTAGTAATAATTCACGGTGAATTTGTCCCTCGCATATTTGTAATGAAAAAAGTCTTTTTAAGCCATTAAAATAAAAAAAATGTAAATATACAAACTGCTTTGAAAAGTAAATGTGCTCGTTGTCATAAAGCGTTAATTAAAAACTGCATTTATATTAATAATGATAACTGTAAAACACATTTAGCACACTCTGTATGTAAACGAACACATAATACTAATATTGTTAATCCAGAATTGAAGTCAGGCACAAAAATAGGTATGAAATGTGTTAAGTCAGCCTGAAATGAAAAAAGAGAATTTGTGAAAGCAGTTGTTTAATTATTTGTATTTTTACGTGTTGTAATTGTAATTGTAGTTGTAACTTTAATTGTAGTTGCTTAGGATTAAACGGAGACTAGGCCTTTTTACAGAGCAGGGCATAAGACCCTGTAGGTTAGTTTAGTTTGAGCGGCGGCTCTGCCGCCTTGAGGGGTTAAAGCCCTGTTAGGTTATGTTAGGCTAAGTTAGGTTAAGTTAGATTAGATTAGGTTGAGTTAGTTTAAGTTAGGTTAACAAAATCCAAATCCTTCATTTTTTTTTAAATTCTAGTTGACATGTAACATTTTCTTTACCTGCAAGCAGTATAGTATCTGGAATACTAATTTTTGTCATTAAACTTGTTTGTAAGATTCTATTACTTTCATTCAACGTATTTATTTCTAAATTAATTCTACGTTCTAAAGTGTTGAATAATTCATCTTTTGTAGTAACTTTATTCTGTTTATTACGTTCTACCAAATCAATAATTCTAACATTTTCATCCTTAAGTTTTTGTTTACTTTTAACAATTACAGTTTGTATTTTAAGGGTAATATTATTATCTTCTTAAATACGATTGTTAATATGAGCAAAGTTTGTTGTTACTGCAGTACTATTAATTTTAAATTTTTTATCAAAAACATTTGTTTGGTTGGTATAAACTCCTTTCATCCTTTCAATTACACTGATAATATTTTCTACTTCTTAGCCTTGTATTAACTTAAACATTATTTAATTCATCATTTCTAATTGCTAAATTATTAATTTAAACTTGTATTTTCTTCCATAAGATTAATGTATTTGAATAAAATTCATATTCTGTTTTCCTAATGTATCTTAGTTTTGAATTTATTTATTATAGAAAATTTATTTCATTACTTGCGTGAGTGCTACGCACGCTTTTGTAAAATCTTCTCCATGATTAACAATATAATTTATTAACTGTAGACATAAAGATCCACTTGAATTTGTTTCAATTCCTTGCAATTTAAACGTAGAATAAACTGTATGTGATTTAATAATTCAACAGGTTGTCGATGACCAAAAAAATCAAAATAATAATTGCGTTTATGATTTTTATACCACAAAATTCAATGAGTTCTTTAAATATTATTGCTATCAAGATTTAATATTTCAATAACTATATTATAAGGCTTTAGGGGGAAATTATTCCTCAAATATACACGTCTAAATAAACCAGGCTTAAAAACGCATATTTGTCTAGAATATTTATCTATTTCTATATTTGGTTGTGCTTTTAAGGATGAGGTTTTTAAAAAAACCACTTCCAGACTTTCTGTTTGACTCTATTTCTAAATTATGTCTTTTCTGTTTAGCTTAATTTTTATCTTGTGATTTTTTGTTATTCACTGCATAACCTTCTTGGCTTACACCTCCAGCAGCAGCCCCTACTCCACCAATATTAGCAGTTGCGTAAGTAATCAATGGCACTAGAGCTAACAGAGGTAAACCACCTCCCTTTTTATATGTTTTTACAAATCTGTGATGATTTGTTAACATTAAATAGTTGATAATTTCAAATAAAAGTTTCTTCTGTAGTAATATTTATTTGGTTTATTTGGGTTTTAGTAAGTTTTAATAGATAACCGTCATCTTTATTAAATTGTTCTTTATTAAGATGTATTGTTAAACCTTTTTTATTCATAAACGCATTTCCAAAAGCAGTATATTGACTCTCTGTGAATGATATATTATTCATTTATATAAAAAGAACAAAATAAACGAAGTAACTAATAGGTATTTATATATTCAACTTGCATATTTCTACCACCGGTTGTAGTCATAGATATTACACGTTCTCCAAATATAATTACATAAGCATTAGTATATTAGTATTTGCAGGTACATTTGCACTAAATTTAAATTGAATTTTAATACTTATAGTATTTTTACTAATTCTGTCTTCTTGGAACGATTTATCACAACAATATATAGAATGAGCTGTTGGAAATTTAAGCAGAGCTATTTCGGGTTCTAAATCAGTAAATAGTTTTTTAGGTTTTAAATATCTATCATAATTTTGAATTTAACTAAGACCCTCTGAACTTCCATTTAAATTTATACCTCGATATCTGATATTATTAAGAGAAATAAAAGCATCAAGAACATCACAGTGATCAAACACTGAAATGTTCGATTTTTAATTATTTAAACAATTAGTTTGGAATCCAACAACAAAGCCTAAAATCTTTTCAGGACCTGAAATTGTTTTTAAATTACGATTTAATATTATAGCCTGGTTTACTGAAAAATGCTCAACCTGTTTTATTAAGATTTCATAGGGTATTGTTTGTTGAGTTGCAAGATAACTAGATATTTCTGTAGACATTTCAGAATTTAATTCAATGTAACAGATTCTCCATTTTAGAAAAGTAATATTGATTGAACCATCAACAACATCATCTACACCTTGTGTTGTTTAAGGCTAGATTTAAATATAGCATTTCCAATAATTATTCGATCCAGTTGAACAGAAACTCTCACTCCTGATAATATTTTACTTTTGAATCCAAACATATGTGAAAATGAAATCATAAATCTAGCTTCACCTTTATAAGTTGCAGTAGTATAACTTTTGAATAATAAATCATGTCTATTAGCAAATCGTATATTTTAGTGAGTTGTTGCAAAATATTTATTATTATCTAAAGACCAGCATTGACCATGCTTTCTATTGGAACTAAAACTGTCATTATATTTTAATAATTCTTGAATTAAATTAGTATGACCCACATTCATATACTCTTCAATAGTTGTATCATTAAATTTTAAAACAACTTTATCAAATAAAAACATAGGCCCATTATTAAATAATGTAATTAACTCAGTTCCAGCATATCTACAACAATCAGCTTTTTTAACTACACCACCCTAATAATAAAGAAACTATTCTCTAATAGAAAATCTATATCTACAATATCAACTCTAATCGAACTTGGAACTGATCTATGTAAATGAGAGGATTCTTGTTGTAAATAATCTTTTTATCAATTAAATTTATTAGCATCATAACTTACAATTGGATCATATATTTATACATCCTTTGTTGAATTGTTCTTGCAAATCTTTCTACAATCATTGCTTTTGTCTCATTTTCAGTTGTACACTAGTTAATATTATATTTATTAAATTTTTTAAACATCTTATTAGTTTTGTTACCACTATATTCAGTTCCTTTATCAGAATGTAGTTTTTTAGGATTTCTACTATATTTTAATACAGCTTTAAAACTGTCAACTATTTCATCTGCATTTTTAGTTTTTATAGGTACAGCCCATCTGTTTATAGAAAATGTGTCAATTATTAAATTAATATATCTATAACTATTATTCTTTAATCCATTTCCCAGGCATAAACACTAAATTAGCTTGCAATATAGAGTTTAAACCTGGTGTATAATATCTTCTACGTTTAAATTTTGTAATTTTACCTAAATGCTAAGTAAATGTATCCTGTGTTGCTAGATATTCTTTTACTATCTTAGGTTTAATACCTGTTTTTCTAGATAATTTATTTATTCCTACATATCCTGTTAAAGGGTTTTCATATACAGAATCTAGTATTTTGTATGATTTGTCATTTTTATCTTTATCTAGTCATAATTCATTATTATGAAATGGCTTAAGTCCTAAACCTAGATATAATTTTGGTTGTATTACACTTTTTGTTACAACACGTTTTACTTTTTCACTTAATGTAGGATTTTTAATTTCATCTATATTTTTTAGTAATTTTTTATCTGCTTTATGTCTATTATCCTTATCTTTGTATATATTATATGCTAAATCATATTGCATTGCTGCTTCATCAACTCTATCTACTGGTTTATCACCTCTAGCTATTCTTTTTTGAAATTAAGTTCCAGAACCTAAATAATTACTACCTGGATAATGCACTTTTCCTACATATTTTTCAATTGTTTCAACTATATTATCACTAATTTAATGAATTCTTTAGCTTTTATAAATTGACATTTTGTAGTATTACAGGTAGCACATTTTAATTTCAATATATTAGTTATTTTTAGTAACAGTATGCTTGATTTCCTTATTAGGTGTTTTTACCTTGCACTTCACGCAGAATATACTTTCAAGCATTTATTAAAATATATTTTTTATACATACATGTTAGTTCGTTATAGTTTACGTACTGTTAACGTTGTGTTGTGGTAACGTTGTATTTGTGTTAACGTTGTGTTTGTGTTGACGTTGTGTTAGCGTTAGCGTTAGCATTCGTTAACGTTAGCGTGTTAAAATGATAAAAATAGGTAATAATGCGTAAAGTAGGTGTTATGGTATTACTTTTACAATAAAAAATTGCAAGAAGAACTATTGTACACAATTATTTTAGATATTTACTAAAAATATTAAAATTGTCTAAGTTATGTCTATATCGCTTTTCACTAGCATTTGCTGTAAAATCAATAGTTATAAAGAAATAATTTTTTTTCCAGCCTTGTTGACAAAACAACACATAGTCTTTTAAATCCATATCTACAGCAATTTTATCACTATATAAGTTTTGTATATCCTTTTCAGATAATTTAAATAAAATTAAAAAGTTAGAATTCATTCTGATAGACCTTCAATCTCATTCGAAATATGACTGACTTAGATAAAATACACAGATATTGTTATGTCTTCCTCTTGTGAAATAACTTTTTATTATAATCTGATTTTTACAGTTATATTCTGAGTTTTCAATTTAGAATCAATTTCACTAGGGTCTGGTATTACATCTTTAGTATTAAATACTGTGATATTTATTCTCTAAATAATATTTTTTTCTTGAGCTTTTAAACCCTTTTTCACTCTTTCTATTAGTTTTAACTCACCTAAACCACTTTTTTTATTTCATTCTTCATTTTAAATAGATCTACAACACCTTATTTTGATAGATTATTTTTAAATGCTTTAATTAATATTTGATATGTATCTTGTTAGAGACAATATCTTACCAATAAAAGATTATTATAGTCTGATATATCTTTTCATAATACAAATTTGATATGTTGACAACTCTTTCTACAATTTCGAAATAATATTGAGGAGAAGGACAATAATGAAGCTTATTATCATCTTAATAAAATAAATAAAATTAATGTTTAACTAAAAGAATTTAGACCTTTAAAAGGATAATCTTATATAGAATTATCAAGATGGATATCTTACAACAAAGCATGTATAAATATCAAAAATAAAAACCAAAAGTGTTTTAAATATTGTATGTTATACCATAAACATTAGAATGAAATTATAAAAGATCTTCAAAGAGTTTCGAATTATATCAAATCTGATTAGGATAATGACTTTAAATTTAGTAGTATACAATTTTCCGTAACTCTTAATAAAATAAACAAATTTCGATTGCAAAATAATGTATCAATTATTGTTTATATATTACAAGGTAGAGCAGTTAATATTTATGATACCTGTTCAAATGAAACTAGAAAGGAAAACCATGTAAATCTACTTTTAATAACTAATAAGGAAGGAAATAGTCATAATGTATATATTAAAGATTTATCGAGACTAGTAAAAAGTCAGCTAACATCTTACGAACAAAAAAAGTTTATTTGTGATTGATGTTTTCATCAACATAATAATGAGAACGCAATTAAATTAAATTACTAAACATGTAATAAGTATTTTAGAAATTGTCAGGCGGTTGCTAGATTACCTGAGGAAGGTAAAAAAGCTAATATCTTGAAGTTTAAGAATTCAAACAAAACAGTAAGGTCACTAATAGTATATTATGCTGACATAAAATCTGTACTAAAACCTCTAGGTTGTACAAATGAAAAATTCAAACATGAAACATGTGCCAATGCTTTTACTAGCGTTAGTCGGAATAATATTCATAACAAATTTGAAAAATACGCTGGATGTAGTGCAAAAGATACAATTCATAATTTCGTAGAAGCTTTTGTAACTGAGGGTCTAGAATTAAATAAAAAGTTAAAGGATAGATTAGCAAAATTTAAATTACCTAAATTATGTAATGATAAAGAAAACATATTCTGTGATAGTACAGTTTGTCATTTTTTCCAAAAAGCGTTTATTGATGATAAATTAAATTATAAAGTTAGGGATCACTGTCATTTAACAGGAAAATTCAGAAAAAGTACTCATAAATCATGTAATTTAAATGTTAAAACTTGGTTACATATACAAGTTTTCCTTTATGATGGTATAAATTATAATTTTAAATTTTTTGTAAGACAACTACATAAAATGGTTTTATTAAAAGTCTGTGAAACTCAGGAATTTAATTATGTACCAAAAACAGAAAAAAACTATTATTCAATAGCTACTTAAATACCAGAAACAAATATACCATTTACATTTAAGGATTCATTAAAAATTTTACCATCTTCATTAGACACGTTAGCATCAAATTTAAAGACAGGTGATATTAGGAATTTTCAAAATTTAGTAGAATATTTTAAAGATAAATAAGATGATTTTAAAAATATACTAGAATATTTTAAAGATGACGCAGATAAAATTCAAGAACTATTAAAACAAAAACCAAAGTTAGCATGTTACTTAAAAAACGGGGATATTAAGAATTTTAAAAATTTACTAGATTATTCTAAAGATAAACTAGATGAAATTTAAGAATTATTAACACAAAAAGGAGTGTTTCCTTATTCAGTTTTATACTCTTTTAGCAAACCTTCATATAAAAGTTATCCTAGTAATAAAGGTTTCCCTAATGATTTGAAAGATATTTTAGTAAAAGATTATAAAAGAGGTAAAAAAATATACAATCATTTTTCTAATAAGTATGGTGGGTTATATACATTAAAGATTATATGGAAATGTATTTAACATGTGATGTCCTAATATAAGCTGATTTTTTTGAATCATTTAAAGACTTATTATTAAACACATGAATTAGATCCTGCGCATAATACTACAACCCCTGGCTTTTCTTGAAGTAATATGTTAAAAATAACTGACGTTAATATAGAACTTTTAATGTATCAAGAAGAAATATCAGGTATTATTAGTAGGCATGTAAAAGCTTATAAAAAAAATATGAGAGTTTTTATGATCCTATTAAAAAATTATTATATCTAGCTCCTGTTGATGGTAATAATTTGTATGGTGATGCTATGCCATTTAAATTGCCTCTTTATGGGTTTACGTGGTGTTCTGAAGAAGAAATTATTAATTTATTACAAGCCAGTAATATTTATTAACTAGATATTGATAGTGATGTTGGGTATACACTGAAAGTAGATCTATAATATCTTAAAACATTACATGATTCACCTAATAATTATTTATTCTTTTCAATGCATAAAACAGTTCAAAGTAAAGAATTATTTGAAAATTAATGTGAACTCCACGATAATAAGACAGAGAAGCATAATATAAAGGAAAAAAATAAAGGTTGTAAGAAGTTAATAGCAAGTTTAGAAGATAAGAAGGGGTTAGTATGTGATTATAGAACTTTGCAACTAGCTTAAGAGTTTAGATTAGTACTATCTAAAATTTATTGTGTGATAAAATATAATCAAAGTGCCTAGTTAGAACCATATATTGATGGAAATACAAAACTTAGGCAAGAAGGAAAGTCTAAATTTGAAAAGGATTTCTTTAAACTAATAAATAATTCAGTATTCGGTAAAACAATTGAGAATATTCTAAAACAAAAGGATATAAAATTTCGCACCGGTAGAAAAAAAGCTTTAAAACATGTTAGTAAAATTAAATTTAATCCGGAAGCAATATTTAGGAAAAATTTAGTAGCGATACATATGAATAAAATAAGTATATTATTATATAAACTTATATTTACAGGATTTTTTGTCTTAAAAATGTTGAAATATTGAATGTATAAATATGTTTATAAACATCTAAAACCTAAATAAAGGAATAATGTGAAAATAATTCAAACTGATACTGTTGGTTTAATGTTGCACTCAAAAAACAATGATTTTTATGAAGATATAAGGAATGATGTTGAACTTTGGTATGATACTAGTGATTTAGGAGTTAAAAATATATTTGACCTATCTATCATGAATAAAAAGAAATAAGGTTGTTATAAAATAGAAACAAATGAGAATATTGTAGCAGAATTTGTAGAATTAGGATCTAAAATGTTTTCATATTCTATTGAATGTAGTAATAAATATGTAATTAAGAAAAGAGCTAAGGGTAAACCTAAACATATTGTTAATAAATATAAAATTGATAATTATAGAAAAGCGTCATATAGTGAAATAAGAGATAATGTAAATATTAATCAAATAGGATCAGATAAATTAGATGTTTTTACTTTAAATCACTCAAAAGTTGGATTAGCTAATTTTGATGATAAAAGATATATTTAAGATGATAGGATTACTACATTAGCACATAAAAACTATAGAATTATGCTGTGCTTGTAGACGTTGTTGCACTCATAGACATAGTTGCACTCATAGTCGTACTCGTAGCTCGTAGTCGTAGTAGTAATCTGCGGCGGTACGTAGTGTTTTTTTTAAATTCCTGAAATTCTTGAAAATAGTCTTGTTTTATATGAAAGATAAAGGTGAATCATGAATTGATTATGCTTTTATGCTGTTTTTTCAAAAGTGGCTTGTAGCTTGTAGTTAGAACCGTGGTTGATATGTGGTGAATTTTTAAAATTCCTAAAATTCTTGAAAAAAAGTCTTGTTTTTTATCAAAAATAGAAATAAATCAAAAATTGATTATGATTTTATGCTGTTTTATGAAAAGTGGCTTGTAGCTCGTAGTTGCGCTAGAACCTACAACTATATACTTCTTTTGTTCATGGGAATCAATTTTGAAGGAGCGAATCTCTGCCAATTCCAGAGAACAGTTCGCATCACATGGTAATGTAAAGTTTAAGTAATCAAACAGTCTATCGTCCATCCTGCCTTTTCGCCAAAGTTTCTGGGTATGTTTTATTACGTGCTTACTCAATAATAAACGAGATACGAGGTAAGTCATATCATATATCATTTCCTCAAGTTGCAGTGGAAAATCTTTTAGCTCACAATGAATCCTGTTAATGTCCCTAATAATTTAGAGCAAATGTATGCGGAGAGCTTCCATGTCATTCGACTGTTTTGTTACAGAGTTTTTCAAAATATTAAATTTATCTCTCATTGATTGCAGGTGAGCCCTATTCGTTAAGGCTGATGCGCAGCGTTAAAAGACATACCAAGACCTTCAAATTTCATCACAAGAATCGTCGTCATCGCAATAGCTGTAAAGACGTCGACGTGAAGGTACAGTTATATTCCTTGTCACATTTTTCTCAAAAAAATTATTACTTTTAATATCTCTACTAACAAGCACTCCTTCATGTTATTCAATAGTAAAATTAATTCAAACAGCAATATAAGTTTAATTTGCTGATGCACGGAATTATATCTACTCACCACGGGATGAAAAGACCTACGCCAAATCACAGCGGGACCTTCCTCAATTTTAAATGCCATGCCTCTACTAAACAAATATAAGAATTTCAGTATTTCCTTAATCAGTTTACGATCGCGATTATATTTTTGCTCGCTTTCTAATTCCTTTTGCACATTCGGTAGAAAAATACCCACCTGAACATGTTCCCATTTCCTTCGGTTAGGATTATCAGCATCTCTGATACGTTTAATCTCCAGTGCTATTTTAGCATTGGCTCTTTTATCAACAATATCCCCATGAAATACAGCAATTGTTATGAGTTCGTCTCTATGAGTTATTGCTATTTCATCTTCCGTTCCCTATTCATCCATTTCTATCCGCCATTTCCAGGTTTTGTCTGGAAACGAGCATGTCGGAGCTAGGAGTGCGCTTTCTATCACAGATTTCACTATTCTCTGCAGTATAGCTTTAAAGGGCCTAAACTCTAGGTATAGGTACCTGTTGTTTTTCCTCCTTGTCATTCACTTAACCTATCAACGTGCACAAGCTATAATTTCGTTGTCGTGGAAGGCTCTTGGTTAAAAGATCTGCTGCAAGATTTTGAGTCTTTCTATGTCGCAGCACCAGTTGACCTGTCTCCACTAATTCCCTCACCCAAAACATTCTAACTTGTACGTGCTTGGTACGCTCATGATGTCTATTCTTCCTATAGATGAGCTGTAGACTTGAAGCAGAATCTGTTTATTGGTTGATGTGCTTATACAAATTTCTGGTAGCCATGTCACATATTAAATTATGTATTCACAGTCGCATTATTGAACCAGTATTTATTCTATATACTTCAGCTACACATGTAGACTGGGCAATAAAATTTTCTTTCTTGCACTTCTAATCATTGGGGCTGCCATTTATGAATATTACTACCTCTATCAATGATCGAGCTTTACTGGCGGCAGTGAAAAATCTGGCATCCGACTGTACTTCTAAAATCAACAGTCCCTTAGGATGCCTATTGTAGCGTAAATAATAGTCCCTGGTATGATACAAATACCTCAGAACCCTCAGTGCCGCATAATAATGCCCGCGGTCATATTTTTGGAAATGCTGAGATAATTTCTTTACAAGATAAGCAAATGTCTGGACGTAAAAATCTAAGATGAACAAAAGAGAGCCAACTAATGATTGATAAAGTAGAGCTATTTCTGCTTCCCATTCTCCCTCATGATCAGGATTAAAATCCTGCGTCATTGGTGTTTTCAGATCATGTGCATCCTTATGTTGAAATTTGTGTATTGTTTCCTAAATCTTTGATTTTTGAATAATCTGGATGTAATTGGGCATAATTTTGACATCCATGCCAAGAAATGTTTCAATGAGCTTGGTCTGTTTTATTTTAAATTTAGATGAAAGTACTCAATTTTTCTCTCGATACGTACTCTCGATTTCAAAAAATCCAAATCCATATCATATGTGGCAGTTGCCAACGAGTCATCTACAAACCAGGCCATCTACACGCAATGCGCGGTGTCATCTATTTTCCAGTGCTGTGTATAAAGACAAGGATCATAGGGGCTCTGTCTGTATCTTTTATCCTATATATATAAAAACAATTTTATATACATAAACTTTACACTGTCCTCCTTTAAAGATAGCCCTTTGGACTCAGTATACGTGACATATTTTGTTATACCTAAATTTTGTTTTTTTAAACTAAGTTTGGATGTAATGCGTGATAAATGGATATAATGTGTTAGTTGTGCAGGAATATAGGTGGTGAACACAGAACTGCACAGATTTTTTCACCACAGAGATTAATGTCTTCGATTAGTGTTGTTTGGAGTCGTTAGGTCCTTAAAACGTTAAGGAAAAATTTAATATTGTTCCGCGCGACCCGATGTACAGGCTGATCACTATGATGCCGACGAGCCCGAGTTTCTGTTTAAAGTAAAGAATGCAGGGCTCGTAGATTTCTTTTTTCTTTTCATTTACAGCTTGTGCTTGGTTTGTGTCGTTTTGCTCGATGCGAATTGTTGGGTTAAGGATTATACCCTGCTTTGAAACTGGATTGTACGCGATTATGTCTACACGTCTTGAACCATTCGCGGTGCATTCGAGTTCTTTAAGGGTTTTCCACCCTAACTGGACATAGATTCGGCAATTAAACGGCGGACGGTGTGGTGTCTGTTTTTTTGGATCAGCTCTCCATGACACTTACTAAAGATATGGCCTATAGTTTCAATATCCTTACAACCGTGGCGGCAGCTAAGGGTTTCTTGGTCATCTCTGGAAATAGCGTTGATAGGTAGAACAATGCCGACCATCTTGATTGCGGTGATCCATTCGGACGATGAAATTCCGTATTTTGAATAGATTAACTTGGTGGCATACGGACATTTTTAGAATTGGATGACGTTTTGTCCTTTATGTGCGAGTTCATACCACGATTCGTATTCAAGTTTTCTCAAATAGTCGCGAATTATTTTGCTTTTTCTTCCCCTGGAAGTAATCATAGTCTCTCTCAAGTCTTGTGGTACGTACAGATAATCCAGAAAAATAGATTTCTCTAGCTCAAGGTTCTTTATTTCGTGGAAAAAGTCATAATTAGAGTTTTGTAAGATCTCCACATAGTTAAAATTTTGAATCCCTGCTTCCCAATTGGCCAGAGTTAACCCGAAGCCTGTCACTTTCGGACTGGAACAAAGCATGTCAGTAAGAGTAATTGTTGGTATGCTTCGGAATTCTTTAACGGAACTCCTTTTTATTGTGTCAATAGTTTCTAGGAAAGTCGTCGACAGTTTAGAGAGAGGCGCACTTCAAAATGGGTATACGAGTGTGGGCCACACGTTGTTCTTAAGGACCTTTAATTTTTGGTCTTGTCTTAGCATTGTGGAGGCTGTCAGGCATTCAATTTATTCACTCATTTTTTTACACGTTTGATTTCGTCAAAACTATGTTGTCACTGAATGTGACTCCTAATTACTTGATTGTGTCCTCCGGGCTTATGCATGTAATAGATGAATTTAAACCCACGGGGAGAGGGTCCTGACAAAGAACACCTTTAACCACGCAGATAACTATGCTTTTGCAGGGGTACATACATAGGCCCATACCTCAGAGTGATTCGAAGCATTGCTGGTTTAATTTGAAAGCGGAGTTACAAGAGTTGCGAAATAGACCAGTATTATTAGCGAATTCTTCGTTAGAAAGAATTATTGTCAAGTAGTGGGTGAAGGTTGAACCCAAATTTGTCCGTCACCTCGTTTTCGCTCAGTTAGCAGACCATAAGGTCTATTGCAATATTGAAAACTAAAACCCGGAAAGACCCGTAAAAATTGTGCTGTGTGTATTGATGTATGTATGTATGTATGTATGTACGTATGTATGTATGTATGTATGTGTGTATGTACGAATGTATGTATGTATGTATGTACGTATGTATGTATGTATGTATGTATGTATTATTTGTATATGCGCTCAGAAATCCTAGAAATAACCTTACCTTGCACCTTCCGTACCCGCACTCCTAAAAAATTAAATTATCGCAACAAACTACAAAATTATGGTTTAAAATTTTGAATATAAAGAATTAAATTATATCAGCACACTACAATTTAAAATGTTATACAATACTTTTGTAGTGTGTTGCGATAATTTATTTTTTATATTTAAAATTTTATACAATACTTTTGTAGTGGGTTGCGATAATTTTATTTGTTAGAGGTGCGGGTGCGGGAGGTGCAAGGTGGGGTTATTTCTGGGTTTTCCGAGCGCATATACAAGTAATAAATAAATACATACATACATACTTACATACATACATACATACACACAACACAATTCTTACGGGTGTTCCCGGGTTTTTGTTATTTTTGTGCTTCCCAGTTTAGATCTAGATTTTAGATGCAAGAATTTGAAAACGGTAACCTCACTTTACTTATGAAACAATTTTGCAATTTACACCATAACAACGTTTATTCAAGTAAAGGTAGCTCCCGCAGTCTCTCATACTCTTCCATAATAGACTTTTTGGCAGGAGAAAATTTTTCAGTTGCTATAAGCTCTGATGAGTCAAATTCGGTTAAAGCTAGTCCTTAAAGTGAAGAACATCTACTCAGTGCAACATACGCACCTCATTTAAAAATATTCCACCCTTTTAATTGGATCTCAGCACTAGAAATAGTTTGGCCTTAGACCTTGTAGTATGTAATACCTGCAACTTATAAGCACGGTAGCATTGTTCTGTGTATTTTTCGTCCTCGTTTGTCAATGAAATCAAATAGTTTAGGCTCAATACGAACCAGGCCAGTTTCCTTATCTTTAAGATACCCACCAGCTGTTGGGTCATCAAATAACACGCTTTAGCTTTGCAAAAGTTGACCATCGTATGATTAATCAGGTAGAAGTCTAGGCCATGTAATTTCTTAATTAGCTCCTCGGCTGTCATTTACAAGTTTGTCCTCAAGAGACAGATAACAACGAAGCATAATCCGTCCAGACAGGCCAATTTGTAATTAAGTCGGTATTCCTGCTGCTTCGTTAATATTTTCATGTTTAACTTCTGATAGAAGAGATGCCTTTTCATTTTCATCAGCATATTTATCAACAGCTTTTATCGTATAAATCTTTAATCTAGCTGATTTCGAAGATTTGATATGATCATTATTGCAATTGTTTGCTAGCTTGTTTGTTGGAAATATTTGAATAACATGTATGTATGTATGTATGTATGTATGTATGTATGTATGTATGTATGTATGTATGTATGTATGTATGTATAAGTTTAGAGATTTTCAACCTTAAGGTTATATTCCACTCTGCTGCATTATTGCAACAATTTTACTATTTGAAGATCCCGTGAAGTAGTATTATACTAAATCGCATTGAGCTTCGTATCGTATTTTTTTTACTTGATTACCTACACTTGTAGTATTTGGTTTTGTGGCGACTCGCTGCGGACCACTTTGCAAGCATATATTTAGGCTGGTTTGCACCAGAACAACTAGTGTATATTTTCCCTTTCGGAGGAGAAACTCACCAGAGTATCTTATGGAATCGAAAGAATTTTTTCACGATCCTCACGACTCCAATACGCTCTGGCAAGCCTACCCATCAGCGAGCAACTCTATCGAATGTCATCGGGTGGCGACACTTGTGGTATATTTTAGGAGGGAAGTTCTTCAAGGAGAATCTTAAGTTTATACATTTGAATGTACGAGAGTCAGGCAAAGTAGGTACCTACTATTAGGCTGCACTGAAACTCCGTCTTAGGTAGATGACTACCACGGACTTTTCCAGCCTGCACCTAACTCCTCTAAACTCTTACTCCCACCCTAGCTCAACTCCCCACCGACATACCAAGCTCTATCGCCAACACCAACGCTAATCCAGAGCGCCACCGACTCTCCTGACCCAGCAGCTCGGTAGTTAACAAAGTGAGACAAAACACAAGTGACCAAGCCATTTTCGTTTACGACCGGCCTCCCGGTCTGTTTTATACTTTTGAGACTGAGCCTAAAGGAGCTTATGTTAAATAATACAGAGGCTCAAATGAGGCACAAAACGAAAAGTACATTTTGTTCCTCGGTCACTTTAAATTAAGGTCTCAAAAGTGACCGATTGTCTTATTCTGGTAGTTAAACCACTGGGCCGCCGAGCCGGGATTGAATAACATCTTTCTATTTATCTTTAATTTTTTCATTCCAAGTAGATTATTTTCCTAGAACTCTTGTCATTAGATAACATAAATCTTTCAGCGATGTATTACTAACCCGTGGACGGCTACAAATGCCTTTTAAGAGATCAGAGTCAATCTGTTGGTGATTTACTTTAGGTTTAACAAAACTAAACAATCTCCATAAGTCGGTTGAGGCCTTCATTGACAATAGGTGTTTATAAATCCAGTTTCTATTACATTGCTTCAGCTAGGAAATATCTCCAAAAACGATAATGTTAATATTCCTAAAAGGCTTAGTAGACTCAAAAACATCTTGAAGTCGGCGGCCTATGTATTTAAATGTTTAGTAGCTTATCATAATAACTTGATCTAGAATAATCCACTTTAAGAATTTGTACCTTCTTTGATAACCTTGTAAAGTTGCAGCAGATAGTTTTCTGTATAGGAAAACTTTGTGACTCATCTCTAAAGGTATACCAAAACTGCCATGCAACGTCAGTCCAGAAATAAAAATAACAGCACACGCTGTTGAAGCCGCAATTTGTAGTGGATCTCTAACACCATGCAAAATGCTCCGTACAAACAGTGTTAATGTTTGTATTACATAGTTTTTTCCTGTGCCTTTCTTACCACTTACAAAAAGCTGTAAGTGTAGATTACTTGAATTACTGCTTAAACGTATCTGTTTACCGACTAACTCATACACCTGCTTTTGTTTAGAACTAAATGTTGCTGTTCTACTAATTAATAATATCTAAAATATTATCATGCAGTAAAGAATTTTGTTGTGGTACCTCTAAATAATCTACATATAATTGATCATGACAATTATTAATTTTAAAATTAAAAACATTTGCGTATTCCAAGTTTTTTCGAAGTTTTAGTATCGCTCTGTCGAGTTCCTCGCGTAATCGAATCTCAATTATAGATGTATTATCTTCTGTTTTTAAAACTTGTCCTTTTTCTACAAATGCACTAGAAGCAATTTTATATCCAACTTCAATTTTATTTTGGTTTCTAAAAGCTAAATACATAAGCAACAAAGAGTAATAATATTTTTCAGTTTGTGACCTCATGTTAAATATTAGAAACTTTACAGCTTTGGGATTTTTTCGCCGACACATAAATCCTTTGTTGTTTAAAAGTTAAATAGAATCTTGTTGCAAATTTGTATTTGCTTTCCATTACCCGATCTACATTATCATATGCTCACGAAGGTTTAGGGTTAAATAGAGCAGCAAATTCAAAAAGGCACATCGTTTGCATTTCTTTCGTTTCTGGCCTTAACTCGTATTTTAATTATTATTCATGCAAGTAATAGTTTTGTTATATCGTAAACGTTCCTTTTAAATCATACGCAATCTTTTATACTTTGTTAAAGCTAAAACAAATTGAAATGATTTTGAACAAAATCGTAGAGGCAAACTTAGGACCCCAAATGCAGCTTCTGGTTGCCTAATCTGCCTATTTCGAGTAACAACGTTTGCAACATTTAACATATTTTTTTAATAGTATCTAATGTAGAAGACTTTGCAGCCACAAGAGCATCTTTAAGGTCAGCAGCAAGTTTTTCTGCTTCAGCCTTGCTTATATATTTAGCAATATAATAAATAACATCGTTTACATCACGCACTACTTGTATGACCATATACTTTGAATTATGTCAAGTTACTTTAAGTAATAATTATTGATAGATGTTTGGTCAAATCATGTAGCGTACTGTATACTTTGACCATGATTTTATGAGTTTCCTCTTTTGAGCGTACTTTTTTTTCATTAAAAGTTTCTTGGTGAAAGTTAAATCGACAAAATTTAACGTTGCTATACTTTTTGCACGTAAAAGTGTGCTTCTGGGTTTGATATCTTTTTACTAACTCATGATTATCACCTTTTAATGAAACAGGTACATTTTTGTTAATGAATGCTACCCCTTCATTAGTTTTAAAATCCGGAGAATTTTCACAATAAATCAACATATGAAAATGACTACTGCCCCTTGCTTGAAACTTAACTCTACCAAAGTTATTTAATACCTTCCGCCCAAATAGAATCTCTCTGTTTTTTCAACATGCTTAATACTTGTTTAACTTTTGTACAAAAATATCTTGCAGCAAAAACAGGATTATTATCTTGTAATTGTTTTCTTTCGTTGTAGCTTAAACTTTCAAATGGACATTCGCTTTTATTTCTGTCATTTGATTTTTATATAGCATTCATTAGTTCTAAACAGTTAATGTCGTCAGTGCTAAACGTTAAGAAAAACGTAGGTATTGCGAGCATTTTAACCATTGCAAAAACATCTCCTCCAAAATTTTTACAGTATAATGCTCCTCTTAGAATTGCTTTTAAATAAAGATGAGGTTTGTGAGCTTCTGGAATCTGCGGCGTTTTGTAGTTATTGTTTTCGCCCCGATGTGTCATATTACAAACAATGTATAGGTAAGGCGCAAGACGAGAGCTAACAATTAGGAATGAGTAAAGAGTAAATGTCTCGTCAATTTTGAAAGCGAATATTAATATACGAATACTATGTAGTACAAGCTAAGGGTGTGCTTTGTCTACTGTTTGCGAGTCCCAACTGGGATTTCACGCTGTATAGGATTTCTCACTTTTTTTACTTTTTTTTTAAAAAGACTACTAAAAATAAAGGAAGACTACCAGGAATCGAACCTGATTAATCTGATTGCCGGTCAGAAACGGAGCCACTCAGCCAGCCTGCCTTCCATTGCTGGAAGACAATTTTAGTAGCCTGTAATTTTTAGTTTTTGCTTGTAATTTTTTTGCTTGTAATTTTTTTTTTAAAAATAAAATAAGTGAGAAATCCTATACAGCGTGAAATCCCAGTTGGGACTCGCAAACAGTAGACAAAGCACACCCTTAGCTTGTACTTCATAGTATTCGTATATTATTATTCGCTTTCAAAATTGACGAGACATTTACTCTTTACTTATTCCTAATTGTTAGCTCTCGTCTTGCGCCTTACCTATACACTGATACAAAATAAACTCGCGCCACCATTATTGGCTTTCAAAATTACAGGCTACTAAAATTGTCTTTCAGCAATGGAAGGCAGGCTGGCTGAGTGGCTCCGTTTTTGACCGGCAATCAGATTAATCGGGTTCGATTCCTAGTAGTCCTCCTTTATTTTGAGTAGTCTTTTTTTTTTAAAGTAAAAAAGGTGAGAAATCCTATACAGCGTGATATCCCAGTTAAGACTCGCAAACAGTAGACAAAGCACACCCTTAGCTTGTACTACATAGTATTCGTATATTATTATTCGCTTTCAAAATTTACGAGACATTTACTCTTTACTTATTCCATATTACAAACAATACCTATTTGTTGCTCTATTTTAAACTGCTCTATGAGGTCTAACACATAACAAAGGTATTCCTTGCTGTGAAATCTAGTATCAGAAGACATTATTTTTGCTTGAAGATATTTGAAAGGGGAAAGCCTTTTTTTTCGGTCGTCGTTAAATCCATGTGAGTCATGTGGAAAATGCGCCACCAACAAAAGTTCTTTCAAATGCTTTTCTAAGTATGCTTTGATGAGCGGGCCTGTTGCTCGATGCAATTGCATTGGGTTTGACGCATTTCCACGTTTAAAATTTTTAATGTAATTTTCAATTTCTGGTTCATTGTGGTCAATATTGTGACAAAAGTATGTTTCAAGATCATTAATGACAGGTTTTGCAGACTGCGGATTTACATGTTCACTATGTTAAGGTAATCCAAATCCTAGATTTTGTTGCGGGTCAAACAATGTTAGAAAAGTTTTCTGCAGATAAATATGCTCAGTATGTTGAGGAATGTCAAATTTAAGTTCTTTAACAGAGTAAAACTCTGTTGCAGTGCTGTCTGCTAGATTATTTTGGGTAAAGCCTACGTCATGCTCACAAATAGAGTCACCCTGAAGTTAAATTGCACTTCCATGTAGACTTGTAGCAATTATAGAAAAGATAGAAAACAAAAACTTATTAGCATAATTAGTTTTTGTAGCTTTCTCTCAGCTTTCTCTAAATTTGCAATAATCTCGTTTGCGATCATGGGGTGTCCCACATGGGGTGTCCCACATGGGGTGTCCCACATGGGGTGTCCCACATGGGGTGTCCCACATGGGGTGTCCCACATGGGGTGTCCCACATGGGGTGTCCCACATGGGGTGTCCCACATGGGGTGTCCCACATGGGGTGTCCCACATGGGGTGTCCCACATGGGGTGTCCCACATGGGGTGTCCCACATGGGGTGTCCCACATGGGGTGTCCCACATGGGGTGTCCCACATGGGGTGTCCCACATGGGGTGTCCCACATGGGGTGTCCCACATGGGGTGTCCCACATGGGGTGTCCCACATGGGGTGTCCCACATGGGGTGTCCCACATGGGGTGTCCCACATGGGGTGTCCCACATGGGGTGTCCCACATGGGGTGTCCCACATGGGGTGTCCCACATGGGGTGTCCCACATGGGGTGTCCCACATGGGGTGTCCCACATGGGGTGTCCCACATGGGGTGTCCCACATGGGGTGTCCCACATGGGGTGTCCCACATGGGGTGTCCCACATGGGGTGTCCCACATGGGGTGTCCCACATGGGGTGTCCCACATGGGGTGTCCCACATGGGGTGTCCCACATGGGGTGTCCCACATGGGGTGTCCCACATGGGGTGTCCCACATGGGGTGTCCCACATGGGGTGTCCCACATGGGGTGTCCCACATGGGGTGTCCCACATGGGGTGTCCCACATGGGGTGTCCCACATGGGGTGTCCCACATGGGGTGTCCCACATGGGGTGTCCCACATGGGGTGTCCCACATGGGGTGTCCCACATGGGGTGTCCCACATGGGGTGTCCCACATGGGGTGTCCCACATGGGGTGTCCCACATGGGGTGTCCCACATGGGGTGTCCCACATGGGGTGTCCCACATGGGGTGTCCCACATGGGGTGTCCCACATGGGGTGTCCCACATGGGGTGTCCCACATGGGGTGTCCCACATGGGGTGTCCCACATGGGGTGTCCCACATGGGGTGTCCCACATGGGGTGTCCCACATGGGGTGTCCCACATGGGGTGTCCCACATGGGGTGTCCCACATGGGGTGTCCCACATGGGGTGTCCCACATGGGGTGTCCCACATGGGGTGTCCCACATGGGGTGTCCCACATGGGGTGTCCCACATGGGGTGTCCCACATGGGGTGTCCCACATGGGGTGTCCCACATGGGGTGTCCCACATGGGGTGTCCCACATGGGGTGTCCCACATGGGGTGTCCCACATGGGGTGTCCCACATGGGGTGTCCCACATGGGGTGTCCCACATGGGGTGTCCCACATGGGGTGTCCCACATGGGGTGTCCCACATGGGGTGTCCCACATGGGGTGTCCCACATGGGGTGTCCCACATGGGGTGTCCCACATGGGGTGTCCCACATGGGGTGTCCCACATGGGGTGTCCCACATGGGGTGTCCCACATGGGGTGTCCCACATGGGGTGTCCCACATGGGGTGTCCCACATGGGGTGTCCCACATGGGGTGTCCCACATGGGGTGTCCCACATGGGGTGTCCCACATGGGGTGTCCCACATGGGGTGTCCCACATGGGGTGTCCCACATGGGGTGTCCCACATGGGGTGTCCCACATGGGGTGTCCCACATGGGGTGTCCCACATGGGGTGTCCCACATGGGGTGTCCCACATGGGGTGTCCCACATGGGGTGTCCCACATGGGGTGTCCCACATGGGGTGTCCCACATGGGGTGTCCCACATGGGGTGTCCCACATGGGGTGTCCCACATGGGGTGTCCCACATGGGGTGTCCCACATGGGGTGTCCCACATGGGGTGTCCCACATGGGGTGTCCCACATGGGGTGTCCCACATGTAGCTCTGTATAACCTCAATGTGTTGTGATTTTAAAACTGGTTTCCTTAATCCTATGGAATACATCATGCGATCGCAAAAGTTGCAAGCCGTAGATCGCCAATTTTTCATACTTGAGTCGTAATGATGTTTAGCAAGTTCAAACTCAGTTTTTTAGATGCTGAGATTAAGCATCTATTGTAATGGTCATGTCCGTCCGTCCGTTTGTCCGTTTGCCGTACACCACAGGTCACAAGTTTCATTTGATTTTTGTTTTTAAAATTTTATATGACTAGAAATGCGACTGAGCAGGTCTGTATTGGTTTTTCGTTGTAATTACGCTAACCAATTATCTACAATAAATTGACTACTGGACCTATGCCAGAAATTTTTAAAGTGAAAAGCTCAAAAACGGGCGAACCAAAGTGCTGAGGCAACCGAAAGAGAAGACTGGAAAAGATAAAGCTGCCATTGTTTGCATGCAAAATTTATTAATGCCTGCCTTGTCTTTTGGTTATCGCTACAATACATACCTGCCACTGAACCTACGTACTTAGGTACGTTCGCCGTACGCTTCTCACTCTTAGCATTGCCTTACGCGTGTATAAATACCATCCATAGTTGAATAGTAAGGTGCGTTTACAAATGATGCCATCTCGACTGATCAATTTTTTGACCCTCCCACTCATTTTCTCTGATGTTAAACATACTGCAAACGGGAAATCTTCATATGCACGTACCCATATAAATGATATTATCATCAACTGTAAAAATAGGTTGTAGATGGTGACAGATCGTCCATAAACGACGTCCCTAAAATATTTTAGTTTTATATACCCCTATTTTGAACTTTGAATTTTTTTTCTAACCTGTTTCAACTACATGTAAGGAGCTTACCTACCTATATTAGTTATGGATATTAAGGGATCGTCTATAATGACATCCTTCAAATATCATAGTTTTAAGTACTCCTATTTTCACGATTAAAATATTTTCCAGCCTATTTTAACATACATGTATTGAACTTACCTATATAAGTTATAGATATTTTTTAATTGAGATCACACTAATAGTTTTTTCATAATAAGTACTTGAATGGAGCAACTCCAAAATTTTTCCATATACATAAATGGTGAGGGATCGTTCGCTATTGACGTTTTTCGAAAATATCATAATTAAAGGTCCCCCCTCCCTCCCTCCCTTTAATTTATTTAACAATTTTTAGAAGCTGAGCACATAATGACGTTCTTTAGTGTTATTAATATTCAGGGATTGTCCATAATGACGTCCTTGAAATTTCATAGCTTTTACAAACCCCAGTCCCAGCATTTAATTTTTTTAACCTATTTTAACTACATGAAACAGACTAACCTAAATGTGTGTACAGATATTTAGGTATCGTCCATAATGACGCCGTTCAAATATCATAGTTTTTAGTACCCCCAGTCCCAACATTGAATTTATTTCCAACCCATTTTAACTGTATATCACGGACGTGCCTATATATGTTATAGATATTCAGGGATCGTCCATAATGACGTCGTACAAATACCATAGTTTCTTGTATCCCCAGTCTCAACTTTAAATTTGTTTCCATTCTATTTCAACCACATGTCACGGACTTATTTAAATATGTTATAGATATTTAGGGATTGTCCATAATGACGTCATTCGAATATCATAGTTTTTGAGAACCTCATTTTTAACTTCAATATATTTTGCAACCCTTTTTTAACGGCTTGCCACGTACATTCGTACATGGCTTATTGATACTAGGGGAGGCTCCAAAAATGACGTCATTTGTAAATCATGCAATTCCAATAAATATTCTAGCGTTTCTGAACTACATGCCACGTACTTCCATATATGGCTTATTGATGGTAGGGAAGACTCTATGAATGACGTCATTTGTAAATGGTGCAAAAACTTTCAGCTGTATTTAACTACAACCTACGCACCTTAGTATATTTCTTATTGATTGTAGAGGAACTTCCATAATTCTAATACCATCTCTAAGCGTAACATAAATTGTCTTGCGAATTTGTTAAAGCTCAGCATCTACTTCGGGCCCTCCCACGGTCAAAAAATCCGGCGCGAAGCGCCGGATTTTTTGACATTCAATTTGTCCACTTAGCGTACACTATGGCTTTCAGAGTCACTAGGATGTAGAACTGTATGTGCATTGATATCTTGTAAAGCATTAGAACGTCGTTGTTTTTGTTTGGCAACCTTGTCAGCTTTTTAGATGCTGAGCTTAAGCATCTATAGTAATGGCTATTTCCGTCCGTCTTTCTGTCTGTCTGTCTGTTCTTTATGCGCTACAGGCGATGTTCGTCAAATATTTTTTAAATGGCCACAAATGCGAGGGAGAAGTGCCCTATTGTTTTTGAGAGAGAGCGAACTTACCAGTTTTTAGATGCTGAGCTTAAGCATCCATAGGAATGGCTATGTCCGTCCGTCTGTCTGTCTGTCTGTCTCTCTGTTTTTTATGCGCTACAGGTCACAGTTTTCAAGCGATATTCGTCGAATATTTTTTAAACGGCCACAAATGCGAATGAAAAGTGCCCTATTGGTTTTGAGAGAGATCGAACAAACCAGTTTTGCACAATTAATAGTTGACTGGACCAACTTTTTTAGCCATCTAAAAGCATTGGAGAAAAACGGGTGATTTGCCTTTGCACCAGTCAAATGCACCAGCTAAATGGTTTCGTTACACCAGCAACATGCACCAGTCATCGGCACAAGCTACCCGCAGAAGTTTCCAGCAGAAGCTACACGCACCCAAAAAGTATCCTCAAGGGGGGAGGTGTACTTGGGGTCATCCACAAAGACGTCCCAACAATTTCCACTATTTTTGCTAAAACCATAAAACAAACTAGTGACACCCCCCACCCACGAAGTATCCCCTAAGGGGAGGGGGTGTACTTGGTGACACCCACAAATGACGTCCCTAAAATCTTATTTTTTTTGCTAAAACCATTTAAAAACTTTAAATACTTGCACCCCCACTCTTAAGGTATTCCCTTAGGGGGGGAGGGGTTGAACTTGGGGTCACACACAAATGAAGTCCCAAAAATCTTAATTTTTTTCCTAAAACCATTAAAAAACTTTAAATACAATTCAATTCAATTCAATTCAATTCTTTATTCATGTTCCACGGGCACTACTTATAACACGTTTGATTAGCATTTACATACCAGATTTCAGTAAAATACAATATTTCACAAAGTTAAATAAATTTTCAATTATAATTAGATTCGAGATCTTAAGCCACATATTTAAGTCATAGTCATTGAACCGATGTACATTAAATTAATATAAGTACTTACGCCTAATGTTATCATACAATTTACAATTACTGATGAAATGAGATACAGTATTGACATTTTCAGATCCACAAAAAGTACAAGAATCACGTTCACTGAATACTATAGATAAGTTAAGATACGATAAGTAATTACTTTTTAGCCGTAACTGAGCAATAATGCGGACATAATGGATAGGCAAGGATATTTTTAGGTACCTCTGGGTCACCTCATGATTCCTAAACAGATAGTAAGTAGGATGATAAGACGAGTTGTTAATTCTACAGGCATCATCCTGCCTACTTTGGTCTGAAATACAACGGTAGATCTGCTCATAATTTTCAGAAAAGAGAGATGAAGATTGCGAGTTCCAAATGTATGAGAACCCAGTCTGGTCAAGAATACTTTTCACCTGAGCGCACCAGTTATATTTATATTCGGAGTATCCCATATTAAACAATGTGTAACTTCGATTGTAGCAGATCCTTGTAAGCCTCTCCGCGGGCATCAGCAAGATGCGAAACCACAGTTTTAAAGTCACAAGTTTTACATAACATGATAAATGAACTCTTCCAGTTTCGCATCTTACCAAATACCCCGGTGTGCAGCGCGGAAGCCAAAGAAGCCTTTTAAGGAACTGGTTCTGGATACGCTCAACAATGTTTAGGTACCTTAAGGCCCAGACAGGGGCTGCATACATGACAGTGGAAACACAGACTGAGTCAAACCATTTCATTTTACTTTCCCAGCACCTCAACTTTGAGTTACGGAAGAGATTAAGTACCGATCCTAATGCACGTTTTCCTTTACTGCACATTTCATTTGCTGTATGATTAAACAAGCGCGAACTTGTGAATACAATACCTAAGTATGTGTATGAGTTTACCACCTCAATTTGTTCACCGTTTAAGAACCACTTCCATGAATTACACGGACGACCCCCTCTTCTTAAAACAACAATTTTAGTTTTACTCAGATTAATTACAAGATAATTGATTAAACAGTACTCGTATAGCATATCAATTTTGCCTGCAACGACTGTTTTGTTTCAGCCAAGGTGGCATTATCATCTGCAAGCATAAGCATGTCAACCGTATTTGAACCACCTAAGCTGACAGGGTTAGAGCCATGGGCACTAAAAAATTCCTCAATATCACTAGCATACAACGCAAAAAGTAAAGGACTAAGAATTTCACCTTGAAGAACACCTTGAGTGATCTCATGGTAGTCTGAGACACCTTCGTTTGTCTTTACCCTCATTTTCCCTAAATCATAAATTCCCTTTAAAATTTTAATTACTTTTTCACTAACACCAATAGTATGAAGCTTTGCCCATAGTTATGAGTGAGAAATGCTGTCAAAAGCTCGTTTAAAATCAACAAATTATACAAAGAGTGGGTATTTCCTTGCAAGCCTACTATGAACTATACAAATGAGATTAAATATTTGGTCCAAGCACCCTCTGCCCTTTCTAAATCCTGCCTGTGTTTCTGGTAGTTTTTTGTTAATTTCACACCACAAATACAAGCGATTATAAATCAAAGTAGTAAACCATTTTGTAATAGTGTTAATTAAGGCTATTTCACGATAATTAATTGGGTCAGACGGGTCTCCTTTTTTAAACAACATAATTACTTCAATTTCTGACCAGCTTGAAGGTGGAGTGCTAGAACTAAACACAAAATTAAAAAACTTCAAAATGTCTATTAAAGTAGCTTCTGGGAGTGATTTTAAAAATTCATTGGGAATAGAGTCTGGACCAGGAGTTTTTTTGCACTTTAAGCTTTTGAGAGCATCCTTTAATTCTTTTAATGTAAACTCAGCGTCAAGGGAATCTACGTTATTATTAAAATATTCAGAACTGATAGTATCTGGTGGAAGCATGATGATTGAATAAAAGCAATTCTATTGTTCAATAGAAAGATTACTAGGGTTTTGTTTCTGTTTGCAAAATTTTCTGACGCATTTCCAAAATTCTGAAATATTATTAACTTGTGAAAGTGTAGTTTGGATATTTATTAAATACCTCTTTTGCTTATACTTTATAAAACTAGAGTACAGCTTTCTGTAGGCGTGGTACTTGTTTAACTGACCTCTATCATGGGATCTCCGTGCTGACCGGAATAGGGACTTTAATATCTTTTGCTTTTCATAGCATTCTACATCAAACCATGAGGGGCTCTTTACATCTTTTATAATAATATTTCGTGTCATTCCTGTTACCTTAGCTGCTTGCTTTATATACGTAGTCAGACTATTACTAAACAAATTGTTGTTTTCGAAGTGTAGAGGTGGTATTGTCACATAGTATTTGTCAAGCAAGCTTGATTGCTCTGTTTTCCAACAAGGGACAGGTGAAGTGGTTCTTATTATTGCAGGTGGCTTGTCATTTCTCAGCATTACTTGACATGGAAGGTGATGGGATTCTGGGAAACACAAAAATTTTAAATCAGAAATTAAGTTAAGACCATGAACGTTAGACCATAGCTAGTCGATTATACTAGAACCGTTAGGTAATATAAATAAGAACTGTGCGGGAGAGTCAGAAGCAGATCTACCGTTCACAACGCAAAAGGAATTAAGTTTCATCATCGAGGTCAACTCCTAACCCCTTTTGTTCACAATTTTGTCTATATTTGACCTTTGCGCTGTTAAATTGTGACCATAAGAAGCAAGAGGGTGGAGCTGGTTGAGGCCTGCTATCCTAGCATTAAAGTCACTAAAGATAAACGTAGGGCAATCAGGGAATAAATATTCTATTTCATTTATCTTTTCTTCTATTAGGGAGACAAGACCGTCGTTGTTTGAACCTGGTTGTAGATAAACGAACATAATTATTAATTTCTCCTTGGTGACTGTATGCTCCAGACTAATTATTAAAAAATTAATGTTTGATTCAATTAATTCAGACTTAAATGTACTTTTACTGATACTGACCAACAGACCTCCCCCAGCTCGTCCTCTGCTGTGATTTTTTACCCCTAATGAAACAAAACAATTAAATTTTTCAAGTGAATTATATACATAGTTTGTATTAGTTACCTATGTTTCACAAAAACAAAGAATATTTGCTTAAAGTAAGATTAATTTGTCATATTTACACATTTTATAAAAGTTACTAAAGCCACCTATGTTCCAGAATATTAGTTGACATGTGGATGTAGATATGGGGTGCCCTGTACTTCACCGGCCTCCAGTTCGTCCTCTTGCTTGCATCGGTGGGTTTGGTTGAGCGGAAGTCTTAGTAGGTTTGGGTTTATATCCAGGAATTTCAAAAATTTTTACAATGCTCTTCCCATCAGACTTATAAAAATCGGTGTGGCTTTCTTTTGAGACTATTAGGTACCGGGATGACCACATTTTACAACTTGAGTTTGGGTTCTTGGCGATGTATTCTTCTTTGCGTTTCAAAAGGTGTGCTCTGAATTTGCGCTGCTCGGGTGACAGGTTTTCGTATACTGTGAAATTTGATTTAAGATCTTTTAAAATACCAGTTTTTCGTAAAACAGCTTTACAAACCTGAGGAGACTCAAAACGACATTTTACACAAAACTTTTCATCCTTGCACTTGAATTTTGAGTATTCAATCGGGTTGACATCAGAAACCTTCATTACTTCAAACACTTTTTTCACTCCAGTTTCCATGTCCTCTTCCTCACTGCTTTCAGTAATTTCTAAGCCAAGAAAGAGTAAGTGTGATCTTTGATGGAGGCTGTTGGTGATTACGGCATTATTATGTACATGAACAATCTGAGCATTGAGGGAGTCAATTTGAAGTTTCATTGCACTTGAATCGTCCTCAACCTTCTTTAGACGACCACCATGAGACTCCAGGGTTTCTTTTATTTCTGTGAAGCTCGTTCTTGATTCGTCTCGAAACTTTAATAAAATGGTTTTTAGATCATCATCGTCGTCACTGCAATTGGAATTGACTTTATTAGTTTTGTTGTTTGGCATTTTGGGATGTGATTTGCGTACAAATTGCGTAGTTGTGAATGTGTCAAGAGCAGAGAAAAAGATGAAAATGAACGCTAAGCAAACTTATCCTAAAGGCCGCCTGGGCCACGCTCTAGTATTTGATTCCAAAATATAGTTGTCAACTTAATGACCTGACGCAACCCAGGCGAGTAATAGTTACGGACTATTACCCAGAGGATGAAGTTAAAGATGAAATGTAGACTCAAACTATTCCACTGCTTCTGTCAATTTAGTACGTTAGGTTGGATGCGTACGTACAATTGTATAGTTTCTGGTTTTGTTTCACACAATATTTCTTCCATGCCTTCAGATTTTAAGTCACTCCAAATTTTCTATTTGTCTCAAAATTGGGTAAACTGTTTAATTTACAGGCTGATTTTTTATATGATTCTTATCACGAATATAATAGGCACTCAATTAGATTGACTTTTAATTAAAATTTGCCGAGTTACACCGGACATTTAGGTAAAAAAGAAAAAAAAAGGAAAAAAAAAGAAAAAAAAAAGAAAAAAAGTAGAAAACTGCAAATACTTGAACCCTCTACCCACAAAGTATCCCCTAAGGGAAAGGGGCGTACTTAGGGTCACCCACAAATGACGTCCCAAAAATCTTAATTTTCTTGCTAAAACCATTAACCGTAATTTTTAGTGTCCAGTAAATCTTATACATAAGTTATTTATACATTAAAATTTAACTCGCAGGGTTACACAAGTTAGGAGCCATGCAAGGATGATCTAAAAATGACGTCATTTAATTATTTTGATTATAGTGATCTCTTCTGTGTTTAGTTCAAAAATCAAATTAATGGATATCGCTAACACCGTTATTTTCTAGCATACATACAGTGATCCTTCATAAATGACGTCATCACAAAATCACCATTTTAAGGATTCTTGTTAGTGCTAAATGCAGAATTTGGTAGATTTATATCTTTAAAATCTACTTTTACTAGTATACACACAGAGATTGTCCATAAATGACTACGTCTAAATGTCATCATTTGAAAAAACACCCGTTATCAGTTCAAACATCATGTAAAATAGTATTTTAAGCATGGAATATTATTATTATACATATTAGGATCGTCCAACCATGTCGTCACTAAAATATTGCAATTTAGAGGGTATAGAGTGTATTTTATGTAAATAATTTGAAAAGATGCATCGATTGACTGAAGTCAATATTCGCTGTAAGCTCAGCATCTACTTCGGGCCCACGGTAGGCAAATCTGGCGCAAAGCGCCGGATTTTTTTGATCTGGAGTAATAGCATAGAGTGGTTTACGTTTAAGTAACATTTCAGCATGTTGCTCTTGTGAAACATTAGCTCTTTGTTCTTTTTGTGTGACTACCTTGTCAGCTTTCTTCTGATCTGGTGTAATAGCATACAGTTGTTTACGTTTGAGTACCATTTTAGCATGTTGCTCTTGTGAAGCATTAGCGCGTCGTAATTTTTGTTTAGCAACCTTAGCAGGTATTTGCAGATCTGAATTAGCAACACTATGCTGCTTACGTTTAAGTGCTTCGCTCGCAACTTGCTCAGGTGGCGGACGTGCATATTTTTTGCGTCTTTTAGCATTTATAGCATCACGCATCAATTGATCTATAGTTAGCAACTTTTTAGTAACGTTTTCCGGGCTAAACTAGTACTCAATGTACTGCTCACCGCTAGTACCCAATCTACTGGTCACCGCTAGAACTCAACGTACTGCTTCCTGCTAGTACTAATGAACTGCTTCCTGCTAGTACTAATGTACTGCTCCTGGCTCTTTCTAAATATTCTGCACCTGCACCTTGTAAAAACTGTGTACGAATACGATAGTTGTTCTTAAAATAACAGTTGGTTGATGTAGCACTCGTGGTAGATTGCACGTCGAGCTGTTGCTGTACAAATAAAAAATCATAATTTGAAATATAATACAATACTTTTGAAGTGTGTTGCGATACTTTAATACGCCTAACACCATATTATATAAAATAATAAAAATGTAAATCGCCCATCGTCCGTCCTTAATAGAGTACGACAATTTGGGAGTCAAGGGTCATGAGGAAAAATATAGAGGTGCCTGAATGCCAATTTATCAATAGCATTCCGATTCCAAACCGCCGAAGTCACACACAGCAACCACGACTCTTTATCGGTGAACGGTCACCGAACGAACATGTAACAACCGACGTTCCACCGGCATGCCGATACAAACCGAAACACCGCGCCAACCACCGGCTTGTTTGCCGCTGAATTTTAAAAAGAACATTTTGCACTTTTCACAAACATGTATATAGAGCATTTTAACACTTTGAAAAAACATGTAGATAGAACATGTTTACACTTTTCAAAAACATGTAGATAAAGCATTTTTACACTTTCAAAAAACATGTAGAGAGAAAATTTTCACACTTTGAAAAAACATGTAGATAGAACATTTTTAAACTTTGAGAAAACATATAGATATAAAAGTTTTACACTTTTAAAAAACATGTAGATAGAGTATTTTTACACTTTGAAAAAACATGTAGATAGAGTATTTTTACGCTTTGAAAAAACATGTAGATAAAACATTTTTACACTATGAAAAAACATGTAGATAGAACATTTGTACACTTTTAAAAAACATGTAGATAGAACATTTTTACACATTTACAAAACATGTAGATAGAACAATAAATGTAGGAATGTCCTAAAATAAAGTCAGCTATTTATGCCGACGGCGAAATACCGTCGGTTTAGCTGTCAATTATTCACCGGATCGGTGGTTTGCATACAACTTGATTATCAGGTCAGTAACCGTGAAGAGGCGTGATAGCAACTCATACAGTAATGCTAAGCGTTTGATAAATATTTTGTTAAATTATTTTAATTAAGATATCTCGCCTAGGTATAGACTATTATAAATGACCACTTTTTTTAAACGCAGTCGCATCCATTTTATTATCCTAACATTACCTGAACGGCTAACTTTAAAATAGCATGTCAGTTATTCCCACGTTTACCCACCCACCCTACCGATGACACCATTTATGAACAATCCCTAGCGTGATTTAAAAAATATATTTTGACGGCTGTCGGCTAACTTGTGGGTAAATTTTGTAGGCCACCTACAAGGTTCGGCTGCCACTCGTCGGCTAACTTGTAGCGACAATTGTCGACTGTCGGCTAACTTGAACCTTTTTTGGTGTAGACTGTCGGCTAATTTGAACCTTTTTTCGGCTGTCGGTTAGCTTGAAACTTTCTTTGGCTGCCGATTGACCTAAAGGTTTGGCCGACAATTGTCGGCTGTCGGCTAACTTAAAGCTTCCTCTACAGTCCATTTTGGTTTGTTCTAATTCATTATTAGCTCACATTAGGAGTAATTGCCAACCCTTTCGTTACAGTTAACAACGAACTTAACATCTTAAGACTAATACTGAACTGACTGACCATACCATGTAAATTATACATACTGTGACCTATAAATAGTGATAGTGAGATGGTCAAGTGCGAATGTAATTATTAATGTTTGCACTGACCACCGACATAATAATAACATTAAAAAGTCACAAGTTGACACAGAGATAACATTAAAATTAAGACAACAAAAATTCCGCTTATATTTGAAGCTGTACTATTCGGGTTATGTTCACATGAAAAATATCCACTTTGAGAGTAAAAAAGATGACATCACAAAGTGTACGTTACACTTACACTGCAAATCTAACACTGACTGACTCTTTTTACTAGTTACCATAGTCATAAAGTGTGACTATAAGATTTTGATTCAATGGATGCATAAACTTTGTTGTTGATATTAATTTGTAGATTATCAGCAACAAAATATTTTATAATTATTTTTTTGTTAACTTCTTACTTTTGAATATTTTTATTATTTTGTCGACGGTCAGTCCATTGATTTACTATCGTCAATACTGACAGTGAAAAAAGTATTTTTTATTACTACATACTTTACTATGTACTACTGCTTCCATTGCCATCCACCGCTGTTGTCATACAAAGACATTGCCTGCATTCAAAATCAGCATGACGGGACAAGGTTTACGCTTCACCATTAGTTACAATAGTACTAAACTGAATTACAAATATGACTTACCTATTAGCCACTCCAAACCCTTGGTTGCGAAGTAAATGGGTTAACAGTTAACTTAAATTCACCAGCTTCAAATTAGAAGAGAATGAAACATACTTCGAAATGAAACGAAATCCACACAACCACGTTTGCCGATGTACGCCGCATGCTGGTATATTGCAAGGGATAGTCCACAAATGATGCCATCGGTAGAGTCAGTGGGACTAGTCGGATGCTTGTGACATGCCATATTAACGATAGTCATTTTTGCAATACTTAAGCGGATGAAAGGGGGTTCTAAAAATTGTGATTTTTTAATGACATCATTAAAAAATCCGGCGCGAAGCGCCGGATTTGTCGACCGTGGGCGGGCATGAAGTAGATGCTGAGCTTCAACAAAGGCGCAAGACAATTTATGTTACGCTTAAAGGTGGTATAAGATTTATAGAAGCTCCCCTACAATCAATAAGACATACGAATGTGCGTAGCATGTAGTTAAATATAGCTGAAAGTTTTTTATAAATTACATCATTCACAAATGATGATTTATGAAGGCTTCCTTACCATCAATAAGCCATATAGTAGTACGTGGCATGTAGTTAAAAAACGCTGGAATATTTTTGAGAATTACATGATTAACAAATGACGTCATTTATGGATCCTCCCCTATAAGCAATAAAATATATACGAATGCACGTGGCAAGCAGTTAAAAATAAGTTGGAAAATATTTTAATGTTAACAGTGGGGGTCCTAAAAACTATAATATTTGAATGATGTCATTATGGACAATCCCTGAATATCGATAACACATAATTATAGTTACGTCCGTGACATGTTGTTAAATTAGGATGGAAACAAGTTTAAAGTTGGGACTGGGGATACTAGAAACTATGGTATTAGAACGATGTCATTATGGACGATTCCTGACTATCTATAACTCATATAGGTAAGTCCGTGACATGTAGTCAATATAGGATGGAAAAACATTTAAAATTGGTACTGGAGGTTCTAAAAACTATTAAATTTAAAGTACGTCATTATGTACGATCCCTCGATATCTATAACACCGAAGGACGTCATTATGTGCTTAGCATCTACAAATGGTTAAATAATTAAAAGGGAGGGGGAAGGGGGTACCTACAATTATGATATTTTTGAAAGACGTCATTAAAGGACGGTCCCTCACAATGTATAAGGAAAAATTTCAGAGTTGCTCAATGCAAATACTAATTGTGGATAAACGATTAGTGTGATCTGAATTAAAAAATATCTATAACTAATATAAGTTAGTTCAATACATGTATGATAAAATAAGCTGGAAAAAATATTAATGGTGGAGGACGTCGTTTATGGACGATCCGTCACCATCTACACCCCATTTTTACAACTGGTGATATCATTCAAATGGGTACGTGCATTTGAAAATTCCCCGTTTGCATTATGTTTAACATCAGTGGAAATGGGTGGGTGGGTCAGAAAATTAAGATAGCATCATTTGTGAACGCTCCTTAACATTCAATTTTGTATGGTATTTATACACACGGAATGGAATGCTAAGAGTGAGAAGCGTAGGCCGATCGTACCTGGGTACGTTTGTTCAGTGGTAGGTATGTATAGTAGCGACAACCGAAAGAGAAGGCTGGCAAGGATAAATTTTACATGCAAACAATGGCAGCTTTATCTTTGCCAGCCGCCTCTTTCAGTTGCCTCAGCTATTTGGTTCAGCCGTTTTTAGCCTCTCCAATTTACAAATTTCTGACATAGGTCCAGTAATCAATTTATTGTGGATAACTGGTTAGACTTATTACAACTAAAAAACAATACAGACCTGCCCAGTCGCATTTCTAGTCGTATACTATTTTTTTTATGAAAATCGGTTGTAACTTGTGACCTGTAGTGTACGGCCAACGGACGGACGGACGGACGGACGGACGGACGGACGGACGGACGGACATGACCATTACAATAGATGCTTAAGCTCAGCATCTAAAAACAACCCTCAATGATTCATAGACAACCCTCAATGGCTATTGGATAGGAGCGTGTCACTCAAACATCCCTCCTGGATGTTGGCGAGAGACAAGAGATAAAGCTGTGGGCATGGTATATGATGTGGTTGTGATGAAATACCAACCCATTGCCACTGCAATTCAATGCAGCTGGAGTCCCTGCTGCATCTTTACTCATTTAATTCTACTCGACGACAGCTTTACGATTCACGGTTCACGCTTTATCAGCGATCTGATAGTGTTGTGACCCACAACACAATAGAAGGGGCAATAGTGGGCTTCCTTGCATGTCACCTCTTTCGAATTTAATTGGCCTAGTGTTTCCCTCTACGGTTAATATGCAGGTAAAATTGTTTGTGGCTAGTTTGTACACAAGATTTTTAAGTAAACCTGGCGCCGGCCTTGAATTCAGTTGAGATGAAATGTGGGCGTGGCCGACATTGTCAAACGCTTGCGTAATATCCCCAACTATTATTGTGCAGTCTGTCTTGTCTCGTTTCGCCTTCTTGAAGCATTTATTTACTAGTTTTGTGTTGAAAATGGTCCCTGCTTGGTGCGTAAGCCCATGTTGGTTTTGGTTAAGTGTAATGTTATTTCGGAGGTCAGCATCTAACACTTTCTCGATGATCCTTCTTATAACTGAACTAACATGTAAGTGATAGCCCGCTTTTGATTCCCTCGTGTCCGCAGGTTTAAATAAACTTTTTTACTAAAAGGGCAAAGAGTCTAGGGCTTTCAATGAGTCCACATAGAGCTTTACAGAGTAATAGTACATACTTATCCTCTTGGTTGGTTCTTTGAGATTGCTTCATATATGGCCTATGGCCAGCTGAAATTGATGCATGAGTAAAAGCTTTTTCACCTCAAATTGACGAACTGTCTTTTCAGTCGCGGCTGCCTTAGCTATTAGAGTACGAAAAATTTAATACCTTGCTGTAACAGCAAAAGTCTCTTTTTTTCCGTCTAAATTGTCCTAAAGGTCTCCTCTTGCACAGAGTCGGGACTTGAAGGTGTCAGTTTCCTTTTCATATGTATATACCCATCGACATTTTAGTACCTAATAGGGTATATCTTAACGTAGGTCGTTCGATGGTGGTTTGGGTGGGTGTTTTACCACTTTCCAAGTTCCAGCAGCTAAAAGTAATTTCCACTCTTTTTCCATAGCTTCCCAACAGTCATCCCTATCAACAGATTATGTGGCCTCCTTTAATGACTGGGGCACTATCACCGGCCTTGGATGTTTACGGTGGACAGTTTCTCTGTAATTTGAATCTAGACCTGGTTTAGCCATGAATGCTTCCATTTCAAATGCATAATCCTTATGCCATCCGGGTTTTGTCTTTTTCTCGAAGCGAGTATGTATATATGCCTCCTCGAGCAAGGATACTACTGTCTACCTCACACTGCGAACTTCCCGTTTGACCCATCTATTTGCCTCGGGACAAGCCACTGGATTTTGTTTGTGAGTATTGCCATTTTCACGACAGAATTCTTAAATTACTGAATTACGAAATTCCGTACCTGCGTCCGTCTAAATGTATCGGACTTTATTGCCATGCTTGTGGTTGTTGATCTATGTGACAATGTTAATAATGGATTGTTTAATCTTCACTCTAAGCTTAGTATCATAAAAAGTCACCTTTCTATAAGCTAAGACGTGGTCCTTCATCACTAGGAAATATTTATTTCGCAGAGTGGAATTTTCACATGCGTACGCTAACGAGCATAACCCGACAAGCTATAAGTGAGATATTCCATGATATATTATTTTTCTAAAAGAGCGTCCAAAAAAACTTAGAATTGCTTAACAACATGGTGCGCCTATTGAGTTTCGCCCGATAAAATATTTTTTCGAAAAAACGAAAACGGCCCTAAAATGGTTTTTTATTGCTGTTTTTTATTTTTTAAAAGAACACCTTAAAAAAAATTTTTGAAAATTTTGTATGAAAACCTATTTTAAAATATCCCAAATTCAAAAAACAATAGAATTTGAAATTTTGAAATTTTTAATTTTTCTGAAAATTTTGACTGAACAAGTGAAGGTGCTTCTAAAATTAGATTAAATTAAATTTACTTACCAACCGCCAGGTTGCGTAGAGCAGAAACGGGCAAAGAGTTTGTAATTTCAGACAAAAATGTATATAAAATCAAACCTGTTTTGTGTCCTTTAAAGAGTGCAAGATAACGTGCTCCCTTAGACAATGTCGTGTCAAGAGTTTAATGTGTTTAATACTCTGTATACGAGAGTATGTGAGTAAATATTCTATTGCTAGAATACAAAAGATATGATGGAAATCTATTGCTAGAGTATTTCAAAGTAAATAATTCATGCAAATGAGCAGACAGTTTTGTAGCTTGTCTTTCATTTTAATTTTAGTTCTCGACTAATTTTATTCTTACAATATTGCTACTGAAGCTAACTTAAGTCGTCAGTAAAATTTATCCTTTAAACAAGATATGTCTAAATATAATTTCAATTTAAGGGGCTGATTCTACACTTCCATAATTCATTCTTACATAGATAGATATAATTGAAACTTAAACATTAACAGAAAAATATTATTCTACAATTTAACATGATATTTTCTACTGTCTATATTTCACCGTAATTTATTACCTAGTCTAATATAGAATAAATGGTTCATTTACTCTCACTGCACTAATGGAATGAGCATACGCTGCAGTTCTAGAGACATAAGGAATGAGCACAACAAGCCTAATATATTCACATGAATAATATTCATTATATTTTCTATTAGCTACATGTACCTTTAAATTTTAGCAAAAACATCATCATTAGCATGTACCTCATAAAAATCTTTGATAAGTCTTGCCTTTTTTTGGTAAGTCATGTCGCGATGTATAATATTATAAAATATGAATTTTAATTCAAGTTAAATAAATTGCAATTAATTCATGCATATCACATCGTAATAACTGTCATTTATTAAAAAATAATTCTGTTTCCGTACAGAACCCCTGTTCCATAGCTGTAAACACAAATCGCTTAGAGTTTGACTTCTGTTATTTCTAAATTGTCATTATTCTAGTTTTGGCTACTACTCGAGTTTTGTTATATTTAAGGTCAGGTTAGGTTTTCTTTTGGGAGGAGGGGGTAAGAAAAAGTGACTGCAGACAGGTAGGTTATATTTTTCCCTCGGCAGCGAAGACGAATGGAAAAAAATAACCTTTTCGTTTCCAGGCAGCTTAAGGAGCCTGGTTCAGCGTTATGGCTAACTTTGAGGTATTCAATTTGTTATTTTAATTTTGTATCGAAACATTACAATAAAACAACTTCGTTTACGAAAAATAATATGGCAAAACTCACTGAAATTAGGCATGACTTACTGAATACATGGGAATGACTTACCGAAGTCAAATGAAGAATGACTTACCAAAGTGAAATTGGGCATGACTTACCGAAATTGGGCAAGACTTACCGGTCTGGGAATAGCTTATCAAAGAAACCTTAATACGAAAAATTAAATATATGTATAAATAAATTATTTACCTAAAATCGATTTGTCGACCGGGGGCTTGAAGTAGATGCTAAGCTTTTAAAGAATAAAGTCATTAGCAAAAGTGCAAAATCATATTGCAGGAAACCTTGAAAATATTATCTAGGATGTTTAATATTTCGGTAAAACAGCAGAGGATAATTTCTGTCGCAAATGGTAATCAACCTTGTGTTTAAAATACTTCCTCCGTCGGAGTTGCTCTATCTTTGAGCACACTATTGCTGTAAATTTGATACTTTAGTGCTTTAGTGAAAATTATGTATTCAAATTTTGAATAGCGGTCTAACTTTTTTTTGCAATGACGTCAATTATTTAGTTGCAGTCAAAAGTACTTGCATGTTAATATTTTTTATGCAATCATTCAATTAGACATAATTTATTCGTTCATATTGTTTTATCAATCAAACCTAAAAATTAAAATAATGCAGTCATGAGTTCAAAGTCCTGTCTCCCTTCAGCCTTTGTGGCTGAAGGTTTAAAAGTCATGAAGTCTGATAATAGTAAAAACAAGTGCAAGGCCTGTATCAGGAAAGGTAGAAATAAACAAACGTCATGAAGTGTACCTAGTGTCAACAGCTTTTCCATTTAATCTGCATTACTGCTCAGCCGTTAATAATAAGTACTTACATATGGATATTAATTATTTGAGATGCAGTAACTGTTAACCTTGTGACATAGAGTGCAATGGGCATGGACGTGATAATGAATGCATTTAGTGTCATTTTCCGCCAGTCGAAGTTTATGAAGTTTTCAGCCCAAATAAACTTAATCATTACAATCCAAAAAATTATACAAGTGATCTTGAAATCTCATCTATAAATCTAAAGAAACTAAAAGGTTTAAAAATTGCGCACATAAATATTAATAGCTTAAATTTGGTGAAATTGGATAAACATAAGTATGTCATTTCATTTAACTTAAGTAGACTATTCAAACCTTGACATTCTCATGTGCACTGAAACTAAACTTTGCAGTGAAAATATGGACTCGTTTTACCAAGTAAGTAGCTACAGTGTTATACGCCTTGATAGAGAGCACAGATCCCGAGGAGGTACACTGTGGTTTATTTATAATCAATTTAAATATTTTGAACTTAATTATAATATAAAATTTCCTTATGAATGTGAAATTCACTGCGTCCAAAATTGGCCGCTGCATCAAAAGATTTTCGTTGCTATCTCAGTTTAATTACCTCTAAAAGTAAGTAACAAACTATTTACTTGATCTCTGGAACAGCTCTTAATTATTTTGAATGATAAGAATCCTAAAATATTTATGTTAGAAGACTTTAATATAAACCTTAAAAAATGTGATACGGACACCTACAAAATGATTTAAAGTGACTATAGGCAATAATTTGAAACAAATATTTAAACTTTCAACACGAACAACACAAGATAGTAGTACATTAATTGATCATATATACTGCTCAACATCATCATTGTCTATCAATACGTCTGTCCAAAGTGGCAAGTTCAGCTTGGAATCAGTGACCATGATATGATCTATGCAGTAAAATGTAAAAGGAAAGTAAAATCATTGCCTCGAATTTTGAATTGCAGAAAATATAAAACTGCTAATTAGGACAAAATAAATGTTAAAATTAGGTTAATTGACTAGGAGTTTTAACCCAATATGATAGGTGACCAGATTTATAAAAGGTTTGAATGCATTGCGAATAAAATTTTAAATGAACATCGTATAACTATCAAAATGCAAATAAAGGGAAATCAAGCGCCGATAGTAGTATTTTATACATCATGCAAACAAGAGATAAATTAAAATCCAAATGTTATCAGCTTAAGCATAAAATCGCCAATACTAGCGTCAGTGCTTTCTATTATCAAAATTTAAATAATAAAATTTCCAACTGCTGGACAGAGTAAAAAGAAACACGAAAATTAGTCTTAAATGCAATCAAAGTATGTAAAGCTGCATATTATCATGACAAGTTCTTCAAAAACACAACATCTAGCTTCATTTGGCAAGTATATGGTGAACTTAGTGAAATAAAACAAACAATAGAGAGTATAACACAATTGAAAAATGAAACAGGACTTACTTAGAATTCTGACATAGCAAATGAGCTGGCGGCTGCATTTGTTATGAAACGTAAGCGACGGAAATGAACTTATAGCTTTCAGAGACTCTATTTAACTAAATGGGGAACCAATAATTATAAGGACGAAGGTATAAGTGTGACTCATGCATTGAAAAGGGAAAAAAACCTAATTTGGAGAAACTATATCTTAAGTGTTTTTACTACTATTCATAACCTTACTAGCGATACTGTTAGAAAGTATGTTTATGCATCTTCTGGCTGTTAGTGAGTTTCCTTTCAAACTTAAAATAGCTACAATTACTACAAAAATTCTGGAAAAAAGACAGTGGCAGCTAACTATCGCCCAATATCCTCACTTGCAACATTGTAAATTATTTGAAAAAATAATTTCTCGTCGAATACTTGAAACTACAGTCTTTATTACTAGATAATCAGCACGGCTTTTGAAAAGAAAGGTCATGTAAAAGTGCTGTGCATATTGTAACGCAGGATGTATTCGACAAAGCCAATGTAAGAAATGAAATAGTAGTTGCAGTTTTCGTAGATAATTAAAAGCTTTTGACTCTGTATCACATAAAACTACTGTAAGAGTATATGTTTTACTCAGTGTTGTGGCATAAGAGTGTTTGGGTGGTGGTGGGGTGGGTTTAGATGTGAGGAGTGAGAAAGGCAGAGTAGCTGGGAAGGTATATAGGAAAGAACGGAAAAGTATATGGGCAGATATGGAACGAACGAACAGGAAGATATGCGGAAAATGAAAGGGCAGATATTATTGGATGTATTGTGAGACAAGGGTCAGCATTGTGTCCAGTAATTAATTAGTTGTATTATTATATGTAATATTAATATTATATGAATCAATGAACGTAGGTAGGGACGTACAAAGGTAGTAGCTAGATCATTATGAATGGAGATTTCCCTTGTGTTGTATGCTGAGCATGGAAAGCGAGGATAGAATGGACATGAAATGAGGAAAATAAGTGCAGGTGGATACGAATGCGGATTGAAAGGATAGTGGCAGGGAACTTGGACGTAGGAAATATGTAGTATTTTCCATTTCTGCTACAAGTATTAAAAAATATATTTACATTTTTCTGTTCTACCACTATAGTCATACAGTTAAATATATTCTTATAACTTATAATATTCTGACACATAAAATAAAACATTAATACTTCACTCAATATTTACATACCAGATAAGACTTTAGAATACCATTTCAAATTAAAAATAAATAACTCAGTTATTTTACAAGTACTTAGGACTAATATAAATTATTATTTCAACAAACAATTTCAAATGTAAGTTAAGACAAGAAATGAATGAACTAATAAATTTGTTTTTATTTTGTTTGTTTTCTTGGAACACAGTTTGATAAAAAAATATTCACACATACAAATTTGCACTTTTTTTTGAAATGTAAAGACATCAAAACCAATAGCTGTTGTTGTTTTCGTTTTCGTCGTCTTCTTTACAGTCATAACAAGAGTCTTGGTCAGATTCCGCAGTAGTGGCAATGTCTTAATCGTCTGTGACACCGGTGTGGCAATCCAGAGACGATGTGAGAAATAGGGGGAATCTAGAAATTATTTTCATCCAGAAACAAGGATCAATAGCCAAAGCAGCAGTACTTTTATAAGGATGATGCTATTTGTCTTTCTTGCAGCGTAACTTTTTATTGTCTGGCTAAATAGCTTTGCAATTTCCAGCAGCTTCTTTTCCTTGGTTTTGCATTTCTTGAGGCAACAACGCCTCAGCTGCTGCCTTTCGTTTCTTGGGTTGCTAAGCCAAAGTTAACGGGTCCAACACTGTGAGCTAGTTAGTAGGCTGCTCTGGGAACGTACATATGTAAGTCCTACGTCTACTTGTATTAAAAAGTTTCTATGTGTATTTTCAATAGCGAAACTTGACAAGCTCTTAGCTCCGTATGTTTTTTCCATGTATTGTTAGCCTTTTTTTATCTTGAAACCTAAAGTTTATTCTTGTTTGGTTTAACTGTTAATTGCAAACAAACTATAAATTGAATTATAACCAAAAACCATAAAGCACTTCTTCTTTGCTTTTCTAAGCGATTAAAAAAGGTTTTAATTTAAAATCTTAAAAAATGCGACCTGTAGCGTACGACTAACTGACATTGTGAAAGACCGACAGACAGACACTAGACAAATAGATGCTTGCTCAGCATCTAAAAACAAACGCACTTTCTAGCTTCAGACAGCGACAAGTTTGATTCCGACAGTGACGAAGACGATAATGTAAATATTTACGCCTCGTGCATAATTATTATCGTACTAATGTTACCAATACTTACTTTTGTGTTGCTGTGTATTGTTAATTGCTCTCAGTTGCATTTGCATGACAAAGATATTTCAATATTCTTTATTTACTTTTCGGTTTCAAAAAAAATGATCCGGAAATATATCCTAATTACATTAAAGTCCCATCTGTTGTAGCATTTGAACTTGATGACGGAATTTATGTAATGCTGACGCGCAATATTGATCTGACCACAAAGGACAGTTGTAGACAATGTCTTTCACCAAATAAAAAAATAGGATTGTTTTGAGCAACGTTGTTGCGTCAATTATTGGGCACTTTCCAGAAAATAGAGGAAAGCAACTTGTTGTGACATCAAGAGGCCAAGGTGGAAAGATAGTAGGTATGGATTACAACAAATTAGATTTAGAAACAAAGTAGTACATTAAATTGAAGTCTTTTTTGCTTGTGTTGAATTGGGGCATGACTATACACAAATCACAAGGCAGTACATTTAAAAAGAGATGTATTTATCTTGAATGAAATATAATTATAATATAAACTTCAACAGTAAATAAAATTTTGTATATCTGTAAATTGTAAATACCTAAAACGTCTGGTTTACTAAAATTGTGTGCAGTTTTATGCACAGCTATTTCAGCGACAGTCGCAAACATTTGTATCTATACAATGGCAGAAATTCGTATATTATATTTTTAATTCAAGGCTTAAATGCTCATTTTGCCCTTGGTAGATTTATGAAAAACAATAGGTAATTTCTTGACAAAAACAAGTTGATAAAGAACTAGGCCAACTGCATTCATTTAGCCTACACAGACCTATTAGAAAGAACTTTAAACGCAGAAAAACCATCGTTTTTATGGCAAGAGAAATATTTTGCGCTGATTTAATAATTTCAGGGACAGTCTTATCAAAAGCAAATTTTGGATTTAAAAACATAATTGTTTGCATGGACGCGTTTACCAGGAAGCTCTATTGTAGATTTATAAAGACCAAAAGACCAGAAACAGTAATTAAAGCAATCAAAAGTATATTTTCAGAAGCAAAAATAACACCAATTTATTTATTCACAGACCAAGGTTAGCTGCAAACAGCTAATGGGGTAACACAACTAATTCAAACGTTCAGTTATTTATATATAAAGCTTAGTACAATAAAAAAATATTAATTTGTTACTTATAGGTACTGAATTTGGAGCAGAGTCTTTACGCAAGTTTTTAAAAAGCAAAGGAATAAAATACTTTAATACCTATAGGGAGACAAAATCAAGTATTGTAGAAAGAGTCATAGGGTCAGCTGAAATACACACTGACTAACAAATTTGCTATACAAAACGCAATACTTTATGCATGCACATGCTTTAACTTATTATTTATTTGCTTATGTAGGACAATTTTAGACTTATCAACGACACTAAAAAGCGTAGACCAGTGTTCAAGCCTGGCGACCGCGTGCAAATTAGTTGTACTAAATTATCATTTAAGAAAGTTAAGTTTAATATAGCGTATTACGTGAGTTAGAATTAGAGATGATAAAACATGTATAAATAGGAAGACAATCGAAATAATTTATTTCTATCCTATACCTAGGCTACAACTAGAACTTTAGTTTTGAGTAGTTTATTCTTAACACCGTAAACTTAAAAACCATACTAATAGCATACTACTTGGAAGATTTAAATCACAACAGCATTACTGGATTGTTTTATAAGAAAGAGTTAAGTCAAGTTGAAGAATCAACATAAATTCTACACTGTTCATTGCATACTTTACTAACGCTATTAAACAGCAAACCAACAGCAAACGCAGAGGATTAGACAAAAACTGCTGTTGCCTTTTAAATCAAGACCCAGCATGTACCGAGAATATCTAAATTACAATTAAAAGCGACCAGCAAAACAATATTTATACTTCACACACCCCATCTTACTTTGTCGCTGTTCTTGCTACACCTTTAAACCTTAAAAATTACGACGTTTGACTGGTTAGTTTGCGATATACAAGCAACATACAGCTACATACGTGCTGAGCTATAGACAAAGCTCAGCATGTGCAAGCCAACCCAATACGTAGCGTACGTAGTGCTGAAATTTCTGACCTCAAGCCCATTAAAAAACTGTTTTTCAACTACAAACCAACAGTTAAAAGTTTTTTCAACTTCCAGAAACAAAAGACAACTGTGTACTAATTTATGACTAGACTTAACAGGGCTTTAAAACTTAATCAAGACAAAGTTTTGCTCAAAATTGAACAAGAAGCCTTCAGCTTAGATCCTGAGGAAATACATATGATTCTTTTAAACGTGTCAAAATCCAAAAGTGTAATTATTGGAATCTCCACACCTCTTGCATTGTTTTTTAAGCAAGGCAGATCACAGTTTATGTCAGGAAACCATTTACGCTACAACTATGCACGTCAAAAAGACTTTAAAATTATTCCAATAGGCAAAAGTTTTAATTTTGGGGCTGAAAAAATAGAAAAAATAGAAAACGTAATACAGTTATACTAGGGCTTTGAGACTTTTATAATTTTCAGAAAACAGATAAATACAGGGGTTCTGACATTCGTAAATGTTTTAAACGTTTTAACTCAAAGATGCGTGATTTAGAAAATAAAGTTAAAAATTGAGTTTCCTGCTGATATAAGCAATAGAAAATGCAAATTGACGTTTAAAGAAAAGAAGGGCGATTATGTCGTGCTATCAAAACTAATAGCACTGTGCTTGGGCTTGCAGCAACACGACAAGTTTTACAATGGCGTCTACGAATCTGAATGTGACTTTGGCGAAGAGAATTACAATGACATTGTATTTGACTATGATAACATAAACATACGACTGTTTAAAATGTGTGCACATTATATGCCAATAAAAGAACCAGAATAAATGGACTTGGATCATGTAGTGCATGAAATTAACCGCACACTAAATGAATTTTAACTTGCAATTCCATTGTAGCAACAATTATAAATGTATTTATTATTATTTTATTTATTACCTTCAATGTACACTTAAGTTCTGTGTCAGTAACTTTACAAATGGATCATGCGATTCTGCCATTATTGTTTCAATACTCGTAAATAGTTTAATTGGCTTGTAAATATTAGTAGCAATCATTTCCTTATGATATCTTGAATATTCTTGGAACGCGCCTAAATCTATTCAAGGTGAACGGCGTAGTCTTTTCGTTGCTAGTTGCCTAGCTGTGCTTGTAATAATAATAATAATTATTTATTTCTTGGGTCAATTTAACCAGAGTTCATACAACTAGACTTAATTATTTACTATAGGTGAGGAAATAGGAGGCTACCGCGTTAGATCGTCTAGGTCTTTGTATCTTTTTACCTATCCCTGTCCCCTCCTCCACAGTAAAGGAGTCTCATTCCCTAGGCCTCTACAGTAAGTAGTGGTCACTTAGGAGCACCGAAGGAGATCGGGTTTCAATTAACCATCAAGTGACGTTTACTGTACAACACCGAGACGTCAACGATTAGCAGTAGCCGAGGATTAAAGCCAGGTCTCAGACTGTAAATTTCGTTACAGTCTGCAGTCCTAACCGCTCACCCAAGCACGCCTGCTTATAGCAGTGTTGTTATTAGCTGTTCTTGTAGTTGGTCCATATGTTGCTCCTGATCGACTGGTTTTGTCCCCTACCAGATCCTGGCTGGGGTTCTCAATGTGCCCAAGTCTTTCTTCAACATGAGAGCATTGGTGGTGTTGTTTGTTCAAATAAAATGCTTTACGTGTTCCACATAAGACTTATACAATACGTGAAAGTAACACTTAAACGAAAAGTGGGGAAAAGAACACTTAAAATGGTTTGTGGATGATCCGAGCACAGTAGGTAGAAAGTAATCTTCTTGCTCGTAATAAAGTGGTGCGCCGACAACTCGTGTGGCGTAGAATGGGGTAACTTTAGGGTCCATGTTAGTAAAGCAATACTTTAACTATAGAGGAGGGCAATGTGAAACATCACGGTTGAATTTCTAGTACTGCAGAGTCGTGCCTGGAACTGTGGGCTGTGTGCATGTATGGCTTTGAGACTTCTTGGAGTTTTGAGTTAGGTGCGTGAACGTACTTGGTATTACACTAGAATTCATTTCTTTAAATTTCCTTAATTTTCTTCAATTCGGTAATACAGAGCTTGTAAGTATACTCAAAAAATCTTATTACTAATTCCTAAAGCTCTAGAGTAGAGATAATATATACAATACATTCCACACACTGTTTATTTGCCGCTTTGTAGCGCTGTGCAGTTTTCAGCTAACATGTTTTTTCCTGGCAATTGCAAATTACTATACCGTTAAATTGGATTTCCATACGAGTCAAAATATTCGAAGCTGTCCTTTAAAGTCACCTAGTAAGATATCTAGTGCTTTCCAGAGCTTTCCAACTTGTCTGTATTTTGAATATTTGCAATAGGATAGGGTATTCTATTGTTAGTTTTTTCTGCGCTGAGCAAAAATGACTGCATTTGATCTGCTGCAATTACGTAGAACTTTACTTGAGTTTCTCCAAGTAAGATTTTGAGACATTATTGTAATTCTCTAGTGTTCATAATGTGAACGTTGTTGTTTGTTTAACATCTGTAAAGGTACAGACAGGCTTGTTAGAGATACAATTATAAATATATATACCTGAAGCGAAATTGTTTTTTGTTTTTGCACAAACTTGTTTAGTACTTTACATTTGATGATAACTTTTTTGTTGCTGTCAATCTCATTAATGTTATGATATTGGCTATATACTATAGCTGTCACTGATTTGGTTAGTTCGGTTCTAAACTTCAAACTTATTTAGACCTGTCCAGTTTTGTTCACGCTTGAAGCATTAGGTTGTTTGGGTACAAGCTCAAATGCAAATAAGACTTTTCCTTTTGTATAGTTGTTTCTATTTACCCCGTTACCAAGGCTTGGATTTGCTGATGTTTTTTTTGAAAGTGTAAGGAGATAGCAAAAAGTTATCTTCTCCTAACCCATTTTCTTTTTTGAAACTTAAAGGCAATGTCTTGTATTCAATTGCTTCTTGATTGATTAAAACCGTAATTTTACTCAACTTAAAATGTTAAAAGTTGCAAAAGGATTTTGTAAGCTTTTCAATATACGCTTCAGAATCCACAAGGCTAAACACAATAACTTGTAGTAATCTTCCATTGATGCAATTATCAAGTGAATGTGAACTCACGCCGGACGGAATTACAAAGTTCTTTACTTCAGGTTCAATACACGGGTACTTAAGAGTACCATTATTAAGGATCATTCGATGCTTTTCAATAGCCAACGGAGATACTGTCTGTCTCTTCAAGTACTGTACAGCACTTACAATGTCCACGCAAAACAGAAAACCAGAGTATTCGGTTTTGGTTTTAGTTTAGGCATCAATGCAAAAGGCAGGGTGAGATGTTTTTATAATTATTCAGATATCAGTTTCTGCTGGTAACATTCGAGTCTGTGTGAAAAGTGGCGATTATGGCCTTCCCACCATTGTAAACGGCTTAAATTCTCCAGCAATAGTATATCGAGCCATAAAGCCGTCGTGAGTTTTAATAAATGTATCTGGAGTCGTGTTAAGTATGAGCAACTGGTCTAACATGCCGTTTTTTTTCAATGGGATTTGATGAGAGTTCCTTTTTCAAGTAGGAACTGATAGCGTTATGATTTAAGTTGTCACTAACGAACTGGCCATTTCAATAGAACTCAATGTTGTTAAAGAAACCGTAGAACAGCATCGAACACTGAGCGCCCAAATCAGTAGCAACAGTCTCCATCTGCTAGCATAACACGGCATGTGACATCTAAATGAGATCCGTTTAGGTCGTAATACTTCCCTGGAGATTTCAGTATATCGAAAATAAGTAGATCTCGCGGGCTAAGTACAGGGTAGTATGGGTAATACCCGAGGGCATCTTCAACGCTGACGTTAGTGGGGGGCAACTTGTCTAAAACAAGGCTGTTCTGTATGGATTTTTGAGAACCCGTGTAAATTGTAGATTCCTCGTAGAATCCTGGTGTGGAATCTATAATAAGACAAAACTGCAAATTCTTTGTTGATATTGCTTGGTTGTAGGCTAACTGATGAATAAAGTAAAATTAAACATACACTAGATTATAGCATATTTGCGTCTGTATGCTTTTCTTCGTCTTCCTGCTCCAGACTAAGCAGAAGATCTGCCTACTCCACGTTGCTTTGTTAGCGTAACTAGTTTACGTCTAAGGCGGCCACCAGCTTGAACTTACCAGCGAATGTATCTTCCTTACGAACCATTAGACTGTGCCTTCCGATGAGCTGCACAACGACCACCAGTCTGAGTTTTAGGCATATTGCGTTTTATTATTTTATTATTTCTTTTAGGACAAATTGTACGGCAATGAGTAACGCAACACTTGTGAGAAATTGCACGGCGTTTAGATGGCTGTCGTAATTTTATAGGAACTAAATTTTGAGTAATTTTTAGGCCTGTTTCACTGTTTGCACTGCTGTTTAATGTGTTGTCAAGACTAACTCCTACAGTTTCTTCCCAAGCCTCCGTTTGTTCGTCGTCTTTAGTAGCAATGTTTTTAATTAGTTTAGGTGTACAGTATTTACCAATTAAACTATCTTTTAAATGTTCTTCGTCCACAATTTGAAGTGCGTCACCGGCGTCAGATTCGTAAACGTTTTACACACAATTTTACGCATAATTTACAACATGTTTAGTGATGTTGTAAATAAATTGGAGCACTGCACTGTTTGTTTTAAATAATTTTGCAAGTAACTTGGCTGACAATGTTGTTGTTTGAAAGTTAAATTAAGAATGATTTGGAAATAAAGAACTGTGTCTTTTTATATTAAATATGTTTCAAACTTTGCAAGGCTTGTACTGCGATTCTATAATAGTTTGCGAGTTCTCAGGCATTGTAACAAGGCTTTGGTATTTGTTTAAAACGGTTATCTGTATTACTTGTTGTTTCTGCTGTTTAGGCGGCAACTATAATATTGGCAAAAAGTTGTGCACTGTTTTTGTGGTATATTCGCTTGAGATATCTACTGAGCGCAGTAACGGTAGGGCATAAATAGCAAAGAGCTGGTTTTTAATCAAGTTGCACGTTACAAGCATTTGTTTAGCTGGTTTAGTATGCTCAGGTTCTACATCTTCTTTAAATTCTTTATTCTCTTTTTCTTCTTTTTCTTCTTTTGTTAATTTAGGCTGCAAGTTGGCGACGACACTATCTTTGAATATGAAATTGTCATCAAACCAAACGAATCTATAACCAAGTAGTATAAGCTGTACAGTAATGTCTTCATGAAGGTTTGGAATACTGAGCTTTTCATTTTCATGTTTAAAGTTTACAGTCGTATCACTCTAAAGTTGTTAATTCAGTCTGCGGTTAATTTCATGCACCATGTAATCAAAGTCCATTTCTTTTGGTTCTTTTATTGGCATTTGGCACAACGTATAATTTTTGATATGCAACATATTTGTTATAAAGTTTGATATATTGATTTAAGCAACAACTCTTTTACATTTAATATATTACCATTCGATGTAACTGCCATATTTATGATACAATTATTTTTTAAATTGGATACAAGCAATAACTGTCCTGCATTTGTTTTATAAAAATATAATATAAAAATATGTGTACACCATTTATATTCCTGTAAACCTACTTATTAATTTTAGAAGCTTCTATATTTTGCAATTATAACACAAACTAACTCATGAACAACAAGATTTTGATCCGTATACTGAGTCCTTTGGGCTATCCTCAACGGAAGACAGTGTCAAATTTATTTTTTAAAAAAATTGTCTTTCTCTGTATCTGATGTAATTGCCTTACATGTTTAATAATTAGGTAATGTAACTGCATTATATGCGTTAAATCATTGCTTCATATAACTGTCCTAAATGTAAGTATAAGTGTCCTTTATATTTTAATCTATCAACGTAGGCAATTACCTGAACTATGCTACAATTTTACTTATCTCTTTCAATTTGTGTTGATATTTTGATACAATTTGAAACATTATCCAATAACTGTAATACGTAAATATAAATTTAATTGCATACATACTTGACTGGATTACGCCATATTTGCTACAAATTACAATTGATTGAATATCCGCACTAGTAGTTCTGTAATATACATGCATATAATACACAAGTATAATTGATACACAATGTACTGAATATCTGCACTAGTACCTAATAATATATTTAAATTTACTACACACTTATAATTGGCACATTATGTTCACAGGAACTGCCATGCAGATGTATTAATATTGAATGAACTAATTTGAATATAAATACCTTATAATATATATAAAATATCATAGCTAAGAACAGTAATTGACACTGTAAGTCTTGCAGTTATGTAATATACATGATGCTATACACATAATATCATCGACTAAACTATGTTTTAATTATTTTGAAATTTACTAAACCAACTATCCAAAAGGGATGATGCCTGATATTATAAACTTAATAATACAATCCTTGATAATCAATAAATTAATTCTCAAAACCATAACTTGCATAGTTTCTCGCTAAGTTACTAGCTAAATTAGGAGTTATTGAACCCTTACAAACGGTAATACAAATATCACCCCAACTCCTGGATAAATTTCTATAACAATCTAATTAATGCTATAGTATTCTATGTTAAATGTTTTCATGTTAAAAGCAAAATGTTAAATTTATTGTGATCACATTGTGAATGACCATTTTAGATGTTTGTTTGTTTTTCATAGTACTGAGCACTAATGAAATATTTAGGTTATACTTTCACGTCAGGTTAATTTAATTTACGCGATGTATTTAAATAATATGCGGGGACCGCAATTGAGGAGGGGAGTGATAATTGATATGACAATAAAATCAGTCTAAGTATGTACTAATACACTAGACAAATGTAACCTAGGATATTCTAGGCTAGTACAAAATAGATACAAAGTATAGTAAAGAGAAGGGGTGGGAGATCTGACAACAATGTGTGCGGAATGTGGCCGGAGGAGAAAATTGAAGTCCCCAACGAGAGACAAAGGAGCAAAGGGGAGATCTTTACTCATTCTCAATTTTCTACTCCGACCAGCAACAGTTCTCTATCTTTCTTCCTTTTAACTTCAGAAAACTTCTACTAAAAAAATCTGAAAATAAACGGGCCTTTTGTACATGCCCCATAAACCTCGATCCCTCAATATGTAACAATGAATGCAATACTTATTTAAGGGACGAGCACGATGCTTGTCCTGTAGTTAGATTAGTTGTAGATTTATTTATTGTTGATTAAAGTAGTTTTAGAGATGGAGCACGAAGCTCCGTTGCAGCCGGACTTAATACAGAATGCCGTAATAAGTCTAAAGACGGTCCTACGAAGGGACCGTGCATTTTTAGCATAACAAAAGACCCTCGGCCCTAAGACCATCGGACTACCTTGGTGATGAAATTTGTTCACAAAGAACAATTGTTTGTAGTTTGTGATTATTCGGTCACAATCACAAACTACTGAAATTGGATTGTGCACAATCAGAATATGCATCGTAATCCTACTGGGAAAAACAATAACTAGCCTGATTTTCCAGTCGTCTTTAACGAACGTTTTGTGAAAAATCACAAACTTTCTGAAACGCAAACTGAGGCTATTAAAATACATTGTTAACAACTCAGTGACTCAGTTTGTGCAAAATCTTGGACCTGAAAATCATTATATTCACAGAATATTCTGAAAAAATTGCAACACTCAACATTAGACAACCTCCCTTCTCTAATTAACATAAGTATGTAGGTATGTTTAAGTGCAATAAGTGATTTAAAGGGAAAAATAAGTGTGTATTTTTTTACAAGGGAATTCTTTGCTTAAAAAAAAAGATGCCTAAAGTTCACGAAAGAAATACAGTGCACTCGTTATAATGCGTACTTCTGGAACTGAAAGCTTTGATGAATTGTTTGAGTACATATGGCAAGAAAATAAGAGAGATCCTTCTGAAGAGAATTTTGATGCTTGATTAATTTTATTTCTACTAAAAATGGCCTTTATATAGTAACAGTTTCCTTATGAATCTGTTTTGGAAAGTTTGTAAAATCTTGTAGAAGTATTTGCTTAATTATTAACTATATTCCAGTAATCAAAATATTTTGATTTACTGGAATTATCATAATGATGTTCCTATATATGTCCTATGCAAATATTGTAAAGTTTTAATATTTCGTATCTGGGTAGAATCCCTAAGGATTTGAGATTTCATCTCTTAGGAGTTGTAGTTCCTTGCAAGGGACTCCAACTCACGCTTAAGTAAGTACGTTGTAACTACAGTGTTAAAGATCTATGCAAAGATCTTCAACGCTCACTATGTCAATAGATTGTTAAGTAAATAGTTTAGGTCACATATCATTTAATCATAATATAAGAAGTTTATGGAGTACCCTGAAAATGTCCTACTGTGTATAGAACATAATTTTATTAAAATACCACACCATACATATAATATATATTTTAACAAGATTTTTGCGTCTTAACGATCGTAAGCAGTATAGAGGGTTAATAATATACATGCTACATATACTAGATTGGACGAACTTAAAATTACGCATTAATGAGGTTTACGCATTATGGAGGCACGAATTACTGCGAGTGCACTAAGCCTCAATGAAGATGTTTTTAAAAAAATTCTGTTGAAAAAATTGGAAACCATTTTTAATTTTTCAATAAGCAAAAGTGTTTGAAAGAATTACGAGTTGTATGATTTATCCACAATTTCTATCAACTTAGTAATAGCAGGACCGGTAAACCCGGAACCGTCACTAATTATCCTTGGCAGAAGTAATTTTGATAACCTTTAATCGATTTCGCTATGAGTGTTGGATGGATAGCAGAATCATGGAGTTAAGTAAAGGCAGTTGTTGTCAAATTACAGAAAGATTAATACTAAGGAAAAGTATTCCACCATTTCTCTCCACCAGAACAGGAAACTTAAATCGTTGGCATCACTGACATGGTATGCACTATGCCGTGCCATTACATGCAAATTTAATAAAGTCTAATTTTAATTATGAAGTAAAAATTTACAGTTACTTTCAGTCCGCAAGACCGCCCGGGTTACTTGTATGAAACGAAAGAAACACATAACGGAAAATTATCAGTTACCTGCAGTATTAGATGAGAAATAAGTTCCAAAAGTATCCAAACAGTTAGAGGGAGTAAAACTGATTTGAAACTGAAGTTCCAAATTAAGCTATGGTGTCCAGTCGGCGATGAAGGCAAAAAGCAAGACGAAACCATTGCAGCAACTAATTAAAACCATTAAAAATTCTTTTGCTTAATTTTATAAATATGCATGTTTTCATTAGTGGTGGTTAATTAAAAGAAGGCTTGGTGGGGGGATAGTTCGGTAAGTCTTGCCCAAGCCGGGAAGTCTTGCCCGCTTCAAACATTTTAGTTTTTAGATGCTGAGCTTGAGCATCTAATAAAATAGTCAAGTCCGTCCGTCCGTCTGTTGGCCGTGCACTAAAGGTCACAGTTTTGATTAGTTTTGAAGCAATTAACTTTAAACAAGGTTTTAATGACCAGAAATGCCAGCAGGCAGGCCTGAATTGTTTTTTACTTTGATCGGACAGGCCATTTCTTCACAATTAACAGATAACTGGACCCATGTCAAAATTCAGGAAAGTGAGCTTCTAAAAACCAATGAGTACGTGTAAACAATTGAAAACGTACATGTACATACGTAATTTTAACGTTCTGCGGGGCGAATACAAGTATATCTTATAGTAAAGGCCCAACAAATATCAGCTACAGTTTTCAATTGTCTGTGGTCTGCTACGTCCGACAAGCAGGGAATATGTTATATGTATTCGCTATATAGTTTATAAATATTCAGGGATCGTCCATAATGACGTCCTTCAAATATAATAGTTTAAAATACCCCCATTTCTAACTTTAAAATTTTTCCAACCTGTTTTACCAATACATAGTAAACTTACCAATATTGGTTATAGATATTCAGGGATCGTCCATAATGACGTCCTTCAAATGTCATAGTTTTAAGTACCCCCATTCCCATTTCCAACTTTAATTTTTTTTCAACCTGTTTTACCAAGATGTAATGAACTTCCCTTTATTGGTTATAGATATTCAGGTATCGGCCATAATGACGTCCTTCAAATATCATATTTTTAAGTACCCCACTCCTATTTCCAACTATACATTTTTTTCCAACCTGCTTTACCTACAAGTAATGAACTTCCCTTTATTGGTTATAGATAGTCAGGGATCGTCCATAATGACGTCCTTCAAATATCATAATTTTAAGTACCCATATCTCCAACATTAAATTTTGTAGATGCTGAGCAAGCGTCTATTAGAATGGTGTTGGCTGTCTGTCTATATGGCTGCAGATTACACACTACAGGTCACATGCTGCAGATTGCATTATTAAACTGAATAAATGCAAACAACTTTATATCGTCCGCAAGTTTGAGGGAAAAGTGCTGTATAGTTTTTAGACCGATTTTGAAATCATGTTTTAAAGTAAAACAAAAGAGGTGACAATTCATAGAGGTAGATACAGAGGTGTGAGCTTGTCATGTTTCGCTAGTAAAATGCAGGGAACCTTTTCACGAATTTACATTACAAGTAAAGGTACTTATCTATGTACGTTCACAGGACAGCCAAGTATTGTCGTATTGTGGTCGTGAGTTTGGAACTGCAGTGTCGAATTCGAAGATCTTCATGCGCAGTTCTGGTCACTAGGCTTTGATTACCAACTAAGAGTTTTGACATCTAACTTTCTCACTTCGTTTCACGTACTTACGTATACGGCTCATACATGTTAGCGGTTATTCCGTAGGGCTTTCAAACATCACCATTTTACGGAACCTCCTTTATTACTACATATCACGGACATACGTATGTGGCTTAAATATGGTAAGTCATCGTTCTTAAATGAGGTCATTCATATATTACCATCCAGCTCTTTTCACCAACAAAACTTAACCAGTTACCAAGCCAATTTGTTGTAAGCTCAGCATCTACTTCGGGCCCACGGTTACCATTGTTTAAATTAGTGGGATAGGGAAGCCTCTTAGATGCTCCAAATCGCAAAATGAAGAGGAAAAATGCAAAAGCAGAGATACATAACAAATTTATACTTCGTCCTCAATATTGTATTTCGATTACTATTTGACATTTAAAATTATTAAGCACAGTAATCAACATAATTTAAAATAATTTATTTTGTGCTGTTAAATATTTATGTAATAAAGGTCAGAAATATATACATAAATATTTGTAAGAAGCTTATTATGTAGTGTCCAGTTTTAGTAAGCTTCCACGTTTTATTTCTACATTTTTGTTTTTTTCCCTCGGTTACCACTGCAGGCGGAAGGAAAAAATATAACCTATCCGTTTTCAGGTAGCTTTAGAACTCTAGGTCAGTGGTAATTCGGTTAAATTATTACAACATACAGTTTTGCAGCTTACTAATATCAAACAGTAACTGAAATAAAATATTATCTTAAGTGTAAGTAAAATTAGCATAAAGATGAAAAGAACTGTAGCAGATACTATATTTGCTTACGGTGCTTAATACTTCTGAGAATAAAGTTGTTTGAAACAAATCCTGCCCGAAGCGCCGGATTTGTCGACCGGGGGCCCGAAGTAGATGCTGAGCTATCAGGGAATATTTGCTTTAATAAAGGAGTAGAACTCTGTTGTGGCAACGCTCAAATTACGACAACGACTAACTCCACTTCTACTTATTTTACTTGAATTTCTGGTATGATAAATTGTGTGGTCGCCAAAAATGACAAAGGGATCCCTGAAAACACCCTACTTGGATAATGTCATTTATAAACGATCCTTGTATGTATACTTGTAACATCCGGTCAATCCGGTCTTCAAACCATATGTTTATGTTATTTCTGAACAAGTGAGATCCTTAAAATTGTGATATTTGAATGATCTCATTTGTGAACGATCACCGTATGTATAGTTGTAACATCCCATGTTAAAGAAATCTGTGTACCTAATTTTTGAACTTATGCCTGAGGGATCTTTAAATTAGCATTATTTAAGGCGAACGCAGGTTAGAGCTTTGCTCGTGCCTAACATAAGATTCCTGGCGTCCCTTAAGCCACAGAGCTTGGAAGCTCCATCTGTATCCTGCTGGGCGTGTCAGTACCTGTAAAACTAATTGAGGAAAATTTGCAAAAAACTGGAATTGCAGTTCTGCTCATTTTCAAGACCGAAAAGAAGATTTCAGAATAAAAGTCCTTAGTCCTTGTTTAGCGAGACCACTATAAGTGTGCTTAGGAGCCTTTTTGACGTTGAATTGTGCAGTGCGTGATCGATTCCCTAAATCAAATTGATTGATTAATCTAGTATTTAGTGTTTTTATGTGTCATAACTTTGCTGTAATCGTGAACGTTTTGAGTTTTAACTTTCTTGGTCAATTCAAGTATGTATTTATTTACTGTGTTTCTACTATTTATTATTTTTCATATGCAGTTTGAAGTTAGGTAGGCTGGGGCTTTATCTATCATGCAGCGTATGCAAATGCATATTTCATGGGATCTGCTAACGCATGGGAACGCATATTGATATTTACAGAGGTATGGGTGGGTAATCATGGAGTTGTGTTGACAGTAGTGATAACGTTGAGCTGAGCAGTTGTCTATCATGTAACAAAAGAAATGTATTCTAAAAGGTAGAAAGTACTGATAGATGGTTTTGTTTGGGCTGTCTTTTCATGCAGCTTAACCAAAACTCCTCTGTTCAAGATAACCAATTATTGTTATCTCCATCTCAGCATGGGACTTTACCTGCTTGCCTAGATTTGAAGTTTTCAAAAGGTATTAAAATAGTTCATCTGAATATAAATTGCCTGGACGTTGGTTAGCTAGAAAGCCTTAAGTATTTGATTGAATACTACCATATTGACTTTTTGTGTATGACTCAGTCGAAATTAGTTGAGGGAATGCAAAGTGGTATGTTAAGTATAAATGAATTTGCTTAACATAGATTTACAGGCAAAAAGAAAATGGAGGTGGCATTCGAATATATGTAAGAAATAAAAATATGCTGCGATTACTACTGATGTTTATTTCTGTCGTTATAGATAAGTTGGAAATTGCAACCTTGTTGAATTATGTTCTCAATTGTAAGCCAAAGCATTTGACAGTGGTGTATAAATCTCTTTAGAGTAGACAAAGCTTTTTTTACTAAATTTTATGGTAATAACTTGTGTGTACTAAGAAAGACAGCTTAAGGGCTTAAACACTGTGTACTAGGAGATTTTAACATTGACCTCAGCACGAAAGATACTGCAGCTAAAGTCTTATTACTACTGCAAACGTAAATAGAACTAAGCAAATTATAATGCATTAGAATAGAGTTATGCAAACATTCAGTAGTCTACTAGACCATATTATCATATACACATCAAATTTTGACTTAGTACTTGCAAGTGGTGTCTTATTAGTAGGCATATCAGATCATGACGAAGTATATTTAGTGAAGCAAAGCAATAAAAATAAATTTTCCAGTAAGTATTTTACGTTAAAAAATTACACTGATACTGACTGGGAATTAGTAAACTCTTAACTCAAAAATGATTAATGGTCAACTATTGAAATATTTATTACCGCCTATGATGCTTTTAATTGTTTTGAATTATTAGTTGCTAATATTATTAATCAATATGAACTTATTGTCAATAGCCATGTACTAAGCAAACTATTAAAGTGGCTCACTGCTAATTTAAAAAAAAACAAATGCATCGTAAAGATCATTTAAGAGTTCAGAGTATTAGGCATAAAAGCAAAGATCTTGAACTGGAATACAAAGCTTTACGAAATAAAATAAAAAATGAAGTACAAAAGGCTAAATACAGTCATAATTGGCATACATTTTTGGAAGTATTTACGTTAACGAATGTTTGAAGTGTCTACAAGAAACTAGTAGCAAAGTCTTTATCAGCCAAAACCAGTTTAACCTAAACTTTAATGAGGCCTCAGTTACTAAAAACAATAGAGTATCTGATTCTTTGATGTAGCTAATGCTTTTGTTTTTAGGATCGTACAAATGCTGATTTAAACATTTTTCACGATAAAACACAGATAGACGATTTGGTAGTTAAGCCCATAAGTGAGATAATGTTATATCAAGGTTTAAGCGTATACAGCAAAAACATTTAAATCGCGAAGAATTATTTTATCAGGTTTTGAATAATGGTTTGAGTGAGTTTGGCCTTTGGCAATGTTATTCCCTTACGTTTTTGTTCTTTGTCTACGCATAACAAAGTTTAAGTGTGCAATCATAATGCAATTGTACGAGCGCAAAGGTACTCGCTCAAGTGCCTCTTCTTGCCGCTCTATGTCTTTCCTTCCTATATGAGAGAAGCTGTTTACAAAAATACTACAAATAGGAATTACAAGTGGTATAACTTTATGTGATCAACAGCATGGAATTCGTAAACAGCAGTCCTGCCTAACAGCTAATATAAAATTTACACAGGATGTCCTTGGCTACATAAATAGTCAATGCAGTCGTGTCATAGCTGTGTTTATAGATTTTAAGAAGACCTGTGATTCCATACCACATAAAAAACTGATTATGAAGCTAAAAAATGATTTTGGTATTTACAGATATCTACTGAAACTCATTATTGATTAGGCCTGAATCATATCAGTTGCAGATAGTTGTGCCTTAAGGGTCTATTTCGGGTTATTACTGTTTACAATGTATATAGACAGAGCGAGTGAAGCTGTAGAAAGTGACGTTAATTTAATTTGCTAAGCCGATGACATGGTGTTAAATTACTGTGCACCTGTTTATAGCACTATAATGGAGTACATGCAACTGTGTATTGACAATGTAAGTCAATGGTTTAATAGTAATAGTCTTAAAATAAAAGTCGACAAAACCCAAATTTATGATAATTCACAAGTAACATGATATGAAGTTATCAGGTATCAGGTTTATCTTTTTGTATTATTAGTTTATTCTGTGACCATGTTTGTAAACCAGTACTATGTAATGAAAAATTTGACACGTTAATAAAGCCAAACTTTAAACTTCAAACTTTAGATACTGTAGCATTAACATGTGGTGGTAATGATAAAAAGCGAGCCCAGACGTTAAGATACTTAAAAATACAGTAGTAATTTATAAAAATATTCTTTTCTAACTATTTATATACAACTTAGCTCTGTTTATTACAATTTACCTTATAAATGACCCAAAAAGGCTTTAAAAGCGTAAAAAACAGTCCCTTGAATCCGAATATCTTTTTTATCGGTTTCCCTTAATCCGCATAATTTTAACATTGGAAACATAGCTGGCCACTAAAATATTTTAAATTCGTCCTGTGCAGCCGTTTTTCCTTAAATCAGAATCCCTTATAGTCGAACTTGTCAGTAGTATCAATATGATTAATTACTAAAGCCTGAAATCTGTACTAAGATTTTCTTTTGAAAGTTGTTCAAAAGAATTTGCCAAAACATTATTGCTATCCGGGCTTTTCCTACCTGGACTTTTCCTACTCAGAATTTTACTACCCTGACTTTTTCTACTTGGTCCTTTCCCACCCATGACTATGCCTAATGTAGAAATAAAAACCAATTTTAACAATTTAAAAGCTTACTATTTTATCAAATATAATCAATAGAATAACGCAAGGTTATAATAAAATACAAAAGTTGTCCACATTTGTTTGAGGAATGCGTAATTCATTCTTGTCTAAATGGGTAGGAAAAAACCTAGGTTTGGTCGTGGGTAGGAAATGTCCAGGTGGAAATAATCTTACAACCAAAAAATTATGTGACTTCTGCTTAAACGTGAACGCAATGGAACAATTAGTTATGGATAAATTGTTGGAAAAAATGCTGTACTTACGAATCCTAAGTAAAATAGAGTTGAGTGATCAACAGCATGGTTTCAGGGGAGGAAGGCCTTGTCAGACTGGTACGCTTAAGTTTATTCAGGATGTATGTAACTATATTGATGTAAAATGTGGTAGAGTCATAGCAGTCTTTATTGACCTGCAGAAGGCGTTTGATTCGGTGCCTCATCTCCAACTGTTGGTGAAGTTAAGGGATGTATATGGTATTGATGGGAACCTATTGAAGCTTCTGACATCTTATTTGACTAACAGAAAGTTTAGAATAAAGATTGGTTCTGAGGTTTCTGATGCATTTGATTTATGCATTGGGGTGCCGCAAGGGTCGGTACTGGGACCATTGCTTTTTATAACTTATATAGATACGGTGTCAGAGGCGATTTCAAATGGAATTGATTATGTCCTTTATGCGGATGACCTGGTACTGTACTACTATTCCCCTGTGTTTGCGGATACAATTTCTCACATGCAGTCGTGTTTGAATAATGTGAGTGATTGGTTTGCATCACAGGGTTTGACAATAAATGTTTCCAAAACTAAATTTATGGTTTTACATAAAGCCAGGGATTATAGAGTGCCGGATGATGTTAAGCTAACCTGTTATGGTAATGATCTTGAAAGAGTGTGGACATTTAGATACCTTGGTGTAATAGTGGATGCTAATCTAAGTTTTAAGAATCATTTTGTGTATGTCAAGAACAGAGTAAGTTCAGCTATCGGAATGATTAGTAACGTTAAGCGCTTCTTGAATTTCAATGTTTTCGTGATCATGTTAAATGCCTATGTATTGTCAATTGTGGATTATTGTGCTTTAGTATATTCTGTGCAGGGTAGTACAGAGCTGCAGGCATTACAAAACAAAATTAATGGTTTGATAATTCAGTTTACTGATAAGAGTGTGTTCAAGAAGCGGAAAAAGCATTCAGCTCGAGTAACAGTAATCCAGAATGTATTACTGGAGAGAACAAACACTTTGTCAGTTAGAGAAAGAATTAGCTTGTATTCAATGTCATTTGTCTATATGTTAAAATATGGGTCTAATGTTGCTAACTTTAAATCGTGGTATGTACTGAAGCAGCCAGGGCGTGAGACGAGGTCTAGTACTTCATGTTAATTGGAGTATCCTACTAATTGTAGCACGTAATATAGACGTTCGTTTATTTATAGAAGCAACACTAAATGGAATGCATTGCCTGAGGATATCAAGAGCTTTGAGGAAACGTGTAATTTTCGAAATGCTTTTACTAAGCATCTAATTGCGGTAAGAACGCCTATAGAGTATTCAGTGTATCAACCGCCATGATTATGTATTGGTTTTGAAAATGAATATTTGGCAATGATTATGATTATGGGGTATATGATGATTATGTGATTAATATGCGAGTTAATTGATAATTGTCGCAATGGAATATTGTAATTATAGTAACTTTAATTTAATTAAGTGTAATTATTATAGTGTCCTTTATTGGAAAGCAGTACAATTGTATTGAATGAACTGACACTGAAATAAAGTCCACTCAAACTCAAACTCAATAAATTAGGTTATCAGGTTACTTTATTTTGAATAGTAGTTACTACTGATACCTACTATTTTTAATAATAGCATTCTAAAAACGACAAAAAATTGCATAAAACTCAAAAAAAAATCATTGATTCCAATTATTTTTTCAAATTTTTCTCCATGTTCTCTGGATGTAAAATCATAATAATTGTGATTATGCTATTTTATTATACGCATAAGTAACAAAATACATAATTTATGGCCTAAATTGTGGTCATAATCACAGTGGTTCTTACTTGTATTGTGATTCAGTCATGAGTTGTTAATCGTGCAGATGTGTGGAAAGATAATTTGAGAGTATTCATTTAAATGTATCTGTGAGAATGTAAATAGTATAAATGCTATGCAAAAATGTAGATAAGTCGATGATTGGAATCTTAAATATGCTACTAGTTGTCGCCCTTACAGGAACAGAAGCGATCACATCATTCAAATGGAGAATAATAGAGATTGTAGAAATAATTCAAGGTTTAGGCTAATTATTTTACTGGTTTTCCTTTGCGTTCGCATACAGTTTATAGTCAAGTTTAGGTTTTGTTATTGCTGGCTCTGTTTCAGCCACAGTTTAACCAGTCCAGTAAAGCTACCGTGTAGTAGAGTTCTATTTTAGCCGAAGTAATCTCAGGTCAGTACAGCTGCCGTATAGTTATAGTAGGCCTATTTGCATTAAATCTATAAAACGAACGACAGAAAAAAAATATACATAAAAATTTAATTAAGTAGATACAGTTATAATAATTGTATTGGCATCTGCAAAGTTATTTTAATAACATAATCATCGCAGTTTATTGCTTCCGAATTTCTACCGTATGAGTTAGTATTATTTAATAACTTATGAAGGTATGAATCTTAAGTTTACCAGACCCACTCGCCAGACTACTAAAAATATTAATTTACAGTTGCCTATTCTCAAAGAACTTGTCACTCATTCACCTTAATAATGACAAAGAAAATACTTATCTTTAACTTAAAATAGTTCCACATCGTCCATTGTATTTTTACAGCTTTTCTACATGTTGCTAGAATCTACTTCATCGAATTCTTGGTTACAAAATTTGAACATTTCAGAATTATTTAAGCAAGAAGAGAGACCTTCTACACATATCACATGCGAACCAAGACTTATTTGTAAAAACAGGCGTCGGTAGTTTATAGGCAGACAAAATTTAAGATTACTTGCCGTAAAATGATTTTTTTTCGTGAACTGATAGAATTCGTTAGAAGATGAGTTGCGAATCCGTAAAAAGTCTTGCTGTATACAAATATCGTTGAGCCTGTCAGTAATTGCCTAAATATTTTCTCAAGTAACATTAAAAGATTGAATCTGCCATTTAAAAGAAAATTCACAATCATTTGAAACTTTTCTAATGCCACAAAAAACAGTATCACTATCTTATATTTTTTAAACGACTACCAAGAGCCCACCAGTACTAATCTTTTTGCACAAACTTTGTTATTTTTTTTGTACGATTTCTTAGCTTTTCTAGCCTACAATTTTCACACCACCAACAAATTGGCAATTTTAATTATTATTTTTATCTACACGTCGACAAAATCATCAGGCTTCTACCAGCAGTAACAATAAACCTCAATATGGTCCTCAAACAACTCTGCTCTGGCAATTTGATTCCAAACAGGATGACGCACAACAATTGATAGTTGATTTCAAAAATAAGGCACTAATGGTCAGGTGGACGACATAGGTTCAAGTAAAAAAATGCTTTCTTTGTTTCTCGGCCCTTTTGCTGTTCTCGGGTACACCACACACCGTTAAAGACAACACGTTGACCGATGTAGACTAATTAAAGCTATTAAAATAATGACCCAGTTTGGCACAAAACCAGCTTCTTTTCAAACTCAACTGATTAATCAAACGCAAGGACTGAATAAATCGATTGATCTATTGTCACAGCAAGTTGTTATTGTGCAACCAGTTTGATCCAACCATGCCCAATAATACTCAAATTGTTTAATTCATATTCAGCCTTGAACCCATATACCATCAGATGATCGCTGGCCAACTTTGACAGCTGACAACAATATCCGTTTTGCAGGCGGCTCTACGAGATGCGAAAAGTGTCTTTAATTTTAACGTGCAGGTATCTGACGACCGGAAAGGACTTTACAGCCACGTTGGCCCTAGTCCTTTAAATTTGGACTCCTGAAAATTCCATACCAGAGCCAAAAATCATTTTTAAAAGTACTCAGTCACCTTTGCGAGGACAGTTTTCCTAAAGAGCAAACTCTTATAAATCCCGGCACGGTGATTCCAGAAGCCTGGACAACGATCCCTGCTCCTCACATACAACATTCGGATATCGAAACTAATCAAGAAGCAATTCAATTTACCGCTATGACTGTAACGCCTTAATGCAAAGGTCATTGACCCCCACTATCTTCAACGCACAGACTACAATCAACAGCGTTTAAAACGAATTTGCTGTTACAATCGCAATGGCTCTTGCAATCATATAGCAATTGTATTTTCATCTCCACCGCGCATCATTGAAAAAGGTCAAGATCAACGTTGAGCTTATAATTGGAAACACTACTAGCAGGGACTCTAACACAAATTTCAGAGCACTAAGAAAGGCAACTAACAGAAAGTACAATTCAAAAAGGGCGACTCTTTGCGGTACAACTAAACAATGTTCAATTTAATGACTACACTCTACCGTCAAACATTACAAGTTACCAGGCAAGGTCAAATAATCCTACAGAAGTTTTCATTCACGGATCCCTAATTTTAAAGAAAACAATTAATATTAAAAATTTTAAAACTCTTACAAGTAGTATATAAATGTATGTTCTAGGACAAGCTATGAGCTACAAGCCAATTTTAAAAAACAGCATAAATCATATAAAATTATTGATTTATCTCTATTTTTCATAAAAAACAAGACTGTTGTCAAAAATTTCTGGAAATTTAAAAAAACCACCACGTATCCACAGCAGACACTACTACGAGTACGAGCCACTTTTGAAAAAAACAGCATAAAAGCATAATACATTTGTAATTCACCTCTATTTTACATAAAAAACAAAACTATTTTCAAGAATTTGAGGAATTTAAACAAAACACCACATTTCCACCGCGAATCCAACTACGACTACGACTACGAGTACGTTTATGAGTGCAACTATGTCTATGAGTACATCATAATTCTATAGTTCCTATGTGCTAATGTAGTAATCCCATCATCTAAAATATATCATTTATAATCAAAATTAGCTAATTTAATTTTAATTAAAAATCCGCCATGTTTGATTCTAAAAGTCGCGGACGCCATGTTAAATTTTCAAGTTTTTAAAATTTAAAATATGTTTATTTCATAGTTTCTAATTTAAAAAAAATAGGTTTAAAAAAAATTCTGTCACCCGGTTTTACCCGCCTATTTAACACGATACCCGGGTATATTGTGACCTAAAAAACATCACTAACAATTAACTATCTAACAAGCTATTACATGTTAGTATAGCTCTATAAATAAGAGAATAGCGAATTAATTGACCTAATTTATAGTTAACTATATAATGATAACGATACTGCCTATTAAAGCCTCCGATGTCTTCTATGCTTGATTACGTCGCGCTAACATTTAAAATATCAGAATTAATAAATTTATAAAATTGTAAAGTGTTACTTGTTGCTTTACAATTAAATTTTTAAGTCAAATTCTGAACTGCGGAACCCTTCTCGTAGAGGTAAATATAAATTTGATTGTTTTAAATTTGTTCCTATTTTGTAGACCATTGAACAGGCTACAATTTAGAAATAAGTAATTGATATTAAAATATTTAGTTGTATTTTAATTTAAGATTGGAAGTATATAATATTTCACGTTAAAGTAACAGAATTTAACTGCGGATTGCTGTAGCCTGAGGTGAATATAAATTAGATTGTTTTAAATTTGTTTCTATTTTGTAGAACATGTTTTAGGCTACAGTTTAATAATAAGTAAATAATATTGAAACATTTAGTAATATTATTTTTTACGATTGGCGCTATACAGAAATTAGATATATTAACTTAAATCCTAAACTGCAGGACCCTTCACACAGAGGTAAATATAAATTTGTTCCTATTTTGTAGAGCATGTTTAGGCTTTAATTTAATAATAAGTAATTGATATTAAAATATTTAGTAATATTATTTTTTTAGATTAGCGCTATATAAAAATTGCATATATTAACTCATATTCTGAACTGCGGAACCCTTTGAACAGAGGTAAATATAAATTTGATTGTTTCAAATTTGTTCCTATTTTGTAGAACATGTTTCAGGCTACAATTTAATAATATAAACATGATATTAGTTAGTTTGTAATTTCACATATTTATAGTCTTTTGAAGGTAAAAAATCCACATTATTTCCGAAATAAGGTTTTGCGTGCATCAACTATCACAACCACTATACACCTAAAAAGTAATTCACGATTTTGGACTTTGAATTTTCTACGTATTGCGATTTCGCTTTTCACTGTAAAAGTTGTCAATTTAATACTCTGATATTGTAATGTTATTATTATAAATTGTCTATAGATCACTATTCAAGCAATCAAAAGTCTATTCTGATTTTTATTTCAATTGCAAGTACAGATAACGAAGGGTCTAACTCAGTTTTTACTCTGATTGTATCTACATATTAACATATCTGCTTTAAATTAAAAAGTAACTATTTGAGTTTTATTTATTAAATAATACTGTTAATGTACAATTTTGCATGCCCTACAATCAAAAAGTAATAACTATAATTTTATTAATTTTTAAGGGGCGGAAACTACTTTGGCGCTATATTTTTAAAGAAGAGCCCAAATTCAAAAATCATTTATTTGAGATTCTAAAAAATAAACATTGTTACTATAACTACACACAAGTAAGAAACAATAATCATGCTTTTATTTAATGTTTGTTAACATGATTTAAAAAGTAATAACATTAGTCGACATCTGCATAACAATAAGGACAGTAAATGCTTTTTTAATTCTGCTTGTATCTGTTTTTGCTCTATGTAATATGAAATCTAAAGTATGTATGTATGTTTTATTTGATAAATAAAAGCATAGGACGACATCATTTTCACGATGAGGTCAATACGTTTTTTAATTCTGTTTATCAACCACTTTTGCAGAAGCCACATACTGGAATTGCTGTGCTAAGGCCCATTGAGTCATGCATCGAAATCTTATAAAATCGTAAGTTCTTGATATGAATACTATTAAGTACTACTTCCGATTGTTAAGTACCGTATTAATTATACAATAGCAAAGATGGGCATAATTTCTAACATGAGACTAACAAATTTTTCTAATTTTTAGCTGTTAAAAATACAAAACCACTGAACCAATCCAGTTAAAATCCCACTATTTTTGACAGTAATTCAGTTGTGCTTATTTTAACAGTTGGAACAAGTATAACTTGTAAAGCTACATTTAAATTGTTATTTCTATATCAACCTATTAGCTTAGGTATTTTGACTAAAAATGGTATCATTTTATAAACTTCTTTAATTAAAAAAGATTTTATCAGAACGGAATAAGCTTGTTTAAATAAAAAAGATTCTATAAGAAAAAAAACTATTAATAAGAAATTGAAACCAAGTAAGAAACAAACATTCAAAAATGTTATATACATTAGTTTAAAATATAAATAAACAATTGAGATTATTGACTAATAGGTATTATTCTCATGAATTAAATATATAATTTACTACTTTATATAATAACAGAAGCAAACTATTGATTTAATAAATACGAGTACTAAAATTTAGTTAATTATAATTGTTTTAATTTGTTAAGCCTATAGAGCAAAACTATAGTATTTTATTATTTTCTATGTATACTATTTAGGCTATTAATTGTTCTACTTCAGCTGGACTTTCTAACAAGATTTAAAAATTTTGTAGTGAATCTTTTTTATTTAATTTTTTCTACTTCAGCTGGACTTTCTAACAAGATTTAGAAATGTCCTAGTGAATCTTTTTTATTTAATTTTGTCTACTTTGTACTTTAGCTGGATTTTCTAACAAGATTTAGTGTTGTCCTATTAAATCTTTTTTATTTAATTTTGTCTACTTTCTACTTCAGCTGGACTTTCGAACAAGATTTAGAAATGTCCTAGTGAATATTTTTTATTTAAGCTGCCAGAAAGTAAATATATTTTATATAAATGATGTAACAATGAAAGGCACACCCATTTAATAGGCTTTACAAATTAAAATTAATCAGGACCTTGTAAATGTTATAACTGCAAAGGTTTTTTTTGAAAAAAGAGTAATACTGAGTCAGTAAAATTAGTCTCATCCTGATACCGAGAGTTGCTTGCGTTAAGGATTATTGCTGGAGTCAACCTTTTGAAGTTTCTTGGAAAAGACTCACTGGGGCAATATTCTTACTGTTGAACGTATTTTCCGAGCCAGGTTAACCTTAAGTTGTTCGCGTTTAGGTTTGTCACACTTGTGAACCTACTGAAGTCAGCTAGAAAAGGGTCTTGCTAGGACAATTTTTCCTACTGTTTACCGTATGTCCCGAGCCATGTAAACCTCAAGTTGTTCACGTTTAGGATTATTGCTCGAGTCAACCTTCAAAAATTTCTTGGAAAAGGGTCTTGCTGGGTCACTGCATTTTATTTTTCATTGTATATCCTGAGTCAGAGTAAGTAAGCATATTATAAACATATAATGTTATATAATGTTATAATAAAAGTGTAATTTGCATGTTGTTTTTTCATTTTATTACTAACTGTATGCAGCATTTTCATATTCATAGGTTTTTGACAGTAAGTGTTTTCATGTTTCTCATAAACTAAAAGATCACTTTTAGAAAAGGGGTCATCGCCGATTTTTTCTAGATTTTAGCGACATCTAGCGGTTTTCATACGAACTAAAGTTGTTTTTCTATATTTGAGATGAAAAGGGATTAAAAAAGCGTTATAATGATATATAAAAAGAGAATTATTGTAAAATACAATTGAAATGATATATAACTCCAGGTGAGTAATCTGTAATTTTTACCGATAGAACATTTCTATCAACTTTAAAAACTTCAGAGTTCTTGGTGTTATTATCAATGCAGAGTCCAATATGTCGCCCGGTAATAGGAATATCACAAATATCCTTAACGAAATTAACACCTTAAAATGATGGTTCACTAATACGACATATACCTGTTAAAATTCCATATCCTTTATTAAATTTTCTGAATTTTAGTTGGCATGTAACATTTTCTTTACCTACAAGCAGTATAGTATCTGGAATACTAATTTTTGTCATTAATCTTGTTTCCAAGAGACTAAGGCTCTCATTTATTTTTATTACTTCTGAATTCATTTTACTGTCTAAATCTGTAAAAAATGAATCTTTTGCAGTAACTTCATTCTGTTTATTACGTTCTAATAAATCTATAATTCTAATATTTTCATTATCAAGTTTTCTTTCACTTTTAACTATTTGAGTATGTATTTTAAGGGTAATATTATTATTTTCTTGAATAAGATTGTTTATTAGAGCAAGGTTTGTTTTTACTGCTGTACTATTAATTTTACATTTTTTAACAACAACATTTGTTTGGTTAGTAAAATCACCTTTATTTCCTTCTTTAACCCCTATAAGATTCTCTATTTTAGTTTTTAATAGCTAAACTATCTTTCAATTCATCATTTTCAATTGCTAGATTTTTAATTTTACCTTGTATTTCATCCCACAAATTTAAAGTATTTGAATTAAATTCATATTCTGTTTTCTTGATATATCCTTGTTTTGAAATCATTTATTACAGGAAATTTATTCCTTATATATTTAATATTTGTGTGAGTGCCACGCACGCTTTGGTAAAATCCCAAGAGTCTACAGGGGCATTATTATTAAGAATAGTATACATTAACTGTAGACATAAGGAACCACAAGAATTTGTTTCGATTTCTTGCAATTTAAACGTAGAATAAACTATATCTGATTTTAAATGATTTGATAATTCAACAGGTGACCAATGATCAAAAGAATCGAAAAAATAGTGTTTGTTTTTGTTCTTATTCTATAAAGTTCAATGAGTTCCTGGGTCCAATTTTTATATTTGTAGGCTTAAGGGGTAAATTATTTCTCATATATACACGTCTAAATAAACCAGGCTTTGAAACACATATTTGCCAAGAATTTATCTCTATCTATCTATTTCTTTTTTGTTAGTGCTTTCAAGAATAAGGCTAAAAAAAACACTTCCAGACTGTGTTTTTGACTATATTTCTAAATTATGTCTCTTTGTTTCAGCTAAATTTCAATATTGTGACTTTTTATTATTTAATGCATTAACTACTTGACTAACTACTCCTGCAAGCGCTCAAACTTGCCCAATAATAGCAGCTGCTTTAGTAATCAATGGAATTAGAGCTAAAAGAGGTAAAGCACCTCCTTTTTTAATATGTTTTGATAAATCTGTGATAATTTGTTCACATTGAACAGTCAATAATTTCAAATTTAGAAAATTTTAAGTTTCTTTTTTAGTATTTTTGATTTGGTTTATTTGGGTTTTAGTAAGTTTGATTAGATAACCGTCACCTTTATTAAATTGTTCTTTATTTAGATGTAATGTTACACCTTTTTTATTCATAAACGCATTTTCAATAGCAGTAAATTGACTCTCTGTGAATTATTTATTATTTATTTATATAAAAAAAATTAAACTAATAGGTACTTATATATTCAACTTGCATTTTTCTACCACCAGTTGTAGTCATAGAAAGTACACGTTCTCTAAATATAATTACAGAAGCATTTGTATCTGCAGGTACATTTGCACTTAATTTAAAATGAATTTTAATACTTATAGTATTGTCACTAATTCTGTCTTCTTGAAAAGATGTATCAAAACAATAGATAGGATAAGCTGTTTGAAATCCAAGTGGAGCTATTTCAGGTTCTAAATTAGTGAATAGTTCTCTAAATTTTAAATATCTAACATAATCTTAATATAACTAAGACCCTCTGAACCTCCATTTAAATTTATACCTGGATATCTGATATTATTAAGAGAAATAGAAGCATCAAGAACATTAAAGTTATCGAACACTGAAATGTTAGATTTTTGATTATTCAAACAATATGTTTGGAATGCAACAACAAAGCCTAAAATCTTTTTAGGGCATAAAATAGTTGTAAAATTACGATCTTATAGCATTGCCTGGTTTACTGGAAAATGCTTGACTTGTTTTATTAGAAATTTATACGGTATTTTAGATTGAGATGCAAGATAACTAGATATTTCAGTAGACATTTCAGAATTAGGTTCAATGTTAAGAATTCTCCATTTTAGGGAAGAAATATTGATTAACCTATTAACATAATCATCTGTACCTGCTGTTGCTTGTAAGCTAGATTTAAATATAGCATTTTCATCAGTTACTTGATCCATTTGAACAGAAACTCTCACTTCTGATAATATTTTACCTTTGAATCCAAAAATTAGTAAAAATGAAATCATAAATCTATCTTTACCTTTATTTGTTGCAGTAGTATTACTTTTAAATAATAAATCATGTCTATTAGCAAATCCTAGATTTTTATTTAATGCTGCACTATATTTATTGTCATCTAGAGACCAGCATTGACCATGCCCCCTATTGGATTTAAAACTGTCATTATATTTATATAGTATGACATACATTTGAAAACTCTGATATAGTTGTATTATCACATTTTAAAACAACTCTATCAAATAAAAACATAGGCCTATTATTAACTAATGTAATTAACTCAGTTCCAGCATATCTAGACCCATCAGTTTTCTTCACTAAATCAACCTCAATAATGAAGAAACTATTCTCTGATAAAAAATAATTATCTACATTATCAATTTCCATTTTAATTGGAACTGATCTATTTAAATAAGATGATTCGTGTGGTAAATAATCATCAAATCTAGTAAATTTTATAGCATCATTACTTGTAATTGGCTGTTAGATTAGAGGTTAAGGTATTTTTCAATCACTTTTTGCATACTCATTCATGAGAGAAAAAATTATAAAATGTTTTTGTAAAGGGAAAACTATTTTTCACTTAATACGTCTATTTTATCAAGCCTTTTTTCCTTTGTTTTCTAAGCTTTCTGCAATATTTATTTGTATAGTATTCATTTAACTGCTCTAACTGTTGTTTTTAATTTTTAAGCATTGGAATTTGTACTCAATTTATTGTTTTTAGTACTTTTGTCATAGGTTACCTATTCAGTATTTGTATTTATTAATTATTATTTTAAAGAAAAATTTTTTGTAACTTTGTCACCTCTTAAATTAATAGGATTGAGTTCTTCATCAGTCAACCATACATTCATTATATTAATGTATTTCTGATCTACTTGATAATACCCATTTTGCCTGGCTTTTTCTATGATTTTATAACCTAGTGGTACTTTTATTGTAAATGAATAAATACATCTAGATGGTTTGCCATTAATAGCACAACCAGAAACTAAATCACAATGTACAAGTACTGAGTTAACTAGATTATTATTAACTGTTGCATCTGAAAAATATTTACTAAAAGTAGTTTTGGTGTAAATCCTAGGATTTTACCAATTGAATTAGGTGTTCCAAAATCAACTACATAACCATGAGGTATTTCTATTACACATTTAGCAATAGAAGCATTAGGCTTGATTTTTATAACCTTGTTTACTGCGTCAGTTTTAGGAATTTCATTATTATTTTCATCAAAACCCATTAAATCCTCAATTAATTCACCATTACCATCAATTTCATAGCTTTGTGTTTCTATAGTAATATCTCGAAAAGCAGTACCTGGATTATCATTTATTTTATATCTAAAATTATTATTTCGTTTATCAACATTAGGTATTAAATAGTATACAGATATCTTTTTTAAAGCTATTTGAGCACTATTAGGTATAAATGTTGGTTCATCAAAATAAACTGTTATATTGTTCTCTATAGTATGTAAAATTAAATCTGTTGCTCTTTTATTATTTATAATTTTTATTTCTTTTAGAATATTATCTAAAGCTTTTACAATACTCATTTACTATGTTATTTATTTATAAGTATAGAATATATATGTGTAAAAGCCTTTTCAAGCAGGCGTGCTTGGGTAAGCGGTTAGGACTGCAGACTGTAACGAAATTTACAGTCTCAGACCCGGCTTCAATCCTAGGCCACTGCTAATCGTTTAAGGCTCGGTGTTGTACGGTAAACGTCACTGGATGGTTGATTGAAACCCAATCTCCTTCGGTGCTCCTTAGTGACCAATACTTACTGTAGAGGCCTAGGGAATGGGACTCCTTTACTGTGGAGGAGGGGACAGGAATAGGTGAAAGATTACAAAGACCGAGACGATCTAACGCAGTAGCCTCTTATTTCCTTACCCACAGTGACTTGTTGAGTCTGGTTGTATGAACTTCGGTTAAATCGACCCAATGAATAAATTATCATTATTATTAAAATCCTTTTTACAAAAATGTGATTTAAATTTATCTAGTATTTCAGTTGCTAATGCTATATCATTTTAATCGATATTAGTATGTCTAGCTTGTATATTAGCTAAAGTTGTTTCTAATTTTGATGTAGAAATTTTTTTATCATCTATATTAAATTTAATATTATTTTTCTTTTATTGATCTTGGCGGGCTCAGCCCTTAAGGCGCCACGGAGTTTCTTGAGTCCTCTAAACGATCTCTGACCCGCTCTTGAATACGTTCTGCAGTCCTTGACTAATTGCTGTTTTAAAACTTGCTGTGGAATTTGCGTCATCAAATGTAGTATCGTTTTGTGATCTTTGTTTACTAATTAGATTGTTTTTTCTACCATATGCTGATATAATACCCCATTTTTCACCTTTTGAACTCTTACGTCTTCCATTTACAGTAAAACATGCTTCTGTTGTAAGCATATACCATAAATAATTCAGCATCTTTAGCATCATAATTAGCAGGGTGTTGTATTGTTAATAATTCTTATAAACCAATAGTCATTGGTCTTTTTTTTCCAGATATTTGTATAAAATCATCACCTAAATCTTGTATTTTTGCATTTTTGATATAATAGGCATCTGTGTTATGATCGCCTGTAATTTGTAGTTTTATAAATACAGCATCGTTTGCTAACTTTTAAAAGCTATAGGGCCTTCTTTATATCTTTGATAAATAAGTTCTGGTATATTTCAATAGCTAATTGTTACTCTTTTTCTTTCTGTACGGATTTATTGGCTAAAGCTAGATTTTGTAACACTTGATCATTACTAGCTTTAAATTCTTTTAATTTAGTGTATTGATAATGTGCAATAGTTTTTAAATAAGTATGTTTAGAACTGACATCTTTTTGAAAAAGAGTTAATTCCTTTGAAGCTGATATTGCTTTGTTTTCTACTGTATCAGTAATATTTTTTGTAGCTTTTATTAAAGGTGCATACTTTTTCTCTTGTTCTAGTGTAAAAGCATCATCTTCTGTTTTCTCAGCTATATATTGTGCTCTTAATTTTCTATTATTCTCATTTTCTTTTATCATGAGTCTTATTTGGCGTTTAATTTGTTCTGCTTCACTCATTTATATATGTTTATTCCATACATTATTTCTTAAGGTCTGTTTAGATACATGTCTTTTAACACGTGGTTATATTATTTTAGGTTTTAAAAGCTTGACTTTATTAGGTTTTTTATATTCAGAGTTTTTTGTTTGATCTAGTGTTAAATCAACCTAGCTATTAAAATCATCGGAATATCCTTTCCATTTTACCAAAGCTCTTAGAATATTAGGTTTTTTTGTTTTCTTTGTTTTGATAATATATTCATATTCAAAATCTTCTTTGTTTTTGTAATATAGTGTTATTTTATTTGAATTATAATCCGGCTCTGTGGCCAAGGGGAGATTTTCTTTATTCTCGATAAACTCAGCGTTTCTTTTTGATCCGCTGAGCGAATCCTTAGCCAGTAGCGTATTTGCATCTCGTTGCACAGAAGTTAGTGTAGTGGAAATGCTTGGTGGAGGGAGGTGTGTGAGAATTGTTTGTGCGCAACTAAGGGGAAGTAGTGTACGTTTCCGTTCATTCGTGTGTAGAGACGAAGACGGTGTGCTAATTGTGCCTCGCAGGCTAACAGCTATTTCTTCGTGCAGTAGCATAGTTGCAATACCATTTAGCAGACCATACATTGCGCCCTTCATTCCATAGCATCTTCTATTACTTTCACGCTGCGTCGATATACGGAATGTAATACGTGGGGCACTCAGGGTTGGGTGTACTCGTCTGCACTTTGGCTTGGTCTCGAAGTACATTCAAGTGCAAATACCTAGCACTGTAGCCCTCCGAAAGGGAAGAATTTTATTGCTCCTGAAGAGGAGGATAATCTATTGACTGCAATAGAGGTCGGCGGTACTTAAGCCACAATCCTTAATTTACATATTAGTTCTTAAGATACCAGCTGTGCATTGTGACTGACTTCCTTCGGGAACGCTCCATAGGTAGTGTTCAGACTTCGTGTCGTTCATACCGAGGAGAAATGTTTGTTTACATTCACATGCTGGTACAGTAAATGCACTGAAATATAGGTATATACCTGAGAATCTGATAAGTGCTACATAATAATCATAATAATAATTTATTCGAATAATAGGTTCCTTGAATTTCCTTATCATGATAGTCTACTAGTTTATAGGTTATTGGGTCTGTAGGTAAAACTTCCTTGATATATAGTTATTCTTTAGCAAATTGTGGTTTATATGCTCTATCAAATTTAGTTCCAAATATATGTGTTCTTACTCTTTGTCCTGGTTTTAAATTATTATTTGTAGTTTTATTATCATCTAACTCTCCTAATCTAGATTTTGAGTTATACAGATTTGAATATACTTTCAATTCATTTTCTGGTTCACTTGCTTCATTAGGTGTTATTTTAATACTGCTATGCTTTGCATTATTATAATTTGTAATAAGATTTCGTGAAACATCAACCCTTCTAGTTGTTTGTTGTTCAGTCATATATTTATACATCTTTTGTTGAATTGTTCTTGCAAATCGTTCAACAATCATTGCTTTTGTTTTATTTTCTGTTGTATACCAGTTAGTATTATATTTCTTAAACAGATTAGTTGTCTTTTTACCACCGTATTCAGTTTATTTATCAGAATGTTGTTTTTTTGGAGTACGTCTCAGACTACGGGCCGTACCGAATACTAATTCAAAACTATCAACAACTTCATCTGCACGTTTAGTTCCTAAAGGTATAGCCCATCCATATTTAGAAAATGTATCAATAATTAAATTAATAAATCTATATCCATTATTATCTTTAACCCATTTCTCAGGCATAAAAACTAAATCAGCTTGCCATATTAAGTGTTTTTCTGGTGTATAGTATCGTCTACGTTTCAATTTCGTTATTTTACCTAAATGCTTCGTATATGTATCTTAAGTAGCTAGATATTGTTTTACAATTTTAGGTTTTATACCTGTTTTTCTGGATAATTTGTTTATTCGTACGAATCCAGTCAATGGGTCTTTATATACAGAATCTAGTATTGTATATGATTTATCATCTAGCAGGCTTTGTCTACGTAGTTCTGCCAAGTCATCCAGACTTTCTTTTAATGGTTATAATTTATTATTATGCAAGCCTTAACCTAAATATAATTTTGGTCTTATTACACTTTTAGTTACAACACGTTTTACGTTCTCACTGAATGTAAGATTTTCAATTTTATCTATATCTTTCAGTAATTTTCTATCTGCTTTATGTCTATTATCTTTATCTTTGTAAATATTGTACGAAAAATCGTGATGCATTGCTGCTTTATCAATTCTATCTACTGGTTTATCTCCTTTTGCTATTGTTTTTGAAATTTAGTTCCAGGTCCTAAATAATTAATACCCGAATAATGTTCTTCACCTACATATTTTCCAATTGTATCAACAATATCACTACCCACCTTTAGTTCAAGATTCTGCGACCCACTTTTCTTTATAGAATGTTTGACTTTTATAAATTAACATTTCGTAGTATTACAGTTGGCACATTTTGCTTTCATTATATTTTTGTTGTTTTTAGTAACAGTATATTTCATTTCTTTATCAGTTGTTTTTACCTTGCACCTCACACAGAATATATTTGCAGGCATTTATTACAATATATTTTATGAATACATGTTACTTTGTTATAGTTTACGTACTGTTTACAACGTGTCAACGTTGTGTTAGCGTTAGCGTTCGTTAGCGTTAGCGTTGTGTTAGCGTTAGTGTTCGTTAGCGTTGTGTTAGCGTTAGCGTTGTGAAATACGCAGTAGTATATAAATGTATGTTCTAGGACAAGCTACGAGCTACGAGTCAAGAAGTAAGTGTTATATTATTACTTTTACAATAACAAAATTGTATAATGAAATATGGTATTCTATCATAAACCATCTAAACAATAAAACAAAATAAAATTTATGTTTTTATTAGGTCTGTATTAGGAACTTATGCAGTCAGTCTCGAGGTCCTTGAGTGTCAGTAATATTAATATCGTAATATTGATACAGTTTACTTGTTTTTAGACTATTATACGTTAAAAATCTACCAACATTATTTTCTAATAGCTGCATAAGCATTTTAATACAACGAGCAGGCAAATAAATATTTTTATTAGATGTAGCATTAATAGGTTTACGCAGTTTAACTTGATCTATTTTATATTTTTCAAAATGTAATATTTTACATTCTAAAATGGGATATTTCTTTTCAAGTTGTAACTCTCCAAATTTTAGATAGCTATGATTTTCCATTTCCATTTCATAAGAAAACAATTTTTAAGTAAAATTTTAAATCGGAGCAAAGACCGTCCACGTAGTTTAGGCCCCTCTAGGGACATTTTTCTATAAGTTCCTACTCACATAGACCATGTTCTTGTATTTTATTTTGATTTTCAAATAGTATAATCGCATGTTATTTTGATGGATTATTTTCAAATGCTTTGATTGTAATTTGATAAGTGTCCTGTTGGAGATTGTCATCTAATAGAATAAGATTATTACAGTCCAATATTTCTTTTTGTAATATGAATTTAATAACTAGGCAATTTTTCTCACAATTACTTTTACTAATTACCAGAGACCTAAATATATTAGGAAATGGATTATTAAGGTTAAATTTTGGATTCTTATTCTAAACAAATATTGGTTCATTATTCATTTATTAAATTAATTTTTTATTAAACCTTTGTCTTCCAAGGACATAGTTTGATATACATGAATCAATTCCGAAAACTTCTGGTCTATTCTTAATAATTGATTCTCCAAGATTCCTAATTTTTCACCTCGTAAAGCATTAATTTTTTCAATATTTGCTAATTTAGTACTAATATTTTCTAAAACAATAGTACATCTACTGTTCTGACATAAATGTGTAATACACGCACCCATTTATAATACATAAATTCAGTAAAGTGTTTATTTAGTCAACATAAGTTTTGCATGTATACGTAATTTTGCCTTATGCCTTGTTATTTTATCGTAACGTAATTTACGTCCACACTCACATACAGTTTTTTGTATAGCTTTTATCTCTCTACACACTTTACATTTAGATCTAAACCCTTTTCTGGTTGAACAATGTCTTTTGAATTCGGCTTTCGGTTTTCCTTTATTACAAATTTTACATTTCTTATTGTTCTATATTTTATAAAACGAATATTTATAAGTAAATAATATTTATTTACTATTTTTACGTTAATCAGATTCAATTATTTAATTACTTATTAAATCTACCTTTGGGTGAGGGAAAAATAAGTTAAACATTTTACTTTAATAAATTAATCTGTTATAAAAAGGAAGTCGAAATAAAATGTCAAACTTGCGACAAGCAAATATCAAAGGCAAATTGGAGTGACCATCCTAAATCTAAAGCACATATAAATATAATAAAAAGAGGTGCTGCTAAATTTGAATGTGAGATATGCAATGTTAAAGTGGTAGATATAGATGAACATTTACTAACTAAAACATATTAAAATGTTAAAATGCCTATAAAAAAACAAAATAATATACTGATTGTAATAATTTTTGTCTTCTAAAATCATGAAATAAGCATATAAAATCTAACAAACATTTGGGTGAAGAGAAGATAACAAAAAAAAAGATTAAAGTATGATATTCTTTTTAAAAATGATGAATTTAAATTACTTCAATCTGAAGAAGCTTTGGAAGGTACATTTCTTAGATTGAGCTTAGAATTCAAACAAGATACAAAAATGATAGGAGTAGATGATACAGATGTATTATATAACATTTATAATATTCTTGAAAAAAATCCAATAAAAAAACAAATAAAATCACAACTAGTTTTACATGGAACTTTTAAGAAATTTAAACCTTCAACAGGAAAAAATGTATATCAAGATATGACGTTTTCTCCTAAGAATCAAACAATATTTAAAAAACAAGATATCAATTTAAGTATTGGTGAATGTTTTATTAAACTACGAAATAATATTTAGGAGAAAAACAATATTAAAGCTTATTATCATCTTGATAAAATAAATAAAATTGATTTTAAACCGAAAGAATTTAGACCTTTGAAAGGCTCATCTTATATACAATTACTAAGAAAGATATCTAACAAAAAAACATGTATAAATTTAAAAAATAAGAACCAAAAATGTTTCAAATAATGTATGTTATACCATAAACATAAAAAAATAATTATATATTATATTAAAATACATCCTGAAAGAGTTTCAAATCATATCAAATCTGATTAAAGTGATGACTTTAAGTTTAGTGGTATAGAATTTTCTGTTACTCTCAAGGCAATGAACAAATTCCGATTGCAAAATGATGTATCAATTAATGTTTATATATTACAACGTGACGCAGTTAATATTTATGATACCTGTTCACATGAAGCTAGGAATGAGAACTATGTGAATTTACTTCTAATAGCTAACAAAAAAAAATAGTCATTATGTACATTTTAAAAATTTATCGAGACTAGTTAGAAAACAGCTAGCATCTCACATGAAAAACATTCTTATTTGTGATCAGTGTTTTCATTACACCAATATTAAGGAAGCAATAAAATTACATTACTCAACATGTGATAATTATTTTAAAAATTGTAAGGCGGTTCCTAGATTACCTAAGAACGATAGGGAAGCTTATATTTTGAAGTTTAGGAATTTAAACAAAACAGTAAGGTCATTAATAGTATATTATGCTGACTTAAAATATGTACTAAAACCTCTAAGTTGTACAAATGAAAAAGTTAAACATGAAACATGTGCCTATGCTTTTACAAGTGTTAGTCAGAATAATATTCATAACAAATTTAACAAGTATACTGGGTGTAGTGGAAAAGATACAATTAATAATTTCTTAAAAGCTTTTGTAACTGAGGGTCTAGAATTGGATAAAAAGTTAAAGGATAGATTAGAAAAATTTAAATTACCTAAATTATCTGATGATGAAGAAAACATATTCCGTGATAGTATAGTTTGTCATTTTTGCTAAAAAGCGTTTATTCATGATAAATTAAATTATAAAGTTAGAGATTACTGTCATCTAACAGGAAAATTTAGAGGAGCTGCTCATAATTCATGTATTTTAAATGTTAGAACTTTGTTAAACATACCAGTTTTCTTTCATAATGGTATGAATTATAATTTTGAATTTTTTGTGAGACAACTACATAAAATGGTTTCTTCAAAAGCATGTGAAACTCAAGAATTAAATAGTGTACCCCAAACAGAAAAAAAATATTATTCCATAGCTGCTCAAATACCAGAAAAAAATATAATATTTACCTTTAAAGATTTATTAAAGTTTTTACCATCTTCATTAGACACGTTAGCATCAAATTTGAAAAATGGTGATATCAAGAATTTAAAAAATTTACTAGAATATTTTAAAGTTTTTCCTTATTAATTTTCGATGTCTCACTCTGACGACCAGATTCTATTTTCAATTTAGACATTAACTTTATATTCTTGTGTGCCAAATGATTAATTTAGGAAAAATGTTGTTATATTTATATTGCATATAATATTTATATTATTTATATTGCTGGGTCTTTTTGTAACCTTAGATAGCAACAATAAATACATCATCGTCCTCACAGACTACTGCAAAAGGTATAATGTTGCCAAAGCGATTTCATCACGACATACAAAGCACATTGCCAACTTAGGCAATGTACATCAAGTGGTATGTGAGCATGGTGCCTTTTGCAACCTCATCTCTGATAACGCGCAAGAAATTAACTTTGCTCTAATTAAACCTATAATTAAAAAGGTAAGTGCCACGAACATACCAACTTCGCTATACCATTGTCAAACCAATGACCTGACAGAAAGATTAAACATGATCTTCACGTTATTTATTAGTGATTTTGTGAATCTGAGTTTTACTAACTAGTGTCAGCTAATGGCTTACGTCAAATTTGGAAATAACTCAGCATATAACGCGTCACTAAAAGCATCATTTTATCTTTTAAAAACATAAAACACTGAACTATGTATCGACTTTGTCATCTTACCCCTATCAAGCAATCCTACTTTTTCTACTCTATGGAACGTGAGAAAGCGAATTAAGCACTACTTGCTGCACAACGTACGCAAATGCTAAGGTATGACAGCCTACATGCCTAACAAACCTTCTTAATTAACAATATTGTCTGTGTTTTTGTCCCTGCCCGAAAAGTGAGACGTAGCGAAAAACTAAAATTGTGATGGGAACGACCCTATCGAATAGAATATTTACAATCAAAATAACGCGTATGTCATTCACCATGCGCCCCTTTAACCTAAAAGAGAAAGACAACTTTATTAAAAATAAATTTGACACTGTCCTCCAATGAGGATAGCCCAAAGGACTCAGTATACGGCTCAATAACTTGTTGTACATATATTGATTTGTGTTATAAAGAATGTATTATGATCTTCGAAAATTAATCTGTAGGAGCACAGGAATATAAATGATGTACACATATTTGTGCGGATTTCTTCAAAACGGAAACCACGATATCCTCAATTAGCGTTGAAGGCAAACATTGAGCTTAAGTAAACTTTAAACGTATCAAAAAGACTATACTTAGAAACAACGACACCTCAATCTCAAATAATTTTTATTATAATTTCAATAAAGATATCTAAATTAAAGAGGCATTGCAAAACGGTACGACCAGATCTGAAATCATCCCACAATCTCCTCATAGCCTTTTTGTTTTTCTAATTTCATCAATACTTGCCCTACCTCTATTAAGCTCAACTACAACTCTAGTTTTCCTCACGAAATGTCACTGTCCTGATTCACAACTTCCTAGACTCCAACTCGCAATAGACCCTGTAGAATTTGTAAACAACGTAGTAGATTGAAGGATTTTGTACTAAACTAAAATTAAAAATTGGTATCACTAACTCACACTTCGATTTAAAATTTTTTTAAACTGTTTTTTTCTTGATTTACGCCTATAGTTTACATTAGTAAATCAACGTACCGTCATTCTATAAATCATATCACTGCACCTAATGTTGTCATACACATGGCACAATACGCCAGTAAGACATAGCACAATACACCAGTAAGACATTATTAAATTTAATTACACTGTAATGTCACCGATCACTTCCTTATGCAAACTAACACTACTATTACTAGGAAATCAATACTTGTCAATTAGAAATTTTTATGGTCATATTATATTTCTTGGAAAGCGGAAAAGTGCTTAAACTGTAACTGAGCTAAATATTCAGGTTCTAATCTCATTATACCCCTAATTAAATGTAAATCAAATGCAAGCCATGAATAAAAAGCTAGCAATCGTAGATGGCAAACTTGTACAAGAAATAAAATGTTGAACTAAAACTTTGTGATTTGCATTGGATTAGTGGTATAATGAGATTTTGACGAAATTTCCCAATTTTGTATACATGGGCTCCATTTGATTAGCATCTAGTTAGCGGTATAATATCTTTATTATCATAAGTTGTTAGGTTTCATAAATAACGTATACTGAAATTGTTCCTTGGTTTTCAAATTTAGTCCCACATACTCAATAATTAGTATAACGTCGTTAATAATTTATGTGAGGTGTTCTCCAAGTCTGATTTATTTAAAATAGTTTAAACGTTGAATAATAACAACACCGACCATTTGAAACTAGTTTCACAAAGTACCTAATACGTTGTACTAACACAATATCAAGAAACGAAGTTACAAAACGCAATAAAGCAAACAGATAAACATAAACGATACTTGCAAAAACCACCTTACTTTGCCTTTAAATAGCTTAATAATTCTTCTGCATTGTCACATCTCATGTTTGCAAGAAAAAACTTTCAAAAATCAATAATTGACAACAGGCTATTTGCAAAAGCTTGAACAAGATGTGTGTACTTAATTTAACATTACAACGTTAGGCAAATTTACTCCATTTACATGTGTGCTGGATACAATTCTACTTGCTAAAGTATGGCCAAATTATAGAAAATAAGACTCACAAATAACAATTTAGACTCAACGAAATCAATGAATTCGCCAACTTCTTCCTGGAATTGTTTTCTAAAATTCACAAACGCAAATATTGATTAAATCAGATTTAAACGTGTATAAGATATTGCAACTTATATAATTCGTGGCGTTAAGTGACTTTTCACACGAAAACACGTAGATGCAAATACTAAACAATGTCCAGAAGGGTTCAACTAAACGTCGCAAGCAATTACTCTCACTTGAAATCAACAGTTTATATGCCCACAGCATGAAAAATCTTATGCTAGTATTGAATTACGAATAAATGGATGCTGAAGATCTGCAGTATATAAATTAGGCTGATACTTAATTCGGAAACGAGGAAGAAAATTACAGAAACCTTTCAGTTGTGGATTTGGAGTATCCTCAATACTTGCAAAACCGAAAAGCAAACCTTCAACTTTTAATGAAACAGCGAACTATAAATTTTCAACATATCAAGGTACAGACAAATTTAGACACACATGCAATGTCTTGCAGTGGCTAATTTAATTTACGCTCATGACTAATAATAACACTGCTCAATAAATACAATTATGCAAATTATTTTAGTGCTTTGTACTACTTCCTGTCAAAAGGATATGTACTGTCAAAAGTACGTTGCCAGGTGCGGTGTGAACAATAAAGTTATTTTAAAAATAAATTAAAGAAAATTTAGCAAAACGCAAGATTTTCAAAACACCTTTTGAAAACAAACCCCTAAAGAAAAATTCTAATGTAATTTATAAAAAAATATTGATTGAAATTCTTGAATTTGTGCACAATTGCAGCTGAAGCAGAAAAATGTCTTGCTAATCTCAAATGCAAAGAATCTGATGGATTGTCTGTGTTCCGTGGTTTTCAAGTTTTTTATCGCTCTGAATCATAGTCAACAGTCATAACAGTCAGCATCTCTTTTAGCTGAAAAGTTTGAACATATTTACAAGTGTATTAAAGACCAGAGTAGGCAGGATGATCTGGCTCGAATATCTAATTCGTCCTATCATCCTGTGTACCGTCTAATAAAAAATTCAGAATATACGTGCAGGTACCTTAAGCTATCTCTACCTATTCATTACATTCGAATTAATATTATTATTTTTATTATTATTATTATTTGTGTGTATTTAGACAGCCAGATATTCGCCTATAGGGCATTTCTGACTGTATCTTGATACAACTTTACTATAAGAGCCACTAGAAATGATACACATGATGGACACATGATCGGTATCTAGTGACTCACTTTCTTAACTAGTCTACTGATAGAGGCTGTCTTACGGCCGTCCTGCTAGAGAGCGTGGATTATACTCATCATCACCAGAATATCATATGTCGTTTTTCCCGTATAACGGAGGCGAAGCCTGACATGGTATGACGAATGGTGGAAGGTTTCTCAGGCCCGCCACTACTTGGAATTCGCCATGCCAGAGCCAACCCGCCAGCAGTCACTCTTTAACGAGAGAAGACAGGTGGCGACGGCCTGTAGTGGACGAGGAAGAGAGGAACTTTGAGATGAATCTTGAGTCTATACATTTGAATGTACAGTGTGCAGGCATGTAGTAAACTACTATTAAGCTGACTTGTATCTCTGTCTCAGGTAGGAACTACCACAGATAAATACAACCAGCACCCAAACACTTTAGACTCTCACACCCACCCCGTTCAACTCCCCCAACGCCCCACCAAGCCCCATCCCCCCACTGCCCACAATCCAGAGCACTACTGGCTGGCCCCGACTTGGTGACAAGGCGATGCATTACATCTCCAAGCCACCAAGCCGGGGTTACATTCGAATTATTGCTCAGTTAAGATTAAATAGTACGTATCTATCCTACCTTAACATGTCTGTTAGTTTTAGCGACCGCAAAAACTGTAATGTGTGGCTTTGATCACATTAATAATTTATTTCACTTTATTACGAATTGTAAAATGTTTGATGATATTAGACGTAAATATCTCTATCAGTTTGGTGTGCAAACTTTTAACGAATATAAATTTCATATGTTGCTCAAGATCAGTAATCTATACCTAATTTAAAATTTATTTAACTATGTAAAAATGTGTATTCTTTTGAAATCCAGAATGTTAAACTGTGTTATCTTGTGAAATTCAGAATTTAGAAATGTCGCATGTTATGGGTAATGCCCGGGAAACATGAATAAAAAAAAATTGATGATGATGATGATGATAATAATAATAATGTATTCATTTAGTCGACTTGGCGTTAGCCCATACTACATTGGTTAGTTCTTACAAAGTATTTATTTACTATTTGATCAAAAAGATCAAAAATATCCTTGGTAATATAATGCAGACATAAATACTTGGGTAGGTGCATAGTTCCAACGTATTGATTTTTAAACATCATACACTGCATATTGGTCAGAAATACCTACAAGCATCACATCACTTTTCATTTTTCTGAATTATTATTGTGTGTATCTAAACAGCAAGATATTCATCCAATGAAGTACGGCTGATTGGGCATTAGATAATGAGCTTAAGCTCATTAGGCACCTAATAAAATCGTTTTGTCTGTATTCTAAATGTCTGTCTGCTTTTAATGTCGTACGCCACAGGTTGCAATTCCTTATCATTTTTTTTCTAAACGCTTCCAGATGCGATGTTAATGAGCTGTTATGTTTTTAGTTATGATCCATGCAGTAAGTTGTTTCCAAATAGCAGTTATGTAGACGAAATTCACAAAACATTACAATTTTTGTCTATTTTGTGCCTGCTTGTCTTATCCACGTTCTCGTTGTATCCTACAGGTCGCATTTCACACCCGACTTGATGAAACAAATTTTTCTCGACTCTAAATGCAATGTTTATGTGCTATATAGATTTTGGTAACAATTGGTCAAGTTGCTTCATTCGTTATTATCAATGAAACGAAACAAGAATCAGATGGTTCATTTTTGGTGTTACTAAAAACAGTTATTCCGTGCTTTTCATAAGTACATGCTTACATATTTTTTAGCTATTAAGGAATGCGGACAAAATTTTCAATTTTGTCTTGATTCGTATAAGTTACCCAGAGCTTATAAAGCACACTGAACTCCTTTCTCAACATATGTGGAGAACAAAGACTAAGTCCAACTTTCTATATCTAGACATATAGGTAGGTACCTTATGTAACGTATACATGGCTGTAGCTAGGTAGGACCTTGTGTTATTTCAAGTACTCTCTTTTCTTAAAACGCGAGTCATGAGATGTGACAAATCTTCATTGGTAATCATTCTGACACAAAGTTGACTGCCAATTTGTTTTCAGGGTTCATATTAAAATTGTTATCTAACAGAATTATAGACTTCAGTTTGCTCTAGACTAAATGTAGCAACTCTATTTTGTATAATTTGTAGTATATTTTCAGAAGGAGGTTGAATGGTTCGAACAATTTATAAGCCTTCATCCTACTCTTGAAATTCTAAATAGGGATTTCCTATTTGGTGTACATTAAGTAGGTTGTTTAAAAGTCGTAATTGGGCTCGATCTAGTCCTTCCTAAAGTCCTTTTTTAATTAAACAAAAATTGTGTTCCGTTTTAAGTAACTAAAGATTCGCTTTTAAAGATGTTAAAGCACTTTCAAATCTATTAAGAAGTTAATATTAGTATCTAAATAGTAGGAACATAACAAAAAACAAGTAATGATAATCTTTCGCATAAAGTTCGTTAATAAACGTAGGATATTTCAAAATTTTAGGGTTTCTTTGGCAACTCATAACACCTTTGTTATGTAAAAACTGTATTGAGACATTTCGACTATTTGTTTGACTCCAAAAAATTAAAATCTTCTGCTAGTTCTTCTTTAACATTATTAAGTGCTGCGTTTTTCTTAGATTCAAATAAATTCGAAAAGAAACATTTGTCTTATGTCTTTAGTATCTGGTCCGAATTCGTATAGTTAAATAACATTTATACATATTACAGTCTTTTTTTTTGTTCAAATCTTCTATCGTATCTGTTTTTCTTTCTTGTATGCTGGGACAAATTGGAAGGCATTGGAGCAAAACCGCAATGGCCTTTCTTAAATGAGAAATGGTAATTCTGGACATCCGATTTACGTATTTAAAATTAAAACGTTAGTTACATTCATGAAAATTTGTCTGATAGTTTCGGAGGTTAAAGATATTGCAGTTACTAGGGCATCTTAAAGTTGTGCAGAAATTTTGTGTAGCTCTGCTTTGCAAATATATTTTGCAAAATAGAAGAAAATATCGCTAACGTTACCAATGACCTATACTGAGCTGAAAAGAAGCAGACAGATAGAGACGAAGGGGAAATTGTACCGAGGCATATATGTAGGTAGGTACGATTAATATCTACGATTACATGCAATTCCATGCACAAATGAGAGTGGCGGTAGGCAATGAACGGCTGGCGTCGCCAATGATTTGTGTATTTGCTACTGCGTGCTACTGTTATTGCAGTGTGGGATAGCAGAATGAACACATGTGCAGCGCAATTTAATAACATGAATTGCTCTGGCCTAACAAATTGTGAATGAGCTGTGATGGTACTGAACGCACGTTTTATATACAAAATTACAATTTTTCGTATTTATTACACTGAATACAATTATATACATCAGATACAGAACATCGAATCTGCGCTATACCTAAAATTCAAGTATATTATCACAATCTAGGTTAAATATATACTATACTATACTTTAAATATGTACAGGTCTTAGAGATACAAAACAGGGAATTATTCTATGCTACATGTTTTATACAATATATTCATTATACATCTAGGTTACATCTATACTATACTATAAATATATACAGGTCTTAAAAACTAGAGCTTAGTATTGAACAATATTTTTGTAGCCTAAACAGAGTACATCAATTACATTTAGGTTACATATGTTTCATCTATACGATTCTATAAATATATACATGTCATTTAAAACTAGAAGAGTTATTTTTTTGTGGTATATCTTGTGTACAATATATAAATTAAATATCTACGTTACATCTATGCTATACTATAAATATACAACTATTAAATAATAGTGTTGTTACCTATTTAACAAATCAATATGGCCAAGGGCAAACTACAATTACTAAAATACCATGATTCAATCTTTAAGACCAAAAACTACCCTTCAAATATCTAATGTTTCAAATGCTAATCTATTTACACTAACTACGCACATGTTATGATCTATAGATCTTATAGAATTTACAATAATATTACACAGCTTGTTAGTCTTAAGCATTTCTCTATACTTGTCGTGATTATATTGGCGTATTGCAATTGCTGGAACGCCTTTGCATTTTTGCTGTTCTTTATTATCTAAATATAACATACTATACATTTTAGACTTAAGTATAAATAATTGTAATAGGGTTGTAAGGGCTACGGCCAATTAACAACTATATGAATAAATTAAATATATATATATAATCAAGGTTATACATCTAAGCTCAGTTCTGTATTCCTATTTTGCCACTTACGTCTTTATTTAAGATACAATTCTGGATATTTGCTTTTCTATTGTTTAAAAAACTCGTAATTCTGTGGAATTTCACTAAAATGAAATTCTGCACTAGCACTAACTTCATTATTTTTTAGAGTATTTAATATGTCTAATATATCTTACTCATACGCGTTGGTATCTGACTAACCCAGATAGGCTCTATTCTGGAATATTTGACACAACATATTAAACTTTTTATAAAAGTACACTTTTGCAATAGCTAGAATCGCCAGTCCTGTAAGTGACAAGTCATTTGCGCCATAATTATTAAGATATTGCGTAATAATACCTTAAGAATCAGACATACCATTAAAATCTTTACATCGCGGTAGTGCAAGTAGTTTTTCAGCAGGTGTGGTACTGGTACAGACAATGGTTTCGACAAAATCGTTACATTTCTTGAAAGTCTTGTCGTATAATACATTAGAACCTAATTTAAGTAATTTGTTCTCAAAAGGGGTCTTTGCTTGCTTTCGTGTTTCTGAATTTGCATCTATAAATCTCTAAAAATAATACTGTTTTTAAAATCGTACACCGCAATGTATTTCAAAAGTACCATTTCTTGGGCAAGATAGTAGCGTGTTTTCTTAAAATGAACTGTGTAATTGTGTTTGTCATAAAGGGTTAACATAATTTCTGAACGGGATATAATTTTTTTTATTTATGCCGTTTTGCGATATTTTAAATGTAATTGGCTCAGTATTTCTTTGACTTTTATTACTCTCTGTTTAATAGCGAGAGGCAAGTTTGCGTCTCGTTCATGTACATTTTTTAAATACTGCCAGTCACAAACAAGTACATACCCATAGCTACCTTCCGTACTCCCCAATGCAGGGTCAGTCCAGTCAATGTTATTAAGATCTTTTGTTTTTATGTACTTGTAATCAAACACTCAATCAGTGCTTTTATACTGTGGGGATATAAACTATTGATGTCTAGTAAGAGTAACTGTCTTCTTGGCTGTGATGTGTCTCACACACCTGGACAATGCTTGTGATATGCAATCACATGTTTCTTTGTAAACATACATTGCTTCCCCTCCCCCTTTTCTTTTTTAGCAATGTTAATACCTTGTGATCTCTTATATAATCTATTTTGGCATTTGATTGCTTTAGAAAACAGTCCCACAAGAAGCTTGGCAAAGTCAAAAAATGAGTTAGGTGCAGTTTGAAGGTTTTCAATCCAAATCTTCTAAAATTTTTCCAAACTTCTGCAAGCAGTACTGTATTCAATAAAAAACTAAAACGCATGTAGTCAGCTAATGTTTTTAAGCTGAATTTTGCACAGATAAATTAAACAAGCTCTTATTTGCTGTCTGGTATAGGTAAATCATCAAGTTGAGATTTTCGAAAACACAATCTTGTGAAAATAGGATTATGAAAACTTGCGTTATCAGTAAGGGACAAAGAAGGAAAATTAACCGGGTTTTTGTAATAACACAAGATCATCCTGAGATGGTTTTGAGAGTTTAACTTTCTTTGCTAAATAATCTTAGCCTTTCAAAGGTAAAAATTTATGTAATAACTGTTGCACTATTTTAAGTTTTTTGAATTTAGTGATTCCACAAGTTCCAATAAATTAGAGTAAAAACATTAATTGGCATTCATGAAACGTACTTTAACTTTTGAAGAAACCGATTCACCAGTATAGTTATTTTTTTTGTATTTTCAGTAGGGTATTCTAAATGTAGTTTGGGTAGCCAAGTATCGTTTGCAGTTTAAGTTATTGAAATAAATTCTTTAGGGGTTTTTGCAAGAACACGTACGTCTTCTGAAGTATAAAAAATATTTTTCATTGCATTGTTAAAAAAGTAATAAAAAACGAACCTCCGTAATGAGAAATTGGTGAGATCTTGTGCTTGTATTTGATTCTAAGATTACAACAATTGCATGCAGCAAAGTCAAAGTTACCCAGATTGTGGTTATGATGAAACGTGCGTGAAATTGTTTGTTACTGAATTTGCGATTACACAAGTGGCAATGTGTAGCTTGTTTAAACTGTGATTTCAAGCTATTTGTTAAGAATATTTTGTTGTTTGTTTGTCTAATATATAAATGATTTATTTATTAAAGGTGATATGGCCATTTGGCCTACACAACCTATCGATTTTACATTATAATAAAAGATAAAAGGCATAATTATGAAAATTCTTACTCATTATTCGTGTAATTAGTTGAGCTATGGGCTTATTGTGAGGTACATATTAAACATTAAGTAATATTTATAAAATAGAAATCTATACAGTTTACAGTTACAAAGGATCGTCACAACATCAAAGAATATTTGCAGTATTACATGGGTTAAAGATTAAGTTATGCGTTAATTAATTGTTGTACAGGTTGTTTTGTTGTATGATTGTAATATCTATGTAAGGTTTAGTTAACTTTAATTATATATTTTGTGTAAACACCACTAATGGTTTAATTGCTGGTGATTAATTTCACCTTTAGTTAAATCACCGATGGTTAAATCACCTATGGTTGAATTGCCGGTGATAAATTCCACCGGTGGTTAAATCGCTGATGGTTATCCCACCGCTGGTTATTATCAAAACACGTTTTGAAGAATTCAAATTAGGAGTTCCGTCGTGTTGTAGTTGTACAGCTGTTGTCCAAAAAAAATAAAGATTTTCAATTAGCTTTGTATTCGTCGCTTCGTCTGTCAACAGTAGGTAGTAGTCACTTTCATTTGGTATTATTGTTATAAGCGATGTAATGTTTGTTTTTGGCCGTTTTGTTTAATGGGCAGCAGAAAATTACGTGATATTAGGATTTATCATATTTTAGTGTACACTTACTGCACATCGTAGATTTTTTCTTTTCTTGTCCGATATTTTCCACATTCCATTAAGTATAGTTGTTTTGCCTTTCATACGAACAGTGCTGTGTTTGAGTCTTAACTGAAGAAACAAGTGAGCGATTTCTTTATTTCGCTAGTAATCGATTTATATGGATCTGCTTGCGTATACATTCAATGATTTGTAATGTGACAGGGACCTGCTAGTGTGAGTGTCATTTTCTCTACATAATTGTTGAGAGATTGTTGATACGCTTTCTCTATAACTTGGTTTGAAGTTCTATGGATATTTTGAGAATTTAGATTTTCGATCTCTTAACTCATTTTATAGTGCTTAAAAAGTTTGACTAGGCTGCCGTACCAGGTATTTTCTTTTTTATTTAAAAAGTCAGTTTTAAGTTGCTGAAAGCATTTAAAGTTCATGCTATCCTCTCTGTTCTTAACAATGCAATTTTTTAAAAACTTCACTGTATGTTTGAATATTGAGGTTTTAATTTAGTTAGTTCCAGTCTCCAGTCTTAGGATGTATCTAGAATCCAGAAACCTTGTTCGTTTGATTTAATGCTCGCATGAAAAACTTTGTTTGAAATTTTTCAAGTTCTTCTGTATGGTAAATTGCCTAGATTGGATCTGAGTTCAGAAGGACTGACTTTACCAGGAAGCTGAATAAATTTAATTTAATTTGTATACTCGTAGTGTTACTTTTTGAAAAAAGTCTAAATAGATTATTCATTGCGTTGTTGCTTTTTGAAAGGATCCTCAGCTCAGCTTTAGTCATGTTTTCATTCCAGTTATATACAATTCCAAGGAACGTGTTTTCATCTGCTAGTTGTATATCTTGGTCTCTCCATTTGAATTAAGTGCTAAGTTTTTGTGGCAATCTTTTGCTTCGTCGAAAAATTACGACATTAGTTTATGTGAGGTTTATTCTTAACTTGTTAGTGTTAAAGTACTTTTTTAAAATATTTATTCGCTTGTGTAAATCCATAGGGTTGTAGGCTAGCAATACGATGTCGTAGCATACATTAGGATGAGTACCTTCATTGTAAGGATTTTAATCCCCATTGCATCGCTTTCATTTAATTTTTGCACAATCTCATCCATGTACAAATTAAATAGGTGTGGTGACAGCGTTTCCCCTTGGAGTACTCCTTTTATAATGTTGATCTATTCTGTGAAACCTGTAGTGGTTCGGACTCTTGGTTAGCGCTAGTATAAATTGATTGGACAATGTTAATAAATTTGGAACCTAATCTTTTTTTCTTTAATTCTTTTCAATTTTCTCTAATAGTCGCTGGTGCGTTATTGATTTAAATGCTTGTGAGAGATCCACAAAAAGTGCAAAAAATTTTTAATAGCCTTCGTCATTGCGTCTTGGATACATGCATTTAGCCTAAAGATGTGGTCAACGCAACCTGACTATTTGCAGTACAGGCTTGTTTTGGACTTGTTTAGCTTGCAGTTTATTATGTTCCACTCGCAGTTCTTTCTCAAAGCTAACAAATTGGCCTGTTAATTGCAAACTGTTGAAACGAGCTACTAAAACTATACTTAAACATACTAGTATGAAACAGTATAACAACAGTACATAATTCATTTTTTTTTAATATTTAGTTAATAAACTGACAATTGCAAGTATTTAAATTACACGATTTTACATTTTCTCATTTTCTTTAAGGCACGAATATATCTCCTAATTTTCTGTCGCCCAGACTTCCCGTGCGCATCAATTTTAACTATTTTAATCCAGTACTCAACAGGCCATTGATGATCATCATCTTTCACGTCACCACATACATTTAACATGACGTGTGTGAGTAATGAAGTAAAATGTAAAATGTCTTTCCGTAGATAATTCGCGAACGAAGGCGAGTAGAAGGCATCCTTTTGAGGTCTCAATGGAGTGGTGCTCGGAGCAACGGAGATTGGAGTGTCGTCTATACTGTCAAAGATAGTGTGGGTGTACGCTTCTTCGAAGTCTTCAAATTCCTCCTCATCTGAGTCATGAGCTGAAATATCATTCATCACATCATCATTGTCAGATATGGCTTTCTTAACTCCTTTGAACATATTGTTAAAAAAAAGTCAAAAACAAGTAGACGACGATAGAGCTGCTCTAGGTTTAGCCCTTGCTGCTTCAGTCGTTATTTCGAAAGTATCTGTACGTATACACATAAACATGCAAACGAATAAAAGCTAAAAGTAAATACATAATGTACACAGGTACTGCACACGCATCTTTAAATACATGAACCAACCTATAGGTGAGCTTTTTTTAGGTTGATCACGAAGTGTTTCCATTTTTGGCTGTACTGGCGGAGTGTTGAATTTAATATGACAAAGAATAAATATTTAATGGACGTAAAAAGCACAATCCTCAAGCGTTGTGGCTTGTAGATAACGCTGTACCAAGTACATCAGGTCGTCCACCACTTTAGACGTTTTAGACGTAGTCATATAGCACTTTCGTAAATACAACATACAATTTTTCATGACGTGGGCCTTACAGACGTAAAAATGAACCACTCCTGGCTCTCGCCTGCCAATAATTTCCTCAAAGCAATAATTCAGGTATGGGTTGATGTGACGATCCACGCCAAATGCCTTAAAAGAGGCATAAATTAGTGCCAAACTAAAATCAGTCTCCACTTGTGATCACAACCGCTTAGATTTGAATCTACGATTCTGCTTCATTCTAAATATATTTAAAATTTGACATTAAAATATATAATATATTAATTGCAAGAACAATTTGATTAATTACAGAAGCATTCTCAACAATGTTACACTTACACGTAGACGTAAGAGCCTAAGCATTAGGCGAGAGAGCGACTAGTTTAATTGTTAGTCAAGAACTTGCACAAGGCTAAAATGGGGTGTCCTGGAAATGGGTGAGCCACACACATGGCGCACATTAAAATTTTACTCGATTTTCTAGTTGTTGGATATTTTGTTTGAATTTCCTTATACACAGTTCCTGTAGCGTCAACATGGAAGATAACACGGTTTCCAAGTTCATAAAGGAGCGCAAGAAGATTAGCTTGATCTTCAGAGAAATACACGACGCGCAATGGTTTAAGACTTAGCTTCCCAAAGTACCAAGGCCGTCCTCTTTCTGTGACTCTATTATTAAATAAAGGACAGGTTTGTAATGGTTATCTTCATTCCTAATTAGCTATTACAAAATAGTAGTTACAAGATTTCCTATATATTGAAATACCAGAAACTCGATTGCACAAATTACAGAATTCACTATACCTCGTTTTTAGCTTTCCTCAAAACGCTTTGACCGGGTACGCTTGTTGTGTTTCCACCTCGAACTGCTTTCATATTCGCTTCTTTATGAATAGCGGTCGCCACTTCGCTTGTGCTGCGAACAATCATTAATCTCTGGTACTTTAACAGTACATTAGCTATTACTTGCCGCGCATGATGCTCGTTTATGTCGTGATGAAATTCACCTTCGCTTCTAAAAAATTGATTCTAGAACCATGTGAGTGGGGTCTTACCGATTGAGACCTAAATATTATTACAAACGGAATACATACCTAACATAAATAGTTAACGGCTGATTAGGAGTGTAATTGAAGCATCCTATCTTGAAAGTGTAGCATTTGGCATGGTTACACCTAGCATCACACCACAGATACTTCGTCTTGTAATTGATGTCCAGCTTATGTTTCTCCGGTGTTGGGACACAGTATTTATTCTTAGTGGCAAAGAACTTGTAGACGAAGTCAGTCCAACCTTTCTTCAATTGTGTCTTCCCGTCTACTACTTCAAAACTTACTTTTTTCCACTGAGCACAGTCGACATGGTGGCTAAAATATGTTTGGATTTGGCTTAATACGTAAAAAAATAACCGTGAAACCAACATGTATAGGGTTACAAGATTATTAAACTTGATTCATGATTTGCATGTAACTTTGTATAGCTAACTAATGGTGCTTCAATGCGAACGCTACTTACATTGCTAGTATGCCTTAATTCAGTAATTACTTCACGATCTTGCAACAGTGCTGCAATACTGGCTTTCTCTTGGACATGACCATTGTCGCTAAAGTCATCCGTGTCAGAACTGTCCCTCTCGTCTTTATGATTTTCTAAAACGTCTAAAACGTTGCTGTCATTGTCGACACCGCTATCAGGAACTTTTAGATTTCCCTTGCCTTATTCTTGGGTATTCAATTTGCCGGAAGTATTTGCAGTACCTAAATCTCTACTTTGAACAAAAGCTTCGATCGAAGAATGCAAATCACCACCACAACCAGCATGCTCAAACGCAATAGAAAATTCATCTCGCCAAAAATCTTCGTCGTCATCATCTTCAGAAAAATAAAGAGATTCTTCTGTGAAACTATTATCAATACTCTTGTCAAGGAAATTAGATTTATCAAGAGCATCATCCTGTTGGACTTCAACATTAGTTGCAGCATCCTCAGCAATGTGTTGTCTGGCCATGCGTCTTTCTTCAGTAACCACTACATCCGCGTCACTTACATGCGACTTAACTAACACATTTTTTTTGACATGCGTAGCGTAGGAAATGTTACTAATGTCGCCTTTATTCACAATTTTAGCTAAACAATATTGATTACAACAAATATAAAACAACGGTATTATTAAACAGCAAATTTAATATATAGTACAGCAAACAATGAATTAGTTTTGTAGCACCAATACCTGGTACCTGCTCAAGCCAATACGAAGGAAAATTAATCCGAGAATTTTTGAGACACTTGCAAGATTACCAATGTGTCTCATTTGCAACCTTGGCAGGGTCTACACGAATGCAGTAACCATGATACCACTGAAGACATTGAGTGCATTCAACTATTGTGTCGTCTGCTGGCCCGTCACAAATACAGAACCTTTTCACAGGAAGATTTGGCGTTGAGGCAGCAACAAGAGACGGCAACCTGCCAGTAAGCGCCCCAACACGTTTACAAAATTCTTGCTGTAAAAAAACGATAACGATGCTCTCGCCTATTGATACAAATTTACCAAGAAGCTACACTTAATACGCCAAACTTGCTGTACACACAAAACTTAAACACATTATATACCTGAAAATCGTGACGTGATTCCTTAAAGATTAAGGACATCTACTTTGTATTTTGCTTAACAGGTCTGATGTTGACACTAACCAGCAACTTTCTCCACAACCCAGTCTAAGAACACGATGACTTTCCCCAATCACAAGGATTAGTAGAGAAAGGACACATATTATGAATCCAGAAACCAACCCCAATATTTCAAGTTTCCAAGACCCACTTTTTTTTAAAATTTCGACAACTAGTATTTTGTGCTCTGAGAACTCACTAAGAACATTCTAAAAAGCGCCAAACTTTAGAAATCGGCCTGTCTAAACAAAACTTTCATCCAGTTAAGTGTTGAAGTTGGACTGTGAGCAAAATTATTTCAGGCTTCTTACACCAACTTTTTTTCAAAAATTTCGGGTTTCAGTATTTTGTGCTTCTAGAATCCACTAAGGTCTTTTATAAAATACCTTAATCTAAGAAATCCGCAAGTCCAAACAAAACCTACTTTCGGTTAAGTGTTGGCGTTGTATTCTGAGCTACAAAAAGTGCAAGTTACTCAGACTAGTTACATATAACGGTTTAAGTAATGTTAATGTCATGGCATGGAGGTGAATGGGTCGTAACAAAGTTTATTTGGGTAAAATCATTCATGAACCATTCCTTACAGTATGTTTTTTTTGTAAATTAGCAAAATTAGTGGGTATTGAAATTCTATGCATCGTTAGAATTATTGTGGCGAGTGTAGCTCAAGATAAATTTGCTAGTTCAGGAATTTCTCGACCATTTGCTCAATTGCTGTTATCACATGTTACAGATGCCGAATTTTCATTTATTTTATTTTTACCCACCAAGATGATGACATCATTTATGATTATCTCCTTCAGAATTGTCCTTAAAGAATATCATCGTTAGGGTCAGCTGGTCCAACCAGATATTGATGACTGATGACATCCCATTCTAAAATAGTCGCTTACTCAATGGTACACGCTTAGAAAAGATCTTGACACGAATGTAGTTAGGCCGTGGCAACAGGTTAAGCTGTTAACTTTGACACGTTTAGTAGTAAATTTATAAATTTTTGAGGGTGAAGAAAACTGTAAACCACATGCAACAAGACTGGTGTTGCAAAATCCAGCACTAAACTTGTTAAATCAACACAAAACCTGTTAAAGCATTTATATCACTGTATTACTGTATATGTATCCTAAATTAGTTGTCGATAGTTAATGTGTTGTGACAGTCCAGTGGTGAAGGAGCCAGGTTCATATTCCAAAGGGTGTTGGTTCAAATCCAGGGGTAAGAATTCAGTTTTTAGTGTTATTTTTGAATAAATAAAATCGTTCAACAAGATTAGTGTTGCGTGATCCAACACCGTTCTAGTATACCAAGTCTAACAGTTTTCACTGCAAATCACTAACCATAATCCTGTTGACAGTGGTTAACAGGATTCACTGTGGACGTCGTAGTAGCAAGAAAGTAGTTACAAATTAACAGTAAAGTAGTCAATTCACTTCTATTTATCTAAGCGTGTAAGGAATCATCCGTAAATGATGTCAGGTGTACGGATAGTGGGTCAGCTAGGATATTGATGACAACCTTGAAGATATCCATCTAATCTACAGAATGGTTCGATTGCTAGCAGGGTAATCATAGAGTCGTAGAAGTTGAGATATTTCGATGACATCATTTATGGGCAACCCCTATATCATAAAATAGTTGTAGGACGAAAAAGTCATTAAATTGTGTGACGCTATTTGCAGACCACCCCAAAACATGTGATTTTGTAACTTTCACTGTAATATAATTGCATTTTTAACATCATCACATTTTGGGACACGTTGATCACATTTACAACATTTTTGTAATTTAGAAATTTATCGAGGTTGCTTCATACAATTCGATAAAAGTCTTTGAATTTTCAGTTTATCGGTTTGATATTACAAGGGTACATAGAGAATGAACTGGCTAGTAATTATGTTCATAGACAGTAAATTTAGAGGAAGTACAAAATAAGTTAAAGATTCTCAAAGTTTAAAAAATATTAACCCGATCACACATAAGCACTCAACTACTATATTATAAATTATAGTGCATGTCTTATGGAATACAAATTTAGTTAAGGATATGTGGCATGGCGGCTGGCAGTATTCACTCTCAAGTGCGGCCTAATTCATTATGGTGTTGCTTTTAAAACCGAGGATGTATTGTCCAATAAGTAAAGCCCTAGACTGTTGGTCATGAAGTAGAATAGCCATCAGAAATCATACACTTATATCACGAAAGCGAACGAACTTATCGACAGTAAACTTCTGTGGACCAAACATTGCTTAAGCATTGCACTAAAAGCCTCCACGGCAATGGGGCGCTGCCGCAGGGCTATTAGTAAGACCTAAGGCTTTACTCCCAAGATTGCTAAATGGGTTTACACAGCGATAGTAAGACCCAAGGTGGAATATGCTATTATTGGCTGGTGTACTGCACTCCAGAAGCAGTGCTGCACGAAAGCATTGGATAAGGCGCAAAGGTTGGCTTGTCTTTGTACCACTAGCGCCATGAAATCTACGCCAACAGCTACGATGGAATGCCTCATTGGGCTGCTACCCATTGACATACATCTCATGGGTTTAGCACTAAAGACCAGACAGAGGCTCATTGGTCAAGGCCATTGGCAAAGCAACTCATTAAGTCAAGGTATCAGAAATCACGTAGGGTTAAGCAACAGCTGGGCAACTAATGTCCCGGCTCTCCAAATGCCCTCGGATAATGATACTACGCATGAGCTGAACAGGACTTTAGTGGTACAGATTCCGAACAAGGCACTCTGGAAGCAAGATCTTTCAGCAGTGTACACGGGCATTGTATGCTTTACTGACGGCTCTAAAGATGGCGACGGCTCAGGTTGTGGCTGCCATATTGAAGATCGGGAAGACATAGAGAACGTTAGTGTAATCTGTGAAATCTCCCAATCACTAGGCAAATACGCCACTGTCTACCAAGCCGAGGTTGTAGCAATTTCCCTTGCAGCAAAGACGTTTATTGAACGTAGTTATAGTAACAAATCTATCACTATCTTTAGTGACAGTCAGAGCGATCTGAGATCTCTGATCAAACTAAATACAGACTCTAAGCTTCTTAAGGAGTGTCATAACAACTTGACAGAGCTGGCAAAAACAAACGAGGTAAAACTTATCTGGATACCAGCTCACATGGGCTTTGAGGGCAATGAGCTTGCCGATCAACTAGCCCGTGGTGCGCATATGGGGAAGGAAGGGAGTAAGAAGGCTCAAATGGGGCCTGAACCTATACTTCCTGTATCTAACAGTGTAAAGCACAGCGAAATACGGTTATGGCAGCGTAACCTACATCTGCGCAGGTGGAAAGAAAGGAAGGACTGCAAGGTCGCCAAACTACTTTCTGTAAAGCCGAATTATTCAACCGGCTCAACCTCACCTGTGTCACTATCGAGGCGGGCAATACAGTTACTGACGTACATTTACTCAGGACATTGCCCGCTACAAAAGCACCTCCACCGTATGGGCGTTGTCAATTCCCCGCTATGCCAAGAGTGTGGTGAGGAAGACGAAACGGTACTGCATTATCTGGTAAGGTGTCGCATTCATATATATCATCGCATGCAAAGCTTAAACTGGATCTTCGGTCCCAGTAAGGACTCGCATGAAATAATCACAGAAGCCCCTAGGAAAGACGTGTTAGCATATACAATTGCTACAGGTCGCTTCGACAGGGGCCATATTAATTATTAGGTTAAGTCTTAATTAGGGATAGCAATGGGTCAGTAATAACCTGCGCTAACTTGGTGCTGTTATAATAACGGTATTCAAGACCCTAAAGATACATACACACATAAAGCGAACGAACATCAAATGACAGAAGAACAAGAACTTTCTAAAAAGAAGAATTTATTGAAGATAAACTTAAAAATAATGAGAAATATAAAGTCGAAAGTAATGCTCATAGTAGCAAACAAATACGATTAATGAGACCTTTCAGCCAGCAGAGTAGACAAGTAGACCAGCACGTACAGTAAAAGATAATAAGAAAATATTAAATCAGCAACTAGGAATTTAATGAGATTCTACTAGGACTGTAAACCACTAGAAATAGTAAACAAATATGTATACTTGGGTGTCCCCTTCACTCAAAGCAGGATATTTAATGAGGGTAAAATACACTTCTTTAACAAGGCTAAAACGGCGCAATCAAAGTTATTTGAACTCTTCTATCGTGCTAAAATAAAAGACATTGATATACACATTAAACTTTTTCAGTCACTAGTCAGTTCGATACTTATGTACGCAGCACCAATATGGAGACTCCTCTATTGCGAGAAATTTAGGACTTTCCAAACTATGTTTTTTCGACGACTCATGAACACTAAAAACTCAACCCCTGGATTTTTCCTTCGCCTAGAGACAGGGGCGCAGAACATTAAGCTAGTATTATTCAAAGCACTGCTCAGATTCATTGAGAAGACACTCAACGCTGATGATAACAGTACTACGAAAAACTGCTATCAAAAGACTCTAAACTTGAAAGCCACTGATTCTCGATATAACTGGATAATTCAAGTAAAAAAGATTTTTGCAGATGCACAGCTTGAGGAAGCCTTCAAAAACCTGAACTCTGATTACCTTAAGAAAAATAGAAAGAAAATTGTTAAAAAATATAGGCTTAGCTGTATAAACAACGACATTCTTAGAATGCAAAGCTGCGGTACAATGACTTCGTATAGCATTATTAAAACCCATGCGCTCAAATCGGAGTACCTTAAGATAAACATGGAGTGAAACATAACGAAGTTTATACTAAATTTGAGAACTGAATTTCCTAGAATGGTACTAAGGGACAAAGCAACTAATTTTAACGGCATAAACAAGCTATGAAAGAACACAAAAAAGACGATTTGTGATATTTGTGGAAAAGAAGTAGAAGAACTCTTTCATATTATGCTTGAGTGCCCACATTACAAACCCCCTCGGACGAAATTTCTAAAGAATCTGGTCACTAGCAAACCCACGAAAGAAGACCTCACAAGAATAATCTTCAGCTGCTACCCCGACGCAGAAGGATTTGGACAGCTGTTTAACTTCTGGGACGGGGCTCTAAGAATCCGAAATTTTTACATTAGCTGTACTAAAGAATCATAACTACTTCCCTCCTCTCCCACGTCTCAACCACTCACAATATCACATAACTCACTAAAAAATATCTTACTTTTAAGATTACCACTAAGCGAATATACCAACCATTCACTATTACCATATTTATTCATTACTGACTATGTATTTATAGAAATGAAACACATGCAATGTAAACCCAATACTAGTCTACACTATAATGACATGATTATTTTTTGAAACGCAGCTTTTACCACTTCTCTTATCACAGATCAACAAAGCAAGACATACGCAAGAAACGTTTTAAAGAAAATTTATTATTAATTACCAAGGCTTTTTGATCAATTTTTGTGATCAATTTGTAAATAACCAAATTTGTAAAATTTTAATGTTGTATGGCTGACGCCAAATCGACTTATTGAATAAATTTTAAATCAGCAACTAAAGCGGAAACTGTATAAAATGCAAACGGCAATAATAAACAGTATAATTAAATGAAAATTATGAAAATGACTATTAATGATGAGCTCTTTCATATTTCACCACGCCAGTTATCACATATTAAATCAATGGAAGGACCCTTTTCCACGTGGCGTTTATTTTTCGAGGGTAGCGTCACATATTAGGTTGTGCGTTTTTTATTTTACCCAGGTAAGGCATTTAATGTAATATATGTTTGTCCACTTTAGTCAAGTCAGGTAATTTCCAAGGTTATTTGTCAGGTCGGAAGCAAAGAATTATTACTCATATAACGTTTATATTTAAATATATTTTAAGGTCGGGTATTATGGTCATCTAACTTCATTCCCATAAAATGTTCGTAGTAAAAATACACTTTTGAAAAATATTGCACGCCATCAATACGCTTAACTAAAGTATTATACACTTAATAACGAATAACTATCAATTATTAGAAAACCTTGCTAAAGCAAATCAGTCTAGTCAAGAAAAAAGAGAGAATCAATTAGCAATTGAAAATATACAGCAACTAATTTAAAAAAATATGAAGGAGGTATAGCTTTTAAATATTTAGGTAATTTATCAAAAGATGATTTATCAATGAAACCTTAAGGTAATGATAATATTTACACAGATAGTGATTATATTCGAAATGAAAAAATACAGTATTCAGGGGATGATTAAATTATTATATCACGAGAGAAACATAAAATATCAATTATTGTATAGGTAGTATTTATAAAAGTACATCCTGATAAAACCAAATATGACTTTCATGATTTTGATTTATATTTATGGCTTATAGTTAAAACTAAATCTTGTTACACACCTGAAACTCGATTAAAAGGTTGTAAGGGTAAAAATTAGAGCATTATTTCTACTCATCTTAAAAAACAAAGTGTTATTATTAAAAAATATCACGAAGCAATAATACATTAGATAAAGCAAGTTTTAATACAGCAACAGGACGAGGACTTCAAAACGAGTCAGAGACTATTAAGGGCAAAGTCTGTTCTGATCCAGTAAAGAATAGTAATATCAAATTTATTATAAATGATCCAGATATCCTTGTATCGCAGAAACCATTCTAGCTAATATATAAGCTAGTCATACAAATAATAATAAAAGCGAAAAAAAATAGGCTAGTAAAATACAAGATAAATTTAAATCATTTTTTTTGGGAAGGCTTTTACAAATATATATTATATACTCATAACTTAATTACATAGTAAATGAATTTTGATAATATACAAAAGTCTTAGACAATATTCTACACAAAATTGGAATATTCAATAAAAGTTAAACCAATATACTTTTACATACAAAAGAAAAAAGTATCACAGTTTATTTTGACAACCCAATTTCTATCAAGAATAGAGCTGAAATAGAAAAACATTTTTAAGCAATTTGATTAAAATTAAACCAAATACTTTTATAGCAAAATGTAAAATATAAATTTCTGCAAATTTTGTTGTGAATTCTACTACAAGTAATCCATTTGGAAGAACCTTAGGATTAACTAACCGGAACTGACATCTGGTAGATATTTTTCAAATACTACTGTTGATATTAACCCTGTTAACCTAAAACTTCTTATTTAAATATAGTCACTCAAATAACAATTTAAGTTAATAATGTGAATAATTATATGTTATTCAAGAATAGTGAATTTATTATTAGGATTGATTTAGTAAAACAAGCAGATCAGTCAAGATATGCAAAATCAGAATATATTACATTAGCTAATAATGGCTCTATGTTTCTATTTGATAAGGTCCAATTAAGATTTGATGATATGACTGTATAAAAGTATACTGATTTAGAACATACTAGTTCAATTCATGGGTTATTGAAGCATCAGAATGGTTTTAGTTCTAATTATGGTCATAGTCAATGCTAGTCTCTAGATTATTTTGAGTATTTCGCAACTTTAGATAACAAATCTAGATTTGCTTATAGACATGGTGTAATATTCAAAAACAAAACGACAGATAACATTAGTAAAACTAGATTCAAAATTCTATTTTCAAAACAAATTGTACAAAAATAGTATTAGGATTAGGTGTTTCTGTTCATTCGGATAGAGTAATTAATAAAAATGCTTTATTTAAATCAAGTAAACACGCTAATAGTGTTGATACTAATAGTGATAGTGCTAATAGTGTTAATAGTGAAATTATTATTGCCTCGCTAAAAACGAAAATTCTTTTTATGGATCTAAATACCAAAGTGTCTACTCATACATCAGATTATTTAAGATCTCAATCTGAAATACCTTTTAAATTTATAATTAAACAAGCAGACGAATTTCCAGTTTACCTGCAATGACTTTGAATCGTGAATAAACTACTATTTTGGAACCTAAAAAGATTCTACGTTTTACTGTTATATTACAAACAAGTCGGTTTGAAAATCAAAAATTTTATATTTCTGTTTATATAATCACTGTTATGTTTTAAATGGTCAAATATCTTCAAGTAATGTAGAAGTTCCTAAAAGAAAATTAAATAAGTGGTACTCAAGGATAAAGTTAGGTTGCAAATTATGTTAAATATGCAAAATTTAGAGGAATATTTACTAATTCACAACCTGAAATAGCATTATTAGGATTTCAAACAGCTTATGTTCTATATTTTTTTTATATATCTTTTCAAAAGAATCGTATTGGTGGATAAGGATTAAAATACATATCAAATTTCGTAAAAATGTACTAGCAACTACCACTGCATATGTTATTAGTAAAAGAAAACTTGTTATGTCTATGACTGCAACAGGTGATAGAAAAAAGCAAGTTAAATATATTAATACTTATTAAGGTGTCCTATAAGACTTAGAGTCTCTGCTGTTTTTTCTTTTATAGAAATAATCAATTATATTGCTCTGACTAAAGATAATTTAACAGATATTGAAAATGCCTCTACAAACCAAAACGGTGATATATAACATGTGAATAAGTAACAATTTAATGCAGAAAATGGCTATTCTATAAAACTTACTTTGGCACAAGTACAACAAATTGATAATGCCACTAGTAATAATATTTCTTTAAAAGTTGTAGGTAGTCAATGTAAAAACATTATAGCTAATTTATCTTAACATTAAATCAGGTAGTGCTTTACCTGTTTCAGCTCTATTTCCATAAAATAATAAAGCAGCTGCAAATATGCGTTGTTTAGATGCTGCGGTGTAAGTTTATTTTGTTTTGTTTTTATAATGCAATTAATAAAAACTCAGAAGATGAAAATTTAGTACACTTAAAAAGACATAATGAAGAACTTGATAAAATAGGCGCTGGTTCTTTTAACCTGATTAATAAAAGCTTTAACAAATATAGAAATAGCCAAATATTAAAGACATGTATTGAATACTATGAAGGATAGAACACATGTTTTCAGATGCGTTTATATAAGAGATAATTTATTATTAAATATAAAAAATATAGAAATTGGTATAATAAATCTAAAGAGCAATAATTATCCTGGTAATCATTCGATTTTATGACATAAAAACAAAATAAAATACTATTATTTTGATTTTTTTTATCATGGACTACCTACAGAATTAATACATTATTTAAGATCACGCATAGTTTATTTGACGTTTTAATTGCAAGGAATTAGTAAAATTGCATGTAAATGTATGTTAACAGTTAATGTCTATTATTATTAATAAAAGTGCGCCCCAAAGAGGATTGAAGGTGCCCCAGAGGGGCTTGAACTACGTAGCAGTGCCTGATGATTTTATAAATGCGTGCGTCGACCCTAGGGGTCCTTGACCCGCAAGTAATGAAATAAATTTTTTGTATTTAATAATTTTAAGATTTAAATATATTTTAGAAAAATGACCAATGAATTAACTTTAAATGCTTTGAATATATTGAACATAATACAAAGTGATGTACTGTTGTTTTGTGCAAACTGTATTATTATAAGCACATAAAATGCTTATAAACTTACAATTAGCTATAATTCAACTATATTGGTTTTTAAAATGAAAAATAATAAACTAAAAGATATTTATTTATTTTAAGTATTAATAAGAAACTCAAATTAACTGGATTCAATAGATAACTAAAGTTATTATGAATAACTTAATGTTCGCTTTACGAAAGAGAATAAAATTCACTAAAATCTTATTATTTCAAGAACTATATGTTTAGTGTTTATGGTAACTGTATGTTTATTAGCAAAAGTAGGCTGATAAAATTACAATTAGCTATAATTATACTATAAATTTACTAAAGTAATTAAAATTTTGTTTGATTGTTACTAGTTAGAATTACGAATATCTATATTTTACTTTATAAGCTTTAATTTTATTATTATTATTATTGTTATTGTAGCACTTATCGGATTCTCGAGGCATATACCTATAACCCAGTGCAGTAACTGTACCAGCATGTGAATGTTAACAAACATTTCTCCTCGGTATGAACGACACGAATGTCTGAACACCACCTATGGAGCGTTCCCGAAGGAAGTCAGTCACAATGCACAGCTGGTATCTTAAGAACTAAATATGTATTATAATTGGATTGTGGCTATAACACGTCCGACCTCTATTGCAGTCTAGGTAGATTATCCTCCTCTTCAGGAGCAATTATTAGACTTCCCTTTCGGAGGACTACAGAGAGAGGTATATGCACAAGAATGTATTTCGACGACTAAACCGAAATGCAGACGAGTACACTCAACCCTGAGTGCCCCACGTATTGCATCCGTATATCGACGCAGCGTGAAAGTAATAGCAGATGCTATGGAATGAAGGGCGCAATGTATGGTCTGCTGAATGGTATTGCAACTATGCTACTGCACGAAGAAATAGCTGTTAGCCTGCGAGGCACAATTAGCACACCGTCTTCGTCTCTACACACGAATGAACGGAAACGTACACTACTTCCCCTTAGTTGCGCACAAACAGTTCTCACACACCTTGCCCCACCAAGCATTTCTACTGCACTAACTTCTGTGCAACGATACGCAAATACGCTACCGGCTAAGGATTCGTTTAGCGGATCAAAAAGAAACCACCAATTTTATCGAGGATAGAGAAAATCTCCCCTCGGCCACAGAGCCGGATTCATAAGCTTCAATTTTGTATAAATATTACAAGTTTGAATCAGGTATAGGTATAATTAAGGTATAATAGCCTAAATTGTGTGTAAATATTACTTGTTGTAGTCCTCAGAGAACTTTTTAATGAATTTATTTAATCATAAATTAATTGTTTGTTTTTTTAACGTACTAGTACACACGTTTTATACTTAGTTGTTCATTTTGTCTGCAAAACAGATCTTTCTTAAAACATAAGGTGTTTTGATTTTTTAAATTTTAGTATCTAAATAGCTCATTTTAGGTTATTTAATTTTTTAGTTTTACTTTTGCTGATGATAAATAACAACTGTCACGTAGCTTTACAATAGTAAAATTTTGATCTGCTAGTCTGAACCGAAGAAACTAAAAATCAACTGTCGGTAATAGCAGGATTTTATCTGGTGCCCTTGTATTTTTAAAAGCTAAAAAATAAACATTGTTCACATAAAGAACTCGCGAAATGACAAATTGGGGATTCCACACGTAAAATCGTCGACTCCACCTTCCGCAGATGCAAGTATTAGAAAACGGTGGATGATGAGTGCTGCGGCACACTGGGAGTACGTTAAGGATCCGTTGATTGTTGCCAGCTTGTAAATATGCGAGGATATTATTAATGTCTGGAACTGGGACAATAGGATCTGATGCTTAGTTGGAACGAGACATAGGCTATTTATTCGATTAGGTATCGACACCAACACTCGTTGGTGTAAGTTTGATGTCTAATACAGTAACAAATAGGGGTGGGCTGTGGTAACAGCGTCCTGGTTACTTGATGCCGTATCCTTTGTCTAAAGGCTCTTTGGCGTTGTGCGGCAGCAACAAAGCGAGATTCCAGATGATTGCACAAGCGGATGTGCGGTACTAGTGATGCAGGAAAGTCACTGTAGTGTGTATGAATGGTAGGAAATTGAATAGCTAACCTGTGGTTAATCATGTAGTCTGTGTAGTGACAGTCGTTACGAAGTAAAGGTAGGCTAGGTAGTCGTATCTAAACATCAGGTAGTTTAGATAGCAAAATTTCACGAATGATATCAATTTTGTGTTGAATGGGTGACAGCATGTTGCGTCGTTCAAATATAGTGATGTCGCCCGAATCCGAACTTGACATATTAATATATTTAGTTGTGATTCGAATCTAGGATGAAGCGTCTTTAGAGGTGGTTTCATTCAGTTGTGATTGAGAACGTGTGGACATACAATGTGCACGTTGACGTGGTATATGACTACGTTTTGATGCTTGACTAACTGTTGTAGATGTTTTTTCTTTTCTTTTATAGGGGTTACTTAGTATTATAGCTGGTTGATCTATATCTGGAGGAATGTGTGAAATACCAGGCGTAGTAAACTTTTGATGAGTACTAGGGCAAATAAAGGAACTGTCGTTTTCTTTGTATTCGTGAGTGACGGTCCACCTAAAATGTCTTTCTTCAAAGTACTAGTCACGTTTCTGTCTTGCCCACTGGTGTGGGTGATGGCAGTCTCGAATGTGTCTTGCTAACTTACTGGGTAGCCAACCTTGTATTGATCGGGTAGTGATGCGTACAAAGTCACTTCCTAGTGGGTCCCACTTGTAGGCGCAACATACACAGTCGTCAATGATATCAGTAATAACAATATCTTCTTGACCATCAGGTTTTCTTCCTTGGCCAACAAAGACCCGATATAACGACATGGGGTAGTATTCTCGTATACGTAGTATTCTCCCCTACGTTGATCTGTACAGATCAAGATAATTATGTTTTACTGAGCACCATTGGCCGTCAGATTGGTGAGTGAGTTGAGTCAGCACCAGGATAAGCATGAGTGATTGAGTTATCTAAAAGTACGCTCAACCACAGACAGTTATCTAGGGGCTACTTCTGGGGCAGATGACAAGTACGTAGTGGTATGAGTTATACTGAATACATACGCACTGAGTGTCAGAAACTGGATGAAGTATTTCCAACTGATAGAGCTTAAGGTGGCGGCACTGGTAATGCGAGCACTGATCTGGCTCTTCTTATTGTATTCTGCCAGTCTGGCAAAGGATGGACTCTAAGAACCGATGTAATAATTATAGGCTCCTGGAAAGACGTTGTGAATTGAGTAGGTCAAAAAAACACCCAACTAGCACTGCATCTTCCTAGGGGCCCCTTGCAAGGCGGAGAGGAATGAGGATTAGGCAATGAGAGGGTAAGGTATAACTACGCAGGTAATGAAATCACAATGAATGTTACTTGTAATAATTGTTCATTCAATGACACGTCTGGCGATAGCACGGATGCGTAGTATTGTTATGGACAGTCGTCAAGAGTTGGACACAGGCAGCAGCTACAGTTCTCAAGAATGAACATTTCGTTGATGATAAAGGCTATACAGAAGGTGATAATAAGGCATGTAGCAAGAAATATTCACAGAGAGATGTCAGATGAAGCGGTCCAGAAGTCGTACCAGGGCAAAGAATGTGGTTATTCTTCCAATGGTTCGTTGTCCTGGGAGTAGATAATTACACCGTCACTCTTCTCGTAGTTACACAGTTGCCACCGAGCAAAACGGGCTTCAAGGTAGAAACGTCTTTTAAAAATGAAGTGATGTGTGAGGTACCCACAATCTCGGATGTGTTGAGCGTTACGGCGGGCAACTTGTCCGTAAATTGTGCAGCCTACGCCAGGTAGCGACGGGTGCCACGACCATTCGCAGCAGAGACAATCTACTTCTGGATGGGGTAAAAATGGTTCAATGTGGGGGTGCTAGTTGTCAGTGTTGATAAAACCGTTAGCTGGAACTTGAGATCCATATACTGGAGCTAGTATTTCCCACCTGGGTCTCTGATGACCAGTTTCAGGATCGTATTCTTCCGTTTGAATGAAACCTTTTTAATAATAATGTTCGTGGTCTTCTGAAGTGTATTGCCTTAGTCGTGATAGCTCATCTGCGTTTTCGTCCTGGATAAGTCTAATGATGTAGGCGTCAGGAGGTGTGACAGCGGGCACGGGAGCAGCGAACTCGTCTTCAGCAGGTATGTTTGCTGGTGGGGATACAAGATCCACAATGTCTATGTCAATCGGGGCTGCGTCTAGAAGATGGACTGCAAAAGGAGAGGCAGTTTCCACAGGATCAATGTCACTCGGTTCTGCGTCAGCAAGATGAAGTAGAACAATGTCGTCGGGAGATGCAGGATTATCGATGCAGGGAAAGGCTTAAGCAGCTATGCTGTGATCCGGGGAGTCCTTGATGTCTCGATCGGAGTCAGCGGCGTAATAGAGAGAATCGTTTGAATCTGGAGTTATCAAAAGGTAGGTTGCATGCAATAACAATTCCTAAAGGTTAGGATTAAACTCCGGATGAAATGCAGCGTCAACGATAGCTTCTTTGATGTTTTCGTTATAGTTGAACACAGCGTCAGCAGAAGCGCCTGAATTCACTTCGTCAGGGTATGCATGAGTATTAACGCACGGAAAAGCTAGAGCTGCGTTGCGAAAGTCAGGTCTGTTGACGTTGCTGTTAAGATTGACGGCGGGATAGATGGAATAACTTGAATCCGGTGATGGCGGTGATCGATCAAGATATCAACCTGAAGAGTATTGTCTAAGTAGGGATTCATACGGCGCACTTCTGTCTCTGCGGGATGAACCAGTGGAGCTAAAGGAGGCAGAAGACCTGGACGAAACAGCAAAATCACAGGTGTCGTCAAGAGACAGAGTAATAGTACTGGTAGGAGTCGCAGGAGTAGACGGGCCTGAACCGATATCAATAGTCCTTGCTGGTGATTCTAATAGGCGGGTGATCCAGAAATGCGCACTTGCATATAGGCTGTAGTCAGACAGAGAAATATATAGTGTCCGTGGTTGATCTACGTCCAAAACCGGCGAGTTAATGTAGATTGATGAGTCACTAGATAACGAATCCTACTTGAGAGGGTAATTGTTGGTGTTGGAGATAGGGATCAAAGAGACTTATTTTTTCTTGTATTTGACATAGATAGAATCACTGCGAGTAGACTTGTTGGTGAAGAGGTTTATAATGCTGACCTAAACGTAATCACGAGGTCTGATAGCTTTGGATGATCATGCAAATAAACCCTTATGGTTTCCTCTTAAATTAAAATGAATAAAAAACAAAATTTGATAATAACTGGATGAATGCAATCAAAAACGGGCGTCCATGGAGACGTCGTCAGTATGGCAAAGGCGTCAGCTGATGAGCTTCAATGTTAATCTATCAAAGCAAATCCAGCTACAGGCAAGACTGTAATAGACACCAGTAAAGAACTGTACTTTTTCTTAGAGAATGCTGAAACATACAGCGGTGAAGAGCGAGACTGTGTCTTCGTGGATGTCAGAACGAGCAGCGGATGCCGAAATGGGCAGCGGCGGATGAAGGCGCAGCGCCTAATGGTCGAGCAAGGACCGTGAAAATATTGAATTTTCGGTTCAGACTTGGCTGAAAAGGTATTCTTGGAAATCTGGAATTTCCGCTTCAGACTTGGTTGAATACGTTGCCTTGGAAATTTTTAATTTTCCGTCAAGGCGTGAGCTAACGCGCTCCAAGTTAAATTTCCGCAAACCAATTCCAGCTACGGGTGCGACTGGAACGGACTGACCGGTTAACCAAGGGTCGAAGACGTCTGGAGGACTGTCAATAATGAGTTTCAATGGAGACCTCTGTGGCCGGGATGAGAAAATAGTGGTAGCGGTTAAAGTTGTAGAGGTGACTTCGAGAGAGAGAGAGAGAGCTGGACACGCAGCAGTGAAAATCTTGAATTTTCTTTTTAGACTGGTTAACCAAGGGTCGGAGACGTCTGGAAGACTGTCAAGAACGAGCATCAATGGAGACCTGGATGGCCCGGTAGAGATGTGAGCATGGAGCTCCGAGACATCCACTAGTACTCCAGCGAAATGAGATCCAAATCCAGCTACTGGTGAGACAGGATCGGAATGTCTGGTGAACCAAGGGTCGGAGACGTCGTGTAGGACTGTCAAGAACAAGCATCAATGGAGACCTGGGTGGCCCAGTACGGGTGTGAGCTTCGAGCTCCGAGTAGAATTCCCACAAACCAATTCCAGCTACAAGTGAGACTGGAACCAAATGACTGGTTAACTAATGGTCGGAGACGTCAAGTAGGACAATCAAGAACAAGCACCAATAAAGACTTTGGTGATCCGGTAAAGGTGTGAGCTTCAAGCTCCGAAATGAGAAGGTAGAAACCAAAAAGTGGGATTCAAATGAGGGCTAGCTTAGTACATCTGGATCTGAATCAGCTGAGCAACATCAACTAAGAGTCTTGGAGAAACCGACAGGCCAACTTCAATGACAGTCAACAGGGCATTCGTCCAGTTCTCATGAGTGCTTACTGGAATTGAAGCGTGGCTGAGGAGTATGTCATGGTTCGGAACTAGGTACTAAAAGTTCTCCTACTACAAAAAAAATGATTAAAACGAACCTATGATATAGGACGGTTCCAGGACACTTGTGAGTACGTTAGAGGTACATAGAGGAACCAGGCAGGCAGCGATGTCAGCCAAGGTTGTGATTTAAGGCAGCGTTAGCAGGTACGGCGAGATGCAGCACTGAGCTGGATCCTGAGTACCCGGGAAGGCTGGAAGACGCAGCGACGTCTCAGCGGCAGGACTAAGGTAGAGGAAACTTGAAATCGACCGTAATGCGGGTCCAATTTGAGCTCAGGCTCAGCAGCCGGAATGCAAGAGTTTTAAAGAGAGTTTATGTTGAATGCTGGAGGACTAGGGACGTCTCAGCAGGTGAAAATTGGAAATTTCAGAGTTGTTTAATGACCGAGTATCGGTTCTAGTTGGGAGCCATGTATAAAGAAGTGACGTGATATACTCGTGAGTAGAGTATGTCCACCTCTGTATAACTTCCTCGATATAATTGATAATTGTTAAAATCCGGAAATCTACTCTTACTTGGTCTATAGCGCCAAATGCCTGGATGAATCTTCTACAATGAGGCAGAACTTAGTTATATGAGACTATATAATAGACTATCTATGGTTAAAGTGTGAATACAGTAGGCAGGACTGACTGTATGGATGCAGAGACAGTAAGCAAGGCTTGAACTGTATGGATGCGGAGACAGTAAGCAAGGCTTAAACTGTTTCTGAATAAAGTGAAGCAGAAAGCTGTGAGACTACTACCAGTTTGCGAGTTGTTGAATAACTTTGAGTAACTGATTTATTAATCGTTCGGACAGCTTCTTATATAGTGACCAGGTGTGTATGTCATCGTGTACAAATTATAGCATAGAATAAAAATACAATTTTATAAATTTTTCTGTATGCTGAACAACGAATCAAAGGAAGTTTATGGTTTATTAGAATGACATAATCTTAAAGAGAAAAATAATAAGTCCAATAGATATACAATTATTATAGACAAAAAGTGTCTATGTATTATAGATGGACACTAGCAAAGTTTGTGGTTGAGCGTCCTGCCCGTGATACGACATGGTGGGTCATGTTCCTGGTATCACGGCTCGGCTCTGCTCTGTGTGTTGATATGATGTAGGATGTGCTCTGAATGTTGGTGCGTTTGTTGCGATCGACATCCTGTTTTGAGCTGGCGAGTTATCGCGTTTACATCCTGTGGATTTCCAATGAACGGGGCTCGTTGGATAATGTTTTTACATTATATGGGATTTCGCAGTCCTAACCGCGATGCATAGAAATATATGTGTATATACTATATAGGTATATACACGTATCTATATTGATATAGGGCCGTTTGTGCCCCATGTGATTTCTATACATAAATGTATAATTTACGTCGAATAAAATGTGTTATTCGAAACATTCGTATTCCAGTTCCAATTAAATGAACTACTGCTAGCTGGATTATGATAATATTATACATTATATTTCGTAATCTAATTTTATCTACTTCTACTAATTACTAATTTTACTTCTAATATAATACTATAATTATATCATATTAGGATATAATAGATTGGCTAGTTAATTATATAAAATATTATAAAATAAATAAATAATAAATATTTTATAAATAAATATATATTATTACAAAAAATTACAATAAAAATAAACAAATTAATAATAACTATATATCAACACAATAATGACATAAAACGAACCGTATGCCTTATTTTTAATCCTTGGTTATTTTAATGAAGTAAAAACTCCACACTTTGCTATATTGTATTGTGTAATACAATACAAGCCCCTGCGATATATGCATATTCATTCACATTCATAATAATATACGCTATACAGTATTAAGTACTATAACTATACAGTAGTTTGAACTTCCAAATTCCAAACAACGCCCCAAAAAAATGTGTGTGTATACCTGGCACTTAGACGTAAACCAAAGAATCAAGGTTGCAAGTATGGGTATACACACGGTACTGTAGAATTACCTGACTATTGTAACTTCTATTTTTTCCTCATGACTAGATGTATTAACTATTACGTACTAAACAACTAGATACAAGTATTTAATTAGGCTTACGTAACTAAGTGACTTGCACACTGACAACTAATACCACAACTACCACAACCACAATTAAAGTAACCCAACCCAACTAAGTTCGCATTATACAGTTAAATTACCATTCAACTTTTAAACAATAAAAAAACGTCCAAATATTTCAAATCTAAAATCTAACAACAATTCTGAAAAACAGTTATACTGTTTCTAATTCAGATTAGTAATTCAAATTGCAATTATTATTAAAGCACTATTTTTAGTAAGAGATAAGCAATTAAAACTACTTTAATTAGATATTTTTAAACACAGTAGACCCATATTTGTTTGATTTCAAAATCCTACTTTTTCCAAACTTTGGGTTAGAACACTTGAAATTAGGTCAGATTTTTCAACCTTACTATTTAGAAATTAAATTTAGTAGCACTAAATAGTAATGGTACATAAATGGGTAACTAAAACAAATGCATAATTTGAATTAAACAAAACTAAATTTCAATTTTTAAAGGAAATTAGGCTGAGCTACTGAAAATATGGACGATACGAAACAAAAAGTGTCCCTTTCTTCATTAGTATTACAACAGTTTCAAAAACCATCTAACAACAGAGCGGTCCGGACAGTTCTCAAATCTACATCTTCAGCTAAAGCTAGATTAGAATTAGATGACATGAAAAAAAACCAACGCTCAGAACACACTGCAAAAACAATTGTACCACCATTCAGTACTACTACTATGAAGTAGTAGTACCTTTCAGTAGTACCACCATTCAGTTGTACTACCATTCAGTAGTGCTACCATTCAAAAGTACTTCCATGCAGCAGTACTACTATTCAAAAGTACTCACATGCAGCAGTACTACCATTCAGGGGCGGAATTCAATATCGATCTTAAGTCAATATTTCGGCTTAAGATTTGACTTAAAACAAAACACAAAAAATCTCTATTCAATAAGAGGCTTAAGCTTAAATTCTACTTAAGTCATAAAAACAAACTTAATTCAAACTAAAAAGTGGCTTAAGTCATTAAAATTAACACAGATTCATATGTAATTAAATTTTAAGTCTAATTAGACCAATTTAAGTACTGCTGATCTATACTGCAGAATAGAACTAATAGTTATTTCATTAACCTGCATGATTCTACTGTAACAACAACAACAGCTATCAATATTCAAAACCCTTGTAACGAAATTTCAGTGCGACTTTTTATAGATTGATAACTAAAACATGTGATTTAATTATCGAATATCATCCACAATATTAAAACGGTATTAGAAGTGCTTCACTTATATTGTAGTTGTGATTTATGCAAGTATTTGAGTTACGTCACAACTAACTGACTTTAGTTTTTAATTTAGACCTAAAATTTTGCTAACTGTTGCTGCTAACACAGCAATTAATTGCGTGTTACTGTATAAGTAGTTAGTTACTATTATGTGGTGCCGAAATCTAGCTAGCTCACAATCACAACTGAATTTTTTCTGTATAGATAATCGATCTTGAAATTCACAATATCACAGTTAGTCACTGACTATTGCATATTGCAAACAATATTGTTAAGTATTGTAAATACAACTAGTAAGTATGAAGTACTTACAATATGAAGTAGCGTAACAAATTGCAAACGCATGAAACACAAATTGTTGTTAACATGTGGCATGTACAATCGAGCTGAAATGGTCACACTAAATATTCATCACTAAATCCAGATTTTACACACTAATGACTAAAGATGCACAATTTATTGATGAGTAATGAAGCCATCAACGATTAAAGCTGCATTTGAAATCGAAAAGTCTTAGTTAGTGGTCATTCACACAGAACAAAAATTTAAACACGAAAATTGGAAGTCTTGTCTTGTAGTATTTAGTGCTCTGAAGATTGTAATGTAAATTACAATTAACGATGCTGTTATACGTGGATAACTTATAGTTAAGTACTGCCATTCCTGTGTCATCGCAACATTGGTCTCAATAACACGTTAATAAGATCGTAACCAAGTGCAATATGTGATTATTGTAATTTCCAAATGACAAAATCAAATTGTAGCTGTAATTGTTGTATGCACAACATTTTACAATACCTACCTAGGTTGTAGGTAGTACTACTTACTATTTACTAGTATAAGATTAAAATTGTACATAAGAAATAAAAACTATCACAATTAGTATTGTACAACACTCTCGAGGTTTCACATATGTATTTACGATTTATTCTTAAGTTGAAGAAAAAGAAAAAGCAATATTTTTGATTTAAATTAAGATTCAAAAACTTAAGTCATGAGTCAATTAGTTGTGATGGGATAGGGATGACACAGCAATGTGTAGAATAGTAGATCAAAAATTACAACTACATTTACATTAAAATATCACTAACTGTAATGATAGTCGTGACGATATTCCGATATTCGATAAAATATTATCATGTTTACGTTCTATTGCGTCCCGTTGATCAATTTGCAGTTAAATATCGTTGAACGATTGTAAAGTATAGCTACATGTTGTTAAAAAGGAAGAATGTAGATCACTGAGTAGGTATTGATTAAATTCTACAGTAATAGTACTTGAATTAATTAATTTCATCGTAAACTGTTTAAATCTGTAATAAATATTTTGACTTAAGCAACTTTTTGAGGTGGTTTAACTTTTTTATGGATTTAAGCCAAAAAGTTAAGCCTGAAAGCTGTTCCCACTTTAAAAATTCGAATTGACCAATCACAGGCTTCGATCCATAGAAAATTGACTTAACTTTTTGACTTAAGTCAGAGACTTAAGTCAGCGATATTGAATACGGATTTAAGCCCGGACTTAGGGTGACTTAAGTTTTTGACTTAAGTCAGAGACTTAAGTCATTATTTAAGCGCGATATTGAATTCCGCCCCAGTACTTCTATCATTTAGTAGTACTACTATTCAGTAGTACTTCTATACAAAAGCCTAACGATTCAGTAGTACTAATATTTAGTTGTACTACTATTTCGTTTTACTACCATTTAGTAGTACTACTATTTAGTGATAATACTGTTCAGCAGTACCACTATTCAATAGTACTTGCATTCCGCCGTGCTACCATTTAAACGTTCCACCACTCAGTACTGCTACTATTAGGTAGTACTACAATTTAGTACAACTACCATTCAGCAGTACTACCAATTAGTAGTAATTCCATGCAGCATTACCACCACTTACTAGTAATACGATTCAGTACTACAACTTTTTAGTCGCACAACCATTTAGAAGTTTTAACATTTAGCAGTTCTACTATACTTTTGAACTACGATTTAGAGGTACTACCATTTAGTGGTACTATTTTTCAAAAGTATTTTCATGCAGCAGTACTACTATTCAAAAGTACTTTCATGCAGAAGTACTACCATTCAGTACTACTATCATTTAGTAGTACTACTATTTAGTAGTACTTCCATGCAGCAGTACTACCATTTAGTATTACTACCATTCTGTACTAAGACCATTTAGTAGTACTACCATTCAGTACTACTACCATTTAGTAGTACTACTATTCAGTAGTACAACTATTCAGCAGTGCTTCCATACAAAAGCACAACCATTCAGTAGTACTACCATTAAGTTGTACTACTATTGCATTTTACTACCATTTAGTAGTACTACTATTCAGTGTTTATACTGTTCAGCAGTACCACCATTTAATAGTACTTGCATTTCGCAGTGCTATAATTTAAACGTTTCACCACTCAGTACTACTTAGATTAAGTAGTACTACCATTTAGTACAACTACCATTCAGTGGTACTACCATTTAGCAGTACTAGCATTTGGTAGTAATTCTATGCAGCAGTACCACTACTTACTATTAATACGATTCAGTACTATCACCTTTTAATAGTACAACCATTTAGAAGTATTACTATTTAGCAGTTCTACAATACTTTAGCACTACGATTCAGAGGTACTTCTATTTAGTTGTTCCACCATTTAGTAGCACTACCATTCAGCAGTACTACTAGTCAGTAGTACTTCCATGCAGCAGTACTACTATTCAGCTGTACTACCATTTAGTAGTACTTCCATGCAGCAGTAGTACTATTTAGTAGTACTACCATGCAGTACTAGTACTATTTATTAGTTTTGCATTATAACTCGTCGTTGGTTTGTTTCGCATTTTTTGGTATGGTTGTAGAGTTTGTGCGTTGCGTCTTTGAGAAGCCTTAGCCTGGAAACGGACCCTATGTGTTTGCCTAATTTAAGATTTTGCGTTTTAGCAGTCTCCGTGTTTTGGGCTTGTCTTTCTCATATCTCCATTTCTAAGCGTTTATTTGCACTCCTTGCGTAATTTTGCGTTTAATGGTTGTATTTACGTTTTTCTGCGTTCAGTGGTTCAAGTCTTACGCCTCGATATGTGCTCTATAACAGTGACCTATTATATAGATAATATTATAATATATTCATACTTTGTATTTCAATTAAATCTACTTTTACGTATTGGATTAAATTAATATATTTATTATATTTTGTAATCCAATTTTATCTACTTCTACCAATTACTAATTCTACTTCTACTGTACCACGATTACTATATCAGGATATAATAGATTAAGCAGTTGACCATATAAAATAAGTATGTTATAGTATGCATAATAATATTCTAATATATTATACACCAAACGTAAGCCCTACCTGAACCAAACCCTTTCCGTATTATTACTTAAATACTTTTTAAAGTCTCAAAGTAAAGTTAAGTAAAGTACATTGCACGATATATTTATATATATAATATATAATATATTTATATACACTAAATATATACTATTGTAGTAATCGAATAATCGTCTAATCTTGAATGAAATAAATATAATTTAAAAGACAATAGTATGCACACTAATATTCTAATATATTATACACTATACACTTAATACACTATGACTATGACTACCCAAACCAAACCCTTACCATATCAATACTTGTTAAAGCCTTAAAGTAAAGTACATTGCACGACCAAAAATTTTACCTTTCGTCGGGGGTTGACATAGTCGGCAGGTGGAAAAAAGATCAAAGTCGAAAACTCAAGCTCAACGAAGCGCGATGAAGCTCGATGAAGCTCAAAAGATTTTTACCCAAGCGCCCAAGCTTAACGAAGCGCGATAAAGCGCGTTTGAGCTTACGATTTTCGTAAAAAAAGCCTCGGCTAACCTTCGCTTTCCCTTTGGATTTCGTTTTATATGTTTTAGAGTAGGCACTGATGTTCTACAAAGTTGGTTTATGCCACCGTCTACTCGACTCAACGAGATAGTCAGATAACAACCACACAAGACCCTTACAAGCTTTTTCTTAATTTTAACAATTCAAATTCAAATTAATAATTGTATGCAGCTATTCTAATAACTTATCAATTCAAACTATGAGGTAGAGTGAGCGATTGGGACGGATTATTGGAGTCTTGAGGTTGCGTTGAAAGTACTTGTCTGCAGGTTAAATGTCCCCAGGGTGGTATGGTTTCAGGCAAAGTATCCCCTTACGTCGTTTGACTGCCTCCTGCGCTTATCCCCCAGTCCTCCTCCTCTGCAAGCTTCTCTACCTCACACAGCCCCAACGTAGGCGGGCACGAGGGCCATTCATCGAGTACGTCTGAGAGAGGGGGCACAAAAATAATGTGCTCCATCTCAGATTCGACCTCGACTACTTCGCGTTACTTGTAGATCGTATAACCACTTTGCTACAGGGGCCGCTTAAATATTTCGATGTATGGCTCAATGAGCAATTCCAATATGTGGCATCTGCAAGAGAAGCTAAAACACAGAATTAGAACATGTATTGGCCTCTTCATGAGACAGGTGCCGACCTTTGCTTTTATTTATCAAGTTATAAACATACATACACACTTTATATTCATTATAATAATAGACAAGGAGCAGATAAAAAGCACAATTAAAAAAATATTATAGGCCTCATCATAAGGCAGATGCCGACCTTTTCTACTACACACAAAAAATAATTAAACTTTATCATTTTACTATTGTAGCTAAATGTTTAATGTATTTTAATGGGTTGTTTAGAAATATAAAATTGAACATCACCTTGTATGTAGGTAGGATTGCGAAACTTATACTAAAACCAAGGGCAAAAAGGAAAGTGGCAGTATAAGCAGATGATCTGGCAGTATAGAGGCTTTGGAGGAAGTGGCAGTATAATCTAATCGATAATGTTTTGTAGTCATTCCTGTGAAGGTTTCGGCAGTATAAGCAAAATATTAAATTTTTGTCTGTAACGTTAATTCTTACATTGGATTCAGATACGTAAGTTATTTAAATAATATTCAGTTCTAGGAGCAAATTCTGAAGAAGCTCAACTTTTTCTTGCCGACAAGTGGAAGAAAAGACACACAGACAAAAGAAATTATCAACATGTTGCTGCCCACTTTTCCTGAAAAAATATGTATGCAAACACGTATTTGCCTTAGCTGTAAAGACTGGCTTCATTCAGTTTTCACTGTCTGCGAAGGTAATCAAATTGAACGTACCACGACCTAAGCGTGGAAGACCAAAACAAGCGATTCGACAGCCATTGCTTAAGCAATAACATGTAATCACCAGTAAACCGACCCGTCCTGCGGACGAAAGCAAATAGTTGATGACGCAATTTTTGATTTATTTAGATAACTGTATTATCTACACAACTTACGTAATTTAAATAATTCTGTCCGCCAAGGTTTGATGCTCATCCGCTGTTTCCCCATACCCATTCTTAGACATCATTATTTTGAATTTGATTATTATGTAGATTGCTAGTGCAGGTGTGTTATGTTGCTATAATCAATCTGATGTTGGAGGAGGGGACAACGGATGGACGGCCCCGAATTCTATTATTATGTAGATTTGTACATAATTTTTACTTTTTTTATTACTACTAACAAATATTTGTAACTAAGAATTCATTATTACTTACGATTTGTGAGCTTAATAAAGATTAAACTGTCACCTCTAAACTGCTAGAGTCTCCATTCGACAAATATTTCTAACACTATACTGCCCCACCACCCATACTGCCACATCATCGTTTTGGGCGCCATTTGTAATTCTAACTGCCAGTTCGTAGACTTATACTGCCAGATCTACTGCAGCCTAAAACCAAGTAAATTACGATTTCAGATTTTTAGATTAGCAGCTACAGTATGCTGCTCATAAATACACAATAAATTTCAAATCGATGTATTTTAGACTCTGATATATATACGTACCTTTTATAGTTAAATTTTGGTTTTAAAATCTAAACAAGTTGTAGGTATAAGTTAGGTCACAATAGGTTTACAATTCACAGTAATCACAGTCAGCTGTTGTGATTATTTCTAGACTGATTCTAACTTTAGAGCGAAGAATATTGAGTTTATCTCTCATAGTGTTGTCAAAAACCTCTTGTGTTGTCAAATTCCGTTTCACGTTTACCATATTATAGTTTCAAGCTGATTTTTACGGGGCATGACAATTTGGGTCAAAATACTCCCAATAATGTTTAAAAATACCCCAACATTTTCAAAATTTGAGAACTGAAAACCAAGGTCATTCTGAGATAAGATAGCGTGTGTATACATATGTATATTTCGTATTAATAATTTACTTGCTTATTGAGTACCAATTTTTTAAAATTTTAAAAGATAAACAGTACTACATGTGTTGTACTTCAACATAGGTAAATAAAACCTCTAACAAATAGGGTATTTATAGGAGTTTCTTGGTTAAAAGAATATTTATTAGCGGATTTCAGAAATTGAAACGTAAGTATAGTCTAGATTCGTATGAAGTATAATATGACAAAAACAAGGGCTAAAGCCCTTGTTTTTATGGCAGCCTTAACAGTAAAATTAGACATTTTGAATTTGCCACCAAATTTTAGTTTCAATTTACAGATTTTCAATTAAGGGAAGCAATTAGGCCGCACAATATGTTGTTGGTTATCTTATTCATAATAAATTTCTGTAATGCAACCAAAAATTCAAAATTCAAATTTTTGAATTTCCCGCTAAAACATTAAATATTGTGTTAAATGAAGATTTCGACCGGTAACTCAAAAAACTCACTCAAACATGATATACCAATCGAACGGTAACAATTAGGCAAATCTAAATAACTTAGTGTGCATGCACGATAGTTATTAATTTTCAAATGGTTTCGAAAAAACTGAATTGGAATTTTAAAAAATTTAACGGATTTTGTCATGTGATATATCATTTAAAAGCTCTTAAAAAATAAGCAGACACCATTTTTTTTGTTTTGGGTTTGTAGCCCATACAACACGTTTTAGGTTAAATTGTAAAATTAAAATGCCGTTGTCATGGAAACTGTTAGTAGAAATAGAGGCGCATTATGTTAATTGAATTCTACTAGTGATTACCTTCCGAACGATATATGACACGATGAAATTGGTCCAGTATTGCAAAATTTGCAAAATTCCGGTAAATTATGTAGATAGGTAGGAATAAAGTAAACTGGCCCGTTCTGCGAACGGAAGCAAACAGATAGTTAATTTTTCGATTTATTGAAATAACTGAATTATCTACACCATTCACGCAATTAAATATTTCTGCCCTCTGACGTCTGTCGCTCATTCGCTACCGCCCGCCCCCTTTTCAAAATCCGATTGCTTTTGCATAGAATTTTATGATTATGCAGGTACATATATTTTTACTACTTAGTTAGATTATTCAGATCAGCAGTCATCTCCACTTTTTCTTCCCGAATTCTCCGATCCTAGCTCGGAGAATTCTAAATTCTGATCGGAGAAAAATCCCATTACATAGATAGAACAGTGGGAAAAGTGCGAAGCAATGTATCATACCATATAACACACACTTTTTTAAACGCCATGTCCGCCAGAAATATGGTAGTACACATTAAAAGTCGGGTTCGAATAAGCCCCAGCTTATCCTCAACTACAAAGTAAAAAGTAGGGTTCCAATAAGCCCCAGCTTATCCTCAACTACAAAGTAAAAAGTAGGGTTCGAATAAGCCCCAGCTTATCCTCAAATACACCTAATGAAAGTAATGGGGTTCAAATAAGCCCCAGCTTATCCTCAAATATACACATTAAAAGTTAGGTTCAAATAAGCGCCAACTTATCCTCCAATACACATAGTAGAAGTAGTAGGGTTCAAATAAACCCCAGCTTATCCTCGAATACACTCAGTAAAAGCTGGGTTCGAATAAGCGCCAACTTATCCTCCCACACACATAGCAGAAGTAGTACGGTTCAAATAAGCCCCAGCTTAACCTCAAATACACAGTAAAAGTAGTAGGGTTTAAACCTCAAATACACAGTAAAAGTAGTAGGGTTTAAACCTCAAATACACAGTAAAAGTAGTAGGGTTTAAACATGCCCAAGCTTATCCTTTAATACACACATTAGATCTTAAAAAACTTGAAGTTGGCGAATCTTTATAAAGCTCTGTAAGCCAATTTGGAGTGTTCCGCACAGCGGCAATTTTAAATTTACCATCAAATTTTGGTAATAAGTTTACTTACCACGCACCTGAGATCGCACTTTCCTAAGAACAAAGGCGTCATTAAACTCAGGACAAAAAGCTAAGCCTTACAAAGTAGGCTCATATTTAGCTACTTTTACAAACAAATTGCAAAAAAAGCAAAGTCCACACAAAAAGTTGACCTTATGTAAGGGCAAGTCACTTGGGTTTAGGTGAATTCTTCAGCTCAAAGCCAGCGCGCTATATAAATAGAGATTGACTAACATTTCAAAACTCAAAATCTAAAAAAACTTTAAGTAGGCAAATTTTTAAAAACCTTTGTGAGCCAATTCGGAGTTTGCTGCACAAGTGTAATTTGAAATTTAAAATCAATCTTTAGTAATGAATTTACTCACCACGGACCTGAGATCGCACTTTCCTAAGAACAAAGGCGTCATTAAACTCAGGACAGTAAGCTGAGCCTTACAAAGTAGGCTCATATTCAGCCACTTTTACAAACAAATTGAAAAAATGGCAGAGTCCACACAAAAACTTAACCTTATGTAAGAGCAAGTCACTTGGGTTCATGTGGATTCTTCAGCTCAAGGCCAGCGCGCTATATAAATATAGATTGACTAACATTTTAAAACTCAAAATCTTAAAAAACTTGAAGTTGGCGAATCTTTATAAAGCTCTGTGAGCCAATTTAGAGTGTTCTGCACAGCGGCAATTTGAAATTTAAAATTAAATTATGGTAATAAGTTTACTTATCACGCACCTGAGATCGCACTTTCCTGAGAACAAAGGCGTCATTAAACTCAGGACAAAAAGCTAAGCCTTACAAAGTAGGCTTATATTCAGCTACTTTTACAAACAAATTGCAAAAAAAGCAAAGTCCACACAAAAAGTTGACCTTATGTAAGGGCAAGTTACTTGGGTTCATGTGAATTCTTCAGCTCAAAGCCAGCGCGCTACATAAATATAGATTGACTTACATTTTAAAACTCAAAATCAAAATTTGTGAGTTGTTAATATAACTCTAAAATTCAACAAACTTTTAGCTCAAATTATCACCTAGATAATTTTTCCTTTGATTTTTCTAGCTGCAGGCAGCAGCAGGAATAATTAGTTGTAGGAGACATCTCTTAGGTAGGTTGTTACTTTGGTCAGTGATTGCATGTTCAGATGGTGTTGCGATCTATCGGCTTGATAATTTGTGACCGTGCTGTGCATTTGCTGTAGTTTAAGGATGAACAGAAGGATATTTTGGTTACGTGTAAGTAACATACTATGCTAAGCGGGAGCTTTGATTAATCTTGTTTAATATTTAACATAAAAAAGTTTCAGTAGTTAAGTATTGGTTTTTCAACATCAACGTGCTAGTAAGATACATTGAGGTCACATATTAGAAAGCATCTTACATTAAAATATAGAAGATTGCTTTATGTTTGTTGTTTCATTTAGTTCAAAAGCAATTTCCGGTTTATTTTTTGGTGGTGTTGGTAATGGTTTTAAATCACAGCGTTAGTATATATTGTATTAGAATATTGGTCAAATTTTGCATTGTATAAGGTAAATCAGCTAAGATGTTTCATCGAAAGTTGTTAGGCGAGGAGGGAAAAAAAGTAAGCTGCTTTTATTGTGTTCAAGACCATAAAGAAGAACAACTGTTTTCCCGAAACCTACAGCGTCACTGCGATCGTAGGCATGACAAAAAACGAAAACGTGTAGCAACTGAGGTATTTTAATAATTTATATATATATAATGTATACGAAATTTTTTTTGGAAGACCTTGTAATGACACGTTTGATAACAGTTTTTTGCTCAAGTTTACTAGTTTTCAGGAATTCTTAAACATTAATGTTAGATATGCGGTGCCAGTATTATATTTTATAAACACAAAAATTCAACATTATTTATTATTTTCGTAGGAGGATATAGCTGAAATGCGAAACAAACAAGAGCAGGCTCGTATTGACGAAGAAATGTCTGAACTTCAAGCTATCAGAGATGCTGAAAAATCTAGAGAAAATGCTAAGAGGCTTGCTGAAGAACACATCCAGCAGGAGCAAATTATAAAATTGCAAAATGAAGAGAAAAAAAGGATTGTAAAAGAAGCAATGGAAAAAGCTAAAAAAGAAAGAGTTGAAAAAGAAGCAATGGAAAAAGCTGAAAAAGAAGCAATAGAAAAAGCTAAAAATGAAATGGTTGAACAAGAAGCAATGGAGAATGCTAAAAAAGAAAAAGCTATGTTAGATGCTGAAAAGGAAGCTGAAGAAGATCAACAAAAACAGGAGCTACTACAAGCTACTATAGAGGCTTAAGCTATTTCTATAAATGACGGCAACACTGAAGAATCACAAAACATTTCTGCAGTAGATGCAAACAAGCTTGTAGCTCCCATTTTGTCAACTTTGAACAGAACCTCAACATTTTGTTCGATCAATTCTGTCGAAGAATGTCTTGATGCATGTAATTCACGTAAATCTCTTAATAACATTGACATTTGCAACGACAAAAGCCAATTCCCAACAACCGATGACTGTGCAACTCATGCAGTCGCATCAAAATCATGCAACCAAAATTCAGACGTTGGCACGATATTTGCGTTTACTGCAAGTTTAGAATGCAACGACCAATCTGACCAAGAATTAAGTGTAATTTGTCATGAACTTCAAAACATACTAAATCCAACATTTAACACGGTTCAAAATGACATAAACTTGATGCAGAGAGTAAAATTTACGGATAGTGACCCTGTTGAACTGCAATCTGCATTAAATGAAATCAATAATCTGATTAATTTAGAAGAACACAGAGAGCAACAAAAAAAAACATCACCATACGCAGGACAAAACGAAGTACTTTTAGATCCTGAAATTGAGAATGAAGTCTCCACAAATGAAGGAATTGGTTTTGAAGGTACTACTTTAAGATTACCTCAAGTAGTATCAAACAATTTTGTAACAAAACAAGATTTAAACGCTTCGGGAGCAAAAATTATAGCTGAAGTTCGACACACGCTCAAGCCAAATACACAGCCAGACGAACAAGAGCCACAGTGTTTGCTAAATGCTGGTACCCCCGAGACCAGGAAAGATCAAATTTCGTTAATTCGAAGCTCAAAGTCGGTCAAGGATATTTTACGGCATGCTGACGACTTTAAACTGACTAAAAATTATTTAGTTTGCAAACCTTGTAGAAGCCACTATCAAGACAATCCACAAAACAGAAAAGGTTCATTTAAGTGCAGTTTCTCAAAAGATGACAATTATGAAAATGCTAAACAGCCAAAAGCTTTCACTAACCTAAAAACCTTGAGTGGTTGAGCATCTTGACACAAAAAGTCATAATGGAAGCAAAACATTCCAGGAAATCAACAATAAACTGGATCAAGAAGAGATGGACAAAAATTATACTGCTGGAATGAATGTTGCTCGAACAGCTTACAAGTGCATAAAACTGCATGACAGTAATTTCCAATTTAAAAGTGAAATTCAAATAAATTCTGCGATGAATTTACAAGTTGGAGAGCTCAATCACTCCGCTAACTTCGCAGCAGAAATGACTGGACACTTTCATTCAACTTTACAAGAACAACATCAAGAAGTCCTTAAAACTCCGCTTAAAGGAACCAATCATGTACCACCTTTCAGTATTGTAAGCGATAAGGGAACTCCAAACAGAAGACCGCTGCACATTATAGGACTAATTTCACAAATGAACGGTAAATTAGAACCTACTGTACTTGATATTGTGAAAGCTAAAGATGGCACAGGCAAAGGTTTGGCAACAGATATTCATAAAGCAATGAACCTATATTATTCAGACGACGAAATTAAAAGGAATTTTGTTTCAATGTCATTTGACGGGCAATACTTTCACTGCGATGTTCCTAACCATCTAATGAATCTATTAGATGTTCCTCAAGCAAATAGAACATTTTACGCCGCTCAGTATGATATCGGCCATTTAATAGAGTTGGCTGACAAAGATGCAAAACCAAAATCAGATTGGGTTGAAGATACGTATTCAGTTATCACAGGCCTTAATCAAAAGTACGGTCATGGAAAACTGTTTATGGAATTAAAAGATCAGGTCGGCAATTTTAATGATCAAAAAGATGAATCAGAAGATAAACAAATATTAAAAAGATTCAAACCCTTTAGTACAACAAGATTTGCAACATACACAGCAGGTGTAATTGAGGCTGTTAGAAATAACTATGGCGTTATTTACAATTCATTAAATGATATTCAAGATCCTTTGCTGAATAACATATCGAATGCTGACTTTGTTTTGCAACTGAACGGGCTACGTGATGTTTATACAATTATTGGTGAAACATCTCGATCAGTCCAAAAACCGGACGTGTATAGCTGGAACATTGATGAAACTGTGGCAAGCCGTTTAACAAACTTAGAAGCAATGGCAGTATCTCTAAAAACGGATGACTTCGAAACCAGTAACCCCAAACTGAAATTCTATAACCAGGCTGTTAGTGAGATGCGAGAGGAGGGAACATATCAAGGAAAACCGTTGACTATTAACAAACAGGGTTTAAAGAATTTGCGACCAAGAAATAAAAACACCGACGTTGAGGATGCCACAATTGAAAATAAAATTAATGCAGTCGGAAATAAAATTGCAAAGCACATCGAAAATTTTAAAACTAATTTTGAATATCGATACGCCAAAAATAAAGCTCCGATGTGTAAAATTGATCAAAATTGCTTTTCACTAAAGGCAATATCTTTGCGTCCTGTTAAATGTATTCCACTTAAGTTCAAAAATTGTGTAGATATAAGTCAACGTACAAAATATATTCCAGACTCTTTATCACTAAATGAATTGCAAAAGGAATATACCATTTTTTCTAAGACAGTGCACAAGAAAGTTGAAGAATGGAAAGCAAGTTATCTTGATCTTCCTATTAATGAGCAAACAATTTATGACCAGCTCCTTAATTCCCCATCAGAATTAGTCGGATGCCGCAATGTTGGTCATCTACTCGCTGCTGCAACAACAAGAACACATTGCGAGGCAATTACAGAATCTATGGGATCCGTTGTTTCAAAGCAAGTACACGATAGGAAGAGTATGACAGTGCAAAACCTAGCTAAAGAAACATTTATTTGCTGAAATGGTAAACAGTTATGAATAGTTTAACAATCAACAAATGAAGTACTTTAGCTATATCTAGGAATTTTGTGATTACTATTAAACGAATTTTTATGTATTTTACAGGACCTTCTCCTGGCAAAAGTGCTGACCCACTACTAGAAAGAAGCCTTGACAAGAATTTTGGATCAATGCAAGGATGGCATTTCTATCGCAAAACAAAGAGAGCAGATAAGTTGAAAGACTTCGACGAAAAATCTAAGGTTATAGCACGAACACCAAAAAAAGGAAGAGTTCCTTTTAAAAAAACTTAATTGTATAAAGATCTTTCAGGTCATGATTCAACACATTGTTGTGAAGTAATCCAAAATAGAGGATATGCTAGATATTCTATGTATTGTATGCAACAAAAGGTTTGCAAGCAGATGTTACGAACCGCAACATATACATAATTTCAGAAAGTTTTACACAAATAGGAAATGTTTTATTAAAGAGTTAATAATAGTATTTGTAACATATCTAATGTTAATAAAAATAAAAGTCTTAAACGACCTCAATAGTGTAAAACCATAAACCTGTTTACTTGCCATTGTTAACAAACTTCATCATCTGTTGCACAGTTCCTGCAGGATCTTCATCGTCAACATCCGTAGTGCGTTTGGCTTGGTTTAATCCATTTAACAAATCCCCCTACATGTATTTAAAATAGAGAAAATAATTTACATTTTACTAACCCGTACACAAAATTTTTAATGTAAAACACAAAATGGACTAACAAATAACATAGGACGTGGCTTCAAGCGAGCTGGGTCAATGGAAGTGTAGCTTCTTCTCTCACTCAGTGGGTGTTCCTCTGGCAATGCGTACCAATACGTAGGACTCTCATCGTCTTCCCGCAATGCAATAAAGAATTTTGCAGTTTGAAGATCCACAATAGGCTGCATTTTGACAAATTTTGTTAGCCTCATCAAGTCGCACCCAGAAAACCTATTTACAACAACGTGAGATTAAACAGAGTTTAAAAGGAACAAACCATTGTTAATTGTGTTAAAAAACTTATTTCAATTAAAATTTTGTTACCCTCTAGTTTTTCCAGCAATTTTCAGATAATCCGCATTATCGAATATCGAAGAGTGGTTACCCATGTAGAACTTCAGTAACTGAACTCGCTTTTGTTTTATTGGAAGTGGGACATATATTTGGTTTTCGAATCTTCGCAGTACATTAGTAGGAATGTTATACGGATAATTCGTGGCCCCAAAAATGATCAGATTTTTATTTGCTGTATTAGCCCTTGTCAAGAATTCATTTACAAGTCCAGAACTCGTAGCCTTTGAACTTGCAAGAAGGCCGTCAATTTCATCTGAAACCATAGCAAATATTTTAACAGTTGCAATCTGACATGTTTGTCATATCTTAGATTTAATTTTTATAGAGTTAAGATTAATTTAAGGTTGCGACATTGATAAATGCCAATGGTATTGAACAAGGTTAGAAATACACATACCAAAGAACAATACAGTAGGCGAAGCAGATGCAGCTTCAAACGCAGCCTTTATATTGCTTTCGGATTCACCCACATATGACCCGAGTATGTCTGAAGGAGTTAATGGCAAGTAATCAAACTTTGCGTAAGTCGCAAAAGCTCTAACTAGGCTTGTTTTTGCTGTTCCGGAAAACTGGAAGTTGATTTAGAATAGTAAAGATAACTATTATTAGAAGCATGTATAAGGCTAAATTAACTATCATGCGCTTCCAGTATCAACATCAACAAATATATTACCCCGTAAAGCAGACAGTGAGATGTAGTTTTTCCTCGATCGTTGATACCCAAGTCAGAAAACAGTTTAGAAAATTTTGTCCTTGGCATTATTACATTAAACAAAGCTCTTTTAACACTTCCAAGTCCAATTATATTTTTAAAATCCTCTTAGTAGCCTTCTCCGTTTTTAAGCTCCATAAACTTTGAAACTGCTTCAACGTGCTTACTAAAATTATATTTATATTTATGTTATTTAAGTTTAATTAAAATAACTTGTGTCATTTCACAAATATGTCTAATATAATGTAATTTAACACATTTGTAACAACATCTAACCTTTGTTGAGGTTCAGTGCGGCACGAACGACCAGCTATAGTTCCTGATGGTCCAGCAACTCCCGCAAATGTAATAAAGGAAGCCTGGGAGGTACCTGCTTGGTTGTTGATATTCAAAAATGATACTTTTCTCTTAATTGAATCAATCGCTGCTTGCACTTGAGCCTGTGACGACCCTTCCATCGCTTGTACACCTTTAAAGTAAATGAAGCAGAAAATATTATTTTTGTAACACTGATTATGTATGGCATTTTATTAACAACTACCGGCATAGTTTACTAATTAAAATGGTTACACTGTGAGTAGAGATTTTTAGCCTCCTTGTAAAATCCAACGGAAGCTTGAACATTTTTGGCCACCTCTTCTTTACCCGCAACCTCGTAAAGTTTATTTGCAATCGAGAACACACTTGCTATTGACATTTTTACTATAATTGTAACCTCAATTGTTCACTTAACTTTCTACACACTCGTAGCAAACTAACTCCTTCGTTTCAAAATACTTGATACTGAAAGTGCTTGTCCTTAGTTGACTTCTTTATCAATGCCTAAATATTTAAACCATCCGCGCTTCGTCATATAGTTTATTTAAAAGACGAACACGCCGTAAAACGGAAAAAACGTATCATATTTCACCTATCAACCACCTCAAAGTAAACCAAAGCGTCCTCCTTTGCTCATTACTTCACTGCCACTCTTAAGGTAACTACCTGTTCCAACTGATTGAAGAAATTTCTAAACACTGAATCGAGTCAATGGATATAGTGAAGTTTTATTTTGGGGACGGCATGGAGATTGCTGCCGTAAAACTAACATTTACAATTGTGCCGTGTGTCATTGCTGTAATGATATTGTGGTGGGCGCTGGAACAATACAAGTTTTCGAGATACATATCTCCTGCACCAGTAGCTGCAACTCCCAACCCAGATCACATTAAGGTAACTTTCAGTAGTTATTTCAAAAAGCAGTAATATTTCCGCAAATAATTACCTTTGAAATTTTGCTCACTGGATAATTCCATATTTGTTCTTTTTTAAGATTTAGTGACAGCTCTTATAAGTTAAAAATCAAATATTCTAATAGTGTCGAGATTACTCGTTATTTTAATTGCTAGTATAACTTTTGCGAATTGTGCATCAAAAAGTAATAATACAATAGCTAACACAAATGCGTAAAATTATTGTATACAATAACATTATAAAATGATTTTTGTAGATAACCCGAGTTCCCCAACTGAAGCCTGAAGTTGAACAAGCTGACGAAGCCGAAATGGTTGAGTTTGATTTGCCTAATTTGGAGCATGATATGTACTACATGCGGAGCTTACCTAACACTGTGGTTTAGTTACCAGGAGAAACATTGTTGCTTACTTTGAGTTAGGTTCTTTTATTACCCTAATTTTGTATAGATCGTCAAAAATTAATTTCTATTTTAATGAATACAAGTAAATCTCAATTATATACAATGTTGTAATTACTAGATTTAAAAATGATTTCTAATTAAAACTTTAAGATTTCTAACTTTAAATCAATTATTGAATGTAAAAAGTGTTTTGATTGTGTAAATTTGTTGCTACAGCTGATGCTTTTATTTGTGAGTTCTTTCCTAGGGGGGCATAGATTTTGGTTCTGAAAAATATATAAGTTAATATCCATAACTGTATGACAGCTCACACTATAGTATGGTCGGGGTTAGTTAATTTACTATATTAGTCGTTTAAAAGCATCATGTTATACTCTACAGATAAATAAATTACTGTCAAAAGCACAAAATCAAACTTACTAGTACGCACTGAATCAAATGGCATTTTAGGCATCCTATGGAGTGGCAATGGATGCCAAGATGTTAACCGAGCTAAAAGTTGATAATTTTATAATAAATGTACTGATCAAAATACAATTTCATAAATCTTTAAGTTTAATTTTCATTATTATGCTTACGTTCTTGTTTCTTAAAGTGAGTTCTCATTGCTTCTAAATTCGTATCCGGTATTGTTATATTAGATGTAGACCGAGCTTGCTCAGCAGTAGGCAATATTGGCATGGCAGGTTCTAAACAACAATTTTGTAATTTTATTATATTTTATATTTTATTATTATCCACAAGAGTATAAAAGTAGTAGACATTTATTAAACAAATATCATACCAGGATTTTGTTTGGCATTCTTGGCTTTAATTTTATTTGCTTTTTTTTTCTTTTCTTTTCTGTCAAGCTGTGCCCGTGTTCTTTTCTTCTTTTTCCGTTTTCGCTTAGACAACAAATAAGGAAAGTGTAGTCGAAGAAATTTAAAGTGGGAAGCTCGGCTAAACAGATTGCGTTCCAACTGCAGAAGTGGTGTTTCTATACAGATGTTGCCTATTGGTTTGTCCAGAATCAGATATTTCGTTTTGTCAATGACTTGTTGTCGGTACATATCATGCAAACCTGCGGCTTCTTAAATTCTTTTTATGTCAATTTTTTTCTTTAGTAGGTTCAAAAGATCTTTTTCAATTTTTTTCTGAAAAACAATATATTTTTTAAAGTTTGGAATTATTAAAAAATAATTTACTTACGGTATTAATAATATATACAATACTAAATTATACTTTATGCTTATAATTAAATTATATACATAAAAGTTTTACATAATTTTTAGCGACCGAAGCTGATAGGTTCCATGGCCAGCGTCTAATTGCTTCAATTACTTTTGAAGACGGAAAACCTGCTAAAATATTATAAAATAATTGGTTATGCATCAATGAATTATACATGAATAAAAAGTTCTATTCGTATTTATATACGTATTGCATTACTATAGCATACTACACTACATTTTGCTATACTGTACTGCACAACACGGCAATTCTCAAGTATACTATACTGCACTGCACTTTAATGCACTAAACTATAGTATATTACACAGTACTGCACTTCATTGTAGTGATAGTATCCTATAGTATACTGTATTATACGGTTTTATAGAACACTCCATTAAACAGTATAATAATATTCCTCTATACTTTACAATACTTAACTACTGATATACACTAGAAATTTTGACATAATGTGTTTCTCATTACATTTTTTAAATTTTGCAATTATTACGTCTACTTGCCAGGAATCATAAGGAGTTGTCCATTTCTCTAATTTGTACCCCATTTCCTATATTAAATTAAAATGTAAAAGTTTTAAACTTATTGGTGTAAACTTTAAAAGCATTCACATTTTTAAAATTATAAGAAAATTTTAGGTAACTTCAATGATATATAGATATTTTTTGTACACTTCTGTGAGCTCATCATATAACAGTTACATAAAAACGTACATACGTGCAAGTGACTCACTAATGAGGAAAGACGTCACGACTGCAGTGTGCAAATAAAATTCAAACAATTCAGGCCAGGCGGTAGCGAGTTCCGTGATTAGTAAAGTCGCATTACGGGAGACGGGAGCGTTCACTTATAATGCCATCACTTTCGGAATTTTTTAGCAAATGATTATCCTACCTTTGTACCAACATTTAAAAAAATACAAGGAATCGTCAATTTTAGGTTCTTTGTACTTAAATTACTAAATTGTTAAAATCAGTAGGTATTATTAGGTATTATTTACTGTTAAAGGATAATCAAATTTAAATACTTGAATATTTCATGTACTTAAGTACAACGTTGTAAATGAAGCTTGTAAAAGAGTAAGCAAAAAAACTACAAGCTGGAAAGCACTCAGTCGATCACATTTGCTTCGACATAGGGAGACACCTTTCAACGATCTTCCTAGTCAGTGTACCTTCAAAATGTTCTATCTACACACAAAATTGTGCGTGACTGGGGTTGTACAGTTGCGACGGTAAATAATTCATCGTAAATAACGTCAACTGAGCATCCCATTTCGCCAGCACCCGTAAGGCGGACTGACAGAGACAGATTTGCTTGTTGAAAATATTGCATTAACATTCTCTCTTGTAATAAAATAAAATAGTATAGTAATGACTTCAAAAATGCGTTACCTTATTAAACTAGAAGAGGAAGATTTTCGGTTTTGAAATCCAGGGCTTTCTTAATCTGTGTCTCGTTGTTTTCAGGCATATTAGACTTCCAAGTAGCAGTTTATAATGGATGCATTATAGTCACTTTAATTTAATATATTTACTTTGACTTTAGTTATGCTCTTGAGTTTAAGTATGCTCTTGAGTTTAAGTTTATAATGGATGCATTATAGTCACTTTAATTTAATATATTTACTTTGACTTTAGTTATGCTCTTGAATTCAGACACGTATCGTGTACGGCTAGGGACAAAAACAATATGGGAAAATGTCTTTTGCCAAATAGCCTAAGTTTAAGGGGTGTAATTGAACGTTAACTTCCACAAAGGACTTACTTTAAATTGTTACATGTAAGTATAATAATGCTCACGGCTAATTAAGATAATTCCAGTAACCAGGAAGTTACACTAACCTACCAGGTTGACTTTTGTGTATTAATTTAGTAAGAGCGACACGTTTGCTACGTGCTTTTTGGATGATTTCTTTGTAGTGTTTATGTAGTTCGCTATGCTATTAGCTTATGCAATGGAAGCGTGCAACAATTACGTGTTACGTCGAGGGAGGGTTGGGGTTCAAGTTGCATATTCTTTTACATGGGCGTACATACCAAAACAAGGGGGAGGGTAGGGGTTCAAAATTTCCGATTTCTGTACCACGTGATTTTTGCGTGATTATTCTTCTTTCCTCCTTCCCACCCCTAACCTTAAGGAAAATTGTGAATCCGCAACTGGGTTATTGGTTAGTGGGTAGCCCAGATGTCTATACCTACTACTTATTTTTTTGCAGATTCGCAAATTTTTAATTTTCAAAATTTTTATTTTGCAGCAAATGCTATTAATAATAATTATAATTAATAATTAATAATATTAATTGGTAATATTATTATATTATTATTAATTAATAATAATTAATAATAATAATAAGCATAAATACCAAATACACAAAAATTGTATCTAGTATACATATAGTACATATATCTAGTATGCATGTCAGTGAATTTGTTAATAAAATTTATCTCTCTCTTTCCAAATAATTCTGCCTTATTGCGGGCCATATGTATATAGACAGACAATATCTATATATATTTATTGGAGTAAATTACTTTTAATGTCAAAATAACAACCCATGTCAGCAGTAAAATTGCCAGTGTATGTATGTATGTTAGAAGTATCGTACTTTCAGGCCAAAGCCTATTGCACACTTCGATAACAATTTACTCTACGGCTTACTCTTTAGAGATACACTATAATCAGACTAGTCCAAGTGTACTCTTTGAGTATTGCAGACTTGTAAATTATACTTAAACTTACTTGGGAAGTTATACCTATTGCTTACAGGCTGTCTTAAAGCCGCGCGGTTAGAGACAACGATATTTAAGCTCCTAGTTAAGGAGACATGAGTTACTGTTTATTTAACAAGGCCTACAGAGTCCAGCAGCAGTATCAGTTACCGTGGAGTGTCAAATCCACAGCAAAGGAATGCGCACTATGCCTCTCCTCACCTTGCCTAAGTATGCGGCTGTTTTCTATGAGACGACCCTGACAGTGCTATATCGAATTGGGGAAGAGAAAACATCTAGTGATCTGACAGGTTCTAGAGACGCACCACGATACTACTGGGAGAGTTTACGTTTTGGCTACTAGGTTGTGGCATAGGAGTGTATTGGGGTTGGTGGGGTGAGTTTGAGTGTTGGGGAGTGAGAAAGGCAGAGTAGCTTGGATGGGGAAGATATCCGGGAAGGTATGGAGGCAAGGAACGGGCAGATATCATGAGATGCATTGGAAGACCGGCAGATTTGCATTGCATTTGCATGGACATGCAAATAATAGTAATAATAATATTATTATTGAAGTGTGTTTGCGTGTGGGTAGGTACATACGTATGTTGTAGGTAGGTAGCTCCCACTGAATGGGAATTCGCATTGCGTTGTATGCTGAGCATGGGAAGCGAAGAAATAAATGACTCAAATGGAGAAAAAAATGATATAAAAAATAAAAATAAATACAGATTATGAATGTAGTGGGCAGTAGGTACTTGGTAGGTGCTTGGTAAGTGCGTGGTAAGTATATAGGGACTTGCAGTACTGCATTGTGGTGTATGCTGTGACAGGGACTGTGAGGGATATATTGCCTTCATATAGGCATATTGCATACATGTAGGTACGTAGGTGGTTTGGGTACTTGTGGCACTGGGACTTGGGCTCTGTCTACGTAACAGTGGACAAGGCTAGGCATAACTAAAACGGCCGCAGTAGTGATTGGTCAATGGGCTGGAACTAGGATGAAAATTGTTCAACCCCGTAGCCAGTCAATGCAATGTATACAGGTGCAGAGTAAAAACGTGTGTGTCATTCAAAATGTATACAGTGTACTGTACAAAAATCCACCCGTCCACCTCCTGTATGCCTCATAGTAATAGGAATGCATAAACGAGAATTGAACGGTAAATTATGTGCTCAGTGTGAGCGAAGATTCAAGCCAAGAGTACCTACCCCTAAGTCAAGCCTTTCTTCGGCTTCAGCTTAAACTGTAATTTCCGTCAAGCTACAAGCAGAACTCAAGACTGGAAGAGCATAATACAGAAAATATATTTAAAAGTCTGGCTGCATTCAATTTATTTTTGTATTTACAACAGACTTGTCGTAAATACCTACAATAATATTATAAAATACAGACTTTGTTTGATGTTCGATACATAAAACTCAACACAATTCTCAACAGAGTACAAATAAAAAGAAGTAATATTATTTACAACTACTCAGAGGGAGGATGATATATTTTTTTTTTCATTTCCACTCTCGATGCTCAGGGTACAATACCTAATACTCACGTTTGTACTGCTTACAAAATGCACTGAGTACAAATAAAAAGAAATTATATTATTTACAACTACTAAGAGGGAGGATGGTATATTTGATTTTCATTTCCATTCTCGATGCTCAGAGTACGATACCTAATACTCAAGTTGGTACTGCATGCAAGATGTACGACGTACAAATAAAAAGTATTATTATTATTCACAACTACTGGGATGGAAAATAAAACTTATTTTAATTTCCAAACCGACTATCACCGTAAATACGACAATACTCACTCAACAAATTTAAATCAACAATATATTATACCAAAAAATAAAACTTAAGATAAACCATTCCATTTATATAATATAAAATCAAAGTATTATTGATAAATTGAAAATAATAATGTAGAAAAATATCAAACTAATAGTAATACCCTATTAGTATTATGTAACATAGACATAGTAACACGCAAAAGCAATCATCTCGTAAGACATATGTACATGCTATAGTATCTTATGCAAAAGTTACCAAAATACGAAATTTAGCTTTTAGACTTTTCATCCGCCCGGGGCTATGCAATTAGAGGTGCAAAACGCGTTCCCAAAAGTTTCAAAATTTTTTGTGTTGCCATTAGAAATTTTTAGTTTCACCGCGATATTTAGACTCAACAAAGTATGGGTTATCTTACGTGCAAAACGAATTTTTTATTTTCGCTCTAGAAAAAAATCACTTTTTTGTTTGTGGAGCAAATTTAATTTTTTCAACGCTCATATTCTTCTCTGATTTTTGTTACCCTAAATATCAAAAAACATTTAAAAAATACGCAATAATAAAGATTTTGGGTATACCCTATTGAGCCCTACTTTTTAAAACCTGCTTGTTAAATCAATGTTGCTGAACGAACTTTTTATATAAAACCCGATATTTAGACGTTATCCAGCATGGGCTATAATATGGCACAGTCGTTTTTTTGATTTTCGCGCAAAATTTTTAGGGTTATTTTAAGGGTCAATTTTAAGGTATGTAAATTTTTTTTTCGTACGGACTATTTTTTATTGATAGTTTAAGCTTGTAGGCTTCCCATCTGCAAAAACAGAATTTGAAAATTCGAAAAAATAAAAACCGGATCGGAAAGGCCGGACAAACCGATCTACCCGATAAAGACTCTATTTAGCGTCAATCTAAATAGCTCGAGACCCAGTTGACGTATCGCAATGCGGTTTTTTGCTAAAGGTAGGCAATAACAGTAGCTACGTGCCTGTTGAATACTGACACCGGTTAAAATGTAATACCCGGGTAAATTCGGATTTTTCGGTTTTTATGCCTGTTTTTCAAAAACTTGCATGATAAACTACTCTGCTTTAACTCATACCTTAGAATCATTCGTATTAAAATATTTTTTAAATTTTACTAGTAGCTTTTGCTAGTTTATTTGTTCAGTTGCGAAATGACTTATCTCAATTTTAATGGAATTTATTATTTTAAATTATTTTAGAGTGAAATAAGCAACACTTTTGCACGTATCTGTAAAACGTAAATCTTATCAAATCAATTCGACCTTAAATACTAGTGTGTTGTATAAAAATTTTAAATACATGAATATCTATCTAAAGCAGTTCATTTTGTTTATCCGTTTTGATTTTTTTGTTGAATTTTTTCAGCGTTTATTCTTATAATATTTGTAATTAATAAAAAGTATTTAATATATCTAGCTCAAAACCAATCTGGACCCTGAACGTTTTAAATGCACGTACATAGATAGTAGGTAGCCCCTTATGGATGGGACTTTGCCTTCTCTTGTATGCTGAGACTGGAAAGCAAGGAAAGAATGGATTGAGAGAGCGAAAAATAAGGCAGGTGGCCGTGCAGCTGGCTGCGGATAAAAATTATAATTTAATCGCGTTGTAGGCTTGGGACACAGACTGTGAAGGATAAATAGCCTTTATATAGGCATATTGCATACATGTAGGTACGTAGGTGGTTTGGGTACTTGTAGCACTGGGTTTTGGGCTCCGTCTACGTAACAGTCGACGGGGCTAGGCTTAAGTAAGAGGGCCGTAGCTGTGATTGGTCAATAGGCTGGAACTAGAGTGAAAATTGTCCAACCCTGTAGCCAGTCACTGTGTGCAGGTACCAAGTAAAAATGTTTTTGGTATTTGAAGTGTATACAGTGCACTGTACAAAAAACCTCCCGTCCACCTCCTGTATGCTTTATAGTAACAGTAAATGTGTAAACAAGAATTAAACGGTAAATTATGTGCTCAGTGTGAGCAAAGATTCAAGCTGAGAGTACCTCCATGTAAGTCTAGCCATCCTTCAGCTGCAGCTTAAACTGTAATTTCCTTCAAGCTACAAGCAGAACTTAAGACTGAAAAGCAGAATAAACAAAATATATTTAAAAGTCTGGCTGCATTTAATTTATTTTTGTATTAACAACAGACTTGTCGTAAATACCTACAATATTATTACAAAATACAGACTTTGCTCGATGTTTGATACACAAAACTGAACACAATTCTCAACACAGAACTTTAACTCAAGTTTGTACTGCTTACAACATGCACTGAGTACAAATAAAAAGAAATAATATTATTTACAACTACTGAGAGGGAGGATGATATATTTTATTTTCAATTCCACTCTCGATGCTCAGGGTACGATACCTAATACTCAAGTTTGTACTGCATGCAAGTTGTACGACGTACACATAAAAATTATTATTATTACTTACAACTACTGCGATGGAAAATAAAACTAATTTTTATTTCCAGAAAGAATATCGCCGTAAATACGACAATACCTATTCAACAAATTTCAATTAACAATATATTATAACTGTCAAATCGTGACTAAGGACGCAACGGTCGAATTCTCACTTGTCACCGGCAAGTTGTTACTGAAGTTCATTGGAAGTGTTTATAAACAAAACGTTTACATTCAAACGCCAGAGGATAACATTGAAAACCACAATCTCACATACTTCAATAACGGGAAGTATTCAAAGCTTGTTCTGCACTGCCTGGTTCCAGAGCAAACGTCTGTGAAATACGGAGGATGAATGGGTCCGCAAATTGAATTTAACTACGGTGAAATTGAAAACCTTGTGTTGTTCTTAACCCAAGATTGCAAATTGTAAAGTTTGCTGTGCGAAAAACATGAATACAATAACTCTGGAAAGTTTGTTGTGTGACGCATGCCAGTTCTGCTGGTTGAACTATATGCCGTCAAATTTGCAAAGCATAAACTATATGACGTCAAGTCTGCAATTAATTGAGTATAAAAACGGACAATACTGTGCGCGATGTGAAGCGCAAGAAAAGAAAAAAGATGAAAAAGTAGCTGAATGTCTAAATACACCGTACGATGAATGGATTGACTTAGAGAAGTTCGATTCTGTTGACAATTGGTGTGAAGTAACCAGAATTTTGGACAAAACAGATTGTTTTGTGTGTGAATACAATCCTTATGATATCGCATCATCCACAGGAGAACCTAATGTAGAATATATTCATAGTGTATCTCTGTATGGGGAAACTGTATACATATACAAGTACATGCCAGAAATAAAAGTGTGTAACTACTGTATGTTTTGGCGAAGCTCGAGAGTTTTGGAGAATGTTCAACAATATATTCGCAACTACAAAGAAGACGAATATAAAGCAATGCAATTGTCAATGGCAATGAAACAAGTGTAATTCGTGTTGAAAACAATATGAATACAGGGCAGAGTTTGTTGTGCGAGGCATGCCAGTTTTGCTGGTTGAACTATATGCCATCAAGTTTACAAACTATTGAGTATAAAAACAAACAATACTGTGCGCGATGTGAAGTGCAAGAGAAGAAAAAAGATGAAAAAGTGGCCGATTGCTTCAATACACCATACGATGAATAGATTAACTTTGAAAAGTTTGACAATATTAACAATTGGTGTGAAGTAACCAGACGTTTAGAGAAAACGGATTGTTTTGTGTGTAAATACGATCCGTATAATAAACCATCATCGACAGAAGGCCCAGATGCAGAATTTGTTCACGGCGTGTCTCTGTATGGCGAGATTGTGTTCATATACAAGTATATGTCAGAAATTAAAATATGCGGTTATTGTATGCTTTGCCGAAGCTCTGCAAAAGTTTTAAAGAATGCTCACGAATATATTTGCAAGTACAAAAAAGATGAATATAAAGCATTGCAATTGTCTATAGATCAAGTTTAATTCATGTTGAAAACAATATGAATACACTGCAAAGTTTGTTGTGCGAGACATGCCAGTTCTGCTGGTTGAACTATATGCCGTCACATTTGCAAAGCAGAAACTGTATGACAAGTTTGCAAACCGTCGAGTATAACAACAAACAGTACTGTGCAAGATGTAAAACTTGCGAAAAAAAGAAAGACGAAAGAGTTGCAAAATATTTAAATACACCATTCGATAAATGGATTGACTTTCGTAGATTCGAAAACATTAGAAATTGGTGTGAAATAACAAAAAGTTTTTCAAACATCGATTGTTTTGTATGCAAGCAAAACCCTAGTATAAAAGGCACTACAAAATACCCTAATCCAAAATATATTCGCATCGTTTCGCTATACGGAGAAACAGTATACGTATACAAGTACATGCCTGAAATCAAATTGTGTGAATACTGCATGATTGTGACAGACATGGAAGTTGTACAAAAATACATTTGCGAAAACAAAAAAGATGAATATATAGCATTGCAATTGTCAATGGCAATAAAACAGATGGTATCTATGTTGAAAACAAAATGAATACTCTACAAAGTTTGATGTGTAAGTCGTGTCGGTTTTGCTGGTTGAACTATATGCCATCAAGTTTACATACCGTAATGTATAACAACAAACCGTACTGTATAGATTGTAAAGAACAAGTAAAGCTGAAAGAATTGGAAATTGCTTACAGCTTAAATACACCATACGATGTATGGATTTAGTTAAAGAAGTTTAAAAATATTGAAAACTGGTGTAAAGTAAAAAACCTGTAGAAAACAATGGATGCTTTGTATGCAAAAACCTAAAAAATATAAAAGCATGGACAAAAAACCTTAATAGACTTTATTATATTATCACCTTAGACTTTATTTGCAAAATAACTATATATCTGCTTCACAGTTAAAAAATAAGAAAGAAATAAAAATGCCGAAAACTATTAAAAAAAATAAAATACAAATGAAAACAGCAATATAAAAGACGAATTCAACCCTCACGCCTTCTTAGTGTGCGGCACCAACATGAGATGCAATTGCGATGGAATGAAGAAAAACGTCTAGAAGAATTAGAAGTTAGTAGCAAAAAATCTCGCCAAGCTAATGTTGAGTTGCAAGTTAAAAGGTTTATGTAAAAAGCTTTGTTCCAAAGTAAAAATCAAACTGTAATAAGTATTGTTTTTTAAAAATACCAATAGTGAAATATTTATGTTAAAAAAACTACAACAAAAAACAATAGCTAGTAGTATTTGTAATATAATAATAATATGAACTTGTACAGTAAATAAATTTCTGTATACATGTAAATTGTAAAATGTTTTAAAATGTATTGTTGTATAGAATACCGTGCAGTTTTATTTGCAACTACCTCAGAGACAGTCGCAAATATTTGTATCTATACGATGGCAGAAATTCGTAAATCATATTTGAATTCAAGGCTAAAAGGCTCATTTTCGGCTCTAAGCGGTTTTTTAAAAAACAATAAGCATTTTTACGACAAGAAAATAGTTGATAAAAAACTAAGCCAACTGAATTCATTTAGTCTTCACAGACCTATCAAGAAGAAATTTAAACGCAGAAGAACTATTGTGAACATGGCAGGAGAAATATTCTGCGCGGACCTCAAGATTTTTGGTAAAGACCTAGCAAAAGCAAATTCCGGATTTGAAAACATACTTTTTTGCATTGACGCGTTTACCAAGAAGCTTTATTGTAGATTTATAAAGAACAAAAGACCAGAAACAGTAATTAAAGCAATGAAAAGTATATTCCATGAAGCAAAAATAACCCCAATTTATTTATTTACAGACCAAGGTTAGCTGCAAACAGCTGATAGGGTAACATACAACCAATTTAAACGTTTTAAATTAATCTTGGTATAATATATAGGACTAACAACGATATAAATATATTATTTTGTTACTTATAGGTACTGAATTTCGAGCCGAGTCGTTTCGGAAGTTTTTAAAAAGCAGGGGAATAAAATACTATAATACATATAGTGAGACCAAATCAAGTATAGTAGAAAGAGTCATAAGGTCAGCTTAGATACACATTTAACAACAATTTATTTCATTATACGAAACTCAATATAAGGTGCATGCACTTGCTTTAACTCATTGTTTATTTGCTTATTTAGGACAATTTTTGAGAAGGTGGCGAGGTACATAACTGAAAAGCAAACAAACCGTATTCTTGAAATATTTCCTGCATTTGTAAAAACGTACAACAACACATTTCATTCAACAATCCAGATGTCGCCTAATAGCGTGAACAGTTTGAATGAAAACGATGTATGGAGAACCATGTACTCAGACCTTATTAACGACACTACGAAACGTAGACCAGTGTTTAAGCCTGGCGACCGTGTGCGAATTAGTCGTACTAAATTAACATTTAAGAAAGTTAAGTATAATATAGCGTACCACGTGAGCTAAAATAACAGATTAAAAAACATGTATAAATAGGAAGACTTTCGAACAATCGAGTTAATGTATTTTTATCCTTTACCCAGGCTACAACCAAAACTTTAGCGTTGAATGGTTCATTGTGAAGTCCGTAAACTTGGAAACTATACCTATAACATACTACTTGGAAGATTTAAATCACAACAGCATTACTGGATCGTTTTATAAGGAAGAGCTCAGTAGAGTTGAAGAATCAACATGAATTCTACACCGTTTATTCCATACTTTACCAATGCTATCAAGCAGCATATCAACAACAAACGCAGAAGATTAGACAAACACTGCTGTTCCCAATTAGATCGAGACCCAGCAGGTACCGAAAATATCTACATGACGATTACAAGTAACCAACAAAATAGTGTTTATACAGATAACACACCAGCAAGCTTTGTAGCTGTATTACCCTACCCTTTAGATCTGCAAAACTATGACGTTGGACTCGTAAGCCTGAGGTATACTTCAAGCCCACAACCTGCTATAATGCAACCTGTTCATTGACCACGAGCACGTAAAGTGCAAAACACAGCTGCCGTTGAAGAAGATGCAATAAGCAAATTATTTCCAAACTACAAGCCTACTATCAAGACATTTGTCAACTTTCAAAACCAAGAAACGACCTTGAAAGAATTTATGAGTGGACTCACTACCAAGCTAAGGCTAAATAAAGACACTGTGCCATTTGACGTTGCACAGAAAGCATTAAGCTTGGACCCTGGCAATATACATATGCTACTCCAGAACCTGTCCCCATCAAATAGTGTCATTATTGAAATTCCCAAATCACTTTCATCATTTTTCAAGCAAAACAGATCTAGATTTATGTCAGGAAACCACTATCCGTATGCCAATGTACTTGAAACTGACATGGAAAGTATTCCTATTGGTGCAAACTTTAATTTTGGAGCTGAGAAAATTCAAAATATGGAAAACATTATACAGCTATACCAAGGCTTTGAGAACTTTTTAATGTTTAGAAGAGAGAATAACCATGGAGACTCTGATTTTCGCAAATTCTTTGAACGATTCAACGTTGAAATGAATGACCCAGAGTTTTATAATATAAATCTAAAGATTGAATTTCCGTTAGATGAAAGTAATACAAAGTGCAAGCTTACATTTGAATGCAGTGAGAACGAGTATGTGGTTTTGCCTGAACCCATCGCATTGTGCTTAGGACTGCAGCAGCACGACAAGTTTTATAATGGCGTCTACGAAGCTGAATTTGATTTAGACGAAGAGTTATACAATAACATTGTGGAGTATGAATATATGGACTTGCGATTATTCAAAAAATATGCAAACTTTATTCCAATGAACGAACCAGAAGAACTCGATTTGGATCACGTGGTGCATGAAATTAATCGTACTCTAATGAAAAATTTGTGGGCTGATACGCAAGTACAGTTTGAACATGCGGATGGACACCTGAGTATACCAGGCATGCGCGAAGATATCACAGTACAGCTGCCACTACTTGTTAATAGGTTTTTTGGCTTTGATGACAATTTCATATTCAAAGCTGGTGAATTTGCGCAACTTACACAAGAATTAGAAAAAGAAGAAGAACAAGAAAAGAATAAGGAAGAATTTGAAGAAGATGTGGAACCTGAGCATACTGAACCAGCTAAGCGCATGCTTGTGACATGCAACTTGATTGAAAACCAGCTCTACGCTATTCATGCTCTACCGTTGCTACGCTTAGTGGACATTTCTAGCGAGTATAATAAGGAGACGGTGCACAATTTTTTGCCAATATTATATTTACCTCTCAAGCAGCAGGAACAGCAAGTAATACGGATTACCCTTTTAAACGAATACCAAAGCCTTGTCACACTGCCTGAGAATTCGCAAACTATTATAGAATTGCAGTTCAAGCCTCGCAAAGTTTAAAACATATTTAATATAAAAAGACACAGTTTGTCATTTGCGAATCATTCTTAATTCAACTCTCAAACAACAACAACGTCAGCCCGGTTACTTGCAAATTATTTAAACAAACAGTGCAGTGCTTCAATTTATTTACAACATTACCAAACATGTTGTAAATCATGCGTAAAATTGTGTGTAAAAACGTTTACGAATCTGACGCTGGTGACGCACTCCAAATTGTGGACGAAGAACTTTTAAAAGACAGTTTACTCGGTGAATACTGTACACTTGAACCCATTAAAAACATTGCTACTGAAAACGACAAACAAATGGGGGCTGGAGAAGATACCGTAGGAGTTGGTCTTGAAAACACAATAAACAGCAGTGCAAACAGTGAAATAGGCCTAGAAAATACCCAAAATTTAGTTCCACTTAAATTGCGACAGCTATCCAAACGCCGTGCAATTTCTTACAAGTGTCGCGTTACTCATTGCCGTACAATTTGCCCTAAAAGAAATAAAAAAGTAGTAAAACGCAATATGCCAAAAACTCAGACAGGTGGCCGTTGTGTAGCTCGTCGTAAACCACAATCCGGAGGCTCAAGAAAACGCATTGTTCGCCGGCGTGTTCAAACTGGTGGCCGCCTAAGACGTAAACCAGTTACGCATACTAAGCAACGAGGAGGAGGCAGATCATCTGCTCAGTCTGGAGCAGGAAGACGAAGAAAAGCATACAGACGCAAATAACTTATAAACTTGTGTATGTATGATTCCACTTCATTCATCACTTAGCTTACAACCAAGCAATATCTACAAAGAACAAGCAGCTCTGTCTTACCATGGATTCGACGCCAGGATTTTACGACGAATCTACAATTTACGAGGGTTCTCAAAAGTCCATTCAAAACAACCTTATCTTGGACAAGTTACCTCCAACCAACGTCAGCGTTGAAGATGCCCCCGAGTATTACCCATACTACCCCGTACTTAGCCCGCGAGATAACGAAAATCCCGTTATTTTTGATATACTAAAATCTCCGGGCAAGTATTACGCCTTAGACGGATCCTATTTAGATCTCACATGCCGTGTAATGTTAGCAGATGGAAAGCCAATCGCTGCTACTGATATGGTCGCTCCATGTTTAATGCTGTTCTATGGTTTATTCAGTAACATGGAGTTCTATCTAAATGGACAGTTGATATTCGATAATTCAAATCATTACGCCATCAGTTCTTACTTGAAAAAGGAACTCTCATCAAATCCCATTGAAAAGAAAAACAGCATGTTAGACCAGTTGTACATACCTAACACAACGCCAGATAATTTTACTAAAACTGACGACGGCTTCATGGCTCGATATAACATTGCTAGAGAATCAAAGCCGTTTACAATGATGGGAAGGCCAGAATCGCCATTCTTCACACAGACTTGAATGTTACCAGGAGAAACTGATATCCGAATAATTATGAGAAGATCTCATCCTGCCTTTTGCATTGATGCAGAAACTGAAACCAGAACCGGGTACTCAGGGTGTCCCTTTCGGGTGGACATTGTAAATGCTGTACTGTACTTGAAGAGACAGACAGTATCTCCGTTGGCTATTGAAAAGCATCGACTGAACCTTACTAATAGTACGCTTAAGTACCCGTGTATTGAACCTGAAATCAAGAACTTTGTAATTCCATCTGGCGTCAGTTCACATTCATTGGATAACTGCATCAACGGTAGATTACCACAAGTTATTGTGTTCGGCCTTGTGGATTCTGAAGCGTACCTGGGAAAACTCACAAAATCCTTTTGCAACTTTCAACATTTCAATTTAAGTGAAATTACGGTCTCAATGAACCAAGAAGCAATTGAATACAAGACTTTGCCTTTACAATTCAAGAAAGAAGATGGATCAGGAGAAAAAAACTTTTTGCTAGCTCTCAACACTCTCAAGAAAACAGCAGCAAATCCAAGCCTTGGTAACGGGGTAAATAGAAACAACTATACAAAGGGAAGAGTCTTATTTGCATTTGAACTTGTACCTACACAAGCTAATGCTTTAAGCGTGAACAAAACTGGACAGGTCCAAATAGGTTTGAAGTTTAGAACTGCACTAACCAAGTCAGTGACAGCTATACTATATAGCCAATATCAAAACATTATTGAGATTGACCGCAACAAACAAGTTATCATCAACCGTTAAAATGTAAAGTACCAAACAAGTTTGTACAAAAACAAAAAACAAACTAGCTCCAAGTATATATATATTAATGTATCTATAACAAGCCTGTTTGTTCCTTTACAGATGTTGAACAAACAACAACGTTCACATTATGAACACTGGAGAATTACAACAATGTCTCAAAATCTTAGTTGAAGAAACTCAAGTAAAGTTCTACGTAATTGCAGCAGATCAAATGCGGTCAACTTTGCTCAACGCAGAAAAAACAAACAATGGAATAACTTACCCTATTGCAATTATTCAAAATACAGACAAGTTGGAAAGCCCTGGGAAGCATTGGATATCTTACTGGGTGACTTCAAAGGACAGCTTCAAATATTTTGACTCGTATGGAAACCCAATTCAACGTTATAAAAATTTGCAATGGCCAGGGAACCATATGCTGGCTGAAAACTGCACAGCGCTACAAAGCGGCAGATCAACAGTGTGTGGAACACTCAAATAAAGACGCTAATTAGGCGATTAACTTGTGCTGATATACTACGCCTGCGCAAAGTTTTACTCAAGTATCATAAACTTGTTCAAGCAATTTTAGCTAAAGTGTTTTACAAGGTGTACAAAAGCGAAATTTGTCGTACTACTTTATTCTCTGACATAATTTGTGACTAGTATTCTACGTGTTAACAAATTATCAAAAATGGCAACAGTTATGAAGGCAATTGAGCCAAAGCTGTATGCTGAGCTTATGCAAATACGTGCAGAACATACTACTAATAAACCCGCCTATAAACCCAATACAGCAGCTGCCCCCGCCCCTCTTAGCCAATTTGACAATACACAACTGCAAGCCATACAAAATGGCAATGAAACAGGAAATCACAAGAAAACCCTCAAACGACAAGATTGGATTCAGTATGAAGAAATGATTTCAAAACCCATTAAACGAAAAAAGGGTAATATACGCACCTAATTTAATGAATAATATAAGCAGTGGCCCTTGTTATATTGTCATTAGTTCATTACAACAACTCACAGCGTTCTATTCCATCGATTAACAATGGCTTTAATACGCATTTATTTTGTATTGCTGCTTGTGCTTCCCGCACTTGCATTAGCATGCAAGTATGTAGCTGCATCGGATGCAGTTAAAACGCCACCTATGGCCGTAAATGCAGAATACAAACACGACAAACAATCATCTGAAAGTATCAAATCCGACATTGACAGTAATAGTAACGTGCCTGGACAGCCTAATACTACCCCACTTCCTGTCATTCAAACTACCGCATTCAATAAATTTATACTTCAGGCACTTAAGTATATGCTTGAAAACTTAAATGCCCAGAATGGAATAATAATGGACGTGGTCCAGAAATTTCAAAAAGCAGAAGCAAAACCATTGGAACATAATACTTTTGATTACATACGTAAGTGAATACAGTTATTTGTTCACTTATCAGTAAGTAAAATTTTATTTAATAAAATGTAAAAACTAGTTGTATATATTCTACTTGTATCATTTAGTAATTGTACATACTGATAGATGACTTTTTATCTGTTTTTGTTTCTGCGCATGTGCAGCCATTTACGTCTCCTTTATTCTGGTGCTGCTGCTGTTTGTATTTAAAATCATTAAGCTGATTCGCCGAAGAATGGACTGGGACCCGCCCACAACTGAAGGCTCTGAACCAATAGAATTGATGAAAACTCTTCAAAGTTCAGTTATAAATGCTGGTATTCAACTAAACAAGCCTCACACCACTCGCAGCAGCAGTTCACGCACCTAACTCAAAACTCCAAAAAGCCTTGCATCCTGACTTCCACAGAATACAGTTTTAAGCCAGACTCTACTGCTGTACTATAAGACCAACCGTGGTGTTTCACATTACTTTACTGTATATTTAACTGCAATACGTGTATCGCTTGACTAACATGGACTCTCAAATTACCCCATCCTACACCACACGAGTTGTTGGCGCACAACTGCATTACGAGCAAGAAGATTACCCTTTGCCGACAGTGCTCGGATCATCCCCCAACCACTTTAAGTGTTCTTTTCCCCACTGTTTGTTTAAGTGTTACTTTAACGTACCGTATAAATCCCATGTGGAACACGTACATCAATGTGAAGATTGCAACCTGTTTTGTTTAAACAAACAGCACCACCAATGCTCTCATGTTGGAGAAAGACTTGGGCACATTGAGAACCGCAGCCAAGATCTGGTAGGGGGCGGCACCAGTCGATCAGGGGCAACATATGGACCAACTACAAGCACAGCTAGCCAACCAGCAAGAAAACGACTACGCCGTTCACCTCAAATAGACTTAGACGTGTTTCAAGAATATTCAAGATATCATAAGGGAATGATTGTAATCTATATTCACAAGCCAATTGAAACATTTGCAAGTATTGAAACAATAATGGCAGAATTGCATGATCCCTTTGTGAAGTTACTAACCCAAAACTTAAGTGTACATAGTGGTATTAAAGCTCAGCTTATAATTGTCGCTACAATGGAATTAGAAATTGAAGTGGAAACAGAAAAAACTATAAAAGTGCGTAACCCAACCTTCACAAGTCAGAATTACGATATTTTTAATACAAGTGAAATTGACAAGTTTGTATTAAATAGCACAAATGAGTGCGTAGAAAGACTGACTGATTTTAACAAGTATGGAACTGGATGGGTACTTCGCGAAATTGAATCAGTTCAGGTGTAAATTGGTGTACTAAACTTATTTGCAAATGCAGCAGCAAAAGGATACATCAAGTTTCCTAAAATGAAACCCAAAAAAACTGGCTATTTAAACATCAAAAATAAATGCAACGAGTGTTTCAAGTTCTGTGTGGCTGCTCATCGGTTTCGACACGAAATAATAGACAATAAAATGTACAAACTAAAGTTACAAAACAAAGTGCAAAACGTGAGACAACTAAAGCAAGGTTTAGAGTTCCCAGAGCAGTACCGACCATACTTTTCCGGATTTGATTTTACTGATGTTAAATTTCCTTTGCAAATGGACAACTTGACTGGATTAAAAACATTTGAAATAAACAATAATCTTGGAATCAACATTTGGAGCCACCATGAGGATCAAATTATTCAAATAAGAAGATGCCAAAATAACGACATTAGTGAGAAGTGTAATTTATTTCTGATCCAAAACAATTCTGCAAATAAAGAAAGCAAAGCTTATCATCTGGTGCTGATTACTGACATAAACAAGTTTCTGCGTAATGGGCATAATACCAAACAATTTTATTGCCAGCTATGTTTCAGATCGTTTAATTCAGAACAGAATTTAGATCAACATCTAGAAAACTGCCAAACTCTTGTAACAAAGCACATTGTGTTTCCAGAATTACACGAACGAATCAAGTTTTCCAAACTGTGGCAAACCCTTCCCTACCCGTACGTCATTGTTTATAAATTTTCAACATTCTTGAATCCTACTAAAGATACAAAATCTGTAACACACAATATCAAGATTTCAAACAAAATTCTTCCAGCAGCATATTCGTTTGTTGTTATCAGTCAAATGAAACACTACGATAGGGTCATAGCAGTGGAGTATTTTGATGGTCTAAATTTAATGAATCATTTCTTTAAAAGACTATTCACTTGGGCAAAAAAATTATTGTCTAAAATAAGAAACACCAACAACTTTGTACATCCATCAGAAGAAGAAAAAAAACAATTCAATGAAGCATCACATTGTCACATGTGCAAACGTGAATTTGACAACAATAAGAAAATATTTAAAAATTTTCATCATAACCACAACCAAGGTAACTTTGAGTTTGCAGCATGCAGCCGATGTAATCTACAAATAAAGTACAAGTTTGAAATACCCATAATTTCACACTGTGGAGGAACAATTGACTACCACCTATTAATTAGTGCAATGAAAACAAATAACTTCAAAGCTAAGGATGTCAAAGTTATTGCAAAATCCGCCAGTGATATAAAATCTATAACAATAACTTCAAAGGATACTTGGCTACCAGATCTTCATCTCCATTACCCACAAGACAAGAATACTGGAGAACAGTATACTGGAAAAAAATTAAACTCAAAAGTTAAAGTTCGTTTCATCGATTCGAGTTTATTTATGGATACAAGTTTAACAGATTTAGTTGAATCTTTAACATCACAAAATAAACAAGATCTAAAACTTGTGTCACAGTGTGTGTCGCATTTTGCTCCTTCAAGTAAAATAAAATTAACAAACCCAGAAGCTAAGAAGTATAAAGAAAACTGTATTAAACTATTACAGACGCCCCTGTGCTTTCCGTTCAAGGCACTAAACAATCGTTCTGCATTTTCGAAGAAACTTATTTTAAGAGAACAATTTCAGCGATCAATACTAGACGACGAGCCAATTTCTGAAGCAGAATGGGAACTTGTGCTTAAAGTGTGTACTCAATTCGAACTTACAACATTGCGCGATTATACTCGGGTTTCGTGTATGATAGAAACACTTTTACTTGCTGAAGTATGGCAAAACTTTAGAAAGCTTGGACTTCAAAACTACCAACTGGACCCAACTTACTCCATGACGCTGCCCAGCTTCTCTTGGGAGTGTTTTTTGAAATTCACAGACGCTGAAATTGATTACATAAGAGATCAAAGAATATTAGACATATGCGACAAACGGAATACGTGGCGGTCAGTGTATGTTCACTCAGAAGCATGTAGTTGCCAACCATGAGCGATGTCCAGAAGGATTTGACGAGTCAAAACCTCGCAAGCAATTGCTTTCACTAGACATCAATAGTTTGTATGCATATAGCTTAAAACAGCTAATGCCAGTGTCGGATTATGAGTACATGGAAGCCAAAGACCTGCAACATATCAACTGGGCTGATTCTAACTTTGGCAACGAAGAGGGTAGCTTCGGATATATACTGGTAGTGGATTTGGAATACCCTGCACATTCACACAAACGAGACGAAAACCTGCCTCTTGCAATGGAAAAGCGAACATTAAATCTGCAGGACGTTGCTACCATCATGTGCCCAAATAAAACTACAACTGCCAGTTTGCAGCGTCAAGTATCCCGCCCCCGATTAATGTTAACTCTTCATAACAAGTACAAGTATACAGTGCATTTCAAGGCTCTGCAGTATTATTTGTCTAAGGGATTAGTTTTACTAAAAGTTCATTGTGGCGTAAGATTCAAACAACAACGCTGTTTTAAACCATACATTGATGTAAACTTGGAAAAACGCAAAGCAGCCAAAACAGAATTTGAGAACAAAGCACTTAAAAAAAATAACAATGTAATTTACGGAAAAACAATTACAAATATCTTGGAATTTGTTAATGCTCATATTTGTACAAGTGCAGCAGAAGCTGAAAAATCATTAGCATCACCTCGTTGCAAAGACTTTGAGGGATTGTCAGAAGATCTCAGCATATTCACAGAAGAATTGAAAACATATCGCGTTACTAACTCGCCATTAACTGGAGTCGTTATTTTAGATACTGCAAAAGTGTTGTTCTATAAAAAATGGGATCGTCTTTGTGAAATATTTCACGACAAAGCACATCTGGATTACAGTGATACCGACGGATATGAAATGCACACAATTGACGAGCTAAATACATTTTGGGACGATATTTTTAAAGCAAAGATGGAGTTTGATTTTAGCAAAATCCCTCGCGACTACGAGTTCTTTAAAATGTATGAGCACCAGTACCCAGGTTTGCACAGTCTAAATAAAGACAAAAGCGGAAAGTTAAGAATACAAAGCTTAGACTTAAAAGAACTTATTATTTTAAAACCAAAAATGTATAGTTCATTGTACTTAAACGACACTCAACAACAAAAGTGTGCGGGAATTTTAGCAGTTGCAATGAGGCAGTGTAAACACAACAAGTATAAGCAAATGTTGGCAACAAACAAACCTTGTAAAATAAATGTGAATTCTGTAAGGTCTAAGGACCATAACTTGTACATTGTAAACTTTAATAGATTGGCATTTAACTCTTTGGATTTATCTCGAGTATTTCCAGATCCAACTAATTGTAATTATAGTTTGCCCTTTGGCCATGTTGATTTACGTAAGACATAACTTGGTTTGCAACATGAACGTGAAACAAAAACTCGTAAATATGTAAATATTGTAAAAACAAACTTTGTAAATAATAGCTTTAGTTAAGAAACATAATAATTGTATGTGTAAACTTGTGTAAACAACTGTAGTTTTTAGTTTAATTATAAGTAGCACTATGTATTTAATGTTAGCCTAATAATATACTATAAATATAAATTTAAAAAAAATATAAGTTAATTGTAAAACGGATGTATTGTAAGATGTACATATGTGTAAATATTTAATTTAAGTTGAGTTTAATTTAGAATACTGAAAACCATTATGTAAATATCAATGTAAATTGTGTCGGTGTAGCAAGAAAATTTCAAAAAAAAATAAAATGTAAATATGTAAATACTTTAATTAAATGACTTTATTTGCATTTCTCCTGGTTCATTTTACTTATATTCCTATAACTAGCATACAACACAAGGGAAATCCCCATTCATAGGGAGCTACCTATGTAAGTACCTACCTATCACCCACGTACCTACCCACCTACAAAGATACACGGATTCATATAATATTATGATTAATTAATTATTATATTGCATTAATGACTGCACACAATGCCAGTCCATGTCACCCAATGCATCTCATTATATCTGTCCTCTCGTTCCCATTATATCTTCCCGTTCGTTCCCGTTTTCATTCCTTCCATATCTCCCCTCATTACTTCCCGTTCCTTCCCATATACCTTCCCGGATACCTTCCCAGCCACCCTCCTAGAATCGCTCTTTCTCATCCCCAACACTCAAACTCACCCCACCAACCCCAATACACTCCTTTGCCACAACCTAGTAGCCAAAACGTAAACTCTCCCAGTAGTCACGATTTAAGCACAGGGGACTTTATTACTGCCCCATTAAGACTCGGCTCTGTCCCGGTCGAAGTGCTCACGTGCTCCAAGGAGCTCGTGCCTCCGCTCACAGATGTCCATAGTCGCTTATCATGTAGCCTCTTTTTACTTCCCTGTCTATCCCACACTATTGCCTCTATTTCCTCGCTTCTCAGCACATTGGAGAGCCAGCAGAAAATCAGAAAACAGCCACGTGAAGGACAAGTGGATTAGGGTATCTCGTATGCAAAATATATTACTACATATGATTTTCACTCATCGACAGCCCGTATCTCGACGTGCACCGTGCACCACTGAGCCCACTTGCCTCCCTTTAAAATTGCCAGTTTAAGTATATAATACAGCAAAGCAATCAAATGGTTAGGTAGGGCAGGGAGCGGAGTAGATAGATAGCCGTCGACATTGGACAGAATTATTAGAAGTTTATTATGTAGACGTAGATTGCCAGTACTGGTGTAATGTGTCGCAAAGCAATCGTATCTTTAGGGGGGGGGCAGCGGGTGGACGTCGCTGGACAGAATTAATTGAATTTTGTTATTATGTAGACAAATATTTCGATTTAAATGTTAATTTCACCATTTATAAATATTTGGATTCATATATTGATTATACTGTTAGAAAATATGTAAATTTGAATTCGAATTGTTTTAATAGGTTTTGAAATATTTTGATTCGATTTTTATTTTCAATATTAGAAAATATTTACATTCAGTGCTTATTAATTTTTTAACTATAGAATTGTTTTAAAGTTATTCAACGGCATCTGCGCGTTACTATGCATTAAAACATTATCAGGGTATTGTAGTAAAGGACGGCGGACAGCGGAAAGCGGACAACGTTATTTGGATTTTATTATTATAGGGATTTAAAAATAAGAAATTTATGTAATATAGTAATAATTTTTGGTTTTTTTAGATTTTAATATTTTTTGGTGTGTTGTTTAAATAAAATAAAATAAATGATTTTTTATATCGTGATATTCATAAAGCTTACTTGGTTTTAGACTAGTTAAACTAAATATCTACCAATATTAGTTTTTAATAGCTTCGTGAGCATTTTGGTGCACCAAGCTGGTAAATAAATGTTTTTACTAGTGGTAGCATCAATATATATACGCAGTTTAACTTGATTTGTTTAATATGCTTTAAAATGAAATACATTCTAAAATAAAGTATATTACTCCAATTTGTAACTAGTCTTATTTTACATAGTTACGATTGTCCATTTTATTATAGATAAATATAAATTAAAAAAATTAAAATGGAAGCAACACCTTTTGAGGCCCCCGATCCATAAGCTGTTAAATTTATGTAGAAATCAGTAAGGTTTAGGACTTAACTTTTGTGTACTGTCTGTTTATTTAAAAATCACGCAAAAAGTATGTCTATAAAATATCAACCCGTGTTTGATTATACACTGTTTTTAAAACAGTGTAAATTAAAGTAACACAGAGGGATTACAGCAAATATTTAATGATATTACATGTTTTATACCTAATTTAAAAATCACGCAAAAAGTATGTTTATAGAATATTACCTCCTGAATTTTATGTTTACAGTGTTTTAAAACAGTGTAAATTTAAGTAAAACAGGGTAATTACAGCAACTAATTAATAGTAATAGAGGTTTTATACCTGATTTAAGAATCACGCGAAAAGTGGACCCAGGAAAGCCCACCTACTACTAACTTTAAAAACTTTAAAAATCCTTAAAGGTGTAAAACCTGTTAAGGCGCTTAATTTTGAAAAAAGGGTTAAAAAGTAAAAATATTTTTTCTAAGACTTTAAGAAATTGTTATTGTTGCTCCTACTATTTAAAATTAGGTAACAATATAAATTCTATTCTTTAGTGATTAATTAAAGTGTAAAAAATCCGGCGCGAAGCGCAAGATTGGTGAATCGGGGGCGGGCCCGAAGTAGATGCTAAGCTTCATTAAAGGCACAAGGCAATTTATGTAACGCTAAAAGATGATGAAAGATTTATGGAAGCTCCTCTACAATCAATAAGACATATACGAATGTACGTAGCATTAAGTTGAATATAGCTGCAAAATTCTTATAAATTGCACCATTGTATTGTATTGTATTGTATTGTCTTTATTCAATTGTCAAAGTTTACATCGAATTAAATCAATGATTTTAAAAACCGGACAATATCAGAAATAGTGAGAGACAGAAGCAAGCATTAACAAAAATATGTAATTAATATAAATCATAAATATAAGACTTTTAACAGTTGATGAATGACGTCATTCATATGACGTCATTCACAAATGACGTCATTTATGGAGGCTCCCTTACCATCAATAGGCCATATATGGCAGTACGTAGCACGTAGATATAAACGCTTGAATAATTTTGAGAATTGCATGATTTACAAATGACGTCATTTATGGAGGCTCCCTTACCATCAATAGGCCATATATGGAAGTACGTAGCACGTAGATATAAACGCTTGAATATTTTTGAGAATTGCATGATTTACAAATGACGTCATTTATAGGTCCTCCCCTACCATCAATAAGCCATATACAAATCCTTGTAGCAAGAAGTTAAATAAAAGTTGGAAAATATTTTGAAGTTGAAAGTGGAGTTCCCAAAAACTATGATAATTGAATGACGTAATTGTGGACGATCCATGAGTATCTATACCATATACAGGTAAGTCCGTGGAATGTTCTTAAAATAGGATTGATACAAATTTGAAGTTCGGACTGGGGGTACTGAAAACTTTGATATTTGAAGGACGACATTATAGACGATCCCTGAATATCCATAATATCATAAGTAAGTCCGTGACATGTAGTTAAAATAGGTTAAAAACAAATTAATTGTTAGAAATAGGGGTACTAAACACTATGATATTTGAACAACGTCATTAGGAATAATTTCTCAATTTTCAGACCATATTTATGGGTAGGTCCGTGACATGTAGTTCAAATAGGCTAGAAAAATATGCAATGTTAGGACTATGGATACTTAAAACTATGATATTTGAAGGAAGTCATTATTAACAATCCCTGAACATTTATATATTATTATGTATAGATAAGTCCGTGACATGCAGTAAAAATTGGTTAAAAAATTTAATGTTAGGACTAGGGGTTCTAAAAACTATGATATTTAATAAATATCATAGTTTTTAGAACCCCCAGTCTGAAGACGTCATTATAGACGAACCCTGAATACGTATAACCTATATTCTGGATATCTATAACATGAATAAGAGAGAAAGGTTTGATGATATAAAAATTGTTACACTCAAAATATTTATAATTATATTAAATAATCTAAAATATATGTGAGCGTGTGTTTTAACTGAGACGGACGGATAGAAGCCCCATAGAAACAGTCCCTGTAGTAAAAATTGGCAGCAGTAGCAAGTAGGAAGCACTGGACTATACTTTACATGTAGATACAGATGACGCCAAAATGGTCATAGAGCATAACCATGGCAGATGTCTACAGCGTAGAGATCTGCAGTAAAAGCAGTGCTTTGAAAGCACTGAAGAAAAAGATAGAAACTAGGATGGAGTGACTGGATCTTCTATCCCGTCACCCCATCACCAACTAGTTAGCCACGAACTGCTCAGAAGGACGGACACGATCCCAGCTCTTGCCCACGCGGAAGAAGCCTCAGCCACGAGCCATTTGCCACGTGCAATTTAAGGACCCAAGATTATCCTACGAGGAGTATATTTCACGCGGCTACGGTCGAGTCGTTAGGAAAAACATACGGTGTGACCCTGGCTCAATTTCTACGAGGAATTATATTTACGCTTACGAAGCGAAAGATAAATAGGAAGTTTAATTACGCTTACGGAGCGAGGAAATAGGAAAGACACGATCATCTGCTAAATACCCTTACGAAGGAAGTTTCAGATCCGTCCGGCTAAGTCATACCCTACGAGGTATAATATATTTGTTGATTCATATTTCTTACGGCGAAATTGGGAAACAACTCCTATTGATTTTGGATTGAAAAGTATCATTTTCATTTTGGCTACGGGACCTTAAAAGTTTATCAACTTTCATTTTCATTTTGCACTACGAGTGCCGTAAAATATAAAAGTATATTTAAAATAAATACAAAGCAGAATAAGACCTCTCAAATTATATATAATTTATGTTGTGTGTTTGTGTGATATTCGTACAATCCATATTTTAGAATATTTAGTATTGTTATTTAAAATTAGGTTTCATAATTGAGTTTGGAAGAAACGCATCTAACCTTCTCTACCGATATAGCACCGCTAGCATTAAGCTTATACTCTTTGCTAAATAAATGCCTTCATTTGTCGTGCATACTATATAGTATCTCGCCGGACCGATCCTGGGATACGAGAGAACCCCCCCAGGTAAAGTATCTCAGTCGCCTGTTCCCGACTTGGATTTAGAAGACCACATCAAAATCCCTGTTAAGAAGGTGCGGGGTATAAATTAATCTACCCCTTAATATTTAAAATTAAATAAAATAAAATTTAATTAAGGTTAGGGACAAGTCTGAAGGAATTCGAGCCCATATTTCCAGTTTTGCTATATTAAGCATAGGCCACCACGTTTTGAGCCATTTAAACACTGTTAAAGTGACGCTTACTAGTAGTACATGCAGTAGCAGTAATAGTAGAGCCGAAAAAGAGAAAGGCAGTACAAGTAACGCCAAGGCGTAGGACCGCATCGTCCACGAAAAGACGGAAAACTTGGACACTAATAAAAAGTGAATGGTGGTGTGAAACAGTGCTAACAAGCCAACCAGCCAGCCACATATTAAAGGCGGACAGTAACGTACGGGAGTCGAAGGAAGAAACCCACAAGCCGTAGACACAAGGACTAAGAGGGAAAATCTCCCATAGTAACAAGTAACGCATTACTCTGAAACTGGCAACCACGGAGTAGACAGGACGTGCTGAAAACTCTCGCTCGAGTACCTACTGGACCGATGCTAAAAATATAAGTTAAATTTTTGATCAAAAATAAAATTTTGAGAGTTCAGAAAAACTACAAATAGTGCGCATATAATATTGCCGTTTTTACGAAAACTGAAATAAGGTCAAAACAGCAAAATTGTATTTCGAATTGAGCCAAAACCAAAGAAAAGGAGCCCTCATCTATAGGAGAAGGTCCAGCAGACATTTGCAAATTTAGTATGTACCACATGTAAATCAAGTGCAAAGCACACATTTAGTTTTTATAGAAAATATATTTTGTGTATGCTTCTTAGTCGTGTTGTAGCTTACGTAGCTTTGTAACATAATTGTGTAGAATTTAGAGTTTTGAAATCTACAAATTTCTAATAAGTAGCCTTTTGAAATTCGAACGCCGGATCAGTAGTAATTTTGCCAAAAATAGTTAAATTTTCAGTTCAGTAGTTGCCAGCTCAGAATCTGTAATACATACAATCAAATTCAGGCATTATTTTCAGAATCATAAGCTTATTAGGAGTGGCATTCATAATTTTATATTGTCTGTATTTTTTAATATTCATAATTGTCAGGTTTGTTCATGTGCTATAATAATTTTGCTGGAAAATCAAAATTTTGAATTTCCCCATTTGTCACTATATACCTAGTCAGCAAACTGGACTGCAGAGGTGCGCCTCTGACTTATTAGTTTAAGTTACATTCATATAGCAAGGCACTCAGCCTATATTTATTTTCAGTGTCATAGTTTGTGCAAAGTTTCATAAAATTAATAAAAGTGTACTTCATAAATTCAGGGAAAGTGAAATTCCCCAGTTATTAGTGTATAATTTTGTCTTACAGAGGATATGCCCTCCGACTTGCTAGCAATTCCAATTCAGTACTGCATAGATTATTAGCCGCACTTTTGCTGGGTACGTACTTACACGTTACATTGTAGTAACTGTGGCTGAAGGCACATTTTCTGTGAGCCTTCTCAATTTTGAACTTAAGTAGTTCAATTGTGTAATTTAAAAGTTTATTGTGTTAAATTTTTACCGTAAAATGGAATCTCCGAAGAATTTAGTCGTGTAGTTCACGAAATCATATTTCTACCAGGAAGCAGCAGATGAAACTGTCCGGGTGGCGAGTGGCATCGACAAGATTCTCTGCAAAGGAAATAAACAATTTCGAATTGTGAACTAAAAATCATAAAGTGATTTTCTAAAAAGATCTGAGGACTTTTTAGAAAACTCACTCATCTTCATTGTTGCCTATAACAGTAAGCAGCCGAGTTGGAAAAGAATTAATCGTAAATTGTGTTTGATATTGTGTATGATTTATTTGTGTAAGTATATATAAGCATTATTATTGATTGTGCCATTTATAAGTACTAATTTTGATTGTGATAAATAAGACGGAACAATAATTCCGAAATTCTAGGGTGTTCTTAATATTATCCATTTTTTTCGAGATAAAATCTTAAACTTTGTTAAGTATAATAAATTATAGCGAGGAATTTAACCTCGACTACAATATAAGTTTTTAGTTGGAAGTCAGCACTTCCAAAAATTCAAAACGCTTGAATTTATGAATTATTGAATTTTCTTGTGACTTATAATTTAGGGAATAACCACCCCTGTTTTGTTAAAAGTTATAGATAGCAAGGAACTTGCTCTTGACTTACTATTAAGCATCTATTCCAAAGTAATAGCTTCAAAGGCTTGGAAAATTATAGTATTTTGTTCAAAGTTAAATTTTTTACAGGGAATAGTACCCCGATTTAATTGTTGATTTTATTAGGAGCTTTACATCGAGCAAGGGATACCAGTACCTCGACTTCATTAGTTGATAATATTACCAAGTGTACCACACTGTGTTCTGGACTTATTGATTTGCCATACAATACAAGTTGCAGGGAATTCAACTCCGACTTCGATCAATAGTCAATAATTGCAGGGAATTTATACCCTGACTAACAAAACCCTTTATAACTTCCACTTGTGGTGAGTTCAGATTCGTAAGGGGTGTGTTTGAGTGAGTGACTAATTTATAAGTTGATAAATTACTAAATAAACTCACTCATTTTGTTTTTGTTGAAATTTGCCAGTTGACGAAATAATTTTGTCCATTATTGTGTGCATCTTGTATCGCATCAGGCTTTCCAGGTGGCACATACATCTAGGAAAAATTCACTTCGAAATTACAGGCATTTTTCGTGACAACTGAAAGTCTCAAATTACAGGTTTATATTAGTCATAAATGGTGTTGATTTTAGACACCCAAATCAACCAACAAGACCTTCATAGATTAATTAGGCAGGTAATACCAGGGGAAAACAGACTTATATTTTGTTATAGTTGACTAACGTAGCCACATCCAGCTGAGGGCGGAATATTATTGCCAAATCTACGGATTTCGGAATTACAGATACGTTCCAAAGAATAGAGAAATCGACAAAGACTTCTACTTTGATTGAAAATACTTCACAGATCAGGATCCTACGTGGATTGCAGAAAAGAATCCTACAAACAAAGTGTAAGGAATAAATAAAGCAGACTATTATTTCTTATTCAAATAAAAATTTCGATTTAAAGGACTACAGTCCAAGTTAAATATTTTGTTAAATATCGAAAAGTATAATAATTTTGCACTAGTTAAAACATAACAGTTGATATTGATTGTTCTATTATTTAGTAGGACCTAACGAAGTTTTAGCAGACGTGCAGACTTATCTAATTGAAAGTCCACCAACCAAAACAATTGCCATTTCCAGAAACGAACACTAACGGATTAAAAGTCTTCAACCCGGTTCCATAAATAATTCAGAATTACAGAGAATTCCTACCGTTACACGGTCTGATCGTTCCTGTTAGTACAATAAACATTGTTTTGGTCAAATTAAATCAAAATTTTCACTTTTAAGATTTCACATTTTAAAATTTGGATAAAATCAGAAAATACAGACAGTGGTAGTGCATTCACACACTGTTATATTTTATAATACGGTATAAAACTAAAATACTAATAGTTTTAATTTTGATTAATCAATAGAAGTCTTACACAGACACAGAAGTGAAGAACAAATCACAGTCAGGAGTCTACGGACTTTAGAGTAGGAATAAAGCCAGTTATTAGCTAGATTCCAAAGTACTTATCTGGGGAAGAGCACATTGAAGTCAAAACGAAAAATAAACGTTGGTCACTTCCTTCACTATAAGTAAGTACCAAAACGTATTTATACTTATAAACCTAGTAGAGGTTAGAACAATTAGCCACAAATAATTCCAACCTTCAATCAGGGGAAGGGTTGAACGTAGATATTATAGCCTGTACTACAAAATAATTTTAAATAAAAATAGAAATATAAAGTAGATGCCTAATACTAATTAGTACATACTGCAATAATAGTACTGCACTCTAACTGTTGTAAATCAACAGATACATAGGTAGTATAGGTATAAACATACAACACCATACTGTTGTAATTTTCTAGTGTTGTATTTTATTCACAACTGCATGGTAACTAATAGTTAGCCAGTTGATTACCAATAGCAGACCGCAGGTAGATGCTGAGGTTGAATATGCAGTTATTACTAAACATAGGGTTTCAATTAAATAAATAAGGAGCTATTTACTTATTAGAAATAGCAATTAAAATAAATTAAGGATATTATTGAATCTCAAAAATACACATAGGTAGATATTTTATAAACCAGACTATTGTATTCATAGACTATTATATTTACGAATTTATCCAAATTTAATGAATGTTTTTGGTTTATGCTCATACAAATAATATATTACAGTATATTAAATTAAAGTAAATTTAATAATTAATTATAGCAACTATCATAGTTGAAAATAACTTGGAAATTACGGACTTTCGATTTTTATTCCAATCTTTTCTAGATTATACGGGAATACCAAATCAAACTTTTGATTTCTCTACTGGGATTTTCAATCGAGGATCGTACTTACTTCTTTGATTAGTAAGTACAATACTCGAAAAATAAGCAATTGAGTTGAATGCTTATCATTAAAGGACTATCAAATAGTGATATAGCGTTCATATTTTTCACGTTCAGTATCCTTAAACTTTATCACATCTGGACAAAGCTTATGATTCAATAAATTTAATTTCAACGTTGAATTTATTTTATTCTATATTTGAGTCCATATGACTGGATCTGCATAATAGCTATAATAGTAATATACTTGATAATTAAAATAAAAATCTCTCTTGAACGCAATCGAAGAAATAATCAGTGGAGATACGATTGGCAATTGACTGATTTTTCAAATTTATTCTAGATTTCCTAGGAAACGCTCCTGACTCTGACTTACTAGTCAAGGAAGATTTTAGTTATTGACGCACAGAATACTTTGAAGCTTAGAAGGATTCTTTAGTTGCTGACTTATTGCTTGATTTTATTTTACCTGATCAAAAGGTACATGTCACGACACCAAAATAAAATTATCTTCTTGTGCTTATTAAGCTTGATTTTAATAGCTTCAAAATTAAGTGGCCGTTGCGCGAAACATATGTACCCCTGTCCTCCATCATATAGCAAAGCATAGATATACCCACCATCATTTATAAATTAAAATAATTTTCATAAACTCAATAATTTCAACTAAATCATTCTTGAAATAATAAATACAAATTCACGATTGTGTCAAATTTATACATCAAGTAAAGTTATTTAATTATTGTGCAAATTTCTAAATTTTCAAGATTAAATACAAGGCCTGATCAATTTCAAAGTATTGACCAGCCTTGAATTCAAAATGAAGCATAAACGGATTCGGCTTCCTAACGTGAAAACGCATTTGGTTCACGTACGCTAACGTCGACGTGGGCATTGCTTTATCATCCAAATAAAATTAAAAATCTAGTAGTTAGGTACTACATACATAATAATTCCTACATTTTCTACAAAAATACAAATTATTTACTTTTACGGAGAGACTTGGAAGTTAGGCATTCATCTTAAATTTTCCCACGAGGAACATACCACGCTGTACTTGTATGAAGTACTGAATAAATTATTCATAGTTAAACAAAATAAGGAAAATATGGTCACTCACGAAGGAATAGTCACATCCCATCACGCCTAATCAGCCTGATATATTGTTTTTAGAAAGAACATGTGAATAAAAGTAGGAAAGCGCAAATTTTATTACAGAATGGGCCTTCTGATTGGCTACAGGATTTTTTAAAATCCTAAAATAGCCTATGTTAATCAAATAAACGCCATATTTAAATGCATTAACATGGGCTATATTACGATTTTAAAAATCCTGTAGCCAATCAGAAGGCCCATTCTGAAATAAAATTTGCGCTACCCTACTTTTTTTACCTGTTCTTCCAAAAACAAAATATATTGGGCTGATTGGGCGTGATGGGTTGTGACCATTCCTTCGTTAGTAGTGAACCATAGGTCAGTAAACTCATGCATACTACAATTATACTAATACGTCAAAAAAGCCAGAATACTTCGTTTTTGATATTTTATATTGCTTCAAAACTACGGAAAACAGTGAGTCTCGAGTATTAACCACGAGTTAATCAAAAATTAGGACCTTTCAGATCCAAGGATACTCTACAATTCAGTAAACAAATTTTGTATTAATCAAGGAAATTCCACGTAAATTTCCATTTCGTTTTTAAACTGGAAGAGAAAGGGAAAGACGATACTATCTATTTTCAGCCAAACGTTAAGGAAAAAATAGTACTTTTGACAGTTATCAAAATAGAAAAGGAAGTTCTAGATCTGTCCGACTCTTGTATTTTTGGAAACGACCCTACACTAGATTCATCTACAAGTTCATCGAACTTCGTAGGATCAGCTACACAATTTTTAGACTCTCCAAAAAGCGAGAAATCTTGGCACGACCAATCTTTAGAATATGAGAAGGAAGACTTTGAGTATAAAGTCCAACACTACGCGATACAACTTTGGGAACCACCCCAACATACATCTTTTCTAACGTTACATTATCCGTATCTCGACCTAATTAGTCAACAGATCATGACGGTTATTCACGAGCAACTCTAGACTATTCTAGAGACATTGTTAACCAAAAACAAAGAATAAGATGCAGAGCAACAGTTGGTTATATCCAAATCCAAATTAATGAATGGGATACCAACATATAGTGGTGAAAAAGAAGCAAAAGGGTGGGTCGACATACTTAAAAAAGAACTCACCGGTTGAAAAATTTTAACTACGGATAAAATCTACAAGGCATTAGATAAGGCCTTGACTGGGACAGCAAAATCTTGGTGGTTAGGGGAAAAGCCAAGGTTCATTGCCAGTTATGCTACGATAACTGATGGGAACAAAAGGAAACGGATCAAAGATGCTACTGTAAATCAGATATATCAGGCACTCGAATTAAAACATGATCGTGCATACGTTAGCAGTAAGGTCGGCGTCAGAGCTAGCCTCTACAATATTCGATTCCAAATTGAGTGGAAATGAATATGTAAACCGACGGTTCCAATGCGTAACCCAAATGGATCCAAACATGGATGAGGAAGGAAAGCTAATAAAACTATAAGAAGGACTTCCTCAACCATTACGCAAGGAAATGATGAATTGCACCGATATCAATAACTTTACGAAAGTATTAAATTCACATATCCTCCAACAATCGGAAAATCTTTTAAACAATATTTTCAAAACGTATTTGATGGTCTTTAAAAGAAACCAATTTATATTAGAAGATTTAATGGTGTCCCTCCGAATAATAGTCGTAATGGGAATCAACCCAATGGAGGTCAAGTCCGACATGGAGCCAATCCAGGCAAATATAATTCTAACGTTAAGAAGAGTAGCGTATCCACGGACGGTCAGCCTACATGCTATGAATGTGGGAAAACAGGACATTTTGTTATTGATTGCTGGCAGGCCATGCAACGACAGGGTATTCCCTTGCCTTCTCAACCGGCTGAATGGGCAAAGATAAATTATGCCCTTATGTCAAAAAACTTCTTTAATAATAATAGAGGTAGAGGTAATAATAGATATAACGGTAATAGTAACCGTGGCTACAGAAATAATAATAACTGATATAATCGTAATAATTATAATCAGAAATACCAAAGTCGTTACTACAACCAACCCCCTTCTTGTAATCAGAACTACAATCATCAGAATTTCAATCAAAATTATGCAAACACGGGTCATGAGATGCGGGCGATGCACATCAATGATCGTGATTATCATTATGATCCGGCAAGAGACATGTGAATGAAAACTAATTATTCAGCTCTGCCAACGAGCAATGAACACCAGCCTCCCAATAATCAGATGTATGGAAGTCATGGTAATCCTAGTCCACAGACATTGGAACAAGTACATCAACAGATGTCTCAAAATAATCTAAGGTTTCGTATGTTTAGCGTCAGATCAGTTGAAGATTCTGACGTTCCAGATTTAGAACCCATACCCATGCCTGGGACATCAGGCCGAAAAAGTGAAGATTCACCTATTGCATCCTTATCTTCAAGTTATGAGGAGAATAAGGAACTAGATCAATTAATGACAGCTTACAAGCTGACCCAAGGGGGAAGATCAGTTTATTTAGATACTAACTTGAGACCAAGGGATATCCCAATCACTTTGTCCAAAACTAACACAATTCAAAATGAATCTTTGGCAAGTCCAAAGACATTGCATATTCGAGAAATGAATAAATCACCCAAGGAGGTGAAAAGACAGTTTTATTTTCGAAATTATTACGGTGTGGCCATGGATTTTTATGTTATTGTAGATATTGGTTCTACATTCAGCGTGGTCAATCCTAAGACGGTAAACTTACTAGGATGTGATCATATTATCACACCCTGTCAACAAATTGAAGCAGATATGATAGTATTTGATGGTAAACCTATAAGGTAACATTAGGATTTTATGTGGATGAACTCCACACATGGGTAAATTAGACATTTTATATTGTGGAGAATATGAGAGACAACGTAGTATTTGGTATGGACTTATTAGCAAAGTTTATTATTACCGTAAATTGTAAATCAGGTGAAATTGCGTTTTCTAAAGAAAACAGACCCACTGTAGATTATGTATACACATCTGATGAATCAGATGAAGCACAGATTCCTACGAAAGCTGAGACACAGGTTACACACGCGTCGCCCTCTACTATCATAAATGCATTACCAATTAAAAAAACACGAGAGACCTACTGGCTCTGACCAATCAGCAAAAGATAAAAGCGATGATTCCACAAGGTCATTAGACATCAAGACTGACCAAAATATTTATTTTCAGGCTCACATCCATCTAGAAATTGGTGAAGAGAAACTAATAAACATATTTACAGACGAGAGCTTATTCGACTGTCACATAGTTACCGAAACTAATTATAAATTACTTTTCGATTTAAACATAATGATAATACCTGAACATATTCAGTTAATCCAAGGTAAAGAAATGATGACATTAATTAACATAGGTAACACACCTATGAAATTACAAGCTAAGATTCGCATGGCGACATATCATAATTTACCCAACGAGGTAGTCATACGCCTCAAAAGCAGACAGACACAAGGAATGATTCTTTATAATCAAATTAAACGAGCAGCATTAAAAGCTGACATAGAGAAACGATGTAAAGAATATTAGGTTGATACAACTCGATGCAATCTTGATTTCACTTCTTGTTATCCACAAATAAAGCTTCACACCAGTGCACTCCAGATTCCACGCCCAATACTAAATGAACGACCTCCAATTACAGTGCCCATTGATACTGTTAATCAGGAAACAAAGGTAGAAACAATGCGTGAACACACTGAGCAGATGCTGCATGCCAGACAAATAAATTCAATAATGACGTTCCGATATCCTAAAAATATGGGAGAATTAAAAGACTTAATTGGGTTGACTGATCAAACTGGTCGTACGGTTCAAGGTTATTCTCAATTGATGAAACCTCTTTATTATTTATTTCGCAACGCTCCTCCATTCGCATTCACGGCAAAGTGTAGTGAAGCCTTTGATGCTATAAGGAATCAAATTCTCGCTACTCTATTCACGGCTTTAAATGACCATACCATACAATTAGAATTAGGGTACAACATCTCCGACAATCATGTAATAGCGATATAGGTACAAAATAAGAAGAGCATGCGTCGTCAATTATCACGTTCCCTATATTATCTTGTACAGATAAAAGAAACCTTCTCAACGTTGAATAAACATGGCATTGCCATTATCCAAGCATTACGGAACTTTCGTAACTTCACTACAGGTCGCATCATTCATGTGTATATCACTGATGCGGTATTGCCGACAATTCTGAAAATCTCAGATTTACCTCCACGATTGGTAAGGTGTAATTTAAAATTGCGTGAATTCAACATCAAAATATTTTTGCTTGCTGGACTGCCCGCCACAATTGATAAGTTGTTGCATACATCTACGAGAAACAACGTTGACCAGGAGATCATATTTTCTTGTAGAATTATCAAGGTAGTATCTAGAAATCGGAAAGAAAATGAATTTATTCGTCGATGCGCAGAGCTCAAACATAAATTAAATAAATTGCATCAGCTACAAGCTGAGGACAAAAATGTTGACAAAATAATTCAACGATTACGTTTTAATAAAGACAACAAAATGGTTAGACACAATAGGTATGGTAAAATATACTGATTAGGAGAAAATGATTTATTGAAAAGGATCACTACTGAATTTATGAGTGGTCCCTATATAACAGTAATCCCTTCTAAATTGGCAAGTCAATTTATTCAATTTATGCATCAGAAAATCCATTTTGGAACTAAAAAATTGTTTATGATTATGCGGAAAGATTATCACTTCCTGAATATGTTTACGCTCATCACTAAGGTCGTTCAGGACTGCACTCAAAGCCAGCGCTACCAAACGGGTAGAAATCAGGTAACTGGCTCTATTCGACCCTTACAATCAAATATTGATTGTATGAATGAAACTGTTACTACAGCTCCCAATAATAGCCCCAATATTCCGTTAATACATTTTTCACCATTTTAATTCCCAGAACCGTCTACATCATCCGACGATTATCAATCGCCTGATGATGCGAGTCCACCTTTTCAGGGGGAAAAGGGGATGGTGAGTTAGTTAAAGTAAATTTAGGACAGAGAGTCCCCATTACAATAAAGTTACCTCAAGTCAATGATATCCTCACACGAGAAGACGTACTTAATATGATGCGACCATTAGTGGCTGCTGTTGGACAACAGGTTGATATTACTGTCCGAACGCAAGGGTTTCCCAAAGCCCAGACGCCTTCACAAGGAGCCAGCCCGACTCTGGTTAAGGCCTGCCACAAGGCAGAGACGACCTACACAATCCTATGATAGTCAGTTATATGAAGTCGATTACTTTGCTTATTTGCTTTGCTTACGACAATGATTAAAATAAAATAACTATATATATATATATATATACTTAAGATAAAATACATTTCCATGTAACATAGAATGAATATGCAAGATATTATTCTTGAGTGTTGTGACAATAAAGGGTCGATTGTCATTCCCCCAGACGAAGAAGGACAGTTATTTAAAAGTTGGGACAACGACATCGATGATGATAAAGACCCCGAAGACCTCCAGATCGTGTGGGAGGAAGATAGTAAGGAAATAAAAGAAGCTGTGAGCAAAATTATTATGTCAGGAAACGTCACTCCACCATTGGATTTAGCTATTAAGATAGAATTAGGTTTATCAACTAGCAAGAAACCGATAGCGAGGAATAGGCGCGAGCTCCTAAGTTCAAGAAACTTAAGTATAAATTATATGTGAAGCCTCGTGAAAAAGAAGAGATTTCATTAGATGAGGAAACTCAAGCTGGTAAGGTGCCTCCTCCACGTAAGTTAAGTCAAAAAGGCAGACCAATAAAAGAGAAAGTACTCTGCCCAAAAATCGCTTTATGTAAAATTTGTCTTGAAGGCGGCATAGAAGATAGACATATGTTTTTGGAATGTTCAAAAGTCAAAGGTGATTTCTATAAAAGGCATCGTGAAAATAGTAAGTTGAAATGCTTTAAGTGTGGTGCCTTGGGTCATAAGGCGAAAGACTGTCGTGAACCCCCTTAATATTGTTCCAATCCCCGACAAGGTAACCCTCATGGCCGTTTTGATCGTGGTCTTGATATTTCGTCACAAAAGGTCTAAAATCAATTCCGTGATAAAGTGTTATAGTCATTTCCTTCTCTGTAAAAACAATGAAATTTATTGCTTTAAGTGAAATGACCAAAGAATTTGACGATAAAAAATATATGTACAAGTTCGTAAAATAGTCAGTGTTTATAGTTAAAAAAGATATTTGTGTTATGTGTATAATTGTCATAACAATAATTATTGAAAGGTAAAAGACTATAACCAGGACTATATAAAAATTTTGATTTCCATAAAATTGACTGCATAATATACGAATTATGATCTACGTAAAATTTAAAATAGATATAAGTTGTGAGATACGTCTCAGGCTACGAGCCACAAATTTTGAGATACCAAAAGTATTCTTTAATGAGCACATGACATTACGGGTTAAAAAGGTTTATAAATAAAAATGTTGAATATAAGTGAACTGAGGGTTTTGCATTTTTTATTTTTTTATATTTTGTTTCCCCCTTTCCTTCTCAACATTATAGAATAACAAAAATGTCATTTTTAGGTGAGAATGAACGTTTAATGATTTTTGCACGCCGATTTTTCCAACCTAAACCCGTTCCAATGTGTATTGACGACAAACCTTATGTTTATGAAAATGACTTACCCGATTATATGCTTGAACCTGCGGATTTCTCACCGTCAGCCAGCTCAAGACGATCAGAAAATTCTTCTCCTGAACAAGCTTTACAAGAAAATCCCGAGCAAAACATTTCCATCAACGTTTCCACTCAATACATTTTAGGGTTATCTCTATCAGTTAATCGAAATTGCGTGGAAACCACTTCACAGGCCAAAAAGGTCGCTCGCTACATAACTAGACGTTTGCGAACGAAAAACAAACGTTTCACAGTCTCCAATCAATCGCTGCCAAATCTACTAGATTAAGTTGTTGGAACGTCCAAAGGGACTCTTCACAAAAATTCCTTTCAAAACCAATCTTTGAGTTATTTTTCGTCACAAACTTCTGGCTCCTCACTGTTGTAAAATAGTAGATTTTATTTCAGATATTTCTACAAAATTTTATAAATTTTTTTGATACATATAAGTAGTTAGAAATATTTTCTCACGTGATCTCAAATTGAATTAATTAGATGAAATATTTATTATTATGACACGTTGAAAAGTAATAAGCAAAAAATAGTTATTTTCGGACGTAGTTTAGAAATTTTGATAATTGTTTATATAATAATTGACAAGAGTAAAATTTTATTTAATGATATGAAAAACCTAAAAAGGTAGAATATTTTCCAGATGACTGAGTGAAAATTATGTTTAAAATTCAGTTCAGAAAATAAGTACAAAAATAAACCAATAAAAATCATACAGGAACTTTAATCATGTAATAGTGTGTGTCTTTCTTTTTCCGCATAAAATTCTTTCAGGTCTATTACTTGCACCGTTGCTCGCATTTCAAGATATGGAGGAAAAAATGTGGCTGAGTAGACGTTTATAATATTGGCAGTTGCTTTCCTGTCGTAAGATGTTGGATATTGATTTTAAAGAAAATAAAAGATTTAGTCCGGAAGCAAATTATATGAAATTATAAGAATTAAAATTTATGTATCATATTATGTGTTGTTCTGATGGGGGCATCAAAACATTTTGTCCAAAAGTTTTGAAAGAAAAAAGTTTGATGATATAAAAATTGTTACGGTCAAAATATTTATAATTATATAAAATAATCAAAAATATATGTAAGCGTGTGTTATAACTGAGACGGACGGATAGAAGCTCTATAGAAACAGTCCCTGTAGTAAAGATAGGCAGCAGTAGCAAGTAGGAAGCACTGGACTATACTTTACATGTAGATACAGATGACGCCAAAATGGTCATAGAGCATAACCATGGCAGATCTCTACAGCGTAGAGATCTGCAGTAAAAGCAGTGCTTTGAAACCACTGAAGGAAAAGATAGAAACTAGGATGGAGTGACTGGATTTTCTATCCCGTCACCCTATCACCAACTAGTTAGCCACAAACTACTCAGAAGGACGGACACGATCCCAGCTCTTGCCCACGCGAAAGAAGCCTCAGCCACGAGCCATTTGCCACGTGCAATTTAAGGACCCAAGATTATCCTACGAGAAGAATATTTCACGCCGCTACGGTCGAGTCGTTAGGAAAAACATACGGTGTGACCCTGGCTCAATTCCTACGAGGAACTATATTTACGCTTACGGAGCAAAAGATAAATAGGAAGTTTAATTACGCTTACGGAGCGAGGAAATAGGAAAGATACGATCACCTGCTAAATACCCTTACGAATAAAGTTTCAGATCCGTCCGGCTAAGTCATACCCTACGAGGTATAATATATTTGTTGATTCATATTTCTTACGGCGAAATTGGGAAACAACTCCTATTGATTTTGGATTGAAAAGTATCATTTTCATTTTGGCTACGGGCCCTTAAAAGTTTATCAACTTTCATTTTCATTTTGCACTACGAGTGCCGTAAAATATAAAAGTATATTTAAAATAAATACAATTCAGAATAGGACCTCCCAAATTATATATAATTTATGTTGTGTGTTTGTGTAAAATTCGTACAATCCATATTTTAGAATATTTTCAGCATTGTAATTTAAAATTAGGTTTCATAATTTAGTTTGGAAAAAACGCATCTAACCCTCCCTACCCATATAGCATCGCTAGCATTAAGCTTATGCTAAGTAAATCCCTTCATTTTTCGTGCATACTATATAGTATCTCGCCAAGCCGGTCCTGAGATACAAGAGAACCCCCCAGATAAAGTATCTCAGTCGCCCGTTCCTGACTCGGATTTAGAAGACCGCATCAAAATTCCTGTTATTAAACTTCAATATTTGTAGGACGTCATTATGTACGATCCCTAAATAAGCATAACCTATATAATGAATATCAATAACATTCAACTTCGCAATTCGAAGGACGTCATTTGAGACGATCCCTGAATATGTATAACCCATAAATATACTGAATATCTATAATCTATTGCCAACGTATCTGCCGTAGCAGACCACAGACAACAACATTGAGAACTGCAGGTGAGTTTGGATGGGTCTGTTCTTTAAGATTTACTTGTATTTGCCGCGCAGAGCTTTAAAATTACGTGATATGTACATAAATTATCTATTTGTTTACACGCATGCATCCGTTTTTGCCAATTTCAGTTTCCAGAGTTTCGACATAGGTCCAAGTAACTGTTAATTGTAAAGAAATGGGCAGTATGATTGAAGTAAAAAAACAATAGAGACTTGCCCGGTCACATTTGCAATAACATAAAAGTTGTTCGAAGACAATTACTTTATTAGTTTGACTTGTAGCGTCAGACCAACAGACAGACAGACGGACGGACGGCTTTGACCAATTCATTAGATGCAGGTGAAGCTCAGCATCTAAAAACGATTAAAAAAGCCTGAAAATAGGTACCATGACCTAGGTTCGACCATTAGATATGTGTCGCAAACGTGTTAAATATATTATATTACACTAAATATTACACTTTTGTTTTGGTTTTTTATAGTTTTTATTCGCACATGTGAGCAATTTACAAGTTTTGAAAAAAGTTTTATTTCAAAAAAATCAAATCGCCTGAATCCAGCTCTAAAGAGACTGAAATTTAAAAAACAAAACACTTAAACATTTAAAAAAGTTTTGTACTACAGACTTAATTACCAACTAAATAACTACTAACCAGAAAGAGGTAATAACTTGTGAGGACGGGAGGAGGAGAAGGATGTCATGCGCTCAATTAACTCAGAAATAACTCCTCCCCCTCCCTTCCAACCCGAATATTTTTTGCCTACAACAACGCATCAAAGTACAATTCAATAATTTGTTTTGAGTTTAAAATAAATTGTACGTTGATGACGTTAGTGGTTGTAGGCAAAAAATATTCGGGTTGGAAGGAAGCGGAAAGAGTTATTTCTGGGTTTATCGAGCGTATGACATCCTTCTCCTCCTCCTCCTCCTCCTCCCGTCCTCAAAAGTTATTACCGGCTTCCCGGGTAGTAGTTATTTCTGGGTTTCCCAGATATGATTAAAATTTTAGATGCAGGATGCAATGCACACAGTTACGATATTTAATGTTTAAGCAATAGTAGCTGTCGCAGTATGTCATACTCTTCCATACTGGACTTTACTGTACATACATTTACATTTACATACTACTATACTGGACAAAGTTTTCAGTTGCTACAAGCTCTGATGAGTCAAACTCAGTTATTGCTAGTCCTTGAAGTGAAGTACATCTACTTAGTGCAACATACGCACCTCCTTTAAATATAATCCACTCTTTTAATAACCCAATGTACTGCTATCCGCTAGTACCCAATGTACTGCTCTCCGTTAGTACCCAATGTACTGATCTCCGCTAGTACCCAATGTACTGCTCTCCGCTAGTACCCAATGTACTGCTCTCCACTAGTACCCAATGTACTGCTCTCCACTAGTACCCAATGTACTGCTCACCGCTAGTACCCAATCCCTAAGACAAATGAACGTTAAAAAGTGCACAACTTCTGGTATGGCATAATGCACAATTAACACATGAAGCACTACACAGGCCAATCATTAATTTATTCGTCCTCGCATTAGGTAAAACATTTTATTTATTTAACAACAAAAGCCATGGACTTATTAGTGTAGAGTTTATGAATTTGGTTTTAGTTTTTTCTACTAAAGCAAAAGCAAGAAAACATATTCGTACAACTATTAGCCGTCGTCAAAAAAATTGAGAACTTCTGTAGTTTAAATTAATTAGCTAATGCAAGTAAACTATTTTCAATATTATATATATATTGCTTGCAATTTACGACAGTTTAGAAGTTATAATTTTTGCAAGTGTCTAATTGGTTAATAGGTAAGTCATATTTCTATTCGTACTTTGTAATCGGCTTTATTGACAGTCAGTGGACATTAAATACCGTCAGCTGTTAAGCTGTGTTTAAAAGTGATTACCTTGTTATTTTTCAGGCATTTAAATATGAAATGGTGATTATTAGTAATAATACCCAATTATTTAAAATACTCAGTATATAGATCTCAATCCATTCAAATCAGTAGATCAATCGGAAAGCTGACTGACGGCGCTAACTTTTTATGAAACTCTAGTCACAAAACCTTGTAGAAATGGAAGAATGACTTTGCTCTAAATCGGTTTAAACAACGCCGTAATAATGTGCAACTAACTGTTCATGCGTAGAAGTAACTTTTTATCGTAGTTAAAACGCTAATACATTGATATCAAATTTAAAAGTTAAAACCAGGACTGTCCTTAATTGCAAGCAACAGTACAAATGAAATTGTCTTACCAATTAACTAATTAGCCACTCCAAACACTTGATTGCAAAATGAGTGGTTTAATGATAATTACCTAGCGTGAGGCGTATAATTAGAAGAGAATGATACACACAAATTAAATCAAAATGAACACAACCTGAGTATTTCGTTTGCGGCTATGGAATTAGAAGGACGACAAATGCCCACTAATAATCATAATAATATTTATTTAGTAATATTTGAACCAAATTCAAGATATCTATACTAATCTAATACCAATCTAACTAGTAATTTCTAAACAAAATTAAATTAACTTAGCAAAAATATTGTAGTAAAATAAAATCTAATTGTAATTTTATAAGCATACTTTTGCTAATAAACATACGGTTACTTATAATTTTAAAAATAAATAGGTGGTTGGAAATTAATTTCCCTATTGTTTAAGCAAACTATTTAATACCGTAAACTTTAGTTTTCAATCAATACGTTAAGTAAATACGTATCTTTTAGATAATTGCCTTTTTCATTTTTAAAACCAAAAAAGTGAAAATATAGCTAACTGTAATTTTATAACCACATGGTTTGCTTATACAATTAATGGTATCTTAAGTTTCTAAACTCAATTCCTAAAATGAATTAGCATCTTAAAGTTAAATAATTTTTTTCAATTTCTTAAAACTAGTATATTCAAATTAAAGATATTCGTAATTCTATGAGCACACTTTTGCTCATACGAATACTATAGTCTTAAGTTTATTTTGGGAATTAATTTATAGTAAGAAAAAATATGGCTTTGGGGACGTAGTCCATAGCACGGAACATCATGACCAGTTGACCATAGTCGTCATCATCTTCCTCTGTCCTAATGCTACGGAAAACATACCGTTCTTCCTCCTCGGATTGTTGTTTCTTCCTTCTCCTTATCTTGTGAGGGTGGAGGTTTAGATTTCTATTGTTTTCGGCGTTTATTTAGCTTTTGGCGTTGTTTTTTCTTTTTCAGAGACAATTTCTTTTCTTGCGGGGTTAGTTTAATTGGTTTTTTGCAAAAAATCATCTCACCTCCATCTCGAGTGTAGACGAGTTTCTCGTCCTTGCATGCTTGTGTGACAGAAAAGAGATTTGCAGAAAAAGGAAGATACCAGACATTAGGAAGTTCTCTGGGTACCCAAGATTCACCATCAAAAGCTTTGAGTAGGACAGTACCTGCTCCGGGTAAGTAGACGACATAATTGTCGGCCAGTTTTATTCCTTGTTGTTCCTCAAACGGTGTAGTCTGTAAACCATTCTCGGCGTCCACAGAGATGCATCGAGGCTTCAGAATCACAGGGCCATACAGAGTGATTCTTTTGAGGAACATATGTCTCTAGCAATTCCTTAGTTGCCTGCATCGCAGCAGTCTTTTCATCCGTTGATTTATCATTTATAGCAATTTTTAATGCGTGTAAGTTTATGTTGACACGGATCTCAGATGGATCGGGTTTATTGTGATATCCATGTCGAGCCTTGTCTATGGCTTTTTGGATGAGTGTTGCAGTTCTTTCAAAGTCAGTAAGACGTTTCTTGTGTAGGTCATCGGGTATGTTATAAATGTTTTCCACCGTAGGAGTAGGTACCATCGGTTCTGGATGTATGTATTCCACTTGACGTTGTTTAGTCGGCTTGACCATAAATGCACGTCTATGACGAGTAGATCGGGGTGGTTGTTGCCTAGGGATTTCGGTCTACGTGTTAGTGGCGAAAGTGAGTCCGGATTATTTGGTGGTGGTGGTACACTCCTCATTTCAGCTTGTGGGCGCAGAAATCTGACACGTGATGGGGACATATGGAATGGACTGCGTGATGACATTTCATCACGAATTCGGAACGGTATGGCGTCATCCCTATATGGAGGTAGTGTAGGTGATGGGTCACGTCTTCTAAGGGCAGAAGGAGTGCGAGCCCGTGATGCCGATTGAGGGCGATCTCTAGATCTCGCGGAGAGAGATCTTGGATCTTGTGCGCGATGAAGGAAAATGAATTCCCATCATGGCACTGAGATTTGATGTGGCAATACGTAATTGTTTCCGACGAGTAATTACTTCCTGTCTCGTCGCTTCGTCTTCTTAGTCAAAGCGAGCCATGTTGGCTTCAGCATTTCTGCGTTCCATGGCTGCACGATATACTGGTGGAGTTGGACCATCAACTTATAATGGAGCTGGATTGCTAAATACAGTGGGTCGAGGAGTATTTTAGCGCCTGCTTAAAGTTGACATACAGTCAAGAGGACTTCGATTGATTGAGCAAGGAACACAGCAGCTATTTCCTTAATTGACACAGAGGTATCGGGTGGGTCGATCTTCCGTAGGTTGGCGTCTATCAGTGCGTTGAAGCGCACATTGTTGACAATCTTGAAAATGACACATTTGTCCGGTTGTAGCTAGACATGTAGCTTGACAGTCGGGGCAGTGACAGTTACAGTGTCTGATTTGTAAATCCCCATAGTTGGTATGATTGAGAAGACAAGGTTTGGGTCCTCCTCTTAAAGCGTTGCGAGACCTCGATTCGGCTTGTCGGTTCATGTAGGTGCAACTATCACAGAAACAATTGGGCCGTCCACCCAGAATTTCAATGGTTGTCCGGTTACGGTTATGTAGCTCTCTGGTTGGTGCAATGTCTGGTGACGCTGGACGATTGCGATTTAAACTAGAGTATGGCAGTGGAGCTTCAGTACTTTGAGACCGTTGTTGTGATCCCGTTTAAGCGGTGGATCCGAGGGCAGCAGTTGTAGGTGCCGTCGGGCTGTTTTCAGTGTTGCCGAAACTGACTCGAGCTCGTCCTTGTCCTCGTTGTCTAGGAGCGGTTAACAGTTTCCGGTTAATCGGTGTTTCCCAGTTCCACTGAACGTGACGGCCGGGTTCTGGGTGCTACTTTCAGAGAGTTTGGTCTGGTTGCCTGAGTACGAGGGGTCTCTTCGTTTGTCAAGTCCACCAGAGGAATTGGTTTTAGCGTAGGTATTGTATCTGGTGTGGGTTCACGATTTACTTCCCCACTCGGTGGTAGTGGAAAGATAGGGTTGCAATACATTCTTCGTTAGTGTTCGGATTGTCGTTTCTGTCCTCTCCTGTGGCGTTTTTTCTTCTCAGTATATTTCTTTATTAGGTCATAGTCGTCTTCATCAAATCTTTTCCCTGAGTCGGAGTCATACATGACACAGGAGCTGCCAGAAGTATTCCCACAGGAAGTAAAAAGTCCGGTGTCGGAGTCAATTGTTTTTTCTTTCTGTCCGTGGTGGAAAAGATTTGGCTTTTCGTTTCTGCCAAAACACTTGTTGTTGTTGTTTCGGCAGTCATGCCATTCATCGACTTCCAGATCGTGATCCTTGTCTGGAGCGTGAAATGTGGAGTCGCCTATCATATTGCACTCCGTGGCTTTATTATATGTCACCTGAGTGTATAGATAACCCCAATAAAAGGTTGAAGGTCTATAAGGGCGAAGGGATCTAATAGTATCTAATTTTTTCTCTGCAGTCGGTACTGGTGAGAGTGCTCGTGCACCCTGTGGTGAGGGTGAACGTTGAGGATGATCGGCTGGTGGTGATGGTCGTTCCGCTTCCGTAGGTACGGGTATGGGCATCGCAGCTATAGCATCGTCTACAGAATCCTCACTGTCAGAGGTATAAACCTCGGTTACTCGAAATTTATTAGGCTTGGTTGAATGAACCATAAAACATCGAGGCATTTTCAGAAGGTGTTCTCGATTTTCGTATAAAGGAGATGGTGGGGCTCTATCCCGTATGTAGGCTGAAATGCAGCCCTCTTTGTCTGCGTATTCACTGCATACATGTTCGTCCTCCGGTGTACGGTGATTCTGACGAGAATTATTAAGTCCCTCCTGGGTAATTGGCTCCTTTCGCATTTGAAAGCATCCAGTCTTGGGATAAAATATAATTTCCACATTAAGATCTTTCATAGGAATAATCGGCATGCCTGTCATGTTGTCCTCCAACAGGTTTAATGAAGTCAAAGACATATATTTCGGAGGCTACTTCTTTGCTGAGAAAAAAAATCCTTCCATTCGGGTCGTGCAGGTACACATTCCTCAAACTCCTCGCAGTCTTGACGAGAATAATTTACAGGTAGAAAGTTCAACATCATGTCCCGGATTAAAGGTTTAGGCTGGACATGGTAACAGTCTGTGAGAGGGAAGTATTTTTTCAGATTGCTGAGTGAGCAAGAGAGTCTCATTGAGTGCCCTCTTTGCTCCCGAATAGTAGCTCGGCTCCGATCTATATTGTCCAGTACTGGGTTGGGACGGGTAGTCCCTGATGGTCTGATCATCATAGCGTGGCGCACAGCATTGGAGGTAGTAGGTAGCGGACCATCAATATCCTTTACTGTTCCCTGGGCCACTCCAGCATAGGTCAACCGCTGCCTAGCATGAGATAAAGGTTGAACTCAAATATCTAGATATTCATATATCTAGCTTGATGTGTACGTTGCCTTCCTTGCGATACTAACCTTCCACGGTTGGATGAGTTTCTCGGCGGAGGTAGTGGAGTCGGAGGAGGTGCTCCGGAGCCACCTTGAGCTTGATCATTGGAAGCTTGGGCATATCGTACATTCTCAGTGGGAACAGAGCGTCCTCTTGCTGCGACTCGGGCACCGTTTACGTTTCAGGGTGGCGCAGGTGACTAATTTCTTCACATATTACGGGCAGGAATCTCAAAGGCTTTAGCGTATCCATTCTTTTTATTATTACATATCGCCTCTGCGTGTCCTTTGTTGAGACACCAGTAACAACGGCCTTCGAGGTCCGCTGCCGTAAGATTCTGACGAGGAGTACCCGCGGGTGCTGCCAGTTGAGGGTTATCCATTCGTCGAAAACGGGCATCACGTCTCTTATTGTAAGATCGTGATTTTTGATTTACGAGCTGCTCCTTGAGACTGCCTTTATTTTGACGAGTCAGTACTTGCTGAGCTTGAAAGACTGCAGGAAGTTGAGCTGGACCTCTGCAAGGGTTACGATTCACATTTCCATCGTGGTCGCTCAATTTAGCTAAAAGACGGGCAACCGTCTTGTCACCTGAGGGTAGGACATCCTAGGTGTCCAGGAAGGGAATGTACTTCCTACATCGTTTCAATTTTGAGAGAGTAAGTCCCAGAATGGTTTTGTCTGAAACCTTATTACCCTCAGCGTGCATGCGAGTGTTCTGGTTGAGCAGTTCACTAAGGTATTCAGATCCAGTAGTGGTCAGATCCAAGCCATAAAAGTCATCCGTAACATCAAATTCCACTTGATCGTCTGGTACTCCGTAAATGTTGTCCAGATACGTGAGCATTTCAAATCCAGTTTTGCAACTCGAAATCTTTGCTTCGACTAACGGGTCTACTGTCGCTTGAATGACGGAAATAGTGCAGGCGTCCGCTGCCTCCCAGTTCCGCTTTTTGTTCTTGGCCAAGCTGCTGGCCGTAGTTTCATTGATCTGTGGATCTTTAACTTTCCCGTTGGTGATTCTCCAACAGTAAATAATGGTGAGAAGATTCTCAAGTTTCCGTCTTCATTCTTGGTACCCTTTTTTCCCAGTGAGTTTAGGAAAACGCACAGCTGGTACCGTGTACGATTGAAGTTGTGCAATAGACATTGCAAAGTTCGTGGGGTTGTCTAGTGCCTTTTGAAAAATCGCAATTTGACGGGCGTAAAATTCTCTCAGAGAATCGGTTTTAATTTCCAAGTGTTAGTTGAAGCGAGCAAGGATATCCTGAATCGTTGAAAGATCGTAACTTCTGCCTCAGGTGCGTTGAGTAGATACAGCGAAGCTGCCTGATGAGTCGGCGGATTTAGGAGGATCGTCCGTGTACTCCACACCTGTAAAAAATTCAGTAGCTGGTAGGGATTCAATTTTGATCCGAGCTCGTCCTGCAGTTTCTACAGAGACGATTGGTTCTGTTATAAAGATTTTACCAACACTCCCTCCTTAATTTGAAGATGTGTTTTAAATGTGAGATACTAGATTTTGACGGAAAAGAGACCTCAAGTTGCTCCAGGAGCGTGAAATCCTTTGCTTTGTATTTAACAGACCTAATCCTGAGGAAGATTTAGTCTTATTTTCTACGCAACAAGTGTTTGTCAGTCCTTTGATGTCAATATCAATGGACACAAACGGGTATTAAACTGTGTAAACATTTCAATAATTGCGGTGTGATGAACAGAACAAAACAGAGCAATTTCTGACTGGTGGGAAAAGAATTAACTTTGACGAAAGTGCTGATTTTCGCTATTTCAATGGGAATCCGGATTCGGAGAGAAAGAGAAGGTTGTGGCCGGCCAGGGTCCTTAGTTGTTCTCCAGGGTAAAACTCAATAGAGTCAAGTGCTTTGATAACGTGTACAGATACTAAATATCGTCCAGGAATAATTATGCGGTTTATGCGGGTGTATGCATGAAAAATATTTAATGTCCGTGTATATTCGACTGAATAACGACAAGTTCTAGAAGAAAAAGCCAAATGAAGAGAGAATAAGAGACGTACTTACTGCTCGACAAGTTTTTATCGAATAATTTTTATTTTCATAATTTTGTTCAGACTTTAACTTCTCATGTTTCATAAGTAAAATAAAAACAGTTTACATTTAGTTAAAGTCATGTTCATATTGAATGTTCCAAATGGCACATAATATATATAATCATATTGAATATATACACCTCAATGAAATACTGGAGGTGTGAAATGTAAAATTCTCTAAAAGGAATGAGATTGCATTATTAAAAAAATACCGATGTCGACAATAACAAGCAATAAAAGACAGAGACACGAAGGTCCTGTTCACAAGTTTAGACACGGTTGGAACTTACATTTGAATGTTGTCGACCGTTGGTATTTATGTCACAATATTATTTTACACTAAGAAATATTATTAGTGAAACGGAAAATGTTTTAACATCCTAATATAATTTTCCATTGAATGCTTTATGTTACAGTTAAGTTGATATTAGATTATAACTATACGTATTGGTTATATATATAGTTGCATATAATTGTATATATCTTTCTTAATATATTGGTATGTAAAATGTAGGGTTTTTAAACTTTACACTTTGCTCTTAACAAACAGAAACAAATTTAAAACCCTACTTTATGAATTTGTAATGTCAATCAAAACTTTATCTCAAAACTTACAATTTTTAGTGGCTCAAAGTATGTATTATATTTTATAGTGCCACCTGGTTAAGTCCCGAGTACGCTAAACGTCGTCAAAAATTAGATAATACATATATTTTACTGCCAGGCGTGACTTGCTTTGTTTGATTTTGCTCCCAGTCGTACCCTAATAACTCTTACCCTGACAACTCGTACCCTCGTCGCAGTCGTACCCTTTCCATTCGTACCCTGATCATAGTCGTACCCTAACCATTAGTACCCTAAAAACCAAAAACCGAACGAAAACTCATGTATAGGATAATATACTAATATAGTAACTCGTTACAAAATATTGTGCAACAAAAATGTGCCGGTTGTTGTCAGTGGTGCAGGATAAATGTTGGTGCCGGTTGTTGGCACCAAAAAGTAAATTGTAGGTATGTACACTAGTGATGTAATTTTAAGGGAAGTTAAAAGATACCTTGCCTATGCTTAAACAAGAAAACTGAGAAAGGCACCGAGATAAGGAATCTTGATAAGGAAGGAGTTTAAAGAAAGGAGTTTGATAAGAAAGAAGGACTGTGAAGAATGTGAATAGAGAATTGCTCTGACTAGGTACTTGAAACGGGAATGGAAATGCCACTTCGTGTTGAACTTACTTCTTCCCTCAGCCGGAGCACAGCCATAGCCATCTCCAGCCAGAGGAAGAAGACAGGATCCAACAAGATAATCAGAAGCCGTTGAACCCAGCGCATCTTCTAGTCGCCACTGGGAGCTACGTTTGGAACTGAGAACACAACGTACAAGCCACTTCTACAGCATTGCACATTCCACAGCCGAACCAAGCAAAGCATTTAGCAAGCACGAGAAGGAGCACTGCCCTCACCAGTTTTAGGAATATACTCGCCGAACCAACACATACTTACTCTATCTCTTAAGTTTTATTTTGGAATTCGGGAAAGACAACAATAGAGACTCCTAAAAGAATAAAAGTTTTGCAGGGGGATCAGGGCAGTCAAGTTATCCTCTGTGAGTCCTGCTGGTGTAAAAGAGAACCTGTAAAGGACAAAAAGAAAAGTTTCTGTTTCGAGTGTATAATATTAATTTGTTTTATAATATTCTTCGTTTTCATTGTCGTGCTTCCTGTCTTTAGTATTGGTTTTTAATTAATTCAACAATAATAATTTGAGGTCTACAAAACTAAATCAAAAATTGCAAAATAATAATTTGATACATTTTCTACCAAAATTACTTACCTGGACTCACCATTCAGAACCATTGGCTTGTAACCGTATCCACGGTATCCGTAAGAATTTGTAAATTATAATTGTAACATTTGGACGAAAACAAAACATGAAAAAGAAAACAAATTCAAATATTAATTCGAAGTAAAGATAAAACTTTTTGTCTCTGCCCTTCTGGCAGAGGAAAACTTTCATTAATTTCCAGTATCATTTTCGAACTTAATACTTAATAAATATTTATCCGTAAAACTATAATTCTTCCAACTGATCTTGGATGTTGTGTGAAATCAATTCATGGGTTAAACAAATTCGATTCTCATAATTTTCTCATTATGATTCTATTCATTAAGTTTATGTAAGTAGGATGTAAGATTTTCATCCCTTATTTAAGTGATGTTGCATGTATTCGGCCAGATCATGGTTCATACACTTTAGTAGGTTAAATGATAGTCTTAGGAGTTCGTGATGAACTCAAGCATTTCCATTTGCATAATAATAAAATTAATTCATTCATAAAAACTCCAGCAAAATAGTTGTAAAAATTTTAGGGCTTAGGGGGAAGCAATCCTTTGGCTTCTCCGGTGGCGGAGCTTATTTTGTTGCTCAATCCATTGACTGCTCCTACCACCGGCGTTGTTTCTTGGCCTTCGTGGTTGAGAGTACCGTTTTTCCTCGGGCCGTCGCCCCAGTTAGATATCATTGGTAAAATATTTGATACTTCACAACTAAAAATTTATATTAAATTATTCCGTACGCTACATCTAGGTCATCACTTCTTAAATTAAAATTCAAATTCAAATTGGCAAAAAGAATGGGACGACAGCATCGGAAGGTGAGATGGGAAACGGTCACTGATCACATCATCTTCTCTCTGATGTCAGTTGATTCGTCTACCATCTCCCCAGTCTCAGTCCAGTTCTGAGCTTGATTTTGGAGCAACTGAGATCCCGTCGCTGTGGGCCCTTCTTACCATTTCACAACTTAAAATTTTCTCATCACTTCTAAATTTAGGAACTTTACATAAAACACATTTGCATTCTTTAGTCCTTTATTCAAAATTAAGGATGGACAGGACATTGCATTTCGAAAAAGGAGAGGGAGATCGGTTGCACTTTCAGTTGGTAGCTGGATGCAATCAATCACATCTCCTTTCTGTTGGTTTCTCCCGAGCTCAACGAAGCGAAGGTCAGATCCTTTACTTATTCCTTAGGCGGAACTTGCGAGCCACTCATCCGCTGAAAATAAAACTTAAAACTATTTCTATAACTACAAAATAAATTCAAATTGAACTCATGCAAATTATTTAGATTAAAAACTTAAAGGTAAACATTGCAAATTTATCATCATCGTAAACATAAGTAGGCATAGGTACTGCATGTACCGATTCATCCCTGCCATTCCCCATGGGAGTAGTTACCCCTAAAGTAACTTGGTGGACGCCCCCAAACAACATCTCTACCATCTGCCTATCATGTAAATAATGTAAATAAAGTATGAATGATTAGGTTAGGTATCTTAAAATATAAAAATAAAATATAATTATTCAATATTTAATAAAGTAATAAAAACTTTAGCTCAATGAATTTTTAGGGTAGGAGAGTGCAAACTCGGGGGTTGATCCAACGACAAAGGTCACCGGTTCTGACCATCGTTTCATGCTTGACTGTGGTAGTGAGTAGTGTATTATTTTTCGTGGTCTACCATGGCTAGTCAAGAGTGTCAGGAAATTCAGTCAGAAAATCTTGACTTGGAACTCCTGTTTGGCAGTAGTGACAACGAGGAAGATGAAATTAAAAAAATTGAAGAAATTGTAGAAATTGAAGGAATTGAAGAACATGAAGGTGAATCAGGCAAGAAATTGGCAAAACAAAAAGAAATAAAGAGCTAAAGTGGTTTGGCGGCTTCCCGTTTACGTTCCAAAAGAATCAAAAAACGGAAATGTTCGATATGTGTGCCGGCGTCGGAAGGTAGTTATTTGTAAAGGAGCCATCATGACTTACCTTGATAGCACAACAGATCTTACAGTGATGCATGAACCACCTCATCTTCCCATTTTTAATGAGTAAGTTAACAGCATTATATAAACTGAACTTATTTTATTACTAAGTATTATGGGCGATACATGTTTATTATCGTATTTCATAAAAGAAAAAAGAAGTACATCCTTTTGGACGACCGATTGTACGACACAGTACAATCCATATCAACAATAGACAAACTTCGATACTTAAAACGAGTGGCGTATAACTTGTCTGCTGTTAAATCCAAGTCACGTCTACAGAAACCACATCCAATTACGCAACTAGTTCAAGCAATACCAGCTGTTGCAGTTCCTTTTGTTTCGATGCCCGTGTTACCAACACCCCTACCACCAGCAATAGCAAAGAAAAAAAGAGGTCGTCCTCGCAAGAATCAGCAGTTAGCAATATCACTACCTAAACCAGCTACAACAGCTGAAACAATTGTGTGAAAATCAGGGAGGCTTTGCAACAAGCGGTAAAAACGAGCATCGTCTGACGACGTCCACAACATTCTCACTCAACAATGTTAAATGATTTCATTTCCTATATATATATTCACAATAATATTGCATAATAAAATTAAAAAAAGATGAACATGAAAAACATTATTTTGTTTCTTGGTTTCTTTCCGGGGTACGAATGGTTAGGGTACGACTGGGATTAGGGTACAAATGGTCAGGGTACGACTGGGACCAGGGTACGAGTGGTCAGGGTACGACTCGTTTGGGTACGACTGGGAAGGGTACGAGTTATCCGGGTACGACTAGGAGGGATACCGCTTTGTTTACTCCTATAACCTACACTTTGCTGGTAACAAAGAAAAGCAAAATTAAAAACCTTAAAATAAACAATAATAATGCCAATTTTATTTCAAGGCTAACCAGGTCAGGTGCTATAATACAGAGAACCCTTCGTCGAGAATTAGATGATGAATTTATTTTACTTCAAGGTGTGACTTGTTTTGTTTACACCTCTTACCTAAACTTTGCTGTTAACAAAGAAACACTAAATTATAAATGGTACTTAACATATTTGTAATGCCACATTTATCTTGAAACTACCATCGAAATTTTTAATTGCTAACGTTTTTTATAATATTTATAAAGCTAACTAGGTTTGTCGCTAGTACGTTGAAGTGCGTTGAGAATTGAATAATAAATTTATGTTGTTGTACGGCGTGAGTTTCTGTTTAAGCTTTACATCCAAACATTGCTGTTAACAAGGAGAATAAAATTTAAAGCTATGTTACATTTTTGTAATAGAAGTCCTATTTTATAACTAATTTTACAGTTTACTGTAGTTAAAAGTTATTTTTATTATTTTATAGAGCCAACTAAGTCAGTCGCAAGTACGCTGAAATATATTCATCGAGAATTAGATGATAAATTTATTTTATTGACTTCCTGTGTTCACGCCTTGCATCAAAACACTGCGGTTAACAAAGAAAACCTAAATTTAAGGCCACGTATACATAGTTTTAATGCGAGGCTCATTTTATATTAAGCATTTCAATGTTGTATGTATAATATTGTATAATATTGTATAGGGCTAACTAAGTAATTTGCCACTATGCTACACCTTTATCGAGAATTATTTGATGAATTTATTCTGTTGACTTTCTTTGTCTACGCCTTGCACCAAAACACTGCTAATAACAACAAAAACTTAAATTTAAAGCCACCTTGACATAGTTTTAATGCCAGGATAATCTCATAAGAATCATTACAATGTTGTACAGATAATAAAATATAATATTTTTTAAAGATAAACAGGGCAGTCCCTACTATATGCTGTGCCTTCATCGAGAATTAGATAATAAATTTATTTTGCTGTACGTTGTGACTTCTTTTGTTCAAGCCTAACACGAAAAGATTGATGCTAATAATCAAAAAAGCATTGTGATGCAGTATGGTTGATAGTATTGATAATATTTTATAGGTTTAACTGGGTAAGTTGAATTTACGCTAAAATTCGTCGAGAATTGGACGATGAATTTATTTTACAATGCGGTGTTACTTCGTTTGTCTAAGCCTTACACCAAAACACTGATGCTAACACTGACAAAAGCATTGTGATGCACTATGGTTGATAGTATTTAAAATATTTTATAGAGCTAACCGGGTAAATTGAATTTACACTAAAATTCGTCAAAAACTAGATGATGAATTTAGTGACAGTTGATATTGCCGTAATTTTGCCGGAAATTCAAATTCAATATTGTATTGTATTCATTTTATTCAGTTGTCAGAGCTTACAACAAAGTTAATCATTGATTTCAAAAGCCGGACAACATAAAAAACAGTAGGAGGCAGAAATTGAATGAATCATTGCATTACATTTAGTAAGAATTAGCCGGTATATTGGTCAATACAACACATAAAATATGTTAACATATGTAAATAATAATTATTTAATTAATTAATGATTAACAGGCATTAACAGATGTAAACATTAGTGTCCCTATCACGAATTAAATTATGAGTTTATATTTTCAACACGAATTTTGATGATCCAGGCAGCGAGATCCTTAATGTACTGTGGTTCTTTTTCTAAACCGCGAAGAGAGTTTGGTAGGGAATTCCATTCTTAAATAAATCTATATTTTACACTTTTACAAAGGATCTCTGAGCTCCGGTGGAGGGTTTTTATAGTGTTCTGGTGGATGCCATTCACGGAGTTAATTTCGCAATCAAACACTTTTTTATAGATTGTACTTATACTTCCAAATTTGAGGAACGAGCGCATTTTTCGAACATAATTATAAGTAATGCGTTACTTTACAGATAATAAATTACACTTGTCTAGCAAAAATCCCTCCATTTCTTTATTTACAAGTAGTTTACCCCGTGCAGTATATTTTGCATTAATTTTTCTTTCCTTTCTATTTACTTTATAGAAGAAAGAATAAATGAGCCTGTTAATCATTTTCTGTATACAATGGTAGTCACTGTCCGGCGTGCAAGCCCAAAAAGTAATACAGTAGTCAACATGCGATAATAAGAATGCATTTACAGATATTTTTAACATGTCAAATGATATGTATGGTTTAAGTTTTTGGAGCACTGTCACTGCGCTAGCTATTTTTCTTTTTACATTTAAATAGCGCTCTTTGAAGTTTAGATTAGAATCTAAATGTACACCAAGGTATTCAAAGTTATAAACCCTCTCTATTTGAGTGTTATTACAATATAGTTTTAGTTCTTTGGGCACCTTGGTGTCATTAAATTTATGGAAAACTATGAATTTAGTTTTATTATAATTTATTTTTAAAGAGTTTTCATTGCATCATTCGTCGATACTTTCTAAAGCACTTTGAAGCTTAAGGAGTCCCCTATTGACGTCACTGTCATCACAGTATAATACAATATCGTCAGCATAGAAAATACACATTAACGACATAATTATAGGTATCGATGCGAGGCTATTTATATACATAATTATTAGAAGGGGGTCTAGTATAGATCCTTGTGGGACTCCCCATTCTAGTGGAAACTTATTGAATGTAAATGAACTTAATTTTATTCTAACCTTTCTTTCAATGAAATAGTGCGCAAGTAACTTTAATATACTACCGTGCAGCTTATATTCTAATTTTAGCTTTTTGAGTAAAGCAATTTGAGAGATAGAGTCAGAAGCTTTGCGTAGATCAATAAATACAGCAAAGACTCTGCCGTTCCTTTTGTCTATTTTATTGTAGATATCTTGTGTTACTATTTGAACTGCCGATTCACAATCCCGCCTTTTTCTGAACCCAAACTGATTGTCACATAATAGATGCTCAGTGGATTCTAGAATTAAGTTTGACAGAATTTTTTCAAACACTTTACACATTGTAGGAAGCGTTAAAATTGGACGGTAGTTAAGTGCAATGCTTCTTTTTCCCGATTTTTTGAATATAGGTGTGATAGTAGCACATTTAAAATGAGATGGAAATTCACCAACTGCTAGTAGTCTTGTAAATGTTATTGCAATGGGTTTAGATAGTGATGACATACAGCAAAGTAGCATCACATATAATATTATGTCACATGGATCTGTTCGTTTTTTCTTAAGTGATTTAATAGCGTTGTTTACATCTTCAGCACTGACTATCAGCTGGTTTTCAGGGACATCAATAGAGTTCCAGAAATCTAATAATTTAGTTCTATCTGTTGGTGTATTCATTACAAATGCACTTGCTAGCTCGGACGCGATTTCTTCATTTTTATGGACTGTCTGGTCTTGTTTTTCAAGTTTATCAATCAGAACTTGCGTCTTTTTTCCTCCAGTAAGATCATGAAAGACTTTCCAGACAGATGCAGAGTCACGACACTCACTAAACTTGTCTTTAAAGTATGTATGTATGTATGTATGTATAGTAGTATTGTACTTACAGGCCGAGGCCTACGCACACTACGATTACAATTTGATATTACAGCTACTCATGAGATACACTATTCGGACAACAGTCCTAGTGCACTCAATTGAGATCACTGAATATAATACTAGCTTACTTGGGAAGACTTTACCGAATAATATGGGCTTTCGAAAACGCCGCACTCTTTAAGACGCGATATTTAAACTCCTTGCTAAGGAGATAGCTCGTTGATTATTTTACAAGGCCGTGGTTTGATAGAGTATAGACTCAGTCCCTATGGTGTGTCAAGTCATAGTCAAGGAGTCATTCTATACACCCTACACCTTGGTTCCCCTACATTATGAGAAGAACTATCCTATGAGACGACATTCGATACTTGCTATATCAAGTAGAGGAAAGAGGATATAGTGATCGGATCGTCACTACAGACGAACCAGAAACCAAGCAGACACTCTCTGTATCATTAAGAGTCAGCTCCGTCATCGAGTGGCGTTATTGCCCGCTAGAGCTCACCCCTACTCACGGATTTCCGAACTCACTTGGTCTGTAGCCTGTTTTTACTAGACGTATCTATCCCACACTATTCCTCTTATTCCTTTCCTATCAGCGTATACGAATAGACAGTAGGAAGTTCAACCCGTGAAGACAAGTGGATTAGGGTATCTCGTATAGCAAAATATATTACTACATATGCTTTTTCACTCATTGACAGCCCGTATCTCGACGTGCGCCGTGCACCACTGAGCCCACTTGCCTCCCTCTTGTCTTTAAAGTATATGGATTTGCAAGATATAATTGCTTGAGTAACTTGGTTTCTTTCATATTTTTACATTGACCAAAGTTCATTTGCTGTTGCAGTTAATATTTTCATTTCGTCTTCATTGTCACATGATTTGTTCATCTGCAGTTTAGCTTTTGGGTATTTAGATTTTAAAGTATTGCGACTATGAATTAGTTGAATGATGGTGTTGCTCATCCATGGTGCTTAATTTCCGCGGATCCTCATTTTCACTATTGGACAATGCCAGTCTATCACAGGTTTAATAGTATTTTCAAAATTCTCATATATTTCATCACTGGATGTCATGTTGTCAACATTCCATTGAATTGATGCAATTTCAGCATTCACGTGCTTCCAGTCTGTGTTTTTAAAGTTCCTGGAGTTGATGACAACTGGCTTGGCTTTGCTTTTATATTTTACACAGCATTTTATTAAATAAATGAGATCATGGTCTGAGAGACCAAGAGGCACAATTCCACTAATGATCTTACTTTTTGAATTTGAGGAGTAGATATGATCCAACAATGTAGAGGTCTTTTTATCTGTGCGAGTGGGTCCTCTTACAAGTTGCTTATAGTCATGCCCCCTCGAGATATTAATTAAATTATGGGCGGTGTCATCATAGTTTAATAAATTTATATTAAAGTCCCCTAAAATAAATGTTTCTAAGTTCTCTTCGTTGAGCGAGGTTAATAGTTTGTTAAACTGATCAATAAAGTGCTGTGAGTTTATTTTTAGTGGTTTGTAGATCGACACTACGATTATTGGCTTGGAAAATATAGGCCATATTTGTACACAGTGCACTTCACATTCCTTCATAAATTTGATATCAACACCCAGCTCCATATATTTGTGTTTGTTACTGATATACCAAAGTGTGCCCCCACCCATACGATTTTCCCGGTCGTGGCGTATAGTGGAGTGATTATTGATATTGTTCAATTGATCCGGATTTTCCTTTCTTAGTTTAGATTCTGTACATATCATCACATCCAGGTTTAAATTACTGACTAGCAGTTTAATTTCTTCTAACTTTATCAGATTCAGACTGTTAATATTAATATGAGCGATTTTTAGTCCTTTGGTTTCATTTAAAACTTTAATTTCGTCAGAAATATGATTTACAACTGGTAGGCTTATTTCACATGGACTTGTGATAGTAGGAATTGTCTCAGGAGGGAGCTCTAAAATTATATTTTCCGTAATATTATTCGCTGGTTCAGCACAGTATCTACACTTCCATGTGCTGGGTTCAATTTTATAAAAATTCTCGATATTTTATTGCCGGTACAAGGCATGTAAAATGATATGGTTTTTCGCAGATACTGCAGCGTATACAAAGTTGATTTGTTTTTCCCTTTCTGTTACACTCGTGACACTTTTCAGTTGGCTTCATTTTTAATTTATGTATATTGAAAGATAAGATAAGAGAGAGCGAGAAAAAAGTCAGCCACTAGCCATGAAGGCCAGCGACGAACTGGAATATCAATCTGCGACTGATAAATCTGTCGATATTTTATTTCAATAAATAATTTATATCATGAAAACAAACTTTCTGATATTTTTGATAAACATTACTTAACTGGTTGCTATCGAGAATTCTGATAGAAACCTATCGATATACGCACACTACTTCAAATACAATAGGGTTTTATTCCGTCGCATTTGCCGTCGTTTAAAATTTATTTGAAAAAAAAGTTAAAAACTGTGACCCGTGGAGCACGACAAAAAAAGACACATCGACAGACGGACATGACTATTTCAATAGATTCAGCTAAAGCTCAGCATCTAAAAACAAATTCCCCGGGCAAGCCTGTGATCTAAACAAAACCCTGGTAAGTCTGTTTTCAAAATTTGACCCAGGCAAGCAGTTAGCCAAAACGTAATCCTAGGAATGTCTGTGGCCATAATTTAATCCAGGCAAGCCTTGGTCCACAGATTAAACCAAGTATAATAGTAAAAAGTTTTTAAGTCGAAGGTTATAGCATTCAGCAGTAAATCCATCGTGTCTACACTGACACTACCTCGTGTTGTTCAATGTCCACAACAAGCATAATCGGAGACAGGTCTGTAAGAAAAACTTACCTCAGTCAAGATATGTCGCAAAATTTTAAGCCGGCCAACACTGGTCAAATCTTGATTAGGGCAAACCTGTGATCAAAAGTAAACCTTACCAAAGTAAGCATTTGGGGCCAAAACACAACCTGGAAATGTCAGCGATCAAAACGTAACCAGGGCAGGCCTTTTTTCAAAGTTTAAACCAGTAGTATTTGGCAGCAGCTAATACAGCATTTTGATGCGTTTAAACATTGTTAGCTCCCTTTAATACTCCAACCACGGAAAATTCTGGATCCCACACTATGTTTCCTAATATTGCTAGCAACCCATCTCGTATTGCGAATTTTCTAGTTTATTATTAAAACTGGTGGAATGTCGGTGATGTGGCTTACTATCTAGGTTAGAATAGGTTAGCTTAGTTTCAAGCCTTACTTATCCTAATAAAATTACATGACTCTTTAATCGTAAAATTAAAAGAATAACATAATAGTTTCATATTAAAAACTATCTCTTAATTAACGCGTGCAGTGTTACGGGGGGTTGCCACCCTATACAGTGCACTCCTCCCACAGTTTTATGAATTTACCCCTTATTGGGGTGTCATTAGACAGCCCTTGGTCAAGCGGAGGCTAACATAGTCTTGGAAAATTCAGTGTTTTGACACTTTTTTAAATTATTCCCGTTTTAACGTTTTAGCTCTGCACCAATCACAGCCTGAAATTCGAATTTTTTAAAATTCCAGGGTCCTGATTCCTGATTGGCACAGAGCTACATTTTTAATTGCAAATACCTCTAACTTGAACGCCATAAAAGAGGAAAAAAATGAAAGCCGATAAAAAGAAAAATGAATCTGGCCAGAAAATTATTAATGTAATTTTATAATAATTTTATTTAACCAAAGTTTCCTATTTTATAACTTACAACTGCATCGTATCCATGTCTACTCTGCATTACTGCACTTACACTCAAGTGCACTCAAGAACGCTAAGCTTTGCAATAATATTTTCCTAACAGTTTTGCATACCAATAATTTATTTTTGTTATCTCTTCATTAAAATTGCATAATAATGGGGTTTGAGATGGCCCCTGTTAAAAGCCACTACATGTTGTGTGCGCTTCAGTTTTCAACTATTTGCACTTTTCAAGGTAACATTTGACGCGTCTGCAAACTGCAAGCCAAGGTTATCGTAAAGTCTTAACCCTTCTAAGCCTGTGATCCAATATAATTGTACATGCAGCAGCCGGAAGTAAAATATTAGATTGAACAAAATAGGGTGAATTTTACATCGCACAAAAGACGCACGATCAGGTTTTACTTACCCCTTGCGTAAAAAAGTGGAAATGACTGTAATACGATTTATTTAACCCGAATTAATTTAAAACCTTAATTCCGGGCTAACCTGAAATCAAAACTGAGCCCAGATAAGTCGGTGACCATAGCGTAATCAGGTTAAGTTTCTGATCAAAACTTCCCTGGATCGCACCTGCGGCAAAACCATGCCCCGGTCGCCCCGGTTAAGCCTTTGGGGCAATCCATGCATTACGTTTTAGGTTTCATGGGGGAGGGGGTTCAGGCTAATGACGCGTTGAAATAGCAGGGGGGGGGGGTTTAGGTATATGACGTTTCAAGCAATTTTTGTAAATTTTAAATTTTTTATTACGGCGAATCAAAGCAGATACATTATTTATAAAATGTAATATGTGGTATGTAATTATTCATTTTTCGGAAAAATGTATATATAAACCTTAAGAAAATATACATAATTCTTTGAGCAACTATTTCAAAATTTGAATCATTTATAGTGGAGGGGGGGGGGGGTATCAACGAATGACGGTGTAGTGACGATTGAAGAGGGAGGAGGGGGTTTTGCACAAAAACCTGAAACGTATTATATAAATGGCCCATTTGATCAAAGCTTAGCCCTGGCAAGGTTGTGATTGAAGCTAACCCTGGGCACGTCCGGGATCATAGCGCGAAACGGGCAAATCCCTGGGAAAAACTTAACCCGAGAAAGCCTGTAAGCTCAACAAATATAATAATATAATAGAATGCGACCGTTGAGGTAAATCATTAATTTTGGGCAAGTCTGTGGTGCTAACTGCTTAAGCCAGCCAACGCTGCGGTTTAACTTATAGTGTTACCCGGGCAAGTCACTGATCAGTACTTACCCCAAACAAGTCTAATTCCATACTTTAACCCAGGCAAGGCTCTGGTCAAAACCTACTGCTACCACGCTTATGGGAAAAACTTAACCCTTGCAAAGTTAGGGGCGTAAAAGCTCACCCCTGTCAAAGTTGAGGTTAAAGCTTACCCCGGGCAAGTATATGGTCAACACTTGCGCGGTTTAACCAAATGGTAATAACTTTACCCAATAGAACCTTTAATTAAAGCTTATACTGGGCAACCCCAAAGTCGATTTGGCTACAACCTTATTTACTATAACAACTAAAAGCGAAAAATATGTTTCATTTTTTAATCGCAACCCATTGGGTTGCTAACCTGCTAGTGTCTATTAAATTTCTACGATTGTTTGGGAAAAATAACAAAAAAAAATTAAATCCACGTCGGACTACCTTTTGAGATCTCATAAGTATCTGTTTAACAATTATTGTCCCTATCTATTGACATAATTTACGTGAATTTTAAATTTTTCCATGGAATTTGACATGCAATATTTCATTTAGAAGCTCTTAAAAAATTATAAATATGGAATTTATTAAAAAATGAAAATTATTTTTACAATATTTGTTAATTATTATAATAAAATAAACATCAAATAATTTTTTTTCTACAATTGTAACATTTGCGCTTCAATTTTAACAAATGCAAATTAAAATCTCGCAATCTTGTTATTAAACAATGGCTTCAGCCCAAATAAAGGTTATAAAAATAAAATAATATGAATTTTTATTGTTAAATACAAACACTACCGATCTCCTCCCGTGTTTCTGCATAGTTGTAATTTTACATCAATACATTCTACTATACCTATCATTGCAGCTAGCTACTGTTCATTCACTGCGTCCCACTGAAGGAAAGATTGTGGGTTGGATAGTTGAACGTATTGCACTTACTCGTTAGAGGGGGCCTGGCAAGCTCCAGCTACTTCTTTGTGTTCCTCGATATTTGCCTAGACAAGAGTAAATGAGTCTGAAATATGATTTTCGGCACACTGCAGCGGTGCAGTCTAAAATTACTACCGTAAGGTGGTCTGCAGTAAAGTAAAAGTAAAGTAATTGCTTTAACGTCATAACCACACAGCGAATGCTCACTGATTTTCAGGGAAAGACAGCTTTTGACTACATTACTACTCACTATATTATCATTGTTATTTTTGTATTTGATTTTATTATTTCTGACTACTTTTTCTAGAGAAGGGAACTCTAGAAAGCCTAGAGAATGACTCCGAAAATCTGTTCTCTAGGACCTGCAACCTACATACCACAGAGCCTTGCAGGATTACCAAGCACAGGTGACCCATCCATTTCAGAATGCGCTTGGCTGTTGCTTAACCAGAAGGAATCAACCAACTGATTAACCGCCAGACCAACCTGTACTGGTACTGCAGTGTCAGTCGCAACTTTCCCTTCCTTTTAAATATAATAAATTATTATTAGCTATTGTAGATTTAATGAGCACTCCCAGCATGGGATGCTCAAGAATCATATACATCCGTACATTAATACACGTTGCTGATATATCCCGAAAAATGGATGAAAGGCTATACCGTACAATGATACAAACACAAACACTAAATTTGTGAGGTGGGATATTATTCTCAAGGGTTTTAAGAGCACACATAGTTACTGAGGAATCACTTAAGCGTATGACTAGTCCATGGCTAAAATTATTTTGTTAGAAGTCCATCGAATTCGTCAAATCATTTTGTCATAAGTCCACTCAGTTTATTAAAATGTTAGCTGACGCTTTTTATAAACTTTGAATTCAGACTCACATGACAGGACGTAGCAGCTCCATCCGGACAAAGAGTGAAATAAAATGTACTTGTTTCTAGCCAAACGTGCGTTGTGGCGTATGCCATTAGACAGTAGGGCTGCAACCAGAAAAGCAATGACTCCGAATCCAGTATTACTGTGGATAGCAGTTGAAGTACGGACTATGTCCACTGAAATACTTTGAGCAAGTTGAATGGTAATGATTCCACTTATAAGCAAGCATAGGCTTAAAAAGCCCAGAAAAATATGGATCTATCAATAAAAGCAAAAGGTTAAATAAATTTTGTATGATAACGTAACCATCAAAGCTCTTTCAATTCGAACTAACTAGAGTTTAACTAGGCTAGACACAATGTCCATCAGCGGCAACATAAATCTAACTGGTGCATTAAAAATCCGGCGCTTCGCGCCAGATATGTCCACCGTGGGCCCGAAGTAGATGCTGAGCATAAAGCAAATTGTTTTAATAATAATATTTCGTATCTGGGTAAAATCCCTAAGGATTTGAGATTTTATCACTTGTAAGCCCAGTTTTCACTATTATTTTCACTGAGACTCGAGGTTACTCCACAATTTGAGGACTCGAGCCCTTTTTCTAGAGAACAAATTTCTATTTATCCCAATGGTTCGAGTGCCTAGTTCTATTATTAAATCTCATTCACTTAAAGTACCACTCAAGAAACACTGGAAATTTAAATCCAACTATGCCACACAGTGAGCCATAGAAACTCAGAAATATAGAACTCTAGAAAGCCTAGAGAAATAACATGTATACACAATCTCTCTAGGATCTGCAGCGTACCTATCACTGAGCCCTGCAGGATTATCGGTAAGGCCACCCATCCATTTCAGAATGAGCTTGACTGTTGCTTAACCAGAAGGGTAGGCCCAACTTGTCATTGGAAAACTTTGTTTATATAGTAAGGCTAACATAAAGTCATTGCAGTTAGTGTCCGTAAAAGTGGGCTAAGTTACAAGTTGTGCTGGTGAGAATGGACGGTATATGAGTGGACCTGGAACACGTGGGTTTTATAACAGCACAGGTTTAAGTTATTACGCCGGTACAAGTGTGCTAGTTACGATTTTTGCTGGTACCATTTGGCAGGGTACAAGCTACTTGAAAGATCTGAGAATTGCGCCAGTACAAAAGAGGTTGGCGCAGGTTTTAGTTAACTGGGTACCCGTGGAGCCAATGCGAGTGGGCTTGGTAAGGAAAGAACCTGTACGAGTGGGTAAGGAACGAGATTTGATGGAACGGACAGACAGACACACAGACGGACATCGCAATTTTTTAATAAGTATTTAAACATTTTTGTATATTATCCCATTTTAAGCAACGATACTAATGTAAATCAATAAAGTACATTGTTTTAGCGTTGCTATCCGCGTATCTTGTCCTTTTTAGATGCTGAGCTTAACCATCTAATTTAATGGTCAAGTCCGTCCGTCTGTCCGTCCTTCTGTTGGCCTTACACTACAGGTCACAGTTTTGAGTCCAGTAACTTCAAACAAAATTTTAAATACCAGAAATGGGAGCAGGCAGGTCTCCATTGTTTTTTTACTTTAATCAAACTGGCCATTTTTTCACAATTAAAAGGTAATTGGACCCATTTTAGTTCACTAGTGTGCACTGACATGTGAGTGTAGGACGTGTTACTTTTAAGGTCTGATAATTTCACAAAATTAAGTGTAATTTAGCTATAATTAGGTACTATACATTACACCGTTGTAATCCACGTGTTTTTTTGTCTGTACTAGCTTTACCTAGAGTTTTAATTTTACTAAAAAGTCATAATTATCTATGTATTTTAAAAATATAAAATATCAGTAAAATTACTCACCAAACCATTCTCCTTGTCCACTATTAGCAGCATGGTAAAGGGGAATCTCTGCGCATGGCGCACCGCGACATCAAAATTGGACTTTCAGACTCTTAATCCCAGCCTCAAATTACATCCGCCAGCAGTGTCCTACGTCTACAACTACATACTTATAACTAAAACCAACCTACACCTACAATATCCAACAATCGTCTCCGTCAGTGCAGTGCATTATACCGTATAAAGTATGAATTGTAATTCCAATCATATTTAATTTGAAAGTTAATTTCTAGTAACTAATACACCTCATTTAACAGAAATTTATACATACTTCAATGCCCGTAACCTACACTCACTTATGGGCATACTGGTGAACATTTTTGATAACCCTGTAACGTTGTGAATGTCTAACTGTGCTGTTAATTTTCCACTGTTCGACATACTCAAGTTAACTTGGCCAACATAGTTCTTAAACTACAATAGTTCAATCAGGGTCTCACGCGCCAGGCTCGGCATTAGAAAAAAGAGCTTCACTTTTTTCAGGCAAAGCTCGGCGAAGCTCAATCAAACTTTGGTCTCTGCAAAATTTTGGTGGTTGTAAATGTTTTTGACATTAACGAGCCCAGTAATATAATTTTAATACTTGTGCATTCAAATTTAAGTACCTATGTAATTGAAAAAATGTATTATGTTGACAAGCAATGAAAAGCACTGGAAACTGGAAATGAGTGGAAATACCAAATACCACTTTTGCACTTTCGCCTCGCTTTTTACTTACTATTACGTTCATTAACCTAATACTTTTCCACAATTACGGTTTGACTACTGTTACAAGTGAAAATGTCACTGCCTCTACTACAGGTACAAGTTCTTCAACAACAACCGCTACCTCTTCAAATTTTACGGACACGTACACTGCTAATTGTAACACCAAAAATACTGATGCTTCTAGTACCGCTGATACAGATCTTGCTGAGCTAACCTGTGCTAAAAATGGTAATCCAGAAAACCCATATAAAAAGTAGTTTCAAGTTTTTATTCTTTTGAGGCTGATTTTATTCCTCACACTACTTGTTTTTTTAACATTGGAAATTAGGTTTTAGTTTGGGTTTAAAGTCTGTATAAATTCAAATTACTAAAAACTAATGTGCAAATTAAAAATAATCCTTGACAGTGTAGATTGTGTTCGTGCAATAATAACGTTACAGTTCAAATTAAAGTAGAATTACTTTTTGTTTTAAATTTTTTAGGGTTATGAGCAGGGTTTATTGAAACCATAAAACACAGTAAAAACACAATTACAATCAATTAAAGTTAATGCTACAATTGTGACGGATCGTGCGTCTGTATTTATACTTCAGTTTTGTCCCGAAAGAAAAAAGAAAAATTAAAAGTAGTCAAGAAAGGAATTGTTAACGTTGAAAACCTGGACCTCAACAGACCAAGTCCCAACTTAGTTCAAGATGTAGTATCACCATCATTTAATTCAAGCAAGCCAAATAACTAAACCGCAATCTGATGAGCGAAGAGCAAAGAAAAAGAAACAACTTAAGAAATCAAAATCAATATTATTAACGTCCAGCTTTAACCTTATTGAAGTTGAAGGTGGATCGATTTCAATATCACCCCGTTCCTGTCAAAAGTTTATTCTTGAGGCACCGAAATTTACGCCGTATGACGTTAAGAGCACCAGAAGAAACAAGCAACTCGGACCTTAAACATCTAAAATATCTTTGTCGTGACCAACAATCTCTGTGCGCCCTTTAGAAGTTAGTTCAGAGTCACAGCTGTCAAAACTTAAAACATGACAATCATATAAAGTAAAAAATAGTATCCATATAGTTAGTAACGATACCAGCAACAATATTGTTGCTTTTCAGCAAAATCAGTATCCTCAGTCTCCATTTACTTCAGTTGACGTCCAGGATCGCCAAAATAAAAATAATGAAGTCATACAAAGTATTTAAGTAAAATCAGACATAGACTTACAAACATCGACAACATCAAACGCAAAGATTAACCATGCTTGAATGAAAAACGGCAGTAAAAAAAGACTTTACAACTTAAACGTTAGGGTAGAACAAAAATAACTGAAAAGAAACTCAAATTTTAACAAGTTCTTAATCTATAATAAAAAATGCTCTGTTAGAACATCTCTCAAATCAAACACACATTTGATGACTAAAAAACACATTTTTTGTCTTCTTCCCCACCCCTAGCTAAAACCAGTATAAGATTTAAAGGTACAGAGTGCCTAATTTTGTCCGCTTAGCTTAACATAAGTAACTACCGCTTGGGCAGAACAAAACTAAAGATATTAAATGCTAAAGAAGATCAGGACTAGAAAAGCAAAATTCCAAAATTTCAATATTAAAATCAGGAGTATATAGAGCATTCTACATATATATTATATGTACCTAATAGATATTATTGAGAAGAACGGAATCAAAAATATTGGTATGTTTTGTTTTTGTTTAATTTGTGTACAGCTATTCCATAAAATTATAAGCACATTTATATTTTATATTCCACAAGTTCACAGTAGTGTTAATGTTACAGTATAGTTACTTTACCCTTGACACTGCTGTTTTGACATCAAAATCGGTCAGAAAACGAAAAAGTTAAATTAAATTCTAAAGTTATAATTTTGTTTATTTGTAATAAAAAGCTGCAAAAAATGTAAATTCAAAACAGTGCAGAGTGTCAGAAGCGATCGAAAGTTGAAGGGTCATTTAAAAAGACACAAGTGTCCAACGCAGTGTAAGTGTGTAAACCGGCCCAAAGTTTTTACAGCCGTTTCAAGCAGCACCTGGCACATACTTAAGTTAAAAAATAACCCGTATGCCAAAAGCGCCAACACTAACCAGAACAAGACTAAGAAGAAATAAAAACTAAAGAAAATCAAATACAAAAACGTTTTAAACATCTACTTCTACTAAGTTTCTTATAGCTAAAACCCAAAATCAGCGATGCTTCCTCTGCCAATGTTTTTTTTATTTTGATTTGCTAAAGTGCATGTTGTTTTGGGGCAAGGTTATTTTTTAGCGAATCATAAATCGTCTTTTAATTATTTATTCGATATATCTTTAAATAAAATTTTATATTATGAATTTATCGATTTATAAGTTGTCCAGTGCCCAGCATATTATTTATTATATGTTGCTAGTTTCTTGTTTATACGTCATAAATTGCCGCTCAAATAGTATCATTGTTTAAGTATTTGAAAAAATAATTTCGCAAGAATGCATTTAAAAAAATTTTATCAACGGTCCTGACATTTTATGTAACAATTTACATGGACAGTAATGCGGTTATAACTTTCATTTATTAAACTTTTTGAACTGTTACAATATCAAAACTGTAAGCTTTTATTTTTTTACATTTAGATTAGTTAATGAAATTGTGGCGTACACACAAAAAATAAGTATGCATTTATGTATTAAATATCCATTATAATTTACAATTACAGTACTGCAACACAACTGCAGTAAGATCAGCGTTATTTAACTGTTAACTATTACTGTCAACAATTTAAGATGACATCAATGCAGTCATGCATTGTAGTTTTATTGCTTTCATACAAACAGCCTCCTACTTGTTGACTTTTGGCAACCTTGTGGTTAACTTTTGATGCTTACATTTGTTTTTAATTGCAACACAGTTTTTACAAAAATTGAAAAATTCCTAATTTAAATCTAGAAATTATTATAGTCAATGTTTTACACATAAATTTATACAGTTTATTTTAGGAATATTTAAATTAATTAATTAAATAATTATTTATTCAACAAGGAGTTAAGTTATAATTATATTTTATACTTAAATTGTAAAGGCACAATAAAAATAAACAATACAATAAACACGATAATAAACTCCTTAATTGGATTTAATTTTTTTAGAAGCAGTATTAAAAGCCTGATTCATTTTAAGTGCATCAACAAACAATTTTAATTTTGTGCAACAGATTAAACTTTTAATACATTTTTATTACTAATTATAAATTTAATGAATGCAATATTTAGTAGGAAAATAAAATTACTAAGTTAGGATAGTAAACACTATGATTAGATTTTAATACAGAATGTAAACAAATAATCTGATTTGTCGGTAGGCCTGTAGGCCTTTGCCAAAAAATACAATAAATTGATACTACTTCTACGATTGCTTATGATATATTGGGATGTCTATTATTAATATTTCAAATTTTTTGCAACGTCTTACTTTTGGATATTTTTGTGACTGTTTTGACGATGCAAAAAATGTAAGTCTAGATTGTTGCCTTGTTTTGCTACATTGGTACGATTGGTAGGGAAATCTGTAATAAATGGTTTTTGCAGTGGTTTTTGAGTTAACGGAGGACCGTGGCGCTTCAAAAAGTCGAATACGAGCTTAGTTTGCATAAAAAACCTGTATAAAATAAGCATAACACACAAAAAAAAGTTAAAGTCGATAATCACTAAGATATTCTAGCAGTTAGTAATAAAATACTTAGTTATGTGTAGCACATTAACACATGTTCATATTTTTAAGCAACACATTTAGTAATAAATTGAGTAATAATTATATATGTAATAGGCATACATATAATAAAAATCTCAAGAAATTGATAAAGACTGTCTTGAAATTGCGTTTAGAGACTTTGATAAGAAATACAAATTGCGGAAAGTAACATTTAAAGTGGTAATGGTGTTTTAGATCTGATTTTAAAGTGATAAACACTGACTGGCACGGCCAACACGAACTAATCCGTGAGAAGTGTTCTAGAAAATCAGGATTGAGGTTGTGGCGCTAATCATGGTTCTACATCCTAAACTGCCCCGGTCGCGTTTAAAGCAAAAACTGGTTGACCATTACTTTCAGTAGATTGCAGACTCCCTGTTTGTGTTTTTTGCTGTGTGCCAACCAAGCTTCCTTTAGAATGCAATAAATTAGGTTACGAATTCATGTTGAACGTTTTGTAGAGAATAGAAACTAAATTTTAATTTAATGTGTGTCTGCTGGACTTTCTTGACCATAAAGATAAACATTACAATTTACAATGACAATTTTAAGTTCGGCGCGTGGAGCTCACATGAGAACCTACCTTACTTAAAACTACAGAATAAAACAAAGCTACCCAAAACGTATACTACCTATATGAGTGACATCTGCTCGTATAGTCGTTTGACTGCAAAATACGTTGTTCGGCCGCAATCGCGTGCGCAAGTTTAAAAGTATCGATTTTTTTAATTTTAAAGCGCTTTAGCTCCCACAAGTTTTGTCCGATTTGTCTAATATGTGAAACACAGCATCTTTATGCACTTATCTAAAACGTTATTGCAGGATTTTTAAAAATTATAAATTTTTATTTTTTTCGAAAAGTTTAAAAAATGTTTATTTCTGAGTCCCAAAGATAGAACTAATTTTTTCGAAAAAAATTAAAAATTAAAAATTTTTAAAAATCCTGAAATCAATTTTAAGATAAGCATATAAAGATGTTTTATTTCAAATTTTATGAACACTGGACTAAAATTGTGAGAGCTAGAGCGCGGCAAAATTTTAAAAAATCGGTAGTTTTGAAATTGCGCGCGCGATTGCGGCCGAACAGCGAATTTTTCAGTCGAACGACCATACAAGCAGAGGTAACTCATATGGGTAGTATACGTTCAGGGTAGTTTTGCTTCCTTATTTAGTTTCAAGTAAGGTAGGTTCCTATGTTAGAGTTACAAAGCCTATTACAGTCCACAGTTACAGTGTGTTATGAAATATGTTTTAATTCAATTTTATAACCAATTAAAGCTAAAAAATTCAAATTTATCATTAACTAGTATTTTTAAAATGCAAATAAGAAAATCAGTGGTTTGTAGTTTAGTTATGCCAGTAGCTCAGAGGTTTTATTTTGGTAAATAATGAACTTAATTGAATTTGAAACATGCTTTATTTAGTTCCAGGACAATAAATATAAAATAACATTGTGTAGTTATAATTGTTTAGTTATAAGATATTCCTGAGGCTTAAATGCAAATAATACCAGATTCCGCGGATGAGGAATGTAAAATTTAATTTTCAGAATTTTCCTGCACTCTGTACTTGACACTCAACACACAAACGCGAACGTTAATACACTTTTGTGAGGTTTGAGACGTGTTTATAAAGTAATGTAAGAGAATAATTGTTTATATTTAATTTCAAAAGCTACGAATTCTTTTTTAATTATAAACGTAGAGCCAGTGTCAACGTCAACTGTACTGTACACTGTATTAATTGCCGAATTAGCCGCATGTTGATGTTTAGTAAGTGCACACAATTGTATGATTTTAATTCTAACACTGCTGACATGCAAAATTACAATATATAAAATAAATCAAAAAACATTATGTGTCATTTCATTTAAGTTAGGATTGTAAATTTTTAAAACCAATTAAGCCTGTAGTTTATGTAGTTTAGCTTAAGTCTTATGTGCGTACACAATTTGTGTTTTAATTATCGTAATTTGTAAAACGCAGCACATATATGATTTATGCTTCCGTTTTTAAATTTTTAAGGCTCCTAGGTCTAATAAAAACTGAACTTAACAACAAAATTCATTTGCATATTCAATTTACGAGATCTTGTTGTCTTTTAAAATCATCTTAGGCAAGTGTTACGTCAAACAAGCAACGCAAGCGCCAAGTAATAATCTTAACTGTAACTTTAGGCAAAGCAAATGACCTGATTATACGTATTCTAATAAAGAAAACTCAGAAAAGTTTTTTGTTCAAAACAGCACATATGAGTGCGACTGAGGAAAAATTAAAAGTCGTGCTAATCGTTAAGCTCAAAACCCACACCCCAATTCAAACTAAAAGTATAAAACTAGAAATAAGAAGACACGACGGAAATTTTAAGAAAAGCGAGTAAAATACTGAAAAATATACTAGAAGTTCAGAATTTCACACCAAAATAGGCCTGCGAATGACAGTTACAACTGAATTGAGTGTTCCTCAACCTGAACAACAAAGTCAAGTCTTTGATAAAAAACGATAGTGAAGATAAGGTTGAGAAAACTGTGAAGAACCTAATAAAAAAAGTTCAAACCTTAAGATAAAAAAATAAACACCACTTTAGAGTCAGGGTCAGAGTAACAGTATCAGTTTAGTTCTGATTCTGATTAAGTGAATTGACTGATTCATTTGTTGGTTTGATTGATTGAATTAAAATCGTTATTTAAGTTTAGTTTTTTCACATTTAACTATTACAATTAATATTAAAATGAATGAGGCAGGTCAGTTATGATTTTTAAGCAGTTGTTTAGTTGTTACAAAAAGTATCGTCAAACGTTAAACAAACAAAATAGTGACTGAAATATATACATTTTTTCAAAGCTATGGCTTCACAATTCACTTGTGGATATTGGTTTAAACTTATGTTTATTTGTTACGATAATTAAAATTGCACAAACTTTATTTTGTTTTTATATGAATTCGTTTTAACTCACTTATTATATTATTGCTTTTACTTTGGACTATAACTTTTATTTTATCAACACTGTCACATTTAGGTATCGATAATTTATTTACTAATATTAATATAACTTTTGATTGTCTATTTATTTGTTATTCTTTGACTTCGTTACTTCTTTTTATCCTAAATTACTTATTTTACCGATACAGTTAGGCAAATAAGGTCACACTGTTGCGATTTACATTTTATTAATTCCTATGATTAAAACATCACCTAATGACTTCCTAATTATTGTAGTAGCAACTGACAGTAACACATACTGTCAACTGTGAAAATTTATTGATTGTATACTATTATTAGTTTAATTGTATACTTAATCCCTTATTTAGACTGCAAGTTTTTTCAAGTGTTAAAATTCCTTTCATGATATTTCATATTAAATTTATGATATTGATTCTAATTTAATATATTAGTTGTGCTAATAATTATAATTATGAAATAATAAATCAATTAAAAGTACATTAGTATATATTAAATAATATAATGAAAATCTTTGTGGCTGTTTTGAAGTTTTAAGCTTTATTTTATTGATTAAATCAATTTCATTAGAGTTAGAAACTTAAAAAAATGCAGCCCGTTTCCTCTCAGACTAAAAACTAGAACATTATAGATCTAGTACATACTGCATCTGATAGAATAAGCCCCTAAAAGCTGGTTCTGAAATGCTAGGTATTGACTGAATACTGAAACAAGTATTCGGTCAGAAGCTGAAGTTTGCAAACCGTATAGGCTCAAGCTGTTAGCCTCTAAGTCCTTTAACTGTAGGTGCGTCCACCTCAGCATCAGCTGTTGAGGGTTTTAACTCATCATACTCTACAAAAAGCGGGTGTCTTCACAGATCACAGAGCATGCCGTGTTTAAGACTAGTACACCTAATAAGTCATTTGTTCGTAACGAAGATTCATAATTACAATTAGCATATATTCTTTTAGCTGACTGTAAAATAAAAATGAAGTACAATAATAAATGGCTGTTAATCTGTGGCTGTGGCTAGTAACTTGTGGTGTAGTTGAAAATTTAATGTGTAAATTAGTATTCACACCGACTAAACTCTGATAGACAACACAAATCCACGTGCGTTGCAGTTGGCAGTGGTTAGCACATAGTTTGAAGTCTTGAAATCTCAACTTAGAAATTGATTACCTATTATTTACAAATTTACAATCTAAAGTCAACTCTAGTTCCAATTCTGTGACTAAAAAAGAAACAATAGTTCTTAAATTTATAATATGAAGTTATATCTGTCTTAGACAAATAGCCGTCGGGCTTTGTCTTTAATTAAAATAATAAAAGTATACTAAGTGCTCATATCCTTGAAATTTAAGTCAGTTTTTGTTTATCAAGTTAGGTAATGGCCTTTAATAACTGATTTTAAAACTTGGTAGTAAACAGTTGTTAGTGCAGTCAGTGTAGTTTCAAGTTCGACTACTAAAACTATGGATCCCTTAAAAAATCAGAAGACTGAAAATAAATTTCAAGAACCTATTATATTTCACATCGATTTGAATGACGACGATGCTAAAAATCAAAATGCTGGACCCGCCGTGAGCATTTGAATTAGTGCTCAAAGTAGAAACGAAATTTTATTTTATGTAAGTCTTGATTTACCAGGACTATCAAAACTGTGTGAAATATAAAAAAAACATCAAATAGATGATCTACCTATTTCGGCAAATAGCATAAATCTTCAAGGTATGATACGCGTTACTAAGTTTTTGAAATTATCAGATATTATTTAAGTTTTAAAGTAACGATAACGTTGTTGCTAATTCTTTATTATATCAGTTAACTAACTTTAGTTTAAACTACATGCCATATGTGCCCTTTTTAGGTGATTCACTACAGTGTGAGTACATATTAGGTTTGGTTGTGAAACAAAAAATTAGTATTTTGTGTTCCAACACATCCAAACCTCCAACAATTTGGTTTACATCAAATTAAGTTTTGAATAAAAAAAACAATTATGTTTACTTTATTGCAATTTTTAGCGCATCTTAGTAGACTCAGACTGCACCGAATAATTAAGTGCATTTTTATGTGCATTTAAAAAATTTACAATGCACTAATGGACTCTTGCCGTCTCAATCAAAACCAACTGTTTTAAGTTTTGCGTTAGAGTCGCCACACAATCCAATATTGTCAACTCAATCTCAGATCTCCTTGAAGACGTCTAATTCACGAGCAAAATTTCCTGAGGCAGTTATGGAGGTTGGTTCTGCAGAGCCAATCTTAGAGAGTCAAAATCAAAATAAAATTAATGATTTTATTGATGCAGAATCATCAACTATTGACGGTTAAAATAAACCAATCTATGGTTTAATACCAAAAAATTAAATTAAACAAATCGTAAATAACTCAATTTATTAAACATTTGCCACTGAGTCTGCTTCTACTGGCAACTTTAATGTTACAGCTGTTTCCATTGATACATATTTATTTTTTTTGTCAAAACCGAAGTTACAGTAACCGAGGTACTAGATGACAAAGTAGAAGACATTTCAGAGAAAGCCTCCCAAAATATGACTCTCCACAAATATATGAAACGATTCCATAAAGAGCGTGTGAAACAAGACTCTAACTATAACCCTGCGCAAATCCAATCACCTGCAACTTATGATACTTCTGAATCTACAGGGTTATCGGTTTAAGCAGAATGGAAAGCAAAGCAAGCAAAAATAGAAGCAAAAGCAATCGCTGTCGCACTGACTATGAAGCAAGGTCTAAACAAAAAAAGCCAAAGAAAAGTAACCATACGTGCTTTAAAAAAATTATAGGCAAAAATACAAGCCACCTGGGAACATATTTAGAAAAACAGCGGCCACCGGGACCAAAAGAGTTTGAAAATTTGAAATTCACTCACTAAAACAGCAGTGTGAGTTGCAACTGCAGGACGCATTGTTAAGGTCAAAGACAAGAAACAAAAAACGTCAACATAAAGTGGAAATAAAAAAGGCACCACAAGGATTGTTGAGCAGGATCTTGAAGTTTCTTTGAATAATTCAAGTCACACTAAAAGAAAAGTAAGATCTTCTGAATTGAAACAAAATAATATCTTGGTGCTTCTTGATAAAGGGTTTGTTCGCAAGGAAGAAAAATTACTATGCATGCTTCTCAATCCTATTATTACCTACCAGAATAAGCAATCTATTAGGATTAGGATCAAACTTGGCACTCAGGGTGAATCTGAAGCTAAAACTAAAAGTAAAGTTTAGGACCAACAAATGATTAAAAAAATTTTAAAAGTCATTATCAAAATAAAACACTTCGAATCCAGAAGCTCTAAACAATGCACACACTGCAATCGCTTGCTGCTCACTGTCCCCATATTCAATCCGTATTGTAGGATCTAAAATATATTCATTCTTAGAAGACGGGCAATACGCTTTAATATCAACACGGGTTCACCTAAAATCTGATCTGAACTGAACTGAACCGAACTGGACTGAAATACTCAAAAAGACCCTAAATCGACAAAACAGTTCGGTGTGTCTACTCCCTATACTTATATTCAGATCAGTTCAGTTCGGTGCAGATCAGTCAGCTACTTAGCAATATGCATGCATTTCCTGCAATTCAGTTCAGTCCAGTTCAGTGCAGATCAGTCAGCTTTTGTACATAATGCTTGCATTACCTGCAATTCAGATCAGTTCAGTTCGGTCTAGATCAGTCTGCTTGTATACGGTATTTATGCATTGCCTATGCAGTACAAATACATCAGTTCAGTTCAGTTCAGTTCAGAAATTCATTACTATGCACTTCTAGTTTCTTTAGAACTGATAAAATATATGCTCTATCTGGCAGTGAAATTCACATTTCGTTTTAATCATTTTGATTCAACACTAATCAACAATACAGTTTATTTCCAGTATAATTAGTAGGTTTCTGTCGCTTTGCACACTATAGTTGATCAAAATACCTGTTACGTCATGCTTATATGCTATGCTTTCTCTATGCAATCTGTAGTTCCACGACTTTGTCACTTTAACTCTTTTCCAATTAGCTTGTTCTGCAAAGCAAATTGTTAAACGGAATTTTTCCAACTGATTTTGTCTACCTAAATTTTTCTAATCGCAGCTTTTGTGATAACGACCGCATGCTGTTTGTTTTTATTATTTCTGAATCAGCCTAAATATTTTGCTAAGAAAACAAAAATAATTATAATTCTCTAACTATCACCGCAGCACTTTAATTTGACATCAGTCAGGAGTTATAAATGTCTCAAGTTCAGTTGTGGGTACGAAACATCCGGGTAGAAATAGTCTGCATAGGAAATGTCTGGGATACAGGGTAGAATATTCCCTGGTGTGACAGGTCCGTTTGTCGTTAAACTGCGTCATTATTCGAATTGTGTGGTCTCAGAGCTACAATATTCAGAAACTGTAGGGAAAACAATTCATCAGTAAGATTTTAATAACCAAATTCAGATTGAATGTGAAAACACTGGCTAGGCTAACTGAACGTTCCTAGGCAGGACTTACTGTTTACTGTTTACGACACTTCATATTACTTGAAGTCAGCCGCGAATGCCGTGTTATAGAATATAAAATACAAACGTACATGTTTCACTCGAATTATTTCCACCCTTACGTTTTCTATCCAGAGTTTTCTTACTCAGAACCAAATCTAACAGTATTTTTATGTATGTTAGCAAAAGTACAATTTACATTACGAATACGAATACGAATTGGTTGACTTGGGAGTGCCTATATAGTACATACATGAGACTAGCATCTTTTTTAATGTTATTGAGTCAACACAAGGGCTGACTGCTGAACGGATGAGAGCGTCAGAGATAGCACAGCACACCATGAAGGGGAAGGAAAGTTAAAAAATCCCTAAAAAAAATAGCAGATTCAAAAAACAGTGTATTAATATATTGATAGCCACTATAGTAGTCAATCGTTGGCTCGAAGTAAGTGCTGAGCTTTTAGCGAATATAAGATTCAATAAATGTGTATGTTCTTATTGTAGTGACGATCGAGAATAATCTAGAAGATATTGGTATTTTTAATCAGCGGCAGCTACTCTTAAATTGACATTTCGCAATTTTATTTCGAAAACCATAGCAACAGTAATGATTTGGGCGGCTTCATTCGTAGAGTATCCCAGAATTATAGTGATTTAGCGAAGTTAATAATAGCCAACCCAATAAAGTGGTGACTTGGGCTATAATATTTATGTACCATAAAAGAAAAAGATTTATAATGTGGGCGACATTATTCACGAGCTATCTCATTGTCATGAATGTGAGGATAGTAATTTAGGTAACGCCATTAAAAGACCATCCTTATAAGAGCATAAAAATTTGGGCGACGTCATTTATAGAACATCCAAATAAATTAATGGTAATTTGGGCGACGTCGTTTATGGAGTATCCTAATGTATTATTATTATTAGTAAAGTCATTTATGGACCATCTCTATAAGATAATAAAAATTAGGGCCACGTCATTTATGGGCTATCACAATAAACGAATAATAATTTCGGTAACGTTATTTATAAAACATCCCAGACATCCCCTTTTTCACTTTTCTTTATCGTATTTATGATTAGCTGCGGTAATATGAATAGTATTAAATATACTTGTACTTCAGTAGCGCGCAATAAAGTAACGCAATTACACTTTTCGGGTCTATAAATGTGTATGTACGTAATGTATATTTCATCCATCCTAATGTGTTTTGACATGGGACCATTTAAAAATTATTTTTGAAAAACTAGTTGGTTCGATCAATCTCAAAAATAATATAACACTTATTTCTTACATTTTTAGGTGGTTAAAAGTTGTACTTTTTTAATGCATTTCGAAATGGGACCATTCAACATTTATTTTTTAAAACTGGCTGGTTCGATCAACCCCCAAAAAATATGGCACTTTGCCTTTAAATTTGTAGTCCTATATTATGCTGTACCCTTTTAATAAGTTTTGAAATGCTCCCATTTAACAGCTATTTATAAAAAACAGGTTAGTTCGATCCAATCTAAAAACATAATAGCACTTTGCATTTGCACTTTTGGTGGTTTAAAAGTTGTTTAAAGAAAATCAGGCTAAAACTGTGACCCCTGGAGCATAACTAACAGAAAGACTGATTGAAAGACGGAAATGCCTATGACAATATATTTTTTTTGACGTAATTTATGGACAATCCCGCTTACTCCCTTTCCCCATCCACTCATACTTGTATTTAATGCTAGTATTGACAATGTAAGATGTACTTGTTATTGTAATTTTGTGACGCGTAAATTAAAAGAAACGAAGTTTCACTAGCCATGTCTGTAAATACTTATGTACGCCTATGGTAGTTTTACTGGTTTTTAGATGCTGAGCAAGCATCTATTGGTCTGGTGTTTGCTGTCTGTCTGTCTGTCTGTCTGTCTGTCTGTCTGTCTGTCTGTCTGTCTGTCTGTCTGTCTGTCTGTCTGTCTGTCTGTCTGTCTGTCACAATGGCTGTTGGTCGCACGCTACAGGTCGCATTTTTGAAGATTCAGAAAAGCGAGGGAGAAGTGCTGTATAGTTTTTGGTTATTATTGAAGTTATAGTTTGTTCGCAATTAACAGTTAAACGGACAAAGAATAAAATCCATGTTTCAAAATAAAAACAAGGGTTAAAAATACGTGGAAGGTACATACGGAGCTAAGAGTTTCCCAAGTTTCGTTATTGAAAATACACATAAAAACTTTTCACCAATAACCATTACGAGTAAAGGTACTGCTTACATATGTACGCTCCATAAATGGCAGCCTAGTATAGTGGTCGTGGATCTGGCATCTGGGCGCCAGAGCCCAGCTTTTCGTCACCACCAGGATCGACCACAAATGACGTCCTTCACATTTTACAGTTTTAGGTACCCCTATATTTTTAGGTCTAACATTAAAATTTCTCCAGCATATTTAGCATACATGTAAGAACATACCTAGGTATATAGCTTAAAGATATTTAGGAATCGTGCATAATGACGTCCTTCAAATATCATATTTTTTTAGCCACCATTTCTGACATGACAATTTTTTCCAGCCAATTTTAACATACATGTAATTAATAAACCTAGGTGTATAGGCGGTTGATATTCAGGGGTCGTCCATAATGACGTCGTTCAAATATTATATTTTTTAATACCCACATTTCTAACATTAAAATTTTTCCAGCCTATTTTAACATACATTTAATGAGTATATATCTGGTTATATAGGTAGTAGATATTTAGGGATCGTGCTAATTATGATATGACTTTCTTCGAATATCATATTTTTAATACCACAATTTGTAACATTAAAATGTTTTCCAGCATATTTAAACATACATGTAATGAATATACCTGTGAATATAGGTTATAGACATTCAGGGTTCGTCCATAATGACGTCCTACAAGTATCGTGGTTTTTAGGACCTCGATTCCTTACTTTAAAATTGTTTTCAACTTTTTTTAAGTATTTGCAGCGTATATTCTTAGGAAAGACTCCCTAAATGACGTCATTTCTAAATCATGCAATTTTTTAAAAAAATTGAGCTTTATTAAGCTACATGCTACGTACATGCGTATATGGCTTATTGATGGTAGAGGAGCTTTCATAAATCTTAAATCATCTTTTAGCGTTACAAAAATTATCTTGCGCCTTTGCCATTGCTCAGCATCTACTTCGGGCCCCCCCGGTCGACAAATCCGGCGCGAAGCGCCGGATTTTTAGATGCTGAGGAAGCATCTATTAGTCTGGTGTTGGTCAAAGTGCTTTGAAAAATATCGATTAAAAACTGTGACCTGTAGAGCATATAGAACAGACAGAAGGACAGACACACAGACAGACAGAAGGACAGACACACAGACAGACAGAAGGACAGACACATAGACAGACGGACATAGCTATTTCAATAGATGCTTTAGCTCAGCATCTCAAAATGCATTGCATTTTAGTTTTATATGTTTAGCAGATTACTGCGATTACAAAATTCATTATTATTGTTTGTATGACTTTGAAAAAGTTTTACGCAAAACTTTAGGCATTTTCTTTAACACATTTTAATATTTTTGGTTTGTATGAGAGGAAAGTGTTATCCCTAAAAGCTCTAAAACAACAAACCTGAAACATATACTTCTTACTTTGACTTTTCCTACCCTGGTATTTCCTAAATTTCTACTTACAAGGAAGGGTCAAGACATGTGCGCTGACTTTTAACTTAAACTTATGCGCGCTAGGCGCGTCTAGCCCAACTAGTAAACGTGCGCTTAACCATTTTTGTCGCAGGTCAGAGAATTGCTAGCAGTTGCCCGCCAAAGTTAAAAAAATTTGGATTTTTTGAAACCCTGTAGATTCCACCATTTTCATCCGATTCTCATTATATATGATTTTTTGTGATCTCTAAAACATTAAAACAAATATTTATGGATTTTAAAAAATTTGAAAATTTTCAATATAATTTACAACGATGTTTTTAAACAGGGTTCTCCGAAGCCATTTTATTAACCTCATTTTTCAAAAATATTGAAAATTTTCGAATTTTGGCTTTGTCACTTTCACCCTTAAATATACCTAAATAAACATTGATTTCGTATTTTAATTTTAGACATTGCTTGAGTTTGAGTTTGAGTTTGAGTGAACTTTATTCAGTGTCAAATTAATTCAATACAATTGTACTGTTGAGAAGTAACTTAGAAGGAGAAAGGATCGCAGTGACCGTATTCACACCGTCGTGTCTGAGCAAACGGATACTGTCGTCTAAGACACCGAATTTGAATCTTCTGACGAAAAACAATCACTGCTCCTATCAAATGCGTTAAAAAATGAAAAAAATGGTTCGTATTTTCGCAGAGCATAGCACATCTTTTGCAGCCATAACGACAAGTAGTGGGTTTGATGTTAATTGACAAGGAAAGTTTGCGACCGAAAATCCAACTCCGGAAGGCCACCAATATTATTACAAGCTTCACAACACCCCAGGTAACTATTAGTTTTATCAAGGCTAAACTTTGGACGTCGGAATTTAATTATAGTTTCCAAATTAAAAATATATTAAGACAAGCGTACATTAAGACAGTGCAAGCCAATCGGTCCCTAACGAGCCCTTAAAAAAAATTGACCGAGGGTCCCTTTTTCTTAAAAAAACTACCTCAATTTGAGCCAGCCTGAGCCCGGAGGAGGGAAATCGTTCAACACCGTTCTTTTTATCTATTTTACCTCCTCCGGTCCCGCTTCCTTTTTTGAGGGAAAATTTTTTCCACCTCATTGAGCTTTTACCTCAATCTCCCCCAATCTGAGCCAACCCCCTAGGTACTGGAAGTAAATTGTACCTACCTACAAAAAATGTTCAATACTAATACTAATATGACTGATACTAATACTACTTGGCGTAACACCATAAAAATGAAAATAAATCAATAAATGCATAAATAATATATAATACACACAAACACCAAAGGACATTTTATTTTTAATTTTTTATTATTATTAGTTTTTTGTGTTTTTAAAAACTGTTGCGTCAAACAATTTGATAACTTTTAATGGAAAAAAAGATTAAATTAATAATAACTTAAAAATAAAATTATTAATTAAAAATTAAACTTAACTTAATTCTGCATAATCTCACTCAATATTTACCAGCGGAATTAAAATAAAATAAAAATATTAAATATAATCTCAAATTGGACAATCGAAAAAAATGTAATATACTGTAATATTCAACACTATAAATTTAAGTATTAACACATTATTTACTCTGGCTCATCCTCGTCAAGAAGTAGCTTTTTGTGTGACAATAATTTTTAATTGTTGCCTTTGCCTTTTTTTTGCTTTACACCTTGTTTCGGTCGTCGGGTTAAAGTGCAACTCACTCGACGGAAAATTCTGCAATTTACCTGACAACCGACGATTTTCTGCAACCTACCTGACGCCCAAATTTTTACTTCTTGGCTGACATTTGTAGGCACTGAACTTTGCCAGGTGGTGTGTTGCTTCAAAAAATAATTTTAGGCAGTCACTACATTTTATTATTAAAAAATTAACAGTTACCTACTTTTATCAGCGCACTGCACTACACAAATAATCACCCTCTTTAATTATTGAAACACGATATGACACCCACTTTAGTCACAGTAGCACCAACCACCACTGTTGCCGTTGCAACACCACCAATTATATTTAAGATTAAAGGTACAATTACATTTTAATCATGACGAAGTATTACCAAATTCACAGCGACAGCAGAACAGAAAGTATCAGCCTCTGCCTTTGCACTCCGCTGTGCCGTAGTGTCTATATTATTTAAATTATTATTTATTTATTATCATTTGAATAAGTTTCAGTATGCAGTATGCACTATGCATGCGTATGCACTACGCAGGCGGTGTATGCACTACGCAGACGTTGTATGCACTATGCAGGCACTGGTTGCTGCTTATATCATAAGTGTATTGTCCAATGAACAATGCAGAAGAATCTCTTGTCTAATTGCAAGTCGAGTAAAGCTAAGGCTTTAATGTTGTTTACACTGTATGCTGTCTGTTCGTCTGTAGACTGTAAGCCACACAACATAATAAAAATGATAATAATATACCTCGACCACATCTATATAGGCTCTATATAGCGGTTATATGTCCAAAAAATACATATTTTGTTTTACATGCAAATGACATTTAATAAAGATATAGTAAAAATGTTTAAATGATGTTCCATACGCTATATTTTTTCCATTGATGTGTGCATTACAGTCCATAATCTTCTCAATGCACTTTGAAGGCGGTGTTTAATCTATATGCTAGCAGTGTGCGCACCATGCAGGCATTTTATTCAAAATACAAGAGTAGCAGTACTATGCACTTTGCTACAGCACTATGTTTACAAATACAAAAATAAATTGAAGATGAAATTATTGAATTCCTAAACACAATTATAGCTTGGCTACCACACTATCAACACTAAATTGTTTATATAATATTTATTTGGTGTAATAAGGCATTACACTTTGAGATGCCAAATTTTCTATAATACCTAAAAATGTAAATAATAAATATGTTAAAGCATGCTGCAACACCAACAATATACAATTGCAAACTGTAATTATTAAATAATTTGTAAATGACTAAAACGTAAGCCTGTTATTTTGTAAATTATTTTAAATAACAAGCCACTTTAACTACGAACTGGGGTAATTAATTCAATGAGTAAAAATTACAATTAGTGGAATTTGATACTATCACATAAATGTAAGATGTGCTCTATTTTAAGTAATTTTAGTCTTATGTATTTGATGTTTCTACAACGGGACATACTATTTATATGAATAGCGTTATTTCATCTGGCCTCATCAGATAACACTGATAGGAGACAATTTGAAGGTAATAGTAATGTTAACACTTAGTAGTTAGCGTGAACACCAACTTGTAAAACCACGGAATTGCAACGCCGTAATTAATTACAATAGATTGTGCACTAGACTAATTGCATCACTAAATAGCTAAAGCTTCAACACTGTTGCTGTGTATACGTAATCGGTTAAATAAAGTTATTCATGCACTAAATTAGGTGTATAAGTGCGTGTTTAGTGTCTGGCCCGTCAACCTGATTGTTACACAATTGCCATTTGTGTAATAAAACCGTAATACACCAAACAGGTTGCTGCACCAAGTAGATTCTGCGTGTTATCCGCGGATATGCCAATTTAATTTGTGCATAAATCTAATAAAAATAACTGGTTTGTGCACCCTCCGTATTTGTGAACAAAAGTTGTTTATGCGGCAAATTAGGTGGCACTAAGTAGGTGGTGCATTAAATTAGGGGAAGTACGAAATAGCTCGTGCACTAAATAAGTTTTGACACCACGGAGCTAACGTATCACAATAGCGGTTTTTGCACTGAAAAAATTGCAGCACTAAGTAGCTTGTGCACCAATTTAACTAATGTTCCTTATTAATGTGTTCACTAATGAAGTAAGTGCACAAAACAAGTTACTGTGACAGTTATCTGATGCATTTAACTAGTGGTGCTACTTTGTAAGTTTAGTGTTTATATCCAGAAGGAGTTCACCTTTCATTTGGTGCTCCGTCTTTGAGGGGGTATGCAAATATTTGTAAAGACCCTCACTGAGAAAACCATAACCTTAGAAGTAGAGCCCTCCGATACCATCGACAACGTGAAGGCTAAGATCTAGGATAAAGAAGGGATCCCCCCAGATCAGCAGCGATTCATCTTCGCCGGGAAGCAACTCGAAGACGGCCGAACTCTTTTGGATTACAACATCCAGAAAGAGTCGACTCTTCATCTGGTGCTCCGTCTCCGTGGTGTTCACACTCCACAGTCATTATCATTTTTTCGGTTTCAGTATGAAGTATGCGCCTTTGCATGCAATATATGTATGCAACTTGCAACATTCAAATGCACCAACAATGCTTAGAAAAAAAAATATTGAATTTGACATTTTTAAATTTTTTAATACCGCAATTTTGTAGCTATTAAGCCATTTACACGAAATTTGTTAACGATGACACATTAACTTTATTTAAAAATGCAAACGATTCAAAATAATTAAAATTGCGCAGATAAAAATAAACATGATTAGTAAATAATTGTTGATTAATTCAAATTCCACGTTTAATTGTGTTTTATGAAAAATGAAGAGGTTTTAGTGTTAGTGTCTGGGCTTTGGTGTTTGCTCAAGCTTTAGCTTTAGCAACTTTGGCGGTGGTTCAAATAATGGTGGGAATTCGTGATTAAACGTTCGCCCAAAATGCGAATTTTTAATATTTAAAATAATTTAAATTACATGCTGCTCAAACAACTAAATAATACCCACAGTAATTAATACATGTGTCAAATGTAACAACATCCAGAAAGAGTCGACTCTTCATCTGGTGCTCCGTCTCCGTGGTGAGGTGTAGAGTAGAGTTTAGTAAAGACTCACATTTATCGACATTTAATTATTGCAATTTTTATCCCGCTCGGGCTCAGTTTCACCAAAAACAGTTATTTTAATTTTCTTGTTATTAAATTTAAGAGAAGTTTTATAGTTGAAATTACAAATTTTATTCTCAAGCCCATAATAAATCAACTTAACTTCATGTATATATAAAGATACAGTACATACATTACTACTGTAGCACAGTAGCCATCAGCCAGAAAACTTATACTTAATTCACTGTGACAACACTGACACCGACACCTGACACCGTCCCCGCCATTGCCGCCACAGTCCGCCACACCACAACACAAGGTATAGGTATCAGCAGTATATTAATTCAGAAAACTTATACTTAATTCACTGTGACACCACTGACACCGACACCTGACACCGTCCCCAACACTGCCGCCACAGTCCGCCACACCACAACACAGGGTATAGGTATCAGTATATTAATTAATTAATTAACTAATATTAAACAAATATTACTATTACTATTATTACTAGTAATCATCACTCACTCGTACCGCTGACTATTACTTTTATCTTATATTTCGTGTCAGAATAGTGCCAGCTACGGTGTCGGTGTGTGATTAGTGTGATTCATATATTATTACTATCGTATACAATAATACAATATATTTATATTTCATCATACTTTTACATTACACAGTATCTCTGATATTTTTTTTATGACAGTATGAGTCCAAAACAACCTTTACGACATATCGATCACTCTTACACTTTTGGGCTCAAATACCCCACTACGGATATCAAATTTCAGGACTCTAAAAGCTCTATGAGCTTTTTGTGCTTTTTGAGCATCGACGAGCTTCGAGAAAAAAAATGAGCCCGCGCGTGCCTGCTATGTTTTCGATTTTACTGACCGGAGCTTCGGTCAGTGCGATCGGTCCTACCGGTCACCGGCTCCGTGTCTTACACTGCATTAAGAACGTTAAATTTTTCTCCAATACTCAAATACTTTAATGTTTTAGTTTGGATGTTTTATTAATTCCAATCTGCAGGTACCTCTCAGCAGCAAAACTAATAAATAAATAGTTAATACGTTCAATAAACTTTACAACCATAACTTAATAAATTATGGAACATTTTGCTTCTCGTCAAAGCCTTAACTAAATATTCAGACAAGCCAATTGACTGTATTTAATCGACAATTGTCAGAAGCGCGATCGTTATAGATTTAAAAGATTTTACGGAAATCTATATAAATTCCCGAAAAACGTTCAAATAAAATAAATAATAACTATATAGTATTGAATAGTCGATGAATTAGTCTCATCCAGTTGGAACTTTGTACCAGACTGTCAGATCTAACCGTTATAAATAAGGTTAATCGTCGGATGATTACATATGATTACTTTTTGATACTTTTATTCGGTGTTAATTTCCAATTAGAACTTATTGACATTTAAATAATTCAGACCCATCTGTTCCGACGCTAAATTGAGATTCCCCTCCTATGATTACATATTACATTTTTCATCCTTGGACGATTATTATTACTTGATAATAATAATAGTCCACGTCTTTCATTCCAATCCAGGGCTGCGGCCCGTCCATATAAATCTATAGTAACTGTAGTTGGAACATTTTAGCATGTTCTCCTTATACACGGCAAATGCAGTGATGACATCGGAATGTCCACCGCTGCATTTTCCGTGTGTTTGGCAAACAACACCAACGGATGCATAACTGTTGATGCAGCGAAGGTTGGGATCCGTGCACAAATTATGCACTGATCTAACAGCCTCCCTACAAAAGGACCTGATCTCCTGATCGGTCAAGCTCACGACTCAACCCTCGATGCATCAGCAACCATACTGTTTATTTTAATTAATTCATAAAAGTTACACACATTTTCTCAATAAATATTACGATATCGCTACATACTATGTAGGTTAAGCTAGTTGGTACATGTTAAAATCCCATATAGTTATACCTTATTATTTACTAATATTATAATAATTTTTTTTTAAATTGATTTTATTTATTTTTAAATCATGACTCATCATTTGTGAGAAAAGTTCTACGTAACTATACCTATGTAGTCATACTACACTGCATCCCATCCCACTGAACTTGTCTTCACTAATGATGCACCCAAATGATTAAAACTAAATAAAACGAAGCATGTAATGTATGCGCGTCCCCGACCACGCTTCCCACTCTGTGCCGTCTATTCCTATTCCACTTGTTTGTGTACAAATCTCAACGACTGTATGTGTTGTCTGCTGTATTATCAAACTCAATGCGAAACCTATGCGCGCGAACATTCAAAACATTCAGATTTATATCCGTGGATCGAACCAAATTCTGCTCCCGCAACGGATTAGCTCCTGGCAAAATTCCACAAACCCGGGTGAATAAAGGTAAGTACAACCATGTACTATATATCATTGTAAAGATAATTAGCTAAGCTGTATGTACATATTAGATAACAAATCTTAACATTAAACCGTGAGGACTTAAGTGCGTAATAAGTGACTATATATTTCTTGAAAAGTGACAAATAGCTAAATCTATGTACCAAAAGTGCTAAAATAATTCCAAGTATTAAAAATATATTATAATTAATTCTGATTAAATTTTTACATGTGCGCCGGACCCCTTCGCTGCTAAATGACGACCCATGACCTGACCCACGACCTGGACGCCGTATACGCTCCAAAGTCAATGAGGAGTTTTTCACCAAAAAAGGATATGTGTCAATTTTGCTAATTTTGATAATCTAAAGACATATTTAACATTAAATTTTGGAATTTTTTGGAGGAGTTTTTTTCAAAAACTTGTTAAGTGGAAAAATTTTATAAGTGATAACTGCCTATTAATATGATGTGGAACTGGTGTTTTTTGTGTTGTAAGTGATGTCCCTAGTTGCCAATGCCCTACTGGACGATAGACGACCCACAGTAAGGGCCGTACTGATGTACTAGGCCACCTGGGCCGGTGGGCCGCTACGCATCTCTACCCTGGACGCTACTCATGACTACTGTTTTGAATTGGTAAGACTATGTATTCCATAGAAAAAAAACCATACAGTGTACCCGTGATATAACGGGCCACACCACTATACCTACTTATATACTATTTTAAATTTTAACACAAATTCCTAATGCTAGCTACTTCCCAAAGGAGTATGTTTTAATATTTCTAGTTCGCTAAACCCGGCAGCAACCTCAGCTGACGAGACTGATGACTGACGTGCCTCGTTATGGATCAACACCGATTAATAATGACCTTATAATAAAAATGAGTGCTCCGTATGATGAGTGTTTGGTGTTTGCTACTTTAGATGCTGCCACAACAGGGATTCAACAATAGAATTTAAGAAGTGCTCCGATATATATGTTATAAAAAAAATGAATGTTTTGGTGTTTGCGACTATAGGTGCTGGTTCAACGTACATCATATGAAGACCTCAACATACAATCATTGAATTATTTAAATTATATGTATGTATGATGTACCCATGAATTGTGTTTGACCTTCTAATCCCGAATTTTTTCTTCTTTTGTAGGTAACCCAAGCGGACTTAAAAACAAAAACAAATACTTTCGCCGTTAAAGAAAATACTTTCTGTAGAAATAGCCCCCGCTAGATAGACTACAAGTGCAAATTAGGCAGCTAACATGCTATTTAACTTAAATTAACTTATCAAATCTACTCCTAAAGTCAATAACTATAGTATTTTTCTAACAATGTGGCTTAAATATATTCACTAAAACTAAAGTTAAACACCCTAATTATTACTAGGTAGAATGAAGTGGTAATAGTTAGTAACTTGGACACTCAAATTAAATTGTGAATCAATATGCTAGTGGATAGTGCTCATTCATTAAATTTCAACATATTTTTAAACTAGGTAGATTAAAGTTAAGGTTGGATATTCCTACTAACTTACTAACTAGACTGTTTTTTAGATTTTTTAATGGTTATGTAGTTATTTTTATTGGTTTTTCGATCTGTTTGTCTGTTGTTCTGCGAATTCGTTAGGGAGGGAGGGAATCATAGTACAGGCTTATGGAAGGGCGGGACTGGGACAGGGGTTCAGCATCTCGTTCCCACGTTCCAGCAGCAAAGATCTCCCACCTTCTGCTCCTCCTCCACAAGGGCCCGTTCTGTTGCCAGTAGTAGTTGCTGTATGCGTTGTTTATTTAGATGGTTCTCCAACTAGGTTGTTTTCTTCAGCCTCCCCCTCCTCCTGGTCCACTTTGTTGTAGTACATGATTTTAACTACTCCATCTTTGTTAATTGGAACTGTTTTGCTACGTTTTGATTTAGCAATCGCCGAGATGGTGGGAACATTTCTGTATGATCAGTATTCTTTAAAGTACTGAAAAGCCATGTAAGCTATGAGTCCAATGGCAATGATCAAAATAACCAGGGTGATCTCCACTGAGATCCCGATTGCGATTATGTAGCTTTCCGTGTCGGCTCGGGCTCCAGGCACTAAAACTAGCAGTTGTCCGAGGTTAAATATTTTGCAGGTTAGAACAATTATCCACACGATAATAATCCAGTGTAAAGTATGAGTAGCTACTCCAAGGTGTGACGCTAGATCCCAATAGTTCCCTTTTGATATTATTTTCTCCACGTCCTTTCTGAGGTCCGCATCGATCGCAGAAGTATCCAGCGGCGGTACTGAGATATTAAGATGAGGTGAGGTCACGTCCCAATTTGTATTTAATATCGCAGTCAGGTTATCATAAAGTACCGAGCCTGACATCACAGCTGCCTCTACCAGGCTCCACTCCGACGGAATTACATGATAGTTCGTAGGGATGTCTGTGTTGGTATTTCTACACGGGAATTCAGGTGTAATGACGAGTGTGTCTCCTCTTATGACGCAGTCACATGGTAGGGTTACTTCCAGCGCTCCTGCTTGATGAAGTGGCCTGACTTTATAGTCCTCGCCCGTCTTACACGAGATAACGAACGATTCAGTCGGGTTAATAATCGAGTATACATTACTTTCAAGCTGTGTGACCAGTGTCTGAACTTCTTCATTGCTAGTCAGTGTTTCACATGTGTAAGTACATGCTGCAGTTAGCTCAGCTACTGATGATTGCCGAAATAGGGCTTGGGCGCACTGAGGGCTCATGGTGGGTGAGATATGAAATCGAGGCAAGTAGCAAAGCTTATCTCTCCTTGGGTTGCAGTGGTCGAGCAAAATTCCAGTTAATGGTAGAATTGTGTCTCCAAATGTTGCTACATATGCAGTTTCTTGTCGAATAATGCACAACGCGTTCTTGTACAAAAACGGGATTGTTGAAATTTGATAAAGTCTCCAATTATTGTTTCTACTTGTTGGTACCTTGATTGTTACTGTGAGTTCATTTTCCGAAAATTGGCACATTGCTATTGGTACTTGATAATACTGGGATAATTTATTGATAGGAATAGCCAAATGATTTCCATGCCTTGCCAGTTCTTTTGATAATTCCTTCAAATCTCGCTTCAAAATTTCGGGGGTCACAATGCTGGCTGGAATTAACTTAGATCGGCATTCAATTGTTGTTGCTCTCCAATCTGCTGTTAATGTCAAGTGATAGATAGCCTGCGAGTTTCTGATGATAAGTTTTGCTAACTTCTGATCGTTTTTGAAAGACATATTGTGACTGCGTCTCTGTTCGTCGTCAAATGCTGTTGTCATGTTCTTGATAGCGTTCTGTACCTGTGCTGCATAACTGTTTAGTGTGCTGGTTGTAGCAACTAAGCCTTCGTGCTCCCTTACTTATAATTTTTTTAGCTCTACTACTTCGTTCATTCGGTCTTCTTTTTCGGCCACAAACAATTCTTGTACGCTGCTGTCTTTCGCTACTCCAAAGGCCCAGTGCCAAAAATATCCTACCCATTCAAATGGGTTTCCAATCGTTCGTTTTGTTCTTGTCTGTAGCTGATTTTCCATGAAATGAATTTTCTGCTTTGCGGATCTACGAACTTGGTCTAAGATGATATTTTGCTGTTGTGACGCATGGCAGACTGGTGAATTTGAGCAGGTTTGATAAGAAAACATCTCAGAGTTAAAGTCTGGGATCTTGGTCTCAAAAAATCTTGGAATGGAATTCTCATAAATAATTGTGTTGGGTAGCTCAGTGATATAGACACCTCTTCAAACCTTTACTCTTGGTTGTGCTTGCCCAAATGCCATTGATAGTAAAAATAGAAAAACCAACGTTAGCCAGAAAATTGATGTTGATGTCGCCGTTATAAAATTTACGCGAGCCGTGTTCCTCTTGCGCAAGTTGTATCTTTGTTGCTCATGTGCTTCAACTTCGGGTTTTTCGATTTGATCTTTTTCTCTTATCTGTGGTATCACGGTGTTGTTGACTTGCTTGGGTTTTCGTCCCCTTTTTTTTGGTGGAACAACTCCTACTGAAGCGGTCTCATGTGACGTTGCTTCCACTGACCCTTTCTCAACTCCGAAATCCCCTTCGTGCTCTGTCCGGTTGATGTCCACTGCGTCATCAACAACTAATTTGAGGTTTTCCAGTCCTTGCTTTGCAACGTCAGCTAATTTTCCAAATGCTAATTGAGATGAGTCATCCAAATTATCTGTCTGCTTTTCCGATGTTGCTGTAACTTCTGGGATCTTAGTGACCTCTTCCCTGACATAATAAGGCTTCATGCGTTCAACGTTGATGGTGACGCTGTAGATCCGGTTCTTATCCGTTCGTCCTTTCAACTTATACACGTTCTCTTTCACCATTTCCACGACAACGAGTGGGCACATGTATGGCTGATGAAGTTTCTGTGATTGGCCTCTTTTCTGAGTTACTTTTTTAATGAGAACCAGTTCTCCAATATCGTACTTTCGGTTGCTCCTAGTTTGGTTATACCGCTCAGCTGTTCTCTTCTGCTCCGTCTCAATTGCCTTTTTTGCTAGTGCTCTTGCCTGCTGGACCCCTTCCCAATGGTCTATGGCCTCCTGTCTGGGAATTTTAGGAACTCCTGCTTCAACCGGGTAGCGAGGTTGATAGCCTAATAATAGATAAAAGGGCGACTGTTGAGTTACTTTATGAACGGAGGTATTTATAGCGAACACAATATAGCTCAAAAATAGACTCCAATCTTTTTGGTCAGCGGACGTATACATTCTGATACAGGTATTTAGCGTTCCGTGCGTTCTCTCGACCGACCCTTGACTCTTCTGATAATGTGGGGTACTATAATTGTTACTTGCCCCCGAAAGTCTAGTTATTTCCTTGAACACTTGAGAAGTAAAAGTTGTCCCCAAATCGCTCTGAATTGTTGCTGGAGTTCCGTATTTTGTGAAGACATCTTCCGCTAGGAATTTTGCGCACTCCAGTGCCGTTGCCTGTTTGATTGATTTTGCTACGAGGAACTTTGTAAGATAACATATCGCAGTGATAACGTACTTGACTCCTTGATTACCTCGGGGAAATGGTCCCATCACATCCACTTGAACATGCTCAAAAGGCTCCATAGGAACGGATATAAACTGCATGTTGCTATCCGGTTTTCTCCTCTCTATCTTATTTATTTGGCAATTATGGCAGGAGTGAACGTACTGATCAATTTCTCTCTTCATTTTGTCCCAGTAAAACCTTGTTCTGATTTTCTTATACGTCTTGTTCATGCCAAGATGACCTGCTATGGGGCTATCATGAAACTCGGTTAAGATTCTTTTTTTCCAATGCTGTTATTGCTACAATGATTTTAATGGGCCCACTGCCTCTGCTGTTATTATAATACAAAGTCTCTTTTAATACCTTGAATTTTGACTTAACCTTGGGTGTTGCCGTTTCATTTTCCAATGCGATCATTAACTCTGCCAGCTTTTTGTCCCTCCGTTGCTCATGACAAAATTCTTCCGTTGTCATAATGCAAATTGGTAATTCTAGGAGTTCCTCCTCAGGGTTTCGATCTGGGATTGCATATCTGCTTAAGGCATCCGGGAGGTGGTGGTTTCTTCCAGCTACATGTCTTATCTTGACAATAGAGTATTCAGATAGTAATAGTGCCATTCGTGTTAGTTTCGGGGATATTTCCGTCTTCTTAGCCTGAAGTATAAATGTCAACGCGCTGTGATCGGTTTCAATTTCAAATTCGGTGCCTCTTAGAAACATATCCAGTTTTTTGATGCTCCAACTGATTCCTAATAATTCGATCTCTGTCGTACTCCAGTTGCGCTCTGTTTTTGTAAGCGTTTTAGAAACATACGCGATAACTCTTTCCGTTCCATCCTCATCGATTTGAAATAATGCTCCACCTATTCCGTCTAAACTTCCGTCCGTTCTAAGGATTGTTCTCCGGTTTGGGCGCCAGTGAGCTAAAATCGGGTATGTAGTTAGGGCTCCCTTGAGCTGTTGAAATGCGTTCTTCTGTGAGTCTTCCCATTTAAATTTAGTATTCTTGCTCAAAAGCAATTTAAGCGGTTTTGCTACTTCCGCAAACCCTTTAATAAATTTTCTGAAGTATCCTGCTGCTCCTAGGAATTTCTGGATATCTTTTACTTTTTGTGGTGTTGGGAAATCTAAAATTGCTTCGACCAATCTCTTGTTAGGCTTGATACCATCCTTACTGATGACAAACCCCAATATTTTGAGTTCCTCATATCCCAAAAAACACTTCGTAGGCTTAAGTCGTAGATTATGCTCCCGGAGGCGTTCATGAACTTTCCTTAAATTTTCCACGTTTTGATCTACTGTTTCTGTTCCGACCAACAAATCGTCAATGTAATTATCTACAATGTCGTGCTTTAATCCCTGTAGAACGATGTCCAGCATCATGCTGAAATAACCTGGACTATTTATAAGGCCAAATGGGAGATAGTTGTATTGATACATTCCATCTATAAAGGAGAACGCGGTTTTCTCTTTGCTGTTTTCATGAATTTCACATTGAAGGAAGGAACTTCCTAGATCCATACTGCTGAACACCTTCGCATGTCTTACTCGGTACAGGATGTCTTCAATTAGTGGTTGTGGATAAGCTAGAGGCTTCGTTACGGCATTAAGTGCGCTCATGTCCACGCAAAGACGTGTGGCAGTTACTCCTAGTTGGTCCGACTTCTTTTTTGCGAGTACTACGGGTAACGCCCAAGGACTTAGACTTTTTGAAATAATGCCCTGTTCCAGTAACTTCTTTACGTGCTCCCTGATCAGTTTGTTGTTTTCTTCGCTCGTTCTCCTGTATCGCTGTTTAATTGGTTTGTGGCTACCCGTGTCGATCTCAAATTTCATTAAGTTCGACCTGCCTGGTTTGGCACCCTTCATGGCGTACACGTCATAGTAATCTCTGACCACGTTTCGAAATTTCTCTTTCTCTTCTGGTGACAACTTGGGGTTGATTCTAACCTTGTTAATTTCCTGCTCTATGTCAATCTCATCTTTAGCTAGGTCAGAGCTTGGTCCGCCGGTGGTGTGGATCTTGTTGATGAAACGAATGTCTGTTTGCAGTTCCTCAACCGTTTCTTCGACCTGTCTATTGGTCACCCTGCAGTCATCTCCGTATTCAACTGTTTCAACCGCGGTAATTGGCTTTATTGAATACCTCTCCGCCCTGTAGGTTTTTGCTGTTGCTACTACCGTGTCCTTACAGATTGTGATATCGTCGTCTGTGTAGTTGGCCAGTGGCAAGTAGCTTGTCTTTTCTGATATTAACACTTTGCTCATGGCTATAGGTACCGAATGTTTCACTACCGGTGCTGCGACTGCTTCATACTGTGCTGGTAATTGTTTCTTTGATGTTTGATAAATTTTAACCTGTACTATATGATTTGCTGGGATAGTCAACCTTTCTGCTAGTTTTATCTTAATGGTCTGGCAGCCAGACTCGTATTCCAAGTAGTCCTGCAGGGTAAGGCGTTCGTCGTCCGCTGTTGGCTTATCGAGTTCTGTTTCGATGTAGTTTATTATTCTTTTCTCCTTTTGTTCTGGCGTTTCCACGCTTCTGGCATTTAAATCTGAGTCTACTTCCATGGTTACTGATCTTATCCAACCACTCAGGGTGTCTTTCCAATTCTGATCAAAATATGTGGTCTTTAATTTTGGGCCTGTGGCTGGTTCCTGTGGGCTTAAGTGCTCCAGTGGCCAACTTGATGCCAAGTATGATGATGGGTTTCTGGCCGCATATGGAGTTAGGTAATGATGTGATATAGACTCGTGTGACGTTGTACCGCCCGTATTACACTGCTGTTGGGACTGTGTTGTTGTGCCCACTGCTGTTGCTGTAGAACAAATCGGTGAGTTCGAGTATCTGCTAGGGTTTGCTGGTTCATTCGCTGCTGCGAAGTGGGTCGGTTTCAATTTGTTAACTGAGCTGATAGCTTTCTGTTGCAGTTGCCTTTCAAACTCATCTCTTATCTGTTGTCTGAGCATGCTTTGTTGACTCTCATTGCCGGTCAAAACCGTTTCTGGTGTTCTCTTAATTTGTACTTGGCTGGTAGTTCTATTTACTGTAACTGGGTTAAGTTGGTCTTTACCCGTCTCTGTGGGTTGTGGTGATTGAAAATGCTCTGCTCGTACTGCTGTCTCTTGCGGTTCCGGTAGCTCTCTGATGATTGGAAATGCCAGCTGTTTCCCCGTAACCCTAGGTTTGTTCATTGGTTGCCATTGAAATGACGACGTTTTGTTGCTCAAGCCTGGTGCGCTTGTTGTAAGTGGTGAGAGTATCTCTGCTTTGTTCCTGTTCGGCTCTCTAATTACTTTGCTGACTGTTGACGATGATGTTGGGCTACTCGACGAGTGGTCCACTATTATTTTTTCTAAGTCTGGTTCTTTCATCGTCCATGCAGGATTTTGGTCGCTCTTGGTAGGTAGAATTAATGTGCTTAATGACTGTGAAGGTTTTGTTACGCCAAGAAACCATGATTGTGCTCGGGTCCTCCCCAACAGTGCTGATTCTTGGTTAATTGAGTACAGTTTGGGTTCTTGTGTGCTCAAAAATAATGCTGATCCTTTGCTGCTTAGAAATGCAGATTCTTTAGCGCTTGCTACCTCCGACAGTGATGCTGTCATCCTGTTACTGTTGGTCTCCGCCTTTGATACTTTTGAAATTTGAGTTGGCTCTGCCTGTGATACTTTAGTGATGGCCTCTCTGAGTGCTTTCGTCAAACTGTTTCGATTGTCTTGATTGTCTGTTGTTCTTAGTTGTGAGTCGTGATTGTAGTTATCTTTTGGTTGTAGAAAAGGGTTAGCTAATCCTTTTCCGTGTGTCTGCGAGCGTAAAGTCGTAGAGTTGTTGGTTGTCGAGCTGTTTCCTAGAGGTTCATGACGCCTCTGTTGGAATTCAGAAATATTGCTAGCCTTGTTACATGAGACTTCCATTTCGTTATTTGCTCCATAAGTGTGGCCGCACTTTTGTCTGCTTGAAATTTGAAGTTTCATTTGTCCGTTTGCTGATGCATCACTTTTGTTGCTTAACTCTGATTGCCCTCCTTTGATCGCTCCTACCTTGAGTTGATTGTCATAGTCAGTCTTGTTAAATCTGAGTCGTCCAAAATGTCTACTTTCTCAATACTCTTCTCCGTGGTTTACTGTGATTTCGAATTCCTTATGAAAATCCATTCCGATTAAAATATCTGCTGCCATGATCTCCGCGATGATAAAGTCCGACGTAACGTTCCTTCCATTTAAAGTAATTGTTGCTGTGACGATGCCTGCGTTTTTTATCTCTTTTTCGTTAAAATCCTTAAGACGAAGCTTATTGTTGGGCCTAATTTGAAATGATTTGGCTCTCTCAGGTGATATTAGGCTGACCTCGGCGCCAATGTCGAGAACAATTGTTGCTGGTTGTTTATTAATCTCCCCTTCTACCGTGATCATGCCGACCTGCACGTTTGTTGGTATGTTGTGTTCTTCGAGGATGGAGGCTTTTAGCTGGCCGTGAGTATCAACTATTTCTGCGGTAGTCTGTTTGAATTCGTACCGTGCTTTTTTCCTTTCGGTCACGGTTGCTGTCGTCGATTTTCCGTCGTTTTTAACCTCATAGGTCCTTACTGTCTCGGCTTCCAAGAGTCCTACTGCTGGATCAAATGTTGTCTGCGACGGCCCCCATACTGTCTCGGTTGTGTGTGCGCACGTGTGGTCTTTGTCATGGTTAACTTCGGTTTTCCTTTTAACGATGGTCATATCCCTGAAGGTCTTAGTTTTTTCATCGTATCGGTGGTCATAAGGTCCTGTTTTATTAAATTCGGCCATGCAATCCTCGTAAAAGTAAATTTGTTTCTTGTCAGATTTTGGTATTCCAATGTCCTCGGAGCTGTCCCACTCCAAAAATTCGTCAAAGTAATCGTCGCCCTGTGAACCATGATCATCTGATTCGCTGTTGTTTTTCTCCTGAGCGCTTTTGGGTGTTGTGTTATCTGCTTTCCTAGGTATGCTTTGACTCGCTCCCTTACTCGTCTGACTCGGTTTCTTTTGGTTCGTTGCGCTCCCGTGCTGATTTAAATTTTCCCGATTTGCTATTATGCTTCGATGATCCTGCTTGTTTCTACTTTCTATTATGCTCCAATTCGTGCTGATGCTGGCTGCTTGTTGATCTAATATCTGTTGACGTATCCTAGCTAAGCTGTCAATTTTCTCTTGGGTAACTCGTCCTCCATTCCCTCTTCCTATATAATTCGTATTCTTTGTTTGTGGTGGTCCGTGTACTAGGTCCGGGTCGTCTCCGTATTTTCTATGGTGCTGGTAAGCCGGTACACGAGGTCCGGCTACGTCGAGTTTTTTGGTTGTTGATCAGAACCTGATGCTCCGCCGGCCTGTCCTTGCCCTGAGTGTGACCCTTGGTGGACTGGGGGTAGGTTAGCCCCATCTCTCTGCTGTTGATGGTTTCCACTTTGAGGCTGGTTACCTTCTGTTTGCCTTCGTTTCTCCTCTTTCCATAGCATGTAATTAGTCGTTTTAGTGGTTTTGCAATCTCTTGCGTAATGACCATAGTACCCGCATTTCATGCACTTCACTGTAGACATGTCCCTCCTCTGTGGTTCATAAAGTGGGTTTGGTACGATTTGCTGCTGATTGGGTTGAGTTGAAGTAGGTTGATAGATTGGCTGCGTTGCTGAAATCGGTGAAGCTACGGCCGCTTGATAAATGGGCTGCACCGGTAGCGCTTGCTGGTATGATGGTGGCTGCCCAAGCGCCTGCTGATATGGTGCTATTGGCATGTAGTTCCGTGGCGCTGCGGGTGGCTTAGGCGTGCCGGCGCTTATATTTGCTATCAACTGTGTGAGAGTTCCCAAAGTTGCTTCTAGCCTACTCAACCTTGATTCCTCTGTCGTTGGTGCTGATGAGTTTCCTGATAGGGTGACCTGGCTGATAGCTCGTGTGACAGTCGGACTGAGCATAGACTCCAATCCGCCGGGTTGACTGTACTGTAGAATTTTGGCCTCCAACTGGGCTATGGTATTTGGGATCGTCCCTGTCATCATATGAGTTCTCGCTTGCATATTCATCCTCTTAATAATTAATTTTACAAGGGCCGGTTCTGCGAAGTTTCGTATGTTGTCTCCTAGGTAGTATAGTATCCTCTGGTAGAATGTGTTTGCCGCCTTCCCTGGTTCCTGGCACTGTAGTAAGACCTCGTCTATTTCTCTTGGCTCGATCTCTGCGTCCCTTGGGCAGTTCACGAGAAACTGCTGAATAAAATAATCCAATGTAGTTAGTGGGTTATCTACATGCTGTATGTGGTTCGCGAACCATCGTTGGGCTGCCGGAGCTTCAAACGCTGTTAAGTAGCGTTGTTTTTTCTGAACCTCAGTAAACGGCTGTTCATCGGCCCACATTCTAAATTCTCTATTGAATCTCTGAAGTGTTCTTTCTGTTAGGCGATCTCTGCAGATGGGTTTAGGTTCTCTGTTGTTATGATAAAAGTAATTATTCCCTCTTGGTTGTTGTGGTGCTTGGCCCATGTATGGCGGGACCGCTAGCTGCTGGAGCACTGGTTGCTGAGGTGCTTGAAACGCGTGCTGCTGATTGTACACGTTGTTTGCTACCGGCGGTGGTTGAAAGCTCTGCGCTGGTTGTGGATTAGCAAAGTGCGCATTGACTTGCTGAGCTACTTGTGGTACCACGACTGGTGCTGGTGGGCCTACAGGTTGACCTTGAAATCCCTGAAGTTGGTGCCACTGCACTTGTTGCTGTAGCTGAGCCTGCTGGTGAGGCTGTAGTCCTTGTAGTAGCGGTTGTTGATGTTGCTGCCCCTGCGCTGGTGGCTCAGCTGCCTGCACGTTGCCGTTCGCTGATGGTGGTGCCAGATACGGATGAGGTATTTGTTGTTGCTGTGGTGCCGGATCAAGAAAAGGGTTAAGTTCTTGACGGTGATCGTGTAGATTCCTGTTCTGCGCTGCTTCTAGTACGTTTGGGTCCATAATGCTGTTTTGATGATTTTCTAGCGCCTGACCTTGGTTTTCTCTATATGTTAGGTCCCACCAGAAATTTAAGCTGACAGTGTCCGGTGCACTTACGAATGTTTCTGTCCTGCTTTCCGAGTTCGCTTGTGATCCGACTTCGTCTTGTGTAATTTGTGTTTCGATTTGGTCGATATATTGTTGAACTCTTCTATTGGCCTCCTGGTCTGATATAATATTTCTTGTTCGTTGAAATCGGTTTGCCCAATCTAGTTCTAAACTTTCTTGTCCGTCGCCCTGTTGTGCCGTTATACTTCGGATTAGGTCGCGTTGAAGGTTTAGTGTCGATTGATCTAGGCCGTTTGGGTTGTGACCGGGTAACCTGTTACGATTTTCTGACGACTGAGTGAGTGTGCTGATGTCGTCCGGGTTTTGTTGTGTTGTTCTTTGCCTATCTATGACTCGCTGGCCGATCGGTGTTGGTGGCCGCTCAATTTGAAAGGTCTGAATAGGGTTAAGTTGTGCTGCTCTCGTCAAGTCGTTGATCAGAAGTTGGTCTGTGTCGGTTTGCTCTCGTTGGTCGTTGGTCAGAGGTTGATCTGTAACGGTTGGTTCTCGATGGTGGGCTACTCCGTAGCTAGTAGCAAAACGTCTTGGTGGTATGAGTATTGGAGTTGTAAATCTTAATCTAAAACGTCTCTTGGCTGCCCCAACCGCGGTCTCGCCGAATTTCTCTGCTGGCGTTGTCGCTGCTTGTCGTGTAGATACTAGGACTGCTCTATTTTCAGTTTGCTGGTTGTTTTGCTGTGCTCTGTTGTTTGCAGTTGTCAGTGGTTGTGGAAGAAGGTTTTCAATTTGGGGTGGTGGCCGGAAAGGGTTTTCAATTTGGGTTGCTGGTCCGACCGGGTTTTCGATTTGGGTTCCTGATCTGACTGGTGCTTGAATAAATATTGGTCTTATGTTTTGACCACGATTTGGTCCGATGGTGTGTAGAGCTAGCTGCTGATTTTGTTCCTCGGCCCTTCTTTGAACCTCAGTGTAACTCCAAAAGGTTGCCTCGACGTTGTTTATTTCTTCAAATAAATTTCCGGGGATATTTTCTTCTTGGTTTTCTAATAGATTCAGGGAGTTCTGGGTATCCGCTCTGCCAATGCTTTGAATGCTGCTGCTTGTTTGAGTGTGTTGGTCAAGATCTATATGCTGAAGGTCCCCCCCGCTGATCTCGTCTGGTGATCTTACTCGATCTGAATTTGGCTGGTCGTTGTTGTTGTCCAGAAATTCCGGTTCCGACCCTGCCGTGGATTGTTCCTGGTCGCTTGCTGGGGTTACGATGATCTCTGCTATCGGTTCTTGTCTCTGGCTAAGGGCTCTGTGTGCTGCGGCAGCTGCGCTCTGAGGTCGTGGTGTGCCTATTGGCGATGCAGTGTTCGCTTGGTGGGAATTTGAGTTGGGGTTATCTAGTTGATTTTGAAATGGGGTTGACGTGAATTGGGGTTGGTCACTGGCGCTGGGATTCCCTGAAAGGTTGACTGTGCGTGATGGTGTGCCTTCTATAGATGATTGTGACGACATATCATATTGGCTAAAATAAAAAGTGCTAGACCACTCAATTAGTTCAAATTGTAACTAATGGATCAACAGCTGTTTTGTTTCACACTAATTATGGTGCCGTAATAGTTTTCAAATTAGGTAGTTTGCCGCTGACAAAAACAAATGATGCCAAAAATGTGCAGTATCTTACGTTCGTCCTGTGCTTTACGGTACAGGTATTTTTCTGATGATGGTATGAGCTATGATGTTGGATTTTCCCGAACAGCTGCTACAATGCTTTTGTTATGGTTTTTTGTCTGTCTGTTTTGTTCTTGCTATATTGTGTTTGTGTGATAATTTTTATACCAAGTGTTTTGAAAATATTGTCTTTATTACCTTTGAATGCTGGTTTACAACTCGGATTAACTTTCTCGGGCCGCTATCGCATCTTCGTAGGTCTTCTCCTGTTGTTACTTGCTTGCTAGTTCCTCTGCTTGGTTTAATTTCCAAATTTGGCTTCTAATGAATTTTTGTTTGTATAGAAATGTCCTTTGGCACTTAAGCTGAGTTTTTGCACTGAGTTCTTACAAAGTTTCCAATTTTTTATTCACTTAACTGTATGATTCCCTTTACTAAGTGTTCTTTCTTTTTACGAAGAGAAAAAAAAAATTTTGGTGTATTTTAGTTGCTAAATTTTTAAATTCACATTTGCGTTAACTCACTTGGCATGTAAAAAGTACAGTAATTTTACTCCGCACCTACTGTCAGATCTAACCGTTATAAATAAGGTTAATCGTCGGATGATTACATATGATTACTTTTTGATACTTTTATTCGGTGTTAATTTCCAATTAGAACTTATTGACATTTAAATAATTCAGACCCATCTGTTCCGACGCTAAATTGAGATTCCCCTCCTATGATTACATATTACATTTTTCATCCTTGGACGATTATTATTACTTGATAATAATAATAGTCCACGTCTTTCATTCCAATCCAGGGCTGCGGCCCGTCCATATAAATCTATAGTAACTGTAGTTGAAACATTTTAGCATGTTCTCCTTATACACGGCAAATGCAGTGATGACATCGGAATGTCCACCGCTGCATTTTCCGTGTGTTTGGCAAACAACACCAACGGATGCATAACTGTTGATGCAGCGAAGGTTGGGATCCGTGCACAAATTATGCACTGATCTAACAAGACCAAAGTATGATTACGTCCCCACACCAGACCATATTGGCCCAAACCATTTTTTAAAAAAACGTAACTTAAAACATTTTCTGTACCTAATTTTTAGCGGAGATTCAAGAGTTTGCATATGGAAGGGCCAAGAGACCTTGGTCTGCTCAAGTTTGGTCTGAAAAAGTCTGACCTGATTAAGGCGCCCAGACCACCCCGCCGTGCACACTTGCCATCACAAATATTAAACTTTAAGGCGTGGCGAACAGTTAAACCGTAGCAACAGCCACAATCAAACGGGTATTGTTTATATTGCTGCGTCTGAGGTGCGTAAGCTAATTGAATTATTTAAAGCTTTGACAGCAACGCACAGAGCTGCACGACGCCAGGCTAGACCGTTTTTGAGTCACAGGAATCACAAAAACAAATTTTTGAATTGGAACAATTATTGATAGGGGATTATACAAAAAAGTAACATCTTTTAGAATTAATAAAAATTCTCTATGCATATAAATTAAAGTAAAGAAAATCAGATTTTCCAACTACGCTTTATTTATGCAGCTTTAGGATTTTACATATGGCCAGACAAGGAATACGTGGTCTGGCCTAGTCTGTTGCGAAATGTTCGGGCTATACCAAATTTTACTGTTGCGGTCCAGATCATTTTAAAAACTATAGTTTTGTAGCCCAGAAAAGATTATATTATTTTTTAGGTTTGGTCTATGCAACATATTTAAAACATACGCTTTCATTGACTTAATGATTTATTACGACAGAATTAAAAACGTTTTCTCAAAATTTAATAAAGTTTACTGGTCGTTGTTATTAAATGGTATATCATTCAATCATATTGGTCATGAATTATGTTAGTTAATAACTGTGATAAATTATTTTAATTTTCTGGAAAACCTAATCGTGTATTTTGACATATCGAAAGCAAATGCAAATTATTATAATAATGTTGTAACGCCATTTGGAAACAAAATCGTTTTGATAAAAGATATAAAAACCTTGCAAATTAATCTCACGGACACAGAGAAAACATTTTTGACTACAAACGTTCCAAAATATCGTTATGCTTATGTCAATGATAATATTATCGATTTGTTTTAGGCAGTTACCACCAAGCAGTTTGGGACAAAATGTATTTCATGTGTGCAGTCAACTGCAATTTTCAATGTGGCAACTAACGTCAATATAACATTAGATGGACTACGTAGACGGGATGACTTAGAGTTAAATCTTGCTCAATACTAATGCCCGTGAACGTCAATGGAAATCACTGGAAATTGTTTCACGTTTCTTGCAATGAATTCAAAGCTTGGTCAATGGTAATATTCCTAGATAAATTTAATTACTATTCTAACTTTGTATAAATGCTGTTTTAAACACTCGTTATGTACTTTTGTATCACTGAAATCTAGTATTTGTGCAGTAATTTTATTGGCGTATTCTAATGTCTTTTAAAAGTAATTGAGGAATGTTGTTAGTAAGACCAACAAATAATGGAAGCCAGAGCGATCGAAGAGGGTAGTTCCACAAAATACCTTTCATTACTCCGTGGTCATATTCTTAAAATTGAAATTTGAATTACATTTGACTATGAAATTGTATAAATTCAAGTATAAAATTGCAAAATCTTAGAAAATCTAAAATACATATATAAAGCTCCAAGTAAAACTTTCTGGCTTCTATTTAATACTAACAACGTAATGACGTGACACGATTGTCCCAGATTTTAAAGAAACCCTTTTTAAAAAATCAGGCTACTTTCCATTAGCTCAAATCTAAAGTAACTCAAGTGCGTTTTGCTTTGTTTGGTCACAGTGACCCGCCAAAGTTTAAAAAAATTCAAATATTGAAATTTTGCTGCCCTGTAACTCCTACAGTTCTCATGCAATTTTAATTGTAATAAAATTTAGGTTTTAGTAATTTTTAGACTATTATCTAAAACAGAAAATTCACGACTTAAAAAAACTCGAATTTTTTATTTTTTTTACACAATTAGTTAAAAAACTGCCTTAAAAATAAGGATTTTTAAACATTTTTTGAACATATAAATTTTTTTGATTTTTCTAAATCGATAATGTACTTTCAAGACAATATAGTCCAAGGATTACAAAAGCTTAAATATTAAATTCGGATAAGAACTGTAGGATTTATGAGGCGGCAAAATTACAAAATTTGAATTTTTTAAAACTTAAGTGGGTCACTGTGACCAAACAACGCAAAACGCACTCAAGTTACTTTCGATCTGTGCTATTGAAAAGTGGTGTGGTTTTCTGGAATGGGTCTCTTTACAATCTGGGTCAGTCATGTCACGTCGTTTTCTATCGGCGTTTATTGGAAACCCAGCTAGTAGTTCGGACCCAACTTTTATTAAAACTCGAAATAATTGGCTGAATTAGAAAGCATTACGCCTTATGGCGGCGACCTGGCTTGTATTAGAGACTCCGCTTTTATTAGAGACCTAGCTTCTAATATGACTTGTAGCTAACACCCCCGGCTTTTATTCGAGACCTGCCTATATTTGAGGCCCGGATTCTATTTGGAGCTTTACTAATTTACTGCATGCCATTTGATAAAGATTCCTACAAGCAGTATTGGCATATACGTAAAATATCGTTTTTTTTCTCTTCAAATTTTAGAAAATCACGAATATTGCAATAGTGAACGGATACAAAAACTGCAGCTACAAAAATGTTGATATATGCATTTATTATTATGATTATTATTGTACGGTATAGCCTTTCATCCCGTTTGAGAATATATCAGCACCGTGTATTAATGTACGGATGTATATATGATTCTTGAGCACACCATGTAGGATAAAATCATCGAATCTACTACCAGTAGTATGTATGTAATCTATGGATATAGTCTTTTTAACCGACGTACTCCTAGCGGCGATATATTAAACTGCATCACTGCACGTATAGTCTTTTCCCTCGCAGAGGAGTTGGTGGTTTGACTTATCCTAATAGCCTGGAAGTGCCAGTCCCCGACTAGAAGGCATCAAGACCACCGTCAACGCATCCTCCCCTGCATTATGTGAGAAGGCGGAACGAGAAAGACTACCTGCAGGTGAGCCGGTCGAACAGTCTTAAAGGCAGAAACATGCATATGCTGTAGCACATGGAAAGGCCGCGGAAATTTCCACTTTAAATGCACACAATCTCCGTCTCGTGCCATAAAGGCAACGGATAAGCACGTATACATACCTGTCTACTTACACAACTCCCCACCCCAAACTGATCTACTCCGACTTCACCCAAGTCCTGTCTCTACTCGAACCAAGATCCAAATGTAGGGAGGACTCCCTGACTTAGCAGTTGAGTAGTTAGACCACTGACCCGCCAAGCCGGGTTGATATATGTATTTATACGCTAGCCCCAAAACTAGTTATTGTCACCTTTCCCTGATAGTTTAAAATTATGATATTTTTATACATTCGTATCTCTATTTTTTTGCGAAGCATTATCTTCACATGATGTCTAACCTTTATTTTGTTAATTTCATATTATCTTTTATTACAGTTTATGACTCGCTGCCTTCTGCAGCTGCAGGAACAGGGCACAGAAATACTGCAAGAGCCAACGTTAAGATATCTATTATGAAACTGAAATCTTTTCGGCCCAAATAGGAGCTAAATCAATTTCCTACAGTGTTCGCTCAAGACACACTGTCGTCTAGTGGTGTATTCGTGTGTCACAATGCGCTATAAATTGTAAATGAATTTGTTATGCATCCTGAGTCGATTGATAAGTTAACGCTTCGACATTTTGTGTGGCACATTATATGCTCTGCGTCTAAAACAATAAATAGCTAATTCAGTTGCGATAATACACGTTTGTTTAAGCCTAATAATAAAAATTTCATTAGTTGAGCAGTACAAATAATCATTTTAACTTTAAATGTCGTCGCGTGCCGATTTTATTAAAAGTACTTCTTTTATGTACCTTTTAATATTTATAATATATTATTATTTTAGTTCATAAAAAAATTGACAATAGTTCAACAAGATTAAAATATATAAATCAATACTACGAATTACACTGCCATGTAATTAATTTTTTGTGTAACTATACTGACAACTTAAGCCTGCAAAAATTTTAGCAAAGCCACACGTTCTGTAATTGTACTGGCCAGTTAGGCGCAGGTCAAAATTAGCAAGTAGCTTTGCTTTAAGTACTAGGGTCTAACTATAATTCCTATTGTTTTATATGTTTAAGTTTAGTTTCTGTAATAAATCATTTAGCATTAATTAGCTATAACAGTCAAAATACACAGTCCCAATGTTATTATTTCGACGTGTTAATGATTCAGTTTTATTTAAATATTACAAAGCGTGGTAGAAAAAACACTTACGAGCATAACTCGCCAAACCATTAGCGAGATTTTCCATGAGATATTTTTTTTTCAAAAAGAGCATCCAAAAAAACTTAGAATGGCTTAACAACATGGTGCGCGTAATGAGTTTCGTTCGATAAAACATTTTTCAAAAAAACGAAAAAGGCCTTAAAATGGTTTTTTAATCTTTTATTATTTTTAAACACATCTTTAGCACAATTTTTGAAAATTTTTGTACGAAAACCCATTTTAAAGTATGTATGTAGAATTTAAAAAAAATAAAATTTCAAATTTCAAAATTTTTTACTTTTTCGATATTTTTAAGGAACCTACCCTTGTTCTGTCAAAATTTTGGAAAAAATAAAAAATTTTTAAATTTGAAATTTATTTTTTTTTGAATTCCACACATTTTAAAATGGGTTTTCGTACAAAAGTTTTCATAAATTGTGCTTAAGATGTGTTTTAAAAAAATAAAAAATAGGATTAAAAAACCAGTTTAAGGCCTTTTTCGTTTTTTTGAAAAAATGTTTTAACGAACGAAACTCATTACGCGCACCATGTTGTTAAGCCATTCTAAGTTTTTTTGGATGTTCGTTTTGAAAACAAATATGTCATGGAAAATCTCGCTAATGGTTTTGCGAGTTATGCTCGTTAGTATTACATAGAGAAAGCATAGCATATAAGCATGACGTAACAGTTATTTTGATCAACTATAGTGTGCAAAGCGACAAAAACCTACTAATTATACTGGAAATAAACTGAATTGTTGATTAGTGTTGAATCAAAATGATTAAAACAAAATGTAAATTTCACTGCCAGATAGAGCATATATTTTGTCAGTTCTAAAGAAACTAGAAGTGCATAGTAATGAATTTCTGAACTGAACTGAACTGAACTGATGTATTTTTGTACTGCATAGGCAATGCATAAATACCGTATACAAGCAGACTGATCTAGACCGAACTGAACTGATCTGAATTTCAGGTAATGCAAGCATTATGTACAAAAGCAGACTGATCTGCACTGAACTGGACTGAACTGAATTGCAGGAAATGCATGCATATTGCTAAGTAGCTGACTGATCTGCACCGAACTGAACTGATCTGAATATAAGTTTAAGGAGTAGACACACCAAACTGTTTTGTCGATTTAGGGGCTTTTTGAGTATTTCAGTCCAGTTCGGTTCAGTTCAGTTCAGATCAGGTTTTAGGTGAACCCTATCAACACTCCTAGTTGATCCATTTTCAGCAACGCAATGAACTTCCTGCTCCACTACGAATCCTCTGTCAAGAAATGCTTTTCCTAGAATTTCCCGAATACCGTGATGTCGATTGTTGCGTATGAGTTCTTCCCGGACACAGGAACCTAATACATGATCAAGACTTTCTTTCTCAGCGCCGCAATGCCGGCACATGGGTTCCGTCTAGGCTCCTTTCTGAAATTACTCTTACAATAGAGACACTAGCATTCATTTTTAAAGTAGTGACCCATTCTGAAGTAGTAAGGCCACATTTATTCATCAGCAATTTGTTACCATTTGGATTGTTTTTGAATAGGCACACCCATGCATCACGTTACCGCATCTGACTCCACGTTTCAAATTCTTATCAAATTTAATAAAAATAAAATATTAAATTATTAAAACGAGAATGGTATACTCCCCTGCTTCGGAGAGCGGGTGGGAGGCCATCCCTGAGTTTATCTTACCTCCTTATTTTTCGCATTAAAACTTATTGAGGGATTTATTTTCCTCTTTCAATTTATGAATTTATATGTTCATATTTTTCTACCTATATCTGTCGTTTTTATTTTTAAGTTATAAATAAGTTAATGTCAGACGGTAGATATAGTTTATGAAAGGTGGTTTCCACCACTCCGGAGAAGGCCGGAGACCTATAAAGGACGGAGAAGCTCAGCTGCTGCAGACTGCCAAGTATCTCTAATATGGCTATAATGGTGAGTTATACTTATTTGATTTTAAGCTATTAATTTATGCTCAGTTTAGGTTTCCTCACTATTTGAAGTTATAATTTACTTGTAGGATTTCTAGTGGCAAGTGGCTCGGTGGCAGAGGCCGGGGTGTTAAGAAAACTATCAACTTTTCCGGCTTCGCCACCACGAGCTTCCGCGTTACCGGGGAGTGGCGGGTAGCCGTCGACGGTGGGGAGCAAACGGAGCAACACGACCGCCGACGACCCAACCAAGGTTCCCTGGAAATACGGTCTGCCACGGAAATTTTTGCCAATTGAGTTATTCCAATTTGAATGAGAAGTTAATTTTATTTAGGTTTAATTTTAATTTTATTTTTAGAAAGGCAAGGTGGTGCAATGGACAACGATCTGGCCGTCCTTGAATCCAATGCTGTTGAGCGTGACAGACAGGGAGCAAGAAATATTCCTTGACTTGCTGAACGTTGCAAATGGCCAGAAATTCCTGCTTCTCGTCCTTACGCACAACGCAACGCCTTTGCCTTGAATTTAGAATTTTATAATTAATTAATTTACATATTTTATTTAAGTTTATTTAATTTCTTTTATTTGAACAGAGGGACAGAGCAGCATGAAGGTCGCAGGCCTGGCCGCCCACGACTCTAGCCCTGCCGGATAATAAAGTCAAAGGTGAGGAATAGGCGCTTGGGTTGCTGAGCACTCCAAATAGCAAGCACCTTTCATTACCGGCTTTCCTGTTCCAGCAATTTGCTCAGTTCCTAATTTTGCATCGCCAATCAGGTGAGTATTAGATTTTAGTTTTAGATTTATATTTTTCTTTATTTTTTTATTTCAGGAGGACATGTGGTGTGATGCTGAAGGTGCCAGCTCCAGCAATCACGCCTATCCTAGAGACTGGGAGGAGACGCCGGTGCGCGTGTCTGATTAGCCTGGAGCCTCAGCCCCCAGACAGCCGCAGGGTCAAGTCCCGTGCTCCAGCACAGCCACATGTCTTGAGTTTTGACGTCTTATTAGGTAAATTTTATGATTTTATTTATTTAATTATTTTAATTTTAGTTTTTAGTATTTATTTTTAGTTATATTTTATTTATTTTGCTAATATGGGTAGTTAGGGAGAGCGGCTTGGCGGTGGACAAACTTGGTGCAGAGAATGCAGTCCGAAGCCACAACTTCTATTTACGCAGTTTCTATGTTTAGCATCGTATCCAGCAAAGCTAAAGAGTGCAGTTGTGACTCCGTTGTATAAAGGAAAGGGCTCCAGGCTTGATGCACTATCTTATCGCCCTATTTCTACATTACTAGTTTTAGATAAAATTCTTGAGAAAATGCTTCATTTTAGACTTTTAAGTAGAATAAATTTGAGTGACCAGCAACATGGTTTTAGAAGGGGCCGATCATGTCAGAGTGGAACGCTGAAGTTTATACAGGATGTGTTTAACTGTATTGAATTAAAATGTAGAAGAGTCATAGCAGTCTTTATAGATTTACAAAAGGCATTTGATTCAGTCCCTCACTATCAGTTATTAGTCAAACTAAGAGATGTTTACAAAATTGACGGTAATTTATTGAAACTTCTAGTAGACTACTTGCGGGATAGAAAGTTTAGAATAAAAGTTGGTTCTAAAGTATCTGACTCGTTTGACCTGTGTGTTGGAGTTCCACAAGGGTCTGTTTTAGGACCACTTCTTTTTATCATCTACATAGATAAAATCTCGGAGGTTATTTTAAGTGGTGTTGATTTTGTGCTTTATGCTGATGACCTAGTTTTATATTATTACTCGCCTGTCTTTGCAAATACTATTGCCCACATGCAGGCATGTCTTAATGATGTAAATGATTGGTTTGTGTCACAGGGACTTTCTGTAAATGTATCTAAGACAAAGTTCATGGTTTTGCATAAAGCAAGAGACTATAAAGTACCTGTTGATGTTAAGCTAAGCTGTAATGGTCATGATATTGAACGTGTGTGGACGTTTCGATATCTAGGTATTATTGTGGATTCTAATTTGAGCTTTAAAAATCATTTTGAATATGTTAATAATAGAGTAAGCTCAGCCATTGGAATGATTGTCAATTTAAAACGATTTTTGAATTTCAATATTTTTGTAATTATGCTGAATGCATATGTACTGTCGATAGTTGATTATTGTGCCATAGTGTATGCAGTCCAAAGTAAAGGTGAGCTGCAGGCATTGCAGAATAAAATTAATAGTTTAATTATTCAGTTTACTGACCAAAATGTGTTTAAAAAGCGGAAGAACAAATCTGATCGCTTAGTACTTATGCAGAATGTATTACTGGAGCAGACAAATACGTTGTCAGTAACGGAAAGAATAAGTTTGTATTCGATGTCATTTGTGTATAGAATGATAAAATATGGTTCTAATATTGCTAATTTTGGCTCATGGTATGCATTGAAGCAGCCAGAGCGTGTAACGAGGTCTAGTAATTCATGTCTTTTGGAGTATCCCACTAATTGTAATACAGAAGTGTATAGACGCTCGTTTTTGTATAGAAGTATAACTGAATGGAATGCTTTGCCGGATAGTGTAAAGTGTTTTGAAGATTGTAATTTCAGGTCCGTTCTTACTCAACACTTAATTAGTGTGAGAACACCTATTGAATATTCAGTGTATCAACCACCGTAATGGGTGGTGCAGCATATAAATGTCTTATTGGTAATGAATCGTGTATGTGAAATTTGGATTGATTGGTATTAAGTCATTGATTTGCTTTGATAATGTGTGCTTGTAATTGTATTAGTTTTTTATTTGTTATTTAAGTATGTAAAATTATGATAGTGTCCTTCATTGAAAATCAGTACAATTGTATTGAATGAACCTGACACTGTAATAAAGTTCACTCAAACTCAAACTCAAACTCACGACCAAATGTCAGGACCAGAAAGGAAGGCGAACCCCAAAATACAGCCAGAGTTGCGGGTTCGCTCCCTTGCTCTCCCTTCAATTTTTGCCTAACATTTTATGCATTTTCCATATTTTTATGAGAGGAGCCAAACCCTATTATTACGTATGAGGAGTCCCTAGGAACTACACTCGACGTCTAGGTGATTATGCTAATTATTTTCATAATATGTTAATGAATAATTTCTTGTATTTATATTTCAAGGATGCCCACGGATGAGAATCAATAATATTTTTGCCGATTGAATGAGAACACGAACGATTAAAGAGTAGAGGTATTTTTAAAATTAATTTAATATTAATTAAAAAAAGCAAATAAAAATATAATTCAACTGAAATGATACGATTTTCTTCATTTAGCAGAAGCCTGGGAGCTAAAGAATTACTGATTCAAAATATTAATAATGATTGTTTTTGTTTTTTTTAGGTTTTTGTCCACACATGAATAATTTTACAATGGTAATTTTACATTTATTTCTTGGCTCACCGATTCCAGGGAATGTCAATAGGGTCCCTTGTGATGGAGGCGGTGGAACGTTGGATCCTGAAGGTCCTGGTTTGGAAATGATTTTCATCCGGGATGGAGCCAATGTGTCTTTCTTTTTAGCCCCGGTGTTTTGAGAAACTTGCGGAGTCTGAGATCCGGATTTTAGCAAATATGAACTCGTATGAGCGTACGGGATTCCGTCCGAAGCTATGGCGTCTCGGACTTGATCCCTGGTAATCTTCACGGCAAAGGGATTTTTGCCTAAGGCTAAGGTGCCTGAAAAGTCGTCTATGTATACACTCGGAGCGTTTATTGGTATAGCGGGAGGAACTGGTCGACTAACTGGTCGTTGTACTCCGGAGGGGCCAGCAATTGGTTCTGATTACCTCGAAGGGGTCACTGGGGTGCGGATCCAGTCACACTGGGGTCTTCTGAAAGACGGAGCTTTTTAATGTGGATCCTTTCGACGTCGTTTGTAATACTCACGATTGCGGCGGAGTCTTTTTTCCTCCGATATTTTTGGTGGAGGCTTCCACTCATACGTAAAGTTTAGATCAGTTTTTACCGGTGGGTCTGGACGAGTCTTATAGTAACGTCCACGGGGTCGTTCCCGCCGTGGAGTAGATAAAGGGGTTAAAAGAGCACAAGATAACTTTGGGTCTGCCGGATTCTTCACTTGACGCGCCCGGCGGTGCCGTTCTTGAAGACGGCTCAAACGGGATGACACCGGAAGCTTGTTCTCTTATTCCTTTTCAGACTAACTTTTATTTTCTGATTCGGTGTCCGTATCATCGTCTTGTCCGTGTATTCTCCCGTATTGGAATTTGCGGGGTACACGATGAAATCTCTTTGGAGATTATTTCTTAAAGGAAGTGGGATTTTTTCCCGTAACTCTGCATATTTTTTTATTTTGCGTTGATGCCCTCGATTTCCTTAAGGGCAATTTTTGTGATGAGTTTTCAGATGATTCGCTTCGCTTGGGCTTTTACGGAATTTGAATCCAGAGCTAAGTCTTGACTACTTTTAATTTCTCGGTCACCCTTCTTTTTATAAATCTTCTTCTGAAGGGTAGCGATTGTTTCACATAAGATGGCAACTATTTTATCGTCGATTCTTTATGGTGGGAGGGAGGCTCTCGGAGGAGCTTCTGGTAGTTCAGGCCAATCGCTCTCACTGTCTGATGAAGAAGGTGATGAAGCCATTTATCTAAAGAAGGGTCAAAGAGAAAGTCAAGTGTTAGGAAATCATACCTTGTTAATCACTGAAAGTTATCTCTTCGTGTGAAGCACTAAATGTTAGCATTGAAGCACATTTGGTTATTAAAGCTAAAGTTTTTGATTTCAAATATATTTTAAGTTCACTTTGGAATTTTAGAAGTCAGTCCTAATAAATCTGGCGTGGAAAACTAAATTATAAATTTTTAAGGTTTTATTAGTTTCTTATTTACTCTGATCTCTGTTTTGGAGGTCCGTGTTTGAACCTGCAGAATTTGTACCAGTGCCCGCCACCACAGTGGCCTTATCGTCGGACTCGCTTTCTTTTAGGAGGCTTAAAAAGGGGGCAATCTCGGTAGATATGCCTAATATCCCCTTTTACGGAATGTTCGAGACATGTAGGGCATTCCTTGATTTTATAACTGTATTTTAATTTATTGACCCCATCACTATAAGTCTTTAGTCGCCCGTAGGCGTTGCCTTTGGCAGTTGATAGACCTTTTTCCTTCCAGGCAGAGGCGGATGCTGACGAAGCTTCCGAGTTTGTAGTTGTTGGTGAAGGGAAAATTTGATCAGGGTCCCAATTTATGGTAGTGGTAGGACTGTGTGGAGGGGACCTGAATTCCTGGGTATCAGGTCCTAACCAAAAGTATTCCTGGTCAGAGGGGACGTTTTCTTTGTCGCTATCGCTGAGGAAAATCTCCATCTGTTACTGCGGCAAATTATTTTATGGGAGTTAAACTTACACCCTGCCTAGAATTTTGAAGCTAAATTTTTCATGTTTATTTTTATTTTATTTCTTAAAATTTTCTTCATGTTATCTTATGGAACCGGGGAAGGGAAAAGGAGTTTCATGGCCAGGATTCCTGATGTGAGCATTGGTTTTCCAGCGAAATGCTTTTCCCATCATGGTCGTACTTAAATCGAAGCTAATTTGGGGAAATGATTTAGCGATCGGAGCCTAGGGAAGTTTTTGGTGTTCGATGTTCATAAACATTTTCCTGGGGAATTTAAGAAATTCTTTTTAATCCGGGAGCCGAATCTGCTTCAGGGCGGACCCAAGAGAAGCTTATTTTGGGATTGATTCAGTTGTAAGATCCTGGGGAAGTTTGGTATCTGGTGTTCATAGATATTAACCTGGGGAACACTCAAGAAATTCTTTTTGAGTTTCTGGAGCTGAACATGCTTCATTTATGATCATAATAAAATTAGACAGGGATATGATATTAACACAGGAACCCGAGCTATGGATCCCCTTGTAATTTTGGGATTATGGTTATTATTGTTGATTTTAATTAAAGTCTGAGTTGTAAGGGATTATCATTCTGAGTCTGAGGGAGTAAGACTTAAATTTGAAATATTGGTATGCATGTTTCCTATGCATCTAACTATTCGATCTATTAGATCAACCCTGAGGGCTTAAGCACTCCCACTTTTTGAGGTAGAGGTATTGGTGGTGTTTTCATTTTTATTTTTACGGGGTTTTGTAGGGGGATCTCTTTTCTGAGCGGTCGAGCTTGGTCCTTGTTCAGGAGCTGTTAAAGTAGCTCTTCTCGATCGTGTTGCCACCCAAGGTCAGAGATCACTATCTGTTAAGACGCGACGAGTAACTTCTTATCTTTTTCTTCGAACTTTGGGTTTCTTACGTTGTACAAAATCTTAATCCGTAAATGAGCTAGGATCTTCAGTCGTCTCGGTTTGAGATTCGCCTGTTTTAGTCTCGGAGACGTCATGGATCCGATCCCTCCTGGGAGATTTGGCTGGAGATTCTGCGGGGCTAAGGGTGGCATCCACCCAATAACTTTGACTATGTCTTTTCTTTCTTGAAGTACGTGTGGAAGCAAAACGAAGCTGAGGGTCCCTAGCTGGGGCAGAATTTGCTTTTTCTACCTTTTGATGTCTATCTCTTTTCAGGGCTTGACTTTGAGTTCCATTTTATTGGGAGATGGGATTTTCAGGGGGTGAAGGAGTTCTTTTTTGGTAGGCTGTGCTAGGTGCCGAGGATCTGGAAGAAGAATCCCTATTTTCCCTCTGGTTTTGGTTGCCTGATGGGCACCCGTTGTGGGATAGATTTATATTCAGATTTATGTCTTGGCCGGGTAAAGATCGATATGAAATTTGGTTCTTCCTAAAACTAATTCTAGGAGATTGGTTGTCCCTTGGGGATTGATTCGGAGCTATAAGGCTCACAGTCTCTTCACCTACGCTAAGATGGCTGTTTTCTAACTGATTTAGGGAAAAGGGAGAGTTGAATAGTACAACTGGACTATTTTCTCCACTCCATGGGATACAAGGGTTATTACTTGTGTTATTAGGCGGTGTTTGTTCAACGCGTGTATAAAGCTCTTGAACTTAATTTAATTTAAATTTTGTGGGTTTAATTAAGTGGTCCTGCGGGGTTCTTATATTCCCTGTGGAACCCATTGAATTGAAATTTCTTTCTCCAACCGTGGCCGTATTTGTGCCTGGAGTTTAGGTGTAGGAAGGAATGTCATTGTGAACAGGGTTCTGTATCTCTTCTTTAGGGATTCCTTGTGTGGGTAAGTCCTGATTATTGCTTTGATTAGGGCTTACATTTTCTTCCGTTTGGTGGTTGGAGCGTTCGCTCTCGGTGTCGGAGCTTTCTGTGCAACTTACGTCACTTGAAGCGCCCAGAAGTTTAATTGGACCAGTCGAGATTGTGGCGTCACTTCTGACTACTTGTTCTGGTTGCACTATTTTCTCTAACTTCGTTAGGGTTTCTGAGGACGAGGCCAAGGACTGTTCTGACTCTAAGACCCGATGTGTCCATTCTTTTGGATTTTGAGGGTAAAAAATCAGACCATCCCTGACTACACCCCCAGGCGTTTTACTCAACGCCGAAATATTTACAAAGGATGTACGCGAGGGTCCGAATTGTGGATGGCCACTGTCTGCCTTTCGTCCAATGGGTATTTGAGCACGGACATTCCATGATGAATGTGATCCGTCTGTTTCTCTATTGCTTTAGTGGGGTACGTATGAAGAGCTGCTGTCGCTCTGTACTGGAGCCTGTGGCTCATTTGGTGTTGGTTCCTCCATTTGTGGAGGTTGGTCCTGTTGCAAAGGTTGCTCTTTCGGGGCAGGAAAGTCCCCGCGTGGAAGAACATCCACACTAGGAACGCCATTAGGATGGGGAGGATCATCCGTGGGATCTAAACGCGGTTCTGCTATTAATCCATCTTCCGCTGGGACTGGTCTAATATTATTAAGCCAGTCGGTGTTGACATCTGATTCTATCGGAGCCGGTAGAGGCTGTTCAGAAACATATTTTCTTAAGTTATGACCATGGGTCAGTCGGAGCGTTCGCTTAGGTAGGAAGACATTAACGTCTTCGGTGTGTGGACATATAAAGTATGAATAAATATTTTCGTTCACACTGTAAACTTTAAATGGCCCAGTGTATTTCATAACAAATTTGGATTTAGTACCTGGCGGGCGCGTGTAGTTGCGTTTCCACATCAAGTCTCCAATTTCGAATCGTACAGCTGGGAAGCGTTTATCAAACGCTAACTTTCTCTTTAATTGACTTTCACATGAATTTTAGAAAGCTTGCATTCTTATACTAAATAATTCACCTATGCGAACTTGTTGTTGCTCCAAATCCCACACGGGATGTAGATGCTAAGTAAGTAAATTGAGATTTGTATTCAGCAGGCTCATGCCATGCATAAGAAAATATGGGGTAAATTTTGTACTAGAATGTAGAGCATTGTTATATAAATCCTGTATATTCAGGAGTTTGAGATCCTAGTGATTTTTGTCTTGAAACTGAAGTTTCTTTAGGATGCTACCGAAAGTTGAATTGACTCGTTCGCAATAAGCATTAGAAGCTGGGTGGTAGGGAGCTGTGTTAATCCGAGTTATATTCTGCTCGATGCAGAATTAGATGTATTCGGTAGCCACAAAGGCTCCACCGTTGTCTGAAACTATGCTACGAGGATAATGCTTCTGTACAAATAAAATGAGGTGTTTTGCAAAATTTTTCCAACTTGTGGATTTACACGGAAATAACTAGAGATACCTAGTACACTGATCTATTATGGCTAGAATATATTTGTTACATCTGAAAGTTTTATTAAGTGGACCCATATGATTTACTGAACTCCTATGAAATGGGATTTGTGGAGTTTTTATTACGTGTAAAGGTCCCATTTTCTTATGATTATTTCTCGCGAATCTCTGACAAGTTTCGCAAGAACGACAATAATTGAGGATTATGCGGTGCATATTAAAAAACCAAAATTTGTTTTTGATAATTAAGAATATCTTTCCATCTCCTAAATGAGATTTCTGATGGAGATCCTGGGCTGCTTCCTCTGATAAAGGATATGGAAGAACGGTTAGCCACATCGGACCTGTGGGATCATAGTTAATTCTTTGCAAAAGTCCTTCGTCAGTGAGTTAGTAATCCTTTCAAAACTTATTTTTGGCTTCGTATTTATTTGCCTTACTTTTTCTAATGATTCAATAATTTTAAGGCATTTGGGATCTCGCTTTTGGCTTGCGAATATTTCGTGATCTAAGTCAAGGGTACCGAGGTTTGGATGAACCAGTTCCGCGTCCCGAAGACTACGAATATAGACGGTGGTATCAGGTTCCGGTCCCTTTCATGCCTGAGTAGGGATATCTCTTGGTGGTCTGCTCAGACTATCATCCATGTCGTTGTTCTTGCCTTTAATATGGTATATTTTGATTTCATATGAGCTTAATTTTAAGCTCCATCGAATGAGTCTCGGATGGGTTTTGGAGGTTTTGAGAATTGATGTCAACGCAGAATGGTCAGTGAAGACGTTGATGGTTCTTCCCAACACTAAGGAGTGTTGTTTGGAGAGACCGTGTTTAATTGCGTAGCACTCCTTCTCTGGAGTGGACCATTTTAATTGCGGACCGGTGAGTAAATGTGAGTTAAAGTAGGGAGGCCTTCTAAACCCATCGATATTTTGAACGAGACAAGAACCGACGCAACAATCGCTGGCGTCTGATTAAAGTTCCAATTCACCATGTGGAACTGGAAAGGCTAATAGAGAAGCGTCAATAATAAGCTGTTTTAGTCTGTCGATCGCATTTCGACATTCGTGATCGAAGTTGAACAACGCGTTCTTCATGAGAAGTTTGAAGAGAGGTCGAGCTACGTGAGAATACCCGTTAATCATGCGGCAGAAGAAGTTAAGAATGCCTATGAACCTCCGAATTTCGGTAGGGTTCCTGGGATATAGATACTCTGCTATGACCGTAACTCTGTCACTATCTATTCCTATTTCTTTGGCGCTAACCCTATGTCCAAGGAAAATAATGGAAGGATACCTAAAGAAACATTTGGAGGGTTTTAATTTTATGTTTGCTTTTAAACGAGTGTGAAGAACCTGTTTCAGCCTCTCAAGCATCTGGCTAAAGCCTGAGCCCCTAAAGCTTGTGTCATCGACGTATGAGGCTAGAAAATCACACAATAAAGGATACCAAATTTTATTCATGACTTGCTGAAAGCAAGTGCAAGAATTAAGATATCCATACGAAAGTCGAAGGGGTCAAAAGACTCCCATATGGTTGATATAGGCTAGAAAATTTCGATCGGCTTTCCGAACTCGAATCTGTTAATAGGAATTTGCCATGTCTACATAACAGAAATGAGTGCATCCGAAAAATTTCGAAAATAGGCTAATTAAATTTGGTATTGGAGCTGCTATTGGCTTTACCCGTTTATTTATGTCCCGATAGTGTATTACTGGACGCCAGTCATTGGCTCCTTTCTTTACTACTAACATGCGGGATACAGTAGAGCTCTCGCATTCCTCAATGCTTTTACGAGCCAAACCTGCCAGAGTCTCGCGTTCTACTACTTCTTGGAACTTTTGAGACATTACTGCAGGATTATGGATCATAGGTGAAGTGTCTAACATATCTATTGTAGCTTCTTAAACTTTTCCTGTAATGGGATCTTTCACAGTTTCGTGGAAATCTTCTGGTTTCCATCCGAAAACTTAATGAAATTTACTTAAGAGATCTCTTAATTGATCTTTGTTAGCGGGTTCCAACTTCTCACAGATTTTAAATTGAGCAAATTCCTCATCTGTAAGCGCTTGGCTCCTTTCGACTTGGAATGGTACAGGTTCTATTTTTGAAGAAGTTGGAAACTGCTGTTGGTCTGTCTGTATTCGGACACATCGCAAATGGTTACTGTTAGATGGAATAACTCAATACGTCGTGAGTGCATCTTGAATCGGTAAAATGAAATCTACTGGGTCTGAATTAATGAGATGACAAATGTCATGACCGTTTTCTATTTTTAATTTATTCCCCACTACGTGAAGACCGTCTATTTGAAAAAGGATATTATTTTGCTGTAATAGGATATCTTTGGTGAAACATCTATGATCCACGTATACATTCAAGAGATTGGAACGGTAGGCTTCGATAGAAACGGGAGTTACTGTGCAGAGTCTCAATTTAAAATTAGGAAGGAGTTTTTACGCGCGGAATGACATACTAGAAGTTGAGATAGTTTGAATATCATCGTCGGAGAAACTATCAGAATCGTAGGAAGGCCTGATGGTGTGGACCACTGATTCAGCGTCCGAACCATCCACCTCCATACGATGGATTTCAGTTTTAGTTACCAAATTATAAAAAGGATCATCTATTAATGGATTAAATGCGAATAATAAATCTGAATTTATCTTTGACTAGGGATCGATGCTGTCAGTTTGAGTTATTTCATCCGACACCTTTGGTTTATTCGCTTTGGTTTTGCGGATGTGAATTGGAGCTCATCTTTTCAAATTCTGACGAGGAGTGGGGTCTTTTTCGTCATACGCCAGGGGCATAAAATTGACTCTACCTTCATGGAAAATGACATGGGCCCGATTATCTCTAAGGAGGTCCATGCCAAAGACCAGGTGGTCGCTGGCTTTGTCTATGAAGAAAAATCCCCATTTTATCCATTTTCTAAATTCTTTAATGTATATGATCAAAAATGCAAATTTCCTAATTATATGGGCTTTCTCGTCATCTATTGATAGGATAGCTCTTATGGGTGCACATGGTTGAATTTTCTTGTGCAATTCTAATTTTAGCAAAGTGGTGGGACTCACTGTACTAATAGTAGCTCCTGTGTCAATGACGGCCTCAACGTCGATATCACAACCATATTTATTTTTGGCTGGAAAAGTTCTACGAATTTCTATTTCCAATTTGGTGAACGTACGGACATATTGAAGGGATTCCTTATCAGGGACCGTTAAGATTTCATCATTTGTGATAATGTTGTCTTTATTAGCAAATTCGAAATTAAATGCGACGTCGTCGTCGGAGCCGTCACTGACAGGAGAAGTAGGTGCTGAGTTATATGGCAAAACTTGTATTAATTTAGCAGTTACGTCTGTTAAGAAAGGTATGGGATACAACGCTTGAAAATGTACTAATTTGACCGATTTATTTCAAATATAGTCTATGGGTTCAGCTGAAAACGCATAATCGGTAAGAGGCGATTGGGGGGGTTTGAGCTTGTCTATGCCCCCCCTTTCAAGTTTAAAGAACGGGTACTTTTGATGAAGCCGAAAGATGATGAAGTACCTTGTAATGCGGGAGGAGCTTGTTCTAATGCCAGTGGTTCATGGCACCCTTAATTCTATTTGCCAAAATTACTGGAATAAAGAATGACATGCACAATGCGGAATATTTTCGCAGATGGGATTGCTCATAAAATGAAATATTGCTTTTTTAAACAACGTAATGATATCTAAAAAAATTAAATAAAGAATCCCTATGTACCTATGCCAATCTAAAACGGCTTGTTGAAAGTTAATTTCAAGAGAGTCTCTATTAACATAAACTGTTGAAGTAGTTACGGGAGAAACCATGGTTTCCTTTTATCTTAAATGGACGAGGATAAAATCGATTAATTCTTCGACTTGTGGTTCATTCAGTAGGGGAGACGGAATGGTGTGATGCCAGTATCTAATGGCTTTGTCAATTCTTCCTACAAAAATTTGAGGAAGGATGTCAGGCATACAATACAATTTTCAGGTTTTATCGTAATTTCTATTTTATGAGGAGATTGGGTTTGACTCGAAATAAACTGATGCCTTTTCTAACAACTGGGTGATTTCTAAAGGGGTAGCGTATACGATCCTAATGTATCTATGCCAGTCGAAGACGGCTTGATGAAACTTTTCTTCGAAATTTTCCCTAGTAATACTCACTGAAAAAGTAGTGATGGGTGAAATACGAGTTTCTTTTAATCGCAAATGGACGAGTACGAACTCGATGAAGTCTTTGATTTGCGAGGTGCTCAATATTTGATAAGATATATTACGATTCCAAAATCTAATTGCGCCTTCTATTTTCCCTGCAAAAATCCTAGGGAGAATATTGGAAGTCATGCAATTTGGATTTCACGGAATCTTATTTTTAGTTTTCTGTCTGTGCTAATGCTCGATGAAAATCTAGGAAAAAAATAGAGGAAATGGGATTTCCATCCGCCGTTTTTTATCAATTTTGCCAATTTCAATTGTCCCGAAACATCACTACCCAAAATGCTCGGTGATGAAGACCAATAATGTACCTATGTTTATAGAATTTATATGTATTATTTCTCCGAAAATTATTTTTGGATGGAATTTTTCGGAGATTTTGATGGGGTTGGTGAGAAGGGTGTATGGCTAAGCCATACCTCGCACCTTGTAAAACGAGAATAGTATACTCCTCCGCTTCGGAGAGCGGGTGGGAGTCCATCCTTGAGTTTACCCTACCTCCATATGTCCGCATTAAAATCATATTAAGGGATTTATTTTCCCTCTTGGTTCATGGTTTCATGATTTAATTAATACACCTAAATTATTTAGATTATTACACTCATAATTTTTAGATTTTTATTTATGATTTAATTAATGTCAAATGGTAGATATAGTTTATGAAGGGGGTGTCCACCACTCCGGAGAAGGCCGGAGGCCTATGAAAAAGGGGGAGAAGCTCAGCTGCTGCAGACTGCCAAATATCTTTAATAATTATAATAGTGAGTTAAGCTTATTTGAATTTAAGCCATTTAATTATACTCACTCATGTTTTTCTCGCTATTTGAGGTTGATTCTGACTCGTAGGATTTTCAGTGGCAAGTGGCTCGGTGGCAGAGGTCGGGTTGTTGAGAAAACTCTCAACTTTTCCAGCTTCGCCACCACGAGCTTCCGCATTCCCGAGGACCGGTTAGCTACCGTCGACGGTGGGGAGCAAACGGAGCAACGTGACCGCCGACGACCCAACCAAGGTTCCTTGAAAATACGGTCTGCCACGGCTATTTTGCCAATTGAGTTTTGCCAATTTAAATTGGTAGTTTTTTGTATTAATGTTTTATTTTTATTTTAATTTTAGGAAGGCAAGGCAGGGCAATGGTCGAGGGCCTGGCTGCCTTTTAATCCAATGCTGTTGAGAGTGCTGAACAGGGAGTTGGGAAGGATTCTTGACCTGTTGAGCGTTTTAATTGACAACAAACTCCTTCTCCCCGTTCTCACGCACAACGCTACTAATAACGCATAACGCTAATTTAAACCGAAATAATACGATTTTCTCCCTTTAGCAGAGGGCTGGGAGCTAAAATAATAATGATCCAACAAAATTTATAATATTAATTTTTGTTTTTCTTTTTCTTTTGGTTTTTGTCCACACGTCAATAATTATAATGACAATTTTACAATGATTTCTTACGAGCACTGCTAAGGCAGTGCTTACAGTTTCCGAATCCTGGTCCGATGGTAATACAGGTAATTTACAAATATTAATTTTTCTTTTTGATTCTTACATTTTTTGCTTATGGTCTTTTGACCTCAAAGTATAATTAAAATGGACTTAATACGAACTCACAGAGAGAAGCGGCAAAGATGGAAACTACAAGGCACAAAAATATTATAATATAGAGATTTTCACTGCAATTGTGTTTCTTATTTTCTTTAAATTTATGTTTACACCAACAGACGTTATCGGAGCAATCTCTTTTTAATCGTCTTATGCCTTTTGGTTGATCTGTATTGGAGGAATGTTGCGGTCCTGATACTATTTTCTCATGTAGGCATCAATCTGCGTTCGACTACGAGAAGTATGAAGGGTCGGAGCCGTAAAGTCGGGTATGACTAACTCCTGTTGATCGGATGCAAACGTGGTAGGGTCTGCTATAATGCAAGGAGTTGTTGATAGTTGTGTACTAGAAGTTGATGGCCGTGGCGCTTCAACTGTGTTACTGAAGGATGCAAACATATTTTCAGTGGATTGACGAGTTTCCACTTCGTAGTAATACACGGGTTGTATGCGAGATACATCCTTGTGTGCTCTAACAATTCGAAGACAGGGATCGGTGACAGAGTTCGTCAGATCGGCTTCAAGTAAGTATCCCCTGTAATTACAATCGCGCCATTCGACGATGTGGGGATCTGCAAAAAGTGGAATTCGTTTGTTCTGAAATACAATATATTCAGCATCGGGATCCTCTATTTTTAGGGCATAATGAACGAAAGTTCTCATGCGACGTTAGATGTGCCTATCCAAAGTGGATGGACTGGGATCATCGAGATCGGAGGGTTGTCGATCTGATTGGGTTCAAACTGAACCATTGTAGACCTCGGAGGCGACTGACCCGTATGAGGATGACTCAGAACCACTTCGTTGGTCATCTTCTGTTTTCTTAATTTTCGTCTATTGCTTTTTTGGTTTAAAAGCCGATTGTGAATCGAGACGATAAGTGCCCGCCTCATTGGCGGAACTTTTTTTGGGTTTAGTGGAGGAAAAGGAAATAGGACCCTTTTTCTGTCCTCCGCCTTGTTGTGGGGCTTTGATTCCTTTAGGATTTTTCGCGACTACTGTTTGATTCATGTTGGAAGCAGTGTTGGAATCCCCGTCAGGGCCTGTTGTGTTGAGATCCACTACGGGTATTTCAATATCGCTTGCATCACTCATAGTGAAGTGTAAATTGAATTATGTTATGTGAGTCAAACGATAAAATTATTCATATGAAGATTCTTCAAGAAACTCGAATGAGTTGAAAAAACTATTTAAAACCTAACTAATTTATTAATTTATTACTTAATTAATAGTGAGAATTGGTAAAAGTGAACTTTCTCTGCTTCTTAATTTTCCCCGCAGTTTTTTACCTAGGAATCGGTAGAGTTTTAATATATACCTTCTATTGCTATTTTTATTTTTATTTACTCTTTAATCTAACTGATCTTACACTTTTTAACTTTTTATAATGACTTCAAAATTATAGGCTTTTGCCTATGTAAGACTTTAAATAGGGATATGAGTGTGTTAAAAACAGTCCGTGAGTGTCCGATTCCTCAGAATCCGTGCGCTTTGGGCTATTTTCTCTTGAGGGAATTTTTGAAAAATAAACTTCTCCCAATTTCTCCCAGTTGTGAGAACAAACTGATATGGGTGGGTGTATTTAGAAACACTCGCAGGTTAGTGATGAGGCCGGAGACGGCTTGAAGCTTTTCGCGGACCTCCACCACGATTTGGAAATAGAGATGAGTGGAAATTTTTATTTTTCAAAAATAGGACTTTTTTAATTAATATATTTATATAAGGTTTATTCGTTTATATTTTCCCCGGGAGGATATAAGAATACCTGGTTAAATTTTTTGTGTCTCCGTGGTGAATTTCTAGGGCACGAAGCTCCCTTTTAAGTTATTCCCAAAATCCGAGGTGAGCTAAAGATTTATTTAGTTCCTGAATCGCCAAATCCGGGAAGAATTAGTTAACGGTATCGAAAACGGCGAAATAAATAATGATGAACATAAATAGGTGGTTGAGAGTGGTAATATTTTGACCTCTTTGGTAAAACCAATTTATGGCGTCAATTGCAAAAGCGTAGTACTGATCTTTTGGTACAATTGGCATGAACGCTAAATAAATGTGACTCAAAAACAAAAAAAGTTAATTTAGTTTTAACCTCTCAATATGTTAAAGTTTATTCGCTTTGTGTTTTTGATAATATGACCTACAGGTTGTGGTAAAATTTAAGCCACAGTTTGCGTCTCGAATTGGTCTAACTGCTTCCTACGAAGATTGGTGTAGTTAAGATTCGAGAAACTGTTTGTTTCCCGAATTTCATAAGCTGCAACTACCAGATGTTTAATTTATTTATTAATGTTCTTTTAAATCGAGAAGAAAGGACTATTTTAAGAGGGTCACTCTTTCAACGAAGTTGACGGTAAAGAGATCTAAGACCCTGGGATTGACGATTAATTCTATTCCAAATGCTTTCCCAGTGAGTTCTAATAAATGCGTTTGAACGCTCCCTTCCTACGCACTGTTCCCTAATTAAGTTTAAGATGAAGACTAAGAAACCAAAAAGTTGGAGTCGGGTTAAATATCGATGTCCTTGTCTACGGTACCACAGTACTATGCTTTGAACGATTTGACGGGCAGTATGAGTTTTTTTAATTTAATGCATGTGGGATCGTTGAAATATCAGTACTCGTTTGTGGGATCTACAAGTTTCCAAGGGAAACGGAAGGGTCTGAGTCGTCTGGGAAAAGAAATGGCTACGTAAATAATTAGGACTAAAAATATTACATTAATGTCAACGCCGGAGAAAGAAATTAGAAATAACATTGATAAAGGTAATAAAACCTCCTAATTGTTGATCAGTTAAGTATAGGAAACCTTCGTCGTGATGCCAATGAAGAAGTCCTTGGATAAGTATAGTTTGAAAGTTCAGATGTTGTATCCGATCCAAAGGATTCATGGATTTGATAAGTTGAATGGGGCTATTGGTATTGTACCTCGGGATCGAGGTTAAAATTTTGGAAACGAAATTTTTCGAGTAGGGATTCTTGGTATTCGGCTGCAGTAGCGGCGTCACCAAAAATGTGGTCACTGACGTTGACAAATCCCAATACTATGGCTATAAAACCGTCGACTTGTCGTTCCGTTAAGTGTACAAAGCCCTCTTTGAGATGCCACTAAAGTACTGAGTGTGTGCATCGTGCGGCGAAATTTGGATGTTTTATCCAATTCATTTGCTTCACAAACTTAATAATTTGCGCTAGGGCAAATATCGTAGGTGTGACAGATTCTGAAGAATTTCAGAGTTTGATGTCAGGTAAATAGCGGGTTACTGATGAGGAATTGCCAAGTATAAACGGCGTCATTATATTTAAAAAAAAAATTAACTCAGTTAAACAGGAACTCGTCTGAGCTATGAGACTGTTTTGGCCTGACCTTAATAAAAGCTTGTGTAAATAGGTGAGAAAATCCTATACAGCGTAAAATCACAAGTTGTGACTTGCTAACAGTAGACAAAGAATACCCTTGGCTTGTACTACATAGTATTCGTATATTATTCGCTTTCAAAATTGACAAGACATTTACTCTTTACTCATTCCTCATTGTTAGCTCTCGTCTTGCGCCTCACCTATACACAAATACCAAATAAACTTGCGCCACCACTATTAGCTTTTAAAATTACAGGCTACTAAAATTGTTTTCCAGCAACGAAAGGCAGGCTGGCTGAGTGGCTCCGTTTTTGATCAGCAATCAGATTAATCGGGTTCGATTTCTGGTAGTCTTCCTTTATTTTTAGTAGTCTTTTTTAAAAAAAGTAAAATAGGTGGGAAAATTCTATACAGCGTGAAATCACAAGTTGTGATTCGCTAACAGTAGGCAAAGCAAACCCTTGACTTGTACTGCATATTATTCGTATATTATTCGCTTTAAAAATTGACAAGACATTTTGTCTTTACTCATTTCTCATTGTTAGCTCTCGTTTTGCGCCTTACTTATACACAAATACCAAATAAACTCGCGCCACCACTATTGGCTTTCAAAATTACAGGCTACAAAATCGTCTTTCAGCAATGGAAGGCAGGCTGGCTGAGTAGCTCTGTTTCTGACTAGCAATCAGATTAATCGGGTTTGATTACTGGTAGTCTTCCTTTATTTTTAGTTGTAATTTTTAAAAACGTAAAATAGGTGAGAAAATCCTATACAGCGTGAAATCACTAGTTGTGACTCGCTTACAATAGACAAAGCAAACCCTTGGCTTGTACTGCATAGTATTCGTATATCATTTGCTTTTAAAAATAACGAAACATTTACTCTTTACTCATTCCTCATTGTTAGCTCTCGTCTTGCGCCTCACCTATACACAAATACCAAATAAACTTGCGCCACCAGTATTAGCTTTTAAAATTACAGGCTACTAAAATCGTTTTCCAGCAACGAAAGGCAGGCTGGCTGAGTGGCTCCGTTTCTGATCAGCAATAAGATTAATCGGGTTCGATTTCTGGTAGTCTTCCTTTATTTTTAGTAGTCTTTTTTAAAAAAAGTAAAATAGGTGGGAAAATTCTATACAGCGTGAAATCACAAGTTGTGATTCGCTAACAGTAGGCAAAGCAAACCCTTGACTTGTACTGCATATTATTCGTATATTATTTGCTTTAAAAATTGACAAGACATTTTAACTTTACTCATTTCTCATTGTTAGCTCTCGTTTTGCGCCTTACTTATACACAAATACCAAATAAACTCGCGCCACCACTATTGGCTTTCAAAATTACAGGCTACAAAATCGTCTTTCAGCAATGGAAGGCAGGCTGGCTGAGTAGCTCTGTTTCTGACTAGCAATCAGATTAATCGGGTTTGATTACTGGTAGTCTTCCTTTATTTTTAGTTGTCATTTTTAAAAACGTAAAATAGGTGAGAAAATCCTATACAGCGTGAAATCACTAGTTGTGACTCGCTTACAATAGACAAAGCAAACCCTTGGCTTGTACTGCATAGTATTCGTATACCATTTGCTTTTAAAAATAACGAAACATTTACTCTTTACTCATTCCTCATTGTTAGCTCTCGTCTTGCGCCTTACCCATACACAAATACCAAATAAACTCGCGCCACCACTATTGGCTTTTATAATTACAGGCTACTAAAATCGTCTTCCAGCAATAAAAGGCAGGCTGGCTGAGTGGCTCCGTTTCTGACCGGCAATCAGGGTAATCGGGTTCGATTCCTGGTAGTCTTTTTTTATTTTTAGTAGTCATTTTTAAAAAAGTTGAATAGGTGAGAAAATCCTATACAGCGTGAAATCACAAGTTGTGACTCGCTAACGGTAGAAAAAGCAAACCTTTGGCTTGTACTGCATAGTATTCGTATAATATTTGCTTTCAAAAATGACGAGACATTTACTTTTTACTCATTTCTCATGGTTAGCTCTGATCACGCGCCTTACCTATACACAAATACCAAATAAACTCGCGCGACCACTATTGGCTTTTGAAATTACAGGCTACTGAAATCGTCTTCTAGCATGAAAAGGCAGGAAGGCTGAGTGGCTCTGTTTCTGACCGGCAATCAGATTAATTGGGTTCCATTCCTGGTAGTCTTTTTTTATTTTTAGAAGTCATTTTTAAAAAAGTAAAATAGGTGAGAAAATCCTATACAGCGTGAAATCACAAGTTGTGACTCGCTAACGGTAGACAAAGCAAACCCTTGGCTTGTACTGCATAGTATTCGTATATAATTTGCTTTTTAAATTGACAAAACATTTACTTTTTACTCATTTCTCATGGTTAGCTCTCGTCTTGCGCCTCACCTATACACAAATACCAAATAAACTCGCGCCACCACTATTGGCTTTCAAAATTACAGGCTACTAAAATCGTCTTCTAGCAATAGAAGGCAGGCTCACTGAGTGGTTCCGTTTCTAACTGGCAATAAAATTAATCAGCTTTGATTCCTAGTAGTCTTCCTTTATTTTTAGTAGTCTTTTTTTAAAAAGGTAAAATAGGTGAGAAAATCCTATACAGCGTGAAATCACAAGTTGTGACTTGCTCACAGTAGACAAAGCAAACCCTAGGCTTGTACTACATAGTATTCGTATATTATTCGCTTTTAAAATTGACGAGACATTTACTCTTCACTCATTTCTCATTGTTAGCTCTCGTCTTGCGCCTTACCCATACACAAATACTAAATAAACTCGCGCCACCACTATTGGCTTTTAAAATTACAGGCTACTGAAATTGTGTTTTAGCAATAAAAGGCAGGCTGGCTAAGTGGCTCTGTTTCTGACTGGCAAGCAGAATTATTGTGTTCGATTTCTTGTATCCTTCCTTTATTTTTAGTAGACTTTTTTTAAAAAAGTGAAATAGGTGAGAAAATCCTATACAGCGTGAAATCACAAGTTGTGACTCGCTAACAGTAGACAAAGCAAACCCTTGGCTTGTACTGCATAGTATTCGTATATTATTCGCTTTCAAAATTGACGAGACATTTACTCTATACTCATTTCTGATTGTTTGCTCTCGTCTTGCGCCTTACCTATACACAAATACCAAATAAACTCGCGCCACCACTATTGGCTTTCAAAATTACAGGCTACTAAAATCGTCTTCCAGCAATGGAAGGCAGGCTGGCTGAGTGGCTCCGTTTCTGACAGGCAATCAGGTTAATCAGGTTTAATTCCTAGTAGTCTTCATTTATTTTTAGTAATCATTTCTAAAAAAGTAAAATAGGTGAGAAAACCCTATACAGCGTGAAATCACAAGTTGTGACTCGCTAGCAGTAGACAAAGCAAACCCTAGGCTTGTACTGCATAGTATTCGTATATTATTCGCTTTTAAAATTGACGAAACATTTACTTTTTACTCATTTCTCATGGTTAGCTCTCGTCTTGCGCCTCACCTATACACAAATACCAAATAAACTTTTGCCACCACAATTGGCTTTCAAAATTACAAGCTACTAGAATCTTCCTTTAGCAATAGAAGGCAGGCTCACTGAGTGGTTCCGTTTTGACCGGCATTTAGATTCATCAGGTTCGATTTTTGGTATTCTTTCTATATTTTTAGTAGTCTTTTTTTAAAAAAGTAAAATAGGTGAGAAAATCCTATACAGCGTGAAATCACAAGTTGTCACTTGCTAACAGTAGACAAAGCAAACCCTTGGCTTGTACTGCATACTATTCGTATATCATTCGCTTTCAAAATCAGTGCAAGCCAATCGTTCCCTAACAAGCTCTTAAAAAAAATTGACTGAGGGTCCCTTTTTCTTGAAAAAACTACCTCAATTTGAGCCAGCCTGAGCCGGCAGGAGGGAAATCGTTCAACACCGTTTTTTTTATCTATTTTACCTTCTCCGGTCCCGCTACCTTTTTTGAGGGAAAATTTTTTCCACCTTATTGAGCTTTTACCACAATCTCCCCTAATCTGAGCCAACTCCCTAGGTACTGGAAGTAAATTCTACCTACCTACAAAAAATGTTCAAGACTAATACAAATATGACTAATACTAATACTACTTGGCGTAACACCCTGAAAATGAAAATAAATCAATAAATGCATAAATAATATATAATACACACAAACACCAAAGGACATTTTATTTTTAATTTTAAGCATTAAGATAATAGGCAACGAATAAAAAGTTCTCGTGTTTATAATCATTAATAAATATAATTAAAATAATTCCTAATTAAAATTAATTCTAAATAATGTCACCTTAAATTTAATAATGACCGTAAAATGATAGTACAAATTAATATATTAATTAATAAATTAATGTTATTATGATTACATTTAATCGTAAACATATTTAATAACCCAATACGAAATGAAATAAGAATTACTGATACACTGGAATTGTTAAAATAATAATAAAACCAGTAACAGACACGGTTAATAATGCACACAGCATACGCTTATATTTTGTTTCATATTTGAGAAATAGATATTCAGCAGACGTTACGTTTTGGCTTAACATTGATATATGGTGTGCCTCTTTAAAAAACGTTTTGGGGCAGTCACCAAGTTATAGCATTATTACATTACTAGTCACCCGCTCTTGTCAGCGCAACACTAAAGCTCACCTACTTCAATCAATGCACCAAACAAAGAGTCACCCTTTTTATTTATTAAAACACGATCAGTCACCCACTTTAGTCAATGCAGCTCCAACAGCCACTGTTGCTGTTGCAACACTACCAATTATATTAATGATTACTGATACAATTACATTATAATTAAAAGAAAGTATCACAGAATTCAAACGGACAGTAGATCAAAAAGAAGCAGCCTCTGCCGTTGCCCTCCGCTGTGCTGTTGTGTCCGCAATCCAGACGCAATATTATTTGATTTGGTTTAAGTATGCAGTATGCGCCATGCATGCGTATGCACTATTCAGACAGTGTTTAGACTACGCAGACAGTGTTTGCACTATGCAGGCAGTGTATGCACTACGCAGACAGTGTCTGTACCATGCAGGCAGTGTATGCACTACGCAGACAGTGTATGCAGTAGTATGCACCATGCAGGCAGTGTATGCACAACGCAGGTGGTGCATGAACGGTAACTGCAAGACACCTGACGGCCGACGAAATTCAGGACAATCTACCTAACAGTCGTCAGGTAAAAGTGCAACTCATCCGACAAAAAATTCTGCAATCCACCCGACAGCCGACGATTTTCTGTAACCTACCCAACGCTCGAATTCTGCAACTGACCACACACTCGAATTTGTAATGGGTCGACTGCAACCCAGATTAAAAATGTAAATTGCAATAATTACCTACATTTTTTTAACTTTTGACGGCGAACTTCATTTTTTTGTTTCATTTTAGTTGTAAAAAGTGGTCTCCGTCTATATGCGCATGTCACGAGTGGAAAATTAAAATGGTCCATCTCCAATTTCTAATTATTAAAGGTAGAATTAAATTGGGATATGACAAAAAACACACTTAATGAGTTCGAATGAGATTCATAAAGGGGTGGTTACGAGGTTTTAAAAAGGTTGCAAGATACTATATTTACATGCTTTTGAAAGTGCAGAAGTTTTTATTCACGTGTTATTAAAAAGTGCAAAATATTCTATTCACATGTTTTCAAAAATTGCGAAGTATTTTGCTGTTTACATGTATTTTGAAAGGGAAAAATATTTTGTTTACTAGATTTTAGGATCAACGTATTTTAATTATGTGTATATTGTAAAGCAGTGCAGAGGCACACTGCACAGACACGGTAAAATATGTACCAGTGGACATCCCCACAACATCTTTAAGTTGTGTGGCAGCCAGCTCACAGAACAACCATACAGTAATATGGAGTGCTGTGGCAACTCACGAATTTTAAAGTTGTGTAGCAGCCCCACCAGACGGCCACACAACATTGCAAATTATGTACGTCCACTTAACAGTATGAGGCAGTGTGGCAGCACACTAAGCTCCCTCAGACATTTCCGTCAAACGGTCCACTGGCAGCCCACGTTTTGGCAAAATCAGTACGTTTTTGCCAATACGTCTATAATACTGTATGGACGTTCCGTCTGTGGGCTGCCACACAACTTAACGATGTTGTGGGGATGTCCACCGGTGACCGGTACATATTTAATGGTGTCTGTGCAGTGTGCCTCTGCACTGCCTTAAAATATATAGCTAGTGCACTTTGTTTTCAGCTAAAAACAGAAAAAAGTGATTCTGACTAGTGAACGTCCACACTGCACTGGCAATATGGACATTGTTAATGGGGCAAGAGAGCTTTTAACGTCTACATTGGATATCCTCGAATTCTAATTCGAATTATTATCCTATATATGCATTAGGTATAGGCAAGCTACATAGTTGCAGCTGATAGCATATTAGGTGTTATATGCTCCCTATACATCAATTATTTCGTAATTCTACAATTAAACGCATTTTCGGGTTCAGACGACAAGTCTTGCCAGAGCAAATCCAGTCGCAATACTCAAATAACCAAAAACCAAATAGTTAAAGTTGAAGAACGGTTAAAAGTGTAGGTGTAGGAGTTGTTGTAGTAGTAGTAGTGGTAAAGTACTAGTAAAAGCAGTTTGTGGTTATTGTGCGGGCCTAGACCTTTCCACGCATCTTCCTCTCAAAAGCCTTAAATAATTGAGGTTTGCTTTAGGTAGCTTCGTATATACCGACACGTACTTCGCCCACATTATACAGACAGGCTATTGTCTGGATACAAAGTCGAGATAGCTGGGCAAGGTGTCCAAACCCTGCCGTTTCCATTTGATTGCATGGATATAAAACTGATTGGACACCTTGCGCAGGTATCTCAACTTTGTATCCAGACAATACTTAGTCTCTACACTTAATAATTGAGTGTAGTTTTAACAACTTGTAAACTTCTAATGCGGTGAAAAAGTAAATAAAAACTATGTAAGTACATCTAATACATTGTAATACTGTATTAGCCTACTTTTCAGTTTTTAGTTTTGTCTGTAATAATAATATTATTATCTGTAGTCTCTATCTGTACAAGCTTTAAAGTGTACAGTATATCTTCTGCAAAGAACTAAAATGACCTATATCCATTTTTAGCTAAAAGCAATATCAACTATCTACAAAAACATTCAAATATGTCTTAAGTGCATTTAAATAGAACATTTTGCACGTTTCAAAAATATTCAAAACAACATTTTGCACCTTTTAAAAAACATAAATTAGAAAACTTTCATATTTCCAAAAACATGGAATAAGAACAACTTGCACCTTTTCAAAAACATGGAATAAAAACATTTTTTATATTTCCAAAAACAATCAATTAGAATCTTTTGCACCTTTTCAAAAACGTGGAACTAAAACATTTTGCACCTTTTTAAAAACATGGAATTAGAACAATTTGCACCTTCTCAAAAACATGAAATAAAAACTTTACAAAACATGTAAATTTAAGATATTTTACATTGTTGAAAAACATAAAAATAGTGCATTTCACGTTTTTAAAAAACTGCATGTTTATCATTTTGTTTTTGTGACAAAGCTTATTTTGATTTTAGCCTAAATTATAAATAGATCATTTTGGTTCTTCACAGATGATATCCGTAATTACACAGAAACAGTGTCAGGCCAGAAATATAGAAAGCACATGACCATTAGAAAATAGACTGCCGCAATATAACTCACTTTTAGGAATTTCTTTTCCATTGTCCCTGGGTACTATGCCATGCTATACTATGTTTGCTGACTGTTTCAGTAGTAGTAGTAGTAGTAGTAGTGGTAGTGGTAGTAGTAGTAGTTAGTAGTGGCTGTCTGGAAGTAAACTCCAAGTGTACGCAGATCTCAAGCAGTTTTGCTAGGGTTTTAGTAAGTGAGTATTTTTTTTGCTGGTCCTGGTAGTAATCCTAATCCTAATCCATCACCAAAAAGCTGAGTCTCTCTCACTCTTTTTTTTGAGCTCGATTAACTCCTCTGCACGATGCTGTCTTCAGTTCTACATGGCACAGGTCATAGGTTACCAGGGAAGACTACTGTCCTTCCTATATCATTTACGCCCATATTTTACGCATGCATTGAAATGAGAAGAACAGGGTAAGTCTGCATGGCATGGCAATTGCGTTTACAGTCCTGGGCTAAGGCTCTCTACTGTTTACTGTTCTTACTAACTTAGTATTTAAGTTTTCATACTTCACCTCTTTTATTATACGTCTTTCCCACACAACATATTGGAACTGAACTGTGGGGATAGTGTGAAATAAGAAACGAGAATCGAGTGAAATTACGATTACGATCATATGATTACTGACCTACTAACACGAGACCAAGACTCTCAGAAAAATATTAAAATCAGAAATTGAGGCGTTGAAAATTTCAGTTTTACATAATTTGTGTAGGTGCCGTGTGTGTTGCGTCTGATGTTTTGAAGGGGTTGTACCATCAACATCCAATCCAGATTTCCAGCATCCCGCCACATGTCCAAGTCCCAGTCTGCTTCCCATGCTTAACAACATAATCTGTAATAATCTTTGTTCTGTTTTCCATAAATACATACTGCACACACACGGCACTTGCAATCGTAATGGTGCTGGTGCCACGGCCAGATAATGCGGCCAGCGCATGCAGCCCCCGCTGCGCGAATTTTCTTAAAAAATGTAAATGGAACATTTTGCACTTTTTAAAAATATGTAAAAACAATATTGAGACTTTTCAAAAACATGCAAATTAAAATTTTTAAACATTTTAAAAACATGGAAATAAAACATTTTGCACTTTTCTTAAAACATGTCAATAGAACATTTTGCGCTTTTCTGAATTAATTAAATTAAATATTTTGCACTTTTTAACTAAATAAAACATCAATAAAATCAAAATGGTGATTTTGGTATGGAAACAAATTGCTGCCTTAAAGCAATTCCTTCGTCCGGCCCTGGCTGGTGCTGGGCATAAGCTTCTACAAAAATCGTTTCTATTTTCTACCATGTTTTTGTTGGTGTTGTTACTATTGGCTTAATATTGGTTTGGTAGTAAAGTTCCTTTCTATAACTACCATGTAGTTAGTTCCTGCACATAGAAACCTGAGTCAAATTGCCGTTAAAACGAAACGCTATGGAGTTGAACTCACTAACCAGAGTCAGATAGAAAGTTGCTTTTTGGTAGTATATGGAATAATAATTCTTGACTTGATGTCAAAGTCGACGTCAAAAAACTAACTCACAGCATAAAGATCCTAAACAAAAAATTAAATAAAGCTTTATGAGTCAGTAAAAAGTTAAATTAAAGGGGCATATAATGTACACATGCAATGGATTTTAAAGAAAATTAATAATAAAAAAAATGAAAGCAGAGCGTACGTTTTAGAGCATCTATCAAATACCCGTCATCCCGTCCACGTCCACTGATCGCGAGAAAGTACTAGTTTCAGTAGGCGTGTTCATATCTTGAGGATGCTTGGAAACGTCCTATCAAAATTATTGATCTTTACGAACGAATCTTAAATTCTTATATTTATTATTTACAATTTTTATACAGTTAATATTTACACTGCAAAGTAAACAAGTTAAAACTGATTGTAATAATAGTAGCAGATATCATAGGTAACTAGTGTCTACGTAGAGGAAAATGCCCATGATCTAGTGCTGGGGCTAGTTCAGGCCTCGACACTGGTTGCTGCTAATATCATAAGTGTCTTGTCCAATGGACAATGCAGAAGATTCTCTTGTCTTATTACAAGTATAGTAAAGCTAAACCTTCAATGTTGTTCACACTGTATGCTGTCTGTTATTCGGTAGACTGTAAGCCCAACAACCTAATAATAATGATAATAATATACCTCGACCTCACTTGTATAGGCTCTATATAGCGCCCATATGTCCATAAAATATTTATTTTGTTTTACATGCAAATGAATTTAAATGCAGATATAGTCAAAATGTTTTAATAATGTTCCATACGCTATATTTTTTTCAATTGATGGGTGCATTACAGTCCATAATCTTCTCAATGCACTTTCAAGGTGGTGTATGCTCTATATGCTAGCGGTTTGCGCACCATGCAGGCATGAGTAGCAGTACTATGCACTTTGCTACAGCACTATGTTAACACCTAATACAACAATAAATTTAGGATGAAATTATAAAATTCCTGAATACAATTATGACTTGGCTACTAAACTATCAACACTGAATTGTTTAAATAATATTTATTTGGTGTGATGAGGCATTTCACTTTGAGATGCAAAATTTTCTATAATACCTAAAAATGCAAATAATAAATATGTTAAAGCATGCTGCAACACTAACAATATACAATTACAAACTCTAATTGTTAAATCATTTGTAAATGACTCAAAAGTGGGCCTCTTATTTTTTAAATTATTTTAAATAACAAGCTTCTTAAACTATAAACTAGGGTAATTAATTCAATGAGTAAAAATTACAATTAGTGAAATTCAATACTATCACCTAAATGTGAGATGTGCTCTATTTTAAATAATTCTAGTCTTATGTATTTGCTGTTTCTTCAATGTGACATACTGTTTATATGTATAGCTTAATTTTTATCTCGCTACATCAGATAACACTGATAGAAGACAATTAGAAGGTAATAGTAATGTAAACACTTAGTTGTTAGCGTGAACACCAACTTGTAAACCTACGGAATTGCAACGCCGTAGTTAACTGTGCACTACAATAGGTTGTGCACTAGTTTAATTGCATCACTAAATAGCTAAAGCTTCAACCCTGTTGCTGTGTATACGTAATCGGTTAAATAAGGTTATTCATGCACTAAATTAGGTGTATAAGTGCGTGTCTAGTGTCTGGCTCATCTACCTCGACTCTTCATATGGTGCTCCGTCTCCGTATTGGAGTGTAGAGTTCAGTAAAGACTCACATTTATCGACATTTAATTATTGCAATTTTTATCCCGCTCAGGCTCAGTTTCACCAAAAACAGTTATTTTAATTTTCTTGTAATTAAATTCAAGAGAAGTTTTATATTTGAAATTACAAATTTTATTCTCAAGCCCATAATAAATCCACCTAACTTCATGTATATATAAAGATACAGTACATACATTACTACTGTAGCACAGTAGCCATCAGCCAGAAAACTTATACTTAATTCACTGTGACACTACTGACACCGACACCTGACACCGTCCCCGCCACTGCCGCCACAGTCCGCCACACCACAACACAGGGTATAGGTATCAGTATATTAATTAATTAATTAACTAATATTAAACAAATATTACTATTACTATTATTACTAGTAATCATCACTCACTCGTACCGCTGACTATTACTTTTATCTTATATCCCGTGACAGAATAGTGCCAGCTACGGTGTCAGTGTCGGTGTGTGATCAGTGTGATTCATATATTATTACTATCGTATACAATAATACAATATATTTCATCATACTTTTACATTACACAGTACCTCTGATATTTTTTTTATGACAGTATAAGTCCAAAACAACATTTACGACATATTGATCACTCTTACACTTTTGGGCTCAACTACCCCACTACGGATATCAAATTTCAGGACTCTAAAAGCGTTTTGAGCTTTTTCTGATTTTTTAACATCGATAAGCTTCGAGAAAAAAAATGAGCCCGCGCGTGCCTACTATGTTTTCGATTTTACTGACCGGAGCTTCGGTCACTGCGATCGGTCCTACCGGTCACCGGCTCCGTGTCTTACACTGTTCAAAATTGACAAGACATTCACTTTTTACTCATTCCTTATTGTAAGCTCTCGTCTTGCGCCTTACCTATACACAAATACTAAATAAACTCGCGCCACCACTATTGGCTTTTAAAATTACAGGCTACTGAAATTGTCTTCTAGCAATGGAAGGCAGGCTGGCTAAGTGGCTCTGTTTCTGACTGGCAATCAGATTAATCGTGTTCGATTCCTTGTATCCTTCCTTTATTTTTAGTAGTCTTTTTTTAAAAAAGTAAAATAGGTGAGAAACTCCTATACAGCGTGAAATCACAAGTTGTGACTCGCTAACAGTAGACAAAGCAAACCCTTGGCTTGTACTGCATAGTATTTGTATATTATTTGCTTTCAAAATTGACGTAACATTTACTATTTACTCATTTCTCATTGTAAGCTCTAGTCTTGCGCCTTACCCAAACACAAATACCAAATAAACTCGCGCCACCACTATTGGCTTTTAAAATTACAGGCTACTGAAATCGTCTTCTAGCAATGAAAAGGAGGCTGGCTGAGTAGCTGTTTCTGACTGGCAATCAGATTAATCGGGTTCGATTCCTAGGAGTCCTCCATTATTTTTAGTAGTCATATTTTAAAAAGTAAAATAGGTGAGAAAATCCAATACAGCGTGAAATCACAAGTTGTGACTCGCCGGAAGTAGACAAAGCAAACCCTTGGCTTGTACTGCATAGTATTCGTATATTATTCGCTTTCAAAATTGACAAGACATTTACTTTTTACTCATTCCTTATGGTTAGCACTCGTCTTGCGCCTTTATTATACACAAATACCAAATAAACTCGTGCCACCACTATTGGCTTATAAAATTACAGGCTACTGAAATCGTCTTCTAGCAATGGAAGGCAGGCTGGCTAAGTGGCTTTGTTTTTGACCGGCAATCAGATTAATCGTGTTCGATTTCTTGTATGCTTCCAATATTTTTTGTGGTCTTTTTTTAAAAAAGTAAAATAGGTGAGAAAATCCTATACAGCGTCAAATCACAAGTTGTGACTCGCTTACAGTAGACAAAGCAAACCCTTGCCTTGAACTGCATAGTATTCGTATATTACACGCTTTCAAAATTGACGTAACATTTACTCTTTACTCATTTCTCATGGTTAGCTATCGTCTTGCGCCTTACCTATACAAAAATACCAAACAAACTCGCGCCACCACTATTGGCTTTTAAAATTACAGACTACTGAAATCGTCTTCTAGCAATAGATAGCAGGCTGGCTGAGTGGCTCCGTTTCTGACTGGCAATCAGATTAATCAGGTTCAATGCCTAAGAGTCCTCCTTTTTTTTATTAGTCTGTTTTTATAAAAGTAAAATAGGTGAGAAAATCCTATACAGCGTGAAATCACAAGTTGTGACTCGCTAACAGTAGACAAAGCAAACCCTTGCCTTGTACTGCATAGTATTCGTATATTATTCGCTTTCAAAATTGACGAGACATTTACTCTTTACTCATTCCTCATTGTTAGCTCTCGTCTTGCGCCTTACCTATACACAAATACTGAATAAACTCGCGCCACCACTATTGGCTTTTAAAATTTTAGGCTACTGAAATTGTCTTCTATCAATAAAAGGCAGGCTGGCTGAGTGACTCTGTTTCTGACGGGCAATCAGATTAATCGTGTTGAATACCTTGTATTCTTCCTTTATTTTTAGTAGTCTTTTTTTAAAAACGTAAAATATTTGAGAAAATGCTATACAGCGTGAAATCGCAAGTTGTGAAACTCTAACAGTAGACAAAGCAAACCCTTGGCTTGTAATGCATAGTATTCGTATATAATTCGCTTTCAAAATTGACGAAACATTTACTGTTTACTCATTTCTCATTGTTAGCTCTCGTCTTGCGCCTAACCTATACACAAATACCAAATAACCTCGCGCCACCACTATTGGCTTTTAAAATTACAGGCTACTGAAATCGTCTTCTAGCAATGGAAGGCAGGCTGGCTGAGTGGCTTAGTTTCTGACCGGCAATAAGATTAATCAGCTTGTATTCCTGGTAGTCTTCCTTCAGTTATAGTAGTCATATTTAAAAAAGTAAAATAGGTGAGAAAATCCTATACAGCGTGAAATCACAAGTTGTGACTCGCTAACAGTAGACAAAGCAAACCCTTGGCTTGTACTGCATAGTATTCGTATATTATTCGCTTTCAAAATTGACAAGACATTTACTCTTTACTCATTCCTCATTATTAGCTCTCGTCTTGCGCCCTAATTATACACAAATACTAAATAAACTCGCGCCACTACTATTGGCTTTTGAAATTACAGGCTACTGAAATTGTCTTCCATCAATGGAAGGCAGGCTGGCTAAGTGGCTCTGTTTCTGACCGGCAATCAGATTAATCGTGTTCGATACCTTGTATTCTTCCTTTATTTTTATTAGTCTTTTTTAAAAAAGTAAAATAGGTGACAAAATCCTATACAGCGTGAAATCACAAGTTGTGACTCCCTGACAGTAGACAAAGCAAACCCTTGGCTTGTACTGCATAGTATTCGTATATTATATGCTTTCAAAATTGACGTAACATTTACTCTTTACTCATATCTTATTGTTAGCTCTCGTCTTGCTCCATACCTAAACACAAATACCAAATAAACTCGCGCCACCACTATTGGCTTTTAAAATTACAGGCTACTGAAATCGTCTTCTAGCAATAGATAGTCGGCTGGCTAAGTGGCTCTGTTTCTGACCGGCAATTAGATTAAACGTGTTAGATTCCTTGTATCCTTTCTTTATTTTTAGTAGTCTTTTTTTAAAAAAGTAAAATAGGTATAAAAATCCTATACAGCGTGAAATTACAAGTTGTGACTTGCTCACAGTAGACAGAGCAAACGCTAGGCTTGTACTGCATAGTACTCGTATATTATTTGCTTTTAAAATTGACGAGACATTTACTCTTTACTTATTCCTCATTGTGAGCTCTCGTCTTGCGCCTTACCTATACACAAATACTAAATAAACTCGCGCCACCACTATTGGCTTTCAAAATAACAGGCTACTAAAATCGTCTTCCAGCAATGAAAGGCAGGCTGGCTGAGTGGGTCCGTTTCTGACCGGCAATTAGGTTAATCGGGTTTGATTCCTAGTAGTTTTCCTTTATTTTTAGTAGTAATTTTTAAAAAAGTAAAATAGGTGAGAAAATCCTATACAGCGTGAAAACACAAGTTGTGACTAGCTAACAGTAGACAAAGCAAACCCTTGGCTTAAACTGCATAGTATTTGTATATAATTCGCTTTCAAAATTGACGTATCATTTACTCTTTACTCATTTCTCATTGTTAGCTCTCGTCTCGCGCCTTACCTATACACAAATACCAAATGAACTCGCGCCACCAATATTAGCTTCTAAAATTACAGGCTACTAAAATCGTCTTCTCGCAATATAACGCAGGCTCACTAACTGGTTCCGTTTCTGACCGGCAATCAGATTCATTGGGTTCGATTTCTGGTGGTCTTCCTTTATTTTTAGTTGTCTTTTTTTAAAAAAGTAAAATAGGTGAGAAAATCCTATACAGCGTGAAATCACAAGTTGTCACTTGCTAACAGTAGACAAAGCAAACCCACGGCTTGTACTGCATACTATTCGTATATCATTTGCTTTCAAAATTGACGAGACATTCACTTTTTACTCATTTCTTATTGTTAGCTCTCGTCTTGCGCATTACCTATACACAAATACTAAATAAACTCGCGCCATCACTATTGGCTTTCAAAATTACAGGCTACTAAAATCATCTTTCAGCAATGGAAAGCAGGCTGGCTGAGTGGCTCTGTTTGTGACCGGCAATCAAATTAATCGGGTTTGATTCCTGGTAGTCTTCTTTTATTTTTAGTAGTCATATTTAAACAAGGAAAATATTTGAGAAAACCCTATTCAGCGTGAAATCAGAAGTTGTGACTCGCTAACAGTAGACAAAGCAAACGTTTGCCTTGTACTGCATAGTATTCGTATATTATTTGCTTTCAAAATTGACGAGACATTTACTTTTCACTCATTCCTCATTGTTAGCTCTTGTCTTGCGCCTTACCTATACACAAATATTAAATTAACCCGCACCACCACTATTGGCTTTTAAAATTACAGGCTACTGAAATCGTCTTATAGCAATGGAAGGCAGGCTGGCTAAGTAGCCCCGTTTCTGACCAACAATCATATTAATCGTGTTCGATTTCTTGTATCATTCCTTTATTTTTAGTGGTCTTTTTTTAAAAAAGTAAAATAGGTGAGAAAATCGTATACAGCGTGAAATCACAAGTTGTGACTCGCTCACAGTAGACAAAGCAAACCCTTGGCTTGTACTGCATAGTATTTGTATATTATACGCTTTCAAAATTGACGTAACATTTACTCTTTACTCATTTCTCATTGTTAGCTCTCGTCTTGCGCCTTACCTATACACAAATATTAAATAAACTCGCGCCACCACTTATGGCTTTAAAAATTACAGGCTACTGAAATCGTCTTCTAGCAATGGAAGGCAGGCTGGCTAAGTGGCTTATTTTCTGACCGGCAATCAGATTAATTAGCTTCGATTCCTGGTAGTCTTCCTTTAGTTTTAGTAGTCATATTTAAAAAAGTAAAATAGGTAAGAGAATCCTATACAGCGTGAAATCACAAGTTGTGTCTCGCTAACAGTAGACAAAGCAAACACTTGCCTTGTACTGCATAGTATTCGTATGTTATTCGCTTTTAAAATTGACGTAACATTTACTCTTTACTCATTTCTCATTATAAGCTCTTGTCTTGCGCCTTACCTAAACACAAATACCAAATAAACTCGCGCCACCACTATTGGATTTTAAAATTACAGGCTACTGAAATCGTCTTCTAGCAATGGAAGGCAGGCTGGCTGAGTGGCTTATTTTCTGACCGGCAATCAGATAATTCAGCTTCGATTCCTGGTAGTCTTCCTTTAGTTTTAGTAGTCATATTTAAAAAAGTAAAATAGGTGAGAAAATCCAATACAGCGTGAAAACACAAGTTGTGACTCGCTAACAGTAGACAAAGCAAACCCTTGGCTTGTACTGCATAGTATTTGTATATTATACGCTTTCAAAATTGACGTTACATTTACTCTTTACTTATTTCTCATTGTTAGCTCTCGTCTTGCGCCTTACCTATACACAAATACCAAATAAACTCGCGCCACCAATATTGGCTTTTAAAATTACAGGCTACTGAAATCGTCTTCTAGCAATGGAAGGCAGGCTGGCTTAGTAGCATTGTTTCCGACCGGCAATCACATTAATCGGGTTCAATTCCTAAAAGTCTTCCTTCATTTTTAGTAGTCATATTTTGAAAAGTAAAATAAGTGAGAAAATCTAATACAGCGTGAAATCACAAGTTGTGACTCGCTAGCAGTAGACAAAGCAAACCCTTGGCTTGTACTGCATAGTATTCGTATATTATTCCTTTTTAAAATTGACAAGACATTTACTTTTTACTTATTCCTCATTGTTAGCTCTCGTCTTGCGCCTTACCTATACACAAATTATAAATAAACTCGCGCCACCACTATTGGCTTTTAAAATTACAGGCTACTAAAATCGTCTTCTAGCAATGAAAGGCAGGCTGGCTAAGTAGCTCCGTTTCTGAATGGCAATCAGATTAATCGTTTTCGATTCCTTGTATCCTTTCTTTATATTTAGTAGTCTGTTTTTAAATAAGTAAAGTAGGTGAGAAAATCCTATACAGCGTGAAATCACAAGTTGTGACTCGCTAACAGTAGACAAAGCAAACCCTTGCCTTGTACTGCATAGTATTCGTATATTATTCGCTTTTAAAATTGACGTAACATTTACTCTTTACTCATTTCTCATTGTTAGCTCTCGTCTTGCGCCTTACCTATACACAAATACCAAATAAACTCGCGCCACCACTTATGGCTTTTAAAATTACAGGCTACTGAAATCGTCTTCTAGCAATGGAAGGCAGGCTGGCTGAGTGGCTCATTTTCTGACCGGCAATCAGATTAATCAGCTTCGATTCCTAGTAGTCTTCCTTTAGTTTTAGTAGTCATATTTAAAAAAGTAAAATAGGTGAGAAAATCCTATACAGCGTGAAATCACAGGTTGTGACTCGCTAAAAGTAGACAAAGCAAATCCTTGCCTTGTATTGCATAGTATATGTATATTATTCGCTTTCAAAATTGACAAAAAATTTACTCTTTACTCATTTCTCATTATAACCTCTTGTTTTGCGCCTTACCTAAACACAAATACCAAATAAACTCGCGCCACCACTATTGGATTATAAAATTACAGGCTACTGAAATTGTCTTCTAGCAATGGAAGGCAGGCTGGCTAAGTGGCTCAGTTTCTGAATGGCAATCAGATTAATCGTGTTCGATTCTTTGTATCCTTCTTTTATTTTTAGTAGTCTGTTTTTAAAAAAGTAAAGTAGGTGACAAAATCCTATACAGCGTGAAATCACAAGTTGTGACTCGCTAACAGTAGACAAAGCAAACCCTTGGCTTGTACTGCATAGTATTCGTATATTATTTGCTTTCAAAATTGACGTAACATTTACTATTCACTCATTTCTCATTCTTAGCTCTCGCCTTGCGCCTTACCTATACACAAATACCAAATAAACTCGCGCCACCACTATTGGCTTTTAAAATTACAGGCTACTGAAATCGTCTTCTAGCAATGGAAGGCAGGCTGGCTGAGTGGCATTGTTTCTGACCGGCAATTAGATTAATCGGGTTCGATTCCTAAGAGTCTTCCTTAATTTTTAGTAGTCATATTTTAAAAAGTAAATAAGGTGAGAAAATCCAATACAGCGTGAAATCACAAGTTGTGACTCGCTAGCAGTAGACAAAGCAAACCCATTGCTTGAACTGCATAGTATTCGTATATTATTTGCTTTTAAAATTGACGAAACATTAACTTGTTACTCATTCCTCATTGTTAGCTCTCGTCTTGCGCCTAACCTATACACAAATACCAAATAAACTCGCGCCATTACTATTTGCTTTTAAAATTACAGGCTACTGAAATCGTCTTCTAGCAATGAAAGGCAGGCTGGCTAAGTGTCTCCATTTCTGACCGGCAATCAGATTAATCGTGTTCGATTTTTTGTATCCTTCCTTTATTTTTAGTAGTCTTTTTTTAAAAAAGTAAAATAGGTGGGAAAATCTCATACAGCGTGAAATCACAAGTTGTGACTCGCTTACAGTAGACAAAGCAAACCCTTGGCTTGTACTGCATAGTATTCGTATATTATTCGCTTTCAAAATTGACGTTACATTTACTCTTTACTCATTTCTTATTGTTAGCTCTCGTCTTGCGCCTTACCTAAACACAAATACCAAATAAACTCGCGCCACCACTTATGGCTTTTAAAATTACAGGCTACTGAAATCGTCTTCTAGCAATGGAAGGCAGGCTGGCTGAGTGGCTCTGTTTCTGACCGGCAATCAGATTAATCGGGTTCGATTCCTAGGAGTCTTACTTTATTTTTAGTAGTCATATTTACACAAGTAAAATAGGTGAGAAAATCCTATACAGCGTGAAATCACAAGTTGTGACCCGCTCACAGTAGACAAAGCAAACCCTTGGCTTGTACTGCATAGTCATCGTATATTATTCGCTTTCAGAATTGACAAGACATTTACTCTTAACTCATTCCTCATTGTCAACTCTCGTCTTGCGCCTTACCTATACACAAATACCAAATAAACTCGCGCCACCACTATTGGCTTTAAAAATTACAGGCTACTGTAATTGTCTTCTATCAATAGAAGGCAGGCTGGCTAAGTGGCTCTGTTTCTGACTGGCAATCAGATTAATCGTGTTCGATACCTTGTATCCTGCCTTTATTTTTAGTAGTCTTTTTTTAAAAAAAGTAAAATAGGTGAGAAAATCCTATACAGCGTAAAATCACAAGTTGTGACTTTCTAACAGTAGACAAAACAAACCCTTGGCCTAAACTGCATAGTATTCGTATATAATTTGCTTTTAAAATTGACGTAACATTTACTCTTTACTCATTTCTCATTGTTAGCTCTCGTCTTGCGCCTTACTTATACACAAATACCAAATAAACTCGCGCCACCACTATTGGCTTTCAAAATTACAGGCTACTAAAATCGTCTTCCAGCAATGGAAAGCAGGCTGGCTGAGTGGCTCGGTTTCTGACCGGCAATCAGATTAATCAGGTTCGATTCCTGTTAGTCTGCCTTAAGTTTTAGTAGTCATATTTAAAAAAATAAAATAGGTGAGAAAATCCTATACAGCGTGAAATCACAAGTTGTGACTCGCTAGCAGTAGACAAAGCAATCCCTTGGCTTGTACTGCATAGTATTCGTATATTATTCGCTTTTTAAATTGACCAAAAATTTACTCTTTACTCATTCCTCATTATTAGCTCTCGTCTTGCGCCTTACCTATACACAAATACCAAATAAACTCGCGTCACCACTATTGGCTTTTAAAATTACAGGCTACTGAAATCGTCTTCTAGCAATGGAAGGCAGGCTGGCTAAGTGGCATTGTTTCTGACCGGCAATCAGATTAATCGGGTTCGATTCCTAAGAGTCTTCCTTTTTTTTAGTAGTCATATTTTAAAAAGTAAAATAGGTGAGAAAATCCAATACAGCGTGAAATCACAAGTTGCGACTCGCTCACAGTAGACAAAGCAAACCCTCGGCTTGTACTGCATAGTATTCGTATATTATTCGCTGTTAAAATTGACGAAACATTTACTTTTTACTCATTCCTCATTGTAAGCTCTCGTCTTGCGCCTTACCTATACACAAATACCAAATAAACTCGCGCCACCACTATTGGCTTTTAAATTTACAGGCTACTGAAATCATCTTCTAGCAATGGAAGGCAGGCTGGCTAAGTGGCTCCATTTCTGACCAGCAATCAGATTAATCGTGTTCGATTACTTGTATCTTTTCTTTATTTTTAGTAGTCTTTTTTTAAAAAAGTCAAATAGGTGAAAAAATACTATACAGCGTGAAATCACAGGTTGCGACTCGCTCACATTAGACAAAGCAAAATTTTGGCTTGTACTGCATAGTATTCGTATATTATTCGCTTTCAAAATTGACGTAGCATTTACTCTTTACTCATTTCTTATTGTTAGCTCTCGTCTTGCGCCTTACCTAAACACAAATACCAAGTAAATTCGCACCACCACTTATGGCTTTTAAAATTACAGGCTACTGAAATCGTCTTCTAGCAATGCAAGGCAGGCTAGCTGAGTGGCTCTGTTTCTGACCGGCAATCAGATTAATCGGGTTCGATTCCTAGGAGTCTTCCTTTATTTTTAGTAGTCATATTTACAAAAGTAAAACAGGTTAGAAAATCCTATACAGCGTGAAATCATAAGTTGTGACTCGCTTACAGTAGACAAAGCAAACCCTTGGCTTGAACTGCATAGTATTCGTATATTATTCGCTCTCAAAATTGACGTAACATTTACTCTTCACTCATTTCTCATTGTTAGCTCTCGTCTTGCGCCTTACTCATACACAAATACCAAATAAACTTGCGCCACCACTATTGGCTTTTAAAATTACAGGCTACTGAAATCGTCTTCTAGCAATGGAAGGCAGGCTGGCTGAGTGGCTCGGTTTCTGACGGGCAATTAGATTAATCAGCTTCGATTCCTGGTAGTCTTCCTTTAGTTTTAGTAGTCATATTTAAAAAAGTAAAATAGGTAAGAAAATCCTATACAGCGTGAAATCACAAGTTGTGACTCGCTAACAGTAGACAAAGGAAACCCTTGCCTTGTACTGCATAGTATTCGTATATTATTCGCTTTTAAAATTGACAAGACATTTACTCTTCACTCATTCTTCATTATTAGCTCTCGTCTTGCGCCTTACTTATACACAAATACCAAATAAACTCGCGCCACCACTATTGGCTTTTAAAATTACAGGCTACTAAAATCGTCTTCCAGCAATGGAAAGCAGGCTGGCTGAGTGGCTCGGTTTCTGACCGGCAATCAGATTAATCAGGTTCGATTCCTGTTAGTCTGCCTTAAGTTTTAGTAGTCATATTTAAAAAAATAAAATAGGTGAGAAAATCCTATACAGCGTGAAATCACAAGTTGTGACTCGCTAGCAGTAGACAAAGCAAACCCTTGGCTTGTACTGCATAGTATTCGTATATTATTCGCTTTTTAAATTGACCAAAAATTTACTCTTTACTCATTCCTCATTATTAGCTCTCGTCTTGCGCCTTACCTATACACAAATACCAAATAAACTCGCGTCACCACTATTGGCTTTTAAAATTACAGGCTACTGAAATCGTCTTCTAGCAATGGAAGGCAGGCTGGCTAAGTGGCATTGTTTCTGACCGGCAATCAGATTAATCGGGTTCGATTCCTAAGAGTCTTCCTTTTTTTTAGTAGTCATATTTTAAAAAGTAAAATAGGTGAGAAAATCCAATACAGCGTGAAATCACAAGTTGTGACTCGCTCACAGTAGACAAAGCAAACCCTCGGCTTGTACTGCATAGTATTCGTATATTATTCGCTGTTAAAATTGACGAAACATTTACTTTTTACTCATTCCTCATTGTAAGCTCTCGTCTTGCGCCTTACCTATACACAAATACCAAATAAACTCGCGCCACCACTATTGGCTTTTAAATTTACAGGCTACTGAAATCATCTTCTAGCAATGGAAGGCAGGCTGGCTAAGTGGCTCCGTTTCTGACCAGCAATCAGATTAATCGTGTTCGATTACTTGTATCTTTTCTTTATTTTTAGTAGTCTTTTTTTGAAAAAGTAAAATAGGTGAAAAAATACTATACAGCGTGAAATCACAGGTTGCGACTCGCTCACATTAGACAAAGCAAAATTTTGGCTTGTACTGCATAGTATTCGTATATTATTCGCTTTCAAAATTGACGTAGCATTCACTCTTTACTCATTTCTTATTGTTAGCTCTCGTCTTGCGCCTTACCTAAACACAAATACCAAGTAAATTCGCACCACCACTTATGGCTTTTAAAATTACAGGCTACTGAAATCGTCTTCTAGCAATGCAAGGCAGGCTAGCTGAGTGGCTCTGTTTCTGACCGGCAATCAGATTAATCGGGTTCGATTCCTAGGAGTCTTTCTTTATTTTTAGTAGTCATATTTACAAAAGTAAAACAGGTTAGAAAATCCTATACAGCGTGAAATCATAGGTTGTGACTCGCTTACAGTAGACAAAGCAAACCCTTGGCTTGAACTGCATAGTATTCGTATATTATTCGCTCTCAAAATTGACGTAACATTTACTCTTCACTTATTTCTCATTGTTAGCTCTCGTCTTGCGCCTTACTCATACACAAATACCAAATAAACTTGCGCCACCACTATTGGCTTTCAAAATTACAGGCTACTAAAATCGTCTTCGAGCAATGGAAAGCAGGCTGGCTGAGTGGCTCTGTTTCTGACTGGCAATCAGATTAATTAGGTTCGATTCCTAGTAGTCTTTCTTTATTTTAAGTAGTCATATTTAAAAAGTAAAATAGGTGAGAAAGTCTTATACAGCGTGAAGTCACAGGTTGTGACTTTCTAACAGTAGACAAAGGAAACCCTTGGCTTGTACTGCATAGTATTCGTATATTATTCGCTTTTAAAATTGACGTTACATTTACTCTTTACTCATTTCTTATTGTTAGCTCTCGTCTTGCGCCTTACCTATACTTAAATACCAAATAAACTCGCGCCACCACTATTGGCTTTAAAAATCAAAGGCTACTGAAATTGTTTTCTAGCAATGGAAGGCAGGCTGGCTAAGTGGCTGTTTCTGACCAGCAATCAGATTAATCGTGTTCAATACCTTGTATCCTTCCTTTATTTTTACTATACTTTTTTTAAAAAAGTAAAATAGGTGAGAAAATCCTATACAGCGTGAAATCACAAGTTGTGACTCGCTAACAGTAGACAAAGCAAACCCCTGCCTTGTACTGCATAGTATTTGTATATTATTTGCTTTTAAAATTGACGTATTATTTACTTTTTACTCATTTCTCATTGTTAGCTCTCGTCTCGCGCCTTACCTATACACAAATACCAAATAAACTCGCGCCACCACTTATGGCTTTTAAAATTACAGGCTACTGAAATCGTCTTCTAGCAATGGAAGGCAGGCTGGCTGAATGGCTCGGTTTCTGACGGGCAATTAGATTAATCAGCTTCGATTCCTTGTATCCTTCCTTTATTTTTAGTAGTCTTTTTTTAAAAAAGTAAAACAGGTGGGAAAATCCTATACAGCGTGAAATCACAAGTTGTGACTCGCTAGCAGTAGACAAAGCAAACCCTTGGCTTGTACTGCATAGTATTCGTATATTATTCGCTTTTAAAATTGACAAAAAATTTATTCTTTACTCATTCCTCATTATTAGCTCTCGTCTTGCGCCTTACCTATACACAAATACCAAATAAACTCGCGTCACCACTATTGGCTTTTAAAATTACAGGCTACTGAAATCGTCTTCTAGCAATGGAAGGCAGGCTGGCTAAGTGGCATTGTTTCTGACCGGCAATCAGATTAATCGGGTTCGATTCCTAAGAGTCTTCCTTTTTTTTAGTAGTCATATTTTAAAAAGTAAAATAGGTGAGAAAATCCAATACAGCGTGAAATCACAAGTTGTGACTCGCTCACAGTAGACAAAGCAAACCCTCGGCTTGTACTGCATAGTATTTGTATATTATTCGCTGTTAAAATTGACGAAACATTTACTTTTTACTCATTCCTCATTGTAAGCTCTCGTCTTGCGCCTTACCTATACACAAATATTAAATAAACTCGCGCCACCACTATTGGCTTGTAAATTTACAGGCTACTGAAATCGTCTTCTAGCAATGGAAGGCAGGCTGGCTAAGTGGCTCCGTTTCTGACCAGCAATCAGATTAATCGTGTTCGATTACTTGTATTTTTCCTTTATTTTTAGTAGTCTTTTTTTAAAAAAGTAAAATAGGTGAAAAAATACTATACAGCGTGAAATCACAGGTTGTGACTCGCTCACATTAGACAAAGCAAAATTTTGGCTTGTACTGCATAGTATTCGTATATTATTCGCTTTCAAAATTGACGTAGCATTTACTCTTTACTCATTTCTTATTGTTAGCTCTCGTCTTGCGCCTTACCTAAACACAAATACCAAATAAATTCGCACCACCACTTATGGCTTTTAAAATTACAGGCTACTGAAATCGTCTTCTAGCAATGCAAGGCAGGCTAGCTGAGTGGCTCTGTTTATGACCGGCAATCAGATTAATCGGGTTCGATTCCTAGGAGTCTTCCTTTATTTTTAGTAGTCATATTTACAAAAGTAAAACAGGTTAGAAAATCCTATACAGCGTGAAATCATAAGTTGTGACTCGCTTACAGTAGACAAAGCAAACCCTTGGCTTGTACTGCATAGTATTCGTATATTTTTCGCTCTCAAAATTGACGTAACATTTAATCTTCACTCATTTCTCATTGTTAGCTCTCGTCTTGCGCCTTACTCATACACAAATACCAAATAAACTTGCGCCACCACTATTGGCTTTCAAAATTACAGGCTACTAAAATCGTCTTCGAGCAATGGAAAGCAGGCTGGCGGAGTGGCTCTGTTTCTGACTGGCAATCAGATTAATTAGGTTCGATTCCTAGTAGTCTTTCTTTATTTTAAGTAGTCATATTTAAAAAGTAAAATAGGTGAGAAAGTCCTATACAGCGTGAAGTCACAGGTTGTGACTTTCTAACAGTAGACAAAGCAAACCCTTGGCTTGTACTGCATAGTATTCGTATATTATTCGCTTTTAAAATTGACGTTACATTTACTCTTTACTCATTTCTTATTGTTAGCTCTCGTCTTGCGCCTTACCTATACACAAATACCAAATAAACTCGCGCCACCACTATTGGCTTTAAAAATCAAAGGCTACTGAAATTGTCTTCTAGCAATGGAAGGCAGGCTGGCTAAGTGGCTGTTTCTGACCAGCAATCAGATTAATCGTGTTCAATACCTTGTATCCTTCCTTTATTTTTAGTATACTTTTTTTAAAAAAGTAAAATAGGTGAGAAAATCCTATACAGCGTGAAATCACAAGTTGTGACTCGCTAACAGTAGACAAAGCAAACCCTTGCCTTGTACTGCATAGTATTTGTATATTATTTGCTTTTAAAATTGACGTATCATTTACTCTTTACTCATTTCTCATTGTTAGCTCTCGTCTCGCGCCTTACCTATACACAAATACCAAATAAACTCGCGCCACCACTTATGGCTTTTAAAATTACAGGCTACTGAAATCGTCTTCTAGCAATGGAAGGCAGGCTGGCTGAATGGCTCATTTTCTGACCAGCAATCAGATTAATCAGCTTCGATTCCTTGTACCCTTCCTTTATTTTTAGTAGTCTTTTTTTAAAAAAGTAAAACAGGTGGGAAAATCCTATACAGCGTGAAATCACAAGTTGTGACTCTATCACAGTGGACAAAGCAAACCTTTGCCTTGTACTGCATAGTATTCGTATATTATTCGCTTTCAGAATTGACAAGACATTTACTCTTTACTCATTCCTCATTGTAAGCTCTCGTCTTGCGCCTTACCTATACACAAATACTAAATAAACTCGCGCCACCACTATTGGCTTAAAAAATTACAGGCTACTGAAATTGTCTTCTATCAATAGAAGGCAGGCTGGCTAAGTGGCTCTGTTTCTGACTGGCAATCAGATTAATCGTGTTCGATACCTTGTATCTTTCCTTTATTTTTAGTAGTCTTTTTTTAAAAAAAGTAAAATAGGTGAGAAAATCCTATACAGCGTGAAATCACAAGTTGTGACTTTCTAACAGTAGACAAAACAAACCCTTGGCTTGAACTGCATAGTATTCGTATATAATTTGCTTTTAAAATTGACGTAACATTTACTTTTCACTCATTTCTCATTGTTAGCTCTCGTCTTGCGCCTTACTTATACACAAATACCAAATAAACTCGCGCCACCACTATTGGCTTTTAAAATTACAGGCTACTGAAATCGTCTTCTAGCAATGGAAGGCAGGCTGGCTGAGTGGCTCGGTTTCTGACGGGCAATAAGATTAATCAGCTTCGATTCCTGGTAGTCTTCCTTTAGTTTTAGTAGTCATATTTAAAAAAGTAAAATAGGTGAGAAAATCCTATACAGCGTGAAATCACAAGTTGTGACTCGCTAACAGTAGACAAAGCAAACCCTTGCCTTGTACTGCATAGTATTCGTATATTATTCGCTTTCAAAATTGACAAGACATTTACTGTTTACTCATTCCTCATTATAAGCTCTCGTCTTGCGCCTTACTTATACACAAATACCAGAAAAACTCGCGCCACCACTATTGGCTTTCAAAATTACAGGCTACTAAAATCGTCTTCCAGCAATGGAAAGCAGGCTGGCTGAGTGGCTCGGTTTCTGACCGGCAATCAGATTAATCAGGTTCGATTCCTGGTAGTCTTTCTTTGGTTTTAGTAGTCATATTTAAAAAAGAAAAATAGGTGAGAAAATCCTATACAGCGTGAAATCACAAGTTGTGACTCGCTAGCAGTAGACAAAGCAAACCCTTGGCTTGTACTGCATAGTATTCGTATCATATTCGCTCTCAAAATTGACAAGACATTTACTCTTTACTCATTCCTTATTATTAGCTCTCGTCTTGCGCCTTACCTATACACAAATACCAAATAAACTCGCGCTATCACTATTGGCTTTAAAAATTACAGGCTACTAAAATCGTCTTCCAGCAATGGAAAGCAGGCTGGCTGAGTGGCTCTGTTTCTGACTGGCAATCAGATTAATTAGGTTTAATTCCTGGTAATCTTCCTTTATTTTTAGTAGTCATATTTAAAAAGTAAAATAGGTGAAAAAATCCTATACAGCGTGAAATCACAGGTTGTGACTCGCTTGAAGTAGACAAAGCAAATCCTTGCCTTGTACTGCATAGTATTCGTATATTATTTGCTTTCAAAATTGACAAAAAATTTACCGTTTACTTATTTCTCATTATTAGCTCTCGTTTGGCGCCTTACCTATACACAAATACCAAATAAACTCGCGCCACCACTATTGGCTTTCAAAATTACAGGCTACTAAAATCGTCTTCCAGCAATAGAAAGCAGGCTGGCTGAGTGGCTCGGTTTCTGACCGGCAATCAGATTAATCAGGTTCGATTCCTGGTAGTCTTTCTTCAGTTTTAGTAGTCATATTTAAAAAAGTAAAATAGGTGAGAAAATCCTATACAGCGTGAAATCACAAGTTGTGACTCGCTTACAGTAGACAAAGCAAACCCTCGGCTTGTACTGCATAGTATTCGTATATTATTCGCTGTTAAAATTGACGAAACATTTACTTTTTACTCATTCCTCATTGTTAGCTCTCGTCTTGCGCCTTACTTATACACAAATACAAAATAAACTTGCGCCACCACTATTGGCTTTTGAAATTACAGGCTACTGAAATCGTCTTCTAGCAATGAAAGGCAGGCTGGCTAAGTGGCTCCGTTTCTGACCGGCAATCAGATTAATCGTGTTCGATTACTTGTATCCTTCTTTTATTTTTAGTATTCTTTTTTTAAAAAAGTAAAAAAGGTGAGAAAATACTATACAGCGTGAAATCACAAGTTGTGACTCGCTAGCAGTAGACAAAGCAAACCCTTGGCTTGTACTGCATAGTAGTCGTATATTATTCGCTTTCAAAATTGACGTAGCATTTACTCTTTACTCATTTCTTATTGTTAGCTCTCGTCTTGCGCCTTACCTAAACACAAATACCAAATAAACTTGCGCCACCACTATTGGCTATTAAAATTACAGGCTACTAAAATTGTCTTCTATCAATGGAAGGCAGGCTGGCTAAGTGGCTCTGTTTCTGACTAGCAATCAGATTAATCGTGTTCGATACCTTGTATCTTTCCTTTATTTTTAGTAGTCTTTTTATTAAAAAAGTAAAATAGGTGAGAAAATCCTATACAGCGTGAAATCACAAGTTGTGACTCCATCACAGTTGACAAAGCAAACCCTTGGCTTGTACTGCATGGTATTCGTATATTATTCGCTTTCAAAATTGACGAGACATTTACTCTTTACTCATTTCTTATTGTTAGCACTCGTCTTGCGCCTTTATTATACACAAATACCAAACAAACTCGCGCCACGACTATTGGCTTTAAAAATTACAGGCTACTGAAATCGTCTTCTAGCAATGGAAGGCAGGCTGGCTGAGTGGCATTGTTTCTGACCGGCAATCAGATTAATCGGGTTCGATTCCTAGGAGTCTTCCTTTATTTTTAGTAACCTTATTTTTTAAAAAGTAAAATAGGTGAGAAAATCCTATACAGCGTAAAATCACAAGTTGTGACTCGCTAGCAGTAGACAAAGCAAACCCTTGCCTTGTACTGCATAGTATTCGTATATTATTCGCTTTTTAAATTGACAAGACATTTACTTTTTACTCATTCCTCATTGTTAGCTTTTGTCTTGCGCCATACCTATACACAAATACCGTATAAACTTGCGCGACTACTATTTGCTTTTAAAATGACAGGCTACTGAAATCGTCTTCTAGCAATGGAAGGCAGGCTGGCTAAGTGGCTCCGTTTCTGACCGGCAATTAGATTAATCGTGTTCGATTCCTTGTATCCTTCCTTTATTTTTAGTAGTCTTTTTTTAAAAAAGTAAAACAGGTGAGAAAATTCTAGACAGCGTGAAATCACAAGTTGTGACTCGCTCACAGTAGACAAAGCAAAATCTTGGCTTGTACTGCATAGTATTCGTATATTATTCGCCTTCGAAATTGACAAAAAATTTACTCTTCACTCATTTCTCATTATTAGCTCTCTTCTTGCGCCTTAGGTATTCACAAATACCAAATAAACTCGCGCTACCACAATTGGCTTCTAAAATTACAGGCTACTGAAATTGTCTCCTAGCAATGGAAGGCAGGCTGGCTAAATGGCTCTGTTTCTGAATAGCAATCAGATTATTCGTGTTCGATTCCTTGTATCCTTCCTTTATTTTTAGTAGTTTGTTTTTAAAAAAGTAAAGTAGGTGAGAAAATCCTATACAGCGTGAAATCACAAGTTGTGACTCCATCACAGTGGACAAAGCAAACCTTTGCCTTGTACTGCATAGTATTCGTATATCATTCACTTTCAAAATTGACGAGACATTTACTCTTTACTCATTTCTCATTGTTAGCACTCGTCTTGCGCCTTTATTATACACAAATAATAAATAAACTCGTGCCACCACTATTGGCTTTTAAAATTACAGGGTACTGAAATTGTCTTGTAGCAATGAAAGGCAAGCTGGCTAAGTGGCTCTGTTTCTGACCGGCAATCAGATTAATTGTGTTCGATACCTTGTATCCTTCCTTTATTTTTAGAAGTCATTTCAAAAAAAAAAAAAAATAAGTGAGAAAATCCTATACAGCGTGAAATCACAAGTTGTGATTCCCTAACAGTAGACAAAGCAAACCCTTGGCTTGTACTGCATAGTATTCGTATATTATTTGCTTTTAAAATTGACGTAACATTTACTCTTTACTCATTTCTCATTGTTAGCTCTCGTCTTGCGCCTTACCTATACACAAATACCAAATAAACTCGCGCCACCACTATTGGCTTTTAAAATTACAGGCTACTGAAATCGTCTTTTAGCAATGGAAAGCAGGCTGGCTGAGTGGCATTGTTTCTGACCGGCAATCAGATTAATCGGGTTCGAATCCTAGGAGTCTTCCTTTATTTTTAGTAGTCATATTTTAAAAAGTAAAATAGGTGAGAAAATCCAATACAGCGTGAAATCACAAGTTGTGACTCGCTAGCAGTAGACAAAGCAAAATCTTGCCTTGTACTGCATAGTATTCGTATATTATTCGCTTTCAAAATTGACAAGACATTTACTTTTTACTCATTCCTCATTGTTAGCTCTCGTCTTGCGCCATACCTATACACAAATACCAAATAAACTTGCGCGACAACTATTGGCTTTTAAAATTACAGGCTACTGAAATCGTCTTCTAGCAATAGAAGGCAGGCTGGCTAAGTGGCTCCGTTTCTGACCGGCAATCAGATAATTCGTGTTCGATTCCTTGTATCCTTCCTTTATTTTTAGTAGTCTTTTTTAGAAAAAGTAAAACAGGTGAGAAAATCCTAGACAGCGTAAAATCACAAGTTGTGACTCGCTCACAGTAGACAAAGCAAAATCTTGGCTTGTACTGCATAGTATTCGTATATTATTCGCTTTCAAAATTGACGAGACATTTACTCTTTACTCATTCCTCATTGTTAGCACTCGTCTTGCGCCTTAATTATACACAAATACCAAATAAACTCGCGCCACCACTATTGGCTCTTAACATTAAAGGCTACTGAAATTTTCTTGTAGCAATGGAAGGCAGGTTTGCTACGTAGCTTTGTTTCTGACCGGCAATCATATTATTCGTTTTTAATTCCTTGTATCCTTCCTTTATTTTCAGAAGTCTTTTCTTAAAAAAGTAAAACAGATGAGAAAATCATAAACAGCGTGAAATCATAAGTTGTGACCCGCTAACAGTAGACAAAGCAAACCCTTGGCTTGTACTGCATAGTATTTGTATATCATTTGCTTTCAAAATTGACAAATCCTTTGTTTTTACTCATTTCACATTGTTAGCTCTCGTCTTGCGCCTTACCTAAACACAAATACCAAATAAACTCGCGCCACCACTCTTGGCTTTTAAAATTACAGGCTACTGAAATCGTTTTCTAGCAATGGATAGCAGGCTGGCTGGGTGGCTCCTTTTCTGACCGGCAATCAGATTAATCAGGTTCGATTCCTAGAAGTCCTCCTTTATTTTAATGAGTCCTATTTTAAAAAAGTAAAACAGGTGAGAAAATCCTATACAGCGTGAAATCACAAGTTGTGACTCGCTGACAGTAGACAAAGCAAACCCTTGCCTTGTACTGCATAGTATTCGTATATTATTCGCTTTCAAAATTGACAAAAAATTTACTCTCTACTTATTCCTTATTGTTAGCAATCGTCTTGAGCCTTTATTTTACACAAATACCATACAAACTCGCGCCACCACTATTGGCTTTTAAAATTACAGGCTACTGAAATTGTCTTGTAGCAATGGAAGGCAGGCTGGCTAAGTGGCTCTGTTTCTGACTGGCAATCAGATTATTTCTGTTTGATTTCTTGTATCCTTCCAATATTTTTTGTAGTCTTTTTTTAAAAAAGTAAAACAGGTAAGAAAATCCTATACAGCGTGAAATCACAAGTTGTGACTCGCTCACAGTAGACAAAGCAAACTCTTGCCTTGTTTTGCATAGTATTCGTATATTATTCGCTTTTAAAATTGACGAGACATTTACTTTTTACTCATTCCTCATTGTTAGCACTCGTCTTGCGCCTTTATTATACACAAATACGAAATAAACTCGCGCCACTACTATTGGCTTTTAAAATTACAGGCTACTAAAATTGTCTTGTAGCAATGGAAGGCAGGCTGGCTAAGTGGCTCTGTTTCTGACCGGAAATCAGATTAATCGTGTTCGATTTCTTGTATTCTTCCAATAATTTTTGTAGTCTTTTTTTAAAAAAGTAAAATAGGTGAGAAAATCCTATACAGCGTGAAATCAGAAGTTGTGACTTTTGCTAACAGTAGACAAAGCAAACCCTTGCCTTGTACTGCATAGTATTCGTATATTATACGATTTTAAAATTGACGTAACATTTACTCTTTACTTATTTCTCATTGTTAGCTCTCGTCTTGCGCCTTACCTATACACAAATACCAAATGAACTCGCGCCACCAATATTGGCTTTTAAAATTACAGGCCACTGGAATCGTCTTCTAGCAATTGAAGGCAGGCTAGCTAAGTGGCTCTGTTTCTGACCGGCAATCAGATTTATCGGGTTTGATTCCTAGGAGTCTTCCTTTACTTTTAGCAGTCATATTTTAAAAAGTAAAATAGGTGAGAAAATCCAATACAGCGTGAAATCACAAGTTGTGACTCGCTAACAGTAGACAAAGCAAACCCTTGGCTTGTACTGCATAGTATTCGTATATTATTCGCTTTCAGAATTGACAAGACATTTACTCATTACTCATTCCTCAATGTTAGCTCTCGTCTTGCGCCTTACCTACACACAAATACCAAATAAACTCGCGCCACCACTTTTGGCTTTTAAAATTACAGGCTACTGAAATTGTCTTCTATCAATGGAAGGCAGGCTGGTTAAGTGGCTCTGTTTTTGACTGGCAATCAGAATAATCGTGTTCGATACCGTGTATCCTTCCTTTATTTTTAGTAGCGTTTTTTTAAAAAAGTAAAATAGGTGAGAAAATACTATACAGCGTGAAATCACAGGTTGTGACTCGCAAACAGTAGACAAAGCAAACCCTTGGCTTGTACTGCATAGTATTCGTATATTATACGCTTTCAAAATTGACAAGACATTTACTCTTTACTCATTTCTCATTGTAAGCTCTCGTCTTGCGCCTTACCTATACACAAATACTAAATAAACTCGCGCCACCACTATTGGCTTTTAAAATTACAGGCTACTGAAATCGTCTTCTAGCAATGAAAGGCAGGCTCGCTGAGTGGCTTGGTTTCTGCCCGGCAATTAGATTAATTAGGTTGGATTTCTGGTAGTCATCCTTTAGTTTTAGTAGTCATATTTAAATAAGTTAAATAAGTGAGAAAATCCTATACAGCGTGAAATCACAAGTTGTGACTCGCTAACAGTAGACAAAGCAAACCCTTGGCTTGTACTGCATTGTATTCGTATACTTTTCGCTTTCAAAATTAAAAAGACATTTACTTTTTACTTATTCCCTATTGTTAGCTCTCGTCTTGCGCCTTACCTATACACAAATACCAAATAAACCCGCGCCACCACTATTGGCTTTCAAAATTACAGGCTACTGAAATCGTCTTCCAGCAATTAAAGGCAGGCTGGCTGAGTGGCTCCGTTTTTGACCGGCAATCAGGTTAATCGGGTTTGATTCCTAGTAGTCCTTCTTTATTTATAGTAGTCATTTTTAAAAAAGTAAAATAGGTGAGAAAATCCTATACAGCGTGAAATCACAAGTTGTGACTCGCTAACAGTAGACAAAGCAAACCCTTGGCTTGTACTGCATAGTATTCGTATATTATTCGCTTTCAAAATTGACAAGACATTTACTCATTACTCATTCCTCAATGTTAGCTCTCGTCTTGCGCCTTACCTACACACAAATACCAAATAAACTCGCGCCACCACTTTTGGCTTTCAAAATTACAGGCTACTAAAATCGTCCCCTAGCAATAGAAGGCAGGCTTACTAAGTGGTTCCGTTTTTGACCGGCAATCAGATTCATCGGGTTCGATTTCTGGTAGTCTTCCTTTATTTTTAGTATTCTTTTTTTAAAAAAGTAAAATAGGTCAGAAAATCGTATACAGCGTGAAATCACAAGTTGTGACTCGCTAACAGTAGACAAAGCAAACTTTTGGCTTGTACTGCATAGTATTCGTATATCATTCGCTTTTAAAATTGACGAGACATTTACTTTTTACTCATTGCTCATTGTTAGCTCTCGTCTTGCGCCTTACCTATACTCAGAAACCAAATATACTCGCGCCACTACTATTAGCTTTTTAAATTACAGGCTACTGAAATCGTCTTTTAGCAATGGAAGGCAGGCTGGCTGAGTGGCTCCGTTTGTGACCGGCAATCAGATTAATTGGGTTCGATTCTTGGTAGTCTTTCTTTATTTTTATTATTTTTTAAAAAAAAATTTAAATAGGTGAGAAAATCTCATACAGCGTGAAATCACAAGTTGTGACTTGCTAACACTAGACAAAGCAAACTATTGGCTTGTACTACATAGTATTCGTATATTTTTCGCTTTTAAAATTGACAAGACATTTATTTTCAACTCATTCCTCATTGTTAGCTCTCGTTATGCGCCTTACCTGTACACTAAATTTAGCACAAACATCTTTTTAATTGCTAATTGCGCTGTCAGGATTCGGCAAGATGCAACAGCAAACAAGGATGACATCTATGCGGTCCTAATGCTTATGACAAAAATGGCAAACACGCTGCTTGTTTCTTAAAATTGCCAATACTTTGACTATGACTATACAGAACTTTTAAAATTGCTATTTAAAGAGACTTGTGGCTGCATATTTAAATCATATAAATTTGTAAATTGTTAGCATAACCCTATATTTTAACAAACGTTTGGCTAAAAATAATGAGTGACTCGATTTTTGACTTTTTAAACGCTCTGTGAGCCATTTTTAATGCAGCTGCATAATAGCAAATAAACCCTATTTAATATTCGTGATTGCAAATTGCGCAATTAGGATTAAGCAAATGCAAGGCCGAAGCAACAATGGCATTTATGCAGTCTCACTGCTCATAACAAATTGTGCAAAAACGCAGACAGTTTTTTAAACTTGCTGAAACTTTGACTATGACTATACTGAACTTACACAATTGCCATTTAAAGAGAATTACGGCCGTATAGTAACATCAGTCAAATTTGTGAATTGTTAGCATAACCCAACATTTCAACAAACTTTCAGCTAAAAATAATGACTTAGCCAATTGTTGACTTTTAAAACGCTCTTTAGGCCATTTTAAATGCAGCCGCATACTAGCAAATAAAACTCAATAAAAAGTATTAAAAAGTAATCTAAAATAATAATCTCTTATTTACATTACAGAAATCGACGACTTAGCGTTGTTGTTACCTAGCTAGATCTAACAGAGGTAGAGCTTTAAGTTACGTAATCCGCCTCTCATATTGCCAAGCCGAGTGTTACATTTAAACAGTTTTTAAAAATAAAATTTACAAAATTCAAAAGTCATACATATTTCTTTAAATTAGAAACGTTGTACAAAATATTTTTTTTTAAATCATCAAAGTGAAACTAAGAAATTGAAACAAAAAACAAGTAGGCACTAGTAGTAAACAAGCGTAAACGGTGGCTTTAAAAAATTAAAATTAGAGACAAGGTTACGGACATTCGTGAATTGAGAATGCGTAAACTGCTAATCTTATTTCACGCAACTTCATACATAAGTGCTATTAGTCAATTAGTTTTTAATGTTTGGCAGCTGATATCTCTTGAACCACATAAGCTACAAACGTGAAATAAAGTGCAAAGAAAAACAAAAGTTGACGAAGACGTGGCTAGCTACCTAACAAATTCCAACTTAAAGGCAAAGTTAGCAAAACCAGCAGCAGTGTCACAACACTTATAAATACATACAGGATACTGACAACCACACGGATCACTAGGACCTACCAACGGCCCTGTCAACTCAAGAATATCTAAGACAAGTGTTTTAGCAAAAATTAAATTGTAATGGCAAAGCAGCAAGCAAATAAGTTAAACAATACTGCGATGTAAACACCCACACTTAGCAAAATTAAAACAAACAATTCTCAAGAACTTGAACCAGACAAAGCTGAAAACCCACGAATTCAGCTATGCAAACGATAAAAAGGAAACAGCAAAAACCACATTCACTTCCAAATTCCCATCGGGAAAAAACTGAAACACAGAAGCAAAAATCTCTCAATCCTTATGAATTAGCATATATATTATATATCTGCTATATATTATTAGATATAAAGTCGTTACCAAAATCATTTAAATTGCTGTTTCTGTGTGTCCGTATACACATTTTATTTAAAAACATGACATTAATAGCATAGGCTATTAATGTCTGTAAATGACAGGTGTAAATTTAATTTATGTTTGCATCATTTTATCATGAAAAATATACATTAATAGTTTAGCAATTTTAAGGACAGACAACCTTGTACAAATGGGTTGATTAGGATATATTTTAGGGTTAAACGATGTAAATTACGCTACATTTTTATGTATTATGTCCCAAAATTATAAATTTGTGCTTAAAGTTAGCATGTATGCTTGTTTAATAGTTTTTCTAACTTAACAGTCACCTGTTTTTGAAAATTTATGTACTACTGTCTGAATTTCGAGTTGATTAATAATTAAAACAAGTCTTGGTAGAATTTACTATTTGATAAATCTCAATGCTGTGTTGTTATAAAAGTAAATGGCTTTAACGACGCTTTTTGAATTAATTTCATCACCTTATTAATTGTTATAAGTGTTTTATACTTTTTGTTTAATAAAACTTTAGATTTCTGATATGACAAACATAATTCTATTTACTTCTGAGATGTGGTATTAGTGTTTTTATCTTTTCATTATGATATTTGCAAATTTTAGATCTACCAAATAGTTAGGATAATAGATTCTTTTGGAAACGTAAAAGTCGATTAAAAACAATATTTACATGCTCCGGACTACGTTTATCGTGTTAGTTTGAGGAGTAGTCTAAATCACAATCTATTTAAAATCATTTGTATAGTCAAATTTGTTTATGTCAAATAACTTGATGTCTTTCACTCATTCAAAATTTTAAACTGGAAGTGTTTCACACATGGCATGACATTATATATTACTTGAATTTAAATAAATAATCAAAGACTTGGGTTTAGTTTTGTCGTAATCACTAACAAACTTGTTATTAGCTTTTGTATACCGTTTGGTAATCATGCTAACTCCATCTCTAATTTCATATTTTAAAAACATATACTTGGTTACACCTGTAATATGATCTAGTTCTATTTTTAACCTAAATGACACTAAGTGCCATGCTAATCCTGGAATGAAATAATAATGTACTGGATTTACGTTATAATGATTTAGACAAAATTTGCAAAAGCTTTTAAAAACTACTGCTAACTGGATTACGTCCTAAACAAATTGGTATTATTAAAGTCGTCTAAGTTTTTACACTTTAAATTCGCTATGATCATAATAAAATCAAAGCAATAAACACTTTTTTGTCACATTAAATTAAATTTTTTATTGTTATACACTTGATTAAAAATAAATCAAATTTAGTTTTAAATTTCTCTATTTTGATTTTACAAAAATCTTTGAAATTAATAAGAAGCGATGATAAACTAGTGTTTCGAAATTGTAAAGAGTCAATAAAATTAAACCAGTTGCAAATAATGCCTAAGAAATTTTCAGAGTTACGTTTCATATATAATTCACTCTTTTGTTCAAGTTTTTTAAATCTAGATAGAATAAAATGAGAGTGGTATCATTGAAAGTTATGCATGACAATTAGTTATTTTCTTTAGTAATAATTTACTAACATACTTTGTGTGCTGCCTAAGGATAAGGGCCGGTTTTATGATGATGATCAGAAACTTTGTTGTCTCAAAAAACCTCACATACGGAATACGTGCAGCTGCAGTAGGTGCAGTTGAAATATTTAAATATTATCCTAATACTTTTAGTTTATTAAATAGCCTCGCTTCTCAGGTTTTATTATATACACATACAGTTTAAATTGCATAGTTGTGGTAAGTAGGCAGGGGGGAGTGGTATGTAGGTATGCACACTGAAATAATTATTTGCTGTAAATGGTTGTCTATAAATGATATCATGGGGAGTGTTAATGGGTCTACTTAGATGTTGATGACATCCCATGTTAAAGATAGCCATTTACGCAATGGTTAGGCTGATTACAGGTTAGTCATATGGTTTTAATATAAGAGATAGTTCCATGATATTATTTATGGACGACCCCTAGGATTTTAAGTTAGCTTAAAGTTATTCCTATTAGTTAGAGTATTATTATTGCATTTCTACCTTTTTACGTAATTTGGAAAGATGTTGAAATATTCGAGCTATTTTGTTGAGAAATACCTTGTTTTGAAGCCTCAAAAAAACAAATTAATATTGTTTTTATTCACTTCTGGCCCATACAACACTTTTTATAGCAGTTTTTCAAGACAAAATTGGGTTTTTCGATATAATTTAAAATTTTTTAAAATATCACGTTGTGAACTTGAATAAAATCAAATTGATTAAATTGGTTGATTGAATCGCTTGTATAAAAATTCCATTATTATAAAAGATAAATATCGAATTTTATGCATCAAAAAGATTATTGTATATATGTATTGATTTATTGCATTTTTAGGCTACTGCCCATACACAAATCATATCTACAAAGTTTTTACTAATATTTGCTAAATACATTAAATATTTGGCTTCTAGCTTAATTCAGCAGCTTTAACATTTTTTCTCTTAATCGCTATAGATATATAATTAAACAGATTTTTTAAAACAAGATTATCATAATTTCTTAATATGTAATTTATTCTATTACCCATAAGATGGCCAACATTCATCAGCTCTTTCATATGAACATTTATGATATCACTATAATGTTCACAACTAAATAGAAAATGTTCTAATGATTCATTGACCCGCATATTACATGTTATACAGATTTTACATTCATCTAGTTCCACATTTTCCTGGTTAATTCTTATTTTTATTTTTCCAGTTTCGGCTAGCCGAATTTGCGCAAATACTACACAAATATTTAGTCTACTATTTAAATACTTAGCTACAAGATTTGACCCACAGTAACTCATAAATGCATGATTATATGACGAGTCTATAGCTCTCTCTTCATCCTCCTGGTACGAAATCATTGCCATCTTTTCTATTATTGCCTTTATATTATTATTTATATTGTCAGCAGACAGGTTGTTCCATAAGTCCTGAAAACCACAAGAAACTAGTTTCTTTCTTATTTGGCTTACCCAGTTGTAGTTGGCGTCGTTTGAGTCAAGTACGTCAACCTTCTTTAACTTTTCAAAGAGTAGTTTTGGTACTCTTTCGTCCTGCATTTCTAGTACTTTGCCTAAATAGAGTAGAGCCTGTTTAAACATTGTTATTTCTAGCCTACATCTTCCTGCTTCGAGTCTAATCAGATAATTAGGCGTGTTTCTAGGTGGAGCTAACACTTTCTTTATAAAGCTGGTCTGAACTATTTCTATTTGGTCTACATATCTTAACCCCCAGACTGAACTACTGTACATGAGTGTAGCCATAGTAACTGATTCAAACAACTTTATCCTTGAGTCCCAGGCATCGCATTTACTTCTACATAAAATATCCCAAAGTTTAGCATTTGCTTTAACAGATTTACTTATAAAGTATTTTAAGGCCCCCCTGAATACATCTGACGAACTAAAAGGTACACCTAAGTAGATATATTCTTTTACAACTTCTAGAAGTTTCCCATCATATCTGAAAGCCCTATTTACTTTTATATTTGTACCCTTTGCAAAGATCATCACTTTGGTTTTATCAGCATTAACCGTCAAGTGATTAAGGTCACAATATTCTTTCAGTATATCTAACTTCCGCTGTAGGTCACCTTCACTATAAGCAAAGATTACTGTGTTGTCTGCATACATTAGCATATAAATAAACACCTTCTCGTTTATGCTTAAACCTTTAAGTCCTTGCTCCTTAAAAAATTGATCCATATCTGCTATAATAGCGAGAATAGTATAGGTGATAGCAGTTCCCCTTGTAGTACCTCTTTGTTTATTTCAATATTTTTGGAGTGTCCTTCCCAAGTTCTGACTTTAATGTTAGCCTTTTTATATAGATTTCTAAGTAGTCTTACTATCTTGGCACTTAGACCCATACTAAATAATTTTTCCCATAATTTGGTGTGATTTTTTGAGTCAAAGGCCCTTTTTCAATCCACGAAGACTGCATAAACCTTTCTACCGGGAATTCTTATGTGGTTTTGGATTAAGCAAGTTACAGAGAATATTTGGTCCATGCATGATCTATTTTTTCGAAAACCTGCCTGTGACTCAGGTAGCACATTACATTTATTTACCCATTTTGTAATACGTACCAGGAGAATTTGTGTGAAAAGTTTGGCAATACAGTTAATTAATGCTATTCCTCTATAATTTTCTGGCTTACTGGGATCTTCTTTCTTGAAAAGAGTAACTAACTTAATATCTGACCAACTATCAGGGCATTTCTCTTCTAGAAGGATTTTATTGAACAAGTGTAGTACAAAGTTTTTCCAACCCTCGAACAGGCCTTACAAACATTCATTTGGGATTCTATCTAGACCAGGACTTTTGCTGTATTTTGTTTTCTTAATTGCATACTCTAATTCCCGTATTTAGATTTCCGAATCGAGTTCTAAATCATTTACTCCGTAGTATGTTGTCTCTTGTGTGTTTTTAGGAGGCATGATAGATTTATAAAACTCTTTCTATTGTGAGGGGTTAATTTTATTTCCTGTGTCTGCAATCCTAGGTTTGAAAAGTTTTACTGTCTCCCAAAAATGAGAAGCTTTTTTTATATCAGCAAGTTTGTTTCGAAGATCAGTATAATATTCACTTTTTTTCTTTTTACAAGTGCTCTTAAAATTTTTCCTAGCCTGACTAAACTCTCTATATGCTTCGTTTGGAGGTTCAACTGATTTACACCTAATCCTACAATCCATCATCAGTCTTTTGGATTGTTTACAGCTTTCATCAAATCACTGCTTATTTCTATACATAATTATTGGAGTTCGGTTACAGACTAGTCTGTTTTCCTTAGCAGCTTGAAATATACTTTTTACTAGAATACCGTTTAAACTCTCAATAAATACATTATCATCCTTATTTGGTAATATGTTATTTAATTCCTTACTAAAATGGTTAGTTTGTTCCTTTTTTATTTTTACTTTTAGCTTGTTACTTGAGTTATTACATTTAATTTCGTATTTATTTTTAAATCTGCTAGCAGAAATTCTAACTTCTATAGGAACATGATCAGACGTAAAAATTTCTACTGTTGAAAATGATTGCACCCTACTTATAATACTTAAACTTACAATACAGTGATCCAACACGGAGCAGTTATGATTTCCCAAAAAAGTGTATTTTTCTGGAATGTCTGGTTCAACTCTTTCGTTCAAAATTGCTAAGGAGTTGTTTTCCACAAATTCCAGGAACCAGGAGGCAGCAGGATTGCCACCTCCATCTAATGATTCCCGGGTTGCTTTAAGTTTGCTGTGAGTGACTGCAGGATGATCCAACTCTCCTATGTTTTTAGTTCTGGCATTGAAATCACCTCCTTAAATTAGCTTCTCCCGTTGATGAGGTGACAACCCCTCAACTACCTCGCTGAGTTCTGTAAAAATTACCAAAAAATCATAGATATTAGTATTAGCGTAAACCGAACCTATCACTAACTGTTTACTTGTTATAATATTTCTGTAAGCTATAAATAATATGTTGTTTTTGCAATAAAGTATTTCATCAATCTTAAAGTTTTGCTTATTCGATAATATGCCCATTCCATTTGAGGGGCTTCCCACCTTATTTACCCTGCTAGCAGGAAGATGAACGTAAACCAAGTTTCACAAATACAAATAAAATCATATGATACAATTTTAACTCCATCTTTTTTATCCAACTCGAGTAAATTCCGTAAACCGTGGACATTCCAGTATATAATGTTGTAAAAGTTATTCTTGTTATGATTTGTGTATGGGCGTAGATCCTATGTCAACTCAACTAGTTGAGATCCATTGCTTCGAAATTTCTTCCTATCAAATTCAAATCCCGCTGCAGAAGGATTCCTATTATTCGCTTTCCAGAACATTTCATTGGCGTGGTTGTATTTTTTCTGTTCCTCTTTACTTAGGCAGGGATAGATCTTTACTTCATTTATGATATTCTTCAACTTCGATTTGTTTTTCATTATTGTCTTGACATGCGATAGTTCTCCTAGTTTGACAAAAAATAGTGGTGGTTTTTTTTTTGTTAAATTTAAAAAATTTTTTAATGGATTCACGAGCTCAGAGAGAAAATAGATGTTCGCACCTCGAGCGCTAGATCCAAAAAGATTATTGCAGGAAATTCAAACTATTTTATTTTATACGGCTGTTACGGGGTCGGACATACATGGTGCCACCTTCTTTGAGGGTGAGCCAGCTAGAAATAAATAACACTCGTATAATACACATTGTCGTTTGTTATGTTGTGCTTAAGAGGGTGACGCAGGAGGTAAGAGGGTCCTAAAATATGTTGGAGTATGCTTGCGTCATTTGTCTTTTTTAATTTTCGGGTTCAGCTTCTTGTGCAGTAGATACAGTTATACAGTTAAACCTGCCGTTTACACAATAAATATTACCGATTTACATAATTTAGTACATTGTTAAAGCACTGGGCCGATTTTGACAAGTTATAGCTTATTTTTAAGTCCTTAAAAAAGACAAATACGACATTTTCTTCTTGTTTTTACTTGAAGCCTGGACAAAAGTTTGTGTAACCTCATTGAGTTTTTGCTTTAAATTAGATGAGAAATGATTATTGATATGTGAAACATTAGGTAATAATTGGTGTGATTAAGCTCAGTGCTATTGAAACTGTTTTTAAATGTTTTAGAAGAAAAAGTTTCTAATTGAAAGATCGCGAGAAGATCGAAAGAAGTGTTGTATGGGCTGAGGAAAAAGAATATTACAAATTTTTATATTTTCAATTACTTTGATATGGCATTTTGTTTGTCAAAATCGGTCGATTATTTCAAAAAAGTTTCCAAATATGTAAATAGGACTACCTGTAAAGAGTTGGAGATGGATTATTATAAAGTGGATTAATTAATTAGTTTATTAATTAAAGGACGTATAGATTAGAGATACTGGAAATCTGGAGGCTGGATGCGAGAGGCTGGGAGAAAGACCCAGGAGGCTGGGACCCAGGCAAGGAGAATAGGTAGGTATGTATGTAGATAGGCAAGGGAGAGGGGTAAAGAATTATTGCAATTAGTGAAATGTATTGACAGAGAAGAGGTACAATTGGTAGGTATAATTAATGCGTAATTTAATCCAATTAAATGTAATGCGGTGAGAGTGGAAGAGTCATTGCTTAGTAAGTGTTGCCAATTATTAGTGGAATTACTAAGGTGTGCGAAATCTAATGCAAATTAAGACAGCGATGTAAGCATGTGTGAAGTGCCATATAATAAGATGCATCACATATAACAATCAAATTGTGTATGAGATGTAATAGTACACAGGCAGGTTTATATACAAAATTACAATGTTTTTGAATTTATTACAATTTATACAACATTTATATACATGAAATACAGGACATTTAATTATTCAACAGTATACTTAACAGTATATAAATTATATATCTAGGTTTCATCTACACTATACTAATTATATACACTTCTTACAAGCTAGAGCTTAGTATTTAATACATATATGTAGTTCACAAATAACATTGACATTAAACAGCTTGGTTGCTTATATACTAAACAATTGAAATACACAAGTCTTACAAATACAGAACACTTAATTATTCAAAAGTATACTTAACATTTATAAATATATTATGTATCTAGGTTACATCTAAACTATACTAAATATATATACACTTCTTACAAGCTAGAGCTTAGTATTTAATAAATTTATGTAGTTTACAAATAACGTTGACATTAAACAGCTAGGTTGCTTTCACACACACAATCATATACAAGTCTTACAAATACAAAACACTTAATTATTAAACGGTATACTTAACATTCATATATGCATTACATATCTAGGTTACATCTACACCATACTAAAAATATATACACTTTTTACAAGCTAGAGCTTATTATTTATTAAATTTATGTAGTTCAAAAATAACGTTGACATTAAACAGCTAAGTTGCTTATATACTAAACAATTAATAAATACAGATCTTACAAATACATGACATTTATTTATTCGATGCTATGTCTTCTATACAATATCTACAATAAACATCTAGGTTACATCAATTTAATAATATAAATATACAACTATTACAGAATAATATAATTACTTATTTAACAAATCTTTATAGCTTAAGGGCAAACTAAAATTACAATCATTAGGGTCTACAAATACCCTTGATATATCCTATGTGTTAAATGCTAATTTATTTACACTCACTACGTACATGTTATGATTTAAGGATCGTACAGAATTTACAATAATATTACAAGGTTTGTTTGTTTCGAGCATTTCTTTATATCTGTCGTACCTGCATTGGCGTAACGCAATAGCCGGAACACCTCTGCATTTATGTTGTTTACTACTATTTAAATATACAAAACTATACATTTTAGGCTTAAAGTAAATAATTCTGATACATCTAAGCTCTTTATTCTTATTTTGCCACTCTCGTCTTTATTGAGAAGATACAACTTTGGATATTGATTTTTGTAGCGTTTAAAAACCTCATGATTTTGTGAAATTTTGCTAAACTTAAATTCTGCACGTGCACTAACTATATCATCCTACAAAGTATTTAAGAAGTCTAATATATCTAACTCATACCCATCTGTATCAGAGAAATCCAAGTAAGCTCAATTCTGGAATATTCGACACAGCATATTAAACTTTTCATAGAAGTACTCTTTTGCATTGGCTAAAATTGCCAGTCCTGTAAGTGACAAATCATCTGCACAATAATTCTTAAGGTATTGCGTAATAATATTTAAACAATCAGACAGACCATCAAAATCTTCACATCGTAGTGATGCAAGTAGTTTTTCAGCATGGGCGTTGCTGGTGCAAATACTGGTTTTAACAAAATCCTTAACTTTTATTAAAGTCTTGCCGTATGAAACATTGAAATTTAATTTAGGTAATTTGTTTTCAAAACGGGTTTTTGCTTGCTTGCGTCTTTCTAAATTAGCATCTATATTTGTTTTAAAGTAACGTTGTTGTTTGAATATAACACCACAATGTTTTTTTAAGAGTACTATTCCCTTTGAAAGATAGAAGCGCAATTTTTTAAAATAAACTGTGTAATTAAGTTGGTCATAAAAAGTTAACATAAGTCTTGGGCGGGATATGAAATATTTAATTAAAGCGTTTTTGCAGTATTTTAAATTCAACTGGCGCGGCATTTTTTCGAGCTTTATAACTCTCTGTTCCATAGCAAAAGGTAAGTTTGCGTCCCGACTATGTAAATGCTCTGGGTATTGCAAGTCATATACCAGTATGTATTCATAGCTTCCTTGCGTACTTCCTAATTTAAAGTCAGTCCAGTCAATGTTTATAAGATCTTTTGTTTCCATGTACTCGTAATCAGACACTGGCATTAGTGACTTTATACTATGTGGATATAAACTATTGATGTCTAGTGAAAGTAAGTGTCTACGTCGCTGTAAGGTGTCTAAACCACATTTGGACAACGTTCGTGATTAGCAGTCACATGTTTCTTTGCAAATATACAATAACCTCTCCTTATTTCTTTTTTTGCAATTTCAAACACCATGTTATCTCTTACGTAATCTATTTCAGCTTTTGATTGCTTTAAAAATCATTCCCATGAGAAGCTTGGCAAAGTCAAAGATTTTAAATTTGCAAAAAGTGTTACTAATCATCTGCTAGTAATACTGTATTTAACAAACAAGTAAAACGCATGTAATCAGCTAATGTATATAGGTTGAATTTTGCACAGATGTTTTAAACAAGCTGTCGGGTATTGGCATATCATCAAGTAAAGATTTTCTGAAACACGATCTTGTGGAAATGGGGATATCAAGACTTGTAATAATAGTGAGAGACAAGAAAGGAAAATAAACAAGTTTTTGTAATAACACAAGATCGTCTTGGCACGGTTTAAATACTTTAAATTTTTTCGCAAAAGAATCATGGCTTTTTGTAGGTAGAAATTTATATATACACTGCTGTACTATTCTAAGTGACTGGAAGGTTTTTGCGTTAAGCGATTCTACAAGTTCAAATAAATCAAAGTCAAAAGATAAATTGGCATCCACAAAACGTATTTTAACTTTTGAAGCAAAAGATTTGCCAGTATAGTAAGGTTGTTTTTAATTTTCAGAGGGATATTCTAAATTTAATTTAGGAAGTTACGTATCTTTACCAGTTATTATTATTGAAATAAATTCTTTTGGTGCTTTTGCAAGAACTGTCACGTTTTTTAAGAAAAGCAATTAGTTTTTATTGCAATTATTCAAAGGTGATAATCAAAAGAACCTCTATAGTGCGAAATAAAATCGTGATTGTATTTAATTCTAAAGTTACATTGACTACATGCTGCAAAGTCAAAATTGCTATGGTAGTGGTTATGATAAAATTTCCTGATCGTTGCAAAGGTCCTGCGTTAGCATTGGGTGTAGCTTGCTGCTTAGTTGCTTTATATCTAGCTAAGATTTTATTGCAGTATCCGTGAGCAGCAACACAGAATTTAAAGCAGTCGTAGCATTTTTTTTGATATTTTAATATCCTAATTGTTTTGGGTTGGGTTTTGGGAATCAAATATATCCTTTTGCTTTAGCATTTGAAAATAAATTTAAAACTCCAACTTTAAATTGAATAGAATCTTTTTGCTAAAGTGTCCAACCAGTACCGTGCTAATTAAATTCGTTAAGTCTCTGAATAACTTCACTTGAACTATTAAATATAAAGTTTTCAATTTCTTCGTCATTCATTAAATCGTAGTTACAAGACACTAAACTAATGCTTATGTATATTTTTTGTTTGTTTTTTACTATACTTTTTATCTGTAATGCTACATCTATCATAGGTTGAGCCCTAATACTAATATGTACAGCTAAGTTTTGAGTTAACAATTTCACAATAGACTCGTATAGTTCAGTCAAATTGTACGTAATGTCTTGAGACTCTTTAGTTGGTTGATGCATGTAGGTCACCATAAGTCCCTTATGAGCTCTTGAGGATTCTTGAAATACATCTAGATCTATTTATGACAAACGACGAGTGCGACAAGAAGGGCCAGCAGGACTATCTTTACTGCTGGTAGTAGTGTCAAGTCCGTATGTTGCTCCTGAACGACTAGTTCCACCGCCAGTTAGATTTTTGTTTTTGTTGTCATAGTGTGCACAACGCTTGCCAGGATGCAGACATGAGTGATGAGTTTTGTCAGAACAAAATCGGTTGCAATCTCCACAATGATAAATATCCTCAACGTGAGCTTGATACGCCACATACGTTCTGCATTCGAACAGACTTTTAGGCATGGAACACTCAAAGCGCTGTAAACCAACAAACACAGTATTATTAAAATCAAACGTATCCTTAACAATAAAATAACTACGGAATAAGATATACAATGTAATATGACATGTACTTAACACCAAAATATACGTTTTTAGTCAGTAGTTCCAGTTTTGCGAACAGTTAGGAACTTTATTTGTTCGTGGTACTGCACTGAATTCAAGCCGTGGGTTGTTTTTCGTACTAAGGCTGGTTGATCTATGTTAAAGATATAGTGTTGTAGAGTCAATGCTTTTCGTATGTCCTAATGCTGTTCTTTGACTCGAGTAGTGTAAGATGGAAACGTTGATGTTCAGAGGAGTGCTTGAGATGGTGCGAGGGTCGCTATGAGTCCGCTGAGGTACTTATAGTCGATCCGTGGTGGGTAGTGGCCACCTGTTTCCGGTAAACTTCTTCTGATTCAACCAGGGACCACAGTTTTCCATTACGATAATTCTTGATCATTTTAAACACAAAGAGGAGTAGAACTAGGATAAACGACACGTAGATGGCTGCACATGCGCAGAAAGAGAAACAAAAACAAATGCACATTTAGCAATGGTTTCAAATTGTAAACGTGTTATATTCGCATCATATCTTTTAGACCATATACATATATATATTTGTATTAAAAGTAATGGTGAATTTTGCCCTTACTAATCAAGTCAAACGTTGTATGTACTACTGGCTTTGCTTCGTGTTAGTTGTACTTGTCCACTTCATCAAGTATAATTCCGTTGTGCGTATTAAAATTTTCAAGCATATATTTTAAAGCTTGAAAAATTAACCTGTTGAATGTACTAGGCTTGGTCACGGCAGATGGCGTATTTTTATGGCTAAAAGAAGACGGTTTGTCTTGCTGCAGGGTGTTTTGTATTGCTTCTAGGGCTATCTTCTCCTTTGTAAATAAACCATTAAGGTTTGGTGTACTTTTAAAGCTTGAAGCAGTGCTTTTAGTGTCAACCATCGGATTATTTCATTCATGCTGGGCATGCACTTCAGTGTTGCAACAAGTTGCAAGTAGGAGAAGCGCAAGTGCGCAGAAAAGAAATACAGGACATTGCAAAAACATTGTATAGCTTTGTATTAAACACTTTGGCATTACAAAGTGGACTGACACTGTCTAATTGATTTCAGCTCTATTTATATATATCAAGCTTTAACTTGTTTCAATGCACTTCTATTGCTGCGATTTTTCACGTATGCATATCCACGGTCGCAAACTGATTTTAACTGTGGTTTCTTTATATTAGCTTGAGACATTACTTGCTCGTAGCTGAGGCACTCTTGAACTGGTAGTTGTTTTAACTTTTCTTTGCTAAATGGACCACTTCAAGTTGAACTATCACTTGGTGTTTGGTAATTCCTACCAACGTGCGTTAAAACTTCTTTGTAACAATCGATTTTATTCTCTGGCATACAGAGGTGTTGCTTGGCAACGCTTAAAGCTTTTTGCTCTTCTTGCATTTTCATAAGCTCAGCGTAGAGCTTGGGTTCAATTGCTTTCATAACAGTAGCCAAAGCTATTTTGATTGTTTAAATTGTATATTTTATCAGCACAAATTATATCTGACAAAAGTGAACCCTGGCAGAATTCATTGTTGTAAACTTTGTAGAATATCGTTGCCACGATTTAGCGCACTAGGTTTCTGTTTCTTATATATAGTTTTTTCAAGTTATCTATAATCGTTTGTTTCAATGTTTTCACGAGTGCGTTAGAAATATCGCGCGCCTATATGTTTACAAAACTTATCTGAGTTAAATATACACTCTGCTATAACATATAGCAAATCAACAGTTGTACCTTTAATATAAGTTGAATATTTTCTTGGTTTTGAGTTTGCTAATATTATTAGATATTCAATGTTCTCTTCAAACAGACTTTTTCTTTTTCGTTCCACCGACATAATGAGTATTATTTGTATACATACATGTCAGAACTGTTTACAGGAAAAATTTCATAACGTACGAAGATATGTGGGTTGGGGCACTGTGGATGCAAGTCCAAGAACAAATAATTATGTTGGCGTAGACTGGTTGATTTTTCGTATGCTTCTAGCAAAAACTTCTTACAAATAAATGCAATTTGTCTTAAAATTTAGTTAATTAGGCTACGGTCTCTAGGCACGTCAAAGAGAACTAAATATTTCGTACTTAACTTAGTGGTTCTCAGTTTCGCTTCCATAAAGTTTAAATGATTGTCTAAAACACTAACACATGGGCTGTCTATTTCTTGTATCAGTGACTCAATATTATCAATATCAGATGTTAAAGTTATATCTTTATCTTCTAGGAAATCAGTGCTTGAAAATTCTGGGTTGTTAGTATGTACAATAATATACAAAATTTTATTATAATTATTTCCAATTATTTCCCCACGGCGTCTTACAATTCCTAAACACAGAGTACCTTTAACAAAAAACTAAGGACACATAGCCGTGAAAGGGTTTAATAATTCAAAGTCAACTGTATCTGATGTTGCCATTGTCAAGTGCAAAAAACAAATGATTCAAACTCACAAAGGACAAGTATATTTAGGAAATATTCACAATATATATTGTAATAACTAATTATTTATACAACTGTATCTTATACAATTCACTACTAATTCCTAAATTTCTTACATTTTAAACATTTTTATTATTATTTATACAATCAACACACATTAATTTAAACATTTTAAAAATATATATAGTACTCTGTGTATTTTATTTAAAATTTTATTTATACTTTAACTTATGACCTATATAATTATACAAAAACGTATATATATATATATATAGTTTATACAATGTTATTTCTATGCTATTACTATAGTTTTACAATAAACTGTGGTTTTGCACTAAATAGACAATACTTTATTCTTAAATGTATTACAATAAACAATTGGTTTACAAAAACGGGTTATCATTTGCTATATATTTACAATATACATTTCTTCATGTTATATACTGAACTTGAGGATACTATAACATATTTTTAAAAAACTCGGCACTACATACCTTACAGGTATTTGACTGTAAATTATATCTATGTGTAGAACACTTGTTTAAAATAGGGATCATATTCACAAACTTTTTAACTTTTCTATCATTAACTACTACAGAACATGTAAATACGTTTATAAAATCTTGGTATGAAATACCAATTACACGCAAATATTAGAAATAAAAACAATACATTCTGCAAACAGTAGATTTTCTACTCTGCAGTGCTGTACAATTCTCTGCAATAACGTATCTGCCTGGCACTTGGAGGTTTTTGTATTGCTAAATTGGGAACCCATATGAGTCAAAATATTCAAAGGATTCTCTTAAAACGATCCAGTAACAAATCTAGTGACGTCCAGTGCCCTCTAGCTTGTCTTTATTTCTTATTATGCCATTGGATACGATAGTTTTCCGTTGCTGAGTTTTTTTCTTGCGTTTTCTAATGTAATCTTCATTTTGTCTGCAGCTATTACGTAGTATTTAATGCTTGTTGCGCCAAGTAAGATTCCGAGACATTGCTTTAACTGTGTTGTATTCATTCTGCACTTGCTTGTTGTTGTTAGTCTGTCAGCTTCTATTTAGAAACAGACATGTATTAAATTCGCACACGTGATTTTATGCACAATTGTCTTTGGTGTTTTGGCAGAAAGCTTAATGGTTTGCTACATACATCTTGACAGTTGATGATGCCTTGCTTATTTCGGTCAATCTTAACTACAGTTTAGTACTTGCTAAGCAGCATAGCTGTTACAGACGTGGTCGATGGGGTTCTGAATTTTACCTTAATTTGAACTTGACCAGATTTATCAACACTTAATGCATTAGCCTGTGTTAGTATCAGCTCAAATGCAAACAAGACTCTTTTTTGGGTGTAGTTCTGCTGAGATATGCCATTTTCTAAGGTTAGGTTGGTTGCGATCTTCTTTAAGGTGTTTAAAGCAAGTGGGTAATTATCTTGACCATTACCAGAGGCATCTTTAAAGCTTATAGGCAAGGTCTTGTACTCTATTGCTTCTTGGTTCATTAAAACTTTGATTTTGCTAAGATTCAAGTGTTAAAAGTTGCAAAATGACTCGGTCAGCTTCTTAAAGTATGCTTTAGAATCAACAAGTCCAAAGACTATATACCGCCGCAACCTGCCGGTAATACAGTTACTTAATGAATGCGAGCTGACTTCACATGGAATGACAAAGTGCTTAATCTCGGGTTCAAGACAAGGATACTTTAAAGTCCTATTGTTGAAATGAAGTCTATGCTTCTCAATTGCCATTGGAGATACTGTCTGCCACTTCAAGTACAGTACAACATTTACAATGTCTACACAAAATGTACAGCCTGCATACCCAGACCTTGTTTTAGTTTCAGCGTCAATGCAAAAGGCAGGATGAGATTTGTGCATGATGATTTGGATATCAGTTTCTCCAGGCAGCATTCGCGTTTGTTCAAAGAATGGCGACTCGGGTCTTCCGATTATAGTAAACGGTTTTGACTGTGCTTCAATGTTGTATCTTGCCAAAAATTCGTTGTCTGTTTTTACAAATGTATCTAGGGTGGTGTTAGGGTAGTACAGATGATCCAACATTCCATTCTTCTTTTCGATTAAGTTTGATGAAAGTTCCTGTTTGAAGTAGTTGCTAATAGCATAGTGATTTGAATTTTCACTTACAAGCTGACCATTAAAAAAAATTCCATGTTACTGAATAGGTCATAGAACAGCATGGAACACGGATCGACAACGTCGGTAGCTGCGATCTCCTTATCATCTGCTAGCATTACACAGCAAGTGAATTCCAAGTTGGATTCGTTCAAGTTGTAGTATTTTCCAGGGGATTTTAGTATGTTGAATATACAAGCATTTTCATTATCCCTTGTACTGAGTACTGGATAATATGGGTAATATTCGGGTGCATCTTTGAGACTTATATTGGTCGAAAGAAGTTTATCAAGCACTACGTAGGTTTGAATAGACTTCTGGGACCCCTTGTACACTGTCGGTTCGTCGTAAAAGCCTTGTGTTTCCATGATTTGCGGAGCTGCTTACAGACTTTTAATACTGCTTTGTGGTAGTCATGATGTTAAAAGACACGAATTTCAGCAAACAGTAGTTTATAACTTATTGTCGTCGGCTGATATTGCGTCCTGCCTCAGTCTGGGTGGAACTCCTGCTTGATACATTTTGTCTTACACGAGAGGCTGGGGTTTTTTGCAGCCGACCCATAATTTGCGTTCTCTTTTTAACACGCCTGCCCTGTGATCCTCTAGCTTGAGTACGACTGTACAATATTTTTCCTTCTTCACTCTGAGTGGCTCGAGCTAATCGTTTACGTAATTTTCTTCTGTGTTTATTGCATAAAGTGTGGCAATGACATACTCTGCATTCACGGCCTGTGGCAGTTGGTTTACTAGGTCTACGTTGCTTAAATAGCACAAGATATTTATTTTATTCGACACTTCAATTGCTTAATAATTTTGCGACAGGTTCTGCAGTTTTAATTGCTACACTATCATCGCCTGTCCCCATTTGGCTCTTGTTGCTGTTATTTTGATTTGCAGAAATAGGTTTAAAAACACAGTATTAACCAAGCAAGCTGTCGTTTACAATGTCTTCGTCCACTACGCTTAAATGTGTGTCGTAAATGTTTTTGCACAGTATCTTACGCTTTTTTTCAAACAATAATGTATATTTAAGCACTAGTTTCATTGCATTTAGACTAGTTTGCAATAATAAGATTTACAAAGTTGCTCTTAAAAAGATTTGATGTTGTAACTTCAAAGGTTAAATAAGAATAACTGCCAAATTTGTACGTCTTTGCCTTTTATACTTGGCTGCATGTTGTTAACTTAAGAATTGCGAGGTCGAAACTACAATTCAATTATAGTTTGAGTATTGGCATCAAGTTGCACAAGAAAACGGTACTCATTGACTAAACTGAATCTCATTATTTGATGTTGTTGTCTGTGTAATGGCACAAACAGTATAACGACAAACCTGTGGACAGTCTTATTAGTGTAGTCATTAGATATTTCGACTGCTCGCAGTAAAGGCAGTGAATAAGAGGTATATAGCTGGTTTTCAACTAGGCTGCATAATACAGAAAGCCTTTTTGTTAGTACAGTGTGTTCAGGCTCAACGTTCTCTTCAAATTGTTCTTTTTTGACTTCTTGTTCTTTTTCTCATACTAATTCCTTTCTCAGTTGCGCAGACTCACCAGCTTTAAATATCAAATTGTCATCAAAGCCAAAAAATCGATTCACAAGTAGTGGCAGCTGTACTGTGATATCTTCGCGCATGCCTGGTATAATAAGATGTCCATGTGCATGTTCAAACTGTACTTGCGTATCAGCTTACAAATTTGCGAACAGAGTACGATTAATTTTATGCACCACATGATCCAAATCTAGTTCTTTGGGTTCTTTCATTGGTATGAATTTTGCATATTTTGTGAATAATCGCAAGTCCATATCTTCATAGTCACAAGGTTATTGTAGAAATATTCATCTAAATCAAATTCAGATTCGTAGACGCCATTATAAAACTTCACCTGCTGCAGTCCTATACACAATGCGTTGGGTTTAGGCAAAACCAAATACTCGTTCTCACTGCATTCAAATCTGAGCTTGCACTTTGTATTACTTTTATTTAAAGGATATTTAATCTTTAAATGTATATTATAAAACTCTGGGTCATTCATCTTAACGTTGAATCGTTCAAAGAACTTGCAAAAATCCACGTCTCCATAATTATCTTCTTTTCAAAACATTAAAAAGTTCTCAAAGCCTTGGAATAGCTGTATAATGTTTTCTATAATTTAAATTTTATCAGCCCTAAAATTAAAATTTGCACCAATAAAAATACTACTTATGTCAGTTTAAAGTACATTAGCATACGGATAATGGTTTTCTGACATAAATCTGGATCAGTTCTGCTTAAAACATTATGAAAGTGATTTTGGAATTTCAATGATGACTCTATTTGATAGGGACAGGTTCTGAAGTAGCATATGTATATTGCCAGGATTCAAGCTCAATGCTTTCTGTGCAACGTCAAATGGCACAGTGTTTTTATTGAGCCCTAACTTTGTACTAAGTCGACTCATAAATTCTTTTAAGGTCGTTTCTTGGTTTTGAAAGTTGACAAATGTCTTGATAGTTGGCTTGTAGTTTGAAAATAATTTGCCAATTGCATCAACTTTAACAGCAGTTGTGTTTTGCACTTTACGTGCTCGTAGTCTCCGAACAGGTTCCATCATAGCACGTTGTGGGCTTGAAGTAAACCTTAGACTTACGAGTCCAGCGTCATAGTTTTGCAGATCTAAAGGGTATGGAAACACAGCTACAATGCTTGCTGATGTGGTATCTGTATATACACTATTTTGCTGGTCATTTGTAACTGTCACGTATATATTCTCGGAACCAATGGGATCTCGGTCTAACAGCGAGCAGTAATGGCCATCCAGTCTTCTTTTTGCGGAAATTGCTTTTGCATAGCTTTGGAAATCAAATGCAAGAATCCAGAAGCTTCATTGTAGCAGAAATTAGGCTAGGCTCAGCTTTTCACTATAGAATGCTCCTGTTCTAGGCGTGTTATTCAGATCTTCGAGGTAGTAGGTTATAGGTATAGTCTCAAAGTTTAATGATTTTACAAGAAACACTGAGTACGATTGACTATATTCTGTTTGAAATACAAACGACAAATGCATGTAAAACCTAAAGTGTATCTCCTTATATATACTGTGTTTGTTGACCTACGTGTATTTAATACATGTACCTTTATCAAGCAAGAGTTTTGTACGGCTAATTCTAACACGATCGCCAGGGAAATACTTTGCCTTTCTATTGCCACTGTTGTTAATTATATCTGGAAACATTGTTCTCAAGACTTGGTTCTCTTTTAATCGATTAACTTGGAAGGGCGCCATCTGTATTGTTGAGTGAAAGCTGTTGTTATACGTTCTCACAAATATCTATAATGCTTGTTGAATTTCTCTCATGTACCTACCAATTCGTTGAAAGATGGTTCTATACCAAACCAAGCATGTAATTATTAGCATACGTGACTTTAAATTATTGTATCTTGATATATACAGGCTTATAATCCTGACAAACTAACCTTAAAACGCGTTCTACTATACGACACTTTGTTTTGCTATAATATAGTATTTGATTCCATGAATTTTAAAAACTGTTTAAACGACTCAGCGCAAAATGTTGTGCCTGTATACAAATAAATAAAACAAAGTCAAGCTAATATTTATAATATTTGAAATTAATTAGATTTAAATAACTAAAATAATGTTTTAAAATATCATTATAATATACGTAAGACATTTTAGGCTGACACACCTTGATCTGTAAATAAATATATTGGAGTCTTCTTGAATTCTTTAAAAATGTCTTTAAAAGCTTTGATGACTGACTCGGGTTTCTTATTTTTAATAAAACGGCAGTAAATCTTCTTTGAAAAGCTTCTTCAGCGAATTCTTTTTCTAAGATTTTTAAATCAGTACAATATATTTCCCCTTTCATATTAACTAAGCTTTGTCATCTGTCGTTAAAAGTTTTTGCGTATAGGCCGGTGCATTGAAAATGAGCGCAGCTGACTTAGCTCCTTATTTACTACTGCTTTATCATAAAAGTTTTGGTTATTCTTGAGAAAACTACTGAGCGCCGAATACGAAACCTTTAACCTAGAGTTTAAATATGATTTACGTATTTCAGCCATGTTTTAAACTGTAAATATCACTGACCTACATTGAACAACTGTCGATTGTAAATGCATACATAGTCCTAAAATCAATGCTTTTTATACACTTTCTGCCACATTTACATGTATACACTATTTATGAATAGACAATATATTATTGAAAAGGTGTACAAAATATTTTCAGTTTTTTAATTTTCAAATTTGAACTACCACAGAGACTTGCATCATATTTTATATAGAAGTGTACAGTATTTTAACAAGTGAGACTAAGTTAGCTACAGCATTTACAATACGCATGTAAATTTGAGTTGAAACAATGTCTAATAATAAAACCACGACGCTTTGAAAAGCAAGTATATCTACTTATGATATTTATTTGTCAAATTGGTCTAACAAATTTCCGCTAGTACGCGGTCGAATTTTAAATAATGAGTGAATGTAGTTTTTCTAACACTTAAAGCACAGATCCCGATAAATTAAACAGTTTCAAATGAAAACTTGCTATTGTGACTTGGTTTTTGTGACAGTATATGGTTCTTTGTTTTTAGAGTCTAAGACTTTTCAGCTCTTGAAGTACTCGTGACAATCATACGTTATGGATTTTAGTGAAACTTTTTTTCAGGCAACTCAATTTGATTTCTGACAAGATCAATAATTTGTTTTTAAGCGGGTGACATAAAAGTATGCGACACCTCTAAAGGTTGTGACATTTGTAATACTACAGCTAATCGTCAAACTGAGTTTAATCAAATAAGTAAAGGGGTTCTCACATTCAAGTTGTATCAGAAATAATACTAGACAAATCACACTGACACTTACAATCTGCGCTGTCTCTGGCAATAAGTCGATGCTTGTAAAAACAGATTTGGCACAGTAAGTGATTTAAATTAAAAGCATAAAAACGCGACTGTGGCAAAAGTGGTTTGTGTGGAAATGGTTCTGAAAATAGTCTAGGTAAGCCCCGTCGAATTGCCTCTCTATAAATTTTCAACGTGTTCTCAACAATCTTTGCGAACTCAGAAAAAGTTCGTTTGCATGAGCAGCATTTTATGTGTCTGCAACACACTTTTCTCGCTGGCTCATGTTATTCTCGTTCTGATGATGGCATGCTTTGTAATAATACTGGTGGTGGCTGTAGCCAAAGTTGAACGTCGCGAGTGTTTGGACAAAGAAGTCTTAAAAGTTGTACAGAAAAATATAATAAACTTCTGTAGCTCTGTCCACAGGTGAATCAATTTTGAACTAAACTAAAATTGTTAGTATAAAACCTGGCATTCAAGTTTTAAATAAAGTACTTGGGTTCTGTAGGTCAAGCCTATACTTTTCTCTTAGCAAAAACCGAAAGCCACAAAGCTGGCAGCTTATGAAAGTCAGCATGCTACAGTACAAATTGTTTGGATCTACAACATTCATACGATAGCAGCTCTCCTGAAGATGGACTTCACAATTGAATTTTGCTGGACAACTAAATTGAAAATAGACAAGTATTGGAACCTTGTTATTATAGTTTCTTGTTCTTAGACTTGTAAAAGAAGGTGGTAGGTAGGATTATGGTCCACCTCAGCCAATCAAACGACGCAATTATTTGACCCCCGCCTTGATCACCCGTCTCATTAAATTAGCATAACTGCAAACTCAGAGAGACAAACTAAAACTTCGCTACATCAATAACCTATTGACACTACAATTAATGATATTTATAGGCAAAGCTTGCTATTTTTAGAATCATTCTGTGTTCAACTTTTAAAGGTTAACTTGTCTTCTCATTTTCTGGTCTCTACAAATACAACCGTGAACTATACTACCCCACCACGCAACGAGGAAAAAAAAGCAATCGCGACAACATCAAGAACACTCTGTCAATTCCAAATTGAACTAGGGAAGAAACAATTTTAATTTTGCCATATCAAACCATTTAAAACAGTCCTCGTGTGGCACCATATGTAATTGAAAAAACATGGACATGGCAAGTGGAACTCTTACTGCAAATCAGTCAATGCATTGTCAACTGAAAACGACAACTGCAACAGCAAAGACTCGACTAGCTTTAATGCGCGTAGCATAACTGCTCAGGGCTGTAAGTTTTTCAAAACGTTTGACACTACTGTAATTAACTCCAAACGTTCAGAACTTAATTCGAGCACGGCTTGTCTACGATTAGTATCTGCAGACCCACGTCAACTACTTTGGGCGCAAGAATCATGGCAACTATAGCCATTGCAAAGTTTTATTCACTGTATTTGGAAGCCATAATATTCTGGACTGAGCACTTAAAATGCTAAAGCCAAATAAGAACCATCCGCTGCCAGGAATAAAAATCACAGACCATTTGCCGTATTTTAAAAACAAAAGCGGTGCTAAGCTTTCAAAAGAACCGCGAAATCTAGCCAAGAAGTTTATTTACTAGCAAAGCCCACATTACACTCTACGCTCTGTGCGAGTCAGCTTTTCATTTAACACCATTACTGGAGCAATCAAAATGATTAATAACTCTAACCCATCTGACAACTACATTCAGAAATACCCTGCATATGGTGGCAGCACTGTTTTATTTAGTCCTATAGAAATCAACGCTTTGGTTAATTTTCTGACTACACAAAACTCAAAGCTTGCTGCATCGGAACCCAAAAATTTGACACCTCGGTCTTGTCAGTTAAATGCCCAAGAAGTCACACAGAAAGAACAAAACCAAGAACCAGCCGTTAAAGTTCAGCCGGCACCACAGCGTGTAGAAATCAATTGGGATGGAGTTATTTCAAGAGGTGACAGGAATTGAACTGTCACCTGAACAACTAATTGACTATTCTGATGTTGCTGCCGTTACTAATTCAGACATTGACGACTCTGACAATTCTGACGAAGACTGCGACGCAGAAGACAAAAAAAGCAATGGAAAATATAATTTGTAAACTGCAACTCGCAAGTTTAAAGAAATAATAATATAAAACATTTGTAGTATTGTGAATTTTATAGTGTGTCCAACAGCAATATAAATGTGTGTGTCCTAGTAATGTCTCTTAAAAATGTTGCCAAGTTCTTGTAATAAATTTAGTTTAGTCTTGTATCCAATTTTAGAGAACATAAGCAAGTCGTGTGTGTGAAATATAATAATACTTTGTCAATAGTTTATAACCAACGTGTACAATATTTTATACTCTGAATTTGTAAAAGTGAAAGTTTAAAAAGTAAAATATAATGTATAAATGTGAACATCAAGTTCTAGACTTGAACGGTTATAATTTAGATTTAATATTATTGGCAAAAATATACTGCAGTTGTAGTTTGGTTGCAAAGGCGACTTCTATTTCTTGTAAAATATTTACTTTTATTGCACAATACAAAGCAAAGAAAAATAATTGTAAGTTTGTATTTATTTGCAACGTTGAAAGTGAGAACTCACATTGCATTTTCAATCATGTTATTTAGTAGACATGCAAAAGAAAACTACTGCAGAGACCGCCTATTTTAAAACTTAACTTATTGCCATTTGTAATACAACTTATATAAAAAACAGTGAGAACAGTAGCCATTCTTGAAAAATTAGGGTTGTATAGAGGTAAACTAAGCTAATTACATGTGCGAACATATACATTAGCAATAACGAGTATACACTGCAAATATAAACTTTCTACAACGAATATTTCAAATGCGCGCCTTGGCACTAACTATTTTCACACTGTCCTGCAAACAAAAAACTGATTTTTTTCCAGAGCAATAATTTTCTTTTGAAATTTAGGTAGGTAAAGTGCCATTTTACAACTTTTTATTTTTACAACTTTTACATAACATGACATGGCATTTACATAGGTACACATAGAAAGTGCCGTTCACGCTAGTGTTAATATGTCTACACCATACATCTCACTAGAAACGCATACAATCTCATGTCGGCTAACTTGCAGCAAAATTTTTTAATACACACAACATATATTATTATATACTAACTTTACTTGATATAAAATAATATTTGTACAAAAGAATTATTACTAGAAAACTTAAAAAACTACAACAGGAGCAAAAAGTAGAAGTAAAAGTAAAAGAAAGTGACGAAAAAAAAGTCAAACAAATAGCAAAACTCCAACATTCAATCGATTCGAACAATTCAAACGAGAAATTAAAACACAAAAGTGGAATTTAAAAATTGAAAAATGAAAAGAAGGAACAAAACAAAGCAGAATATAAGTTTGAGAAAGCAAACAGAATCCAGATAGTTAGGAGTAGTGGTAAAAGCAAGTAAATCATGAAGAGAGCACTTCTTCGTATTCTGGGCCTGGCCATAAGACTGGCAACAAAAACAAAATTCACAATATATTTCAAGCTTTCGAACAAGACTATAGGATTGATAATCGACGCGCCATTTCCTTGGTTTTCAACTTCAATCCTATCCCTGCATGCTGTTCAGGGCATTATGTACAAGCTACATCGTACGTGCGTACCATACTATCTGCATTGTCCTTAATTGAATTATACGATACGTATATCTACCTATGTTTATGTCTCTTTCTCTCTCTTTATCTCTTACACACACACAAACTCATCTAAATGCGTTGTTTCTAATTAAATTAGGCATTACGTGCCTTATGTACCTACATTTCTTTTGCTCACACTCAGTCATCCACATTGCAATGATTTGTATTTACTTAAATTAGGCAGTACGTTTTTTTTAACTATGTATACACATGCTGTCTCCTTTCCATAACTTCTTCCTTTCCTTCAGTGCCCAGGTTCAAATATTTTTTTTAATCGGTACAACTGCTACGTACGTACCATATCAATTGCATTTCTCTCTCTCTTTCTTTCTGTTTCACCGTCTTTTTGCACGGAACTTATTTGGCAACACTAAATATGCACTAACTCTCTCAATTTCATCCTATTTAACGGCATCTCTTTTTTTGAATTATGCATTGCGTACACATAGCTACCTGCCTAAGTATATATCTATTTCTGCCTCTGTATCTCTCCCTACTTTTCTTGCCTAGTTCCCAGCCTCCCTCATACCCCTACCATGACGCTACCCGGTACTTCTTTATCTTCCACTAATCAATTCAATTCATCCACTAATTCATCCACTCAATGACTCAATAAATAAATAATCCATTTTTAACTCTTTACAGGTAGTGATAGGTAAAAATAAACCTAATGATGTAAGTAGACACAAATAAATATAACTGAACCATAATTACAGAAACAAAATTACAGAAGTATATACCACTATATACTACATATTACAGTTTTATATTACTGTTAAGGCTGCCTTTAAACAAGGGACTTTTTCCTTGTTACAAGGTAATAAATTTGAATAAACAGAACAAACTTGAACCTAAAAAACATTTAATTTATATCTTACAGTAATTAAATTTAATTTCAACACTTTAATTAATTGCATTCCACATACAAAATAATGTTTTACATACCTATAACATTTTATATACAAAGTAAATTTAGTGTATTCTTTAAAATTAAATTATATTAAATTATTATCTTTACATTTCTTTTACATCCGATTTACATTGAAATTACTAACTGTAAACTAATTATTTTAAAAAACGTTTAATAACTTCTGCAAGACTATATGCATGTTGATTTTCGTACGCATAAAAAATCTAGTTGAACGCATTTGTTTTTTAAGAATCATAAAACAATTGCATATTTAAATCATTAAGTAATAAATTAAAAGTACATGATTTTAAATAACAAACATTTACAAAACGTGACTTTTAAAGCACAAAATTCAGACAGTTAACACTACAAAGTTGAAGTTTGTTTTATTGCACATAATTGGCAATATATTTAACTTTACTACTATATTCAATTATTAAGTTAATTACATATTTTTCATAATATGAATGACCCATATTAAAGCTATCAAAAAAATAAACAATCTAGATTTCTGCTTTTTGTATTGCCTAATAGTGTTTTTGTGGCAAATGAGATGGATTACAGTTAAAAACACAAGTAAAGGCACTTTTCTTAAGATTATTTAATTCATCAATTTCTAATACGTATATTTTAGTTCCATCATGTCTCAGGGTATCTTTTAAGTACGTTAAACAAATCGGTAGTGCATAAAGCATTGACTTGTGACATAGTTATTTACGATAAATTGAACTATCGAAACTTATCTATTTCTAACACTAATTGATAGTTTGAATAAAAAATAAAGTTAGTTGCTTCTTCTAAAGCCTTAGCAAATTTTAACTTTAAAGAAATGTTCTCATTTTTTCTTAATTTAAAATTGTAGAAACGCTATTACTTTGATTATTATCAAATGCAAAAAGCATATTCCAATGTAGAAGTTGTATCTTGAAAGCGCTCAATCATGATTTTGTGCTAGGTTACCAGTGCCAAAAACTAACGTAATAGGCAAGAAAATATTGATAACCTCGACAAATTGGAGTGTTCATACTATTAAAAGAAAGTAAAACGTTGCACACATCAAAATGTTCAAAACATAATAGATTTTCTTTAGAGTAACTATAAAACGCTGAACTTGTTACTAATCTAAATATAGGTCTTAACGGTACTGATGCCATGAACAAATTTTCCAAAATAAAAGAATTACTTGCGTAAAGTATTTTTTATATCACAAAAAAACTTGCGTCAATAAATTTAACCTTCGCTGTTCCTAAATATATATAACAGTGACTTTTTTTTGTAAAGATTTTTTCATTTCGACGAATCATTTGATATTTATAAGTGCAAAGGCATCTGACAACGTTGTAAGTAAAATTGTAAGATCAGTAAAAATGTACCTATTTTGAGTTGCTACACATTCTTTGCAAAAGTTTAAATGTCTACACGGTAGCATAAGATATGATGCAGTATAGTTCAGGCAAACCTTGCCAATTCCTTTATTCAACTTAGACTTTATCATGTTTGACTCTTAAATTTTATATATGTATATAAACTTTATGAAGTTACTGTTGCACAATTGCAATAGCTTTACCGCTCAGTATACAAAACAACACTGTCTTAATTTTAATTTAAACATTTTTAAGTAGGACACAAACCTCAAAAAATTGCCTACAAACCAACATATCACCTGTATATGGGGTGAACTGGGGTCATGCGGCGAACTTCTATATACACGGTTTCGCATTTCATGAATGGGATGCACACTGCTAGCAGCGTCGAGGCAACGCTAGCGTGTTTATGGAAGTGCGCCGCGTGACCTCAGTTGACTCCATACACAAGTGATATGTTGTTTTGTAGGCAATTTTATGAGGTTTGTGTCCCGCGCTTATTCACTGAAATCGGTTGAGAATTACGCATAAACTGGATGTTTTGGTGCAGCAAGTCTCGTCTTCCCATATGATTCCTATAGTAAAAAAATTGTAACGGCGGGGGCTCGTTTTTTCCAGTGCCACTGGAGCCACCCAATTCCTATGATAAAAGTGAATGTTTTCAGTCGTGCGCAATGTATCTAGGAGTGACCACGCAAAATTTGACATTTTTTTGTTAACTAGGTCAGAGGTTATGGGGATGTAAATGAAGAAAACTGGGAAGTGTCTTTATTCTATCGGGACAGCCATTTTCATATTTTAATTAATTTCAGGAGAATTACGTGATCCCTGGAGGTCAACGAAAGTTTACAGATACCTACTAACTAGTTAACATTTAGAAATAATTACCTCGTCCCAGTAGCCCCGTGTATCGGGACACACTGTACAAGGGTTTGTAGATTTCTTTTTTCTCCACTGCTATTGATTGTTCGTCACTATCCCTAACTTTAATTTGTACGGTGGGATCCAAAACTTAACCAATTGTAGATGCAGTGTTGTAGGCAATGATGTCACTTCTTCTTGTTGATCAATTCTTAGCAACACAATAAACTTCCTGCTTAACTACAAAGCCTTGTTTTTAAAAGCTTCTGCGAAAGTTTCTTATATACTGTGATGTCTGATATTATTACGCAAGACTTTTCCCTGGACACAGGACCATAAGATAACACCAAGACTTATATTTTCAGCGCCGCAATGCCTGCACTGGGTTCCGTCCAAGCTCCTTCCTATAATGACTCTTACACTACTAACAGTAGCATTCATTTTTAATGTAGTATTTGTTACCAATTCAGATGTAGTTAACCCCGCTTTATTCATTAACCATTTATTTTCTGCTGCATTGTCGTCAAACTGAGACACCCCGGCAACACTTTATCTCATTCCACACCACAAATCCAATTTCTTTTCGCGTAGTTTTGTGATTTTACTTTTCGCCTCAGGATTATTTAATTCTGCTAAATCATCATCTGTTGAGTTTAAGGCTTTTTCGCATTTTTTCAATTCGTTATCAAAATCTTTAGTAAAAGGTACATATCAATCACTACAGTTAAACAACACCTAACATGTATTGTAATATAAGAATGCTTTCCATTTCGCCTTTGTGGTAGACAACCCACGCGAAGTTTTTGACGTATACAACATTGCATTAGGCGTGTCTTTTAGAATTCCCAATATTTTTTTAACCGAGCTACAAATAATTCAGTCTACGTCCATTAGAAATGATTTTGAAAATTTTTGAAATGGTGCTATTTGTAAGGGGTGAATTAATGCATGCCAAATATAATCATCATTGATTTAAATCGTTTGATGTGGTCAAAGCATTGGTGTTGAGACGAGACTATTCAACATTTTGTTCAAATTATGAACTACTTTTGATGGAATAAAGGTGAGTTGTGAATTAAAGTCGACACCCAGGTACTTCACAAATTCACTATCTTCAAGGGCTGAAATGCAGTCTGTGTTTAAAAGTCTTACGTCTTCTTTAACTAAAATTCCTTTTTCAACAGAAATGCAAATCGATTTATCTAGATTTATATGGAAACCTAAATGACTAAACAGTTCAGTCGTCTTTTCAACAATTTAAATAAGACCAGCTTCAAAATTTGAAATATTAGCAGTGTCATCTATCTGCAAAATTTATTGCTGTTAGGTTCAGCAGACTGTCGTCCAAGCAAAATCCGTACTTATTACCATAATCTTGATCAGTTATTTCCTCTGGTATATAATTTATTAAAAGGTTGAATAAAAGAGGGCTGAGCGGCGACACTAGTAAAACACCACACTTCAACACTTTAGCTTTTGTAGTAGCCGTTCTAGTCGTAATAACAGTAGAATTGCCAATTATCAATGTTTTTGTTATATTTCCAAAAAGCAATGGTAGTAGATGTGAATCCAGGCATTTCAAAAGGTGTAAATGGCAAACTTTGTTAAAAGCTTTGGCTACATTTAATAACGCCTCATACAGACCTTATCTCTTTTGCTTCGCTTTCTTGAAGCATGCTGCAAAATAAAAATATTATTGTAAGTTCCAGTTAAACTGGCGAATCTCTGCTGATGCAAATTAAATATATTACGACTTTTTATTTAGCTGTCAATTAGTTTTTGATAATTCGCCGCAAGATAGAGCAAATCGATATCTAGCGCCAGTTAACAAGATCTTCTAGATCCCCTTTCTTGAATATAAGGACAGTGCGTGCTGTTTAAAATAACGTGAGAACCTTATTTAACTTCAACATAACTGTTCTTATGAGCGCCAGTACCGGATAACACTTGCTATATTTGACCACTGCAAACGGAACTTGATCTAAACCAGCAGAAGTGTCTTTACGAATTCCAGCAATTACCCTTTGCACTACTTTCAAGTAAAAAACTTCCCTGAATGTATTATCTAGTTCCGTTTGTTAATCTTCACTAAAAATAGGATAACGCTCCAACACAGAAATATTTTCAGTACCACAACGCTCAGTATGGGCATTCTGAATATCTACTGATTCAATGTTGCAATATGGGTTATTGCGATTTTTTAATAATCGGTAAACTACTTTACCTGGCTAGTTTAATAGGTCTGCACATCTTGACTTGTATGCTATAACTCCATCTTAGAATATTTCACCCTTAATGTATTGTATTACATTGTTTATTTATTTGTAAATATTCTTTTTGAAACTATGTATGTTTGTAACTGTGTCATTTAGGCAAGTTCAATTGTGTATCAGTGTGAATAAAACGTTTACGTTCTCTCTCTTGAAGGTGAAATTAGATAAAATATTTGTAGATCAGATAAATGTTGACTAATACCTATTTGCCAAGAGGAATAAAAATTAGGTTCAACAACCAGCCTTTAGTACACGTCACTAAAAAAACTTGACACTTCCTTTAAAACAAAAGGTAATATCACTTGCATTTAAATAATTATTTTAACAAAGTTTTAAATTTAATACTCACAATATTTGTAGCGTTTTTATCCATTTTGCTTTTTGCTTACTAATTCAATTATTTCTTGTCAAACTTTCAAGGACAAAAATGAGAGTGGAATGCGTAGCTTTGTTATAGGGTTTTTAAAGGGAGTGAATTTAATTAGACCTTTTTTATCAAACGTTAACTTTCTTGAAAGGTTAACCTTTGCTAGCGTCCGTTTACTGTAACGATGTCTTTCTAGTTTTTTTGGCTGTAATGCGTCTATGAAATATAATAAAGTATTAGATTATATGCAATTTCAGCTAGTGCTAAAATTTTATGTTCTGTAACTTTTATGATTAAAATTGTTCGTTTGTAAGGAGTAGCTAATTTTATTTTTTCAATAAATTTTAAGATTTCTGTAGTCATTACAAACATATGTAGTTATTATGTTTCTAAAAAATGATTCCTACAAGTTTGCTTTTAATAATGCACAGTGGAAATTAAATTTCTGATCCGATGTAACATCACAATTGATTTTGACTTCTTGAAAAATATTCTAAATAGACGAGCAACAATAAAAGTCCAGGTTTTTAACATCGGTTCTGTTAAATAAAACTGACCTTAAGTTTCCTGCATTTTAAAAACCTTTTACGTAAACAAGATCACTGTCAACAAAAAGGTTTCTAGAATCAATAATTTACCACAGCCGATTCCAGATGTTGACTAGAATTTTGCTTAAGATGTATGCAGTAAATTCAACAATACTACGTTACGCAAGTTTACTAGGTTTACGTGTATCCTTATTACAATTTTACTTGCTAAAGTATAGCAAAGCTATAGTTAACTTGGACTTTAAAATTACTAGTTGGATCCAACGTACCCAGTGTAAGACACGGAGCCGGTGACCGGTAGGACCGATTGCGTTGACCGGTGCTCCGGTCAGTTTTTTACTGTTAAGACAAGCTCAGGACGGCCTGTGTTAAATAATACGGAGGCTCAAATGAGGTCAAAAAGAAAAGTACGTTTCAGTCCTCGGTCATTTTTAACTAAGGGCTCAAAAGGGACCGATTTTCTTGCACTGAACGTACCTTATTATAGCTAGTTTCTTCTGCAATAGATTTTTTGAATTTACAGATGCTAAAATTTATTAAATTAGAGATTACCCAATTTTTGATTGAAAGACATCGCAACTAACAGAATTCAACACTACGGGGGAAGTGATGGAGAGGTGTAAAAGTTGTGTAGTTGTTGTTGAAGTACCCGACAGCATTGACTGGGACAGCCTGGGCCATGGCAAGGATTGAGACATGATGTGAGATGTGGGACTGAAACGACAGATAACCTTGCTAAGCATATGGGCATTTAATTTAATTGTAATGTAAAGTCATGTGATTGAATTGAAACGACGGATAACCTTGCTAAGCTTATGGGCATTTAAATGCATTTTAATGTAATGTCATGAGTATGAATGGGAGGAAATGGGAGCTGGAGTTGTATTATTAGTATGGAACAGTATGGCTGGTATATGGGCATTGGGAAGTACTGAGGAAGAGTGGAGAAGACCGGAGCCAGTGCTAATGTTTGGACTGCGTTCCCATAGCAACGTGTGTTGGGTATGAAAATCAGCTGAGCTGTGACTGCCACTGCTGATCATATGAGAGCAGTCATTAATGTATGATATTTGAGATTGATAGAATTTAAAGTGAGCGGGTATTTGTATCGGTTGGATTGATCACCATAGCAACGGAATCATATGGTATGTAAAATGAGGGGAACAGACGGAGTTCTGGAGTGCTTCACGAAGGGGGAGACAACGTGCCTATATAATTGGAACCGTAGGGGTTGGATGTGTGCGTACATACATCAAAACCCTGAGAGAGAATTCCTGATGGATTTCAAGGCTGAGAATGGATTTGAAGGCTGAGAATTGCTTTGCTCAACTACATATTATGTGCGAAGGGGGCGATACCGCTTCTATTCATTACGTGAAAGAAGTGAGGCATTGAAAAAGTTGAGGAATATTTCACGAGGGGGGAGACAAGGTACCTATAGAATTGGAACCATGTGGTATTGAATGGTCATGTACATACTTCAAAGGCTGAGAGAGGATGCCTGATGGATTTCAAGGCTGAGAATGGATTTGAAGGCTGAGAATTGCTTTGCTCAACTACAAAGTACAGAAACAGAGGGCAACATGTCTGCTATAGCTATGGGACTTGAACTGGGATGTTTGAGATGTATAAAATTTGATCGAGAATGTGGGGCTCTTGAATATTAGGTGCTAATATGCTATTATGTAGAACCCGTTACTTACCTATGTATGTATGTACACATTATTTAGTATGTACAGTGTACTAGTTGCGTATTGCTAAATACAATTAGCATGTATATTATATTAAACTATATGCATTTAACTTAATTAAATGCATTAACTACACTGTTTTAACGTACATACTTATTTAAAATATTTAAATATCATAACTGCAATTAAAATTAATTAGTCAAATATTATTTAATTTTAATTTTAATTAAAAAAATAACTATTTCAAAAAATCTACCAAATTTTTAAAAATATGTAATAACAAAAATAAAAATTAATGTGCTCATTTTAAGCCAACATGTATATATGTATATGTATGTATCAGTATATAGCATATCTACTTACTGTAGCTAGATGTATATAGTAGTAGGTAGATGTTTGGGTTCTGGATTGAATATTATTTTGAAATATCCTGTACTATTGAGAAAAAATGGACAAAATTGGATGCACCTTGTAGCCCTTAGCACTGGAGAGTGCACTGAGTTGGGGTGACTGTGTTACTGTTGATGTGCGTGACGTGCATATTAATAGCTAATTAACTCAACGCATCGACCGAGGCTGGGCTTAAGCTTCAGTTGGGCCCAGTCGGTTTCTAAAATCAAACTTTTCGGACCCACGGAGCTCTGAGCTTCAACTTTCCATGTACTAAGCTGACCACTCGTGCTACCTATAGGCAAGACATACCGACAATGAGATATATGTATCCAATATATGTATATGTATATATGTACATGCCCAACTGCGTACCTATACACTATATCACAGTAGTATATCCTTATAATTATTGATTTAAATGTTGTATAATGTAGATACATACAGTTGCTGGGGTAGGAATGCTCGAATAAATAATATTATATTTTATTATGGAGCTCAACTGGACAGAATAAAGTGCACTTTCAGACCTTTAGCATTGCAGGAATCAAAGCAAAGGGGAAAATTTGTTACTTAGGATGTGCGTGATATGCATATTAATTGAATATTGATCCAATGTACACTGAAGCTGCCTTCTGGTTTCTCTAAAGTCCAGTGAAAATATGAAATTGAAGGTTCAGGGCCAGGACAAAAGACTGAATTCTACCTGCTGTGGAACAGATACAAGTTTTTTATTGATGCAAGTCAGGTGGGCCGCATGTTCCTATGGGATATATGTTTAGTTGATTGTTTGTTATATGTTTCTGGTATATGGTTTATAAATTACAACAATTAATATGATGAGCAGGGATGCAAGTGCAAACTGCAAGTGTAAAATACAAGGTACAACAGGTGAACAAGTGCTACGAGACGCAGGTTGTTTTTTATATTATGCAGATATTGTATGCAGGTATTCGATTGCAGAGGAAAGTTTGATTGTAATGCAGTGTTTACATATATACATATTTACAAGTTTATTTTTTTTTGAATTTTCTTTCACACACACACACATCCATACATACAAATATTTACACACATGATTTAGAAATACGACACACATACATAGTTTTAAATTTACTATTTACAAGTACACATATATTTACAGCCTAACATATTATTTACAAGTGTGCAGTATATCTGCAGACGCTATAATTAATTCAATAATTTAAAATTCACATACAATTACATTTACAATGTTATCATACTATTTACAATTATTTACATCTTACAGTACCACAAAACACTGCCTAATTAATTATTGATACATTTATTATAATATTGTGTGCACTATAATTATGAAACTAGAACTATTTGTGTAATATTTATTCACTTCTTAAACTTTAATTACAACTACAATTAAAAATTAACACTTCTTTTTAATTACTGTCCTGAAACTGGTTAGTATTGTTTCTTATTTATTTTTTATAAAACTCTAACATTATATTAAATAAATATATACATATTTTTTCAAAAGTTAAACAAAATAAATTACTTGCTGACATTGTAATTACATTGTTTTTACAACAACAACTGCCTAGTCTTTATCAGATTCTTCTGAATAAGTGAAACCAGAATCGTCTGTTAATCCTGAGTGACAGTCAATAGATGAGGTTGGAGAAGGAGGAAATCCTGCAAATATCTCTTCCCATGGTATCTTGATCTTTGGTTGTTCAATTGCTGCTTCAGATTCTGGTTTTGGTTTCTTTATATCTTCAAGATGTTGCGGTGATGCTCTGCGTTTTTGCTCTTGTTGCTGTAAGCTTTCTTTTGTAACAGTTATTTCTTTTGGTTCTTGAGCTGCCAGCTTTAGGTTTGTATTTGTCAAGTAAGCAACAAAGTCGTTCATTTCAACCAGTGTGAATTTAATGGTCGGGCCACCGTAATTAGGGTACTGCTGAGAATACTTGTCAGATAGATTAGAAAATAATGAGCATGTTATAAGCTCCTGTCAGTTGATTGAATGAAAAGCGAACTCGGACTGACTTGACGCTGAAATGTGGAGACTTCCAATAGACAAACTTCTTGAATCTGCTTCGAGGTTCTTCAAACATGAACTCGACTGGTTTACCAGCAAAGTACGGAAGATGATCTGTTACTTTGCGGCCAACAGTAGGGTGATCCTTATGTTCTTGTAAAATCTGAGCTGCCCATTCAACTAAAGAAAGACTTTCAAATTGTGAGAAAGAAATTTTGGAATGCTTGGCTTCTCCGTTTCTTCGACCCAAATAGTAGAAATGTGTCTTCATGCCAGGGCTGTAAACAACACGAGCTTTGACGTTGTCCCCAATAAATACAGAATCAGAAGTTTCAAAGAATGCCCAGTTTTGGGAATCAATATTTGCTGTATTCAAAGTACTTGAAGATGCACTGTTCAGATTACGCGACGGTCCAGGCTGTTGGGTGTAGTCCATCTTGTCAGATGCCACAACGTTGTTGATATTTTCAATGTTTACAGAACTCAAGCAAGACTTTGCCATGGTGACGGGAGGAAGTGAAGATAAATGCGCCGTGCTGCTCTTCATAGATAACTTTAATATGCTCACTTTATCTGACTGAGTATTTATAAATTCTTAATGAAATGTAGTTTGCTATAGTTTGTTGTACCGCTGAGACAATGACACTTGAGACAATATTACGGATCAAAGGTTTGAGTAGAAATGAAAATAATTGCTCAGTGAGCAAGAGTGTCATTCTATTTTAGATGAGCTCGAGTGTTCTGATTTTTGCTGCCGTTTGTGCAAGCATTATTATCATATGTATTACCTGCTGACAATATTAGCAGTGACTTGTGATTGGTCTTGTTTCATATAGGCCCTGCCCTCTTATTTTGTATTCACAGGGACGCTAGGTTGTTGTGCGTCACTAAAATGTTAAGCATTATTGTTGAGTGTAGGCACTCATATATAGAGGTTGTTAAAGCCGTCAGCCAGTCAGTCAGCTACTTATAACCAGTGTGTATTAGTGGAATTATTGATTTTATTTTCAGTCTCATAGAGAACTGAAAGATGAAAGTAATTTCAGAATCTACTGTTACGTGTATCAACTTGCATTTGTGTGGGTACTGTACACAGCAATTCCAGTCTACAGAGCTTCGCAAACAACACGTTATAGAAAATCATTCAAAGTATGAGCGCTATTTAATATCAAAAAACCGTCAGTTTGAAGAACATCAAAATCTTATTAGACTTGCCCAAAAGTTTACGTGCCAGCTATCATTAAAATCAAAAGACTAAACAAAAACTATATACAGTGCTGTTTTATGTACAAGCATGTTAACTATTGTGAGCTGCCAATACTGTGGTCGCTATTACACAGTCAAAAAAAGCTTGTGGTCACGAAAACAAGAACAAAAATACGCTAACAGAGATTTGAATTCTAGATTCCATACAAACAACTTTGGATCTGTACAACTTCGAAATTCCTGTAGTGCGTGTCATGGAAGAATAGTTTTTTTTTCAACACAGATACAACGTCTTGTATGTTCGAATTTACGAGACAATAAACTTTGGCTAAAACCACCAAATCGAGTTCTAAAAACCGATCATTCATCAGAAAGGAGTATATCTGAACCGTCTAGAAATATTTGCTGTAGACATGTAAAGTGCTGTTCCTGCAAACGAACTCCACATCAATTTTCAGAAGCAGCAACAAAAGTATTGAATGAATACAGAGAACGTAATCAACCGGGGTCAAGCCGTTTTTCAATCCACCCAGATTTAGTTCCACTAGTTCCAAAGTCTTATTTTTATGCCTTTAATCTTGAGCACACTTTGTGCTCTGATTGCTTTTACAAGCACAGACTTACAGCAAAGGATAACTTGGATTGCAACTGTACATGCGATTTAAGTGGTGCAATTTCAGATAAATCAACTACTTGTGAACTATTGGCAATAAACAATTATAGAGAGTTTGAGTTATTATCTCAGAATACAAGTATGCAAATCTTTGCGCCTCCAGAAATTCCATACACTTTTTTAGCTCCACGTCAAAAACAAATTGTGGACTTGGTAAGAAAACAAATAAGTTTACCTGGAAGACTATTTTACAAAACACCATTAAGAATTATAATTGTGGGTATCCCAGGCTCAGGCAAATCAGCAGTAATAAAGACATTGCAGCACATATTGTCGCAAAAGCAAAGCCAAGATCAAACCTTTTCTTTTAGAATTTGTTGTTTTCTTGGAGTATGTGCCTCTAGTTTAAAAGGCACTACATTTCATTCTTGCTTCAAAATAAAACCTTTTGCAAATGGGAATATCACTGACCAACTGAAGAACGGTATTTCAGCTTTCGATAAACACAACTTTCGAAATGTTAAAGTTCTACTTTTTGACGACGTTTCAACTATAGGCTTGAAATTACTGCATTTTGTAGATGCCTTCATGAAACTAGTAGATCCATCTCGGGCAGAGCTGCCGTTCAGCGGAAGAACCGTACTTATGTTTGGAGACTTTCTTCAATGTTCTTGTTTGGGGGACAGTAATTTGTATTCTCAGTTCATAGTACAGACTTCACAAGAATTACCAGAAACTTCTCAATTGTACAAGAGTTTCAATACTGCTTTTGTATAAGACACTTCGTTTCGGCAGAGCAAAAATGATTCAAGACAACTGGAGTACTACGAGTTTCTAATGAGGCTGAGATATTTTAAATGTACCCCTCTGGATCTTTACAATTTGCAACAACGACAGCGGCACATTTTGGAATCTGATCTTTCGGATATTGAATTTGAAGAATTTGAAAAATCAATTCATCTTTTTCAAACAAACAACAATGTAGCAGCACACAATAAGTACGTATTTTTAAACAAAAATACAAAGTAAATTTTTCCTATAAATTTTATTAATAAATGTAGTTTAGGATTTGTGATATGTTTTTTAATAAATTAATGATTTTAATGATTTGATTGTAATTTTGTAGGAAGATGATCCGAAGATTTCATCCTGGGTTTATTGAGGTTCCAGCTTTAATTGGAGAAACCAGCTCACTTTTAAAAGATCCACTTGAAGTAGATTATGGCGCACGTATCATGTTAACGCAAAACTTGGACGTAGCATCGAATCTTACTAATGGGAGCCGAGGCACTGTTGTGGATTTAATATTTAGCTCAGTCAAGAACAGACTTTACTGGAACAATTATGTTGAAGCTATAGTTGTAGACTTTCCACATTACCGAGGAAACAATATTTTTGTTACCTCTAGAGGAAAAGGGGTGAAAATAACACGTATTGAATACTCTGAACTAGATTTAGAAACAAATCAATATGTTAAAATCCAGGCATTTCCACTTGTCTTGAATTGGGGGATGACAATTCACAGATCGCAAGGCCTAACAATAGAAAAAGGATGTGTGCACTTGGATACAAGAGAAATTATAGCGTGCACAACTTATGTAGCTCTTTCTCGATTTAAATGTTTTGAAAATCTTATGATTGTGGACAAAGAAATAATACAGGCCTCAAGAATTTTAGTTGTTCAGCATAAGTATGAAATGCAGCTGCGGTGGAAAGAAGAAGCCCGACTAAAAGAACACGAAGTAGAAAACAGAAAATCTCGTAAAGCAGACATGACTAGCCAAGTAGATCAATTTTTATAAATAAAAAAGCGCACCATTTTGAAAAAATGTAAATACAATTTAATACTTTTAAATATACTATACATTGTAGTTTTTGTGTACATACTCTTACTTTTAATATAACGTTAGTGTGTATGTAATAATAATTTACACTTTCCAATTGTTATAGTTGTAATATGTTAAAAAGTATAATATATGTAAAACTGATAAAAAAATCCCATAATTGAAAACTTCTGCAACAAAAATTAAATGTAAATTTGTAAATATATAATATAAGCTATAAATTGCGTGCGATTATTTAACAGCGTCCATTTGTAGTTTGAATGCACACCGCAGTGGTTCACATATAAAACGTACACATCATGGCTGATATACGAAAATCATATTTAAATTCTAGATTAAAAGGATCGTTTTCTGCATTAAGTGGTTTTATCAAAAACAATAAAAAATTCAATGACAAAATTACTGTAGACCAAGAATTAAGTAAGCTGCGTTCATTTAGTTTGCACAGACCAATTAAAAAAAAATTTAAACGCAGACGAGTATTAGTTAATATGATAGGGGAAATTTTCTGTGCTGATCTGAAGATACTTGAAAGCGGCATGGCTAAACATAATTCAGGATTTGCCAACATATTATTTTGCATAGACGCGTTCAGCAAGAAGCTATACTGCAGATTTATTAAAAATAAAAAGCCGGAATCAATAATAAAATCAATGAAAAGCATTTTTCGAGAAGCTAAAATGACACCAATTTACTTGTTTACTGATCAAGGTTGTTATTAGGTACGGTAACATACAACTATAATTTCCACAAGTATTACTTTATCTTATTAGTAAAAAACGCATTTAATAAATGTTTAAATATTATGTGTTTAGGAACTGAATTCCGAGCAAAGATTTTTCGCAAGTTTTTGAAGGGTCATCGAATTAAGTATTACAATACTTATAGCGAAACAAAATCAAGCATAGTAGAACGTGTTATAAGGTGCGTCTGAATATTACAAAATTAGAAGTAACTAGACAATATATAGCCTCATTTTATGAATTTTAATGTATTAATATGTGTTTTTTTGTATGTTTTTAGGACAATTTTTAAAAAAATTGCTCGTTTTATGACTGAGAGGGACACCTATCGCATAATTGATATTTTTCCTGCTTTTGTGAAAAGCTACAACAACACTTTTCACTCTACAATTCAAAAAGCCCCAAACGCTGTCAATAAATCTAATGAGAATGAGGTTTGGCGAACAATGTTTGCAGATCTTATCAGCAATGAAAAGAGCCAAGTGTCAGCTTCCAAGCTTGGAGAACGTGTACGGATTAGCCGGACTAAGATCTTGTTTGAAAAAGGTATAATGTGTCGTTACTTATTACGTTAGAATATTTTAATTAATAATATATTATCCTATAAATAGACTTGTTTATTGAGTTATGAAGTTAATATACCTTTGGCTTTTAAACAGGATACAACCAAAACTTTAGTCTTGAAATATTTAAGATTAAGTCAATTAACTTGACAACAATCCCTGTTACTTACTATTTGGAGGATCTGGATGATAATAGTATCACTGGCGGTTTTTATAAAGAAGAATTAAGCCGTGCCTAAAATCTCAAGATGAGTGAATCACCATTTATTCCGTATCTTGCAAATACAATTAAACAGCACATATTGCACAAACGAAGAAGATTAGACAGACACAGCTGCTCAGTGCTAGATCGCGACACAACAGGAACAGAGAATATTTATGTTACATTGACAAGTGACCAGCAAAACCATATTTATACAGACAACAGTCCGTCAAATTTTGTATCGGTACTTTCAACTCCATTAGATCTTGACAATTATGACGTTGGCTTAGTCAGTTTGAGATACACAAGCAGTGAACAACCTGCAATAGTACGGAATTCACGAGCACCTCTAGTTAGAAAAGTCCGTAATGTGAAAAGCAATGAGATGGAATTAGCACTAAAACTATTTCCAAATTACGTGCCTACTGAAAAAACTGCATTTAGTTTTCAAAAGACAGCATCCAAAATGAATGTGTTTATGGGCAGCCTTAATGACCGCCTAGTAGAAACAGTTGACCATTTTCCATTAGAAATTGTTCAGAGAGCAATAAAGCAACATCCAGAGGAAACTTATATTCATTTTAATAATTTAGCACCAAATGACACTGTCAACATAAAAATTTCGCCAGCTTTAGCCTCTTTATTTATGGTCAATCGATACAGATTTATGTCTGGGAGACAACAGCCATATGGAAATGTAACACAGGCAAAATTAGACACAGTCCCGATGAATACAGTATTTAATTTTGTCGCTCATAAATTTGTCAACACCTCAAATGTTATAAAAGTATATGAAGGTTTCGAAACAATATTACCGTACAGAAAGAGAATAATTGACGGTGACGCTAATATCAAGAAATACTTTAAACGGTTTGGCACAGAACTACAAGAAAGGACTGGCATTAAAATAAAAATTGAATTTCCTTCTGAAGAGCTTGAAGAAACTAAATGCAAGTTGACATTTGAAGGTAAAGAAAATGAATATGTTGTCTTACCAGAAGAGATTGCTGTTTGTCTCGGATTTCAACAAGATAATAAATTTTTCAATGGCGTTTATATTTCAGAGTCGGACTTTGACGAAGAAAAATACAGCGAAATTGAGGACAACAAATATTTATACATACGATTGTTTCAATTATATTCAAATTATTTTCCAATGAAAGAACCAGAAGAAGTTGACTTGGATCATGTTGTTCATGAAATTAATCGTACATTATCAGAAGGTTCGTTAGGAGATACAAGAATACAGTTTGAGCACAAAGATGGTGAGCTTAGTATCCCTCAAATGAGAGACGATATCTCAGTACAACTGCCAGCGTTGGTCAATAGATGTTTTGGATTTGAAGACAATTTTATTTTTAAAACTGGAGTAGTTGGACGACTCAAGACTGAACTAGCCGAGCAAGAGGAAATGGAAAGGGAAAACGAGGAATTTAAAGAAGACGTAGAGCCAGAGCCAGAGCAGACAATACCAGCCAAACGTCTGCTTGTATCATGCAATATGGTTGAAAATCAACTGTACGCCTCACATGCCCTGCCGTTACTACGATCAGTAGATATTTCTCCAGTTTACGATAAGGAGACTGTACATGTTTTTTCTCCAATATTGTATGTGCCATTAAAACCACAGGCACAGCAAATACTTCGAATAACTCTATTAAACGAGTATCGCAATCTCGTCACACTGCCGGAAAATTCCACAACTATTGTAGAACTGCAGTTTAGACCACGCAAAATGTAAAAATGTGGAATTTATTATGATTTAAATTGACTTGTTAATGTATAATTTGCTAATATGAAAGTATAGTTATACTTGATACAGCAGAAAAGTATAAAACGTGTCAACAATTAGTTAACATACTCATTCTAAACTCAACATTCAAACAGCAACAACATCATTTTATTTACAGTGCTTCTTAATGAATTAAATTCAAAAATAAATTTGCAGTGCATTGCCCAACATGTCACTAATGACTTATAATTATGCGTAAAATTTTGTGTAAAAATATTTATGACTCTATTAATAACAAAAATAACACTGATACAGTAGACGAAGAGCTCGTAAAAGACAGCATATTAGGAGAATACTGTACTTTGGAACCAATTAAAAAAACCAATAGTGACAACCAAATGGGATCAGGCGACCACGATTTTATCGAAACTGAAAACACAGTAGAAAACACATCTGGAGGGTTAAATCTAGGTAACACACAGAATTTGATACCAGTGAAATCTAGAAAGCCATATACGCGCCGTTTAATTAATAAAAAGTGCCGTGTTACCCATTGCCGATTAGCCTGCAAAAAACGTAAGATGACATCTGTACAACGACGACCAAATACACAAAGTGGAGGAGCTTGTGCAAACAGGCGACGAACGCAATCTGGCGGCTCTCAGCGCAGACGCGTACGTCGCCGACAACAAACCGGAGGTCGACTTAAGCGAAAACCAATATCTTACGGTAAACAACGAGGATCAGGTCGCAGATTAGGTCAAGCTGGAGCAGGGCGAAGGAAGAATATGTACCGCCGACGATAAGTTTATACCTATATAATCAACAGTAGGAAACATATATTGCCATTCAACGTCTAGACTTATAAGAAGCAATATCAAACATATATCAGTTTAAAGCTCTAATAAACCATGGATACACAAGGATTTTACGATGAACCGTCAGTGTATGAGGGATCTCAAAAATCATTTCAAAGTAATCTGATCTTGGACACACTCCCACCGACAAATGTCAGTGTTGAAGACTCTGCCGAGTATTATCCCTACTATCCTGTCTTGAGCCCTCGAGACAATGAAAATCCTTTGATTTTTGACATTTTAAAATCTCCGGGAAAATATTACAAATTTTACGAATCCAACCTGGAAGTAACATGCCGTCTAGTGCTGAGTGACAATAAACCAGTAGTAGATGCAGATATAGCTGCACCATCATCGATGCTGTTTTACAGTTTATTCAGTAATCTTGAATTTTATTTAAATGGCACTCTCATCAGTGACAACTCAAATCACTATGCTATTAGTGCCTACTTGAAGCGCATGTTGTCTTCAAATCCAATTGAAAAGAAAAACAGTATGCTAGATCAGTTATATTTGCCAAACTCAACGCCTGATGCATTTGCAAAAACAGATAGTGGATTTTTAGCGCGATACAATATTGGAAAAGAATCAAAACCATTTACTATGGTTGGAAGACCTGAAGCTCCATTTTTTAATCAAACACGAATGGTTCCAGGAGACAGTGACATACGTATTATAATGCGAAGGTCATTGCCTGCATTCTGTATAGACGCCGAGACTGAGACCCGCACGGGCTATTCTGGGTGCCCGTTTCGTATCGACATTGTCAATGCTGTTTTGTATTTAAAAAGACAGACAGTTTCACCACTTGCAATTGAAAAGCATCGATCAAGTTTAAACAGTGGCATTACTTTAAAATATCCATGTCTTGATCCTGAAATTAAAACCTTTGTTATTCCAGCCGGCGTCAGTTCGCATTCATTAGACAATTGTATAAACGGACGATTGCCACAGACTATTGTAATCGGGCTAGTGGACAGCCAAGCGTATCTTGGTAAATTAACAAAGTCGTTCTGCAACTTTCAACACTTTAATTTAAGTGAAATAGCTGTATCTATGAACCAAGAATCGATAGAGTACAAGACATTACCCTTGAGTTTCAAAGACTCTAATGGAAACGGAGAAGACAATTTTCTTCTTGCTCTAAATACTTTAAAGAAAACAGCAGATAATCCAACTTTAGGAAATGGGATAAATTCTTCCAACTTTACAAAAGGAAATGTTCTATTTGCATTTGAAATTGTACCATCACAGTCCAATTCAATGAGCATAATGAAAACTGGACAGGTTCAGATCAATATGAAGTTCAAATCTGCATTGGCAAATTCAGTAACTGCCATTCTATATAGCCAGTACCAAAACGTCGTGGAAATTGACAAAAACAAACAAATATTGATCAATCGTTAAATGTAAAGTATCTAACCAGTTTTTAGTTGATCTACTTGTATTTGAACTTAATTTATTTTGCATAAAATCTAATGTTTGCTAATAAAAACTGTCTGTTGCTTTACAGAACTCAACTTAACCACATCACGCTCACCATGAATACCGGTGAATTACAGAAATGTCTCGGAATTTTACTCGGAGGAACCCAAACAAAGTATTACGTCATAGCAGCAGATCAAATGAGATCTACCATGGAGGAATTAGAAAACGAAAACAATGGGAACGGATCAATTTACCCCATTGCAATAATTCAAAACACAGACAGGATAAAAGACTCTGGGAAGCACTAGGTCAGTTATTGGGTGACATCTAAAGACAGCTTTGAATATTTTGACTTGTATGGATTGCCGATTCACCAATACCGTAACCTGCAGTGGCCTGGGAACAATTTAGAAAATGAAAACTGCACAGCACTTCAAAGCGGAAGATCTACAGTTTGCGGATTGTACTGCCTATATTACTTGTATTCTCGATCTTTAGGAATTAGTTATAAAAACTTTTTAAATATATTTACAAGCTCTGTATTAGCTAATGATAGAAAAGTAAGAAAATTTGCAAGTATGATACCTAATTTAATGTCATGTGTGTATTGTGCACCTAAACAATCACAGTCTAATACATTTAAAGTGGCATGTCCAGAATTCTGTCATAGTTTCTTAAGATTTTACTATTACGGACATTTATAGTAGCACTTTGCACTAACAGTAGAATAGTATAACAAAAAAATTAAAAATGTAAAAAAAATGTAAAAAAAAACAAAATCAAATAAAAATTAAAAATGTATAAATAACCGTGTACTGTAGCTTTTTTGGTCAGTATTATTTTGCATCTTATAATGTCAACATTGGACACGGTCGACTTTAGATTAATTCATCCTTTTACGGCTATGGTATGTGGCCCTAGTTCATCTGGCAAAACAACTCTGTGCCTTGAAATTGTCAAACGCAGAAAGGAAATAATCGATAGTCAAATCAATAAAGTATTATATGTCAGTGCTCACACTAACCAAATAGAGTTTTTAAATCCGGATTTCACTAAAGATAAAGACGTTACAGTAATAACAGATCTGTCTACTATAGAATCTGTGCTTGACGATATACCTAGCCCGTTTCTTCTAGTTTTAGATGATCACCTTAACTGTATGGAATCAAATACTAAAGCAAGGCAATTAGTTAAAAAATATTTACAGAACTATCTCATCATATGAATTTTAGTGTCATACTTATTCTACAAAACGCGTTTGCAAAGGAATTAAGAACTACAAGTTTAAACACAAAGTATTTAATTTTGTTTGACGTTCCAAGAGACAGAAGTATAATTGGTCAGATTTCAAAACAAATCAGTCCAGGAAAACCAATCTTTTTCCAAGAAGCATACGAAAAAGCATAATGTGCACGAAAACATAGCTATATACTTATTGACTTGCATCCCCAGTGCCCAAACCCTTTGATTTTTGTGCGAAATAGTGTATATCCTGTAAATGGAACTGATGTATTTATTCGCAAATAGTGCTAAAAATGTCAGTAAATCAGAATACGCAGTGCAGATTGGACAATAATTACGACTTTCTGTCACACTTGACTTTTGTGAAAGCTAAAGTATATAAATATTTAATTCAAACTGCAACAACAGAGCAATTGTTTGCACTTGCAGAGATTGTATTTAACATAAATAAATTTTGTAAGCATCCATTGCGAGGGTATAAAAATCAAATAAAAGTATGAAGTAACCGTTTGAGTTGCAACGACCCTACTAAACTTTGCAAATTGCTAATTAAATACCATAAATTAATACAAAAGATACTAGCTACCGTATATTATAAAGTATACAAGAGTGAAATTTGTCGTACTGTCTTGCTTTCTGAAGCAATTTCTAAAGATTACAATTAATAAATAAAATAATAACAAATAAAATAAATAAAAAATGGCAACTATAATGAAAGTAATTGAACCCAAGTTGTATGCTGAGCTTATGCATATACGTACAGAACAACAAGCAATAAAGTTGACTACTCAAACCCAGAGTATTACATCATATAATAAGGACCATAACAAAACTATACTTGAACAGAAAGGAGGAAATGCGAACGACGCACAGACAGATGCAATTTACAATGCGTCGGAAGGAATAGAAAAACTAATTCAACTACCTAGGCAAGAATGGATAGCATACGAAAACATTGTTGCCAAACATAAGAAAAGGAATCGTAAACCTCATGCTAATCAAAATCATGCAGTAGTGAAACGCAAGCGTATGACGTCACAGAAAAATAAAAGAGCAGCTAGAAAATAAATGCATATAAAGAGCAACTATATAGAATTCTTTGTCAGTAGCTTTTTCAATGTCACCGTGGTCAAAACAAACATATAAAATGTATAAGGTACGTGCTTTTGTTGTTATAATATGTGCTTTTATGGCACTTAGGAGATCGTGCAACATGCATGTGCCTTAGACTCAAAAGTAAATCAATATCAAGCCAAGTCTGTTGAAAATACGTATACTGATAGTGCACCATATACTGCCTCTAAAGGCTATGGAAAAGAGAAGATGGCATTAGATGAAATTGAGAGAAAGCTACAGAGTAGTAGCTTAGACCCAACATTGCCAATCGATACAACAGCGCTACCAGTGGTACATACGAGTTTGTTTCATAAAGTAATTCTTATGGCATTAAAGTACATGCTTGAGAATTTGAACACACAGAATGGAATTATTATGGATGTGGTTGACAAGTATCAAAACAACGAAACAAAACCTGTGCTTCACAACACATTTGACTATATAAGTAAGTGAATATTACATGATTGTTCACTGTAAGTAAGTAATACATATAAACTTTTAGTGCATAGGATAGTATAGCTTCAAACGTATATACAATAATACTAAATATTGAATTTTGTATGTAATTACAGCTATCTACGTGTCGTTTGTACTGGTCTTAACACTTTTTGCATTTAAGATGAGGAAACTATACCATAAAAACAGACTAATTGCACCAGAAAAGGAGGGTGGGCAAGATTCAAAAGGGGACTTCATGGCCATTTCACCCTCTGTATTAAATTCACCTTCAGACTAGAAAGAGCATTCAATCGCTCTCGTTAACAACAACAACAACAGCCTAAACATCAACTTAAATTCTATCGTCTGCCTGCTTTCAACGTACGCTATAGAGCGTAGTGGATTTTATACATTGTGTAGTATATATAGTGTAATATATTTATACCGTATAGAAGTGCACGCACTATGGATTTTACATCTTCCACTTCTGCAGCTCCATACTCCAAGCGCTGCCGTACAGCTTCATCGTACCACGAACAGGCCAGCTTTCCATCAGCTACTACAAACGGTAAAAAAAATCATGTACGTGTCGTTCCTACATTGCACTTTAATTATTCTAGTTAAAGCTATTCCTAATAATACGAGCGCCTATGCTTATTTGATTTTGCAGTATTTTATTAATATGTATTGTTGTACAGTACATGTGTATATACATAACAGTGGTATTAATGTAATGTATAATAAAAAATTTCATTTACTGATTTTACAGATATTTTCGTGCTCGGTTCCGGGCTGCCGCTTTACTTGCCGAAGCCATGTCCCATACCAAGCTCACGTTGAGCATGTTCATCACTGTGGAGACTGCAATATCTACTGTTCAAGCAAGGCAGATCACCAGTGCCTTCATCAAGGAGAAAGACTTGGCCATGTAGAAAATAGAAATCAAGGTCTTGTTGGAGGTGGTACAAATCGATCTGGGACTACTTACGGCGTTTCTACTAACGCGTCTGCACAGCCAGCTGCCTCTTCAAGTAGAGTTCATCGCTCTTATCCAATTGATTTAGATGTATTTCAAGAAACTTCACGTTCACATCTTGGCATGATGGTGACATACAGTCATCAGCCTACTGAGACATTTTAAGATATTGAATCTCTTTTGACACAACTATACGAGCCATTTGTAAAGTTGCTGACCCAAAACATAACTCTGCACAGTAGTATTAAAGCACAATTAATTATTATAGTTACATTAGAATTAATTACGGAAGTAGAAAATGAAAAAAATACAATAGAACGTGATATACAGTTTGTTTCAAAGAATTATGATATTTTAAGTGCCCAGGAAATTGCAAGTTTCATTTTTGACAGTGCCAGTGACATTATAAAAAAACTAAATGAGTTTAATAAGAACGGAACGGGATGGACTCTTAGAGAAATTGAGTCAATTCAAGTTAAAGTAGGAGTTTTAAATTTATTTGCAAATGCCAAAGCTAAAGGTTACATTAAATTTCCAGCTTTAAAACCACGGAAGTACGGCTATCTTAATATAAAAAATAACTGTAGTGATTGTTTTAAGTTCTGTGTTACTGCACACAGGTATAGGCACGAAATATTAGAAAAAAACAAACAGAAAACTAAACAGGAAGACAAATCTCAGAGCCGTTTGTGGATAAATCGTAATCTACAAAACCCAAATCAATATATTTCCTATTTTTCTAAATTTGATTTCACTGATATTACTTGTCCTTTTTTAATAAACAAAGACTTGCCTAATTTAGACAAATTTGAAGTTAAAAATAAATTAGGAATTAACATATGGAGTCACCGCGGCGACAAAATCATCCCAATTCGTAGGTGTCAGAATAGTGATATTGCTGACAAGTGTAATTTATTTTTAATTTACAAAGACAGAGCCGATGGTAGTAAAGATGAGCACACTTATCATTTAGTTCTGATTACAGACCTGGATAAGTTTATGTGTCTTGGAAACAATAGAAAAGTTTACTATTGCCAGTCCTGTTATCGACATTTTAATTCAGCTGATAATTTAACTAAACATAAACTGAGCTGTCAAACTCTACAAAAAAGGCAAATTGTATTTCCTGAACTCTCAGAAAGAGTCAAGTTTTTCAAATTATGGCAATCCTTGCCTTACCCATATATTATAGTTTATAAATTTTCTACATTTGTGATTCCCTATAACGACCCTAGATCCTTAAGTAGCAATACGAGATTTGTAAATGAAATTACACCTGCTGCGTATTCCTTGATTATTATTAGACAAATGAAAGACAGAAGTGAAGTAGTACATGCAGAATTTTATGATGGGGAGGATATAATGAAACATTTTTTTGAAAATATATTTTATTGGGCTGAGGCATTATTATCCCACGTTCGAAATACCAACAATATGGTCAAACCAAGTGACCAGGTACGTGCACAGTTTGAAAGTGCTACTCATTGCCACATGTGTCGACGTGAATTTGATTCTTCTAAGAACATTCTACGTACGTTTCATCATAACCATAACTATGGTCATTTTGAGTTTGCTGCATGTAGCCGCTGTAACTTGAACATCAAGTACAAGCACGAAATACCAATAATATCACTGTACGGGGGTTGCTTTGATTATCATCTGCTAGTTAGTGCCATGAATACAGGTCAGTTTGAAGCTAAAGACATCCATGTAGTAGCCAAGTCTGCCAAAGAATTTATTTCAATTTCAATTACAGCTAAAGATAAATGGCTTCCAAATTTAAATATTGAGTATCTACCAAAAGATAGAACGAATCAAAAATATACTGGCAAGATGTTACATTCGAAAGTAAAAGTTCGATTCATGGATGCAAATTTATTTTTTGATTCCAACCTATTTGATCTTGTTGAATCTTTAAATTCAAGAGATGAATTTAATTTTACACTTGCGCCTCAATGTTTTTCAGATTTAATATTTGTTGATAACCAATTAAATCTTGGTTCAGAAGTCAAGCCTCTCACAGAATTACAATTAAAATTATTACAAAAACCAGTTTACTTTCCATTCATGTCATTAACTAGTTCAGATGATTTAAATAACCGAATACCAGACCGAGATCAATTTAGACGATCACTTTTGGACGATGAGCTCATTCCAGATCACCAGTGGGATCTTGTCAAAAATGTTTGTACTGAATTTAGACTAACTACAGTACGTGACTATACACGATTTACATGTGTTTTAGATACGGTTTTACTTGCAGAAGTATGGCAAAATTTTCGCAAAGTTGGACTTCAAAATTACGAACTTGATCCGACTTACTCACTTACATTACCTAGTTATTCTTGGGAATGTTTTTTAAATTATACAAAAGCAGAGATAGATTATATAAGCGACCCAAAAATATTAGAAATTGCAAAGCAAGGAATACGCGGTGGGCAGTGTATTTTTACAGCGAAACACGTCATTGCAAACCATGAAAGATGCCCAGGAGGATTAGATAAATCCAAACCCCGTAATCAATTACTTTCACTAGACATCAACAGCTTATATGCAGAAAGTATGAAGCAGCTGATGCCAGTCTCAGACTATATGTATATGGAAGCGAAGGATTTGCAAAGTATTGATTGGACTGACCCAAAGTTGGGTACTACAGAAGGTAGCTATGGCTACGTTCTTGTTTGTGACTTGAAGTATCCTTTGGCTCTACATACTAGAGACGCAAACTTGCCACTTGCTATGGAACAGCGGGTACTTGATATGCATGATATAGCAGCACAGTATAATTTAAATAAAAATGCAATAAACTCAATTCAACACTATGTATCTCGCCCTCGGCTTATGTTAACACTATTTGATAAAACAAACTACACAGTTCATTTTAAAGCATTAAAATATTATTTGTCTAAAGGTTTAGTTCTTTCTAAAATTCGTTGTGGGGTACGCTTCAAGCAACAGAGTTATTTTAAACCGTACATTGAATCTAATTTAGAAAACCGAAAAAAAGCCAAAACTCCATTTGAAAATAAGCTATTGAAAAAAAGTTCCAATGTTTTATATGGCAAAACTCTAGCCCAAGTACTCAAATTTATCAATGCTCGGTTATGCTCTAGTGCTGCGCAAGCTGAAAAATTACTTGCAAATGCTAACTGTAAAGATTTTGAAGGATTTTCTGAAAATTTAAGCGTAATTATTCAATACCTTAAAAAATATCGAATAACTAACCTCCCTCTGACTGCTGTAGCTATTTTGGATTTTGCAAAAGTACTTTTTTATGAAAAGTGGGATTTTTTGTGTGAGATATTTCATAATAGAGCCCATCTGGATTATACAAATACTGACAAATACGAGATGCACACAATTGACACATTTAACACGTTTTGGGATGATATTGTCAAAGCAAAATTTGAATTTGATTTTAGTAAAATTCCTCGAGACCATGAGTTTTTTAGAATTTATGAAAGTCAACATCCAGACTTACATTTATTAAATAGCGGTGAAAGTGGAAAACTTCGAATTCAGAGCTTAGATGTAAAAGAACTTATAGTATTAAGACCAAAAATGTATAGTATGTTATATAATAATAATTCTGAACAACAAAAGTGTGCAGGTATTCCTGCAATTTCGTTAAGGCAGTGTAAACACGACCGATATAGGCAAATGTTAGAAACTAACAAACCATGTAAAATAAATGTAAATACAGTAGCAAATGTCGACCCTAAATTATTTATTAAAAATCAAAGTAGGTTAGCTTTTAAAAGTTTAGATTTATCTAGAGTATTTTCAGATCCCAACGATTGTAATTTTAGCCTTCCCTTGGGCCACACTGATTTAGTTAATAAGATTAAATAAAAAGTATAAGTCGGTTACATAAAAAGTGTAATTTATAATTGTAATTGTAATTAAAGTTTAAGAAGTGAATAAATATTACACAAATAGTTCTAGTTTCATAATTATAGTGCACACAATATTATAATAAATGTATCAATAATTAATTAGGCAGTGTTTTGTGGTACTGTAAGATGTAAATATTTGTAAATAGTAATATGATAATATTGTAAATGTAATTGTATGTGAATTTTAAATTATTGAATTAATTATAGCGTCTGCAGATATACTGCACACTTGTAAATAATATGTTAGGCTGTAAATATATGTGTACTTGTAAATAGTAAATTTAAAACTATGTATGTGTGTCGTATTTCTAAATCATGTGTGTAAATATTTGTATGTATGGATGTGTGTGTGTGTGAAAGAAAATTCAAAAAAAAATAAACTTGTAAATATGTATATATGTAAACACTGCATTACAATCAAACTTTCCTCTGCAATCAAATACCTGCATACAATATCTGCATAATATAAAAAACAACCTGCGTCTCGTAGCACTTGTTCACCTGTTGTACCTTGAATTTTACACTTGCAGTTTGCACTTGCATCCCTGCTCATCATATTAATTGTTGTAATTTATAAACCATATACCAGAAACATATAACAAACAATCAACTAAACATATATCCCATAGGAACATGCGGCCCACCTGACTTGCATCAATAAAAAACTTGTATCTGTTCCACAGCAGGTAGAATTCAGTCTTTTGTCCTGGCCCTGAACCTTCAATTTCATATTTTCACTGGACTTTAGAGAAACCAGAAGGCAGCTTCAGTGTACATTGGATCAATATTCAATTAATATGCATATCACGCACATCCTAAGTAACAAATTTTCCCCTTTGCTTTGATTCCTGCAATGCTAAAGGTCTGAAAGTGCACTTTATTCTGTCCAGTTGAGCTCCATAATAAAATATAATATTATTTATTCGAGCATTCCTACCCCAGCAACTGTATGTATCTACATTATACAACATTTAAATCAATAATTATAAGGATATACTACTGTGATATAGTGTATAGGTACGCAGTTGGGCATGTACATATATACATATACATATATTGGATACATATATCTCATTGTCGGTATGTCTTGCCTATAGGTAGCACGAGTGGTCAGCTTAGTACATGGAAAGTTGAAGCTCAGAGCTCCGTGGGTCCGAAAAGTTTGATTTTAGAAGTCGACTGGGCCCAACTGAAGCTTAAGCCCAGCCTCGGTCGATGCGTTGAGTTAATTAGCTATTAATATGCACGTCACGCACATCAACAGTAACACAGTCACCCCAACTCAGTGCACTCTCCAGTGCTAAGGGCTACAAGGTGCATCCAATTTTGTCCATTTTTTCTCAATAGTACAGGATATTTCAAAATAATATTCAATCCAGAACCCAAACATCTACCTACTACTATATACATCTAGCTACAGTAAGTAGATATGCTATATACTGATACATACATATACATATATACATGTTGGCTTAAAATGAGCACAATAATTTTTATTTTTGTTATTACATATTTTTAAAAATTTGGTAGATTTTTTGAAATAGTTATTTTTTTAATTAAAATTAAAATTAAATAATATTTGACTAATTAATTTTAATTGCAGTTATGATATTTAAATATTTTAAATAAGTATGTACGTTAAAACAGTGTAGTTAATGCATTTAATTAAGTTAAATGCATATAGTTTAATATAATATACATGCTAATTGTATTTAGCAATACGCAACTAGTACACTGTACATACTAAATAATGTGTACATACATACAAAGGTAAGTAACGGGTTCTACATAATAGCATATTAGCACCTAATATTCAAGAGCCCCACATTCTCGATCAAATTCTATACATCTCAAACATCCCAGTTCAAGTCCCATAGCTATAGCAGACATGTTGCCCTCTGTTTCTGTACTTTGTAGTTGAGCAAAGCAATTCTCAGCCTTCAAATCCATTCTCAGCCTTGAAATCCATCAGGCATCCTCTCTCAGCCTTTGAAGTATGTACATGACCATTCAATACCACATGGTTCCAATTCTATAGGTACCTTGTCTCCCCCCTCGTGAAATATTCCTCAACTTTTTCAATGCCTCACTTCTTTCACGTAATGAATAGAAGCGGTATCGCCCCCTTCGCACATAATATGTAGTTGAGCAAAGCAATTCTCAGCCTTCAAATCCATTCTCAGCCTTGAAATCCATCAGGAATTCTCTCTCAGGGTTTTGATGTATGTACGCACACATCCAACCCCTACGGTTCCAATTATATAGGCACGTTGTCTCCCCCTTCGTGAAGCACTCCAGAACTCCGTCTGTTCCCCTCATTTTACATACCATATGATTCCGTTGCTATGGTGATCAATCCAACCGATACAAATACCCGCTCACTTTAAATTCTATCAATCTCAAATATCATACATTAATGACTGCTCTCATATGATCAGCAGTGGCAGTCACAGCTCAGCTGATTTTCATACCCAACACACGTTGCTATGGGAACGCAGTCCAAACATTAGCACTGGCTCCGGTCTTCTCCACTCTTCCTCAGTACTTCCCAATGCCCATATACCAGCCATACTGTTCCATACTAATAATACAACTCCAGCTCCCATTTCCTCCCATTCATACTCATGACATTACATTAAAATTCATTTAAATGCCCATAAGCTTAGCAAGGTTATCCGTCGTTTCAATTCAATCACATGACTTTACATTACAATTAAATTAAATGCCCATATGCTTAGCAAGGTTATCTGTCGTTTCAGTCCCACATCTCACATCATGTCTCAATCCTTGCCATGGCCCAGGCTGTCCCAGCTGATACCCTCGGGTACTTCAACAACAACTACACAACTTTTACACCTCTCCATCACTTCCCCCGTAGTTTCAACGCTATCACAGCTTTTTTACACATGACTTTGTCGTTGAAAATTATAAACGATTTCCATAAAAGTTTAAACAGATGCAACCTTGCACGCAATTACTTTCATTTGACATCAACAGCCTGTATGCACGCAGTATGAAAAATCTTATGCCAATATCAGATTACAAATATATGGAAGCTAAAGGCCGCAAAGAAATAAACTGGGCTGATCCTTATTACTGGAACGAGGAAAAAAGTTACGGCGTCTTTTTAGTTTTACACTTACAATATCATAAACACATGCACAGCAAAGATGCAAACGTGCCTGTTTCAATGAAACAGTGAACTATAAATTTGCAAAATGTGAAGGCACAAACAAATTTAGACAAAACGGCAATGTCTTGTATTGATCAGTAAATATCACGCCAACGCATGATGTTGAAACTGCACAATAAACACAATTACACATATTTTAAACCTTTGCAGCACTACTTGTCTGAACGATTAGTATTGTCAAACGTAAATTGCGTGGTCAGCATTAAGTAACAAAGTTAGTAAATAGATTATAACAGATGGTCATTTTTTGCTTTAAAGTCTCGTTTGTTTCAAATCCAAACAATTAAAACAAAAGTTTACTATTAGGTCATCAGTATTTAGATAAAGAGTAAATTTTCGTTAAAAAAAAGATAAGGTTGATCAAAAAGTTTCATATATTATCGCAAAAATGTTCAAAAAAATGGTTCGTTTTTCAGTTAATTTAGTAGTTAAAAGTTTGTAAAAATTGTTGAGCTCCTACTCTTACTTACTTACTCCTCACCTTGCGTCTTACCTTCTTATCGTATTCTATTTTAGCTTTACACATTGAACTGTAACAGTTATCATTTTTCTCTAGTTTAAATCAGTGTAAGACTTTTCTCGTTCGAACGGCTGAACGATGCCACGCGAACGGGGCGCCGTTCTATTTTTCTCCGAAGGCATGAGCTTTCGATTTGGAAAGCACGAAGGCCAAGCTTCTGAGTCCGTTTTGCCCCCCCGAAGGAGCCCTCGCGCTTTGGGGTGGTGAGGCGTTTTACCATTAGGGAGTGGAGTTGACAATTTTTGCTGGCACAGGTAGGTAGGCAGTATGTATATCGTGAACACAGTAAAGGAAGGATTAAGTATAGAAGGTACTATAATATAAAGGGTCTCACAGCTATAACGTCATACGAACTTCCTCAAATTCTGTCTAGCCCATTTATCATATATAAATCTGTTTGTGTTTGTGCATGACTAATGTTAGTGATAGGGTGTATTTTTTTCCAGACCCCACCTACCTCAAACTTTATCACGTTATGATCTTAGAACCCCCATAGTATTAATGCTAATAAAAATTAAATTACACACGCAGTCATAAAATAAATTTAACTTATTAAACTCCATTGATATAACATCACAATTTGATAATTTATAGTATTTAAACATTTCATACTCATATCGTCTCATATAGCCCAGGCCCTGGTAGGCGGTAGGTAAGTAGGTAATAGGTACTTAGGTAATTTTAGAGTGGAAAGTTGGAAAGGGAAAAAATCTACAGGTAGACAAAATATTATCCGTCCGTCAAGACGGCCGGGAGGTGGAAACGCGCTTTCATGAGCTTTCAGGGACCCACATGAGCCTTGAGTCCGTTTCAAAACGCCGAAAGCTCCATGAGTCCGTTTTTTGCGCCCAAAAATTAAACGAAGCTCATGCGAGGCGAAACGAACGATTATGAACTTTTTTCTTACACTGGTTTAAATGCAATCACATATTTTGCACCATCATTAATTAATATTTCTTTTATATATCTGAAGTTATAGAGATTTGTCAACCTTAAGGTTATTGTTTCACTCATTACAATTTTACTGTGTGATTTGAAGATCCCGCAAAGTAGTATTATAGTAAATCGCATTGGGTTTGGCATCGATAAAATACCTACACTTGTAGTATTTGGTTTTCGTCGCTATTTGCTGCGGATCAGTTGGCAATAAGTTATTTTATGTCTCTTTTCAGGAGTTTATTAAAAGCTTTCTGACCACCATTGCTCATGGATGAGGCGAAACATGTAGATCAAATCAAGTAAGCAGAGGTCACCACTCACTGACTTAATGAAATAAGCCCGCTCGCCCAGTCCGCCAGTTAGACATTCAATCCTCCACGGGCCAAAGTCACATGTGCTACTTGCAGTGTGGATAACCTTTTAAGCTCTGGGTTTCATTGACTACAAGTTTTCTGTAGTCTCAACCAAATAATTTAATAATTTTTGCCAGGCCTAGTTGTGTTGCTTAGTGAAACTATAGCATAATAAAATAATAATAATGACAATAAAATGATCTAGACCGAGTTATTCTTTACATTTTATGGGGTAACATGAAACAAAAGCAAAATAATATTTATTTATGTAACTCAAGGTAGAAGTATATAAATACAATTATGTAGATAGGTAGTAATAAAATACGCAGTGCTATTAGTGAATATAAGTAGGTAGGTAACTATTTCTTTTTCGTCGGCAGAGTGCGCATGGTGTGGTAAAGTTCACAGCAACTTTTAGAAGTAAGGACTGGGGAATTCTTGTCATTTTTTTTAATGACCGGTTTTACGCACAGTGGCACATGACACAAGTTGCATTTAAACTGTGTCAAGCGCCGGTTACCTCTGGCTCTACATAGATGGCACTCCAGTCTACGCACCTTACTGTTTTCTGTGAACTGGATGACTGGCGCATGGCATCCCTTAAGACGCACTTCATCAGGGTTTGGATAACTCACAGGACGTCCAATCTTCGATCTGGGCACGCGAAATTTTTGCAGTATTTCAGAAATAAGATCTTGCAAAAATGGTTTGTACTCCATTTTTATGCCACCACGTATGTACTTGTACGTTATAAACGCATTGTACACACACAGATCCAGAAGGTGAAAGGCAACTTTCCTGTACCACTTTGTGGTTTTTCTCTCTGTGGTGTAAGGCTGTATTTGCCTGTCCACATCGTCCACACCACCCATTGTGCTGTTGTACAGCAATACCGACGCAGGCTTATGCTTTTCAGGTGTCTCGATCCCGTCTTTTCGGACATATCGTTTTGAAAGAACTTCTTTCATCTCATGTGTCAGAAAATTTCTAATTATATGGACATTTCGACGATCACACCATCTAATTTTATAGCAAAAATTACACAAAATCAAGCAAGTCCACAGATAATATGAATTGGTTAGATGTATTACCTGAACTAACCTTTCAACCATTTTATCCTTAGTATGAAATACTTCTACGTCTCCTTTTTTTAGCTTTGTGGACATTGTAGGCATTCCTTTTCGATTAGGGCGAACTGTCCCTAGCAGATAGGTTTGTCGTGTAAGAAGGCTATCAGCCAGCACTGGAGAGGCGAAAACGTTATCTACTACAACTTTTCTATTTTCATCCAAGTACTTCTCCATGAGCGTAGAGACAATAGCACCTCCATATCCTAATTGTTTCACCAATTCCGGAGATATTTTGGTGGTTTTTCCAGTGTATGGCAGTATCGAAACTACGAACTTAGTTTCGCAATCGACAAGAACGTAGAATTTAATTCCAAACCTTGCCCGTTTGGAAGGAATATACTGCAAAAACGAAAGTCGTCCTTTGAATAGAAGGAGTGTTTCGTCTATGCACATGAATTCCCCTGGCTCGATTAAATTTTCAAATCGTTTCATTATTCTTGGCAAAAATGTTCCAAGTATATTGAGCCGATGGTCCTTTGCTCCTGCACTGCCATTGTCAATGAAATGCAGTGCCCGTAATATCGATAAAAACCGATCCCTGGACATGGTTTTTCCAAATATTGGTGAGTGCAGTATTGGATTTAATGACCAATAATCCTTGTAGCTAGGCTTTTTATCAATGCCCATGAGAACCTGCAATCCAAGAAACGACCACAACTCCTCGGTTGTTACTTCATGCCAACCTTTCAAAGCACTGGGCTTTGTAGCTTGAATTTGGCAAGCATAACGGTTTGTTTCCGTTCCAATTTCTTCTATTAATTCATCCTCAATAAAGTGACGCAGCACTGCAAGAGGTGATGAGCTGAATTCCAATTGCCCAAGTTCGAGGATACTTACTCCGTACGGGCGATCCGGGACATGCGGGGTAAAATTGTTAGATTTTACCCACACGTCCTTCCCCCCAGCATCAACGCCACTGCCATCTACGGCTCTCATTTCTTCATCGGATTCGGATTCTCCATTTTCACTACTACTACTGTCGCTATCTACACATTCTTGCTCTTCTGCGGAGCCAGAATCATTGTAGTACTCGTCTACGAAGTAAAAATAATGACGTATTTTTGTAGATTAGCAATGCTCAGTATATTATTGTACATTTTCACTTCTTTGCATTTAAAAAAATAATAGTAATAATAATAAAAAGTAAATACCTTCGTCTATTTCTGATGCCATTATAATCGTGTGGAATAACTTTAATTAATTCAATTTAATTAGAGATTTAATTTAAATATGTATATGTATATGTATGTATATGGCAGTATTGTATTTTCGACCCATTAGGTATAATACACTGCATTACTGTGAGAGGTATGATTCAATGAGCCAGTCATGAGATGAGATGGTTCAGTTTGAATCTGCCTCTGTTACATTCAAGGATATCAGGATATAAGCTTTCTTACCGCTGTACTGATTGCGAGAGTATATTTTTCTGGACTACTCCAGACAGTGCCTGTCAGTTTTTTTCCCCGTTAGGGAGGAGAAGCGACAGAGTAGACCAAGTAGCGACAGCTGTCTCACGGCCGCCGCACCTTGGATTCGCTCCACCGCCGACCCCACTAGTGGCCGCTCATTTCAACAGAGAGACGGTGGTGATGCTTGTAGTAGTCAGTAGGAGGAAGAGCCTGTACCGTTCTTGGACTTATGTGAAATCACACAGAGACAGAGACTGAACCCGGCTCAGTGGTCTGACAAGCTACGGCATGGCTTACTACTGAGTCGGGGAGCTGGTGGCACTCTGAATGGAGATTTAATTTAAATATAAACGGCAGAGGTGAAAATCTGACTCACATCTGAGTTCTTCGGCTCTCACTATTATTAAAATAATATCTAAATTTGTGCATTTCGGCTATTTAATTTGGTTGTTGACACACAATTTTATGTACCCGCCCTTAAAGTGTAAATATTTTTGCTCAAAGTTGTGTTCCTGGGCCATGGCAACGTCTAAATTATTACATACATTTGAGATTACAGAGCTCATAAGGTTAACCTAAGTAACCTAGGTAAAGATATATTTAATTGGCTTATTACGTTTATGATTAGGCTCGGAAGCAAGCAGACCTATTTCGTCTATTATTGCTATAGCCTTTGTCACCATCAGTACTTTGAATGGCAACAGATAAAGAAAGCAAACTCACTACCTTAAACAATTAACCAAATCTCAAACTCCCATTCCCAAGCCAAGTTATTCAACTGTACCATTCTCGTGCGATAGGGTCTAAACTTACTACCGGCTGCAATTCCCACAACAGATCCAAAAAATCCGGCGCTTCGCGCCGGATTTGCCTACCGTTGGCTTGAAGTAGATGCTGAGCTTACAGCAAATATTGACTTCAGTCAATCGATGCATCTTTTCACATTATTTACATAAAATACACTCTATAACCTCTAAAGTGCAATATTTTAGTGACGACATTGTTAGACGATCCTAATATGTACAATTATAATATTCCATGCTAAAAATACTATTTTACATAATGTTTGAACTGATAACGACCTCGAATTGTTCCTCGTCAGCTTCGGACGAGTAAACAACTGCTCCTGCTTTAGTTCTGGTGCTTGTGTGGCGTACTGAGTTGTGTAGATTGTAGTGCTTGCCTTCTGTGCTTTGCTTTGCTTTGCTACGATGGGCCCTGACTTTGAAGTCACGACAGTGACCTCTGTCCATCCTGTACGCTGCTCGGGTCTTGACTACCGGAGAAGTTACGGCAGGAGTTGTCCAGCTGTAAAGCGGCAGGGTATTTGACGCCCTAAAAAGTCATCTCAGCGGGACCATTCTCTGGGCTTGGAGGATTACCATTTTTGCAGAGCTAGCCGGTGTCAGCTTTACTGATGGCGGCTGGGGTGACTTCCGAATTAATTTGTTAAGGGCTGTGTGTTGTATAGTTCATTTCTTCATCAACCAACTCAAGTTTTGAATTTTGAATTTTGTCGGCTGCGTCAACCGAAATTTGCAAGTTTGAATCGAAGTGGAATCGGAAGCATGAAGTCTCAGCCGAGTAGCAAGTAATAGGGTATAAGTATATAGCGTATTGTATTATTGCATTCATATATCGGGTACGTAACGCATTTTTATAAAAATTGACAATTTCATAATTTATTGGTAATATTTTATTTTTTATTCATGGACTTATATGGTGTTTTATATTTTAATGTGGGTAATCATGAGGGATAAATGTGTTGAATGTAGTAGGAAAATTGGTAGAAATCAGTCAAGAGTAGAGTGTAGTGTATGTTATAAGATTTTTCATGTAGTATGTACATCACTAGTTTTAGACAATGTTCCGCAGGATGTGATATTAGACTGGATGTGCTTGGGCTGTAGCAGTCGAGCTGATGTGGCTGTTTGTATAGCATGCAGTAGTGATATGGTTGCAGGTAGTAGAGAATATTGTTTAGATTGTCTTTTTCCTGGAGCTGATTGTAATCTAACAACTAAAAAGAGTGAGGATGTAGAAATTGTCAATGATTCAAATGAGGTCAATGCTTATTTTTTTAACTCAAAAGGTTTTAAAGTCTTGCATATTAATGTTAATGGATTAAATGTAGCTAAAGTTGAAAGCCTAAAGCTTATAGTTGAAACATACAAGGTCGATGTCTTATGCATATCAGAGTCGAAACTTATTACGACATACAATATTCACACATATTTAGTCATACAGGTAGTCACAGGTAGTAACATGTATTCTTCATATGTTGAAGTATTGTACGTGTAACGTGTGTAACTTCGTAGAGATTAAGAAAGAATTATATTTTATATATCATTTGTCTGGGAATGAGAGATGCATGAGTAATAATATAATAATATAATTTTATGAGTCTAGCTCGCGTCGCATTAAGTAAACAAGAATGTGCTGAAGCGTGCTTAGCTGAGTGATGCATCAACATAATACATGCGGAGTATGTATGATGACTAATGTTTACGTCTGACCGCTGTGTCTGCATTATGAGACAAGCATTCAAGTTGAAGTTTCTATTTACATTATCAATGTCAATAGACGTAAACAGTAGCAGTATTATTCTTATTTAATTACTGCGACAAAACTCTTTATTCCTTTAATTCTTTATAAGAATTAAACAAATGTGGAAATCACGAAATTCTCTAATTAGATTAATCATTAGGACCATTCGTAAAGTACCAAAAGATATTAAATTAATGTGTCTGGGTAGAACCATTAGTTTAAGGATGTTGTAAAAATCACATAAGATGTTTTTACTTAAAATATATAAATTTGACAATTGTAAGAATGCGATAGTCTTTGTCTGAGACAAAACACCAATTCATAAATTATACAAAATTATCAATTATCTTTGTCAACCGAGTTTAATTCAGTGAGAATTAGAGTGAATAAAAGACAATCGTGAATCTGAGTCTGAGTAAGGAGAACGTCTACTGAAAGAGTCCAGAGTCCTTTTCATTATCCTATTTGCATCCCCATTATCTGCGGTGTCCGCCAAGTACAGTTTGCTGTACTTGTGTAAACTATTCGAATGTTAAGTGGGAAATTGTTAGTAATAATATTAGTTTAATCCTATGGTCTGTAATAGATATTTTTGATGACGTCGATGATTCACTTAACTACTTTGAAAAGTCGGTCATGGATGTGATAGATAAGCATGCTCCTATTATTACACGACGAGTCAAGGGCAAAGTATCACCGTGGCTGACTGTAGACTTAAAGAGAAAGATGCATCACCGTGATAGCATTAAAGCAAAGAGTTTAAATACTGGGGACCCTGCTTTGTATATACAGTATAAAAGAGAACGTAATGATGTCAATAGGGAGGTTGCAAAGGCTAAGTACAGCCATTACAAGTCAAAGTTTGAAGAGGTTCTAACCTCTTCTAATGTGTGGCAAGTGTAAAATAAGCTCATTGAAAAGGGTGGTGGTGTGTGTACTGTAACTGAATTGAAAGTAAACTCTAATGTGGTAACTGGAATAGAGCAATTATCTAGTGCGTTTGCTTCTGTATTTACTGTTAATGTATCTAGTGATAAGGTGAAGGCATTGGATAACTTTTATAATACTATTACAACGGACAACATGTATGAGCCTTTTACACCTGAGGAGGTCTTGTGTAGCTTTTCTAAACTTAAATATAATAATGAAGGTAATCCAAATGAGTTGTCATATTTTATTTTAAATAACTGTATGAAATCATTAGCCTTGCCGTTGGCCTTATTGTTTACCCAGTTTCTTTGTCTTGCTTCATATCCATCGAAGCTTAAGTATGCAACTGTGACACCTTTTTACATAGGAAAAGGTTCTAAATTGGATGCTATGTCATATCGCCCGATTTCTACACTATTAATTCTTGATAAGGTTTTAGAGAAAATGCGGTATCAGGGAATTTTGAATAAAATTGAGTTGAGTAGTCAACAGCATGGATTCAGAAACGGCCAGTCATGTCAGAGTGCTACCTTTACATTCGTGCAAGATGTATATAATTAAATTGACCTAAAGTGTGGTAGAGTTATTGCAGTATTCATCGACCTGCAGAAGGCTTTCGATTCGGTGCCTCATTTAGAACTTTTAATAAAGCTCAGAGATATATATAAAATAGATAACCATTTGCTTAAGTGACTACCTTCGGAATAGAAAATTTAAGATCAAGATTATTTCAGAGGTTTCGGAGTTGTATGATTTGAGTATTGGGGTTCCTTAAGGTTCAGTGTTGGGACCTTTGTTATTTATAATTTATATAGATAAGGTATCTGATGTCATTGTGAATGAGATTAATTACTTACTTTATGCTGATGACCTTGTACTATATTATTATGCGCCTTTGTTTTCTGATGCTGTACAGCAAATGCAGGTTTGTTTAAATAATGTAAATAATTGGTTTGTGTCGCAGAGTCTCAAAATAAATGTAAGCAAGACCAAGTTTATGATTCTACATAAATCCCATGATTATAAAGTCCCCGATAATGTAAAACTATTCTGTAATGGCAATAAGGATGAACGTGTATGGACATTTAGGTACTTAGGTGGTATAATAGATGCAAATCTTAATTTTAAAAGCCACTTTGTTCACGTCAAGAATAGAGTGAGCTCTGCTATAGGCATAATAAGCAACTTAAAGCGATTTTTGACGTTTCCAATTTATGTAATTATGTTAAATGCTAATGTATGATCTATAATTGATTATTAAATTATTGTGTATGAGGTACAAGGTAAGCGGGAGCTACAGGCATTACAAAATAAAGTCAATGACCTAGTTGTTGAATCTACTGATAAGTCTTTGTATGGTAAACGGAAAAGAAATGGAGGTAGAGCTGCAGTTTTAAAGAATGTTCTCCTGCAGAAAGCAAACATCTTGTCTGTGTCAGAAAGATTGAGCTTGTATACATTGTCATTTGTGTATTGAATATTGAGATTTGGGTCGGATATAAATATTTTTAATTCTTAGTTTGTTCTAAAGCATAGTGTAAGAACAACTAGGTCAAGTAATTCCTTAATTTTAGAATACCCTGTTAAGGCCACTTGTAAGTGACCCCAAATACATCCTTTCCCTGAGGGGATAATAAGTGGGTAGAAGGTGCAAGTATTTAAAGTTTTGTAATGGCTTTCGCAAAAAAATTAAGATTTTTGAGACGTCATTTGTGGGTGACCCCAAGTTCAACCCCCGCCCCTCCCCTAAGGGGATACTCTGAGGGTCGGAGTGCAAGTATTTAAAGTTTTTTAATGGTTTTAGCAAAAAAAACAAGATTTTAGGGACGTCATTTGTGGGTGACCCTAAGTACAACCTCTCCCCTAAGGGGATACTTAGTGGGTTGCGGGGTGCAAGTATTTACAGTTTTTTTATGGTTTAAGCAAAAAAATTTGAGATTGTTGGGACGTGTTTGTGGGTGACCCCAAGTACACCTCCCTTACCCCCTTAGGGATAGTTTGTGGGTGCGGGTAACTTCTGCTGAAAACTTCTGCGGATAGCTTGTGCCGATGACTGGTGCATGTTGCTGGTGCATTAACCGGCGCCTGTAACGGAACTATTTAGCTGGTGCATTTCACTGGTGCAAAGGCAAATCACCCGTTTTTCTCAAATGCTTTTAGATGGCTAAAAAAGTTGGTCCAGTCAACTGTGAATTGTGAAAAACTGGTTAGTTCGATCTCTTTCAAAAACAATAGAGCACTTTTTCCTCACATTTGTGGCCATTTGAAAAATATTTAACGATTATTGTTTGAAAACTGTGACCTGTAGCGCATAAAGAACAGACAGACAGACAGACGGACATAGCCATTCCTATAGATACTTAAGCTCAGCATCTGAAAATGAATCTGCCGAGGATTATTAAGGACCGAGCAGGCTTCTCTTGGCCACGAAGCTGGGTATATTTCTCTTTTATATTTTTAACTCATCAAAAAAAATTAAACTATACTTCTTTATTTCATTTATAACTGAATGTATACGTAACAACCACATCCCAAAGAGATACATACTTAAATAAAATCCTAATTGTATTTTGAAAAACTCATTGTCACTTATGATTAAAGAGTATATGATAATTATGTGATTTATAAGTTAGTTATTTATTTATTTCATTAATGTCGTAATAGCATACTGTAATGTAAGTAACTTTAATTTAATAAAGTGCAATTATAATAGTGTCCTTTACTAGAAAGCAAAACTATTGTACTGAATGAACTGATACTGAAATAAAGTAAACTCAAACTCAAACTTAAATTAGCGCATTCCTTACGAGCATGTTTTCGCCAACTATTGGCGAAGACTTTGACATCTCATCGTGTGTCCTCCATATGTTTTCACATACAATTTCAAATTCGTAATTTAGTTCCCAATTTCTCTTAAGGACTCATCAGTAGTTGTGCAATACTTGTCAACATTTTCAATAGCCTTTAAATAAAAATAGAATAAAAACTGCATTATTCATGATTTAAGTATTATTGCTATGTGTAAACTTAACTAGCAAGGCTTAAAAAGTACAAACATATATATTTATTAGTGCGTAGTAATTTATTAGTTCAAACGTTGCTTGTTGTAACACTCGTAATATAACTATAGTACAAATAAAGTATCAAGTGTTAGCTTACCTAGCCAGCCTGCACGTTAGATTTAGATAAAGAAATTGTTGTAGCTGCTGCTGCTAATAGTAGTTATTATTTATTTATCAACGCAAAGACACAAAGACTGTAGACCCGTTTATCAAAACCCTAATACACTAATCTATTTATTTTCGAGGAATTAAAAACAGAAAAAAATAACAATTACTTTAAAAAATACGTGAATACTAAATGCAACAAACTCGAAGAACTTTTGAATTATTATTTTAAATTTGGTAATTACTACGTCCATAAATCAGTAAGTAGATGGAACTGTGTAATAAGGTACAGAGACTACAGAGTACTGTCAACCGTATTAGTGCTCCAACAACATATAATTTAAGAATCAAACAGAAAACAAGACACTTTTTACTTAACCCCTAAATAGTTAGCAAGTCAAACTAAAACAAAAATAGTGACATTGTGTTTGCACACTTACCTACCTGACCCAACCCACCAAAATCACAGCAAGTCAGAGTACAAGCACAAGTAAGAAGCTTTAATTGTTTATTTATTTTTATTTTTTAGTATGTTACGTTCTCCACCTGCAAAACATCAATAACAAAACAAGGGGCTGCGCCCCTTGTTAAATGGCAGCCTTAACAGTAATATGGGGCAGTAGTATATAGTATATGCTTTTGCATTTGTTTCTCTTCTACGATTAATTTATAGTATTCTCTATTTGTGCCTATATACATAATTTAGTACGCTTTCGAAATACTAGACCGATTTTATTTCAGCGTATTTACATAATCTGAAAACCTTTCGAAATCTGACATCGACCGATTATACGAAAAAATATAATTTTGAAGTAATTCTACTCACCCTAAAGTTTCCATTAGCAAACGTCAAGGTCTTGATTGAGAAGAGTAATGCAACTAAATTACTAGTTGGAGAGTGATACGAGTTAGTAATTACTAGTTAAAATTCTGACAAAAACGTTTAAGCAGTAATATAATATGCACAAGTTCCAACAAATTCTTACAAATCAATTAAAGTGATCATATTGAAGCTTTATGCTAGTAGAGAACTGATTTTTGGTTAGCAACAAAGCTGGTTGTGGAAATTAGGGGCCGGCCACAAATAGCGTCAGCCAACTTTAGCTTATTTTTGAACCCACCTTCCTCTTAAACAAATAACATAAAGATAATTAATAATAATGCTTATAAAAGGGTGTATGTATTTGCAGCTGACTCACCATCATAGTAGGTGGCACTATTTATGTACGGCCCTTTATCTACCGTATTAAATACAACAGTTTGAATCTCCCGCAAACGTGTTGTCGAAATGTAAAATATGATTTTTGGACCTGTCACTCAGAGAATTTGCATACAAATAAAGCATCACTAAAACCGTAATGATTAGCAGAATCTAATTATGTTAGAGTTCATAGGTGATACTCTAACAGTTGCAAGATTATTTTGAAAGAACCAGTTTTTTTTCGAAAAATCGCTATTAAAAGTGTTGTATAGGCTCGAAGAAAAAATAAAAAAAGTCATTTATTTAATTTTTTAGGGCTTCAAAATGAGCTATTACTCGACCAATTCAGTTGAGTATTTCAAGAATGTTATAAATTAGGTAATTAGGTAGAAATAACACGCCCCTTTTTTTGTTCCTGTACTCTTACAAATTTGAAATTTAACCCCCCCAAAAAAAAAGAGTGCTTTATCAGTTTATGTGACGTAAATTACTGCTATTCTACTTGCAAAAGCCAATAGGCCAACTGACAGCCCAAATATCACGTGCATACATTACTTGTATGTGTGCAAAGCTTTAAAACTGAAGAAGTAGCCTAATAGCTGCACTTTTTATTTTCCAAACAGTGCAAACACAATTTCTAGGAACCAAACACTTCATAAAAGTATAAAAGACGTAGTAAAGGGCGCAGTACGCACACGGCTACAACACTAGAACTAGAAGAATCAAACACAAAACTAACACAAACGAATTATTAAAATAAAAGCAAAATTGCAGGTGTTGATTTTAAAAAAATTCTAAGGGCAGTTAGTTGTTGGTAATAAGTCAGAATCAGACGGCAGACTTTTAGAGTTCAATTGTGTTAAAAAAGTAGTAATTTAATGACAAATGGGATAATTTTCCAAAAGAAAAAGTAAAAATTTAACAGATATTTTTGAATCAAGAAACTATCGCTTTAGTTTTCTACTGATAAGATTATCATTAAATAAGTTGGAAGGATTCAAGATATTAAAGGACTTAACGACTGCTTGCTTCGCCTTTGATTTTCTTTTAACTAACAGATTGAATGCAGATATGAGAAAGTAAATTAACAGAATTGTGTAATATGTTTGTATTTATATTTATTATATAGGAATGTTACTATTGTTTAAGTTTAAAATATTTAAATAATTTAGATTTTATATTTAAATTATTTTAGCACTTGTTAACCATTAATAGACAAGTTAACATAAAAAAATTAACTTTTAAAGCTTGGTCACCACAGATCTTGTTTCTGAATTCATCTTCGACATCAACAACAACAACTGTGTTACATATTTCTCATGATTTAAAAAGTAAAGGTTGGCTAGTTTTGCATTGTAACAGCAGCATTTTGCATGTGATGCTACTTAATTTGTGCAAGTCCTTTTTTTGATTGTGATCTAGCTACGCTAGCAGATATAGGCAAAGGCACATGTTGTACTCCGCAGATACTCCTGCCCGTGCAATTAACACACTTGGTAACGTAAATATTCACTGTGCTGTTCTTCCTTATCGTGAATAATCAAGCCCCCAATTCTATAAAAACAAAACAAAAATACATTCTTAATTAAGTAATACATTTAATTATAATATTATTTAGTTATTGGTTATACTAAAAATAACATTACTAAAACTAAAACTAAATACATATGTCAAATAGTAATAATTAGCAATTGTAGTTTCATTTCAAATTTTAAATTCGAACAAAATTTAACTGGTGAAACTACAATGTGCAGCATTAAAGCATGTATAGCAGATAGCTGCCTGTAGCAGCTTTTTTTGCTTAACACATAATAATGTTAAATGTTATAATATACAATTATAAACTTACCTTGCAAATAAATAGCACCGCAGCTTGTACTTGACGATACCGCATCTAAGCCTGGAAGTTTTATTTTGAGATGAACGTCTGCACTATTAGTAGTTGTTGAAAAAATACTAATGTTTGCTGAAAATGTTAGTTTTGGTTCGTGTTGCAACTTGGTAGCAGAACCTGTGGCTAAAGTTGCAGATTTGTCAACTGATACTGAAGTCAAAACATCATTTAAGGTAGGAGTAGGAGTGGACGTCCGTAATTCGATAGGCTTCAAAATACTGTTTTTTGTTGTTGTGGATGGGTCAGATAAGGTTGTATGATTTATATTTTCCAAATTTTTACAATTCATGCAACGGATGGAAATAACTTGGCCATTTTGCTTGCTTTCTGTAGAGACAGCGATATGGTCTTTTGACTTCCGTTGTGAGCAATAATGCTCACGTTTGTTGTATTATCAACTAAATTGCATCGAGCACTAAGTATTAAGCTCCTTACATCACTTTCATAAAATCTCAGACCAAAACTCCTGCTTGTCGTACTCCTTGTAGTCATACTTTAACTGTTATTATCTTTAGGTAAAAATAGAAAATCATTTTTTTTGCTATAAATATATTCGGCTTCATTATCGATATCGTCAAACCCCCGAATCCCGCCAGGTACAGTATCTGAACTGCAAGATAGATCTAAATCTAACCCTGTAATTGCAGAAACTTTAAAAATATCTTAACTGTCTAAAGTATTGTTAACAATCAATGGGTAATCCTGATCAGACATTAAATTACTTTTTAACACTTGACTTTTTTTTAAATTGAACTGTAACGTGGCTGATTACAAAGATCACGATTAAACTGATGAATAATACTCAAGATAAACATTTACTCGAAATAACACAATTATTTTTATTTCAGATTGTAACTCTCGTAAGCTTATATTCGTTTCAATTCCACAAAACACTAACTTCGGTTAAAGCTTGTATAGTTAATTTTCACAATTCGCATCAGCTCAAGTATCAACAACATACGCCATTTGCTACTTGACACTCATGTTCACACACCACAAGCCACTGCTTTAATTTAAATAATATTTGCAGTACAGTAACCGTCACTTGTGCCAGCGCCAGTACCAGTACTACCAGTTGCAGTACTCAACATTGTATTTGTACTCGTAGTGGACGTAGTGGTAGTAATGCACTGGTAAACAGTGTCAGTGTCAGTACAGTGGAGTGTACAGCACTCATAACGATTGTATTTTGTATTAAAAATTGCTTGGCAGAAGTGCATTACAAAATTACAATTAAAGCAGCCAGTTGAGCCATCAGTAGCAGTAGTAGACTCTGCACCTTCTTAAAATCTACATAAAGTGTAGTGTAGTAGCAGTAGCCGGTTATGCTGTGGCTGTGTCGCTGTGTGACATCACTGTATGTATGCCGTATATACCTAATGCACAGTGCGCTTTTCTAATATTTTCTCATTAGCTAGGCTAAAAGATTCAAAGTATTTCAATTATTTGATTATTATGTTGCTATTAAAAAACCATCAATAATATGTTTATATAATTTAAGTGATATTTTATATGCTTAATACTATTTTTTAGTCTAGATTACTCTATTTTTGTTGCATTTTAAATTGTCGGTATATTTTAATTACATAAGCATATATGATGCTCTAAAATAATTTCCGATTAATTCAAACAATTAAAAATACATGCTGCTGATAGTGCCTAATTTATGATACTATATTTATGTGCATATATTTAAACAATAAAATTTGTGAAGTTCATAAATATCACATAAATTTAAGTCAGATGTGTAACGTAACTTTTAAGTAACTTTAAATAATGTTACAATTATTTTTTTGCATGACCACAGGCACGCAGAAATTATAATTAATTATTATGATCAATGCACTAACTTTTGCGTTGTGCGACCTGCAATGCATATTTATACGACGTATAAATCCCTTGGTTTGGATTTCCTTTTTATGTATTACAAATATTTTTTTGGAAGAGAGTACTGAGATCAAACTGAGTCTAAAGAGGCAGAGGGTCACTTTTTAACGCTTTGGGCCATGGATGGCAAGCTGAATAATTAAGATTCGGATTCAGATTTAGCTTTCAATATTATCAGCAATTCAGATTTAGATTAGAATTAAGATAAGCTAAATTTTGTAATTTAGATTTCGATTCAGCTTAGCTGAAAAAAGCCAAAAATTTTCAGATTGCGATTTTGATTTAGCTGAATTCAAAATAATTAAATGAATAAAATTTCAAATTTTAATTTGGATTATTTAAATAAATGTATACACTTGTTTTTTATACGCTGAAAAATTCTGAACAATTTACATTGTGCTTTTTAAGTAGACTCTATTATTGTTAGTTTAATGTTTATTAGTATCATATCAAAAATTTTTTTAAAATTTGAATTCTCGAGATACAACTTTTAAGAAGTGCAAAAAGCTCTAAATACATGTAGTATTCAAAATCTTTTAATAGGCACAGTTTGCACTTTTCAAAATTAGGTATTTATATAGCAAGCAACTTAAAACCATGTAGTTAGACCTGTTTGCACTTTTTTAATCATGTAGTCAGAATAGTTTCTCACTAAGATTCCTGTAGTACGAACAGCTTGCATTTAAAGTCATGTAGTCACGACAGTTTGCAGTCTCAAAATTTAAATAGTTAGAACATTTTGCGCTTAAAAACATAATGAAACTATAGCGATTCTAACTATATTTTGCAACATACATTTGCCAGAATACATAAAGATGATAAAAATAAACATACAAATTTAAACTTTCCGCAAGCCGAAAAAAAGCCAAATTATTCAGCTTACGGATTTAGCTTTCTGTGAAGATTCGGATTCGAATTAAGATTTAGCTCACAGATTTTTTTATTTTCGGATTTGGATTTGGATTAAGCTTAATACAAAATTCGGCTTGATTCAGCTTTCAGATTTAGATTAGGCTTAAGCTTGCCATCCCTGCTTTGGACTCAATACCCTACTATAGAAACGAAATACTCATGAGCCTATTTTAAGGGCGCATGGCTTGCGGCCTGTTGCGGCGAGACGGAAAATGAATGAGTCAGGGAAAAGCCCAACATTTTTTGGTTTTGGCGACCGGGATGCCTGTCATGAACGAAAATGGCCCAGTCACTTTTGTACTGTCCATCTATGCTCAAGACGGACTAAACTCCCACTAACACTGCAGCGAGAACGCAATTACATTGACTTACGTCCTGCTGGCAGAAAAGGCGTAATAAAGGTCTAAAAGCGGGACTTGTACATCAATAAATGTACTTGCTTGCTTTCAGACCCCACCAACTACAGCCCAACGACTTACCACCCTACCGAATCCTGCTTCCTACTTCCATTGTTCGCATGTAAACTTATTGTCGCCCACCCTCGTATTTCCATTTTTACGCTGTTCAAAAATGCACAAACCCAATAATTCTGGCCGCCCAATCATCTCTACCTGTTCATAATCCACGTCACACATCTCTGGCGTTATGGATAAAATACTTTGCCTATGCCTTTTTTCACCGAACCATGTCAATAGGACACGAACTACACTTTTGCCATACAAGACTTTTCGAAGTTCACAGGTAACAATAGATACATCGCTAATCCTGAAGTAAAATCCTCACACACTAATCCATAATTCAGATAGACATAAAGCTATTCAATTTTACGCAGATAAACACTTAGTACTATCACCCCCCACTTCTGTCATAGTCCGCTTAGCCAAACTTGTTTTAAAACCAGAGATGGTAAGCTTAGGCTTAATTAGAATCTGAAAGCTGAATTAAACTGAATTTTTGGTTAAGCTAAATCAAAATCGGAATTTAAAAAGAGAAAATTCTATTAGCCTTATCTAAATCTGAATCCTAATTAGTTTCTAGAAAAGCTAAATCTGTAAGCGGTAATTTTATAGCTTTAGGTTTCGGCTTTTTCAAGGACATTGAAGTTTGCATTTCTAGCATTTTTGCCACATATTTTCATGGAGGCTATAGTGTTTAGAAATTAGAAAGTAGAAGATCTTAGTATTCCGGCAATTATATTTTTAAAAACGGAAGTACGTATGTGTGTACGTATGTATATTCATGTGTATGTACTCATATACCTATGTATGTACATAGGTGCGTCTGCGTGTTTGTATGTAGGTATGACATGGTTGACTGTAAATTTACTTACACTAACGAATTTGGAAAGTCATACGTTAGGCTGATTGTCACCAGTAGGAATTTCGCCAGGACTAATTATACAGTTAAATGTAGTATGAGTTTAATTTGAAAAAATACAAGCAGTATCAATACGTCTAGTAAAGGCTTAAGAGTTATAGTAGAAGTATATGCGGAATTTCGTGATGAAAAAAAAGATGGCGGCCGTGGGGGTGGAGGGTACGATGGGTGGGGAGGGGTGATGTCTTAAGATGTCTTGAGATGGTGGGGATGTCTTAAGAAGATAGGGTAAGACGTTGCTTGGGTCTTAAAAAGGTCTCAAAAGGACTTGAGATGCTATGGTAAGATGTTCTGGGGGACTTGAAATGCTGAGTAAGACGTTCTGTGGACTTTGAAAAGGTAGGGTAAGATGTCGTATGGACCTTGAGATGCAGGGGTAAGTCATTGCTTTGGTCTTAAGAAGCTGAGACGTGAGAAGATAGGGTAAGACGTGGCTAGAGTCTAGGTACCTTGAGATGCTGGAGAGCGTCTTGAGATGTATAATATGCAATGCTATATTCTATATAATATGATATATGCTATATACTATATAATATAATATGCTATTTAATATGCTATATAATATGCTGTATAATTACAATTCTTTATGCCATGTATAATAATTATTATGTATTATTAAGTAATTAAAATGATTAATATATGCATAGGATGCAACTTAAAAGAAACCGCATCAAAATCCGATAAGTACTTTAGGAATACCATGTATTTCCATCCTATATCTATGCTTTATAATGGTAGGGGCCGGGGAATGGGGAAATGTCATGTTTTGGTAACTAGTAGACCGATTGACCTCGGACTACTTTTAATGACCTTATCTCATTATCTCTTATATCTTATCTAAGACTTACAAGCCTGTTCAGTCTTAGTCTAAATCCCATTAGTCACTAATGGGACATTTAAAATTTCGAAACTGAGGGAGCATGCATAAATGACGTGTGTTGAGGGTGGGTGGGGTTTATGCATAAAATCGTATAAACGTCACATATTATGTATGTATATGCTAATGTAAGGTGTGTAGGTAGCTTTATTGTGTATTACACATAATATATGCACGTAACCTATGGTAAAAGATGCGATAAGTCATATTGATTGGATGAGTCATAGATTCAAGTTGGAGCCAACACCATACTGAAAAATCGATAGAGAAGAAAGCCGAACGATCGATAGTGAAAGAGGCGAGGGGCTTTACATTGTATTGTAATCCTGGACAGCAGTTGATGATGCCTGGTCGAGTTCTGAAGTTGAACTGAGAGGGTTAGCATTGCAGTAATAGGGAAATTTTTAGTAGGCGAAGTCCTTTACATTCTATTGTAATCCTGGAGTGCAGTTGATGATGTCTGGTCGAGTTCTGAAGTTGAACTGAGAGGGTTAGCATTGCAGTAATAGGGAAATTTTTAGTAGGCAAAGTCCTTTACATTCTATTGTAATCCTGTAGTGCAGTTGATGATGCCTGGTCGAGTTCTGAAGTTGAACTGAGAGGGTTAGCATTGCAGTAATAGGGAAATTTTTAGGAGGCAAAGTCCTTTACATTCTATTCTATGTGAGATACAAACGAAACTTAAATAGATTTGTTAGTGATACTATAAAGTTGTCATCTACATTTTTCCAGACCTCATTAGGTATTCCGTCGCTTCCGGGTGATTTGTTGTTCGCGAGCTTCATAACTGAGTTTCTGACCTCTTCGTCTGTGATTAAATCATGACAAATAAGAAAGTCCCGGAAAGATGGCACGAGATTATTATAATCCCAATTTTTAAGAAAGGTGATAAAGATAACCCTTCCAACTACAGACCCGTGAGCCTACTAAACACATGTACCAAGCTCTTCACGGTAATACTATCACAGAGACTTCAAAAGTGGTGCAAATTAAATTCAAAGCTTGCAGAAAATCAAGCCGCCTATCAAAAACAAACTGGCTGCCAGGACAACATCTTCAGGCTAATGGCAATAATTCACAAGTCCCTAGCTAAACCTAATTACAATTACATGTTTGCACTGTTCATTGACCTAAGCCAAGCGTTTGACAGCATAATACATAGTAAACTCTGGGAAAAGCTCGAACAAAAAGGGGTCAGCTCGTCATTTATTCAAATTATAATGGAATTATATAACGAAGTAAGAACAAAAGCTCGTACCGAATTCGAATTTACTGAATGGATTGATGTTCTGATTGGAGTGCTGCAGGGAGAAACACTCTCGCCAAATCTTTTTAATCTGTACCTAGACAACTTAGTAAAAGAACTATCAGAGTCAGGGGCTCTAGGAATTAAAATGAAAGCACTTACAATCCTGATTTTATTGTACGCGGACGATATTATACTCTCAGCTCCAACCCCAGGGGAGTTACAAAAACAAATTAATGTCGTCAAAACATTCTTCGACTCAAACATGCTAAAAATAAACCTCTCAAAAACAAAATTTATGATTTTTCGAAAAGGAACCAGAGTAAAAAAGGAAGTAAAAAACATCAAACTAAAATGGGGAGAAAAGAACATTGAGCAAGTCAACAAGTACACGTACCTAGGTATTCCCATGACAGCTAATGGTACTTTTGAATCAGCCAAAAATCACTTTATTAAAAAAGCAAAAAGTGCACTACCGCAATTTTTCACCCTTCTGAGAAACACGCAAAATAATCAGTTGCAGACTAGGCTCAAACTTTTTAATGCGTTAATAAAATCCATCTTTTCATACTCAGCTCCAATATGGGCCTTGAACTTCACAGAAGAACTAGAGCAGCTACAAACACAGTTTCTCAGGTCCCTGGTTAACACAATTAACATGACACCAGCTTACATACTGAGACTAGAAATGGGAGTCCTGCCAGTAAAATTTCATTTATTTAAAAATACTGTGAGATTTCTACAAAAATGTATATTTGGAAAAGGCGACACAAGCATCAACTACAACTGCTTTATGGAATTAAAAAACATAAAAGATGACAACCCGAAATATAACTGGTTCTCCCAACTTAAAAATCTGTTTTTATCATTGGATATGGCTTCCGAATTCGGATTACTGAATTTAGCGGACGTCTCAGAAAACGCAAATAAAATAATCGGAATCGCAAAACAGAACTCCATCAATCAGGACGTGAGAGCCATGGTGAGCAGCCTATCCATGAAACATTTTAAACTACTAAAAACACATGCAACAATAAGCAAGTTGTACGATCAAAACGTCTCCTGGGAAATAATCAAATTAAATCAGCAACTAAGATTCGGCCACCCAATAATTAAAATACAAAATCAGACTATCAAATTAGGAAGAATGAATAAAATTTGGAAGAGCAAAGAAGCAACAAATTGTATGCACTGCAACTACACAGACGAAAACATTTTCCACGTGATGTTTCGATGCCCAGAGTATACAAGCGAAAGGGTAAAACTGGGAATCCAAATCCAAGGGCTTACTGAATCAAACTACATACAGGAACTGCTAAAGGATGAAAACTTGAATAAAATTCAAATGACAAAAAACTTTAACTTCTGGGTTCAAGTGCTACAAAAAAGAAACAAGCTACAAGCAAACTGACATTATCATTTTTTATATCATGACAAAAAATTGAGCCTCAAACTTATTTATTTGAATCTATAAAAACTTGACACAAATTATTATATTTTAATGACATTTCTCTTACCAATAACTAGTGCAAGACAGTAATTATTGAATCAAGGATCTATTTTTGTAACAAAATGTATCAAATATTGAACGTAACAGGATGGGGTTGTAAGGGCTAAGGCCACAAATCAACTAGATGAATAAATAATATATATATATACAAACGAAACTTAAAGTTTGAGAGAGATACAAACGAATTTCAAGCTTTAAAAGATACCAACGTTACTCAAAGAGCTGATAAATGATATCAATGTTTACAAAATTCAAAAGTTTTTATTGTTGCTAATTACAAAAGTACAAATTGTTTTTTTATTTTCTAAATGTTTATTTTTAAATTACAATACATATATTTTTTTTTAAATTACAATACATTTTTGTTATTTTTATTCTATAAATGTTTATTTTAAATTACAATACATATTTGTTGTTTAATTTTTTTGTCAATGTTTATTTTGTGTATTTGTTTATTTTGTAAATGTGTTTTTTTAATTACAATACATATTGTTTTTTATCTTATTTTGACTTACAATACATTTTGTGTATTTCTTTATTAATATGATGTAAATGTTTCTTTTAAATTACAATACATTTTTAATTTTATTTTATATTATAAGCAAAATACATGTTTGTATTTAATTTTATTAAATCTGTTTTTAAATATACTTTAATTATTTTTTAAAATGTTTATTTTAAATTACAATACATTAGGTGTAAATGTTTATTTTAAAAACTGTTTATACATCTTATAAAGTATATTGTAAAAATATGCTGCATATTAACACATAAAATTTGTGTATATACACTTTACTTATTCTCTTATGCTTTGTTTTTATCTTGTTTGTATTTGCAAATATATGTTTGTACAATTTCTAAAACTTTATAGTTTCGCCAAAACATGCAATGTCCACACATTTTTATTTTTGGCTCAAACTTGTACATGAAAATTCGTTCACCATATAGGGTTATTTTGCGAATATAGTTTAAATCAAGGTTTTTTGTAGTGGCTTTTATATTGCCAAGGTTGTGAACGCATACAAAGCATCCATTGTTTTTCACTAATTTGGTTACTTTACACCAGTTTTCAATATTTGTAAACTTCTTCAACTGAATCCATACATTGTTTTGTGTATTTGAGCTATCAGAAATTCTTATATCTTTTATCTTTTCTGGTTCTTTACAATCTACACAGTACTGTTTGTTTTTATACATTACGGTATGTAAACTTGTTGGCCTAAAGTTTAACCAGCAAAACTGGCACGACTTACACATCAAACTTTGCAGTTTAGTCATATCGTTTTTAACATGAATTACATTTGTTCCATTGTCATAGACAATTGCAATGCTTTCTATTCATTTTCTTTATAGTTGCAAATATATCCGTAAACATTTTCTAAAACCTTTGCAGAGCTTTGGCAGCACATACAATAACCACATATTTTAATTTCCGGCATGTACTTGTATATGAACACAATCTTGCCATACAGAGATACGCCGTAAATAAATTCTGCATCGGGATCGTCCGTAGATGTTGTAAGATCAAATTTACATGCAAAACAATCTTTTTTGTCTATCACCCTTGTAACTTCACACCAATTGTTAATATCGTCAAATCATTTATTATACGGTGTATCGAAGCATTCGGTCACTTTTTCATCTTTTTTCTTTTCTTGCACTTCACATCGCGCACAGTATTGTTTGTTTTTATACTCAATAGTTTGTAAACTTGATGGCATATAGTTCAACTAGCAGAACTGGCATGCCTTGCACAACAAATTTTGCAGTGTAGTCATTATGTTTTTCACACTGACTACATTTGTTTCATTGCCATAGACAATTGCAACGCTTTAAATTTATCTTCTGTGTATTCATAAATATATTCTCGAACATTCTCTAAAACATTCAAGACTCGCCAAAACATGCAATAGTTGCATACTTTAATTTCTAGCATGAACTTGTAAATGTACACAGTTTCCCCATACAAAGATATGCTGTGAATAGACTCTGCATGGGGATCGCCTCTGACTGACAAAACATCACTAGTATCGAATTTACACACAAAACAATCAATTTTTTCAAAGCATCGGGTTACTTCACACCAATTGTCAAGATCGTTAAAATCATCAAAGTCAATCCACTCATCGTACAATGTATTAAGGCTAGCAAGTACTTGTTCATCTTTTTTCTTTTCTTGCTCTACACATCTTGCACAGTATTGTTTGTTTTTATACATGACAGTTTGCAAACTTGACGGCGTATAGTTTATTTTTTGCAAATTTTTCTTAGTTCAACTAGCAGAACTGGCATGCCTCACTCAACAAACTTTCCAGAGTTATTGTATTCATTTTTTTGCACAACAAACTTTACAATTTGCAATTTTGGGTTAAAAACAACACAAGTTTTTTAATTTCATCACTGTTCATTTCAATTTGCGGACCTAACTATCCACCATACTTGACTGTTGTTCTGTCTGAAACCGGGCAATGCAGTACAAGGCTTGAATTCTTTCCGTCGTTATAATATGTAACATTCAGGTTTTTAATTTTGTCTTCTGGTTTTGAATGTAAACGTTTTGATCATGTACTCCTTGAATAAACTTTAGTATCAGCTTCCTTGTTGCTAATGAAAATTCAACTGTTGTACAATCAATTTTGTTTCGAATTCGACCAATGTAAATGTAATTGCTTTGCTTGAAATTGTTCCAAGTTTTTCGAGCCAAGAGTCGAGTTCCAATTTAAATTCATTTTAAATGTTTACAATAAAACAAATTTACACAAAATGTTTATATGAAATCAGCAAATCATTCAGCAAAAAAGCATATGTACGTATGTTGAAGGATAAGTCGTCAAATTCAATGATTCGAGCGTTTAAGTCTATATTTCGAGAAGCTCGAACAACAATAATGACGTTGTTTACAGATATGGGAAATTAATACAGAATCACAAAGTTTAGAGAGTTCCTAAAGGAAAACAGAATTGTAAATTACCACATTTATTTATAAATCAAGAGTACATTCAGTGAACGCTTTATTCGTACACTGTTTACGAAACTGGAACGTTATATGACCGCAAAAAAAACGTTAAAAATTGATGATAAAATTCAACACTTTGTCAAAGCTTACAACAATACAATTCACAGGAATATACAGACTAAACCTAATAAAGTGACAAAAAAGAACGAGTTTGAGATATGGCACAGAATATTCAAATCTTCACTGCAAAATCAAGAAACAAAACCGTCAAAGTATAGTATTAGAGACAGAGTTAGAATATTAAGAGCCAAAATTTTGTTTGAAAAAGGTTAAACAAGCTACATATAATACTCAGTAATGCAAAGTTTTATTAAGTTATGTACTAACTGTTGACAGGATATTCTGAAAATTAGAGCAGGGAGGAATTTGTCGTCAAAACTGTGCAAAACACTTATCCAACTACCTATTTATTGTAAGGCTTAAACAACGAAGGTATGCTTTAGTTATCGACGTAACATCTTTTTTTTTATGTTCGTTATCGACGTAACAGCTTCTTTTTATGTTTTTTATCGACGTAACAGCTTCTTTTTTTATGTTTGTTATCGACGTAACAGCTTTTTTTATGTTTGTTTTCGACGTAACAGCTTTTTTTTCATGTTTGTTATCGACGTAACAGCTTCTTTTATGTTCGTTATCGACGTAACATCTTCTTTTTTTATGTTTGTTATCGACGTAACAGCTTCTTTTTTTATGTTTGTTATCGACGTAACAGCTACTGTTTTGTTCATGGTTCTATGCTATTTGTAGAGTAACATACTTATATTATTTTTTCAGATATCACAGGCGCGTTTTACGAACAGGAACTAAATTTGGTTTAACATGCTTTCAAAGCATGCATTAGAATCTGCTGCGCCTCCTAGCGTATGCTGTACACTTACTAGCAAAAGCAAGAATTTGACAGCAAATACAGCCACTAACTTTATAGCTGAACTTCCAAATGAACTAAAGTTGCCTCAAGAATTGTATGAAGTGGGTGTTGTAAGTTTGAAATACAAAGCAGCAAAACCATCTCGAAAGACTCGTGAAGTGCAAGCTGAACCCTTATTCCCAAACTTAAAACCATTCAAAATAGTATCCGGAAAAATTAAGAAAACAAAAGAAGACATATTTAGTTTTATTTCTGATAACAATATTGCATTAGAAAAAGAAGGAGTTCTATTTGGGTTTACATTTTTTCACGTGTCAAATGATGCTATATTTATATCTGCAAAGAATACATATGGTGAAGTTAATCAGTTTGTAGTCATACCAGACGAGTTAGCTGTTTTTTATGGATTCAACTGAAACCAATTTCTGTTTGGACAAATACCAGCTTTAGGTAAAATATCACTCGAATCTTTTGCACGAATACCTATAAACACTGAATTTAAAATAAAACAAGAAACATTTCAACATTACCAGAATTTGATAACTATAAAACAACCATTTCAAAGCGTTATTCCGTTTAGCCGACAAAATGCTTAAGGAGACAATGACCCAAAGATATACTTTAGAAGATTAAATGAAAGAATAATGCCACATTTTCAAAAATTTGAAATAAATATAGAATCTGATGGCAAAGCTAATTTTAAAATCCGAAATTCCAAAGAATCAAAAGGCTATTGTGTGCTGCCTGTAAAACTACTTAAATGCTTGTGGTTTCTAGACGACAAATTTGCCACAGGGCTTTATGTATCTAATGCAACGTTTGATATGGAAAAATTCAACGAAATTAACGATCGTGAATACTTGCATTTTCACTTCTCAATTGACAATGGATACTATGCGCCAATGAGCGAACCAAAATCTTTAGAAATTGACTATGTATTGGATAATATAAACCACAGTATAGAGCAACGTATTTTCAATGATAAGGTTATTAACTTTGTAATAAAAGACGGAGACATTTACGTAGAAGATTTAGATGAAAATATGTCTGTTCAACTACCTGCAGCAGTTAACCGTCACCTCGGCATTCCGGAAAATCAAGTGTTTGTTCGCGATACAAGAGTAAAGGTGGGCTTAGATATTCAAGTAGAAGAAGAAAAAAAAATTAAATAAGAAGAAATTGGTGAACATGACGATCAAATATGTCCAATTTCAAAACGAATTGTCGTTAGAAGTGATATTGTACAGAACCAGTACTATAATCACCACGTCTTGCCCATTCTTCAAGATTCAGATCTAGTTGAAGATGATATAAACGAAACAATTGTCGATTTCAATCCAGTTATATTTCTACCGTTGAGTAAAGCAGACATACGTCAAATTCATGTTAAGTTAGTTGACGAGTTTGCAAGACAGCTTGATTTTGGAGAAGACAGTGAAACCAATATAAAATTGCATTTCAAGCCTAGATATAAGACATCATAAGGCAAGTTAATTGCGATGACAAAAAGTGTATTCTACAAGATTCAACGTATATTCAAACCGGTAATGGTGGTGTAGCTGGAGGTGTATACGCTGGAAGTTCAGGTATTTCACCAGACGAGTCTTTATATTTAATTCCAATAAAATCTATACATCTATCTCAAGCAACTCACAAACCAAAAAAGATACGAGTCAAACGTATGCAAAGAAAACAAGTCGGCGGAGCTAAGAAAAAAAGAAAAAACGTTAAAAAACCAAAAAAACTCAAGTCGGAAGAGGTCAAAAACCCAAGAAATCGCTGTTTTATACTAAAACAATAACAGCCAAGAAGCAAAAGTGTGTTAAAAGATCTAAAAAATAGTATAAATAGCCATACTCATTTCTTGACTGCTCATTTAAAGACCAACCTTCAAGGCATGCATATCTCTCTGTTATCATGGATATCAACAATGTTTTTGAAGAAAAACCAACAATTTACGAAACATCTCAAAAATCATTGAGTTCAGAGTTGAATTTAGTGGAACTACCTCCTACAAATATAAGTGAACTTACAACAACAGACTATATCCAATGCTTTTCCTTATTAGGTACTAAGGATTCGCACAACCCATTGGAATTTCGTTGAATATATGATAATTATGGCTTGCTACAAGAGTCTATGTTAAGTTTAGGCGTAAGGATTGTCAAACAAGATGGCGCAAGATGCGAAGCAGTTGACATCGTGGCACCAACAAACTTGTTTTTTCATGCGCTGTTTTCAAATTTACAACTGTATTTGAATGAAAAACTTGTACTGGATACGTCAAACTTTTATCCATGGTCCGCATACTTGCAAAGAGCGTTGGGGACAAGTCAACTTGAAAAAGATGGATACTTGAAGGATAAAATGTGGTATCCCAATGCTGCCCCTAATACATATGCAGTCACTGACGCTGGTTCTAATGCAAGGTTTCTGTTGTCTCAAAACTTAAAGCAATTGTATTTACTTAGATCTCTGCTTGAAAACTTTTTTAACCAAAACAGATATATTCCAAGCGGTACAGAATGTCGAATTGTCTTGAAACGTAGCGATCCGTACTTGTACTTGGACTGTTTAAAGAACGATAAATCAGGATTTTCTGGTTGTCCCTATAAAGCAGAAATAACAAACGCAATCTTTTATGCTGCTAAAAAAGTGTTTCGCAAGATGTAGTGAATTTGCACCGTCAACAGTTAATGAACAATGAAACATTTAAATATGTAACTAATGAAATTCAAATGAAAGACATATCAGTAGCAAAAGGATTAACATCGGTAACGTCATATGGAGTTGTCATAGGCAAAATGCCAAAACTAAAGGTGTTCAGTATGGTTGATACTGAAAGGTTCAATGCAAATATGACAAAGTCAGCGTTTAATTTTGAAAATTTCAATATTAGTGAGCTAAATGTCACTTGGAATGGCAAAAATGTGGAAAATCGTGTTATTCCATACAGTTTTGCAGGTGATGACGCAGCAGCTGGTGACAGCTTCTTAGTTGCTCTCCGATCGTTGAGAAAGACAGTCGCATCTGAAGCGCTGGGAAATGGAATCTCGAGAGACAACTATTTCAAGGGTAAATTACACAAACTTAAATAATATTAGATATAAAACATTAGCTTGTATGTAAGTATATGCTTAATATTTGGGTTTGTATACTTTACAGGTAATGTATTTACTGCTGTGGAACTTTTACCAAACAACGGTAACGCTCTTTCAGTGAACCGAAAAGGACAAGTGAAAATTGGTTTGAAATTCAAAAAAGCGTTGGATAAAGCCATAACTGTACTCGTCTATTGCTTGTACTAAGGAGTATTTGAGCTCGATAGAAATAAACAAATACATTTTGACTATCAAAAATATGAATACAAGTTCTATTCGTGAAGCACTGCGACGACTGATGTTAGATGTAGATATACCTCTATATATGTTGTAGCTGCAGATACATTGTATAAAGATGTTAAATTTGATAGTTTTCCTAAAGCTATTGTACAGAATGTAGATACAATAATTAATAACGGATATTATTGGATAGCTTGGTTTATTATATCGAATAATGAATGTGAATACTTTGATAGCTTTGGAAATTGTATAAGTAAATATGTAAATATAGTGATACCTAATATACCTATAGTTAAAAGCAATTGTAAACAACTGCAAAGTGACTATTCTTATGTATGTGGTCAATACTGTATATACTTTTTGTATGCTAGAATAATTGGTATATCCTTTAAAAAGATAATATATTCGTTTACAGTATATTGTAATGTTAATAATAAGAAAGTTGAACGTTTTGTAAAATCAATTCCAAATTTTAATCCATACATGTTATTCAATAGAAATGAAAAATGTCTTGTAAATTCATGCCGTTATAAGTTTTTTAATTAAATGAATACGTATATTGCTTTTTGTTTTTATGATTTTAAATCATTTGTTGTTGAACCATCATTCAGCATGGATATCATAAATTTTGATCTCATTCTTTTATTTACAATGTCCGTCATAGGATGCACTGGCTCAGAAAAACCTTTTATGATTAGAGAATTCATAAAACGTAGACATGAAGTTATAACACAAAATTTAGACAAAGTTGTGTATGTTTACTGCGATTTTCAACCAATATTTCATCAAATGCAAGCTGAAAATGATAACATTATATTCACAAACAATATTCAAGATCTAAAAGAGCTTGCTACTGATTCTACATTGGTTGTTGTTGACGACTAGATGGATTTACTTACAAAAGGCGATAATTTGGAACTCATAACTAGATTCTTTGTAAAGCATGCGCATCATAGAGGCGTATCAATTATACTTATTCTACAAAATCCATTTAAAAAGCAGTTGCGAGAAGTCAATATTAATTCACAATACTTGAATATGTTTGATCAACCACGTGACCGAAGTACTATTAGACGACTGGCATCTCAGATATGTCCAAATAATATAAAGTTTCTTCAAGATGCATATATTAAAGCAGTACAATTGCGAAAATTTGGGCAATTAGTGATGGACTTGCATCCAAGAAGCAGCAACGTAAAGTACTGGTGTCGATCACATGTTTTTCCTGATAAAGCTTGCAAAGCGAACGCTTCAATATGAGAACTAGATTGAAGACAAAATGCGAGTTTTTATACAAGCTAATGACAGACAGAAATATAAAAAGTGTTATTGAAAGTGCAACAACAAATCAATTATATGCAATAATTGATTGTCTAAATAATTATCGAATGTTTTGTAATACCAAGTGTATACAATAAGATACATTGATTAAACAAATACATTCAAATAACATTAAAACAGTTTTAAAACACAATTTAAAGCTTGTTTGCAAAGTACTTTGCACTATATTTTGTGAAATTATAACGTGTAAACTATTTTTACAATGGCCAGAGTAATGAAGTGTAATGATCCCGAACTGTATAAAAAACTAATGAAAATTTATTTAAATATGTCAAAGTTTAAACCACAACCAAGCGAACATATAAGTAGGATTGCAAAAACAAATGAAGAGCAAGAAGAGTTGAAAGAAACAACGTTTGCTGAAAGACGAAAACATAATTTTAATTTTTGGCTTCAAGTACCAGATAAAAAGTTGTATGAACCAAACAAAAAGAGAAAAAAGTAGTCAGTCTTGTGCAAGACGTTAAAGAGTGAACATGAAATTTATAGCTCTCTGTATGATTGCAATGTACATAACATGTACATATGGCAATGACATTGATGTTGGTGAGTCAGAGCATGCGCAGTTGATTTAAAAGTATGATCAAATTCGAGATAACTTGTTAAAAGGGGAGGAGCAACTAGATAGTCAACAGTTGACTCACTCGCTTGCAGACTCAGTTCAGTTTCTGCTGTGGAACCTTCACAACCAAAAAAAGTTTGCTTCCGACGGAAAATCTAAAATAACGCAAGATACTGGACTTTTGTATTCATCGTTTGGATTGCTTTTACTTTTGTGTATACTTAAATTGTACAAGTGTATATAAAATATTTATTCTGAGTGGCGCAAACCGGCATCATTGGAATAATGGAGGATACATATACATTTCCAAGTGCTGTAAAAACTCAACCACGATTGGAAAATCCATCATATGTCGTTAGTGTTAATTTATTGCACAATCTAAATTTTTGTTGTAGCTTTTTTATTTTACAGGTAACGTCATCTATTTTGTCATGTGAAAAGTACTGATTAGGCATTGAATTTACAGTTACTTAATTGTCCAATGGCAAGATGTACTTACGATACCCGTAAATGGTATCCATATTACCGTCATGTTGAGTTAACACATCACTGTGAAGACTGTGCAGTGTAAACTCCATCTAAATCGACGCATGCGTGCCCGCGTATTGGGCAGCGTGGTGGTCATGTGAACGCTGGACATGCAATTGATTTGTCATTTTTCTTGGAACTTTCAAGATCAAACCTTGGCGCTGTCAAAGAGTATTCATATGAGCCGGCAGATGACTATATTAGTGTTGAAGATATTTTTAAATTTGTGAAGAATCCAACTGAGAAACTTTTGAATGAAAACTTGGTTGTGTATGAAGCAATGAGTGTAATTATTGGAATTAATGTTCTTATGGAGAAAGATATTCAAGATGGCGACTACTCGTTTGAACATCAAGAAACCATATTTTTCGATTCCAGACCTTTCGATCTTCATGATTCTAATGGAATTAATACAGTTATGCTTGAAGCTGCTAATGAAATTATTGAAAAAAAAATAGTTACACTGAACTAGGAAGTGGATGGAGAATTATTAGAATTGTATCGTTTCAAGTAAAGCTTGGTGAATTATCACTCTTGAAAAACTCGAGAATACGCGGCTATCTCAAGATGCCATTTATAAAGCAAGGAATTTTAAATATCAACAACACAGATGAAAAATGCTTCCATTACTGTATTGCTGCTGCTGTGTACATGAAAGAGAACATTAAATTGCATGATGCTAAGAAACCAAGTAACTTAATGCTACGCAGTGTTAAGCATTGAAAAAAATATCTGCATTACTTTGACTTTTTAATGATAAGTGACGCGGGTGTTAATGTACATACGGATATTCGATTGTTTGAAGAACCCAATGATATTCGAGTGAATGTGTTTACTCATGAAGGAAAAAACATTGTTCTAACCTACAAAAGTGTACATACATCTACAAAAATTGTGAATTTGTTCTTGATACATGAAAACTACGAGCAAGGAAAACGTAGTCATTTTGTGTTAATTAAAGACTTATATCGTTTTCTTGGACACATAAAACCAGAACGGATGTTTTTCTGTCAAGAGTGTTTTAGATTCAAGAAAAGTTATGAGCAGCTATTGAAACATAATTGCAAAGAAGTAAAAGAGCTAATATTTGATTTCCCTGATAAACGTTTCAGAATTAAATTCAAGAATGAACATATGACAATGGCAGTGCCGTACATTTTATACTATGATTAGGAGACGTTTGCTGAAGCAATGGGACAAAAGAAAAACGCAACAACATTTGTCTAACAGTTCAAACCAGCAAGTTATGCAATTGTTATTGTGAAAACAACAACGTATGGTATGGAACTTATGCATACAAGCTATTACAATAGAGAAAACCCAGTCAAGCATTTTTATGAGACTGTTTTTTACTGGGAGGACAAACTTGTAGCTAAGATTCGTAACACTAACAATTTTAACAAACCTAATGCTGAAACATTAAAACAACATCAAGCTGCAACAGCATGTGAACTTTGTAATCGGAAATTTACAGTTAAAAAGAAGAAAACAAAGAAACGAAGCCGTGCAGGAGCATTTGACGCAGATTCAGAAGATGAGATTAATACACTTAATGACGAATTTAGAGATAAAATTGGTGGATTTGCTGGAGCAGTAGATCAGATAAATGGCAAAGCAAAGCAACCTTTAATTAAAACGTATCATCATAACCATACCGATGGTACATATATTGCAGCTTTATGCCAGTCATGCAACCTTAAGATAAAATACAAACGTGAGCTGGTGTGTGTTTGTCATAATTCAACCGGTATTGATCTACATTTGCTTGTAAATTCACTTGAACAAGAGATGTTTAATGCCAAAGATGTTAAAGTTATTGCCAAATCGTCAGAAAAATTTGTGCAAATGACCATTACTCACACAAATAAAGTCTTACCAGCATTAAATAAAACATTAGGAAGTGATAATCCTGAAAAACCGGAGCAAATTGATCGAAGAGTTAAAATAAGATTCATTGACAGCTGTCAATTTGTCAAAGATAGTTTGTCAAACCTCGCATATGTAGTTGTAAAAGAAAAAAGCAAAAGCTTGACATTAATTGACCAATGTTTCAAGGAAATGGTTCCAACTGGTGTTCCAAATACAACTAAAAATAATGAATTGCTGTTTGCAAAAATCCCGTTTCCGTACATTTATCTTACATCGCCAACTGTATTTCAAGAAGGACATCCTATCCCAGAACGCAAATGGTTTAATAATGATTTGACGGGAAAAGAAATTACAGATTCGGAATGGTCACTCGTAAACAGAATAATTCAACAGTTCAATAGTAAAGACTTTAACCAGTATTGTAAGTTATATAATATACTGGACAGTGTACTTTTGGCAGCTGTGTAGGAAAATGTTTGACGTATTGGAATGAAAAATACAGGACTAGATCCTACATACGTCTGCACCACTAGTGGATACGCATGGCAAAGTTTTTTAAAGACAAATAGGGTTGAAATTGACGTTATACGTGACTATGGAATGTATAAAATGGTCAAAAAGGGGATTCGTCGTGGCATTTGCTATGCCTCGCAGAAACTTGTGGTGGCCAACACTGAACGAGATGCGAAGCACCACAATGCTGAGCTACTAAGACAGCATATTCTCTATGTAGATAAGAATGGAATGTATGCTGAAGCTCTATGCAAGAAGTTTCCGCTTAGCGAATTTCAATGGGAATCTGTAGATACATTGAACAATATAGACTGGATACATCGTGACTTTGAAGCTGGAAGCAGAGGGTATATTCTAGAAGTTGACTTGCAATATCCAATTGATGTTCAAGAAAGAACCAAGGAAATTCCACTTTGCCCAGAAAAACTCAAAGTTCAAATGAAAGAGCTGTCAGATCGACAAAAAGATCATGTTTTAAAACTTGGAGCACTAGGAAAATCTTTCTTGTCTCAAGAAAAACTTATGCTGACATGCTATGACAAGATGCAGTATGTTGTGAACCATGCATTTCTACAGTAATATTTACAAATGGGAATAAAACTTGTGAAAATTCATCAAGGATTTTCATTCTCTCATCAAGCCTACATTATTATTATTATTATTATGCAGGGTTTTTATTGCTTTGTTCAATGACCAGATATATTACATAAAGTACATACGCGAAACATGACACAAATAATGCTTAATCATTCTTGAAAATAGTACATGTAATGATAGAAAATTTGGCTTATTTTCTACTTAGTCTATTAACTGTGACAAAACAGAACAATTTGATAAGGAAAGATCAAGAAGCCCATGCTGCATATTATCATGCGCGGTTGAAGAACAGAGTTAACAAATGGAAATACAACTTCCTGTCTGATGTCAACAGTAAATTTAGAATTTAGTAACAAACTTAATGTAGAGTTTCCGATCAATTATCTGATTTGCAGAAAAAAAACCTTAATATGTAAGGAAAAAAAAAATAGTAAAATTCAGTACATATAGAACCCCTTTATTATATGTCCAACTATGCTGCACTAGTAAATTTAAATCAGTTTTGTTACCCCAGACTGAAGTCAACTGGGTGAGGAATTTTGGGCTCCCTTACTGCCCTCCAAATATCACGATAATTAACAGCACAGTTTGACATTTAAAAAGTTGTAGGGTTATCGAAATAGTTCGCTAGTATGCCCATAAGTGAGAGTAGGTTGCGTGCACAGAGTTAGCTATGACTATGGTTAAATGAAGTGTGTTAGTTACTAAGAATTAACAATTAAATTAAATGTGATTAGAATTTCAATTGATCCTTATACGGTATGTTGCACTGCACTATAGATGAGAATTGTTGGATATTGTAGGTGAAGGTTAGTTATAGTTGTAGGTATGTAGCTAAAGACGTTAGGTGGCTGCTCAACTGTCGGCTGCAATTTGAGGCTAAGGTAGAGTGTCTGAAATCTGAAAGTCCAATTTTGGTTTGAATTTTGCTGTCGCGGTACGCCATGCGCAGAGGGAGAACTTTACCATGCGGTTGCACAGGACAAGGAGATTGGTTTTAAAGGTAATTTTACATGTATTTATAATTTTTAAAATGGCTAATTATGACTTAAATTAAGTAAAATGAAAACTTAAAATAATGCTAGAACAGACAGTAAAACACGGAGATTACAACTGTGTATAGTAAAGTACCTAATTATAGTTAAATACCACCAAATTTTGTAGAATTATCAGAGCAAAAAGTAACACGTCCTACACTCAGGGCACACTAGCGAACTGTGAATTTATACATTTAAGATTAAATAACAACAAACGTTGAAAGAAGAAGAAATGCAAAGTCAAAATCAGACAAAGATTTCTTGAAACTAATGAATAATGCTATCTACGGAAAATTTTTGCAGTCAAACAAAAATCTTATTACTGTAAAATTTTGTTCGACACGTGTAAGCGTTGTGAAAACAATTGCAGACGAAAAATATATGGGAATCAAAAGTTTATCTAAAAATATCAGTCACGTTGTACTCAAACCCAAAGAAGTTACACTTGACAAGCTAATTCAAGGAGGTTTTAATTGTTTGGAGCATTCCAAAGTCGCTTTTTACTCTAGGTTTTATCAAAAATTCCGGCCAGTGTTCAAAGAAAGGCTCCATCACCAGTACTCTGACACTGGCCATATTTTCCAGGCAAGTAAATTAATTTTACCATAAGCAAATACATTTTTATTAATAAAAGTATGAAACATAATAGATAAAGTTGTAATTTTTATAATTTTGTAGATTTTGGATCTAGATAATACATACTTTGACGACCTATACAATTGCAAAAGCTTTGTGGATTATTCAAAACTACCGACAGGACATGAATTGACAGTGAAATATCCTAATTTTGTCAATCATAATGCTGGAATTGGTGGAAAATGGAAGATTGAGGATATGGATATTTGGAAAGTTGCCGCTTCTAGAGCCAAGGAATATGCAATTCAATCATTTTGCGGACGTGACGAATTAAAATGCCAAGGGAATTCCCAGTAAAAGTTTAAAAAACTGTACGTTTGAAACATATAAAACAGCAATTAAAACACAACATGTCAAAAGATTGCCTGTGAATTTAATAAGATCAATAGACCACAAACTCTACTTAATGAAAGTAAACAAAATTGCTTTCCATGGATTAGATGTGAATCGATACTATCCCGATGATAATAATTTAAACTACAGTCTACTCTACGGATTCCATACTTTGTGCAAATAACGTTTGAGAAATATAATAAAGTTACAACACTATACGTGTAGTACACCTTTTAAAAACTAGTGTAACAAAAATACTTAAAAAATAAGAATAAATAGTAATGAACGTATAAATTAAAATAGGCACTGAGATTCGTATTTACATTTACAATAAAAATGCTTGTTGAAAATACAAGTAAATAAACAAATATACAAAATGTAATGTAATTTAAAATACACATTTAAAAAAAACAAATGCACAAAATTAACATTTACAAAAAATAAATACACAAATACACAAAATGTATTGTAATTTAAAATACACATTTACATCATATAAATGAAGAACTACACAAAATGTATTGTAATTTTAAATAAACATTTAAAAACAATAATATGTATTGTAATTTATTATAAAACAATATAACAAAAATGTATTGTAATGTAAAATACACATTTACAAAATAAACAAATACACAAAATAAACATTTACAAAAAAAATAAACAACAAATATGTATTGTAATTTAAAATAAACATTTATAGAATAAAAATAACAAAAATGTATTGTAATTTTAAAAAAAAATATATGTATTGTAATTTAAAAATAAACATTTAGAAAATAAAAAAACAATTTGTACTTTTGTAATTAGCAACAATAAAAACATTTGAATTTTGTAAACATTGATATCATTTATCAGCTCTTTGAGTAACGTTGGTATCTTTTAAAGCTTGAAATTCGTTTGTATCTCTCTTAAACTTTGAGTTTTGTTTGTATCTCACATAGAATAGAATGTAAAGGACTTTGCCTCCTAAAAATTTCCCTATTACTGCAATGCTAACCCTCTCAGTTCAACTTCAGAACTCGACCAGGCATCATCAACTGCACTCCAGGATTAAAATAGAATGTAAAGGACTTTGCCTACTAAAAATTTCCCTATTACTGCAATGCTAACCCTCTCAGTTCAACTTCAGAACTCGACCAGACATCATCAACTGCACTCCAGGATTACAATAGAATGTAAAGGACTTCGCCTACTAAAAATTTCCCTATTACTGCAATGCTAACCCTCTCAGTTCAACTTCAGAACTCGACTAGGCATCATCAACTGCTGTCCAGGATTACAATACAATGTAAAGCCCCTCGCCTCTTTCACTATCGATCGTTCGGCTTTCTTCTCTATCGATTTTTCACTATAGTGTTGGCTCCAACTTGAATCTATGACTCATCCAATCAATATGACTTATCTCATCTTTTACCATAGGTTACGTGCATATATTATGTGTAATACACAATAAAGCTACCTACACACCTTACATTAGCATATACATACATTATATGTGACGTTTATATGATTTTATGCATAAACCCCACACACCCTCAACACACGTCATTTATGCATGCTCCCTCAGTTTCGAAATTTTAAATGTCCCATTAGTGACTAATGGGATTAAGACTAAGACTGAACAGGCTTGTAAGTCTTAGATAAGATATAAGAGATAATGAGATAAGGTCATTAAAAGTAGTCCGAGGTCAATCGGTCCACTAGTTACCAAAACATGACATTTTCCCACTCCCCGGCCCCTACCATTATAAAGCATAGATATAGGATGGAAATACATGGTATTCCTAAAGTACTTATCGGATTTTGATGCGGTTTCTTTTAAGTTGCATCTTATGCATATATTAATCATTTTAATTACTTAATAATACATAATAATTATTACACATGGCATAAAGAATTGTAATTATACAGCATATTATATAGCATATTAAATAGCATATTATATTATATAGTATATAGCATATTATATTATATAATATATAGCATATAGCATATTATATAGAATATAGCATTGCATATTATACATCTCAAGGTACCCAGTCTCTAGCCACGTCTTACCCTATCTTCTCACGTCTCAGCTTCTTAAGACCAAAGCAATGACTTACCCCTGCATCTCAAGGTCCATACGACATCTTACCCTACCTTTTCAAAGTCCACAGAACGTCTTACTCAGCATTTCAAGTCCCCCAGAACATCTTACCATAGCATCTCAAGTCCCCCAGAACATCTATCTTCTTAAGACCCAAGCAACGTCTTACCCTATCTTCTTAAGACATCCCCACCATCTCAAGACATCTTAAGACATCACCCCTCCCCACCCATCGTACCCTCCACCCCCACGGCCGCCATCTTTTTTTTCATCACGAAATTCGGCATATACTTCTACTAATTATATTAAATAGCCTAAAACTTCCAAGTGCAACTTTATACACAATACTGATAAAACCTGAGACAACGTGAGATTTGGTTTTTTCAAAGTTATCAACCCAAAACTTTGGTGGCGCCATTTGTGTTTTGCCCCTCAATGACCTATTGCAGTAACGTATGAATAACTGCTTAAAAACAAATAATGAAATATAATATTCGAATAACGTCTTTTATGGACGACCCATCACCATGTATAAGCTATATACGTACGTGAATATTATGTGGTTAAAATAAAATAGGTCGCAAAAATGTTTTGTAATTGTTCCAGGTTGTATCTGGAATATCATATTCGATTGACGTCATTTATGAGCGACCCCGAACCACTATGTATAAGTCATATACATGCATACATCACATGCAATGGGTTGAAAAACTTTTTAAAGTTCCATTTGATATTATTCAGGACTTTCTATGTTGAATCCAAACATGTAACACAGTTCAGGGTCGTATATTAATTACTGCATCGGTCAGGTCAAAAGGTCTGTCTGTAAACTAGCATCTAATGTTAACGAAACCAGTTTAGGAAATGGTTACATAATTGAAAAGAGGTTACTAACATGATGATATTTGATGGACGTCGTTAATGGACGAGCTCTCACAATGTATACAGACAAAGTGGGAGTTGCTTTGTTTAACTACTAATTAAGAGAAAACGTTTAGTGCGATCTCAATCAAATACTATATATAACACGTCCTTCGCATATTCAAATAGGTAATTATATTTCGTATCTGGGTAGAATCCGTAAGGATTTGAGATTTCATCTCTTGTAAGCCCAGTTTTCACTATTATTTCACTAAAACTCGAGGTTCCTCCACAATTTGAGGACTCGAGCGCTTTTTCTAGAGAACAAATTCCTATTTTTTCCAAAAGTTCGAGTGGCTAGTTCTAGGATTAAATCTCATTCACTTAAAGTACCTCTCAAGAAACACTGAAAATTTAAATCCAACTATGCCACCCAGTTAACCATGGAAACTCAGAAATATAGAACTCTAAGAAGCCCAGTTAAAAGTTGATTCAGTTTAATAAATTCAGAAAAGCAACCTGCAGCGTACGACTTACAGGAGATTGGAGAAACAGACATTTTGTCATTTTTTAAACGACTAAAATGAAGAGTAAAAAATTCTGAGATTTGGTCCACTTAACTGCTAATTGCGAAATCCTATATTTATACTTAACCCACTACAAAAACTATACAGCACAACTAAATTGCACTTGTCAGCGTTTACAAATTTTTTTATTAAAGTCAGCTTGAAAAAACTACCTGTAGTGTACAAGGTACAAAAGTTGCACAGACACACAGACAGACAAAACCCTAACATAACTATCTAAAAAGTACAGCAGACAGCAAAAAGCAGACAGCAGACGGCGGAAATCGAACACTGTGATTCAAATTTTATTTATTTAAATATCAATTCGATTTTAACTCTTTGATATTATATTACGGTTTAATTAGATGTATTAACTATTTTTTCAACCTTTTAATATCAAATTTCAAACCCAGCATATGCAGAGCTTTTTTATTTAAGCAGGCGTGCTTGGGTGAGAAGTGAGGACTGCAGACTGTAACAAAATTTACAGTCTCCGACCTGGCTTTGATCCTCGGCCACTGCTAATCGTTTATAACTCGGTGTTGTACGGTGAACGTCACTGAATGGTTGATTGAAACCCAATTTCCTTCTGTGCTTCTTAGTGGCCACTACTTACTGTAGGGACCTAGGAAATGAGACTCCTTTACTGTGAACGAGGGTCCAGGGTAGGTGAAATAGAACAAAGACCGAGACAATCTAACGCGGTAGCCTCCTATTTCCTCACCCACAGTGACTAGTTGCGTCTGGTTGTATGAACTTTGGTTAAATCGATCCAATGAATAAATTAATAATACAAACAGAACTTTTTTATTAGGCTTAATCGAAATTATTCTAAATTTTTATAAGTTTTTCAGCTAAGCAGAATCGAAATCTTAATTTAATATTTCAGCTTATCTAAATCCAAATCTTAATCTGAATGTGCGATAACGTTGATAGCCTAATCCTAATCCGAATTTTTATTTTTTGGCTTACCATCCTTGTTTAAAATTGACCGGTTCTAAATTTAACGGTCAGTGCTGAGCAAATAGGCGGTATAACTATCAAGTCAAAGATGGGCATTACATATGCTTCTTTATTTATAGTGCATCAGGAAGATATCTTTTTTTATTTCTATGAGAAACCCTTCCCTGGTCGTTACCATTGATACGGCTTTTTGTTTTTCATGCACAGAACTTGAAATGCAATTATGTTTTTTAGTTAATTGTTCTACATGCAAACATCTATTGAATTCACGACAACCATCGCATGCTCATATATATCTTTTCTTAATAATCTGATCACTCCACACCTTAATTCGCCCACTTAGTCTACCTCTGTGTATTACAAGCCCACGGATGCACACAACTACTTACCTTACAATTCCTATTACTCCAACCACCCTCTCAAATCAATTCCATATTAGCAATTCCTTCGACTCCGCAACTTGTGTAGCAGTGACTCTGACTTCAAGAGCCAAAGTTATCTAATTCATACTTTCTTTATCAAGAAAAATTAAACAAAAAATATCGTTACTCCGGTCCTCCCTGAGTTAAGTTGAGTTAAGTGAACTTTATTTAAGTGTCAGATTCATTCAATACAATTGTACTGCTTTTCAGTGAAGGACACTATTACAATTAAACTAGAAATTAAAATAAATTAAATTAATCTAAATACCAGCTAAACAAATTCAAAATTCCAATTAGTACCCAAAAACCCATCAAATCATACACTTACATCAAGGTGGCTGATACACCGAATACTCAATTTGAGATCGCGACTTAATTAAATATTGGGATAGTAACGACCGAGCAAGCATCTCTCGTCATACGAGCAACCCTTTTGAACAGTACAGCCACACACAATTCCAACACCTTCCGTGTTCACTTAGTCCTCACATTGTCCCTATTCTCGTCTAAACTAGCTAGCCATGCAATCAAATCTTTAAAATCTATGTTATTAAATAATTTGTCCCAATCCATCTTCTCAGAAGCCTTATTGCTTATTCCGCCGTTCACGAAAACTACACCACCTTCTAGTCAGATCTTCAATCACATTTTCTCTACCTCCACTCACGAACCCTGGTATATTCCCATGCAATTGCACCCGCTGTGTGACTTGCCTGCACACTCTACAATCTCCTGTCGTTTCAAATTCTTTCTCGTCCTTCAATATCAAACATAATTTTACCTGTATGTCCTTCAACGTTATATACGCAATAACCAGCACACAATGCCCGCAAGTTATCTGCATTCGACCCGACTCATAGCCCTTTGGTTTCGTGAACACTAACCTTCAATGCGACACAATTTAGACACACAAAACGTAGGACTACATCTTAACTTACCTAGACACACTGTTTAAAATCCCAAGGTCTCAGCTGTTTGTTTTGCTACGAACAGTGACACTGAACACAAACGGATATGTTAACCGGGGGCGGGCCCGAAGTAGATGCTAAGCTTCAACAAAAGCGCAAGACAATTTACGTTACGTTAAAAGATGATATAAGATTAATGGAAGCTCCCTTTCCTTCAATAAGCCATATACGAATGTGCGTAGCATGTAGTTAAATATAACTGAAACATTTTTATACATTGCACCGTTTTACGAATGACGTCATTCATGGAGGCTCTCCTACTATCAATAAGCCATACATGGAAGTACGTGGCATGTAGGTAAAAAAATATTAAATTTGCAAATAGGTGTAAATAAAATGATATTTAAAGGACGTTAATCATGGACGATCCCTGAACATCTATCATATGTATATTTATGCCCATGACATGATAGAAAATATTTTTAAAACAAAAAAGTTGTAAAGGGGATACTTAAAACTATGATATTTTAAGTAGGTTATTTATGAAAGATCCCTGAATATCTCTCACCTGTACATATACTAATTTTTACGACGTGCTGTTAAAATATTTTGAAAACAAATTTAAAGTTGTAAAGGGGCAACTTAAAACAATGATATTTGACGGACGTCATTAAAAACAAACCCTGGATATATATAACCTTTACACTGAATATATATATACCCTATTCTCAGCGTGTCTGACGTAGCAGACGACGACGACAGACCATTGAAAACTGTAGCTGAGATTGATGGGTCTGTACTATAAGATATACTTGTATTTGCCGCGCAAAACTTTAAAATTACGTGGCATGTACATGCATTTTCTATTTGTTTACACTTACCTATCCGTTTTTGAAAAGCCTAATTTTCCAAGTTTAAACATGGGACTACTTGATATCAGGCGGGCTTGGTTTTGGAGGGAGGAGGTAAGTAAGAAAGAAAGAAAGGTGAACGTCTTGGAAGACAGGTAACCGGAAACGTAGGGACGAAGGGGAAATTGTACAGAGGCATATAGGTAGGTAGGTACGTAGTAGTGATGTACGTTCCAATGAAAGTGAATGCAACGAGATTGAAGAGAAAGATGCCAATGAAAGGATACAGGGCAATATATATATGGGAAGCCCCTATGAACTGAACAGATGGTAAAAGACAACAAAGTAGGTACGGCGGCATGTATGTAGAAAAAACCCCGGCTTGGTGGCTTGGAGATGTAATGCATCGCCTTGTCACCAAGTCGGGGCCAGCCAGTAGTGCTCTGGATTGTGGGCAGTGGGGGGATGGGGCTTGGTGGGGCGTTAGGGGAGTTGAACGGGGTGGGTGTGAGAGTCTAAAGTGTTTGGGTGCTGGTTGTATTTATCTGTGGTAGTTCCTACGTGGGACAGAGATACAAGTCAGCCTAATAGTAGTTTACTACATGCCTCAACACTGTACATTCAAATGTATAGACTCAAGATTCATCTCGAAGTTCCTCTCTTCCTCGTCCACTACAGGCCGTCGCCACCTGTCCACTCTCGATAAGAGTGACTACTGGCGGGTTGGAAGCAGAATGAATGCGGAGCAGTTGCAGTCCTGAGAACGCTGTATCTGTTCCGTTCTACTCTGTCTCATATCCTCGGCTAGCCGGAAAATACATTCATGGTACCTGGTGAAAACCAGTATAAATATCTCTCTCCAGGAGTACGACAGTAAGTAGTCTATATCAGTATACTAGTTGAACTAGAGTTAAGAAAAAACATGAACCAGTATACCTGGTCAAGTGTACTATACACTCGCACCTTTCTAGTGGTTCACATAGCAATGTTGTATAGAAAAACAGTAGGTTATACCCTTGAGGTTAAGAACCAAAGCTGTATAAATACACACATACATACATACATACATACATACATACATACATACTAGTTGAACTAGAGTTAAGAAAAAACATGAACCACTATACCTAACCAAGTGTACTATACACTCGCATCTTCCTAGTAGTTCACATAGCAATGTTGTATAGAAAAACAGTAGGTTATACCCTTGAGATAAAGAACCAAAGCTGTATAAATACAAATACACACATACACACACACACACGCATGTATGTAGAAAAAGAAAGAACGTGAGGCAGATTTGGGAAAAAAGGGGAAGCACACGCTGATGGTTGGCTGCATGTACCATGTAGGTAGGTACAATTTAATGCAATTGAATTTAGTGTAATGAGAGAGAGAGAACTTCCATTGCTTTTAATAGGCAGCCCTTCAGTGTACAAACTAATATGGAAAAAAGAACGATAAAAAAAACATGTTAAATATTAATTGGATATCTCCCACTAGCGCGTACATATGGATTTTTCTAGGTGAGCGAAGACAAGAAGAGTTTCGGAACACTAGGGGTGGACGTGGCAGTGCTGTGTGCGCAGTCGATATTTTTTAGCGTCTATCCATCCACCTATTTTCCTCCTTCTCGTACACGAGTAATATTACCAAACTCGGCTGCACATTAGTATTGCTACTCATTTTTGAGTCTCTCTCTTGCCTGTTACATTGCTGCTGCCTCTGTCTTTAGTATTGCCTTGTGTATTCTACCATTGCCACCACTACTACTACACTTTCATTGCCTGCCTTCCCTATCCCAATCTCTTTGCATGCGTAATAATAACTTGTAATTTTATACCAGTTTTGGTTGTCAGTACAAATATTGTTCGCTTGTATTTTTACAACTAAATAGAAAATAACGATTTGAATCTTTTTAGTTCTATATTAAGTCTTGATAATATTTTTTTTGCTTGATGATATTTGACGATTTTGAATTTGTGATTTATTATAAAACGAATAGATATTTCTGTTTGCACTTTCAGTTCCTTATTTTTAGAGTATCAAAAACTAAAAAACACCAACTATATTGAATTTAAGTATTCTGTAATTCAAAATAAGACTTGCATGGTAGTAAACAACATTATTTCTTTTGCACGAGCCTAACTAATAAACTTAATACATATTAAATTTAAAATAAAAATATCCTATCTACATTTTAAATTGTTAGTGCACAGCCATCTCTATGTACCTGAAATACGTTTTCAGTACTACACGCAATGTAAGTATGCTACCATTATTCCTCATGAGAAAACACATTTTAATTTATATTGCGTGTATATTTTTAGCTATCAATGATAGAAACTTTTAGTTAGCCAAGTATTTTTTGTGTTGTTTTGACAGACGTTTGCATATATAAGATGTGACTTTTATAATATAGTGCTGCTTCTATACTCATAAAAAATAATGTGTAGTCTATGTTTTGTAAAACTATATTTCAGTCTATGTTTAAAGCCGTTAGTGTACATTTTCACAATTTTTGTTGGTATTTATTATAACTTGTACAAAATCAGAATATGAAATATTTTACATGTTCGTTATAAAAAACAACAGAGTTTCAAAGTTTTAAACTTTTGAGCAGCTACATATTTTTAAAACTTATATTGAGAGTTTTCAATTTTATTTTGTACATAAACATAACACGTATTCTTAAACTAGAATGGCTTACTTTATAGCTAGACAAAGTACAACACACACATGAATATTCTTTAAAATTGAAACACAATGTTTGAGGGAATGAAAACTGTTTAGTAGAAGTCAAATTTCGTCATGGCTGTTTTCATTGTCAGCATTGAAGTCGTCGTCCGAGTTTTCAAAGTCTTCAATATCAAAATCTGTTACTGCGCTAGAGTTGAAATCAACTGATGGTGTTGGTGTTGGACAAAAGCCTGCGACAGTGGTAGATATAACTTTGTTCCAGTCAATCTTTACATGTTGTTTTGCGGGCTGAGCTCCAGAGTTAGGTTCAGGGTCAGGTTGTTCTGGAGTAACTTCTTCGGCATTATGTTGACGAGACCGTAAAGTAATATCTCGTGGTTTCATTATGGCAAGCTTTGAATTGCAATCTGTAAGATATTCCACAAGAGCGTCCATCTCAATAAAAATTAATGAAATAGTGCTGCCACTATACGCTGGCTACATCTTAGAAGTGTTTTTAGATGGGTTGGAGTTGATAAACATTTTAATCGCCCTAGTCACAGTCAGTGTTAACACTGTTTTTGCGTAAATCTAGTATTGTCTTGTACATTTAACTATTGCTATGACACTACTACACTTTCTTTGCCTGCCTTTCCCAATCCTATCCTGTTGCATGCGTAGTAATAACTTGTAACTTTATATTATTTTTGCTTGTCATTACAAATATTGCTTGCTTGTATTTTTACTTCTAAATAGAAAATGTAGAGTTGAGTCTTTTTAGTTTTAGATTAAGTCTTGATATTATTTTTGTGGCTCGATTTTATTTGACGAATTGTGGTTAGTTTTATTATCATACGAATAATTATTTCTGTTTGCACTTTGAGTAACTTTTCTTAAGAGTATCTAAAACTGAAAAATAATAACTTTATTGAGTTTGATTATTCGCTATTTCAACATAGAATTTAGATACAAGTATAAAACATTTTTTATATTGCACAAACCACACTATTAAATGCAATATCCATATATATTTTATGAAACAAAGTTTGTTGAAGTCAATATATATTCAATGTAAAATACAAATATTCTATCTACAAATAATATTATTAGTCCGAGACGGCTCTTAGACAGCATACAGTGTTCATTTTAGCATGCTGACTCACGTTAGCTGCCAGTGCGGTGGCACTAGTTTTGCGCCAAGAGAAGTTTATAGTCCCAACAAGCAGAAAAGAAATATCTTAATAAAGACCTCAACGGCAAATTTTATTTGAACAGCTTTAGATCAGTTCAAAAGAGATTAACTTGTAGCTCGTGCAATGGACAAATATTTTTATTTTGATACTAAAAAAGAGTTTGTACAAATTGGTAAAACATTGCTTAGTTTCTCTAAAAGTACAAAGTATTTCAGTAGTAGTTTAGATGAAAAGTAGAAAATTCAAAAACAAGTATCTGCATATCGTCAGTAGTTTTTGTATATTTAAAATTATTAGTATTAAAAAATTGTACACAAGTAACCTACTACCTCGAGATTCTGAATAAGACGCCTATCACAGGTGCATTTTACAGCAAAGAGCTAATCCAAGCCTAATACATGCTAAGATGGAGCCATTTAGATTTTTGCATTGGTTCTCTAAAGCTATTAAACAGCAGTATTTTAAAAAACAAAAAAAAGACAACGATTATTGCTCACCTCTAGTTGGAGATCCTATTAGTTCAGAAAACATATACGTGACAGTTACAAGTTACCAGCAAAATAGCATATATACAGACAACACTCCAACAAGCTTTGTATGTGTATTGCTATATCCCTTGGACCTGCAAAACTACGACGTCGGACTTGTGAGCCTTACGTAAATTTCTAGCTCACACCATGTTATAATGAAACCCATTTAGAGACCACTAGCACAAAAAGTGCAAAGCACAGCCGGCGTGGACGTAGAAGCAAATACAAAATTATTTCCCAACTGAAAGCCAACTATTAGAGTATTTGGTAATTACCAAAAACAAGAAACTACATCAAAAAAATTTATAAATGGACTTACTTCAAAGTTAAGGCTGCACCACAACATCATGCCTTTTGACGTTGCACCAAAAGCATTAGGTTTAGATCCTGGCAATATACATATATTACATCAGAACCTGCCTCCATCAAACAGTGTTATAGTTAAAATTCTAACTAATCTTGCATTGTTTTTTAAGCAATGCAGAACAAGATTTATTTCAAAAAACTATCTGCCCTATGAAAATGTACTTAAATCAGACTTGAATAAAATTCCAATAGGGACATTTTTTAATTATGGCGCTGAAAAGATTAAAAATATGGACAACGTTATACAACTGTACCAGGGGTTTAAAAACTTCATGATGTTTAAGAGAGAAAATAACTGCGGTGACTCAGATTTTTGCAAATTCTTTGAACGTTTTAACGCTGAGATGGAAGACCCATTAACTTAAAGCTTAAGATTGAATTTACTTTAAATAAAAGTAACACAAAGTGCAAGTTAACATTTGAATGCTGTAGGCACGAGTATGTGGTTTTGCCTGACCCTATTGGTCTGTGTTTGGGACTACAGTAACACAACAAGTTTTTTAATGGCGTCTAAAAGTCTGAGTTTGACGTGGACGAACAAAAATACAATGAAATTGTAGACTAAAAATACATAAACTTACCCATTTTAAAAAAATATGCAAACTTTATGCTTATAAAGAAACCAAAAGAACCTGATTTGGATCACGTCATACACAAAATAACGGTACTTTGTTAGCTAGTTTGTAGGCAGATACGCGTGTGCAGTTCGAACATGAATAACGGACATCTCAGTATACTAGGCCTACAAGAAGACATTACAGTACAACTTCCAGTACTTGTTAATAAATGTTTTGGCTTTGATGACAATTTCATATTTAAAGCTGGTAGATCCGCGCAACTAAAGCAGGATCTAGTGACGGAAGAAGAACAATAAATGGACAAGGAAAAATTTGTAAAGGATGTTGAGCCTAAACACACTGTGCCAGGAAAAAGATTTCATGTATTATGCAGCCTAGTTAGAAACCAGCTATATGCTTCTCACTCACTACCATTACTTTGAGCAGTTATTATATCGAATGATTACACTAGTGAGACAGTCCACAGCTTCGTCCCTATACTATTTGTTCTGCTACGCAGACAGCAGCACTAACTAATAAAATTCAGTTTAGTCAATGAGTACCGCTCTCTTGTGCAACTTGATGCAAGTAATCAAACAATCATTAAATTGCAGTTTCGACCTCGCAATGTTTGAGCAAACTCCATGCCGTCAAGTATAAAAAGAGAAGACGTGCAAATTTGCTAGTTATTTTTATTTGAACTTTGAAGTGACAACATCAAATATTTGAAAGTGCAAGTTCTAATATCCTATTGATTTCAAACCAGTCTAAATGCTATAACACTAGTGCCTACATATATAGTATTGTTTATATATAATGCGTAAGATACCCTGCAAAAATATGTACGCAACAAAAATGCAAGTATAGTGGACAAAGACATTGCAAAAGACAGCTTGCTTGGTAAATACTGTATTCTTGAGCCTATTTCTGTAAATAAAAATTCCAGCAAAAAGAGCCAAATAGAGACAGGGGATACAGTAGCTTAAACCGCTGAAACTGTAGGAAATACATCAAGTGATTCCAGCTTTGAAAATCAATACCTTGAGCCTATAGGACCACGCAGAGCTACTAAGCAAACACTCAAATTCCTTAAATGCAGAGTTAGTCATTGCCACACTTCATGCAATAACCACAGAAGCTCATCCTGTAATCAACTAGCTCGAAAAACCCAGAGCGGAGGGAGAAGAATGGTGTACAAACGGACTCAAGCAGGAGGGTCTAAGCGCAGGCCTGTCAAAAAAGAACTCAAATTGGGGGTAGAATCAGAAAAACCCCAGTATCTAGTGTAAAAAGTACTGTATTAAGCCGAAGTTCCACTGAAACCGCAGCTGGGCGTGGACGCCAAATTAACCGACGACGATAGAATATATGTATGTATGCATCTTATAGGTTCCATAACTGACACGCTCACAGATTCGTATCAGTCATTTCATAGCCTAGTCCAATACTGAACCATTGCTGTCCCATTTATTTAAAGAATAATTTGTTATAAGGAATTTGTACCTTGGACATACCCAATAAGTGGATTGCGTAAAGCCTTCCGTGAGTTGAACTTGGTCATTCCTATCGAGCTAGTTGCTAAACCCTATACTGTGAGATACCTCCTAGGCTAATAAAGGGAGGTATTAAAACATAACAACTGAGTCCACTATGCCAGGACTCTCGGTTGCGATGAATAATCTATCTAGCACAATTGGCTGAAAATGATGTAAGTTTGTTTTGGGGAAAACCTTAAACAACCGACAGATAATGCAAAGCGTTCATGATTCCGAACGCGTTTAAATAATTTAGATTAAAAGGAATTCAATGAAAAAGGTACAACGAGCCTCCGGACTACAGAGCCCAGAGACGGATTTTCCGCATCTGCCTCTGACACATGAATAAAGTACACTCAAACTCAAACTCCTCTGCAACTGCCAATACCTTATAGCTCAAGGATAAAATTATAGAAAAAAGTATTCTAATGAGTTCAACGAATGCACCCAGTGATAGCTTCTTTCAATATCTCTGTTTCCTCGTGCACTGAGACTTGAGTGGAGATGCAAATAATAAAACTCAGCCTTCGGACTCAGGAATCCGATGGCTCAGTGTACCTTATCACATCCTCCACTCAAAACCTGGACTACCAAACCAGAGAACAGCACACAACTTGTGTATGGGTTGTAGTACTGAAGGACACAGTCGGAGCAGGAGCTCTGAAAATGCGACTGGTCGCCTTCAGCGTCACTGATGAACTCACGATAGAATATAATCCCTAGTTCATTAAAATACGAGTCATTCTACATTCAGACTACAACGGAGCAGTATTTAAAATCTATTATCATCTCCGCAAACTATGGAAACCCAAGGCTTTTACGATGAACCGACGGTGTACGAGGGTTGCCAGAAGTCTATAAAAAGCAACCTAGTGCCTGACAAGCTTCGTTCTACGAATTTAAGTATTAAAGATGCACCACAATACCATCCATATTATCCAGCAATTAGTCCAGGGGATAATGAATATACACTTATATTTGACATACTTCAATCCCCTGAAAAATACTATATTTAAAACGACTCCCATTTCAACCTCACTTGCTGTGTACTTCTTAGCGATGGGAAAGAGATTGCTGCTACTGACGTGGTCACTCCATGTTCTTTGCTGTTCTACGGCCTATTTAGTAACATGGAATTCTATTTAAATGGCTAACTCGTGGGTAAAAACTCAAATGCACTATGCTATTGGTTCATACTTAAGAAAACATTTATCAAATTCTATCGAGAAATAGAATAGGATGTTGGATCAGCTGTACTACCCAAACATTACTCCTGTTGAATTTAAGAAACCAGACACCGGATTCTTGGCAAGATACAATATTGCCCAATAGTCAAACCCGTTTATAGTGGTGGAAAGACCCGAGTCACCATTCTTTGAACAAACGCGAATGCTGACTGGAGAAACGGATATATGAATAATTATGCGCCGATCTCACCCTGCCTTTTGCATTGACGCTAAAACTAAAACGCGCAAACTTGATATTTAGGCTGTCCATTTTGTATGGACATTGTCAATGCTGTACTGAAATGGAAGCGGCAGACAGTATCTCCATTTGCAATTAAAAAGCATAGACTTAATTTAAACAACGGGACCCTAAAGTATCTATGTCTTGAACCTAAGATCAAAAACTTTGTCATACCATCTGGAGTCAGTTCGCATTCATGAGATAACTATATCAACGGTAGGTCGCTGCAGTATGTAGTATTCGGACCTGTGGTTTTAGAAGTATACTTAGGAAAACTAAGCAAGTCTACCTGCTGACTTGTCTGTTGCTAACTAGAAGCTGACTGATCAACAACAACGACCTATTGCAGAATGAATACAACAGAGTTGAAGCAATGTCTCAGAATCTTAATTAGCATCAAATATTACGTAATAGCAGCAGACGAAATGAAGAATACATTACAAAATGCAAAAAAAGAAAACATTTACGGAAACTCATCGTACCCAATAGCAATAACACAAAATACAGACACGCTAGAGGGAGCTGGACGTCACTGAATAGCTTACTGGATAGTTTCAAGCAAGTGTTTTAAATATTTTGACTCATACGGGTTTCTAATATAGCAATACAAAAGCTTTCAATGACCTGCAAAATATATAATTGCGGAAATTGTACAGCACTGCAAAGTGGACGTTCTACTGTTTGTGGAGTGTATTGATTATATTTTCTATATTCGCGTTCAATTGGTATCTCTTACTAAGACTTTATTAATGTATTTACATGTTCCGTACTAGTTAAGGATAGAAAAGTAAAAAAGTTTGTAAATATGATCCCTATGTTGAGCAAGTTTTCTACATATAAATATAAGTTACAGTATAATACGTATCAAGTATGTTGTCCAGAGTTTTGTAAAAATATTTTATGGTATCCCTAAGCTTGAATGTAACTTAAAATACTTAATAATTTTAATATATAGGCTGGGTATAGTATGAGTAGAAACATTGTAAATACTACTAATTTTAAGAATAAAACATAGTTTTAGTAGTCGAAAAGACTATATTTATTATTAAAGTATTGTAAACAATTGTAAATTTACCTTAAATATTGTTGTTAGTTGTAAATTCTGATCAGTTGTAGTTTGTATTTGAGAATAGCAACATCAGATACTGTTAACTTTAAATTAATACACATTTTTACGGCTATGTTATGTGGTCCAAGTTTATCTTGTAAAAGTGCTCTGTGTTTAGAAATTGATAAGCGCCGTAGGCGAATATTCAGGAATAATATTATTGAAGTTTTGTATATTAGTGTACAAACTGATCAATCAGAGTTTTCAAGCACTGATTTTATAGACGATAAGGTTATAATTTTTAAATTTGATATAGATAATATAGAGTCATTAATTTAAGAAATAGACAGCCCATGCCTAGGCATGTTAGATGATTATTTAAATTATATGAAATCAAGTCTTACAAGGGAATGGTTTCACATGGAGCTTGTCGATTTCAAAAAGTTATATCTACAAAAATCAGGCTACTTTTAAATAGTAGGGATCCAAAGTAACTTGAGTGCATTTTGCGTTATTCGGTCACAATAGCCCGCCAAAGTTTATAAAAATTCAAATTTTAATATTTTGGCGCCCTGTAACTTCCACAGTTGTCATCCAATTTTGATGAAATTTAATGTTTTCTCAAGTTTAAACTCTTTTCTAAAAAAAATTCCAGGATTTTGAAAAATTCAAAAATTTTAATTTTTTCAAAAAAATTTGGAGAAGACACTGTTTCTGAGGCCTTTTTTTTCGACCAATTTTTCCGAAAAAATGAAAATTTTTGAATTTTTCAAAATCCTGAAATTATTTTTTAGAAAAGAGTTTAAACTTGGGAAAACATTAAATTTCATCAAAATTGGATGACAACTGTGGAAGTTACAGGGCGCTAAAATATTAAAATTTGAATTTTTTTAAACTTTGGCGGGCTATTGTGACCGAACAACGCAAAATGCACTCGAGTTACTATGGATCCCCACTATTTAAAAGTAGCCTGATTTTTGTAGATATAACTTTTTGAAATCGACGAGCTCCATGTGAAACCATTCCCTTGTTAGAGCTAGACAGTTAGTTCAAAAAGTATTCACAGAATTGTCGCGTCATATGAACTTTAGTGTTAAACTTATATTGCAAAACGAATTTCTAAAGAACTAAGAACTACTAGTTTAAGTACAGAATATCTAGTTCTTTTTGACGTGCCTAAAGACCGCAGAATAATTAATTAAGTTTTAAAGCTAATAGCCTCTGGTCGGCACAATTTCCTGCAAGGAGCATACGAAAAAGCATGCAGTCTACGCCAACATAATTACCTGTTCCTAAACCCACATCCACAGTGACCGAACCCGCACATGTTTGTACGTAATAACATATTTCCAGTAAATAGAACAGATATTTATGTATACAAATAATACTATGTCGTTGAAACTGAAGCAACAAAGTCGGTTCGAAATACACTTTGAATATTTATCACTATTAGCAAACTCAAAATCAAGAGCATATTAAACTCACATCAAATCTGTAACTGTTGATCTCCTATATGTTATAGCCGAGTGTATATTTAACCTTGATTAGTTTTGTAAACATATAGACGCGCGATATTCTAAACAAGTAAAATCACAAGGTTAAACATTGTAAATAACCAGTCTAGACAACTTAAACAAACTATGCATAAGAAATACAACACTTGTGCGCCAAATTCTAGCAAGAATATTTCACAAGGTTTACAACAATAAAATCTGCCGCGTTACACTAATGTCAGATATAATTTGTGCTGATAAAATATACAGTTTAAACAATTAAAATAGCTATGGCTACTGTAATGAAAGCAATTGAACCTAAGCTCTATGCTGAGCTCAGGAAAATTCAAAAAGAGCATAAGGCTTTAAACGTTGCTAAGCAAAACTAAATATGTCATAAAATTCAACTATAGGTTATAAGGCACTGCACGTTGGCGGCAACACCAAAGAACTCAGTGATAGTTCAAACGTTAGTGCTCTATCCGGTGTGGAAAAATTAAAACGCCTACTAACTCGAGAATAACTCAGCTACGATCAAGTTGTATCTCTAGCAAGTATCAAGACACCACAGCTTAAGTTAGCCCGCAACCGTGGATATCCATATGTAAGGCGTCGCAGCAATACAAGGTGAAACATAAAACGCAAACTTCCAATATACATAAAAAGAGCTGCCATCTATCAAATAGTGTCAGTCATATTAGTAGTGTCACAGTATTCAATACAAAGTCATACAATGTTCTCCTCACGTGTGTTTTTTGTAGTCTCCGTATTTGCTGTTCATATACTTGCCTTATGTTGCAAAGTTGCAGTTCAAGCTCAGCATGAATTAAACTTTCAAGAATTAGACCCACAAAGCACTGCAGCATGCTACGAAGGTATAATAAACCACCATGGTTTATTTGAAACAGTAAAATTGGTCTTAAAAGCCTGACAAAACAACCTACAGCAGGATACCCCATCTTTTCTAAGCCCTAATACCACACCATCTTTTTAAAAAAAACTTGTTTATTCAACAAATTAATTCGTTAAGCTTTAAAATATATGCTCTAAAATTTGAATACAAAAAACAGAATCATACTGGATGTTGTGGACAAATACCTTTAAAATGAAGCAAAACCGGTAGTAAATACAACGTTTGACTTAATAAGTGAGTACAAAACAGATAAAGACGCGTAATGCAAATACATATAAACACAAATATAACGATATAATGTGCATACAAATCGTATATTATATAGAGCCAATATTGAATGTGTATATGTTTATTCTTCTCTTTTTTACATGCGCAGCTATCTACGTGTCGTTACTAAGGCCTCGGCAGGAGACTGAACCCATGATATTTAATAATAATAATAATAATAATACGTGTCGTTCAACCCAGTCTTTTTTCTATTTGTATTCAAGATAATAAAGATTTTCCGTAATAAAGAACAATTATCCCTGCAAAAATCAGAAAGTGTTAGCCAAAAATGGGTAGACACCACCCACCACCGATCAGCTATAAGTACCAGGTCTGACTCATACAAAACCCTCATAACATTTTTTGCTCTTGCCTGATCATCAACCATTTCTCTCTTCAACACCAGTCAAAAAGAACAGCAGCACAACATACATTTATCCATCTATTTATTCTTCAACACTACTAGTGCCCAGACATGGATCAATCAGGCTTTGTACCGTACGCAGCCGACAGCTAAACTCTGTACAGTACCACGAACAACCCAACTACCCAACTGCGCTTAATAATAGATTGTCCAACTATGTACGTATAACATTCTATTAGCCATTATTACTATTTTATGACAAAGATGGCAAGCTTAATCTAAATCTGAAAGCTGAATCAAGCCGAATTTTGTATTAAGCTAAATCTAAATCCAAATACGAAAATAGAAAAATTTGTAAGCTGAATCTTAATTTAAATCTGAATCTTTACCAAAAGCTAAATCCGTAAGCTGAATTTATTGGTTTTTTTCACCTTTGCAGAAAGTTTGAATTTGTATGTTTATTTTTATCATCTTTATGTATTCTGGCAAATGTATGTTGCAAAATATAGTTAGAATCGCTATAGTTTCATTATTTTTTTAAGCGCAAAATGTTCTAACTATTTGAATTCTGAGACTGCAAACTGTCGTGACTACATGACTTTAAATGCAAGCTGTTCGTACTACAGGAATCTAAGTAAGAAACTATTCTGACTACATGATTAAAAAAGTGCAAACAGGTCTAACTACATAGTTTAAAGTTGCTTGCTATATGAATACCTAATTTTAAAAAGTGCAAACTGTGCCTATTACGAGATTTTGAATAATACATGTATTTAGAGCTTTTTGCACTTTTTAAAAGTTGTATCTCGAGGATTCACATTTTAATAAAGTTTTCTATAAAACACTAATAAACATTAAACTAACAATAATAGAGTCTACTTAAAAAGCACAATGTAAATTGTTCAGAATTTTTTAGCGTATAAAAAACAAGTGTATACATTTATTCAAATTTTTCAAATTACAATTTAAAATTTTAATTATTTAATTATTTTGAATTAGGCTAAATCGAAATCGCAATCTGAAATTTTTTGGCTTTTTTTAGCTAAGCTCAAGCAAAATCTAAATTACTAAATTTAGCTTATCCTAATCCTAATCTAAATCTGAATTGCTGATAATATTGAAAGCTAAATTTGAATCCAAATCTTTATTATTTAGCTTGCCATCCCTGATTTTATGATGTTTTTCCTATATATTTTAATTATTGTATTAAAAACCATGGGTTTTTCATCATAATGTGTATGTTGCTTTAAAGTTCTTTGAGTGTATCATCCCTGGATGTCTGTCTAAATGCAAAGGGTATGTGCCGTAACAATCTCACGTTGAAAAAACTTATCATTGTGAATACTGCAACTGATTCTGTTTTGCCAAAGACCTTCATTAGTGCCTGCATCCTGGCAAACGGCTTGCCTACTTTGACAACAGAAACCGACATTTTATTAGTAGTAAAACCAGTTGTTCAGAAGCAACCTATGGCTTTACCACTACTACCAGCACTAGCGATAGTTCTGCAGGCCCTTCTCGTCGTACGTGTCGTTCGTCATTAATAGATCTGGATGTATTTCAAGAATCCTTAAGATCTCACATGGGACTCATAGTTACCTACATACATCAACTAACTGAAGATTTTTAAGACATTGAATATATTTTGACTAAACTATACGAATCTATTGTAAAATTTTTAACTCAAAACTTAGCTGTACATACTAGTATTAAGGTTCAACTTATTATAAGAGTAGCGTTAAAATTAAAAACTGTAGTAGCAAATGAATCACAAAAATAGAAAAAAACATTAGTCTAGTGTCAAGTAGTTACAATATAATAAGTAAATACGAAATTAAAAACTTTATATTCAATAGTGCAAGTAAAGTTATACAAAAACTAAATGAATTTAATGAGCACCGTACTGGTAAGACACTTCAGCAAATAGAATCAATTCAGTTTAAAGTAAGGGTACTCAACTTATTTTCCAATGCTAAAGCAAAAGGATATATTAAATTTCTAAAACTCAACCATACAAGAAACGAATATTTAGATATGCAAAACCAATGCAATGATTGCTTGAAATTCTGTGTTGCTGCTCTCAGATTCCGTTATGCAATCTTAGCTAGGTATAACCTTATAACCAGACACATAAACCGTACACTACTCGCTTGGCCAAACAAAAATTTAAAAAAAGCAATATATTCCCTACTTTTTGCAATTTAATTTCGTGTTTTTCGATTTTGCAATTTTCAATTTTGCGTTCAATTTATTTTTGCGTATTGGCGAAGATTTAAGTAATTTTAAAACTAAAAATAATCTTAGTATTAACATTTAAAGTCATCGTCGTGACCAAATTGTTCCTATAAGAGGGTCGCGTAAATCTGTTTTAACTGAAATGTGTAATTTATTTTTAATTTATAACCAAGAAAAAAAAGAGAAGAACAATTCCTACCCCTAGGTTTTGATGAAAAATCTTAATTAATTCATGTGTAATGGACGTGACAAAAAATCCTTTTATTGCGGATTGTGTTAAGGACGTTTTAACTAAAAAAATTTATTGCAGCACGGTTAAAACTGTCAAGAACTTAAAGGAACAAAAATCATTTTTTATGAACTATTGAAAAAAGACAAGTTTTCAAAGTCATAGCAAACACTTTCGTACCCCTTTGTCATATTTTAAATTTTTTTTACGTTTGCAACTCCTATTTAAGAATTTAAACTTACAAAATCTAACACAAAATATACAACTAAAGTAATGCCTGCGGCTCATTGTTTTTTTAATATTAGGCGATTTCAAGATAAAGACAACTTTGTTTCTATAGGGTATTTTAATAGGCAAGATGTTGCAAAACACTTTTTTACTCGTATATTTTTCTGAACAAAAGACTACTTACACATATTAGAGAAACAAACAACAACATACTCCCAACACATAGCGTAGGAACACAATTTGAACAAACCACGCATTGCCACTTGTGTGATCGTAAAGTTAGTAAAGAAAATAAGATTTTCCACAAGTTCCAATATAACCACGATCTAAAAAACTTTTTTTGCTGCATGCAGTCGTTGTAATCTTAGAATCAAAAACAAACACGAGATGCCACCTATTTCTTATTATAAAGGTTCTTTTGATTATCACTTTTTAATAAATGCAATGACAACTAATTTTTTTAACTCTAAAGACGAACGTTTTCTTGCAAAATCTCCTAAAGAATTTATTTTGATGACAAAAATTGCAAAGGATACTTGGTTTCCCAAATTACATTTTAAATATTCTTCTGAAATTACAAAAAAAAACAACTATACTTGTAAATCGGTTTCTTTAAAAGTAAAAGTACATTTTATGGATGCCAATTTATTTTTCGACTCTAATTCATTTGAACTTGTAGTATCACTAAATGCAAAAGACCGGTAGTCACTAAAAATAGTGCAACAGTGTATATGTAAATTTATACTTTTAAAAAGCCAAGATTATTCAGCAAAACCTAAAGCTAAAAATCTCGAAACCATCACAGCATGATCTCGTGTTTTTAGAAAAACTCAGTTTATTTTTCTTTTTTGTCCCGGACTAATAATGCAAGTTTTCATAATCCTACTATTACAAGATTATGTTTAAAAAAATCTTTACTTGATGATTTTCTTATTCCAGACACCGAATAGGAGCTTGTTCAAAACATTAGTGCAAAATTTAGCGTTAAGACATTAGCTGATTACATGCGTTTCAATTGTTTACTGGAAACAGTACTGCTTGCAGAAGTTTAGAAAAATTTAAGAAGATTTGGATTAAAAATCTGCGAACTGGACCTAACTTATTTTTTGACTTTGCCAAGTTTCTCATATGACTGTTTTCTAAAGCAATCAAAGGCCAAAATAGATTACATAAGGGATCACAGGGTATTTGACATTGCTAAAAAAGAAATACAGGGGGGGGGTCAATGTATATTTACAAAGACACATGTGATTGCATATCACGAGCGTTGTCCGGGTGGGTTAGACACATTACAGCCAAGAAGACAGTTACTGTGACTAGATATTAATAGTTTATATCCCCACAGCATGAAAGCGCTGATGCTAGTGTCTGATTACGAATACATGGTAACAAAAGATTTTATAAACATTGACTGGACTGACCCTGCATTAGAGAGTACGAAAGGAAGCTATGGGTATGTACTTGTTTGTGACTTGCAGTATCCAAAGCATTTACATAAACGAGATGCAAACTTGCTATGGAACAGAGAATAATAAAGCTTAAAGAAAAACTGAGCCAGTCAAATTTAAAATACTGCCAAATAGCTTCATTAAAACAATTAATATCCCCTTTCCCAAGATTATATGTTAACCCTTTATGGAAAACACAATTCTACAGTTAATTCCAAGAAATTTCGCTACTATCTTGCCAAAGAAATGGTACTTTTAAAAATACATTGCGGTGTACGATTTAAACAACACAGATATTTTAAAAAATACAAAGATGCAAACTTAGAAAGACGAAACCAAGCAAAGACCTCTTTATGGAACAAATTACTTAAATTAGGTTCAAATGCATTATACGGCAAGACTTTAAAAAAATGTAACGAGTTTGTCAAAACTACTGTTTGTACCAGTACTACACATGCTGAAAAATTACTTGCACTACCACGATGTAAAAATTTCGATGGTTTGTCTGATTCTTACAGTACTATTACAAAATATCCTAAAAATTATCGCGCAAATGACTTGTCACTTACAATACTGGCAATTCTAGCTAATGCCAAAGTGTACTTCTATGAAAAGTTTGATATTTTGTGTCAAATATTCCAGAATAGAGCCTATCTGGATTACTTAGATACTAAAGCGTATAAATTAAATATATTAGAACCATTAAATACTCTGTGAAATGATATACTTAGCGCTCGTGCAGCATTTGAATTTAGTATGATTCCACGGAATCACGAGTTTTTTAAACAGTAGGAAGGAAATATCCAGAATTGTATCTTATAAACGCACACGAAAGTGGCAAAATAAAAATTCAGAGCGCAGATGTATTATAATTAATTATACTTAAGCCTAAAATGTATAGTATGTTATATGTAGATATAAGTGAACAGCAAAAATGCAAAGGCGTTCCAGCAATTGCTTTACGCCAATGTAAACACGACAGGAATAAAAAATGCTCAATACTAACACGCCGTGTAATATAATTGTAAATTCTATAAGATCTGTGGATCATAACATGTACGTTGTGAGTGTAAATAGACTAGCATTTGACAATTAAGATATATCAAGGGTGTTTATGGACCCAAGCAATTTTAATTTTAGTTTGCTCCTGGGCCATATAGATTTGTTGAAAAAGTAACTGCAGTAGTATGTAATAGTTTTATATTTATATTTAGTATAGATGTAACCTAGATGTAACCTAGATATTTAATTTATGTACTCTGTTTAGGCTACAGAGATATTGTTAAATACCAAGCTCTAGCTTGTAAAACCTGTATATATTTATAGTATAGTATAGATTTAACCTAGATGTAACCTAGATGTAACCTAGATATTTAATTATAGTACTCTGTTCAGGCTACACAAATATTGTTAAAATCCAAGCCATAGCTTGTAAAACCTGTATATATTTATAGTATAGTTGTGACCTATATGTAACCTAGATGTAAACTAGATATTTAATTTAGGTATTGTGTTTAGGCTACATAAATATTGTTAAATACCAAGCTCTAGCTTGTAAGACCTGTATATATTTATAGTATATTAGAGTATAGATGTAACCTAGATATATATTATAAATTTAAATTTTAAGTATAGCGTAGATTCAATGTTGTGTATTTAATGTATTTAATTGTATTTAGTGCAGACTTTGCATACATACTTGCAAAGAGCTCCTGTCAGACTCGCAGTATGTACACCTATGTATCTAAAGGTTGTGTATGCTTAACACACAGTTTACATACCAGGGGCTGTTTATAAATTACATACTAAGTAATTACTAGATGTGGGTATTTCGTTACCAACTATCTGTCGGTGGACATCATCTAGATTTAAATGTCTTGTGTTTACATTCTAATGAGTAAAAAACTAAAAATTGCGTAGGGTACAGGCGGGCAATTGTGATCGGTCAGGTGATTGTGATTGCTCAGTTTTTAGCAGCAAAACATTAGCACTGACATTAAAGGAATTTATTTCATCAAATAATAGTGCTAGTTCGTCCGTGATTCCTATACGTTAGTTAATGGTGGTAACGTATTTTTGCTAGAAACTGCAATCACAATTACCGGAACGATCAAATTACAAGCAACTACCCCCTTGCGCGCTTGGATGAGCGATTAGAACTGCAGACTGTAACGAAATTTACAGTCTCAGACCTGGCGTTGATCCTCGGCCACTGCTAATCGTTTACGGCTCATTGTTGTACCGTGAACGTCACTATGTGCTTGATTGAAACCCAATCTCCTTCGGTGCTCCTTAGTTACTACTATGTATAGGATAGGTGGAAGGGTATAAAGACCGCGACGATCTTTTATTTCCTCACCCACAGTTGACAGTGACTGGTTGAGTCTGGCTGTAAAAACTTCGATTATATCGACTTAATGAATATTTATTATTATTATTTATTATATGTAAATACTTATCAATACTTTTCCTTTGAATATGGTTTAAATTGTACGAACTAAAAATTTAATTTAATTCAGGTTCACTCTTCCATTGCGTCAGGCTTCTGCAAATATTCTAAACTATAATAAGCAACAATGTATATGATAAAAATATGCAGTACTTTTATATACTCATAGATTCCAGTAATATGGACACGTCGGTTATAATCATAGGTATGAGCCTGCAATATTTCTACAGGTTAACTCATGTTTACAAATGTACTTTCACCTAGATCAAAGGTCATATATTTATTTAATACGAATTAAATGTTTAAGACAAATTAACGATTTTGTTCTTCAAATTTTTAAATATTAACCAACAATGGTGTGACTAACGTGTTATATCTACGCTCGATCGCATTAGTTACTAAATAGGTAAACTCTTAAGCAAATTATATAATGATTTTAGTAAATGCACTATTACACGATTATTTTATTCATTTATCAAGAAACCAGACACGTGAAACCGCAGATACAAAACTTCAACCTCGCATGACCTATTTTAAATGATTAAGTCGTCCCCATCAAGTTTCATCTAAAAAACAGAAATAATTATAAAACCATTTTTTAAATACCACACGCATTTAAAGTTGTTAAAATCATCATTGTGACTTACAGATTCTACTTGTTTCAATTAAGTTTATGCTTTAGGATGAAAATTTTCATGTCTATTTTCGAAAATAGTTTTAAGTCGAATATTATCTAAACCAAACTCATCATTACTTTGCGATTGTTTTAATTTTGGAAGATGCTCATCATCTGGGCGACGGTATCTTTTGATAAATTCTTTAGCATAAGTAAATGCATTTAACCGTCGTAAATCTTTCTCACTATTTACTTTGATTCGCAAGAGCTCGTCAACAGTTGCTACGTCTAGATTATATCTTTTTGATGTTTTCACAGCGTTTTAAAGAGAAAAAGAACGCTCGGCTTCACTGCTGCTTGAACTAATAGTAAGAATGGTTTGAATCATATCTTGCAAAGACGTAGTCCAGGAGACAGTGTTACATCGCAGGTAAAGTTGCCAGAAAGACTTTGGATCTTTAGATAAGTTAAAAGTATACCCTGTATCAGCTTTAATGCTTTTAATTAAAGTTTTCCACTCCATATTGAGTGCAACTTCACTTTGATAATATCCTAGGACGCCATTTATTGCTTTAATTTTAGTTTGACCATAAAATTCTTCTTCTTCTAAAACTTTGTTAAAATTCTTAGGATTGAAAACGTCAAAGTGCTTTGTTTCGTCATTGTCCGGAAAGCGTTTTCTAATTTCTTTAACTAACGCTAAGGTATACCCCAATATTTGATTAGAAAGACTTTGAACATCATTGTCAGGGTCTGGCGTAGACAACAGAATACCACGATGTGCAGTTAAAGTAGTTTCAAATTTGTAAAGCTCCGGAAATCGTCTAATTTGATCAGGTTCGTCTATTTCTTCTTCACTTGATGAAGTGTCAGCAACGAGCTGCTTAAGTTCTTTACCACCCTTGAATGGAAAACCCTCAATGTTTTTAATCATTGTTTCTAAAACATCGTACAACTGAATTAAGTTACCATTTTTCTTCTGCGTAAAAAGAGACGCATATGACATTTCCTCTGTAATGTCTTTGAGAAAACACATATGTGTTAACAGTTTAGCATCCTTTAGGGCGTCAATAAAATATTCCGCAGAAGTATGATCATCGTTAGTAAATTCAGTACTAACGGATATGGCCTCTAGTGTTCGTACTATGATGTCCCAACGGGAAATTATTCCAGCGTATGCACGCTTTCGTGAGCTGACCCATCTATAAATTATTTGCAAATTGCAACTTATTGCAGCAGAACAAAATTAACAATAGTATACAAGCTTTAAATCATATCACTTACCTTATAGTATGAATTCGATGAAGCTCGAACTTTCAAACTTTAGCTTCTGCAGTTTTTTGCCTAAGCACCAGTTTTCTCTTTGTAAACTGCCTTCCAAAAAACCGGTAAAGCCCGTTAACAATTTGATCGACTCTGCGAATACTCGGAAACCTTTTAAACGTCGTTTTTTAAGCCATTTCAATGCGATGCGAAGCATAATGTATTTTAGAAATATTTCGTTTAGTAAATTTAATTATCTTCTTGTAAAAAACGCTCTAAAGCACTTTGGAACCATCAGCAATTAGACCAACAAGATTTACCCAAAAATATTGATCAATACCATCTTTTAGCAATTTTCGTTTGAATAAACTAAATACTTTTTTGCCTGTTTTTCTTGATTTTAGATTTAGGAGACAATAGTGATATGTAGCGACGTTTTTATTGTTGTCAAACGTTTGTACAATAAAGGCATAATTGCTATATCCGGCAACGTCGACACTTTTATCTTATTTAAGGCTCAATTTGGGCTTAGTTGAATTAGGATGAAATAGCAATTCACTATGCATTGAAGTACTTATAACTCCAACAGTACGTCTGTATCCTCCTGGCGTGTGATGGTAGGATCCTAGTTTCACTCCAAAATGTTTAAAGGTATCAATATATGTTTTTAAGCTGTTAAATGGTAAATTGATATGAACTGCGGAATGAACAGCTGTTATGAGGTTAACAGTAGCTTCGTAGAAACTATAAAAATGTCTCGATTTAACAAACATTTCTTTTTCAAATTCAGCCTTAGTGAGGTGTTTATCTAGTGTTGTATAGTACTGTAGAGAAATTGAATGAAGTGGGTTTTGAATGTGATTTGAAATTATGTGCTCGTTTTGCGCTTTGCGACGGGACCCAGTTGAGTACCACTGTTTTTTTGTGATGAATTTACTTAAAAAAGGAGACGAAAATCTTTCAATTAGTACTTCTGATGTATAAAGAGTGTTACAAAATTTGCAAGTTGCTTGTGATTCAGTTCCTCGAATGTAAGAAAACCAATCACAAACCTCAGGACGTTTTATTTTTGCTATTCTTGCTTCTTGCTGAAGAGCTCCAATCCAAGTTGGGTCAAATTTAGCACAACTTTTAGTGATATATTTTTCATTTTGTTTTACTTAATCTGGTTGGTAAATATTGTAGCTATTTATATCTGTTATGGGAAAAGGTGGCTAGTTATTTGTATTGCTATCAATTTTAATTTCTTTATCTGACTGATTGTCCTCTAGTTGTATTTCTTCATAATCGCAGACCGGGATGTCTTCGTCATCAAATGTATCTAAGGAGTAGACATTATCCAACTGCCGTTCTGTCGGTAAGTTTGTAGTGTCAGTGCCGTATTTTGTTAATATGTAACAAATATTTCTAACACTAATGATATCTTCTTTAACTGCTGCCAATTGCAGAAGAATATCTTCAACAAAAAAATCTATTCCGTTGTCGCAATCGTTCAGTGTGCCTGGAGTTCGACTAGATAATTTCATTGATTCAGGCCACATTGGCTGAACAGAATCGCCGCATCCATTAATTGACGTTTGCGTGTCTGACACAGAATTCCAATCTCTTACAATACGTCGAGGGTTAGCAGTGTATTGGTCATATATTTTTGAAAATACACTGCAAGTTATGTAAGGTGTTACACTTCTGTAAATAATAATAGCAATATTTTTTAAGTTCAATAAATTGGGTTTTGTCTCCAGAAACTATCTCAATTTCTGAAAACAGTATTCGGCAGTTTAAGTAGGGTTCTGTAATGGGTTTGTGTTCCGGACTAACAGTATTCATGGGAGCAGTATTGATTAAAGCAATAGCTGCGATTTGTATTCTGTTTTACAATAAGAATTACATGAATTATATTTTTACTTATACTGTTTAGAATTATTAAAATAAATTAGTTTGAGTGTTTTTGGTATCCTAAAATAGTTGTTGCAAATATGCAACACAAATAAAAGGGCTAAGATCAGCGTACAAGATTCAACACAAACTTACATAAAGGCGACGAGCAATGGTGTATACATTTCTAGGCCTCTTTTAACCTGTGTGAGCAAAAACACAATTTTTAAGCGTATCATAATTTTTTTGGCAATTGTTTTTCCTATTATGTATGAGCTAGTTTAAAAATAAATTTAAGCACAAGAAGAAAACAAAGCAATTAACAGTTTTATAAAAAAATTTAATTTATTACCTTGAAACTCAAAAGAGCACTTCAAACTAGGCTAACACGAAAAATGCTGCAATTCTCTCAAAAAACATTAAATTTTAGTACAGTGAAATTATTGTACAAACTATTTACAGGCGTATCAACATACCTCTTGCACGTACTCTAACTTGAAGTTAAACCTTTAATTCAACTTAACTGCTGTATGACCTACATCACGTATATACTATATAATACCTACAGGTTAATGCATTATAGCGCACCTCTAATACATGGTATGTCTGAGTAGTCATACCATGTGTTTTCTTTTTTACAATTTACAAACTAGACATTATTTAAATTTATTGTTTTCTAAAATAAAAAGCGAAATATTTCTGTATACTCTTACATGTCTGAGTTAAAGGAATAAATAATTTGTAGTAATGTCTATTTATTTGTAAAGAATATGTTTTCCACGATATATGCTTACAAAATGCATTATCATAAATAACTCAAGTCCTGGCTACAAAAAACGCTGCTACTGTATTCTTCTTCACTACATATAAAATTAAAGTGCTCAACATTTGGTCATATTCCAAGAACATTAAAAATATACTAGAGCAAAATTTTGCTTGTCCGTAGCGAATTCAGATGTTGGAGTGCTCTGCCAAAATAGAAAATTCTAGGCTGAAAAAGTTATTTACAGAACAAGGCCGTTGATTCCTAGGTTTGCATACCATTTAAAACGATATATAGATTTTAAAATTTAATTTTAGAATTTTTGTACACGGGACTACAAATATCTATGATTTAATAAAGCTATTTAATTTCTAGGTATAGTTTGTGTTTAAAATTATATACGTACCATATTGTGTGTTGTTTGTCGAATTGAAGATGTTTAATAACTTATTGCCGCTTTTAGTTACTTGTGTTTGTTGGAGATAATGTTCTTCAAACTTCTTTTTATTTTTCAAGTAAGTTTTATGCCTCTCTTCAAATCGTTACTCGCTGGTCACTTCAAAGCTCTACAAAAGTCAGATTAGTATCACATTACTAATAATAACCATTACCTTTAAATTATAACATATACTGTATGAGGCCTTTTATTTTTTAGTGCATGCTTTGTGGATTGTTAAAGGCAGTATACCTTTAGGGTAACTTCACTAACATGCAATTGAATTAGAGTAGATAATTTAAAAAATCATAAGGAAAAGCAAAGGTAGTACAAAAATCAAGAATTGAAATTGAAATGAAAACTGCATCGCTTGAACTAAATGCTGGTTTACGCGTAATAAATTAAATCAATTATCCTATTTTAAAAAAGGATTTTACCTCTTCACAAATAACTCCCATTAACTTACTTTATAATGTATGTTTATAATTGCTCTATTACAAAGTTACAATAGTGTTTATTATTTTTAGTATTTTGTTGGGTAATGATTGAAGGTACTGTACAAAAGTAGTCTTACCATTAGATTGTATTACGTTCTTTGAAGATTTTCTTACTTAATTGTGGGTTGTTGTTCGATGCAGGTAATGAGATTTTACTTTAAAGTAAAGTTTCTCTTACATTGCTTTGAATTTCAACATCAGTATTGTTTTTTAAATTTAATCTAATTAACTGCACAAGCCTCACTTTAGCTGTTTCCTTCTCGCCACTGTAACACCAACTGAATGTTAGATAAAGATTCTATTCTCGCAAAAGACGGTAAATCTCTTGCGAGCAGTGATGACCATTTTGATTCTCGCTTCCCTACCCTGCTCCATACCATGCCAGCCATATCACTAACTGGTGTTTATGTTGCTCTATAACTTTCGCTATGACTCTTGAAAATAGTTCCAAAAAGGCACTTGCGGACCTATTTACCCCTACTCTAGCCACGTTCCCATTGTTAAATCATACAACAAGGGTATGTCGCCCGCTGCTGCCCTACAATTCCCATTTCTAGAAATTATCTCTATTTCATCCCTTTATTCATCATCCCTTATTTTTCCCTAGCGCTATCCATATCACTACAGAATAAAACCCATCACTGTCTGCATGCATTGCACCTTTAAGTGGGCTGGATAGGAGTATTTTGTTAGGGGATTGTACCTGCATTGCAGGACTTGTTTTTAGTCCTTAACTTATCGTACCATAATTCCTGTAATAGAATACTCTGTGTACTACTACTGTGTCAGACCCGTATACTGTAACAGATCTAGTTACTATATAGAAGATACGGTACTTTACTTATCGTTAGTAATTAATTATGCTGCAAGCACTTACCTTTTATATACCTTCCTATTCCCCTCAAGCGTGTCAAGAATCTATGACTATCCCTGTACGATTTTGCTATAAAATCCGCATAATTAAAATGCTCTGCACGCAAAAAGTGCAAAAATGTAATTTATGAAATGTTTCCTTCATTCAGACAGTTACAGACATTCTTGGAATTTGGCTCGAAACCTCAAATGCGCCACAAGGCGTAAATAGTCTGATTTAGTCTAATAAATTCGAAAAATTGTAATTTTGTATATAAAACGTGCGTTGAGTACCATCACAGCTCATTCATAATTTGCTCGGCCAGGGCAATTCATGTTATTATATTGCGCTGCACATATGTTTATTTCGCTATCCTACACTGCAATAACAGTAGCATGTAAAGACATACACCATTGGCGTCACTAGCCATGCATTTCCCAGCCAACACTCACATGTGCGTTCAATTGCATTAAATAGTAGATATTAATCGTACATGCCTACCTTTATGCCTCTGTACAATTTCCCCTTGGTCCCTATCTGCCTGCTCCCCTTCAGCTCAGTTCATATGGACTGCCCGTATATATATATTGCCTGGTCTCTTTCTCTCTTCTGTCTATTACCATCCATGTCCCTTCATCCCAGTATACTCTCGCTCGTATCATTCACATTCCCTTTCGTACCTACGTTCCAGCTTTCCTCAGCCCAAGTTCCCGGCTGGTCCTATTTCCCCTTCTACTTCCCCTTCCAGTCACCCTTGTCTTCCAAGACATTCACCTCTCTTTCTTTCTTTCTGACTTACCTCCTCCCAGCGAGCCCGCGTAGCTTAGTACTTACTGCACTGATGTATATGAATCTGCTGTTTAAGCAAATGCTCGCTTCAGGTCTTGGGATTGAGACCAGTGGCGGTGGCAAGTTTTCCCACTGGGTTTTCCTTGTCCACAAGGCAGTGAAGGACTCGGCGGCTCTGAACGTCAATGTAAAATGAAGTTCGCCATAGAAGTAGGCCCGACTACTGTTGGAAAGACAAAACCTGTGTGATGGCACAGTGCAAGAAGTGAATTTGAGGTCGGGCACCCTGTAAGAACTGCGGTTAAATCGGGGCAACCTCAAATTTATTTATTTTATTTACTTACCTTCTTCCTCCAAACCCAAACCCGCCTGATATCAAGTAGTCATGGGTCCAGTTAACTGTTAATTGTGAAGAAACGGGCAGTTTGACCAAAGTAACAAAACAATGCAGACCTGCCCGGTCGCATTTGTAATAACATAAAAGTTGTTCGAAGACAATCGCTTTATTGGTTTGACCTGTAGCGTCGGACCAACATACAGACAGACGGACGGACGGGCTTGACAATTTCATTAGATGCAGCTAAAGCTCAGCATTTAAAAATGGGAAATTTTAAGTCGCAGTCCAGTCGGCATTGACCCTTTAGAATGAAATCCTAATCCGTTTATCAGTTCATCAATCGCTAACATTATTCTGAAGATAGAAATATTAAATCATTATTTCAAACAGTTTACTGATTACTGACTGTAATATGACATATGACGCTATTATTAAAGTTTGCATATTATGCTTCGACGAGAAGTTTGACAGTAGTCATTTTTTTGTCATATTTTATACATACGAAAGATGCGCGCGCACGCTCTCAAAGCTTCAATAAATTTTCGGAATTCCTTCATAAAATTGACACTTTTTTGTACAATGCAAACATTCAGCGCCTTAGGAAATAGCGTATAGTCAAGGCGGTAACTTGGAATCAGAATGTACGCCGCAGCAGTTGTACAGGCAGACTACGAAATCGAGTTAGAACTTGGAGATTTAAGTGTGAATTTCATTACTTAATAATATCCGCGTGTTGTGTTAGCTAATTGTGTATTTATGACTGATGTCAAGAAATATAGTTTGTAAAGCTTGTTACGGACATCAAGTTTTACACACTTCATTTTCTGGCATCATTCATAGCATTACCAATACTTTACTTACTAATTCGTATCACATGAAGTTTCAAGTTACCACGCCTTGCCTGAATTAGTTGAAACAAGCTAACTTGCATCTTTATTTTTAGTTTAAATCATAAACCGTCAGAAAACTTACCTTCGACTGTGTAAACCACGACAAAACGGACTTTCTGGAAATCATTGTCGGGTGAATATTAAACCTTCTGGTAGGACCCCTAATCTACTTCATTGCTAAACAATAAAACTATGTATAACCAAAATAGCAATCCATTAATACTATGTTGTTAACTTACGGCATTCCACGTTGGTAAATGGATTAAGCGTGTTCCCATCCCAGTTTCCTTGAAGTATCTTGCACAATATGTATTTATTGGAAGTACAAATAAAGATAAAATAGTCATTCCAACTCCATGGCTTTTTTTGAGACCCTAAATATAATGGAAAAACAAGTTATGAAATTAATGTAACGATTAGCATATTATTTCAACAATTGCGTTCTCAAGGTCACTAGGCTCTGAATGCGTAGGGATACGGAAACCCGTTAATAGTGATAGATTATGTATTATGTAATACGCGCGTGAGGTTTCTTCTTTGCGGGCTGTTTTGTTCCCCATTACCAGCAAAGTCAGCCTTGGCCTTGAATTTCTTAGGTGTAAGTTGTTGCACAAGGGGAAGATTCCCAACCATTAAATCACAACTAGCAATTTTTCAACCCGATAGGTTGGAGTTAAAAAATATTTAAAAAAATAATTCTCCCCTTCTAGCTATTACTCTCAATGGATTGGTTCATCTAACTTAAAATGACCGGTTTAAGCTTTAGAAAAAGGCTTGCCTAGGTTAAATTTTGACGACAGAATTGTCAAGGTTCAGTTTTGATCACAGGTTTTCCCTGGTCAAGGTTTTACCACAGTATTGGCTGGATTAAACCTTTACCGCAGTCTTTGCTGGGTAAAGTTTTGATCTGAGGCTTGCATGGAATTATGCTTGTTGTGAACATTGCTCCCCATTCCTGTAGAAAACCGTTTCATACGGAAAGTAAAAACTTCGCCTAGATGACAACTCAGGCTATCTACGTGCAGGCGAAAGACAGAAAAATACAAGACGCAACATAAAGTCAACACAGGGATGAAGACGATGAAGTCAAGAGGACGGAGAAGGAACTTAAGGAAAGACGAGAGAAGCTTCAAGTTTCCTAAGGCTCAACCAGGATCCATCCCATTCATTCTTATATTATTATTATGTGAAAGAGGTTCGGTCCCAAAGAGACGAACGCCGCCGAGGCCTTTGCATTCCTACTACATCAAGCTCGTCAGTCATAATGGAAGAAGAACGTCAATTTATAATATAATAACTTCACAAGGGAAACTCCTCGTAATAAATTGAGACCGTATTATAAATAACATAAACTGAATGCATTGTTTTTCTACTTATAACCATTATAACTCACGTGTGACAATTTTACTTGTCCACTTGAAGGCAAGAAATAACTCTTAGTAACAACGCAGTATAAAAACTGGTTCACTGACAGGTGGTAGCCTAAACACTGCCAACTACTACTACTAGCCGTGAAAGAGCCACCTAGCGCAGCCAAGGGGAAACACCTATCTCCTACAAGCTCCTCTTTTATTTCATAAAACGTTTTTGTTTTTCATTTTTTGAGTGATAAATGTAGATTTTGAACAATTCAAAATTGAAAGTACATTTAAAAGTGCGTTAGCAATCAAATTCCAGTCGAAGATATTAAGGTCTGACTAAATTTGTGGTATTTTAACAAGATCTAAAATCCTGCCATGCCCTCGGCTGTTCTAGTACAGAATTCAACATAAGAGGTACATACCTAATAAGAAGGACGGAAAATTTTAATAAAATAACCTTGTGTCAACCAACAAATTCAACTAGCTGTTCTCTGTTTTGTAACCATGCCAAGCAAAAAAATAATGCAAGTACCTCAAGAACAGAAACAGCTAGCTGCCTACTTTTCACAACAACTGCAGCTCATGGGTCAACAATTAACGTCACAATTAACTTCACAGCTCAAGTCGAAGTTGGAAAGCATAAAATTGGAGTTTCTCTCTAAATTTAAAGTCTTAGAATCTGACATGAACGCAAAGTTAAAAGAATTAGATAAAAAGCTAAACAAGGCAGCAAGACGACAGGAAATTGAAACTAGTTTGCTGAAAGTTAAAATAAGTGAGTTGGAAGAAAAATTACAACAATCGGATCAAAGCCTGTGGAACTACCAAAGACCAAATATCAGAAAAGAGATTCTCATCACAGAACTCCCAGTCTGCTCATCCCCAACAGAGGATGCAAGTTCAGTGATCTTAAAAACACTCAAACTTACTAATGTTCATATCATCAAAGCAAAACGAATTAACAATAAAATTACGGTTACGGTTTAAGTTAAGTAGGAGCTAGAAAACAGGAGCATCCTTTGGTCTTCTATGTATACTGTATTCCAGCATAGAAACTATATAAAGCATATTGTTTTACTTATCAACATGTAAAATCTTTTTAAAGTCAATTACTACTTTTCTCAATTACTTAATTTTGTATAAAAAAACATTGTAAAATATTTTGAATTCAAAAACAATTACACTTTTTTTAAAATTTAAAAAAAAATCAAAATTTGGTTTTAAATTTAGAATATTTTAAAATTGGGGTTTCATACAAAATATTCAAAAATTATGCCTAAGATGTTCTTATAAAAATTAGAATTAAAACCATTTTGAGGCCATATTTGTTTTTTTGAAAAAATATTTTATTTAGCGAAACTCATTACGCGCACTATGTTACTAAGCCATTCCAAGTTTTTTTAACGTTTTTTTTCAAAAAAATTAGCTCCTACAAAATCTCGCCTACGGTTTGTCGGGTCGTTCTAGTTGAAAAGAATTCCCTATCGGTTCAAATCAGCGAAATAATCAGGTAAATTATTGATAGCCTTAGCTTACTACAATCATTACGTAATTCAATCTTTATCTTTCAGATGAAACTATAACTTTGCTATCGTAATTAATACGAACGTAATTAAATCATGTCCACTGACTAGTAGTTACACTTAAAAAACATCCAAAATTCTTCTTAAATAAGTCACCTGAAGACAAATACTTAAATATCTCTGACCTGCAAGTACTGCAATTATTAGTGCTACTGACAACTGACTGTATCATGTCAGTATAAGTTGATTGAGTTACCGGTCGAAATTTTCATTTAACACAATATTTAAAGTTTTGGCGGGAAAATCCAAATTTCAAATTCTAAATTCTTTTCTTATCAAATATAAAAATCCGGCGCGACTGCTGACCTTACAGCGGGTTGGTTTCTTCACTTAAAAACAATGTTCTTGTAGGAAGGCTAATGTAACGCAAGCAAGGTACATGTGCAGCCTTCTCGAGTGGTCTTGGTCAGAATAGCCCAGGACTAGTGAGCTAGGTACGTAACCTGATGATAGGAATGGACGAGGTAAGTGCTGGTACAAGTTGGCTCAGTAGTATTAGGAAAGTTACAAGTTGCTACGGTATTGATTGGGAACAGTAGAAACTATTCTGGCACGATTGAGCTCTTTAAAATTAGCGTCGGCACTAGTGGTGCTGGTACAAGTTTTCCCGATTCTTGTGGGTCTAGTCATAGTAGCAAAGGTATAAGATGTCTGGTTTCGAGTGATGCAAAAGTACGGGTGCAAAATCAATTGGCATATAAATTTTACAATTCCTTATGCCATTAAAATTCAATTCAACAAAACAATGCATATATGGAGTGGGAAGAGGGGGGTGGAGGTGCTCATACTCCTTCAGTACATTTGTAGTAAAAGTTTTTAATCCAAAAATCGAAAAGTTGTTCAAATTCTCTTGCGTCAGGACAGCAGTAGCATATTTTCCGGGTAAGACTTGTATTGGTGGGTCCTTCCCTGGGCAGTTGAAAACTGAAGGAAACTTAGCCCTAAGTGGTATATAATGGGGTGGTAATTTAACGCTTCAGCGGTGTAACCGATCATGTGCACACCAGCAGCATCTCATCTCACCCCGGTATGCACAATTACGTTACATTCCACACATACTGTATTGGCAGGATTCGACCGATCACATTCCACATTCCACATACCTACATTCTATAAATATTAAATATAACTAAATTACATCCTAATTAATGTTAATCTAAATTTCCCTGAATAAATTAGCAATTAAGTTTTCCTAAATTTTAAAAATTGCATAAATTACAAAAATATAATTTACGCAAAGATTTTAATAGATGTAATATTTTAAGAATTTTAAATCTCCAATATTTAAGATTCTCAAAATAACTCAAAATCTGTGCACTTACACTTATGTACCTACAATGTATTTGACCTAACCTGAAAACCCTTTAAAACCAAAAATCACAAATAAATTAATTTCAATCGTTCACCGAAACTTGTCTCTGCTGGTTGTTTCCCGTGTCATATTTATTTTCTGAAGTCAATCCTCAAGGCGCATATCTCTGTTCGAAGATACCTAGAAGGCGAAGGACTTGCTGTTGGAATATACAGGTACATACTACATATATATATTCCAGTGATCCTGTAACTTACCTATAAGTTATACTGGCGCCCAACATAAAAATTACCCATTTAACTGAATAATTATTTTCAAAATTTTATCTTTTTTTTTGAAACTGGCGTCTTTTTCTGTTTCTATTTAAATTATTTTGTAGTGTTTTAGCCAACTGAAGTATTAAAATTTTTTTTTATTTTTGACAATTAAAAAATATGATGATGGCGTTCATCCTGGTCTGTATATATACATTGTGGTGTTTGATCTTCCCAATGCTGAAAATAATTTAAAAAAAAAATAATGACAGTCTACAACTACAACTAATTACATCCATTATGGGTCCTAATTGTCGTTCCTCCCGTCTATCGGCACGGCAGCACCGTACAACGTTCAACCCATCACCAGTGCTCTAATAAATATTCCAAGTGGTCTACCGACTCAATTCTTAAAGGATCCACGACGTCGATCATTTCGTACTATTAACTCCCTCCGGGGAACGTCTAAAATCATCGACCTCACCGATGACGACTCCGAAGGCGAACCACCCTATTCACTAATATCACCAGCTTCACCCTCACCAACCCCGTCTCCAGCTGTCTCACTACCACCAACTCCACCCCCATCACCGGTTTCTCACACACATCAGCGTCGTTTGGCTACACCTGATCCTCGCCCACCATCGCCTAATACACCCTGGAGTTTTTGCGGCCAGTGTCAATATTGTGTTAGCAACACTACGGGATGGCTCCGAGAGGTCGAACTCTATCTAGAATACATGCTCATCCCCCGGCAAAACTGGACGTTCTATGCGTATTTATACGTAGACAAAGGTGCCCGTAACTTCTATCGAAATCGGTTTTGTCCGGGTAAAGTCAACTGGACAGAATTTTTCTCCCTTCTCCTTTGCCACTACTCACATATTAATTCTATTACTCGATAAATATATATTTAACTACGATTATATATATTTAATACATTATAAGCATTTATATTATATATTCTTCAATATTAATTTATACATAATATGCATTACCACCTTTACAACTGGACTCTATCTCTGTAATACAACTTGCAAGTATATTATATATAATTAAATACTATTAATCAGGATTTAACATTTAAAACTATCCATCTCAGCCAATTACAACATCATATTCCATATATTATTCAATATACAATTATATTTAACTTTATTATTGCATTACTTTGAGTACCATTATACCCTAATATTACTCAAAATTATAATATTCTCTGTTTAAACTACTTAACCTACAATTAACATTGCATATAACTCATATTAACACTCATGCCCATATGAACATACCATGTTAACTGATAGTTAAAATGTTTGATGCCGGATTCGGATTCCTTTTAAAAAATCTCTTACTAGTAAACGCATTTATTTTGAAATCCGACTGCAAAATTTTGAGTTACAGCCCAAATTTTGAAATCAAAAAAATCTTTTAAAATTCGCAATTAAAACATATGCATAAGTTATATACATACTAATAAAACTTTTTAAGAGACACCCCGTACACTAACATGACCTGTATTGCATATAAGCACCAAAAATATTTCCCATAAACACCAAAAATATTCCCCCTGCCCTCATAACAATGACAATGTATATCTAAACAAGTAAATATACAGTTTACAGAGACCGAGCACTAGTTCCAGGCGGAAAGAAACCTAACTAGAAGAAAGCGTGATACACATAGAAATCATGACAACAAAAATTGATCTAAATAAGAGTACTACTGAGCGCATAGCCGCCCTTGAAGCCATTATTACAGAACAAGATGAGCAAATAACATGTCAAAAAGCAGAAATTGACACCATGCAGCTGTCAATTAAAAACTTAAACGCTCAAATTGGTAAAGTTTATCCGTCTACAGTGTCATTGGCTCACTGGATTAGGCCACAACCCCCAAATTTCTCTGGCAAGGAAAAAGAATAACCTCAATTATTTCTTCGGGAATTCGAAGATTACTTTAAAGCTCTGAATGTCAAGCCCGCTCAATATTTTTCCAACATTCCATTCACTTTTTCTGGAAATGCAAAGAAATCATCTCCAATCGTACTACCATCACAGTATACAATCTTGAAAGCTCAACTACTCAAACAGTTTAAAGGAGCTCTTACTGATGGAAAACGCATAGTTCTAATAACTGAACGCAAACAAAAGCCAGGAGAAGATTTCATAGACTACGCGTGGCATTCACACACGCTTCATCAGACACGCACTAAAATTCCTAAAGAGGATTCTATTGTCACCACGATCATTGATACCAGCGATCAATTAATCCGGATGCTCTTACGCTCCCTATCTGTAAGTCAACTAACTATGAACAAAGTCATACTTGAGGAACGCAAAGTGCGCCGTGATTAACCAATATCACATCCATATTTAAAGCCAAAACCCGCTGTTTATGAAATACAGCTCATTGTTGAGTCTGCCTAAGACCAAGTTAACCCAGAAATTATTAAATTTCAAGCTCAAAATAGCACTAAACCAAACAATTCGGCTCAAGGCTGCACCCATAATGATGAATTAGCATGTTTTTGTCACTAATGTGCGGAACCTGGACATTATGCAAGAGATTGTCTCCAAAAGAACGCTGGTGAGCCAAGAACGCGTGTTTAGACAAAGCATGCAAATAACAATCAGCAAGGACGTGGACGTGGACGTGGACGCGGACGTGGTCGCGGTCGTGGTCGTGGTAACTACAACCACAATCAAAACTATGCACAATACGGTCAAGCATATCCGTAACAACAATCGTATTACCCACCACAGCCATATTATCCACCGCCGCCTCGTTATTATGCACCACAATATATTGCTCAACCATCGTTCAACATGCAAAAGAACACTGGCTATATGCATTCAGGAAACGCCATGCAGCCTCGGAACCAGGCCTAGGCTCTCCCTATATATCATTCTGGTCCGGAGCAAAACAAACCAATAGAAGTCCACTTCGAGGAGCTGAACTAACCGTACATTCATCATTAGGTTTTTACTCAGCGCTTACTGATTTAAGACTTCATGTACACAAACTTTCTGGATTACCATATTTACGATTTAAAATTGACAACAAACAACAGTTTGGCCTTGTTGATTCTGGTTCTTTATTATCTGGGATGTCTCTTGATTGTTTCAATGAAATCAAGAGCGATTAATCCCTCCAACCTTATAAAGAACCATCTTTTACTGTAGCCAACAATGGCGTTTGATGATAGTTATAAGCCACCACTAACTTAATGTTATTTAAATGGAGCACGTTGTTAAAGAACTCGGGGTTTTCATTTACAAGAAGTGATATATGACTTGCTATGTCTTTATAAAGAATTGCATTTATGCTGAATGAGTTACACATAAAAAGTGTCAAATTACTTCAGAGACATAGTAGGATGCAAGTTTTGTGGTCGGTATCAATTCTGGTTTGGCCTGCATGAGTATTTGCTTGGCTGGCATTGTCTCATAATAATAATTGTATAAAATTGACCTTCATATTATCGAATTGCAAATAAAACAACTGTATATGATAAGATAAATCAAAAATATAAATATAATGAGTAGTTTTACTACAACTGACTATTATATAAATAATTTATACATAAACGCAAAACAATTGTGTAGGATTAAACAAAACGCATAATATTACTTGTGTTTATTATTGATTAAATTGTATATTATTTACCTTAAAGCTTCTAAAACATTTTAGCTTTATAAATAAATTATTTATTAGATGGTTAATAATAACATTACTAATATTTACAATATTTTATTGTTAAAACGTAAATAATACAACTTAGAAATAAAATTATTTGCATTTATATTTTTTCCATGCAATTGTGTCAATACCATTTTCACATATATATCTTTCAGAATCAAACGCATGAAGACAACTTTTTTTAATATTCATTGAATATAGATTGTGACTAACAGACCGGATAGTTGATATCTTACACCTTTAAACTTTTTGATTTTTTAAATATTTTAAAAATAAATTGTGGTGTAAAACTTTGTCAGCTACTTGTTTGTTAGCTTCTTTGTATGCTTTCTTTCTTGTTTCTGTTCCCAAAATACTATACACTTTACTACAAAAGCAAACAGCCTCATCAACAATTCCCCCAGCAAATTCGTCTTTCATTTTACCAGTAACTTTTTTATTAACAACAGAATACAGTTCGTGAGATATAGGGTAGTTACTAAAATCATATAAATTGCTGTTTTTGTGCATGTCTTTATTCAAATTCTCTGTAAATACATGATAGCATAAGCTATCAGTGTCTGTAAATAACAGATGTAGATTAAGTTTGTATGTTTGCATTATTTCATTATAAAAAATTTACATCAATAGTTTAGCAATTTCTAGGACAAACAACCCTGTGTAAATGGGTTGATTAAGATATATTTTAGTCTTAAACAATGTAAAGTACGCTAAATTTTTATTTATTATGTCCCAAAATTTTAAATTTGTGCTTGAAGCCAGCTTTAATGTTTGTTTGATCGTTTTTGCTAACTAACCAGTTACCTGTTTTCGAACATTCATGACCGTCCGAATGTTAAGTTAATAATTAATTTAAACAAGTCTTAGTTAAATTTATTTTTTGCTAAAATTCGATGCTGTGTAATAAATAAAATAAATGGCTTTAACCACGCTTTTTGATTTAATGTCATCACCCTATAATTTTTTTGAGTTTCATACCTTTTTTTAAATAAAACTTAAAATTTTGTATATGGCAAACATAATTCTTTTTGCTTCCGAGATGTGGTATTAGCTTTTTCACTTTTCTATCGTAATTTTTGCAAATTTTAGATGTACTAAATAGTTTAAGATAAAGATTTTCTTGGAAACGTGAAAGTCGATTAAATTTAATATTTACATGCTCCGGAGCAAGTGAAAAACAATTGTGTTCCTCGTGTAAGTTTGAGCGGTAGTCCAAATTACAGTCTATTATAGCTTCTGAATCATTCGTATTGTCAAATTTTTCTATGTTAAACAAGCTGATGTCCTTCACCCATTTAAAATTAGAAACTAAAAGTTTTTCACACATTGCATGACCGTACAAATTATTTTGATCTAAATCAATAATATACGACTTGGGTTTAGTTTTGTCGTAATCACAAACAAACGCGTTATTAGCACATATACTTATATATATAACATTATACACATTATAACATATACTTGTCTACAACCGTAATTTGATCTAGATCTATTTTTGACATAAATAACGCTGAATCCATTGCTAATCCTGGAATGGAATAAGAATGAACTGGATTAAACTTGTATTGATTAAGACAAAATGTGCGAAAACTTTCAAAAACTACCGCTAACTGAAGTACGTCCTAAAAAGATAAACATCATGAAAGTTGCCTAAGGTTTTACACTCAAAAGTATCAAATACATTTTGAACAAAGTTGTATTTATCTTTTGTTACGTTTTTCCTAAGCAGCGTGTTAAAAAACACACTTATGGTGGTTTATTTATTTATCTCACGAATCCATATAATCATAGCAATAAACACCTTTTTGTAACATTAACTTTAATTTTTCATCGTCATACACTTAATAAAATTAATCAAATTTAGTTTTGAATTTTTCTAAATTGCTATGACAAGAATCTTTCAAATTATTTAGGAGCGAAGATAAACTGGCATTTAGAAACTGTAAAGAGTCAATAAAATGAAACTTTTAGCAAATAATGCTTAAAAAATTTCCAGAATTATTAGGCATAATAAAACTCTTCACCCTTTTGATCAAATTTTTTAAATCCAGATAGAATTAAATGTGAGTCGTACCTTTGAAAGTTATGCATGACAATTAGTAATTTTCTTTGGTAATAATTCATGTTACATACTCTGTGTGCTGCTCCACGATAACGCCCGGTTTCATGATCATGATCGAACACTTTATCATCTAAGATTAAATTGTCACATATATGACAAGTATCAGCAGACTCGTATTCTGCATTTGTTATTTCATCAGATATAGGTGGGGTATTCAAAGAATTCTGTTCATGAACAAAGTCAACCCATTTAACCATTTTACTAAAAAACCGGTCAATACAGTTCTTTCTACGATACGTAAACTTGTTAAGCAACGTCCTATCTGATTTTATTACCACGTATGAAAATCCACAAGGTAAATGCTTTGCAGTTTTTGTACTTCCTTTAGATTTAACATTTACCTTTTTAAAAATTGATTCCAGGTCGGCGTAAATGACATACAATGCCTTAAGCTTTTTGTGAAAAGCTGTCAATTTAATTTTAGAAACAGAAAAGTCATCATTCACTTTAGGCATAACTACGTTCTGCATTGGTAAATTTTTACAACTTGTAAAGTGATTTTGTTAGTCAATATTTGAGCTAAATCGTGTGAGACAGTTGCAACATGGGTCCCTATGATGACAATTTCTTTTACCTAACAATTTATGTATTTCTTTAATTCCACTGAAATGATAATTTCCATCCATTGTTTTCATTTTAAGTAAATCAACTGTTTTTTATCTATTATTATAATTAAATTTTAAAATCTGAATTGGGAACAATCCATCAAATTCATAAAAACCAAACACATTAACTGCAATGTTATTGGTTTTCTCAAATTCAATAATTTTGTTTGTAATCCAGCAATATCTGTTTTTATAAGTTGTATACGAGCTCATGCGAGATGAGTGAACACTTGTAGGGTGTAAAACAGATAAAACTGCAAATTTAAAGCAATCAAGATTTGAACTCATAACGTTTGTAACGCAACGTGAATTTATTACCTTCTTAGGCATTCTCACATGACATCCTGCAGATAATAGTGCATGTTTGCTGATACGCACATCAATGCCTTTAATTGATTTAACAATCCATCCTGATTTAAACTTTTCAGATTTTTCAATTTTATCTCTTAAATCAACCTGAACTTCGTCAATTATAAATTTTAGAACCGTAATATTGAGTACTGTTAATTTGTAGCTTTTCATATATAAATCTATATACTCCTGAGTTAATTCAGTGTTGCCTCTTTCAAATTTAACTAATACAGAAACTTGTATCTGTATATTAGTAAGGTCGAATAAAGCATTTCTTAATAAATTAAAAATATCAGATTTCAAAAACAAAAAAATTGAATTAATGTTATTAAATGGTAAACGCATTGCTCTTTTATCTAAAATTTCAAAACAATACGTTGACAAATACTCTTGAAATGCACGAATTTTTTAAAAATAAGTAGCAACTAACGGAACGCCTGCACCAGATTGTACGTTTACAACAATATGATTCTGTAGGTGCCTTGTACGTTCAGTTTTTGTTGTGAAAGTGTGATCACAAAAGTAACATCTGTGGGATTCGACTTTGTGTTATTCTAAATATAGGTGGCCTCTTAAGTGTTTACTACAAAGACAGCAGCAAAAATAAGTTTGTCGGTATTTAGAAATCAACTTGTTTGTATGAGCGAATTCGATATGCATTTGAAGATACTCTGGGGATAAGAAACGTTTTCTACAGCATAAACACCGATTTAAATCCTGTGTTAAAATTAGAATTATTAAAACTTTAAATTTTGGGTTTTAAATTAATACGTTTTCCAGTTAATAAAGTATATGCATTGTTTTTCAAAGTCATAATTTCATACCATATTATATCTATGTCGAATAATGTGATGACTCTTAAGAACCGCCAGCAACATTAACTTTTTCTTACACGTTAGACAATCAAAATTGTGATTTTGTTGAATATGAGACTTTAAGTATTCAGAGGTTTCATATATTTTGGAACAGAACTTGCATTTATGAAACTTCTGAAATAAAATTTAAATATAGGATATTAGTACAATGGACACAGCGTTAGCTAAAACAAATGTAAAAAATGAACTACAATAAAGTTTGTTGTAAATATATGAAATGGTAGAGTGCATAAAGTAATATTTAGTTATAATAGAATTAAATTTTGGCCGGCACGAAGTTTACCACTGGCCGGCATTACAGTAAGTTATCAACTGCACAGATTTTTGTTCTTGTTTCAAATATTGTTTGCTTACTACTTGCATAAAAAGAAGTTAAGTTTTTCAAATATTATATATTGGCAGGCATAAGCCTAAACACAGGCTGGCATAAGTGTAGTTATAAGCTCCATGAAATTAAACTTTGGCACGCATAGAATACAGATTTAGTTGACATAGAAGTAAATACTAGCCGGCATGAGTTTTCATTCTGGCCGGCATGAGATTTCATAATGGCCGGCATGAGATTTCATACTGGCCGGCATGAGATTTCATACTAGCTGGCATGATGTTTAAAACTGGCTGGCATGAAATATAGGTATAAAAGGCATTGACATATTTTGCTCTGCATAAAATTTTCTTACAATTTGCAAAAATAAATTGTTAGTACACTTAAAATTTAACATTGGCTTGCATGAGATTTAAGAATGGCTGGCATAAGCTAAGGTATGCGCTGCATGGATTTACATTGAACCCTTATAAAGTTTGCAAATGACTTGCATAAAAAAAAAGTTTAGTTTTCATAATTTTATATATTAGCTAGCATGAGCTTCAACTCTGGCCGGCACTATGTGTAGTTGAGAACTGCATTAAATTCAACTTCAGCAGGCATTTAATACAGTTTTGGTTGCCATAGAAGAAAATACTGGCCGGCATAATGCTTTATACTGGCTGAAATGAGATTTCATACTGGCCGGCATATGACTAAACTTGGCTGGCACAAAAACGACTACAGTTTTGGTTGGCATAGAAGTAAAAACTGGCCGGCATGATGCTTTATACTGGCTGGCATGAGATTTCATACTGGCCGGCATATGACTTAACTTGGTCGGCACAAAAAAGACTACAGTTTTGGCTGGCATAGAAGTTAATACTGGCCGGCATGATGCTTTATACTGGCTGGCATGAGATTTTATACTGGCAGGCATATAACTAAACTTGGCCGGCACAAAAAAGACTAGCAATTCTTAGGACCCATGCTGTTAAGCGTAATTACTAAAAAGAAATTAAACAGTGAAATTACTTACAACGCGATGATGTTTTCGTGTGTGTAGTTTAAAAAAACTGCTTTAAGCAAACTGCACATTTGTAGCAATCAGTGTGGCGTTTTTGAATGTGCAATGCGAGAACTGATTTTAATTTAAACTTATTTTTACAGGTGGGGCAGGTAAATCCCATTTTATTATTTAAAATACCTTAAAGCTGTTAAAATAATATAATTACTGAAATAAGGTTTTCTTCTCATGCAAAATATTACTGAATATTACAAATCACAAAATAAAAATGGAACATTTGTATGTCTGGAATTTTTGAACTAGTAAAAACTTCATTTACGCTGAAGTTTCATAAATATGTTCAGTTGCATATTAGAAAAGTACATAAACGCGAGGATAATATATATGTTGGCTTATTTCGCACGGATATATACAAGTAATTATCTTACTGCATAAAATTAATTACTGCAAAAGTGCAAATGTGCTTATTATATCAAAACGGATTTGCCAAAATAAAAATTGCAAGACGTGGGAACTCATAACGTAAGCACAATTAAAGCACCAGCAAACAAGCATGTCTGCAAAAATACAATAAATGAGTTTGTAGGCATATTAGGATGATATATTTAATAAAATGTGGCTAGCTATTTACTAATGCCATTCACTAGCTTTTTCCATTACAAACCTGCATGCTAGACGGATAGCTTTAAACAATCAAGTAGTCTGAATTTAAAACATCTGTACTTAAACGAATATTTTATTTTTAACAATGGGAGTTAGGAAAGATTACTTATAATATTAAATCTATTTTAAAAGCAACTTACAATTAAATGTATATAAAATTAAATTTAATTATTTTCTAGTTAAAATTTAAATAAATTTTTAAACAAACATTATAATTAATTATTTTTTGATTTAATTAAAACTTTAATTTTTGTTTCACTACTTTCAAATTGAAGTTCATAATTTGAAATTCTGGATTAAATTGTTAATTTTCATCACTAGTAATTTAAATTTCAAATACGAATTATCATCATTATTAAATCAAATCTTGTTTTTAAGGCAAAACCAAAATTGCCCTTTTTTTATCCAGGGAAGTTCCTCCAAATTTGGTATAGGAAGCTCACGCACAAACTGCAATGACGCCTGATGAAGAACAAAAAACTAATACTGCTGTGAAAAAAATCTTTTTTCAAGTGCAATCGGTAAATTTTCATTTCTTATAATAGTAAGATATACTTAAAGTATTAAAAAATTCCCACTTTGGTTTTAACGTTAGACAATTTTGTTAAAGTGCATAACATATAGCAATTAAAAATAAAATAACTAAACATTTAAAATATCATTTACATTTTTTATAGGCATCTACAAGTGGATCCGAAACCGGAGTCACCAGATCAACACGGTCTAAAAACGTTTTTGCGGCTCCATCTACATCTAAGCTTGTAAGAGGACGTGGAAGTGCTCAACAGTTTTGAGAAACAGGTAAATAACACATCGTAAATATAAATATTTCTAAAAATCATAGGGTATGTTTTAAATTGTAAAACAAATTTTATTGTTTTATATTGCAACTAACTTTTTTATTTGTAAATACATCATCGGCTTACTTTAATTTTAGAATCTAAAGTATCACACAAAAACATTGAGGATTGTGACGATGATGATGAAAGTGAGGATGAAGAAGTAGAAAAGGAAGAGGAAGACGTGGAGGAGATGGATGGTCAAGAAGATGACGACGATGAAATCGACGACGATAATGACGATGACGAGATTTTTGAGGTACAAAATGATGAGACAGATAGTGGGGTTTAAACACAAAAAACTAAAGCATTAGTTGGTCCAAAAATGGAATCTACTAATCAAGGAGACTTTTCGAAACCAAAACCTGGAAGGAAGCGTAAAAATGGGACTGCTACAGGAGTTAACGAGGTGTTCAAGAAAAAACGTAAGCCGAAACCAGATCAAAACGTTATAAGTAAAGGTCGAGCTCCTCAATTTCACAAATCTAAAAACAGAGTTAAAGTATTTGATTTATCAATGAAGCGTGGGTTAGGAAAGCCAAAAGATCTATTGTAAATTGATTTAAGTGATAGATGGTTTCTTTAATATGCGTATCATGATTATAGCAGAAAAACTATGGTAGGGTTGACATGAAAAAAAGGTAAAGATGTCGAAGAAGAATAAGGGTGGAGAGTGGCTTTCTCACCTGAAATAATTGGCCCGCTAATGAAAGCACTTCCGTTATTGGCTGAGCATTTAAAAAAATTAGTTGTAGAAGGCATCCAAAGTTATTACTTACATTTATTACAAGTTAATAAATTTGAATAAAGAAAAAACGTGAACATAAAAAACATTTGATTATATCTTACATTAATTTAATTTAATTTCAACGGTATAATTATTTGCATTTTACATACAAAATCATGTTCAACACATTTTTAACATTTTTATTTACGAACTAAATTTAACTTATTTTTTAAATTTAAACTATATAACATTACCATCTTAAACATTTTAATGTTTTATTTATAGCAGGCTGATAAATTGGAAAATTTTTGTGAATGTACCAGTTGTTACTGATTTAAATATAAATTATTAATTCTAAACGTATTATGTTAAAAAGCGTTTATTTACTTCTGCAAGACTGAATGCGTGTTGATTTTTGTACGCATGAACAATCTAATTGAACGCATTTATTCTTTAAGGACTTATAGAATAATTTCATATTCGTATCATTTAGTGCTAAATTAGATTTAAATAATTCTAAATAACATTCATAGGTTACAAAACGAGACTTTTCAAAAATTGGGGCAGTTAACACCACAAAGTTGACTTTTGTTTGATTTCACTTGATTAACGTTATATTTACCTTTACCACCATATTGATTAATTATATTAATTACATAATTTTCATAATATAAAGGACCTATACCAAAACTATCAAAAAAATAAACTACTGAATTTTCTGCTTTTTGTATCGCTAACTAATGTTTTCCTGGCAAATGAGATGGATCTATGTTGAAAACACAAGTAAAGGCACTTTGTTTAATAGTAATTAATTCATTAATTGCCAATACATATATTTTCGTTTCATTATGTCTAAGGTATAATGATAATATGTGAAAAATATCCATAGTGCAAAGTGCATCGACTTGTGACATAGTTAATTAGGATAAATTGAACTGTCGAAACTTATTTATTTCTAACACTGATTGATGCTCTGAATAAACAATACAGTTAGTTGTTATCTTATGTTTCCGTTTTTTTCTAAAGTTAAAATATTAGAGTCATTATTGCTTTGATTAATTTTAAATGCAAAAAAGCAGTTTCCAATGTCGTAGTCGTATCTTGAAAGCGCTAAATCTTGATTTCGTCCTAGGTTATTAGTGCCGAAAAATAACATGTAGTAGGCAAGCAAATATTGATTATCTTGAAAATTCAAATTCAGAGGACGAATTGGAGTGTTCATATTGTTGACAGAAAGTTAAACAAAGCACACATCGAAATGTTGAAAACATAATGGATTTTCTTTAAAGTTACTATTAAACGCTAAACTTGATACAAATCCAAATATTAGTCTTGACGGTACTGATGTCATAAACAAATTTTCTGAAATAAAAGATAGGTTACCTCTTGGTATAGTAAAAAACGTTATTTCTGTCCTCCTAAAGAAATACTTTGCTGCGTGGCTGGCATCAAGGAGCTTTTGGTGTGCTAAAATAATACTTGGATAAAGCATTTGCTTTCTTTCAAAAAAACTAGCGTCCAGAAATTTAACTTTTGCTGTTCCTGGATATATGACGGTGATTTCTGTCTTCGACGAATTTTTAATTGTGATAGATAATTCGTTACTAAGAAGTGCAAAAGAATCTTACGACCTTGTTGATGAAATCATAAGATCAGTATCGCTAAGAATATACCTCTCTTGCTCTGATAGGTCTAAACATAATTTATCAATAAGCTCTAAAGGTTTAGAACTGGCTACACAAATTTTTTGAGTTTTGTATCCGTCATTTGTATCACTGGCATCGCAATTGTCTGTGTCTTCATGAAATAAAGCACACAATTTTAGCGACTGCAGTGTTTTAGTACCGTGGGAAAAAGAGTTCTGTATATAGGCTTTATACGCATAACAATTGTTACTTGTGGATACAAGACGACTATTAATATACAAATCACCTTGTGAAAACAATGAATGTAGAAGAAAATTAGTAGTACTAATATCGTGTTTCTTCTGAAGGTCGGAATTGTTCACGTTGATGACTTTTATGCGAAGATACAAGAAAGAGTCTTCTAAATCCAAATATTGACTTGAGTTTCCTATTACGCGAAATATAATTTTAGCGTCTGAATCTTGAATGTTAACAACGGGTTTGTACTTTGCGTACAAACTGTAATCAATTGTAGTATCGGTTAAAGGTAACGGGAAAATATTTACCTGACCCCGAATAGCAGGTTGTGACGCTTTATGTTTTAGAGACATTATAAAAAAATGTCGGTTTTGTTACGTGGAAATTTTTTTTCAATTTTGTTCTTGACTTTAAGTTTTTTTTCACTGGGTGTGTAGTACGTGACAAAACGAGTATGCTTTATTCCACGTCCTGATTAAGAAGATTTTCGTAACTTTCTTGTCTTTCGTCGAGGTTTAACTAAATCCTCAGTTTTCATGCTTGAGTAGTCGTCAGTCACTGTTGGGCTCGTACTAGGAATAAACATTTTTGCAGGTATAAGAATAAATGATCCTTTTGAATTTCCAAGACCACCACCTACTTTTTTATTAATTTTAATAGTCGTATTGGAGTTATTGTCAATGAGATTCTCTAGCTACTTATGGTAAACGTCTTGATTCCCCAAATAATTGTCTTTTATTCTGTAACTGGATAATTAATTATATCAAATTAAATAACTGTAATTAATGGAACTAATATGAAAGTGATACGGTTTTTTTATACTACAGACTGTTAACTTCTAAACGTTTTTATAATTGACTAATGACTTGCTCTGCAGATGACACATTTATTTTGCGTTGCCACACATTCTTTGCATTAGTCCAAATGTCCACACGGAAGCATTAGATATGATGCATCATTAATTAAGCAAACCTTGCAAATTCCTTCATGCAACTTTATCATGTTCAACCCTTAAATGTTATAAACTAATATACCTAATAAAATTGAAGTTATTATTAGATAAAATATTTGCAAATTAGACATATAATGACTAATACCTTTTCGCCAAGAGGATTCAAAATTGGGTTCAACAACTAGCCTTAAGTACACGTCACAGAAAAAACTTGAAACTTCCTATAGAACAAAATTCAATATTACGTGCATTTAAATAATTAGTTTAAAATTTTTTAAATTTATTTCTCACATTGTTTAAAGCACTTCAATCGGATTTCCAGAATTTAGTACGGTTTACAAGTATATATGAGCATTTCGGACTGAATATTGCATGTTTAATCAATGGGTTGTCGTTTGGACCCCAATTAAATAGGCAAAGACCACAGTAATAACACGTAGCTATATCAGCTTTACCTTCGTAAAAAAATCCTGCTGACGCCATTAAAGTTGCAGTATGAGTTCTAATTTCACACTAACGATGATCTTAAAATAATGTTTGTCTAAATGAAATAGTTGCATACTTTTTAAAGCATATTTTACATGTTTTGATGTTGATATTTTTCTTGAATAGATATCATATTTTACTGAATACGTAATCTATGTTTTTCTTATAGTATCTAATGGTTCCCAGTTTTTCAAACTACTAGCAATCGCAAGGCTTTGACGAGAATTTAAATTTGAACTTGCGTCTTTATCTTCAGTAGGTTGTTGCTCTTTGCTTACTAGTTCAGTTATTTCTTGTCGAACTTTCGAGGATACTAATGCAAGTGGAATTCGTAGCTTTCTAATAAGATTTTTAAAGTGAGTGAATCCAATTGGTCCATTCTTATTAAACAATAACTGAGGTCCTACCACAGTAGAAACTAAATCACCAATGTTTACATCCTGTGCGTAGCTGACACCATTATCAAATGAAACTTGACCATCATCATCCCACTATATATACTGTGAATGTTTTTTTAACTTTGACATAAGTTTGCAAGCATTTTCGATAAATGTCAATGGTATAAAGTCTATTAAATCTAAATCGCTTGGCGACAAAATATTTTTTATTTGTTTTTCACTCTCAGGTTGGCCTTGTATTTTTGGTAATTTACTATTTATGTCGTCTATTTCACTCGTTAATGTTACTTTATTAGGTTTATTAAGTAGGTCGTTATAGTTTTTTGTCAGATGTTTTACCATGGACCCGTAAAGTTGGGTCCTTATATCTTTTGGTATAGAGTTGGAATACAAAATAGCTTTAGCTAAGGTACCACGTCCTGTAAATTTGTATCACCACTTGTTTTAATAGAAGCATTAGCAAGACCTTTAATGTATCAAATTCCTTCTCTAAAATCAGTTTCATACGCTTTGCCATTTTACAGACCTATCGTTTTTGCAATTACTTTTCCGGCAACGCTTTCAATTGCTGATTGCAGAGGTGTGACAATAAGAGGTAAAAGTCCACCTTTTTAATGTAATAATTTCTATTTGAACTTTGTTGATAGTTTAACGTTTGCTAACGTCTGTATACGGTGACGATTTCTTTTAAGTTTTTGTTGTTGTAATGCGTCTATTGAAAGATTTCCGAGTGATGTGTTATGTGCAATTTCAGCTAGCGCTAAAATGTTATCTTCTGTTGCCTCTCTGATTAAAACTTTTCGTTTGTAAGGAGTAGCTAATTTAATTTTTTTAATAAACTCTAAATTTTCTTTAATATTCACAGACATTTGTAGTTAGTATATTTCTCACTAATGATGCGTAAAATTTCACATTTAATAATGCACAGTGGAGATTAAATTTCTGATGCAATGAAACATCACAATTGATTTTGACTTCTTGACAAAAACTATTAACAGATTGACAACAATAAAGTTTTAGGTTTTTTACAGCTGTTCCTTTAGATAAAATTGACCTTAAATATTCTGCTTTTTGAATTCCTTATACGTAAACAAGATCACCGTCAACAATTATGTTAGACAAATGTTCTGCTTGCAAAGAGTAGGGAATTTGTCCTTCGTTCTAACGAATTTTGTGCAAGTAGTTTTCGCAATAAAACACTGTTTGTTTTTCTTTTTTATTAAATAAACAAAAAGAAAATGGGGTTTTAAAAAAAAAGTTTTCAGATTTATTATTGTCAATACACACATAAGCAAGTTCTCTCACTATGACTTTATTCATTACAAAACACCCTTTAACATCGACAGTATAAATCATACTATTACTTAGGTATATAAATTATCTTAGATTCTTGTGGTAATATTCCACTTCGGACTCTAAGATGATCGTAACACTTTGGATGCAGATTCACGAATTATTAGCTGTAAGGAAGTTTTGTTGCATCTAAGTACGCTTTGGTAAAAAAATTATTCACACGAGGATACAACGAGCGTCCCATGCATTGCACTTGTGACAAAAACATTGGTGATTTAAGTAAAACAATGTAGTTTGTGTTAAGCTTTATGTCACGAAAAATTTTCCTTGTGGATATATATTTTGAGTTAGAAAAATCGTTAAAATTGATCTATGATGTACGCCTTGTAGAAACAAATTTTGAAATTTTAAATCCTTGGATGATTCAATCATTTGATCCTCAATAATAAGCAGAGTATTTCGATTGTCTGGAACATCAAAGTCCAGTCCTTTTTTGTATGAAATATTTGATATTTTTAACTTTAATTCGTCATACAACGGTTAGTAAGTGCTATAACTAAAAATTATTTTGTCAGGTTGATCATCTACTAAATTATTTAGATTATATAAAACGTTAGCTGTGAAGCTAATTTTTCTAGACTGCGATGAACCTTGAAATCAGAAACGGTAAGTTATAAACATATTCAATTTAGGTAAGTTTAGTAGTATTACCTGCAATCATCATCGAGAACAGGTGTTGAAGCTTTGTGTGTTATTCATAAAAAAGAAAGAATTTTCCAGTTCCCACTTCATTATTGGATTTTTGAAAATGTAGAGTAAGCACTAAGTTAGACGAGTGTAGATTCAGTTCTTCACCACTTGCATTAGTAAGTTTAAAATTAATAACGTCAACGTAAGTTCTTTTAACGTTTACGTAGTAAGGTTTAATAAACTTCAAACCTCCACTAGTTTCATTGCTTACGTTCACAACTCGTAATAGGTTTATTAACCTACTCCCGTAAATTTGCGGTTTGTCATGGTAGTTTGGTTTTATCCATGTTAATTATATGCACCATACGTATTGTATGGCGGATACACATAGTTGCATTCCCATCCTATGCATGTATCGTGAACCATCTCACTGACTTCCTTTCTTTGCCTTGCTCAGTTGAGGACGCTTGACTGATTTTGGCAAGGTGAGCAAATCATTATAAAAAATCCTGTACGTCGCACTTCCATGCACGACGGCCTTTTGTTTTGCAGAACACAAAAGTCGTCACTATATACATTTTAATATTACATACTAGTTGATACTTCTTAATGTAACATACATGTATAATATTTTAAATAAAAGGGAAACTCTGTGCATTGTGGTGCAGAGTCCAATACGTTGCATTACTGTTACGCTGTCCCACTTATTATTCACTCTCACTTCATCTGTGTCATCAGAAAATAGGACATGACACATTGGGGGCTCAACCGGGATTATTCCAAACCTTTTCGTAAAATTTCATTCCTTTTATTAAATTCCCTACCTTTTGTTTAGTAATAAACTGTATCGTTTATTACACTCTTTTCAAAATTCTGTTACAATAGTCGCACGCGTTCGCGCCTCGGAGACTTTTTTAATTTTCGCCACGTATTAAACATTTTAATGATAAAATTTATCCTTTTATTATTCCTTCGTATTATTCCATACACCATAATTCCCATGAATAAATTTCGCCTCACGACAACCGAAATCCAAGTAAACAAATTATCCCAACTACAGAAACAATTAAAAATAGTTAAAGAAAACGATCAAAAATATTTCGATCAACAGATAAAGATATACACAGGAGCTCGAGTAATTAATGCTGGAGCCACAGAATTCGCTGGATCACTACGTACATGGCAAGAAGTACAAGACTTATATAATCAACAAACTGACGACCTATTAGCTCTCCTCCAAACTAAAGCAGACAAATTATTAAAAAAGAAAATATCTTCAGTGCAACGATTATTTGAAGAGTTTTACTCATTACTCCTTAACAGTAATTACAAACTTCCAAAACGACTACCATTATACGATTACCAGAAAACATCTTCTACCCGATATTTAGAATTACCCGAACAAATCGGACCAAGTGTTGTTAGTGCACGTGAACCTCAACTTCTACCCTCAGCACCACCTGAATCAGCTTTTCCATCCGAAACGAAACAACCAGAAGTAGCGTCAACATCAAAGAACACACAAGACGATTCTCAACAATCAGACGACTTTCACGATTCAGAAGCAAACGACAAAGAAGTATTTCAAGCATCTGAACAGCTATTAACTTCCCTTCTTAATATATCAATTAGAACAGTTACAGACAAACATCCACTTTTATCTGAATCACCGACATCACAATTATCACCAGATAATAAAACATTAGTTCCATTAGTTCCAATACTACCACCATTTCCTGACCTAGTTACTGAACCACCACAACATTCCCAGCAACCACGTGACAATTTACCTCCTCCAGAAAATATTTCTCAAAACCCAGAAATTCCCAAAAATTCACAAAATTTAATTAATCCACCAGACCCTGCTGAAAATCTCGAAGATATCGACGATCCTGAAAATACAGACAATTTAGACAATCCTGATCCTGAAAACCCTGAAAATACATCAGAATTCATAATGTCATCATATAGTCTCCTTCCAAAATTATCCCTCGCCACCGATCCTCAAAATTTTATCGACCTGTTTACAACTTGGGTATCAACCGCTAATTTGGACACCGACAAGAAAAAGAAGCAACACTTTTCATTAGGACTAGACACCGACACTGGAAGATTTTGGTCAAGTTTACATCGCGGCGTCATTGATGATGACACAATGACATTCGACCAACTTAATGAACTTTTTCAAGAAGAATTCTATACCTACAGAGGTTTATCAAGACAAGACGTATTCGCATTAACACAGACCCCACAAGAATCAGCTTCTAGTTTTCTATTAAAAATTCGTTACTACCTAGAAGCTCACTTAAAAGCTTTGGATGAGAAGACAAAAGTTCAAATTGCAGTGGACAAACTACAAATCCCTATTCAAAATTTTATCAAGGCGCAGACACCACCTATTACTTGGAAAGCACTTACCACCTCGATTCGAAATTATGAAGCAGGCTCAACTACATTTAACCATGGAATTCTTGCTCCAACTCCCTATATTTAACAAGAGGTAAATACTATTCAAAATTCTGAGATGCAGCTACTAGTGCATCAGATGACTGCACTCTCCACTGAAATTAATCAAATGAAAAATCAGCACAGTTTTCAAGGACAAAGAAATAACAACAACAACCATAATTCAAGAGGACGTGGAAGAACAAGTTATAGAGGTACTTCAAACAACAATCGAAATTCTCCCAATCCACCCACTTGTTTTAATTGTCAACGACGTGGTCATCTCAAGTTTAAATGTAGATCCCCAGGCGGAGGAAAATTCAGAGGACAATCAAGATATCCCCAACAACGCAACAATCGAGTAAGATACGCCCAACCAGTAAGAATAAATCAAGTAAGCACGGAAAACGACAACGGCCTGGCTCAACCTATGTATCTCCTTCCCAGCCAATAAGTCCAGCCCTCATCCCTGTCCAACTCAACAACCTTAATTCTGACATCAGTGTAAAAGTTAAAATATTCAACATATATACTTGTGCGCAAATCGACTCCGGAGCTACAGTCTCCGTCATCAGCAAGAATCTCCTACCTAAAGATACCCCACTCAGAATCATCCCAAATCAAGTTATCTCCCTTATCGCATACGGCGGCACCAAAATACAAGACAACGGATTTCTCCTCCTTCCCCTAACCATAGGCTCCCTCACCATTCAATATCCTTTTCTCATAACCCATACGACTACTCCAAGAATTTTATTAGGTAATGACTTTCTCGAACATTTTCAAGTCGACGTAAGTCAGAAGAATAGAGAATTAAATTCATCCCACTTTGGTCCCGTTCCATTTTCTACTCCCCCCGCAAACATCTTAAAGAAGATTGGCATCCAGCCCCTAACAACGAAATGTAATACTATAGTGAACGAAGCAAGAAGACGAGTAATAAACACCACTAGGAAACTTTGGCCCGTACACCCAAAGGTATCCTCACCTACTCCTATATCTTCACCTTCCTCACGACAGCAATACATATCTAATGTTCGCTTGGCCAGCAACATTATTATACCTGCTAGATGCAAAATCACCCTTCCCATCACCATAGACAAGGAATTCCATCAAGACGTCATGATGATTCCTTCCCCACGCGTTTACAACAATCATCGCCTCCTCGTCCCCAGAGCTCTCCTTTCCCACACCTCTAACTACATCATTGCCACTAATCCCTTACCAACCCCAATTAACCTCTCTCAAAGAATGAAACTTGGCACAATGCAAGCCATCATACCTGGTCCCCTAAACATTGAAGCTTATCCCATACATAGCATTGAACAAACGAAGAAAAAGAAGATTGAAGAGTTCAAGCATATCGATATATCCACTACCTTACAAGAGGAAGAAAAGCAAAAAATCACAAGTCTCATAGAAGAATATACAGACATATTCTCATTTGATGGTAGCATGGGATTGACCGACTTAATAGAATTTGAAATTAACACAGGAAATACAGAACCTATTAAGCAACGACCGTACAGAACCTCAGACTTTCAAAACCAGATATTGAAAAAACACATAGACAAGTTACTCAAAGAAGACGTGATAGAACTATCCAATTCGCCTTGGAGCTCTCCTGTTGTGATAGTAAAGAAAAAACTTGACGCCAGTAACGAACAAGAATACAGAGTATGCATAGATATGCGTGGCGTTAACTCCGTCACAAAGTCTTTTGTATGGCCAATACCTCCAATTAATTCAATCCTCTCAAGACTAAAGAACATGAAATATTTTACCACATTGGATGCAGCTTCTGGTTTTCATCAAATCAAAATAAAAGACGAAGATAAAGAGAAGACAGCCTTTATATCCACCCATGGATTGTATCAATACAAAAGAATGTGTTTTGGGGCTAAGAACGCACCGTCTACCTTTCAACGATTAATAGACCTCATACTTGCCGAAGACAAGTATGAGATGGCAATGGGATATATTGATGACGTATTAATATATTCAGACAATTTTGAGAATCATCTACTACACTTAAGAAGAATATTTGAACGCTTCAGAAAAGCCAACATAAAACTCAAACCAAGTAAATGCAGATTCGCCTTTAAACAACTTTCAATTTTTGGTCACAATGTCTCCGCTGCCGGCATTACTCCCAACAATAAAAATGTTAAAGCAATTCTCAACCTACCTCCACCCACAAAAATAAAAGAGCTACAGTCAGTTCTCGCCTCCTTCAACTACTTTAGAAAATTCATACGTAATTTCAGTTCAAGAGTTACACCACTAAGAAGATTATTGCAAAAGGACGTACCGTATGTATGGACAGATACATGCCAGAAATCATACGACGACTTGAAACATGCACTTACCACATCTCCAGTTTTAGCACATTTTGACTCATCACTACCTACAACTCTAATCACAGACGCATCTACTTCAGGACTTGGAGCAGTATTACTCCAACGACATAATGGACTGGACCGCCCAGTAGCGTACATAAGTCGCTCGCTAACACCTGCTGAAAGCAAATGGAATACTACTGAAATTGAAATGTCAGCTATGACCTGGTCAACCCACAAATTGAAGGAATATCTTATAGGTTTACCCTTTACTCTCAAGACCGACCATTGCAGTCTTTGCAGCTTACTCCGTTCTAGAAAAGTTGAAATGAGTCCAAAAATGACACGGTTAGTGCTCAAATTAACTGAATTTGACATAATTTCAATACAACACATAAAAGGCGCAACTAACCACACCCCGGATTTACTATCAAGACTTGGACGCACACCTGAACGCGCTTTAGTGAATATCTCCTCATTGCAACTTGACCACACCTATAATCAAGATAGCACTCCATGGATAGTAACCATCAAAAATAAGTTACGCACACACACGAACACTCCTAGAGAACAGAAAAAATATTTACTTGTGAACGAACAATTATTTCGAAAAAATTGCCGTGAAGGATCTGACTATCTTTACTGTGTACCCACCGTTGACGTTCCTACTCTTCTCACCTCCTTTCACGATGATCCTCTTTCTGGTCATTACGGAATGGAAAAAACTTACAAGAGGTTAAAATCACGCTATTATTGGCCTAATATGAAGCACGACGTTTACACCTACATACAAACTTGTGATAAGTGCCAGGGTAAGAAAACCCCAAAGCGAAAACCTTACGGACAGTTTACACATATTCCAATCCCACATCAACCTCGTCTTTATTGGCAAATAGACATGGTTGGTCCATTTCCACGCTCATCATCAGGCAAAGTTTACATACTTTCCGCTCAAGATTATCAGTCTAAGTGGATCGAACTTCGTGCTGTCACCGATGGCACCGCACTTCAAGTAGCCAAATTTGTAATGGACGATATCATATGCCGTCATGGTATCCCTGAAATTATTCAGACCGACCGCGGAACCAATTTTACGTCTTCCCTATTCGAAAACCTCAACCGTATGCTTGGGTCCAAACATCACCTATCCAGCGCCTACCGCCCACAGTCACAAGGCTCTTTGGAAAGAGCTCACGGTCCACTTAAAGCCGTACTTAGTATGTACGTCAATGTGACGCATCGAGATTGGGACACTTACATTCCCTATGCTAAATTTGCTATGAATACTATTCAGAATTCTAATACAAAACTGTCTCCTTTCTATATCATGACTGGACGACATCCCCGCCTTCTATCAGAAGTCACGTTTCCCAAAATTGAAGACAATACAATTACAGACTACTACAAGCATTTCACTGATATCTATCAATCTGTACAAACTAATTTACGACAAGCTCAAGAAAAAGACAAACTATTGGTTTCTTCTTACTATTCTCCACACAGCTTTGAAATTAATGATTTGGTCCTCTATTATCATCCTCATCGTATTCCCGGCTTAACTCCTGCTCTACTTCGACCATGGGCAGGACCATATCGTATTATTGAAAAAATAACTGACGTCAATTATGTACTCCAACATACATTAGACTCAAGATTACAAGAACGCGTACATATATCTAAATTGAAACGATACTATCCTCGACAACATACGCCTACTCCTACTGTAACTACTGCTCATTCATCTCATTCCACTCCGTCGTCATCGACTGTTGTTTCACCTACTACACACGCTATTCCTAACCCCATACATACTGATTTACCAGCCCCTCGTCACCGTGGACGTCCTCGCAAGGATGCTGTTGCGCCCGTCATGTTACCCTCTCTCATGCCTGCAGACGATAAACGTCTCCCACGATACAATCTACGCAGTCGCCCTATTTGATTTTTTGATTTTTGATTTTAGCTGTAATATTTTTGCATTTATTTTACATATTTTGATTTTGTGTCTATATACTTACTACATACTCTTTTGTATAGGAAATGGAAAATAGGAAATTTTTAATTATGTTGCACTTAATTAGCGGAGCCGGTGGTTTGGTGGCTGACCTTTGCCGTTGAAATTGGCTTGAGAAATAGTCCGTTAACGACCAACACATGCTGTGTCACGACCCTTTGAAATACAATTCGTATTCAAACATTTAATACAATTTGTATTTACCGACTAATAACATTTGCAACAATTTTTAAACTTTTAGGATTGAAATTGAGAAACAATGGTATATACAGGAACGGAGCTGAGCTCCTTCTACAGCGAGGTATAATGGCCAAATGGGCAATGATCTGTACTCACCGCAATTTTGCTCGTTCCACATACCGATATAATTATAGTTTGGTTTCTTTTTCTGGTTGTGGTTTTGTTTATTTTTTATGTCTCTTATAATTGTACACTTCGTGGCGAAGTGTTTTTGTGTTAGTAGTGTCATGGTAGTTTGGTTTTATCCATGTTAATTATATGCACTATACGTATTGTATGGCGGATACACATAGTTGCATTCCCATCCTATGCATGTATCGTGAACCATCTCACTGACTTCCTTTCTTTGCCTTGCTCAGTTGAGGACGCTTGACTGATTTTGGCAAGGTGAGCAAATCATTATAAAAAATCCTGTACGTCGCACTTCCATGCACGACGGCCTTTTGTTTTGCAGAACACAAAAGTCGTCACTATATACATTTTAATATTACATACTAGTTGATACTTCTTAATGTAACATACATGTATAATATTTTTAATAAAAGGGAAACTCTGTGCATTGTGGTGCAGAGTCCAATACGTTGCATTACTGTTACGCTGTCCCACTTATTATTCACTCTCACTTCATCTGTGTCATCAGAAAATAGGACATGACAGGTTTAATGATATCACATATAATAAAAAAAGTTAGATAATAATACTAAGTTAGATAATAGTTAATATTGCAAACAAAAGTTACGCACTTCGTTGGAATGTTTTAAATGTGGTAAATGACTTATTTTTACTAATGCTACTTTCATTTCACTTTGATTCAATTTTAACGGTTGTGGTAGTTTGACGCTACAATTAGACAATATTTGTAAAATCGGTAGCATTACCTAAGGTACAAGTTGACTGGGTAAAAGTATAGGGTGGAAGCATAGGAAGCTCTTCTGTTACGATTTAGCTCTTTAGAATTAGTGCCGGCACAATTTTGCTGGTACAAGTTATACTTATTCTTGTGGGTCTCGTCACAGTAGCACAGGTACACGATGGTTGGGAACAAGTGGTGATAGTACGAGAATTGTGGTAAACGGATTTCTCCTACCAGGACTTTTCCCACCCATTATTTGGTTTCTACGCGGATTTTCCTACCTGGACTTTTTCTACCCACGACCAAACCTAGGACTTTTTTACCCATGTACAAAAAAGAAACTACACACTGCGCCCACAACTTGTGCATTTTATTATAACCTGGAGTTAATTACTGGTACATTTATACATAGTTGTGTTTCTGTTTTATTTCTACATAAGTAATAGTCTTAGGTAGAAAAAGTTCTGAAGTGTGGTCGTGAGTAGGAAAAGTCCGGGTAGAAAAAATCTAAGGTGTGGTCGTGGGTAGAAAAAGTCCGGGTAGGAAAAATCCACGTAGAAACCAAATAATATGTAGGAAAAGTTCAAGTATGAAAAATCCGACAACCGAGAATTGTAGGCACAAAAACAAGGTGAAATGTCGTCTAGTAAAACTTAAAACTATTTTAGCATTACAAATTTCTTAACTTAAACTCATTTCGATGTCGTGCAGGAGATGTTGCGTGGTGGCCGACCAACTAAGTCTTCAATTGCGACAAAGAGCATTTTATTCTGGGTGACTGAAATGTGCTCTATCACTACGGATCCTGCGGTTTGGATGACTAAAAAATTAAGCCATCGCAGGGAATTTGGTATGAGCTTGCCAAAACTATTCACGCTTACCCTACGAAACAACACGTCATGTGGCTAAGAGTATTTGACAAAGATCCTTTAAGGAAGTTGCAGGTAAAATTGTTTTGCTGCAATTGCATTTTGTTGCTTACAAACTCAGAAAACAAAATACTAAAACTACGATTTCATATTGTAAGCGGTAAATCCCTACTTCGTACTTCGTTTTTGCTGTCTATACATTTGTTTGAAGCTAATTTAAATACAGATTTTATTTTTTAAATACGAGAGTCATGTTTATTTATTTGTGGGGAGCTTTTAAACGACGTGTTGGAGCTTTAACTGCAAGACTGCATTCGCCGTTACCTTCGTCTTCTCTAAATCCACCTATGGAAAAGTACTGCATTTGTGACGGACCTGATGATGATGACATAGTGGAATGTACTCGATGTTTAAAATTGTTCCATTGCATTTGCATGTATGTGGACTTTAAGAAAGTTGCAAAAGATCCGAAGTTTTATTGCTGCGTTTGCCTTCGCAACCCCCGTATAAGATTTTCACCTTTGTGGCTCGAACGCGAGGAAGGTAGTAGTTAGCATTAATTTTGTGGTAATTCTATAACTTTGATACGATTAGTGCAATATGTTTCTCTTCTGTATTGCTTAGTTGAAAAAGTAAACTCATGTGAGATTAGCACGATTCATGGAGCCACCATGCTTGAGCCTAATTTAGTGGTCTTAGCTAATGCCGAAGATAACGACAAAGACGGTTTTACAACTAAACACGAACAATCTAAGATAGAGGTTAAAGTTGACTAAAATGAAAACACAGCTGACGACTTTATCATAATCTATTCATCAGACTGCGAGGAGGACGACGATGACTTCGCTGAATGCCATGACATGGATTTTTAATAGAACGACGATGATCAAAATAAAAATCACTTTGAAGACCATTTGCATAACAACAACGAAAAACTTGAAGAAGCAGCTAACAACTATGAGGATAACAAAGATGACAAAACTGGGGATTTCCACGTTGGTGCGGATTCGTCAGATAAAAGTAAGGTTTTAATCAAAAAACCTAATCTGAATGCTAATGTAGACCAAAATTCAGGTATTTCAGAATTGACGCTGTGAGCTACTTTACAAATATAAGCATAATAAGAGGTCACATGTTGAAAAAACAATCAATTAAAGTTAATGATTCTCTCCTACTACTAATTTACTAGATCATGAAAGTAAGAAGAGAAATAAAAACACTACAAGTAATAGTAATTTGGGCCTTAACGATGGTACGTCAGTGTTGCAGCTTCACTTTACTTTACAAATATGCTTTGCATGTGGTTACATGAATAACATAAATACGTAAGTATGCCTGTCATATTTTGTTTTTCCGTTGCAGGTGTGGCTTTAGTTAGAAGTAAATTCAACTCACCAATAAATGCTTGCCCACTGAACCCAAACATTACTAAAAATCCTCTGCGATTTTTTACATTTGAAGTTGAGCTGTCTAAATAGTTAACTTACGTGAAAATTACGATATAATACGACGAAAAACAAAAGCTGCGGAAGGGATGGACGGATTTGATTTACAACTGTTATGAAAAACCTAATCCGTACTGTCTTTTAGTGTTTGAAAAAAGCGCCAAAACGTCCTTTGATTCCTACATATCGGACAAATTATCTATAAACTGGAGAAAGTTGCAAGCACAAAGGATGCTGGAAATTTTTCATTCAGTGTCACAAGTTCCATGAGCATCGTAACCTAAAGTTTGAAGCAAGGTTATTTTCACTGACGAGTTTACTGCAGCAACAACACAGTGATAGTAATAAAATAATTGTTAGGTTAAAAGTTTTTGTTTTTGACATTCATAGATGCGTGGGAACGTTTTATCATCATCTCGACGACACGCACTCTCGACAAATTCAGTATGACAACACAAAGAAGATTTAAAGTATAAGAACTGTGGTGCGGTTGTAACTGAAATCCACAAATATTTAAACATGGATGGTGGTTGGGGGGGTAACGACACAACTCGACCGGAGCAAAAGCTATTTAAAAATATAAAATATAAGGTCTATTTAAAACAATTATTACCTTTAAATTGTTCTTCAAAAGTTCTTAATTCCAGGATAATAATTACAAAATTTATTTCATGTTCAGAAAATGAAAGAGAACGACAAACATGAAAACCCGTTTGCAGATCTCTACGAGCAAAAAATTTAATAAATTCAAGACGAGCACGAGTATTTACGCAGAGTTTTGTTATTTCTATTTCACGTAGTCTACTTCAGCTCGTATCAATTACGAATTTACGAAATTCTTCAAAAATACAACATTCCTATAATTTTGCATAGCGATGCTAAAGGGGGGCTGACCCACGATATTCCTGATATCGGTGGGTCGACCAAGTCGTTGATGTATGCAATTGTAGTTGCTCATCCATTTCCATCCTTCCCTCCATTACCACTGTGTAAGTTTATAACAAACGACCACACTGCTGCTTCGATTGCAACTTGTTTGGAAGTCTTTATCAACGGGTAATAGTTGTTTTTTACACATCTATTTGTCTTGTTTATATTCGATAATATTTAAAGTAATGCATTGACATAACAGATTAAACCAAAAAACACTGAAGTCAAGAAAATTTGTACAGCGTGTCGAAACGGATTTTAGCACAGCAATGGTTTACGTAGTTTTGGATGCTTTTCTTGGAATAAAAATCGACACTTACCTGAATCACTGCTTTGAAGAGGTAATTAGAACCCAAGCACCTTTGGATGTCAATGTACATGTGTGCCGATCTTAAATAATGCACACTTTCACAAAGCAAATTAAAGTTTACTTTGGCAAACATTTTGATGGCCAAGAAGACATTAAACGTCTGCTGCAGCTTTATTGTAAATCGACTACTTTTGCAGAAAGTATATATTTCATACGGAACATTTTTGTACTATCTTTAACGGAGTTTAAAACAGCAGCAGTTGTAGAAGCTTTAGAAAGTATTGATCACCTTGCAAACCTTGAGAACTCAGACAGTACTTGTTACACCATTTCAATATATTTAATAATTACAAATTTTAAATACTCCAAGTGATAGTGTTTGTTTTACTTTATTTTATTTTGTTTTTAGATAACCTTTCAGAAATAAACGATTTCACCTTGGAATCAATTGAAGCAAAATCGACTAATGCTTTATACTCATCTACGTGCTTTAGTATTTACTGCAGAAGAATGAAAGATGAAATTTGTAATGAGAACAGCGCAACTGACTGCAACGGATTAAAACCAAATTATTGGTGCGACGAAGAGTTTGTCTAGTACCTGCTGATGTTTGTCCTACCTTATATACCTTTAGTTACACATATTATGTTCGACATTAGACAATACGTAGACTGGTTCGACAACCAATGGCCTGTACATTGCAGCATCTAAGGACATGATGCAAGGTGTGCCTAAAAATTTATTTAAAATCTGAATTTCAAAAGTGTATAACAATATTGACATAATTTACTGAATTGTTGGAATTTTTGCTAGGACGCTGTAACGATTTAAAGTCTAATTTACGAAAACAAAGTGGAATTTCTACCAGGCAATTACGCGGAGAAGGTGTGATGCCGAAGAAGCAGAAAGTTAAAACAGGACGAGTAAAAAGGCAAATCTAAGGACACCGTAAAGATAAGCAAATCCAAGGACACCGAAAAGATCAGCAAATCCAAAGACATCAAAAGGAACAGCGAATCCAAGGACACCCAACAGAAAAGCCCATCCAAGGACACCGAGAAGACAAGCAAATAGAAATGCCAAGAAACTACACCCTTTAGCTTGTCCTATGGATCGCTTAAGCGACGACGTGCAGAAAGGATAGTGCAGCCGGGGTCGCCAAGTAGCAAGACCAAATATGGTCGAAAACTTTCATTTTGTGGAGTGACCGTGCAACAGATAACGAGGGTGTTACATTGCTTAACTCATGTCTATTAGATAACGGAGTAATGATTTTAACCTATGCTTACACTTCGTTTATAATATACGTAATTTCCTAACTGATCCTAATCTTCCAAACCAATACTTGCGGCGTAAAATTGTAGAGGTTATCAACCATATGCGTTGCCGTAGGTTTAATAAAGGAAAACATAGGTGAATGCTCAACGTAATGCGTGACAAGACATACACAGAAAAAGTACTGGACGCTAAACAACTACCTGGGGGCGCGGAGTTACTGTTTAACATGTCGGGATGCAAATGGTCATACGTCGTTACTGCTCTTTCGGAGGTTTTTACACTTTTTTTACCAAATTATTGAATCATCTCTAACTACAATCATTTCATCTATAAATGAAGAAGCTGCTGTAGATAAGAAATGTAGAGAAGAAGGATGCTACAATAGAATTAAAAGCAGAAGAGTTCAATACCAGGAAAAAATTGGGCCTGTTCCGCTTGTAATGTTGACCCGATCCGTGGACGAGAAAAATACTGCTATAAGTATCAGCTTAAAAGATGTACAGTTAGCAGTCAACATGTTTAGTGAGGTGTATAAACTTTTAGGGGTTTCCTTACTTGTGTTATCGCTTAGACATTACGTGTCTTTGTTTCCCAAACCGGGTGGTGGGTGGGTGGTATACAATGGTATGGAGCCTAACAATTAATTTAAAATAGAACCTCGTATTCTATATGATGATAAAGTTTCAACTGTGTGGTATTAACTATCCAGTTCCTAACGTATTACTTCCCTTGTTTAATATTTGATCTCTCTTTTTTTAGCAATTTACAAATTTTTGAAACTCAAAATATGTAGTCACACACATTTGGAACCTTATTAAAGCATTGTAGTTATGCATAAACGTTAGTCAATGTCTCCAAATCAGTATGTTTTTGTGGCAATAATCTGTTACGTCTAAACTAACTGTAAACATATTTATTTAGAGGTGTGCTTAACTAATGTGTATTCTTTTCAGCGTTTTAGTGTAGATTTGTATGACGCTTTTTATTTTATTCACAAATAATATCAGTTTACGTTTCTTAGCACTAAATTTTATCTTTTTCTTTGCAAAACTTAGTTATTATTGTAAGTATGCCATAACAAGCGTATTCTTGCGTTTTTTAAAATTCTTATTTTCAAAACTGATTTTTTAGTAGTAGCACGCATTTTAAACATTCAATAAAAATTTAACGAATTTAAATTTTTATTAAAACAATTTTTTTTGTTTAAGAACCTGAATGCGCAAATTTTGCAACGTAATTATAGTAAGTTCACATAACACAACCTAACTCAAATATTTCAAAATTTTTTTCAAACTAATTCAACTGTACAAATTACATTCAACAACTAATTTATTACAATATTATACTTACAGTACAATACCAGGTGGGCGGGGGGGCATAATATTTCACGATTAACTGTTATTCTTGTATAGCTCTTGTAAAATAGTTTGCTCCCTAGCACTTTTATTTATTATACTTTAAAGAGTCCAGTGACTGTGTGACGCATTCAAACTCAAATTACAGACTCTGAAAGATTGACTTTTCTGTCCGGCCAAAATTTCTCCAAGTACGTCAACCCTACTTTTTTACGAAATTTCCAACCTTGATAGTTTCTCACGCTCGATCTACCAAAGGTCTTTCGATTGGTACTACTAGTTGGAAAATCGACGCACTCAAACTTAAATTACAGACTCTGAAAGATTGACTTTTCTGTCCAGCCAAAATTTCTCTAAGTACGTCAACCCTACTTTTTTTCGAAATTTCCAACATCGATAGTTTTTCACGCTAGATCTACCCAAAGTCTTTCGATTGGTACCACTAGTTTGAAAATCGACGCATTCAAACTCAAATTACAGACTCTGGAAGATTAACTTTTCTGTCCAGTCAAAATTTCTCCAAGTACGTCAACCCTACTTTTTTTCGAAATTTCCAATTTGTATTATTTATGCATAGTGTATGTTGTTTATGTATGACTTATGGCTATAATTTATTGACAAATATGCTTGGCAGATGAAATCCGGACAAATAGTCTTTTCCGGACAGAATTCGGACAATTGAACTCCCATTGTCAACAGCTAACCCTTTGCGAGATTCAAAAGTAAAAACTTTAATTTTTCATATACCTAAAATTTTGACTACAAAACATTTTAGAAGTGAAAAATTTATAGTTTTTAGTTTTAATTTTTAATTGAAACGGCAAATATTTCTGATTGTGCTCAAAGTACTCATGGTGGCAAGTTGGCAAGGCTAGCTGTGTGAAATTCCATTAATTTAACACTTTTACAACTAAGGCTGTTGAAACATTACAAATAAAAATGCAGTTATATTATGCATAGGAATTTGGACACATACAGCTACAGGCCACCACATGATCAAAATTCCAAAAACGGCACACATTTTCATTAATAAAAAAGTACAAAACCAAGCATTGATAATTGACTAATCTAATTTTATTGTATTGACAGGCTCAATTTGGATTTAATCTCACCAAGGAAATAAAACTACTTACTGTTGCTCTATGCTTAAACCCATGGCAGCTTGGACAGGACAAACGGAGCGAAGTGGCTAATAGTTTAAAATCTAAAGAAGGATTTTTTGTCACAAGTAGAAATGTGAAGGAGCGAGTGGACCTTCTAGTACGAAAATTAAAAAAGGAAGAACTAAGTACATAGTAAGTAATTATGTATCTAGTCAAAGTTCATTTTATATCGTCTGTGAAAAACCAAAATGACTCATATTTATTTTTAGCTCAAAACAATATCAACTATCGACACTTGTTGTTTGTCGACTTGAAATTTAGAAAATATGTACATAGACCATTTTACAAATTTCAAAAACATGTAAGTGGACCATTTGACACTTTTGAAAAACGATAGTAGAACATTTACTTCTCAAAAACTCATTAACATTTCACACCTGTTTTTCATTTTATTTTTATTAATAGCTCGATTTGATTCTAAATTAAATTGAATATAGCCCATTTTGGTTCTTTACTGATAAAGCATATATTTAAAGTAAAACAAAAAATTCTCAAAACCTATTTAATTAATAGTGCGGCAAACATGAGAACGCTATTGAAAAGATGAAATAGAGGATTTTAGTTCAATACAAGTGAAGTAGCTAGAGTATAGTAATCAAAATTGAGAATTCTTAAATAACATGTTTGAAATATCTGTTTTATTTGTAAAACAGGGACGGAGGAGGAGCAGTCACAAAGAGGCGTGCTCTTGCAAAATGTTATTGCTATACAAGAGGAAGTGGCTGCTTTAGTTAATGTTCAGCATAGAGCGGAAGATGTCACAATAACAAGTGACATTAAGTTTGAAAAAACTGTTGGTTTAAAGCTGCCCGCATGTGAAGATGTAGGTTTATCTAGTCCTGTACCCGCCCCAGCCAAGTCCAAGTCAACAGTTCTTAAGCGCAACAAAGAAGAAGTAGAAGCTGATAAACAACGCAAGGACGCATTTTATAATATGTTTAAAGGTGTGAATAATTAAGTTTTGAAATTAATTAAATATAAAGTATTGTATAGCGTATAAGCTGAAGTGAAATCAACTAAATAAAACTAATTTAATCATTAATATTGCTAAATTTTTTTCTACCGATCGCGCTCCAAACCCTTCGTCAAGTCGCAGCAAATGACTTAAGATGTTGATTAAAGAGAAAATGATGAAATCCAGGCAAGATCATAAAATAATGATGGATTTCATGCGCTTTAATTTGGAAGAAAAAATGCACAAATCTATTTTTCCTATTGATTGTCAGAAATTAGAACTAGAGCGGGCTCAGGTGGACTTAGAGTTGAAAAAAAAGAGCGACAAGCTGAAGAGAGCAGACGAAACTATGAACTCTCGATGGCTCAGGTTCAATTTCAACAAACAATATGTTAACCTTTTAAAGACTTTTCTGGAGTTGTTACGAAAAATAACTAAACTTACTAGTATGATGTAAATAATGCCAAACTTAGTCTTTTAAAATTCCTCCATAAACTTATTTGTTAAAATAATTCATTGTTATTTATTAACTTATTTCATAGAGTGCGGATAAACTATGTAATTAATAAATATATTAAAATTGAAAATTGTTATCCTAAATTAGCATTGTAAGCATTAGTATTGTTAATATGCTTTTAACAATAGAGGATCAATTCCAAAATAAGTAGAAACTTGACTGCCATTTAAGCATGTGTGACAGTTTGTTAAAATCGCAGCAACAAAATATTGTATTTTGACAGGTTAAAGTAACACTTTTTGATTTTTTTTGAAATCCAAAAATGCAAAGAGCTGCAATATTTCACCAAAACCATACTTAACGCTTAGTCGTAGGCTTGACATGTCAAAGTTAAAACGCATTTGCATCTTGAAAAGCCTTGAATGGTTTTTGTATACTACTTTCACAAAGTTCTGATTTGAGTACCCTGCGTCGCCGTATAGTGAGAACAAGCTTCCATCCTGATTAGTAAATTTGCATTTCATTTCATTTACAACATTACTAAGATGTAATATTGCTGCGTCGTGCCTATTCCCAATAAAGGCACCGTCAATTTGTCCAATCAATCCATTAGGAAATACGGTACTTTGGTATTTAGTAACATGCTCTTTGTAGTAACTACTGTACAATTTTTTTGGTCCCTAATAGGTCTACAAACCGGACGTCAACTTTCGTCTATAAACCCCACAATGTTTAGGAAAAGTAAGCCGGCGGCGGAATATACCTACATATATAACAAAAACTATATTTGTCTGTTATTTAATAGCAATAATTGTATTTTGATTTACCTCTGTGAATTCAGTAAGTAAATCACTAGTTATCCAGGGCTGATCTAGTGTGCTTATAGTATGCTTGTGTGATTCGAATATATAATGAGTCATATAAGATGCTATTCTTATTAAAGTACTCTCATCTCTTCCAAACAGTTTAACTAAATCGCATAACCGATTTAGATAGCACAGTTGTCTTAATAGAATACAAATCCCTTCAATTCCTGTTCATATTTAAATTAGTATGAGCAAATTGGAATGTTAACTGAATGGACGCCATACTAACTATTATTGCTGTAATTATAAGCTGCAAAAAAAATAGAAGAAAACTATATCGTGTACCTGAGAAGCACGTCCTATTAGATAAGCGATTCAGTTCTGGTATTTTCGAGGCTCGTGTTAATTGATAAATTTGAGTAGGTGTGAACTGGAAAAGCAGAAGACTTTTTCTATCAGAATATGGAGCGATAGTGAAAGAAAACCGAGCATAAATAGGCTCATGACTTAATCGCTTCAAACGTTAATTGATTTAATAATCTGAGGTTCAAATAAACCCTTTAAGGTACCAATTCTGAAGCGATTTCGAGAACAGAGTAGACTTTATGTGTGCTTGACTGAAGTTTTAAATGGTACTATTTTTTATTAGAATTTTACTGTCATTCTTATAAATATTGTATTTTCTAGGATTGCTGCCATAGTTACATCGATTATTTTGAATTTACGTGATAAACAAGTTTTGCGTGATGGCAGTTTGTGCGCAAACTGTCTTACGTAAAACTATCCGTAAAATATGATTTCCGTAATTAATAACGTTTACGTATGACGTTTTGCAGAAATTGATTTAACGTGAATTAATTATTTAGAAACTTTACATTTTCTCATCAGCCAAAAAAAATACTCAACTAATTAAGCCCTTAGGTAAACATTTTCGATAGGAAAATTATTAATAAACTTGGATGACGTCAGACTACGATAAGCTTAGTTATACCTACCATTTGTTGTTTTCATAGTATTTGTCATTCGTGTTGTAAATCTTAGCCTTGCTAGTTTCTTACTTAAAAAGGTGTGTGTCACTTTATAAGATAACTTTTAACGTGAAAAACTGGAAAACATCTTCTTGTTTTGTGTTAGTTTCAACAAAACACGTGTGCGCAAACACATTTTTGGACTTGCAGCTCACAATAATCTTCATTTCTTCTCCAACAGAGCCATAGTTTTACCTATAGCTGCAAAACCGATACGAAGAAGACCAGCAAAGGTTGCACAAGAAAGGACCAGAAATGCCACACAAGAGGATTTGCAGTCTTGACAATAACTAACACCTTACTCTTACATTATTAAATTAACTCTTTATATAATCGCAACATTAATTGTCCGAAAAATAAATTGTGTTTGAATTTTTGATACGTTGTTGCTGTAACTTGTCTGCAAATCGTAAAATTTTGTCTGCAAAATAAATGCATTCTGTCGGACGGTTAGATGTCTGTGTCTGATAGATTCACCTGTCTGATCGAAAAACATTAACCTGGCTATATCATGGCCTCTCTATAACCACTACTTGCTATACTCCTTTCTTTAGCATTGAAGGTCTTCAAAAGAAAATTAAGCCGTGCTTTAAATGGTTGCAGCTTTATGTTCTGCGCTCTTGTCTTCAGTCGAATGTATTATCCTGGCGTATTGTTAAGTGTGCTTGTGATTCGTCTAAGAAACGTAGTCTGGAAGGTTACTAGATTGTTGCTATTTTGTAGTACCCATACTGCCGCGGCATACATTAAAAAGCGCTGACAAAAACTTTAAACAATCCAATGTAAATGATTAAGTTTTATCAGCTTAGCTCTGTAAAATAGCTCAAACAACTTTAATTGTGCTGCTCTAGCTTAACTAATCATCAGCGATTAGAAAGATGAGTAATTTAGAGATAAACATCTTGGTGCCTGAGGTTTAAGGTCAGCTTTATAGAGGAGTCAAGCACTTCAACATTCAGCTGTTTTTCAAGAACGGACTGCCTTGTATGTTGCTTGTCATAATTATTGCGTTAATACACACTGTGAACAGTGTACTAGATTGTTTATTACCCTGTAAAACTCCCTTCATTAATTTTATCATGTGTTTGCATCCTTTTCTGCATCTAACTTTGGTTTTAGCTTGATCGTAAAGTTCTTTGACTGTTCCCATAAAACAATCAATCTGGTTTACTTAATTGGTATAAATAGCATTTTTATTTGTTTAAAGTCAAGAATTTGACTAAGGTCAACAAATAAGACAATCAGTTTTTTTTATTTTGCATGAATAGCTTATCATTTAGCTAATAATAACCATGAAGTAGAGGGTCTAAAGGTCGATCTTGTTGCTAGTTCTCACGCGAAAAGGGTCAGACTAGTTGATCTGACCGAATCGGCCGCGTATAGTTTGTTCTGAAAAGAGATAAAAAAGTAGATTTGCAAAAAAATATGATGCCAATCGGCACTTTGACTCGCTAAGTCAGATTTTTGAAAGTATAAATTATTAGCTAACAGTAATTAAACTAGCGCAAAATTCAATTGATCAGAAAATGAATTTTTTAATCATTTGCACCCTGTTAGTTGTAGCTTTTACAATTTTCGTCCAAAATTTAAAAAAAGGAGTTTCAGAATTTTCAGATTATTATCTAAAAAATAATTTCTGATATTTGATAATTTAAAAAATTGTAGGGTTGGCTACTAGATCAGTGAAGTTAATTGAAAAATTGTACATTCGTCATACACATAGGACTGCAAAAATACCTCATTTAAAAAAAATAAATTTTTGAATTTTCAAAAATCCAGAAATTACTTTTTAGATATGCTCTAGGAATTCCAAAAATACACTTTTTTAAATTTCATACGAAAATTGTAGGAGCTGCAGGGTGCCAAAGATTCAGATTTTTTTTCTGGCCAATTAAATATGATGCCTGTTTAATAACTATTAGCTAATTTATATTTTTAAAAATCTTACGCAGCGAGTCAAAATGCCTACTGCAATCATGTTTTTAAACAAATACTTTTTTTTACATGTTGTTTCTCTAAGAGAAATATATGCGGCCGATTCGACGGGATTACTTCTGATTCTCCCCTTATGAGTCAAATGGTTCATTGAAGACTGAAAACCAAGAGTTTATTACAGGATAAATTACAAAGCCTGAAATCACGGCCCCACGGATATGATCGCCCATTCTAAATTATACAGAACAAACCTCTATCCTATAGACTAATATAGATTTTGCCCTTTTGGTCTATAATATTTGAAGCAGTGATTTCTAAAAGAATAACTAATTATGTAGAAGAAAATAATTTATTATCTTTATTTCAATTTGAATTTTTTAAGCATAAATCCACTTTACATGCCTTAATTTATTTAACAGACCAAATATTTAAAGCCATTGAAGCCAAAAGTCACACTGCAGTCCTATTTGTTGATCTTAAAAAGGCGTTTGATTTATTGGTACATACTAAATTACTTCAAAAGCTAAAAGAGAGATATAACCTACCCATGTATTTTATACGAATCTTATGTAGTTATTTAAAAAAAAAACCTTTTGTGTAAAGCTAGGCACATTTCTATCTCAACCCTATGACCTAAATGTCAGTGTACCACAGGGAAGTGTTTTAGGGCCAATGCTTTTCATTCTTTTTCTGATGATATATGCAATATACTTAAAGCTCTATCATTATATGCAGATAATGTTAGTAACCTTTCTTCAGGAGCAACTTCTTGCAAAGTGAAGACTAAGCTTATAAAAGCATGTAACAGTATAGATACATGGTGCGTGAATAATTCTATTGAAATAAATTGTGGTAAAACTGTATTTATGGAATTCTATAATCTCAGATTTAAACAAAAATGCGACTTTGAATTTATAGTATGTAAAAATCGTAGAATACTGAAAGTATCAATATTTAAATATTAAGGTATTATTTTGACTGTAATTTAAACTTTGACTTGCATTGTTATTATATTATTAGAAGAGTAGCGTTCAAATGCTCACGACTTGTTAAGTATAAGCGCTTCATAGACCCAAAGCTTATGTCAATAGTATTAAAATCGCTAGTTTTTTCTCATATTGACTATGGCCTTCCTATATCGGCACTAGCACCCAAATTGGCATTTAATAAGCTGTAATGCACAATATACCACTATTTGAAATGTATTATTTTGAAAGGCTATCACTTTAATTTATTAGTAAATATGCTGCTTGGTTTTCCAAAGGGTCGACCTAGACCACGTATTGATATCTACAAATTGTATGAAATGTATAGCATACTGACTGTATGTGAGAGAATAATCTACATAACATTATCCTCAACTCGAACTCTGGTAAATCAAACGGATATCCTGAACTGTATTGCTGAAGTTGTAGATAAATGAGTGAGAACAACCAGAAACAGTAACAAGCTCACTGTTCTTCGCACCTCCTCTTTTTACCACAACTCGTATCAGTACGGAGCTGTACATGCATGGAATTTGTTACCTACTTACATACATTACGAGAAAAACCTAAAAAATTTCCAATTCAAACTTGCTAAATGGCTAATTCTAAATCGTGACCATATTTATGTGTAAATTATATATGGAGATTTTTAAAAAAATGTAGTTTTAGTTTATTATTTGTATTGTAAAGTCTATTCCTGAAAATCAGTGTAATTTCGCTCTGTGAGTGTGACAATACAGCTATTTACTTTACTTTACTTTACTTTACAGCTAGTTGTTTTTATTGCGAAAGTATTTATCACCAATCATTGAATTGTGAATTACCCCAAATTAAGAGAAAACAATCACTTATATACGTAAAAACATAATTGACCAATGAACTAAAAATTGAATTTTGAATAACCTAAGCTTTTGAAAAATAAAATAAATAGTCATGAACTATTTCCTTGTGATTTTAGTATTTTCTGTTGTATTTGTAATCGAGTTCTCGTACCCCCACTCCCCTCAGTTTTATAGTATACAAAAGTATCAGGCACTCAAACCCCCTCCCCTATTTTGTATTCGAGATATATGGACGACGCCTAAGGTATTTTATCAACTCCAAAAGGTTGATTTATAATGTTAAAGTTTTTTTTCTAGTTCTTTTATCAAAGTCTAGGCATCAGGTAACGCAAATTCATAAGTAAGACCTGACACTTCTAAGTCAGATGTTTCTGTTAAATTAGTGTATAAAGTTACACACACCTTACAAAAGTAAGTATTCCATTCAGACTTGATAATGTCGTTGGCATTAAAACTATACTTCTTGTCTCTTAGCATACTTACTGGCTTACAGTAGCCTGCCCAGTTATTACTTGACTGTATTTCGTTCTGATCGGATTCAAAAAACCTTTGCTTTTTGCCTGTAAATAGTTTGCAATATTCTTTTTTGGCTTGTAGGATGCTTTCGAGGCTATCAGTAAATAAGAGGTTATGGCATTTTGTTATCCTAAATTTTTACAGAATGAAGAGTTTGTATTTTTAGCAATACAACATTCCTTGTCAAACCATTTGAGTCCATAGTTTTTAGTTGTCACTATTTGTTTCTTTCCTTATTCTATTTATTTGCAGTTTCTTAGATATTATTTTCTAGAGTGGTAAAATCGCAGTAGTTAAAGTCAAAGCCTTTAGATTTAGCTGCATTGTGAAGTTAGTAGCGCTTTCGTTGCCCCACTGTATACAACTCTTAGAAACAGAACTTCTGTTTATTAGATTTTATCTGTTTAGTGCAGTCTTGATTAGTTTCAAGAGATAAACAGATGCTACATTACGTTATTTTCAGTGAATCTGAAATTAAATTATTTGCACATTATAGATCTTTAAGCAGTTAAATAACTAAACTTGTTCGACAAAATTTACACTCTAGTGTTTTGATTATTTTCTAGCTATATTTAAAGTCGTATGGGTATTTATGAGTTGTTAACTTTGTGACTAGAAAATCGCCATTACAACAAAAAACTATTTAATTTGGATTATGCACAATCACAATACCCATCACAATCACACAGCAGCAAACAAGATCAAACATGTTTTTCCACTCGTTGCTAACAAACGTTTTGTGAGCATTTACTATCTTTTACAGTCACAATCTCACCCTGGTAAACTACATTGTGAACAAAGTAAATTGTGATTGTTTTGTGACCTCAACATCACAAATATTCAAGAGCAATTGTGAACAAGAAACAACAGTACTTCACATTGATATTATTTGGGTGTAATTTTATTATGCTCTAGCACAGTGTTGTGAAAAGGAAATTATTGAGCTCCACTTGAGAAGACGCAGCAGCTTTCGAAAAGGGTACCAAATTTCTACGTGACTTACAGTCAAAGTTTGGTCTCGAGGGAAAAGACTCCCAGACAGTAGTTGAGAAATCCCAGACCGTAGGGAAATTAGGAGATAAAGAAAGACGCTTCCCCGAGCGAGGCATCTTGAGCCGAGATTTTAGAATCTTTCTTTAGTCAGCTTCTCGCCATTTGATCTTCAACAACTTTTAAATTTAATTCTCGATATTTTGTTCGTAGCCTTTTGTTAACTTTTGTATTTTGACTCAAAATATCTCGGACTCTATTTTGTTTTTTTTGTAAATCGTAATTTATTTATAAATAACGTTGATTTATCCGTTTCAAAAGTAGAATATCCCTCAAGTTATTTTAAAAATTATTTGACCGTAGCCTAATTGTAGATTTATAAATCAGTAACAAACCCGTAGCCGATCTATCTGACACTCTGACCAAAAGTACGTGCGTAAATTGTGGTATCGTATCTTTATATATTGGTATTGATTAAAATTAATTTGGACGAAACCATAAAAAGAATATTTAGCTTTTCCGTTTATTTCATTTTCCGATTTTAAGTAACTGTATCATTTTATTAGGACACGTTTTGTTTTCAGGAGTTAATCCTATTTTCCTTTCTGTTGAATAAATTCGTAAAATAACGTAAATTAAATTGATACAATTTATCTGTGTTTCCACGTCCATAAAATTGTTGCATTGTGTATACTATTTACTTACTATTTACTTATAGTTTTTAAAGCATACATAATATAATATATTCATTCGATTTTATTTATATATAACTAAGTAAGTAGTAGTTTACCACTCAACCACCATAGTTATAGTTGAGTAAGTAACCTCGGGTCTTAAATAAATATCATCTTCGCCATCGCTCATACCTCTCATATTTGCCATCACCGATATATTATATTTCTTACTTTTGGGTTTTCAGCACTTTAGCCGTTTCCCCAGCATAAAATATAATTGTCTCCAGAAAGTAGGAAAATTCCCCTGTTCGAATTTTTTCCCTTACAGTTGTAATTTGTTCACAAAGAACAATGGTTTTTTAGGTTTGTGATTGTTCATCACAAACACAAACTAGATAATTTAATTGTACACAATCACAACACGCATCACAATCTGACAAGAACAAAAAAAACTAGACCGGTTTTTCATTTATCTTTAACGAACGTTTTTTGAACAATCACAAACGCTCACAACCGCAATTTCCGAATAATAAACTGCAGAGTGCACACCTCAGGTTGTGCACAATCTCGTAAACAAATATCACAATATTCACAAACAATTGTGAAGAAAATACAACACTAGCAAATAACAAGGACTGGGGAAATTTTAAAGCAAGTGCAAGAAAGACACAAGTTAAACTTAATTGCAGCCATCAATGCGCAGACGGGCGTTGGAGTTTGTTTTCTGCTCAACTTGACCGCATATAATCGTATGTTGTAGGTTTAAATTATAGTACTTGTGTTTTTTATTTAATTTAATTGATTTAATCGGTAAAATTACTAAAGTTCATTAATACTGACAAGTCCGACTATAAGAAGCTTAGGGGGACTGACATTTTTAGTCCTGTTTAGCCAAATTCCCGTTTAACCATGTAAAAGAATACCCTATATAGCAAAAGTTATTGACAATTTCAAAATCTGTTTTATTTAGTCAAAAATTTTCAACGGCAACATATGTACACCGTTGTTTAATTATAATTATTGAGATTCAATGAAATTTTCCACGTTCTGAACCTCTTACGATTAGCCAAGTGGCTGTGATTTTGTTATCTTGGTGCTTGATTTTACTGATTACAGTTAAGCTAATACCGGTTTCTTTGATAATGTCTGTTTGCGTTTGGGTCCTTAACTTTAATAATGTTTAATATTTTTGTTCAGTGTCTAATGTGTTTCTTTTTCGTTTAGTCAAGATTGTCAGTTGCGAACTGAATAAGAACTGTAGACAGAATAAGCAGCAGTAGTAGTAGTGATGATTCATTGCGTTTTGGTCAATTGCCCATACACAAATCGTTGTAACAAAAATGATTTATATTACAATTGGGTAAATTCACGCATAAATGTTAGCAAATATTTCACAAAAATTTTATAAGTTTCACATTTTTTATATCTTTCACATATTTCAAGCATCTAGCTGGGAACTTTCAATTTTTACACATAGAATAGATTGTACATAGTATAGAAGATTGTTAAGTAATGACATATTATAAGATTTTAACATATTCACTAGTTTAAGTTTTGAGAATCTTACATTATCAGAAAATTTCAACAGATACTTATTTTGGGGTTCAGAAAACCGAGTGCATTCAAATAAAAAGTGTTCTATAAAGTCGATGACATCGTAATTACAGGATTTACATTTATTTACACAATTAAAGCTTACACTCGAACTATCTATTCTAATTCTAACATTTTGTTGGTCGGCTAGCCGAATTTGAGCATCAAGTCTGATTCTATTTATATTTCGTCTAAAATCGGTGTATTTTGCTATTGGACTAACACCCATGTGTTGCAGATTTATTTTAGATTTAATGCTATGGTTTTACTATGAATATTGGTGTTTTTATTGAAATATTGTTATTATTATTTCTGATCTAAATTATTGTAAATTATGTCAAAATCAGTGAATAATTCAGTCCAGCTTAGACTGAAGCTAAAAATCACTGATCAGTTGCGATTTAGTCACGGTTCATGACTGATCTATAATGAACCTGACTACGATCATGAAAATATTAAACTAATAAAATCGTATACTCATATTATAAATCTCGTGAAATGTGTTATTTTAGCATTTCTAACATTTGGTCTTTCTAAGATTTTTTGCCCTGTGACCTGCGGAATTTAGGCTGTACTTGTAAGACCCGTTTTAACCACTCTTTTTTCTTGGTCTGAAGGAATCTGGGGGGAATCAGCGGGCATCGGAGAACGGGAGCGTTGCAATTGGTTACTGCCCTAATCTGTGGTCTGAGTTCTGGTTGACCTTTACTAATTTCTTACTAGTTAAAGAATTGTTCTTTACTTTAACTGTGAAATATGGAAGGAATGTGTAGGCGATCAACAAATGGAATATTCTTGTTTGGAAAAACTTAAGATTTTAAAATTCTTAGTGGTTAAAGAACTGTTCTCTACTTCAACTGGAACTGTTACAGAATTTTTAATTGAGCAATAATTTATTTTTAATTTGAACTGGAGTAAACTTGGAGATTCTAGAATTTTTCTTTAATTTTTAACTCGTCTGATTAAGATTTGAATTGAAATACTTTGTTTACTTTTCTGGCGGACTGCGGAGCGTTTACGCTGGAAGACGTTTACGACACATTGCCATTACCTAGATGGTTTCTGGACTAAGAAAATAGCGTGTGGAGTTTTTTCTTATTTCTTTTGGCTTCGGAAAAATTTCTGGGCTAAAATTAGAAAAAAACTCTTAACTGAATTAAATTTACACCGCTACCATTGCCATTTCTATCTACTGCTGGAATTGATTATCTCTGGATGAGGATAATAATTAATTTGAATTTCAAATATTTTGATAAATATATTACTTACTATTTTAAGTAATTTGAATTGTAATTGGAAGTGAAGAGTAATATTCAGAGTAGTATTACTGATTACAAATATAAAGTTCCTACATTTTTTATGACATTAAAATCTAATTACGTATGTCATGAGATTATAGATTTGACGGACTGTCTGTACTGCTAAGTCCCAACAATTTGAATAATGGGAAAGTCACAATGTCAGAGGGAGCTAGCTGCAATACAGGCAGAGATAGAAGATTTGATGTTCAAAGTGAAAAAGCGAAAGCTACAACGTCAAATAAATCATACCAAGTTTTTAATGCATTTAGAACAAGTCGATCAAGGCGAAGTAGATGCTGACGAAATTGAAATAACTCAATTTCTGTCAAAGGAGCAAGATTCGAGTACACAGGCTATCAAATCTAACAAAGCTGATCAAGAACGCATTAATTTCTTGGAAAAACCAACTAGTTTACAGAAAATTAAACAGTATAAACGAGAGATGTCGCTACCATCAGATCTGTTATTCAAAGTTTTGTCTGCTGCAAAATTTGAAAATATTTCAGAAATCATGTTTGCAGCAGAAGATTTTCGACGAATTTACTTTATCAGTGAAGTTTTTATTGCAGTTGGATTTTTATTACGTAACCAAGAATTAGAAGTTCAACGTTTATTGCGACTATGGTACTTTGAAACAGTTCAGCTGTATTTTTTTGTTGAAGAATTTGAAAAAACTGAGTTAATCATCGAATCAAATGAGAAACACTTAGCTGCTTTAACTGGCAGACTAAAGATCAGAGTCACTGAGCTGAATAAATTTTGGCTCAAGATGTCACTGCAGTCGAGTAGTGAAATTGTATTGGTCAAAGAAGACAAGGTGAATGGCACACTAGATGCCTCAACCACTTATGAAGAAAATCTACTGGGGGATTATTGCACTGATGCAATAATGACAGATTGTGTAAACGGTGGGGAGAGGGCGCTGTCTACCGTACGTTTTGATGCCGGTACGAATTCTCAGTTTACTGCTGATTACTTGCAACATACTGCGAGTTTACCAAAGTCCTATGTTGAAGTATTACTGGAGAAACAACTAGTTATTGAGTATTGTCCCCAGGGGGTGACGGAAATAATACAGCAAGAAAGTTCTGAACTAACTGATGCTCAAGTTAATTTTGAACAGAAATTAAATGTTAATTGCTTACTTAAAGCAGGTATAGAATTTGGCGTCTGCCGCCAGATGTCGCTGATGTCCAAAGTTTTATTACCTGATAGCTCTGAAATTTTGCAAAATGACGAAACACTTTATTCTGATATTACAGAACTTGCAAAATCAAATAGTGTATTTGATGGTGGGGAGAGAGCGCTGTCAACATTGTCATGTGACAGCTGCACGTTTTTGTCCAATGAAATCAGTGAAGATCCTGTGCATGTCATTACAATCTATATTATGACCCAAGATATTGTTTCAGAGAGCAATGTGAAATATGTTGACTGCCGTCAGATGTCGCTTTTAAAAAGTACTGGTGAAGTGACGGTTTACGTAAATGGAAGTCAAGCAACTGAAGTGTATGAGTCAAGCACAGACATCGAAGAAAATGTCAAGTTTTTACATTTCCACCAGATGGCATTTTCAAGTGCAGAGAATAGTTTAATTGATTCTACTTCTGCAATACTGGTTGATTTGCTAACAGATTCAACTGTTGAAAGAAGGAATGATGACTTTTACAATGCTACATACTATGACAAATGGTCACTTGAACTGTTGGAAAACAATATTTATTTTGAGATTAGGAAAGACTTCCTCGAAAATGTTGAAAGTCAAGAACTCGAGAAACAGGAACTTTTTGACCGACCGTGGACGTTTCGTTGTGACAATAAGTTTGATTGTTTAAAAGTCTCATTCATTAATTTGTTTGAGTTTTATTCTAGAAACGTTCTTGAGTATCAAAAGATACAGAATTTTGAAGCATTGGTTTCTGCCATGAATTTTAAGTACTGGGGTGAATGGAGAAAAAAATGCTAATTCTAATTCTTATTTTGATGTTGATGTCTAATAGTCATAATTGCGATTCGCTATCAAGTAGCATGGTGTATGATCCTGGAATTGGAGTTCCTAATTAGATGCTATTGATGCTGACACAAAATCTGAGTGAACTTTTGGATACAAATTGGACTAAAGATGGAGGTTGGTGATTCTAATAATATGAAGACATTGAAGTACAGATAGTAAATTTAGCATTAAACGTTGGCGAGAAATGTTACAGATATAATTAGTGTTTAATGCTATGGTTTTACTATAATTATTGGGGATTTTATAGAAATAATATTATTTTATTTCTTTACTAAATTATTGTAAAATATGACAAATTAGTGAATAATTAGGTCTAGCGTAGACTGAAGCTACAGATTACGAGTTATTAGCGATTTAGTCATGGTTCAAGGCTGACCTGTGCGAACCTGTTTATGAGAGAAAAATTGAACTATTGGAAATAATGAACACGTTTGAGTATTTATGTTAATTATACGAAAATAGTAATAAAATCGTACACTCATATTTTTAAAGGAAGTTTACCTTGCTTTAAACTGAAACTTATGAAATCTCGTGAAACGTGCTATTCTAGCGTTTTTAACACCATGTATGTAGTAAAATAAGGATTATAGGTAGAATATACAGCTTTTTTCAGTTCTTTTTCAAACGACTGACCTGCTAACGCCTTAACTATATTATTAAGCTCGAGTTTAATATTTTTACTTGACAGGTGTTCCCATACAAAGCGAAATCCAGAGTCCACAAGTTTATTTTTTATCTGAGAAACCCAGTTATAGTTTGCATCGTTTCCGTCGTGTTGATCAAGAACTTTGAGCTTTTTGAACAGCAGTCTCGGTACTCTATCTGGTTTCATCTCCAAAATTTTTTGAAGGTAATTTAGGGCCTGTTTAACTAAAGTCACTTCCACGCTGCACTTTCCAGTTTGTAATCTAACGAGGTAGTCAGGCGTTTTTCGGGGAAGTGCTAGCACTTTTTTTATACAGCGGGTTTTCACAGGCTCAATTCTGTCGCCGTACCTAAGTCCTTTTACCGAGCTGCAGTATAGAAGTGTTGCTGCAGTGACTGATTCAAAGAGTTTAATTTTGCTATCCCAAGAGTCACATTTGCTTTTGCATAAATCTTTCGAAAGACACGAGTAAGCTCTTAAGGACTTATTTACAAAATAGTTTGTCGCCCTATTAAAAATGTCAGATGAGCTAAAACAAACCCATAAGTACATTTACTCCTTCAAAATTTCGACAGCTTGGCCCTCATACATGAACTTTGAGTTAATTTTAACATTCGCGCAAATATTTAGCAAATAATAGTATTTTTGTTTTGGATACATTAACTTGGATCCTATTTAAATCACAATAATTTTTAGCGCACATAATTTTGTTTAAATCTCCTTTACTGAATGCTAAAATTACCGTATCATCCGCATAAATTAGCATAAAAATAGAGACTTTCTCGTTTATACTAAGACGGTGTAACCCTTCAGACTTGAAAAACTAATCCATGTCAGCTATGAACATTGAAAAAAGAATGAAAGATAGAAGTTAACCCTGTAGAACCCTCTCAGTTACTTCTATATTTTGAGTGTAACCTTGCTCAGTTCTTACTAGTAAGTTAGCTTTAGAGTACAAATTTTTGAGTATTCTGATAAATTTAGCGCTTAAGCCCATTTATTCCAAAGTAGGCTATGGTTTACTGAATCAAATGCTTTTTTATAATCTACAAATAATGCGTATACCTTTCTACACGGAATGCGTATATGATTGTGTACAATACTTGTTAGAGAAAAAGTTTGGTCTAGACACAATCGCTTTTTCCTAAACCCAGCTTGTGCTTCGGTAAAAACCCTACATTTATTTGCCCAGTCTGTAATGCGATTTAAAAGAATTTAAGTAAACAGCTTAGCGATAAAGCTTATCAATGCAATTCCGCGATAAGTTTCAGGGAGTGCAGGGTCACTCTTTTTGCATAACGTTACAAGCTCAATACTGGACCAGCTAGCTGGGAATTGTTTCTTTTCAATGATCTTATTGAAGAATGAGATAACATAAGTCTTTCACTGTTTGTTCATGTCTTTTAAGCATTAATTAGGGATTCCATCTAAACCTAGGCTTTTATTTAATTTTAGTCTTTTTATTGATTTTTCTAATTCGGCTGAAGTAACCTCACAGTCAAGATTAGGGTCCTCTACTCCTACAAGTCAACTGCTATTTTTTCTCTTGGTGGCATCACTTTTTTATAAAAGTCTTCCTTAATTTTTAGTGGAATCTTATTTCCGCTATTTCCTTTGCTCCGTCTAAAAAGTTTGACCGTATTCCAAAATTGCGCCCTATCTTTAACATTGTGCAGCTTTTTCCTAATTTCCGAAAAATATTTTGTTTTATTCTCTTTACATATCTGTTTAAAAACTATTTTTGCATTTGTGAATTCCTTGTAAGCTCTAAACTCATAATTACACCTTTTACACTTCATCCTATATTGTCTGACTCGTCGTTTGGCTAATTTACATTCTTAGTCAAACCACGGTTTTTTTCTATAATTGGGTATCGCTATTCTATTACAAACTAGTTTGTTTTTGTTAGCAGCTGTGAACAAAAAATGCATTAAGTAGTCATTCATTTCATCTGCAGTACTGTTTTGATTATAAACAGGACTGATTTAATTAAGGCTATCATAGAACTTATCAGAATCTTGTATTCCTACTTTAATTTTGTTTTTAATTACCTTTTTAGTAGGTTTTGCTATCTTTTCCAAAATAGTAATTGTTGCTACAATAGGTGCATGATCAGAATAAAAAATGTCTGGACATTTGAACGATTTAACTTTTCCTATCATATTATAATGAACAAGGCAAAAATCGAAGACTGACTTTGAACGAGGGTGTATGTAAGTAAAATTACCTGGAATGTCTGGTCTTACCCTCCCATTAAGAATAGCTAGAGAATTATATTCTATAAGGTCCAGAAACGACGAGGCAGCAGGGTTATTACCATCATCAAGCGACTAACGTATTGGGTTAAGAGCCGAATTGGCAACAATTTCTTTATCCAAGTTACCTTGGTTCCCTATTCTTGAATTAAAATCCCCTCCTAGAATGAGGTTTTCTTTTAGCTTTGTTAGTAATCCCTCTACTGCCTCGGTGAGTTCTGCAAAAATATCAGCGACCTTGTACAGATTAGTGTTAGCATAAATTTTACCTATAACTATTATGTCGTTTGTGATTAAACTAGTAAATGATGCTATAATTATATTGTTGTTGCTGTAATATGTTTTATCTAGCTTGAATTTATCCCTATTATAAATAATACATGTACCATTCACTGCTCTTCCAGTTTTATTAAACCGGCTAGCTGGTAGATTGATAGATAGAAACTTACTATAATTAGAATTTCTGTCAAAGGAGCAAGATTTAAGTACACAGGCTATCAAATCTAACGAAGCTGATCAAGAACGCATTAACTACTTGGAAAAACCAACTAGTTTACAGAAAATTAAACAGTATAAACGAGAGATGTCGCTACCATCAGATCTGTTATTCAAAGTTTTGTCTGCTGCAAAATTTGAAAATATTTCAGAAATCATGTTTGCAGCAGAAGATTTTCGACGAATTTACTTTATCAGTGAAGTTTTTATTGCAGTTGGATTTTTATTACGTAACCAAGAATTAGAAGTTCAACGTTTATTGCGACTATGGTACTTTGAAACGGTTCAGCTGTATTTTTTTGTTGAAGAATTTGAAAGAGCTGAGTTAGTCATCGAATTAAATAAGAAACACTTAGCTGCTTTAACTGGCAGACTAAAGATCAGAGTCACTGAGCTGAATAAATTTTGGCTCAAGATGTCACTGCAGTCAAATAGTGAAATTGTATTGGTCAAAGAAGACAAGGTGCATGGCACACTAGATGCCTCAACCACTTATGAAGAAAATCTACTGGGGGATTATTGCACTGATGCAATAATGACAGATTGTGTAAACGGTGGGGAGAGGGCGCTGTCTACTGTACGTTTTGATGCCGGTACGAATTCTCAGTTTACTGCTGATTACTTGCAACATACTGCGAGTTTACCAAAGTCCTATGTTGAAGTATTACTGGAGAAACAACTAGTTATTGAGTATTGTCCCCAGGGGGTGACGGAAATAATACAGCAAGAAAGTTCTGAACTAACTGATGCTCAAGTTAATTTTAAACAGAAATTAAATGTTGATTGCTTACTTGAAGCGGGTATAGAATTTGGCGTCTGCCGCCAGATGTCGCTGATGTCCAAAGTTTTATTACCTGATAGCTCTGAAATTTTGCAAAATGACGAAACACTTTATTCTGATATTACAGAACTTGCAAAATCAAATAGTGTATTTGATGGTGGGGAGAGAGCGCTGTCAACATTGTCATGTGACAGGTGCACGTTTTCGTCCAATGAAATCAGTGAAGATCCTGTGCATGTCATTACAATCTATATTATGAGCCAAGAAATTGTTTCAGAGAGCAATGTGAAATATGTTGACTGCCGTCAGATGTCGCTTTTAAAAAGTACTGGTGAAGTGACGGTTTACGTAAATGGAAGTCAAGCAACCGAAGTGTATGAGTCAAGCACAGACATCGAAGAAAATGTCAAGTTTTTACATTTCCACCAGATGGCATTTTCAAGTGCAGAGAATAGTTTGATTGATTCTACTACTGCAATACTGGTTGATTTGCTAACAGATTCAACTGTTGAAAGAAGGAATGATGACTTTTACAATGCTACATACTATGACAAATGGTCACTTGAACTGCTGGAAAACAATATTTATATTGAGATTAGGAAAGACTTCCTTGAAAATGTTGAAAGTCAAGAACTCGAGAAACAGGAACTTTTTGACCGACCGTGGACGTTTCGTTGTGACAATAAGTTTGATTGTTTAAAAGTCTCATTCATTAATTTGTTTGAGTTTTATTCTAGAAACGTTCTTGAGTATCAAAAGATACAGAATTTTGAAGCATTGGTTTCTGCCATGAATTTTAAGTACTGGGGTGAATGGAGAAAAAAAATGCTAATTCTAATTCTTATTTTGATGTTGATGTCTAATAGTCATAATTGCGATTCGCTATCAAGTAGCATGGTGTATGATCCTGGAATTGGAGTTCCTAATTAGATGCTATTGATGCTGACACAAAATCTGAGTGAACTTTTGGATACAAATTGGACTAAAGATGGAGGTTGGTGATTCTAATAATATGAAGACATTGAAGTACAGATAGTAAATTTAGCATTAAACGTTGGCGAGAAATGTTACAGATATAATTAGTGTTTAATGCTATGGTTTTACTATAATTATTGGGGATTTTATAGAAATAATATTATTTTATTTCTTTACTAAATTATTGTAAAATATGACAAATTAGTGAATAATTAGGTCTAGCGTAGACTGAAGCTACAGATTACGAGTTATTAGCGATTTAGTCATGGTTCAAGGCTGACCTGTGCGAACCTGTTTATGAGAGAAAAATTGAACTATTGGAAATAATGAACACGTTTGAGTATTTATGTTAATTATACGAAAATAGTAATAAAATCGTACACTCATATTTTTAAGGGAAGTTTACCTTGCTTTAAACTGAAACTTATGAAATCTCGTGAAACGTGCTATTCTAGCGTTTTTAACACCATGTATGTAGTAAAATAAGGATTATAGGTAGAATATACAGCTTTTTTCAGTTCTTTTTCAAAGAACTGACCTGCTAACGCCTTAACTATATTATTAAGCTCGAGTTTAATATTTTTACTTGACAGGTGTTCCCATACAAAGCGAAATCTAGAGTCCACAAGTTTATTTTTTATCTGAGAAACCCAGTTATAGTTTGCATCGTTTCCGTCGTGTTGATCAAGAACTTTGAGCTTTTTGAACAGCAGTCTCGGTACTCTATCTGGTTTCATCTCCAAAATTTTTTGAAGGTAATTTAGGGCCTGTTTAACTAAAGTCACTTCCACGCTGCACTTTCCAGTTTGTAATCTAACGAGGTAGTCAGGCGTTTTTCGGGGAAGTGCTAGCACTTTTTTTATACAGCGGGTTTTCACAGGCTCAATTCTGTCGCCGTACCTAAGTCCTTTTACCGAGCTGCAGTATAGAAGTGTTGCTGCAGTGACTGATTCAAAGAGTTTAATTTTGCTATCCCAAGAGTCACATTTGCTTTTGCATAAATCTTTCGAAAGACACGAGTAAGCTCTTAAGGACTTATTTACAAAATTGTTTGTCGCCCTATTAAAAATGTCAGATGAGCTAAAACAAACCCATAAGTACATTTACTCCTTCAAAATTTCGACAGCTTGGCCCTCATACATGAACTTTGAGTTAATTTTAATATTCGCGCAAATATTTAGCAAATACTAGTATTTTTGTTTTGGATACATTAACTTGGATCCTATTTAAATCACAATACTTTTTTAGCGCACATATTTTTTTGTTTAAATCTCCTTTACTGAATGCTAAAATTACCGTATCATCCGCATAAATTAGCATAAAAATAGAGACTTTCTCGTTTATACTAAGACCGTGTAACCCTTCAGACTTGAAAAACTAATCCATGTCAGCTATGAACATTGAAAAAAGAATGAAAGATAGAAGTTAACCCTGTAGAACCCTCTCAGTTACTTCTATATTTTGAGTGTAACCTTGCTCAGTTCTTACTAGTAAGTTAGCTTTAGAGTACAAATTTTTGAGTATTCTGATAAATTTAGCGCTTAAGCCCATTTATTCCAAAGTAGGCTATGGTTTACTGAATCAAATGCTTTTTTATAATCTACAAATAATGCGTATACCTTTCTACACGGAATGCGTATATGATTGTGTACAATACTTGTTAGAGAAAAAATTTGGTCTAGACACAATCGCTTTTTCCTAAACCCAGCTTGTGCTTCGGTAAAAACCCTACATTTATTTGCCCAGTCTGTAATGCGATTTAAAAGAATTTAAGTAAACAGCTTAGCGATAAAGCTTATCAATGCAATTCCGCGATAAGTTTCAGGGAGTGCAGGGTCACTCTTTTTGCATAACGTTACAAGCTCAATACTGGACCAGCTAGCTGGGAATTGTTTCTTTTCAATGATCTTATTGAAGAATGAGATAACATAAGTCTTTTACTGTTTGTTCATGTCTTTTAAGCATTAATTAGGGATTCCATCTAAACCTAGGCTTTTATTTAATTTTAGTCTTTTTATTGATTTTTCTAATTCGGCTGAAGTAACCTCACAGTCAAGATTAGGGTCCTCTACTCCTACAAGTCAACTGCTATTTTTTCTCTTGGTGGCATCACTTTTTTATAAAAGTCTTCCTTAATTTTTAGTGGAATCTTATTTCCGCTATTTCCTTTGCTCCGTCTAAAAAGTTTGACCGTATTCCAAATTGCGACCTATCTTTAACATTGTGCAGCTTTTTCCTAATTTCCGAAAAATATTTTGTTTTCTTTTCTTTACATATCTGTTTAAAAACTATTTTTGCATTTGTGAATTCCTTGTAAGCTCTAAACTCATAATTACACCTTTTACACTTCATCCTATATTGTCTGACTCGTCGTTTGGCTAATTTACATTCTTAGTCAAACCACGGTTTTTTTCTATAATTGGGTATCGCTATTCTATTACAAACTAGTTTGTTTTTGTTAGCAGCTGTGAACAAAAAATGCATTAAGTAGTCATTCATTTCATCTGCAGTACTGTTTTGATTATAAACAGGACTGATTTAATTAAGGCTATCATAGAACTTATCAGAATCTTGTATTCCTACTTTAATTTTGTTTTTAATTACCTTTTTAGTAGGTTTTGCTATCTTTTCCAAAATAGTAATTGTTGCTACAATAGGTGCATGATCAGAATAAAAAATGTCTGGACATTTGAACGATTTAACTTTTCCTATCATATTATAATGAACAAGGCAAAAATCGAAGACTGACTTTGAACGAGGGTGTATGTAAGTAAAATTACCTGGAATGTCTGGTCTTACCCTCCCATTAAGAATAGCTAGAGAATTATATTCTATAAGGTCCAGAAACGACGAGGCAGCAGGGTTATTACCATCATCAAGCGACTAACGTATTGGGTTAAGAGCCGAATTGGCAACAATTTCTTTATCCAAGTTACCTTGGTTCCCTATTCTTGAATTAAAATCCCCTCCTAGAATGAGGTTTTCTTTTAGCTTTGTTAGTAATCCCTCTACTGCCTCGGTGAGTTCTGCAAAAATATCAGCGACCTTGTACAGATTAGTGTTAGCATAAATTTTACCTATAACTATTATGTCGTTTGTGATTAAACTAGTAAATGATGCTATAATTATATTGTTGTTGCTGTAATATGTTTTATCTAGCTTGAATTTATCCCTATTATAAATAATACATGTACCATTCACTGCTCTTCCAGTTTTATTAAACCGGCTAGCTGGTAGATTGATAGATAGAAACTTACTATAATTAGAATTTCTGTCAAAGGAGCAAGATTTAAGTACACAGGCTATCAAATCTAACGAAGCTGATCAAGAACGCATTAACTACTTGGAAAAACCAACTAGTTTACAGAAAATTAAACAGTATAAACGAGAGATGTCGCTACCATCAGATCTGTTATTCAAAGTTTTGTCTGCTGCAAAATTTGAAAATATTTCAGAAATCATGTTTGCAGCAGAAGATTTTCGACGAATTTACTTTATCAGTGAAGTTTTTATTGCAGTTGGATTTTTATTACGTAACCAAGAATTAGAAGTTCAACGTTTATTGCGACTATGGTACTTTGAAACGGTTCAGCTGTATTTTTTTGTTGAAGAATTTGAAAGAGCTGAGTTAGTCATCGAATTAAATAAGAAACACTTAGCTGCTTTAACTGGCAGACTAAAGATCAGAGTCACTGAGCTGAATAAATTTTGGCTCAAGATGTCACTGCAGTCAAATAGTGAAATTGTATTGGTCAAAGAAGACAAGGTGCATGGCACACTAGATGCCTCAACCACTTATGAAGAAAATCTACTGGGGGATTATTGCACTGATGCAATAATGACAGATTGTGTAAACGGTGGGGAGAGGGCGCTGTCTACTGTACGTTTTGATGCCGGTACGAATTCTCAGTTTACTGCTGATTACTTGCAACATACTGCGAGTTTACCAAAGTCCTATGTTGAAGTATTACTGGAGAAACAACTAGTTATTGAGTATTGTCCCCAGGGGGTGACGGAAATAATACAGCAAGAAAGTTCTGAACTAACTGATGCTCAAGTTAATTTTAAACAGAAATTAAATGTTGATTGCTTACTTGAAGCGGGTATAGAATTTGGCGTCTGCCGCCAGATGTCGCTGATGTCCAAAGTTTTATTACCTGATAGCTCTGAAATTTTGCAAAATGACGAAACACTTTATTCTGATATTACAGAACTTGCAAAATCAAATAGTGTATTTGATGGTGGGGAGAGAGCGCTGTCAACATTGTCATGTGACAGGTGCACGTTTTCGTCCAATGAAATCAGTGAAGATCCTGTGCATGTCATTACAATCTATATTATGAGCCAAGAAATTGTTTCAGAGAGCAATGTGAAATATGTTGACTGCCGTCAGATGTCGCTTTTAAAAAGTACTGGTGAAGTGACGGTTTACGTAAATGGAAGTCAAGCAACCGAAGTGTATGAGTCAAGCACAGACATCGAAGAAAATGTCAAGTTTTTACATTTCCACCAGATGGCATTTTCAAGTGCAGAGAATAGTTTGATTGATTCTACTACTGCAATACTGGTTGATTTGCTAACAGATTCAACTGTTGAAAGAAGGAATGATGACTTTTACAATGCTACATACTATGACAAATGGTCACTTGAACTGCTGGAAAACAATATTTATATTGAGATTAGGAAAGACTTCCTTGAAAATGTTGAAAGTCAAGAACTCGAGAAACAGGAACTTTTTGACCGACCGTGGACGTTTCGTTGTGACAATAAGTTTGATTGTTTAAAAGTCTCATTCATTAATTTGTTTGAGTTTTATTCTAGAAACGTTCTTGAGTATCAAAAGATACAGAATTTTGAAGCATTGGTTTCTGCCATGAATTTTAAGTACTGGGGTGAATGGAGAAAAAAAATGCTAATTCTAATTCTTATTTTGATGTTGATGTCTAATAGTCATAATTGCGATTCGCTATCAAGTAGCATGGTGTATGATCCTGGAATTGGAGTTCCTAATTAGATGCTATTGATGCTGACACAAAATCTGAGTGAACTTTTGGATACAAATTGGACTAAAGATGGAGGTTGGTGATTCTAATAATATGAAGACATTGAAGTACAGATAGTAAATTTAGCATTAAACGTTAGCGAGAAATGTTACAAATATAATTAGTGTTTAATGCTATGGTTTTACTATAAATATTGGGGATTTTATAGAAATAATATTATTTTATTTCTTTACTAAATTATTGTAAAATATGACAAATTAGTGAATAATTAGGTCTAGCGTAGACTGAAGCTACAGATTACGAGTTATTTGCGATTTAGTCATGGTTCAAGGCTGACCTGTGCGAACCTGTTTATGAGAGAAAAATTGAACTATTGGAAATAATGAACACGTTTGAGTATTTATGTTAATTATACGAAAATAGTAATAAAATCGTACACTCATATTTTTAAGGGAAGTTTACCTTGCTTTAAACTGAAACTTATGAAATCTCGTGAAACGTGCTATTCTAGCGTTTTTAACACCATGTATGTAGTAAAATAAGGATTATAGGTAGAATATACAGCTTTTTTCAGTTCTTTTTCAAAGAACTGACCTGCTAACGCCTTAACTATATTATTAAGCTCGAGTTTAATATTTTTACTTGACAGGTGTTCCCATACAAAGCGAAATCTAGAGTCCACAAGTTTATTTTTTATCTGAGAAACCCAGTTATAGTTTGCATCGTTTCCGTCGTGTTGATCAAGAACTTTGAGCTTTTTGAACAGCAGTCTCGGTACTCTATCTGGTTTCATCTCCAAAATTTTTTGAAGGTAATTTAGGGCCTGTTTAACTAAAGTCACTTCCACGCTGCACTTTCCAGTTTGTAATCTAACGAGGTAGTCAGGCGTTTTTCGGGGAAGTGCTAGCACTTTTTTTATACAGCGGGTTTTCACAGGCTCAATTCTGTCGCCGTACCTAAGTCCTTTTACCGAGCTGCAGTATAGAAGTGTTGCTGCAGTGACTGATTCAAAGAGTTTAATTTTGCTATCCCAAGAGTCACATTTGCTTTTGCATAAATCTTTCGAAAGACACGAGTAAGCTCTTAAGGACTTATTTACAAAATTGTTTGTCGCCCTATTAAAAATGTCAGATGAGCTAAAAGAAACCCATAAGTACATTTACTCCTTCAAAATTTCGACAGCTTGGCCCTCATACATGAACTTTGAGTTAATTTTAATATTCGCGCAAATATTTAGCAAATACTTGTATTTTTGTTTTGGATACATTAACTTGGATCCTATTTAAATCACAATACTTTTTTAGCGCACATATTTTTTTGTTTAAATCTCCTTTACTAAATGCTAAAATTACCGTATCATCCGCATAAATTAGCATAAAAATAGAGACTTGCTCGTTTATACTAAGACCGTGTAACCCTTTAGACTTGAAAAACTGATCCATGTCAGCTATGAACATTAAAAAAAGAATAGGAGATAGAAGGTAACCCTGTAGAACGAAAAAAAGTTGTCTTAATACCAAAACCATTATCTTCGCTGTGCGCTTTGATAATACGAAATAGTAAAGCCGAGGCTGAGCGCGCATATATATTGCACAATCGTATTATTTCTACCCATTTATTATGTATCATGGTTTCTAGGTACCTATTTACATAATCCTTTTGTCAACGTAAAGTAAAAAGAGGATCGAAACCAGTACTCATCTCTGTAAGCACCCACTACGCACGACAAGTATTTATGATTCTTAGCCGTTAACAAACATTTAACATATACGTTTTACAAAAAAGTCCTTCAACCAGTAAATAGGTGATAGTCTGAATTATGCTGATGTTTCAACTAATACAGCAGCTTGTAGTAAGGAAGTATGTTAAACGCTTAAATATCTACATTATTTATTAACTTAGTGATGTCTTCAAAAAAAGCAAAGGTTAATACAACACGATTTACGGGCAAAAAAGCCATGTTCATGCCTTGAGAGAGTACACTTTAAAAATATGTTTTTCTGATATATTTTTCTAATGACTTACAGCAAACAGAAGTTAAACTAATTGAACGATACTTTTTTGCGTCACATTTTGAGCCACTTTTATGAATGCATATTACATTTGCCGTCCTTTAATCACATGGTAACTTTCCAGAATTCACTAAATTTTTAAAACTAATAGAAAGAGGTCACACAGAACTGAGGCGCATTTTTTTAGTAGCGGTTTATCCAAATAGCTACTATTTAAAACTTTTAAATCAAGCCAGAACTAGAGTCAGATTTTAAGAAAGAGATAAATTCATGATTAAAGTGCTAAAGAAGTACTACAAGAAGAAACAATGTCTCCTACCGTTTTAACAGTATTCATTGACAAAATTACAGAAATAATGAAGGCAAGTTACGTACACGGAATAAAAATGTTTAAACTTAAAATACTTATCTTTCTATATGCAAATGACATCATCTTTCTTGCATTTAATTAGCTGGACCTTCAAAAAACAGATAAAAACACTCAGCAGCTTCTTTCAAGCATATAACCTAATATAAACTGAGTTTATGATCTTTAGAAAAGGAAACAGAATATCTGAATCAATTTAATTTATTTGGAAATGCTAACCTCTAGAAATAGTCAAAAAATAGGTCTACTAAGGTGACACATCCTTATATGCCGCCAATTTCGGCTGCTTTTTCAACATAAACTCTGATAAAAAAATATTTCTGTAATGGTTTTTAATGAGAAATTTTAGGAATATTAAACATGTGAGATTTCAATAGTGTGATCTTTTTCTTTCTTTTAGGGTGACAACTAGTAGCATATTTGATATTTAAATCATCTACCTATCCATTTTTTTGCATAGCATTGATACTATTTACATTCTAAGAGATACATTTAAATATATACTCTCAAATTATCTTTTTAAACATCCACACGATTAACCACTCATGACTGAATTGCAATACAAGTAAGAACAACTGCAAATATGACCACAATTTGAGCAATAAATTATGTATTTTGTTACTCATGCGTATACTGACATAGCATAAATACAATTATTATGTTTTTACATCTGAAGAACATAAATAATAATTTGAAAAGAAAGTTAGAATCAATGATTTATTTTACCTTAATTGTGCCCATGCAAATAATTTTACATAGACAACTTTTAATTTTTGTTTGCAACAAATTATATACTACAAATACGTACTAAAAATAATAAAAATAAATTAGCTACTACCTATTGTGATATTATGTGAGTGTCCCTGATAGATAATTATTCTAATTATATTCACATATGCAGTTTTTTGTTGTTTTTTAAATGCTATTATTGCAAATAGCATGTAATAGTAGTAACCACTATTTGAAATAAAGTACTCTAATTATCACGTTCACGTTTGGGCAAAAGTCACATAATTCTTTGGTTGTAAGATTATTTCTACCTTGACTTTTTGTACCCACGACCAAACCTAGGTTTTTTCCTACCCATGTAGACAAGAATAAAGTACGCATTTCTCAAAAAAATGTAGACAACTTTTGTATTTTATCATAACCTTGCGTTATTATACTGATTATATTCGATAAAATAGTTAGCTCTTAAATTGTTAAAATTGGTTTTTATTTCTAGATTAGGCATAGTCATGGGTAGAAAAGGACCAAGTAAAAAAAGTCAGGGTAGTAAAATCTCAGGTAGGAAAAATCCAGGTAGGAAAAGCCCGGATAGCAATAATGTTTTGGAAAATTCTTTTAAACAACTTTTAGAAGAAAATCTTGGTAAAGATTTCAGGCTTCAGTAATTAATCGTTTTGATACTACTGACAAGTTCGACTATAAGGGATTCTGATTTAAGGGAAAACGACTGCACGGGACGAATTTGAAATATTTAGTTGGCAAGCAATGCTTCTAATGTTTAAATTATTCAGATTAAAGGAAACCGATAAAAAAGATATTCCGAATCAAGGGACTGTTTTTCTTCGCTTTTAAAGCTTTTTTGGGTCATTTATAAGGGAAATTGTAATAAACAGAGCTAAGTTGTAAATAAATAGTTTAAAAAGAATATCTCTTTAAATTACTATTGTATTTGTTACTGTATACTTGCCCATAAGACTGCATTATCTCAACGTTTACATTTAGCGCTTATTTGATTTAATTTAATTTGATTAGGCTTTATTTTAGTGTCAGATTTTACAGTACAAAGTATTGATTTCCAAAATGAACACCAAATGAACTAAAATAACATGTCAATAATCAATAAATAATTTTAATAAGTGCTTATGCACTCCAAAATCATCTCTTAACTTTATAATTAATTTATCATGTGGTATTGAGTCAAATGCTTTTTGTAAGTCTGTAAGGACTGCAAGTACACGTCTACATTTTTCGTCAATATACCTATATACGTCTTGCGTAAATGCCAAGTTGGTTGTTGGACGGGGCCGTTTACTTTTAAAGCCATACTGTTGGTCACATAATTTAATTCTATTTAATATTCGTAGGTACCGCATTTTCTCAAGCAATTTGTCTAACAGAGCATGTAAAGAGAGAGCCTCTTCCTTTATACAAAGGAGTCCTGATTGCGCATTTAAATTTTCTAGGATAAACACATAATGATAAAAACTGCGTAAATAGTAGTGCCAATGGTAACGATAACTCACTTATACAATTTTCTAGCACCTTATATGACAGCTTATCAGGATTACAATTTTTCTTTCGTTTTAAAAGCTTAAAGCTATTTACCACTTCCTCTTTAGTAAATAGTTAAAATTAATTAGCATTCACAGTAGTTGAATTGTACAGTAAGTCCAAATGATTATTAGACCCATTTAATACAAACGCATTAACTAGTGCAATAGCTACATCACTGTTATTTGTGGTACTCACACCATTTATCTTCAAATTAAAATTTGTTGTAGCTGATTTGGACTTAACTTATAAGTTTGTTATGTACCTTTCACACATACGATAATGTAGGTACTTCTATAAACTGTCGCTGATAGTGGCTATGTTTAGCTATTTGAACACCATTATCTATTTTGTTTGTTAAAGCTTTGTACTTCTCTTCCAAAGCTTTACTTTTAAGCTTCATACTCTGAACCTTTAGATAGTCCCTACGTTGTATTTGTTTGCTTATATTTACAGTAGGCCATTCAGATGGCTTACTGTGCACCCGACGATAGATAATTGGTGCATTCAGATTAATTATTTCAGTAACTGACAATTCCAAATAGTTAAGTGCGTCATTTGCGTCGTCAAAAATTTCAATTGTGCACCATGGAATATTTTTTAATTCAGCATTGACTAACTGCCAGTCAGTTTCTGCATAATTTGGTATAGTCAAATGTTTTACAGGGTATGTCCTTTTATTTACATACTTAAAGTCAAAAACAGCATCGTGGTCTAAAATGCTAGTAAATAGTACACCGCTCAAACTGACACTATTAACTTTTGATGTGTAAATGTAATCAATCAATCAAGCTACTTGTAGTTTGAAAGACCCTAGTCTAATGTTAAATAATCTATTTTGTACTATGTGAATTGGTAATAGACAAAAGTTCCTTGGATAACTTGTCCTTTACACTCAAATCAAAATAAAAATCGCCTAAAATAATATGCTCCTTTTCTGTGGATATTCTCTTAGCTAAAGCAAGTATTTATCATAACATAATAATAAGAAAAGCTTTTCTACAATGGGGGACTTATAAACGACAGTCAAATACTAAGGTGAGCAGAAGAAAACTTGGATAAGTAAGGTTGTTATCTCAAGTTTAGCAAGAGTCACATAAAAAATATCAACTTAAACCCCAGTGTAAGTATAACGAATTTATACAATCATACCACTACCACCACTTTCTTTGCTTTTGTCAAACCTGTGCATTATGTACTATACAATATTTATACTATACAATTCTGACTGCATGTGACTAGTAAGCTTGGTCTCAGTTACACACATAATATCAATACGATATAATTCCCTTAGAAATAGGCTTTAAGTTTTGCCCAAATTGAGTCTATTTAAATTTAAGTAGACAACCTTTAAACCTTTTGATAGTCTAAGTTCATTATTCACAGATAAAGCCCTATGCTGAGAGACAAGCATTTCCTTATTACTATCACTATTGTTATTCTCACAAATATCGACTGAAGGAAATATGCAATCCATACAAAACCAACGCTCCTTGCTACCAATACTAATAATCGTTCACTAGTGTGCCCTGAGTGTAGGACGTGTTATTTTTAAGGTCTGATAATTTCACAAAATTAAGTGGTATTTAGCTATAATTTGGTACTTTTCATTACACCGTTGTAATTCCCGTGTTTTTCTGTTTGTACTATCATTACTTTAAGTTTCAATTTTACTAAATTTAAGTCATAATCATCCATTATAAAAATATAAAATATAGTTAAAATTACTCATAATAATCCATTCTCCTCGTCCAGCAGCATGGTAGAGGAGACCCACTGCGCATGGCGTACCGCGAAACCAGAATTCAAATTTAAAATTGGACTTTTAGACTTTGACTTTGACCTGACTCTCAATCTTAGCCTTAAATTACAGCCGCCAGTTGTCACCGACGTCTACATCAAATACCTAAAACTACAACTAACCTACACCTACAATATCCAATAATTGTCTCCGTCGGTGCAGTGTATTATATCTTATATAAATTGTGATTTCCAATCATAGTTAATTTGAAAGTTAATTTCTAGTAACTCATACACCTCATTCTACTATACCTACTCCATTACACGAAATCTACACTCACTTATGGGCATACTAGTGAACATGAATGAAAACCCTGTAGCGTTGTAAATGTCAAACTGTGCTGTTAATTATAGTGATATTTGGAGGGCAGTAAGGGTGCCCAAAATCCCTCACCCAGTTGATGTCAGTCTGGGGTAACAAAACCGACTTATTCACTAGTGCAGTATAGTTGGACATTTAAAAAGGGTTTTTTTAAATATTTTTTATATTAATATACACGGAATGCTTACTACTTTTTTCCTTATTAAGGTTTTTTTTGTTCTTCCAAAACATTGGCTGTATGATTACAAATAGTTTTACTTTAAATTCAAAATTTTAGGATATCAATTACTAGTAACACAGTCCTGAATCAAATGATTCCACTCGTAAATTCTGTTATCCTCGGCGCTTGATATATGTCGCGAGGGCTTCTTCGTTTTTCTTTATGAAAATTATGTACTGTTTTAGTTACTGTAATATGTTAAGTAGAGATTAAGCAAAATTCTCTATCTACATGTACTGTTTTCAGGATTGATTAAACATTTTTATGTGTCTATTTTGTGTATGTACAAGTTAAATACGAAACAAATAAAAACCCAAAATAATAATAATAATAATATCGGTGGCGGCCCCTGTAGCAAAGTGATTACACGATCTACACGTAACTCGAAGTAGTCGAGGTCAAATCTGAGATTAAGCACATTATTTTTGTGCCCCGTCTCTCAGACGTACTCGATAAATGGCCCTCATGCTAGCCCACGTTGGGGTCGTGCATAGTAGAGAAGCTTGAAGAGGAGGAGGACTGGGGAGGAGCGCGGGAGGCAGTCAGACGACGTAAGGGGATACTTTGCCTAAAACCACACCACCCTGGAGACAGTAAGCCTGCAGACAAGTACTTTCAACGCAACCTCAAGACTTCGGTCCCAGCAAGGACTTGCATGAACTAATCACAGAAGCCCCTAGAAAAGACGTGTTAGCATATTTAATTGCTACAGGTCGATTCGACAGGGGCTATAATAATTATTGAGTTAATTCTTAATTAGGGATAGCAATGGGTCAGTAATGGCCTGCGCTAACTAGGTGCTGTTATAATAACGGTATTCAAGACCCTAAAGATACATACATACATACACATGTCTGTTATCTTGGCTCGATAAAAGAGCTCAAAACGTTTTGACTGTGCTGCATTGGCTTTGTTAAAGAAGAACGTTTTAGCTTCGTTAAAAACTTTGCTTTAGGTAAACGGGACTCTGAGGTAAACAGGACTCTGAGATTAACGTATGTGTTTACTATTTTAAGTGGCTAGCACTCCTAGTAAAATTTTGTTGAGTTACGTAACTTGTTACTCTTTCTAAAGATCATAACTTTGATTTTTGCTAGATTAACCTTTAGAGCGATTTCTTTGAAAAAGTAACTGTGTTAATAACGAGTGTTAATCTGGCTTTAGAGATCTACCTCATTTAAGAAAAGAAGTATAATATCATTTGCGTAGAGTAGGATGAGCAGTTCAATAGTTAACATTTTTCTTTCTTGGATTCCGCTGCTACATAGAATATCTATAATCTTGTCTATAAAAAAACTTTATTTGACGTCTGATTATCAGCAAATGCTCTAACAGACAGTTTATTGGGAAATGTGTGTTGTGTTGATATCTTTGTTATCTCTTCTAAGTAGCCGAGCATTCATACCCAACTCTGGATACCCCACTACACTACTCTTAGTGACACAACCTCAGGATATACAGCTTGGGTTTAGGCTAGACTTAGCTTCCCCTTTGGATTTAGTTTTACATGTTTTTGAGTAGATACTGATGTTCTACAGAGAAGGTTTATGCCATTGTCTACTCGACTCAACGAAATAGTCAAATAACAACCTCACAAGACCCTTACAAGCTTTTTCTTAATTTTAACAATTCAAATTCAAATTAATAATTGCAACTATTCTTATAACTTATCAAAGTAAACTATGAGGTAGAGTAAGCGATTACGACCGATTGTTGTAGTCTTGAGGTTGCGTTTAAAGTACTTGTCTGCAGGCTAACTGTCCCCAGGGTGGTATGGTTTCAGACAAAGTATCCCCTCACGTCGTCTGACTGCCTTCCGCGCTCCTCCTCCTCTGCAAGCTTCTCTACCCCACACGGTCCCAATGAAGGCGGGCACGAGGGCCATTCATCGAGTACGTCTGATAGAGGGGGCACAAAAATAATGTGCTCCATCTCAGATTCGACCTCGACTACTTTGCGTACTTTGCGTTCATCTTTCTAACCATTTTACGGAATCATTTTTAAAACTTTTCATACCCTATTTAAACTACATGTCATAAATTTACCTATATATTAGTATAGATATTCAAGGAACGTCTATAATGACGTCTTTCACAAATTTTAGTTTTAAGTACCCCCCATTTCTAACTTTGATTTTTTTCCACCCTATTTTAACTACATGTCATAAATATACGTATATAGTATATATATATTAAGGGATCGTCCCCAATGACGTCCTTCACATTTACCTGTTTTAAGTACTCTCATTTTCAAGTTTAAATTTTGTTTCCCACCTACTTTAAATACATGTCATAAATATACCTATATAGTATATATACATTTAGGGATCGTCCCGAATGACGTCGTTCACATTAAACTATTTTAAGCAACCCCATTTCCAAGTTTAAATATTATTTCCAATTTTTTTTAACTACATGTCATAAATATACCAATATAGTATATAGATTATCAGGGATCATCCATAATGACGTCCTTCATATTTACTTGTTTTAATTATTCTCATTTCCAAGTTTAAATTTTGTTTCCAACCTCCTTTACCTACATGTCATAAATATACCTATATAGTATATAGATATTTAGGAATCGTCTATAATAACGTCCTTTGCATTTTTTAGTTTTAAGTACCCCCATTTCTAACTTTAAATTTTTTCCAACCTATTTTAACATGTCATAAATATACCTATATAGTATAAAGATATTGAGTATCGCCCATAATGACGTCCCTTACATTTTATAGTTTTAAATGCCCCTATTTCCAAGTTTAAATTTTTTTTCAACCCAATTTAACTAAATGTCATAAATATACTTATATAGTGTACAGATATTCACGGATCGTCCTTATTGACGTCATTCAATATCAAAGTTTGTAGTACTCCTTTTTTCAACGTTAAAATTGTTTTCAACCTATTTTATCAGCATTTCATAGACACACTCACATAGGAAATATATATTTAGGGATAGTCCATAATGACATCATTTAAATATTAAAGTTTTTAGTATCCCCATTTCCAATTTCAAAATTTTTCCTAACCTTATTTTTAACTGCTTGCAACGTACATTCGTATATGGCTAACTGATTGTAGGGGAGGCTCCATAAATGACGTCATATTTAAATAGTGTAATTCTCAAAAGGATTCCAGCTATATAGAACTACATGCTACGTACATTTGTATATGGCTTATTCATGCTAGGGGAGCTTTTATAAATCTTATATCATCTTTTAGCGTTGCATAAATTATCTTGCGCCTTTGTTGAAGCTTAGCATCTACTTCGGGCCCCTCCGGTAGACAAATCATCGACAAATTATTTTTGCAGGGCTGGTCTGTTCGGCTGCCTATGTATGCAAGTATAAAGTGCAAATATATGATCCGTGCATCATCTTCCTTTCCTTGCCTGATTTTCAGATATAACATGAGCAGTCACTTGAGCAGTAGGAGTTCAGTCTGTTAGACAAGATGCATGTGTATGGCTTGGTTATTGTATTTATTAGAGCTATAGGTCTGTAATTAATGGGTAGGCGGTCGTCACCTTTCTTGTAGATGAGTGCTGTTGTAGAACAAACATGTAATAAAAGACGTTCCACCGGCATGCCGATACAAACCGAAACACCGCGCCAACCACCGGCTTGTTTGCCGCTGAATTTTAATAGAACATTTTGCACTTTTCATAAACATGTAGGTAGAGCATTTTTACACTCTGAAAAACATGTAGATAAAACATTTTTACACTATGAAAAAACATGTAGATAGAACATTTTTACACTTTTAAAAACATGTAGATAGAACATGTTTACACTTGTCATAAACATGTAGGTAGCGCATTTTTACACTTTGAAAAAACATGTAGATAAAACATTTTTACACTATAAAAAAACATGTAGATGGAACATTTTTACACTTTTAAAAACATGTAGATAGAACATTTTCACACATTTACAAAACGTGTAGATAGAACAATAAATGTAGGAATGTGCTAAAATAAAGTCAGCTATTTGTGCCGACGGCGAAATACCGTCGGTTTAGCTGTCGGTTATTCACCGGATCGGTGGTTTGCATAAAACTTGATTATCAGGTCGGTAACCGTGGAGAGGCGTGATTGTATTTGCTTTTGATTTTGTTTAAAAAGTTTCTGTAATTTTTTAAACCAATCTTACCCCACCCACCCTTTGCATACTTTTGACCCCCCCCCACGACACGTCACACTCTACGCGACGTCATTTACTAGTCCACTCCTGCGTCGTTTTCATGTCAACCACCTACTCAGGTACATACCTATTTTCTTATGGAGTTTAACACGCAAAATTCCTGATACACTTGCGTATATACCTCCTGCCTACTAAAGTCACAACAATATTACTTGTATATTGAGATCGCCCGTAAATGACGTCATAGAATATATCACTCTTTTATTGGAATCGTCCGTAAATGACGTCACAAAAAATGCCAATCATTTTTAGGATAGTGTTTAATTGGCGTTAAAAAAATATCAATTTTTTTTTAGCATCGTCCGTAAATGACGTCAAAAATACATCACTTTTTTATATGAATCGTCCATAAATGAAATCAAAAAAATTTACTCGTTTATTGGGGTGAGATGTAAATGAGGTCACTTTAATTGTCACTTGTACCCTGCCATATGGTACCAGCAAAGTTTGTACCTAGGACACTCGTACCGTGGTGTTATAATATCCACTTGTACCAACACCACTCAAACCCGGTCTATTCTCACCAGCGCAACTTGTAACTTATCATGCTTTTACGGACACTAACCGCACGAGCTCTATGTTAGCCTTCCAATTTAAGCATAGTTTTTAGATGCTGAGCTTTAGCTCATAAAGCATCTATTGAAATGGTTTTGTCTGTCAGCCTGTCTGTCGGCCGCCTTTCTGCGTGTCTGTAGGTCGTGCAATACGGGTCACAGTTTGTACCTGATCTTCTTGGAACAAATTTTAATCGCTTATACAAGCGCCCGCGCAGTGCTGTATAGTTTTAGGGCAAGATCGCATTGAAAGTTTTTCCGCAGTCGGCAGTTAAATGGAGCAACTCTCAATATTTTTAGATGCTTAGAGCTTTATTGTGTGTGCTTGTCTTGTCCACCTTTTTTGTCTTACGCTACACGTAGCATTTCAAAACCGACTTCATTAAATCATGTGCTGTGTGGTTTTTATATACAATTGGTCAAGTTGATCTTCTGTAATTATCAGTAAAACGGAACAAGAATCTGAATTATTCGTTTTCTGTGTGACCAAAAACCAGGATCCTATGCTTTCTTTGAGTACATTCTAAGGCGTGTACCTGCAGGGTGCGTTATTTATTTTTTAATATTTAAGAAATGGAAACAAAATTTTCAATTTTGTATACCTTCTCATGAGTTAACCAGAGCTTATGATGCACCCTGCACTCCTTTTTCAGCATACCTGGCGAACAAAGACCAAGTCCAACTTTCTACATATCGAGGCAGGTATAGGTTCAGATATTAGGTTGAAATATACCCTTTACATAAGATCTTACTAGTATGCACGCAGGGATCGTCTATAAATGATGTTAAATAATTTTACCATTTTAGGGATCCCCACTGTCATTAGCTCAAAAATTAGGTTGACAAATATCGTTAACATAAGATTTTACAAGTATGCGTGCTGGGATCGTCCAAAAATGACGTCATACAAATGTTACCATTTTAGGGATCCCAACTGTCATTAGGTTAGAACTTAGGTTGACATATACCCTTAACATAGGATTTTACAAGTATGCGTGCAGTGATCGTCCGTAAAAAACGTTATACAAATTTTACCATTTAAGGGATCCCAAATCTCATTAGGTTAGAAATTAGGTTGACATATATCCTTAACATACGATTTTTCAAGTATGCAGGCAAGGACCGTCAATAAATGACGTTATACAAATTTCACCATTTTATAGACCCCGACTGTCATTAATTTAGAAATTAGGATGACATAAATCGTGTACATAGGTTTTTGCTAGTATGCATGCAGGGATCGTCTATAAATGACGTCATACAAATTTTATTATTTTAAGGATCTCTACTGTCATTAGTTTAAAAATTTGGTTCACATATCTTGTCAACATAGGATATTGCAAGTATGCAAGTATGCAGTGAAGGTGCTTTTGTAGCGGGCAGTGTCCTGAGTAAATGTACGTCAGTTACTGCATTGCCCGCCTCGATAGTGACACAAGTAAGATTGAGCCGGTTGAGTAATTCGGCTTTGCAGAAAGTAGCTTAGCAATTTTGCAGTCCTTTCTTTCTTTCCACCTGTGTAGATGTAGGGCGCGCTGCCATAAGCAGATTTCGCTGTTTTTTGATACAGGGAGTATAGCTTTAGGCTCCATTTGAATCTTCTTTACTCCTTTCTTCAGCATGTGCGAACCACGGGCTGGTATCTAGATAAGTTTTACTTATTTGTTGTCGCCAGCTCCGTCAAGTCGTTACAACACTCCTTGAGAAGCTTGGAGTCTGTATTTAGTTTGGTCAGAGATCTCAAGGCGCTCTGACTGTCACTAAAGATAGTGATAGATTTGTTACTGTAATCACGTTCAATTAACGCTTCTGCTGCCAAGATAACAGACATAGATATACACCTGAGACTATTTGCTCGTTACTTTTGTACGCAATACCGGTATAGGGACTTCGCTATTGCGAAGATTTTGAGACTTCCCAAACTGCATTCCTTCGACGGCTAACGAACACTAAAACCTCAACTCGTGGCTCCCTTCTTTGCCTGGAGACATGAGCGCAGAACATTAAGCTACTATTATTTAAAGCAGTGCTTAGATTTTTAGAGAAGACGCTCGATGGCAAGGAAGACATCATCATAAAAAACTGCTACAAAGAGACGCTGATAAGTTAAGCCGTGGACTCACGATACAATTAGATGCTTTGAATCAAAAAGCTTCTGGCGGACGCATGACTAGAAGAAACTATTTAAAGCTTAAATCGTGAACATCTTAAGAAAAACAGAAACGAAATAATTAAGAAATATCGACAAAACTGTATAAATAACGACGTCCTCAGAATGTAGAGCAGCAAAGCAATGACATTCTATGGCCGTATTAAGACGCATGCAATAAAATCAGAATACTTTAACATGAATCTTAAGTGAAACATGACAAAGTTTGTATTAAACCTAAGAACTGGCCTCCCTAGAATCGTACTCAGAAGAAAAGCAACTAAATTTAATGGCATGAACAAGATTTGAAAACAGGAAAGATTCGACTGTTTTCTATGTTGAAGAGGCAATGAAGATTTATTCCATTAAATGCTTGACTGCCTGCATTTTAAGCTGCCTCGGACCAAATTTCTTATAAAGCTATCTTCCAGAAAACCGATGAGGAAGAACTTTATTTTAACAATCCTTAGCCGCTATTCTGCAGAACATTTCAAACAACTCCTCAATTTCTTGGACGAGGCTTTTAAAATTTGAAAACTTTACCTGATTTGTATTAAAGAAACATTACGTCTCTTCCCCACTTACAACTCACCATCACACACACTATTTTAAATTACACATCTATTTATCTATTTATTTTATGAAGTTACTTGTAGAAATAAATCATATGCAATGTGAGCCTAATACTACTCGACACCTTAATGACATAAATACTTTAGAAACGCAGTTTTTAACTCCTGGGCCTATTCAACCACAGCTTTGCGATTTGTAATTTTCATTTTAAAAGTAGCAAATGCAAATTTTGTGTTCCACCAAAACGTGAAAATTGCAAAGTGTGAATTGCAAAGGCATAGTGCAAAGTGCAAACTTTGCAACCCAATTTTGCTGTTTCGGTTCCAAAAAAAATGTGCACTACTTTGCATCTTTAATTGCATACGCAAGAAAAAGTATGAAGTTAACTATAAGTTCTTATTTTGTCCTTTTGGGCACAAAAATAAATACAGATATTTTTGAAAACTAGAGAACAAAAGTTTAGAGAATACATGCTACCAGTGAGAAGCAAAAAGTAAGAGATTTTACCCGGGGGGAAGTTATTTTAAAAAAAAGAATAGTTTTTAAGATAGCGTTGAAAAAGTAGTTCTAATAATTATAAAATTCATGATATTATCTTAACCTCATTTTATAGATAAATCGAACCCGGCTCAGTGGTCTGACAAGCTACGGCATGGCTTACTACTGGGTCGGGGAGCTGGTGGCACTCTGAATGGAGAGTTGGATGGGTGACCGGGCTTGGTAGATCAGTGGGGAGCTGAGTGGGGTGCTGTGAGGGCTTAAGGAGTTTGGGTGCTGTCTGCATATATCCGTGGTAGTTTTCTACCTGAGACGGAGATGCAGATGGCTTAATGATAGGTATCTATCTGCCCTTCTCTGTGTGATTTCACATAAGTCCAAGAATGGTACAGGCTCTTCTTCCTACTGACTACTACAAGCATCACCACCATCTCTCTGTTGAAATGAGCGGCCACTAGTGGGGTCGGCGGTGGAGCGTATCCAAGGTGCGGCGGCCGTGAGACAGCTGTCGCTACTTGGTCTACTCTGTCAGCTGCTCCTCCCTAACGGGGAAAAATTGGTATCAATGACTGGAGTAGTCCAGCTATAAATATACTCTCGCAATCAGTACAGCGGTAAGAAAGCTTATATCCTGATATCCTTGAATTTAACAGAGGCAGATTCAAACTGAACCATCTCATCTCATGAGTGGCTCAATGAATCATACCTCTCATAGAAACTGCAGTGTATTATACCTAATGGGTCGAAAATACAATACTGCCACATTCAATTCAATTCAATTTTATAGATAAATCAATAATTTATATAAAAAATAAAATCTAACTAATTCCGTAATTAATTACATAACTAATTAATATTAGTGTGCAAAGGTCATACACTAGCTAATATTACATGTAAACTAATACAGTAATTCATTTTAAATTATTAATTAGCTTAAAAAGTGTTTTTACGAATTATACATATAGACAACTTTATTCAAAAATAAACTTGACACTGTCCTCCAATGAGGATAGCCTAAAGACTCAGTATACAGGACATACTTTTAATAATTATTAGTTTATTTCAGTTTTTATATTATGAAAGCGCAATGCAAAAAGCTAACGAGAATCAGCTAAATAGTGCGCTAGTTTGAAGTTTGCAAATCGACGATATATAAGTTAAAAACAAAATTGGTGGAACGCACTGCACTTTGCAATTTTTGCAAAATGCAAAACGCAAAGTGCGAATTGCAAAGTTTGGTTGGTGAAATAGGCCCCTGGTTACAGCACAACCAAGCAAGACATACACAAGATACGATTTACCAGCAACCTCTTTTAATTCCAAGGATCGTTTGGTCTTTTGATCAATTTTGTGAATAACTATTTTGTAAAAACTAAACAATGTTGTATGGGCTGACGCTGTATCGACTGAATGAATAAATCATTATTTTAACTATTTTTGTGCCGTCAGTTACGGACAATTTCAATTATCAAATAATTTTTTTTGTGTCATTTACGGAATATCCTAATAAGCAAGTAATATTTTTTGTGACGTCATTTACAGACGATCCTAATAAAAAAGTGATATTACCTTTAACGTCATTTACAGACGATCCCAACAAATAAGTGATATTTTTTGTGACGTCATTTACAGACGATCCTAATCAACTGGTGATATTTTTTTGACGTCATTTGTTGGCCATCCCGCTTAAAAGCCCCTCTTCTTTCCACACGAACTTGTTTGTTAAAGCTCGTTACAATACAGTAAGATTCACTTGTTCTTGTACTTTAGTGGCGGCCTAATTTAAAGACGAAGTTTCACTAGCCGTTTCTGTAAAAACTTACATACACTAATGCTAAAATTCATTGGTTCTTCTTTGTATTCTTTTAATGCGTTTTGATATGGGTCTATTTTACTATTAATTGTTAAAAACTAGTAAGCTTGATGCACTCTTAAAACATGCCGCATTTGTGGCCGTTTAAAAATTGTTAAAAGAACATTGCTTGATACGACTTGACTCGCTTGACAGACGTAGCCATTCCAATAGATGCCTAAGCTTAGCATCTAAAAAGAAGAAAAAGAACACTTCGAAAAGTTGCGCAGTATTTCATTGATACGTAATATAGCCAATTAATTATAAAGTAACCTATTTGTTTTTCTTTTTAATTCTAATTAGTTTTTATTGTTTAAGCTATGTTATAGCGTTTTTTATTGTTTTTATACTATAAAGTCTAATGATTTCCTAGATCATTATTGCTAAATTTAATATAATAATTTTTATATTTTATAGTTTTAAAGGTGAATTATCTCTCATATTAACTTGTCTAAAAACGTAAGAATTTTGTATTATGTAAAATTTGTCTACAATATTTATCTTTTTTTATATTTGGTTGTCTTTTTTTTTAAATTCAGGTTTTTTACCTGAAGATTTTTAATTATTCACTGCATTTACAACTTGACATACTTTCCCGGCAGCATCTCCGACACGACTTATTATAGCAGTTACTTTAGTAATCAATAGAATAAGCGTTAGAAAAGGCAAAGCACTTTAAAATCTAATATGTAATAATCAATCTGTGCAAACAATTTTACATTAGGTAATATTTTAAAATTAAAATTGAAATTATTAGTTTGTATTATCTGTGCTCAAGTAGGCTTAATAAGATTCTACATGGATTTGTGTGTTATTTATAGATAATGTAGACCTTTTTTATTTGTTAAAGCATTTTAAATAGGTGTATATTAACTATTAGTTAAAGAAATATTATTTATTTATATAAAAGAAACAAATAACAAGTATTTATATATTCATTTTGCATTTTTCCATGTTGTGGTTATAGACATAACTCTTTCAGAAATGTTTAGCAGATAAGATAAAAACAAGTTTAATTTTCAAGCGAGTAGTAAGTCTTTAAAAGCTTAATACTCGACTTAACACTCGAGTTTATAAAACCTTGAAAGCTTGACTCGAAGCTCAAAGTTCTGAAAACTCAAAAACTTGACTCGAAACTCGATTGTATGCAGACTGACAACTAGTTATTATTTATGCGCCAACTAATAAGAAGTAGAACTTAAAGTTTTGTTTATCTTAAACAAGCTAGTAATTAGTTTCTAAAGTAATTAATTACTGCTTTTTTACATAATCAAATAATTTTCACACAATTATTTAATAACATAAAAAAACTAATTATAACTGCAAGTTAATTACATTTACCTATTGATTTTCGTTTAAACGGCATATGGATAATGTACACTCTTGCTTACAAGTCAAACGAAAGGTCGACTGGGTCAATAGTTCACTTAGCTAGCAAGGCAAGCTTGCTACAATAACGATATACATTTTAGCGAACGGTAGTGCTTAAATCCAACTCGTAGTCCCGGCGAAAGACTGCAGTAAGGGAAGTACAATTAATATAAGTTTACATATTGCCGACTAAGATATGAGAATTCTCGCGATGTTGGTGCGTTTTTTCAGTGAAAGTTTTTTAGTTTCCAGATCACAGAGTGGTTGAAATTACTTATAGCCTAATAATCAATAAATTCAAGGACGAATGACTCCATTTACTACTGTTATATTATTTCCATCTGCTTTGATTAGTGAGTGTTATTTTATTTTCATATTTATTATAAATGACAGATATTATTTTGTATATTCTCTGCTTGTATCGTATTATAACTTGACTATTTAAATTTCCATGAATAATAAATAACTAGTACCAAGTATTAATAGTTTTTCTCTGCTATATGCTTAAATCATCAATACTCTTATAACTAAACTGTAACATACAAACCTACTATTTACGAAACTTAAGATAATAACTTGTAAACTAAATACAGTGATTTTATGGGCGCAAAATTTCAATCCTAATGACAGCTCAATATTAAACTGAAATATAAGAATTCACGCGATGTGGGTGCGTGTATGCGGTGAAAGTCTTTTAGTTTCCAGATCACAGAGTGGTTGAGATTAACCATAGTCTAATGACTAATAAAGGCAAGGAAGAATAACAATAATATTTAGGAATAGAATCTTACATGTGGTAAGTTGACTTGTAACCAATAAGAATCAGTATGAAATGGTACGCAAAGTTCAGAGAGCATCTTTGCTTCTTTTTACTCGTATGTGTTCCAAGGTGACTTAGACACGGTTTCGCATGTCATGAATAGGATGCACACTGCTAGCAGCGTCGGGGCACCGCTAGCGTGTTTATGAAAGTGCGCCGCGTGACCCTTGTTGACCATTTGCACAAGTGATATGTTGTTTTGTAGGCAATTCCATGAGGTTTGTGTCCCGCGCTTAGCTATTAAAATCAGTTGAAAATCACGCATATACTGGATAATTTACTGCAGCAAGTCACGTCTTCCCATATGATACCTATTCTTAAAGAATTTTAACAGCGGGGGCTCGTTTTTTCTAGTGCCACTGGAGCCACATGAATCCTATAATAAATGTTTCAAGTCATGCGCAATGAATCTAGGAGTAACTACGCAAAATTTGACATTTTTTTATTAACAAAGTCAAAGGTTATGGTGATCTAAATGAAGAAAACCGGAGTGTCCTTATTCTATCGGGACAGCCATTTTATTGTTTTAATTAATTTCAGGAGAACTACGTAACCCCTAGAGGTCAACTAAAGTTTACATATACATACCACCCAGTTTACATTAAAAAATAAATATCTCGTCCCAGTAGCCCTGTGTGGGGGAGAGTCAACCCCGAAAAACACTATCCTTATTCTATCGGGACACACTGTATTGAATACATTCTTAAAAAAGTAAGTTCTTAAAATAATATTATTATTATTATTATTGCTGGGTTTTACTTCCAAAAGTCGAATTGTTTAGCACATACACAAGAATGACACAAGTTAATGTATTGTCACTATCGAAGATAGTACATATACGAGATAGTTTGTAATATAAATTTAAGGTAAACATAGAATATAATTTATTAATGGTATAGTATATAAATTATACAACTTTTATAACAATAAGTTGAATTTTAATAGTAATTTGCCATTAAAAAATAAAAGAGCCTACGCGACAAAAATTCAGCGCAGTGGAGTAAAGAAACACGAATTAATAGCATGAGCTATTGTACTCAATTTATGATAATCTAACTAGTGAAGAAATCGCAAACTTACGATACCTTTCCGTATTTTTATAATTCTGTATTTTAGGTTATTTCTAGATGGTCTGCTATTACAACGTTTTTGAGGAGTTAACCAATTTGAGTATTTTTTAGATTTAGTTTTCTCCTAAAAATAATTACCAATTTGATATACCTACATTGAATTTTTTCGATTTCCAACAATTTAGTTACACAGTTTTAATTTTTTTCACTAACATATTTTTAAGCAGTTATTGCTAAACATTTTTTATCAGTTTTTGATATCATTGTCATTAGCTTGAACGGTAGGCTTTGGCTAAATACTTGAGAGGCGTACTCTAAGTTACTCCTGATATATGTTTTATAGACTAGCATTAGTTTATTACTTTTAAATCCACAGTGCTTAAGTTTTCTTAATATATAAATTTTTTTGTAGCTTTCTTAACTATATTTTTCACATGATCATCACATTTAAGTGAATTGTTTATTTGTACACAAAGTAATTTTGTACTAGTAACAAAAGGTAGCTCAGTACTATTAAGAGAGAGATTTGTTTAAATATTTTTAATTTTACGAGACTTATTGATTAGCATTACGTTACACTTAATTGAGTTTAATTTCATTTTCAGTTCACTTGTCCACTGGTTTTAATAATATTATTATTAATATATTAATATTATACTTGTTTTTTATTTTTACGTTGGGCATAGTCATAGGTAGGGAAAGTCCATGTGGGAAACGTCAAGGTAGAAAACGTCCGGGTAGGAAAAGTCCGAGAAGAAATAATCTATTTGCAAATTTTTTTAGGACTCTCAAAACAATATCTTGGAATGACAGTTTTACCCGTCCATGTTAGACTGGTATTTTAAGTGACGTTGTTTGAACCGGCGAAAAAATATCACTGATTTCGAATTCTAGTAATTAATCAATTATATTAACTAACTACTTACTTGAGCGGTGGGCGAATAAAAGTTACAATCAGTGTACGCAGTCCGCACTTGTCAAGATGTTAAAAAATTCTCTTAATTTGTAAGCACATGGATTTGGCTTTTCCTACAGCTATTACAGTGTGGTGAAGATTTTAAATCACTTTCAATGTAAACCCCAAAGTATCTTTCACAAGTTGAAATTTGCAAGTATATTTGATTTTCGCATTTCTTCCCACTAAAGTGCACTGAATGGGTTTTACCAATGTTTATTTCCATGTGGTTCTGATTACACGAGTTAACCAAGTTGTACATGTCCTCTTGAAGTGCATGAAAGTCACTGTCGGTCTTTCTAGCTCTATGTATTTTTGAATCGTCGATGTACTGGTTTAGTGAGCTGCGGATTTCTTTTATCTCATTTACAAATAGCATAGATTAGATATATATTTGTCATGGGCACAGATTTATCCTGCTTAATATTATGTTGGCGTTTATTATAATTACAAATATTAAAATAGAGATCAATATTACAAATATTTGGAGGAAGAATATTATTATTACAGATATTACAATATTCACTATATTATTATATCATTTTATTGGTTATAATGTATTATATTGGTTAGCATACAGAAGATACATGACACAGGACATTACATGAGAATAAATTGAATTGAATATATTCTAAATATAAATACTATCATTTCTTGATACCCACTAAGACTCTGACAAAACGATAGGGTTATTTCCGTCCTGGCTGTGCTAAACCTACCACCTGACCTGCAATTCACTTGCAACTTCCAGAAAAAACCTGCAAAATTAAATTTAAAATATAGTGAAAATGTCAAATTTTGAAATACAATTGCCTCCTTTTGTGCTCCGGGCTCTATCTAGTGTACGCAGTGTGTGTGGTTCTGTGTACTGATTTGTGTGTTGTGTACCAATTGCTGCTGTGTCTGTTTAAGCTCGTGTTTCGGCACGTTTGTCTATTACTAGGTATAGATTTGTTGGTTGGTCACGCATTCTTTTTAGCTACTCTGCACCACACTGTGCAAGGTTTATGTCTTCTCAGGCACGCGCGTGCGCAATGCCTAAAATTTAATATTCGCTATTACTGCCCGTTACTCTCGCAATTTTTTTCGCGCATCTTTTATTTGCAGTACGCTTGCGCAGATTGCTGATTTCAAGTTGCTGGCCGTATTTTTTGTCGCTTCTCAACTTTTATGCTACGCATGCGCGGATTGCTGTCACTGGACTCGTAGCCAGATTTCTTTGTCGCTTATTACTCTACTTACCTGGCGCAAGTGCAGATTGTTCCTTTCGCATCTCTGGCCGCACCTTACTGTCGCAACTTGAAATACTCCTGCTTTTGCTTGTCAACATCACAATTTTGGACTGACGGCACTTCGTTGCCACGACACGCGTGTTTATTATTCTTCAAGGTAGAAGTTGCGTCGTTTCGGGTGCCTCCACATTGCTGAGTGGGTTTTTACACATGTGGCTGCTCTTTTTATGATTTGTTCACGTTTTGCACAAGTACAGCAGTTAAATACATCTGAGTGGCTTAATACTATCTCTAGCCGTTATAACACTTTCCAAGGTTCTGTACTACGGTTTCAACGTATTTAAACAGACTATACCGGCGTCTTCTTTTGGAGGTTCTGACTTGTTTTGCTGGTGGCTATCCTTCTGTGGCACTACACTGCTGTGTGTTTACGACTATTTTGGACCGTTTCTACCTTCTGTTTTAACATAGCAGCATTTCTACCTTTGGACATTATTGCCAATTTTCCCTTGTATGATGGTGCATCATCTTGCTTGAGTTGGCTTACTTTGTTTAATGACTGTTGCGCTCATTTTGGAAGAGTTTCTGATTGGAAATTATGGAACATGGAAAGTGTTATCTACACCTGCTGATTGGTGGGCTATCTTTAAACAACCCTTTATTACAGGGCTGACGGTAAATAATTACGATGGAAAGTATACTAATTTTTGCAATGCTTTGAAGGCGGACTATCCTGAACTAGATGAAGTAAAGCTAGCAACGGCAGAGAACTTAAAGCTGAAATTTCGAGTAGGTGTGGATGACCCAAAGTCCTATGTTTTCCGCAAGCGTTCTCTCTTTGCTCGCATGGACGCCCGTATGACTTAACAGCGACAACTAGAGCATTTGTTTGAAAGACTGCGTTTTGATCTACGTTGGACGGTTAAACGTCAACTAGGTGCTCAAGCAACAGTAGTTCAGTTCTTAACTGAACTAAAATGTTTTGCAACTGAAATGCACAGATTTGAAAACGTAGTCGAGACTCAGCTTAAGCAACTTCTAATCGTTTCAACACCAGCTGTGCCACTAGAGCCACGCCTGGCAAGCCTATCACATGTCAATACTGCGTTTTTGTCATTAGAGTTAAGTCAATCACAGCAGTTGTGCGAATACTGCGGAGGACTTAATCATGGCATAACGGATTGTAAGCTGCATTGTTACGACTTTCAACCACGTCAACCTGAATATACGTTTTCATATGCGCCACAATCGCGTACCAATCAGTATCGTCCTCATAAAAGTAAACCGTATTACAATTCTAAGCACACGCGGGAACCTCAACGACCTTCGTCTTTGAAATTTAACCCTCGTGTCTCGGAAATCCAGTAGGCCTGATGAGGCAGAGACATCAGGCCCTATTAAACTCATGCGCGGTCAACCTATATTCCTCTGTTACACCAGAAAATCATAATGTTATGTCCTTGCCTTCTTTAAAGTTTCTTCTGACTCATCTAGTCACACCTAATCATTGCTTTGCTGTCTGTACTGGGGTAGGACTAACCATGACGTAAAGAACTGTTACTTTTGTCCACGTCACTATGGCCCACGTAAACGTGCTAGCAACCTGTAACATGGTGCATTTCAAAATCGCTTTTGTTGTTTCCACGTCAACCATATTTCTCAATTCCGTGTCTTTCCGTCACCTGTCGTAACACGTTACCCTCAATTATCTGCTCTCCAACGTAAACATTTACATTTGTCGTTAGTTGGATTTAAGCTGTATCTTCGGATACATGCTTAGGTACCGTTGAACACGCACTTGTACATGTAAGTTGCCTTTGTTTAGTAAAACAGTAACATAACTAGTTAGCTAGACTTTGGTTATGTATTTTTTTATGTGCCAAGGTACCATTTAACATGCACTTTTTTGTTCGCGTTTCGTTGGGCAAGTGAACGTTTACATCAGTATTTAGTTGGATTTAGGCTGTATCTTATGATATGTGCTTCGATTCAGTAACATCCGTAGTTAGCTGGACCTTGGTTCGCCTTCACAACGTGTGCCAAGGTACCATTAAACATGCACTTTTACATTTGGACTGTGTCCAAGAAAGTTTAACCTGTCGCTACATACTCAACATCTACATCAGTAGTTAGCTGGTCCTAAGACCTATTTGGTAATAAGTGCTTAGGATCCAATTAAACACAACTATACATTCCTGGATAAAGTCAAGCTTGTCTTGTGCCAAATCAAACACCTACATACTTATTTGGCCATGCTTTCTTTTGCTTGCATTTTTATAAGCTTCTATGTCTCCTTATAGTTAGTCGGCCTGTGCCTCTACAATTCTGCTACGTGTCCTTGCCATCCCATGAATAACATTGAACGTCCCAAATAAACCGGCGTAGTTAGTTGACTTGTGGCTCTACATATCTGCTACGTGTCCTTGTCATCCTATGAACATGATTACTTATCCTTACTGATCTAATCGTAGTTAGTCGGCCTGTGAGTCTACAAATCTGCAACGTGTCTTTGTCATCCCATAAGTAACATTAAACACCCTAAATATTTCCGTCGTAGTTAGTAAATACAAATAATTGTTACTCGTGCTCCCGCCGTAGTTACTTGACCTTAGAAACTCTCATGCGATACGTTTTTATGTGTTACCCCTTATTCGCGTGCGCTTAAACTTTTCGGCGATTACCTGAAAAGACAACCACACTCATTTATTCTTACAGGCCATAATTTGCTTTGTTTTCTTTTCTTCTTAACAGCTTTGTTTGTAAACAACTGTGATTTCTTTTCTTTTCTTAGGATTGCTTTCTTTTCAACACCACCAATCGGTGTTACGTTTCATGTGCAGCATGGACGGCTACGTTTCGAGCATGGAGATTTTAGATTCTTCCAGCCTTTGTTTCCTGTCCTGCTAGTCCTACTTACACGTCCCTGTCCTTTTCTTTCTTCTTTCACATCTCATTCCACAGATCGGGACGCTCTTTCAGCAGGAGGGACTCATATATACCCTTAACATGTACGCCTATTGGATCAATAGACCAACTCCTCATATTATTTAACCGTCGAGTCGACGCTTAACCGGGAGAGAGTCATGTTATGGATACAAATTTATCCAGCCTAATATTCTGTTGGCGTTTATTATTATTACAAATATTAGAATAGAGCTTATTATTACAAATATTGGGAGAAAGAATAATATTAAAACAGATATTACAATAATCACTATATTATTAAATCATTCTATTGGTTATAATGTATTATATTAGTAGACATACAAGATTTAAATCAGGATTCAAATCATCATTCGATTATTTCTTGGGCACATCGTATTTTACTGTTAAATTGTGTTGACGTGTGTTGGTTTTCGGAAGAATAAATTGCGAATTAAATTTATTCTTAATATAAATACTATCATTTCTTGATACCCACTAAGACCCTGACAGTACGAAGTCCGCACTTTTCAAGATGTTTAAAAATTCTCTTAATTTGTAAGCACATGGATTTGGCTTTTTCTATAGCTATCACAGTGTTGTGAAGATTTTAAATCACTTTTAAAGTAAACCCCTAAGTTGCTTTTACAAAAAGGAGATTTGCAAGTATATTTGATTTTCGTATTTTTTCCCACTAAAGTGCACTGAATGGGTTTTACTAATGTTTATTTCCATGTGGTTCTGGTAACACCAGTTAACCAAGTTGTCCAGGTCCTCTTGAAGTGCATAAAAGTCTATGTCGGTCTTTCTGGCTTTATGTATTTTTGAGTCGTCGTTGTACTTTTTTGGTGAGCTGCGGATTGCTTTTTCTATCTCATTTACAAATAGCAGAAATAGATAAGATAATCAAAATACTAAAGTGTAGAATTTTGTAGAATAAGTTTAGGTATTTTCACTGCGAGAAGACCTTTAATGTGCTAATAATTCAATATAATCACTACAAAAATTAACGTTATATGTAGCATGGTAAAAATGTTATAATTCAGTAGTAAGTTGTTAAATCCTGTAAATTTATTAAGAGATTTAACAAATTAAAAATTATCTTAGTTTGTTCAGTAAGTTCATAGTAACCTTAATAAAGCTGACTGCGAAATTGATTTAATAAATATTCTTGACGGTAGATGATTGAAATCTCAAATATCCTACTAGTTGTCACCACTACAGGAAAAGAAACTATTTACTATTGAAATCTTTCATATTTGATACTACATAATGAGTGTATTGTAGCATAGAAGTGTTTTAATGGTGGTGGGGTGAGTTTGGATGTGGGGAATGAGAAAAAACCGAGTAGCTGGGAAAGATATCCTGGAAGTTATCCGGGAAGGAACGGAAAGATATTATGGGCATATATGGAAAAGATGATATGATAGGAGCGAAAGGACAGATATATTGAGATGCATTGGGTGACATGGACTGGCATTGTGTGCAGTCATTAATGCATTGTACTATTAAATTAATCCGTGTGAGTAGGTGCGTACATAAGTAGCTCCCAATAAATGGGAATTTCCCTTGTGTTGTATGCTGAGCATGGTACTGGGAAGAAAGAATGGACATGAAATGAGGAAACTGAGGACAGGTGGCAGCGGTCCGGGATTGGGAAAGAGTGCAGTATGGAGCTTGGACATAGGGACTATGTACGGCAGTAGTAGCTGGCGGGTAGTATGACGTAGATATTAAAGGGGGGAAAGTGAGAGGATACATGCATATACGATAGGATGGCATGGCATGAGAGATAATACAGGGACAAGTATTGATATATAATAATAATAATAATAATTTATTCATTTTGTCGATTTGGCCGCAGCCCATACAACATTGTTTAGATATTTACAAATTGAGATTAACCAAAATTATTGTTGGTCCTTAATTAGACTTTGCATCATATGTATTCAATAATAAAGTGTTCATAAATGAAAGTGTTAAGCTTCGGACGACGATTCAGCTTCTCTTGGCCGGAACGCTCAAACAAAACCGCTTTTCGTCAAGATAATTTGCCTTTTTTGGTCATCAATTATTAAAGTGAACTACGAGGGCAATGCTGAAACACTGTGTAGAGAGAGTTACGGGGGCAATGCTGAACAACTGTGTAGAGTGAGTTACGGGAGCAATACTAAAGCATTGATCAAATAGAGTTACGGGGACAATGCTGAAACACTGAGCAGAGAGAGGGTTACGGGGCAATACTAATTCACTGAGCAGGGAAAGCTTCAGTGGCACTACTGAGGCACTGATCAGAGAGAGTTACGGGGGCAATACTGAAGCACAGAGCAGAGAGAGCTACGGAGGCAGTACTTAAATACAAGTACCAAACATAGCTTATTACACAAGGTTGCACAAAAAATATTAAAGCACACACACATCAGAGCTAGATACTGGAACAATACTGAAGTATTGATGTATACATTCGTTTATGCAATAATAAAATTATAATACTGCATGTGTCTCAGTAAGTAGGTGGGTACTTACATAGATAGTAGGTAGGTATATGATAGGTACTTTAAACGGCAATTTGCCTTGCTTTGTGTGCTGCGCTTGGAAGCGAGAGGAAATAATGAACAGTAAATGAGAGAAATAATTTGAATAAAGAAATAATGAAATGAAATACGGACATTGTAAGTAGTAGGTACGTATAAGGTAGGCAGTATATATGTAATAGGTAGTTACTGGTCAATAAGAATATGCATTGTGTTAGATGCTGTCAGTAGTAATGTGAGGGAAATGTGAACTTTATGAAAAACGTCAAATTGAGGTGGGTACATTGGCACCTATATAGGGACTTGAGCTTTATGTATGTAAAAGTGAACAGGCAGTGTAATTAAAAGGAGGATTAATATTATTAAATTGATTTCTAAAGCTAACTAAGAGATTACCCAACTATTACAAGAAATAGCCAAAATTGTACTGTTATTTAAAATTAATGTAAACATAAGATTGCTTGATTTTAAAAACATTAAAAAGAGAATAAAATTCATATTTGTGGTATGAGCCCAACAGCTTTAACTTTAGCTTATGTTTTTAAAATTTAATGTCGTGAAATAGAATATATTTATTTTATACGAATAAAAAATTTTGAGTTTTTGGGAACCAGTGAAATTCTGGTAATTTAAAAAAAGAAAGACAGAAAACTGTATAATCTACTCTATCAAAATAACCCTTTAAATTCAGGCACTTTCTTTAAGTAAAACACTCTTAAATGATAAATTTTACTTAAAAATATTTAATTTTTTGCTTAAAAATTTTAATTTAACATGTGATGTAAAAAAAGTAAAATGATTTTTTTACATCACATTTTTTACTTTATTGTAAGTGATGAAAACATCTATTGGATGTATGGTTATTTGTTTTAATTTCTCCTCATTCACCAATATTATGTATTATATATGTATACATATTTATATGTATAATATATATATATATATATATAAATTATATATATATAATTCTCTTTTATATAAAAAGAGAATTAAATATAAATAAATATATATTAAATATATATATATATAAATATTTATATACATATATATATGTATATTAAATATGTGTACATATCAATTATATATAGATAATTCTCTTTCATATCAAAAGAGAATTATATATAAATAAATATATATTAAATATATATATATACATATAAATATATACATATATATGAATGTATACATATTTATATGTATAATATATATATATATATATATATGTATACATATAAATTATAAATATATATAATTCTCTTTTATATAAAAAGAGAATTATATATAAATAAATATATATTAAATATATATATATATACATATGTATATATATACATAATTATGTATATTATATATGTATATACACACTACGAATAAATTATTATTTTAAATAAAATCTTTTATATATATGTTTTTCTCTTTTGTAAAAATAAAAAAAAGAGAAAAACATACTTTCTTTTTTTTCCGCGTAGCTCGCCTCTCTCATAAAAGTTTGATTCTTGCTTTAATATAAGTTTAAAAAAAAATTTAAATGTAGGTTTGATAGTGAAAATATTTCTAGTTGAATTTTAAATTTTGTCACAGTAACTAGTATTAGGCTACTTATTATTAAGGTTTAGTTATATAAAATAAAGGTTTGAATTAATGCGTGCCAGCATTCGCGGTTATACTCTTAATTCTTATTATTATTTTCAGTGAAATTTAATTTGTATTTCAAATATTTAAAAAATAGATTTTATGGGGGTAAAATCTTTATTTTAATATTTAAAATTAATTATTATTATTCTAAATTATTTATTTAACCTGGATTAGATACCCAGTTTTTTTGTGGGGTGTTCCTAAGTAGTAAATTTTAAAACTTAAAGAATTTAGCAGTCAATTAATCTTTACAAAGGAACCTGTTTTATAATCGATAGTCCACGTTTTTTTGCACTAATTTATTTATTTATATACCGCAGTTTTTAAATTAATCTTAAGTATAATTTTAAATCTTTTTTAAAGAGAAAATCAAATCAAGGTTCAGTTATTAATTAAAAGACATTTGTTACAATAATTTGAAATTACAGTTTCTTATTATATTATCATAAGGATAAGTTGGATTTTTAAGTAAAATATAAGCTTTTTTAGTCATTTTGGAATAGTTCTAGTTTATGTACACATCGCCCGTCATTCTCGTTATAAGATGAGACAAGTCGTAACAAAGTAGATTTGCTGGAAAGGAGGTCTTGATAGTAAAATATAGCTCAACTAAAGTGTTTTACTTACACTGAAATGATTGTTTTTAAAATTAAAATGTATTTTATTCTATTTTATAGTTTTTAATTAAAGGCTATTTTTAATTAAGTTCTTAATAAATTTTTTCTAATTTTTCAGTTTTAAAAATTTTAAATTATACTGTAATAATATAAAGTTAAATTATAATATAAATTACTTTTTGTATGAGGGAGTATTTGATTTTTATATTATTTATTTTTCTCGAAAAATAAATACCTTTATTAATGTAAATTAGTAGAATTTATTTTTGAGTACTTTACTATGGAGGAGAATTTTTGTTTCGTTTAATTTTATATCTAGTTTTTTAAAATTAAATTCAATTTAACTTGATTAATGTAATTAATTAATTCTTAATTAGTTATTTACTTAAGTTAATATTTAAAGGAATAATCTTTTAAATTTATTTAATCACAAATTTTATTTTATTTTACTTATTTTATTTAAGCCTATTAACAGCTATTATTAGATTAAGTTAAATTTCAGGATTACTTATTTAATACATTTATTTTAATGGCTTATAGTTTTATTAGAAAGTGTCTTTTGTCAAAAATATTTTCAAATATAATGATACTATGAATAATATTTTATGTTTTTTTTATTTATGCAAAAAAATAAATCATTAATTTGGCAATAATAAATTTAAATGTTTAACAAAAACATTTCTTTTAGTTTTATTTTAAAGTATAGTCAGCCCACTGAATTTTTTAAAGGGCCGCGGTATTCTGACCGTGCAAAGGTAGCATAATCATTAGCTATATAATTGAAGGATTGAATGAATAACTCAACAATTTTATTCTTTATTTAATTTATGATATTAAATTTAATTTATAGTAAAAATTCTGTAAAATTTTTGTTAGACGATAAGACCCTATAGATCTTTATTCTAACACAATAGGCACAATTCAGGGGAATTGTGCCTATTGTGTTAGAGTTTTATTGGGGCAATATTTAGAATAAAAACAATTTCTTTTATATACTTAGCTAAAATTTTTATCGACCGTTTTAAATCTAAAAAGTTACCTAAGGGATAACAGCGTTATATTTTTGGAGAGTTCTTATCGATAAAATATCTTGCGACCTCGATGTTGAATTAAATTTTCTGATTAGGGCAGCATTTAATTAAGATAGTCTGTTCGACTATAAAAACTTTACATGATTTGAGTTCAAACCGGCGCAAGCCAGGTTGGTTTCTATCTTCAAAGTAACACTAATCTTTTTAGTACAAAAAAAATGAATGATTTTAATATTTAGCTAATTTGGCAGAAATTGGTTTTGATTTAGAATCTTTATATTGCAGTTAAAATACTTTAATTTAGTGTATTATTGATTTTTTTTTCATGTTTTTTTCTTATTTACTTTTATTAATTGGGGTTTTAGTTGGAGTTGCCTTAATAATTTTGCTAGAACGAAAAGTTTTAGGGTACATTTAATTGCGCAAAGGTCCTAATAAAGTTGGGTTTGTAGGAATTGTTCGAGCTTTTAGAGACGCTATTAAGTTGTTTATTAAGGAGCAGTTTTTTCCTAATAAAAGAAATTTTATGGTTTATTAAATTTCCCCCGTTGCTTCTTTATTTATTGTTCTTTTTTTGTGAGTGATTATACCATAAAAAATAATTACAGTTAACATAATGCTCGGAGGCTTGTTTTTTTTGCTGCACTAGCTTTGGGGTGTATTGCCTAATTGGTAGAGGCTGATCTTTTAATTCTAATTATGCTTTAATTGGAGCCATTGGTGGTATCGCTCAAAGTGTTTCCTATGAAGTAAGAATGGCTTTGATTTTTGTAAGACTTATCTTTTTAATTAACTCCTATAATTTGTTTTCTTTCTTTTATAATCAATCTGCTGTTTGGTTTATTGTTTTCTTTCTGCCTTTTTTTTGTTGATATACCTGAATATTAGCCGAGACTAATCGTACTCCATTTGATTTTGCTGAAGGAGAGTCTGAGTTAGTAAGCGGTTTTAATGTAGAATACTCTAGTGGTGGGTTTGCAATGTTATTCTTAGCTGAATACGCCAAAATTATCTTTATAAGCTATTTTGTTATTATTTTAATGTTTGGGGGACTACAGCACGGGTTTTTATTAAATAACTTAATAGGCCTAATTTTTATCTATAGTTATTTGTGAGTCTGTACTTGTCTTCCTCGGTATCGTTATGAAAAGCTGATAAATTTAGCCTAAATGATTTACTTGCCTGTATCCCTTTTTCTATGACTTTTTATGTTTTTTTAAAAATTGTCACTCTAATTAGTGGTTTTTTAAATTTTAAAAGAAAAATAAAATTAGTAACGGGATTGAAACTTTTTAATTTGTTTTCAAGACAGATGCTTAAACGGTCAGCCAACTAATTATATTACTATTTTATCTCATGTTTTTTGCGTTAACGGATTTATAATAACGTTATTAAAATAAACTACTGTTAGCACTGGATCTTCTACTGGTCGTGCCCCAATTTGAGTTAATAAAATAACAATATTTAGATGAGATTAAAATATAATCTTGTTCATAGGATAAAATTGTGTTCCCCTAATTATTGTTTTTTGGGTGAGGGGTAGAATAAATAGGATTGCGATTGATAGAAAAAGTGCAATTACTTCACCAAATTTATTTGGAATTGATCGCAACATTGCGTAAGCGAATAAAAAATACCATTCAGGTTGAATGTGAACTGGAGTCACTAAAGGATTGGCCGGAATAAAATTTTCACAATCTACTAATAAATATGGTGACACTATTTTTATTATCACTAACGCCCAAATTATTACAATAAACCCAAACACATCCTTTGTTGAAAAAAAGGGGTAAAAAGAAATTTCTTCTGCATTGGAGTTTACACCTACTGGGTTGTTAGATCCAGATTGATGTAAAAATAATAGATGAATTATTACTATTGCAGCAATAACAAAAGGAAATAAAAAGTGTAGTGAGAAAAATCGGGTTAAAGTGGCGTTGTCAATTGCAAAGGCCCCTCAAACTCACTGAACTATTGTAGTTTCTAAATAAGGAACTGCTGATAATAAGTTAGTAATTACTGTTGCCCCCCAAAATGATATCTGCCCCCACAGTAAAACATATCCTACAAAAGCAGTTCCTATAACTAAGAATAGGATTAAAACTCCCACCGCTCAAGTTTCCTTATACAGGTATGAGGCGTAATACATACTTCGCCCGATATGTAAATAGATACAAAAAAAAAGAATGATGCCCCATTGGCATGTATTGCTCGTAATAATCATCCGTAGTTTACGTCAAGCATAATGTAAATTACTCTTGACAATTCCAATGACACGTCCATGGCGTAATGTATAGCTAAAAAAAAGGCCAGATATGATTTAGATTATTAAACATACTCCTAGTAAGAAACCAAATTTCATCATGCAGAAATGTTTATAAGAGTTAAGAGCTCTACTAGAGCTCCATTAATAATTCTAATAAGGAGTTGTGTTTTTCGTAAATTTTTTATTAATTTTTTGTTAATCGGATTGGCCCAATTTTATTTCTTGTGATTTTTACTACTACAATAAAAGTAACTAATAGGTGAAATATTCTAACAATAGTTGGCACTATAGTTGTCTCTGGTATCATTTTATAAAAATTTCGGGGGAGTCTTATTTCCTGTGGGGAAGAAAGTTGGGCTGATACAACATAAATCAAAATTATTATAGGGGCAATAATTTTTATATCAATTTTTAGCCTAAAGTTTCCGTTTGATGCTAGGCTGCAGATGTAAATAAATAAAACCATTAGCCCACTCAAGAAAATAAGAAATAAAATATAGGAGAATCAAAAAGTACTATTAACTAATCATACTAATATACAAATAAAAAGTGTCTGTATAATAATATTTACTACTAACAGTATTGGATGATTTATACAAATAAAAATTAGTCTTAATGCTATAGGAACTAAAAAAAAGAAAAAAATTCAAGATTTATTCAAAATAATAATATGAACTTTGGAAGTTTAAGTTAAGTAAATAACTTTTTCTTGTAGTTTATTCAAATATTTTTGATTTTTGGTTTACAAAACTAATATTTTTTTTAAAACTAAATAAACTTATTTTAATGATCTACTTTATTATACTTCTTAGACGGATGTTTATTTTTTGCTCTAAGCGAAAACATCTTTTACTTACTCTTTTAAGCCTTGAGTTTATGGTTTTAGCTATTTTTATAGCTATTTTTATTATACTTAGTTCTTTTTATTTTTTTAGTCTATTTAATTTAGTTTTTGCAGCCTGTAAGGGAGCATTAGGGTTATCTATCTTAATCGGAATAAGCCGAGCTTATGGAGGGAATTATTTTAGTGTGTTTAACTTTAGATAATGATTACTTTGATTTTTGCTAGATTATTTCTTTTAATGGGGTTTATTGAATGACAAAAAAAGTCTATTTAAGTGTTTTTTTAATAATGGTTTTATTTTTTTCTCGTTTTTACTTTGATTTCTACTTTATGTCTTTTTTAGTTGATACCATTTCCTTTTATCTTCTTTTTTTATCTTTTTGACTCACTATTTTTATGGTATTTTCTAGTTATATGGTTATTTATAAAAAAACCAAAAGAAACTTTTATTTGTTCTTTTTTTTTTATAATTGTTTTAATTATAAGCTTGTTTTTTTCTAGCTCTTTGTTATTTTATTTTTTTTGAGGTCTCTCTTATTCCTACCCTATTTATAATTATAGGCTAGGGGCATCAGCCTGAACGCCTTTAGGCTTCTGTTTATTTTTTGTTTTATACTTTGTTTGGGTCTCTTCCTCTCTTATTATTTCTTTTTTTTATAAATAGAAAGGAAGCAAGATTTTTATTTTTTCAAATAAACTATATTGTTATAAACAGAAGTGAAGTAAAGTTTATTATTCTATTATTTATTATAATAGCTTTTTTAAATAAAATGCCAATATATTTATTTCACCTGTGGCTTTCAAAAGCTCATGTGGAGGCTCCAGTAGCTGGATCTATGATTTTGGCTAGGGTGGTTTTAAAACTTATGGGATACGGAATTTGTCGTATTCTTTGTTCTGTGTCTTTTATTGTATCTTATATAAGAACTTGAATTATTAGTTTAAGCTTAGTTGGTATGTTATTTGTAAGGTTTATTTGTTGTCGTTTAAATGATTTTGAAGCTTTAATTGCATATTCTTCAGTTGCACACATAGGTTTAGTTTTAGGCGGTATTATTTCTTTTTTTCTTAGGGTTACTCTGGCGGTCTTTTAATAATAGTTAGCCGTTGTTCAGCCTCTTCTGGTCTTTTTTGTATTGTCAATATATATTATGAACGAATTTCTAGTCGTAGTCTTTTCTTAAATAGGGGGCTTATTATGTTAATTTCCGGGTTTGGCTTAATAATTTTTATGTTATCTGCTGCTAATATTTCCGTTCCCCCTTTAATAAATCTTTTATTTGAAGTTTTCCTAATGTTTAGCGTATTGGAATACACTAATATGATACTTTTTGTATTTCCCATCAGGTCTATTATGGGTGCTGTTTTTACTATTTATATATTTTCATACTCCCAACATGGTAAAAACTTTAATTTTATGTTGAGATGACTATCTGCTAGTTCTCGTGAAATTCATACTCTTATGTCATTTAATTCCAATCAATCTTTTGTTGTTAAAAAGATTAAACTTATTATTTATCTAGTGCTTGAGTAGTTTATTCAAAATATGAATTTGTGGAGTTCAAGATAACATAATGTTTTCAGGTAATTAAATTATCATCTATTTGTTTTTATTTGGGTATTATGCTATTTTTAATTAGACTAACGAGTGTTTATTTAAGTTTGATTTTTTATAGTTCTTCTTTTACTTTATTTTTAAAATGAGAGATCTTAAACTTTAACAGTTTTTCAATAGTAATGCTTTTTTTGTTAGATTGGATGAGTTTTAGATTTATAAATGTTGTACTGTTAATTTCTAGAATAGTTTTATTTTACAGAAACAGCTATATAAAGAGGGATGTTTATTTAATTAAGTTTATTTTTTTAGTGTTTTTATTTGTAATTTCAATGGTTCTTATGATTATAAGCCCCAATTTAATCAGAATTCTTTTGGGTTAAGATAGACTTGGTTTGGTTTCATACTGTTTAGTAATTTATTATCAAAATAATAAGTCTGCTAATGCTAGTAAAATTACAATTTTATCCAATCGTATTGGCGACGTTGCCATTTTGCTAGCAATTTCTTGAATACTAAATTTTGGTTCTTGTAACTTTTATTTTTTGCCATTTGTTTATAGTAATAGTTTAATGTTAATTCTTTTATTTTTAATAACATTAGCAGCAATAACAAAAAGAGCGCAAATTCCCTTTTCTGCTTGGCTTCCTGCAGCAATAGCAGCCTTCACCCCAGTTTCTTCTTTAGTTTATTCTTCTAAACTGGTTACTGCTGGTGTTTATTTACTTATTCGATTTAGAAATGTAATTAATTTTTATTTTGTTCTTTTTGTTATTGCTGTGACTACTATGCTTATAAGAGGTATTGGGGCTAACTATGAAATGGATTTAAAAAAGGTTATTGCCCTATCTACTCTTAGCCAGCTTGGGGTAATAATAATAGTACTGTGTTTAGGGATAGTGGAGCTATTATACCTTCATTTATTAGGTCATGCTTTATCTAAATCCCTTCTTTTTTTGTGTGCTGGGTTTTATATTCATTCAATAGGAGACTGCCAGGATATTTGGTTTTTAGGCTCTATTTAAGTTGGCGCTCCTATTATTTCTTTATTTTTTTTTGCTTCTTCAATTTCTTTGTGTGGGTTTCCCTTTATAGCTGGGTTTTATTCTAAGGACATAGTTTTAGAATTTTTCTTGATAAAAAGCATAAATTTATTTATGCTTTTAATTGTTTTTTTGCTACAATTATAACTCTAATATATTCGATTCGATTAATGTCTTTTGTTTGTATAGGTTTTTTATCATTTAAAACAGTTTAAAATAAACAAGACGATTTCGGGATAGTTCTGCCTATAAGTATTGTCTTTAAAATATCTATCGTGGGCGGGGCAATAATGTTTTGATGTTTTTTTCCACAATTTTTTATTTTTCTTTCTACTTATATAAAAACATTAATTTTAGTTAGTTTGTCTTTTACATTATTTTTTATGTTGCTAAAAACTAACTTAAAATCCTATATCAGAAACCACTCTTTTTTTTAGTGTAATTTAGAGGTTACCTTATTTATCTTCTATAATGTTTATTAACTTTCTTCAGAGATCTAAAATATTTATTATTTTTTGATCATGGCTGGCTTGAATTCTTTAGGGGCAAAAAAAGATACTATTTACTTGCCCACAAAACAGTATACATTGACAAATTTAATACACTAGGAGTTAAAAATAATTTACTTTTTTTTGCTAATTAGGGTTATAGTTTGTCAATTTATTTAATTTAAATAGCTTAAAGTTTAAAGCATAGTGTTAAAGTTACTAGGATAGTATTTTACTTTTAAATAGTTTTTAAAAAAATATAAAAATTTATTTATATAGTGAAAATATATTGTTTTTATTAAACTATATTAAAAAGGAAACATAGGAATTTAACCTATAGACTTATAAGTTAGCGGCTTAAAGTTAATCCTCTTTCCTTTATTTTAAGGTAGTTAAAATTCTTATGGTCATTAACAGTGACTAACTATGGATTGGGTATTAGTCGCACCCATTAATGTTGTCCCCACCACACTCACCCCCACATTACTCACCCCCACATTAGTCGCACCCAGGTATTACTCACCCCCGAATTAACTCGCACCCATGTATTACTTGCACCCGTCATATTCGTCCCCACAAATTGTGGCACAAAAGTAATCGTACAACTGAAAATACACAATGTCACGTACACGTCATGTGTCGTGTATCCTACGCAGTCTGATGCAAAGTCATGATTCAGTGCGAAGTGTAGGTAGGTAGTGAGTGTATATAGTGACGTAAACAAGGAGTGCCAGTGTATACGATCAAATATTCACAGTTCATGCATTACATAAAAGTCGGTGGTGCAACGTAGTGCTTTTTGCATTGTTGTGCAACAGAAAGACTGAAACCTACAAAAAATTTTGGAGTGTGCTAAATGAAAAAGTCCCAGGTGGAATTCGTGACAAAATATCCTAGTGTATTTAAAATCATCCCATGTTTTAAAGATGAACAGGGAAAAACAGAGCGTAATTTGTTGCGTCATAGAGCTGGAGAAGTTTCGCTAAGTAAGAATCTACGGTACCAACGCATTGACGATCGAATTCTTACAGCCGTAAAGCAACGAAAAAAATGTATCTGTAGTAAAGTACCTCAAAAAAATTGCGTACAACCTGGGAAGGATTAAAATCAAGAACAGAGGCCCCGTACCAAAAAATCCTGTACCGTCAACTCTGACTGTGAATCCTGTACCGTCAACTCTGACTGTGAATCCTGTACCGTCAACTCTGACTGTGAATCCTGTACCGTCAACTCTGACTGTGAATCCTGTACCGTCAACTCTGACTGTGAATCCTGTACCGTCAACTCTGACTGTGAATCCTGTACCGTCAACTATGACTGTGAATCCTGTACCGTCAACTCTGACTGTGAATCCTGTACCGTCAACTCTGACTGTGAATCCTGTAGCCTCACCTACATCAGTATCTAATCCCCCTCCTGCATTAGTGGTACCAAACTCAACAACAGTATCTAAGAGACGCCGAGGACGACCACCCAAGAACTGTGTCACACAAGCTGAACCTATAATGCCAATTCTCCGGGCCATCACAACCCGCTCAACAATGATTACAACCGTAGTCAACACTGTACAACAGCCTACACTAATTGAGATTACTACCACCAACCCACCAAAACGGAAACCTGGACGTCCAAAAAAAGTTGCAGCAGGTACTAACGAGCCGCAAGAAAAGCGAACTAGATTGTGTGATTTACTTACACAGGAATGCTGAATTCACATTTATTATGCACATATTTCGTATGTGAAGCATTATTTTTTTTATATTATTTACAATTTCTAAAACATGTTTCCAATAAACTGACAACGGTTATCACCTGCACATGCAGTTACCATTATCACTATTTGATATTTGATTATTGATTAGTTTCTTAAAAAAAAGAGGGGTTTCATAAACCTAGTTTTTAGGTCGAAATTGAATGCTTAAAGCTTCCTATTTAAAAGTAGATCTTATAGATACCTTTTACATGCAAAATAAATGTTATTATTAACTACTACTCTATTTCTGTCAGTCTAATGATCCTTCATTTAATTCATAGATAGTCCCTACAATTAAAATTAAAATAAAAACTAGGGTTAAGCTCAATCAAATTTCTTGTCCTATTCAATTAAATAAAATAGGCATGGAAATAATAATAGTAATTTCTACATCAAAAATTAGGAAAATTACAGCTAGAAGGTAAAAATGTAAAGAAAAAGGTAGCCGAGATATTCTCTTAGGGTCATACTCACATTTAAATGGGCTTATTTTCTCTCGAGAGAAAATTCTTTTAGCCGACATTTTTGAGTTTAATAGGATTAATACTACCAAAACTAGTAAGGCCAGACAGAATATTAAAAAAATTATGCCCTCCTAAATAGGACTCTTCAATTGGAAGTTAAAATTACTTTTTATAATAAGGGAATATTTTATGAGCCCCATCAATAGATGTTTATATATAAAAATAGTCAAACTACATCTACAAAGTGTCAATACCAGGCTGCAGCCTCAAACCCAAAGTGATGTGCGCTTGAAAAATGAGCTTGATTTATTTGTAATAAACAAATTAACAAAAACGTTGTTCCAATAATAACATGAAGCCCGTAAAATCCAGTTGCTATGTAGAATGTTGCACCATAAACAGCATCAGAGATATTAAAATTGGCTTCCTAATATTCTAGGCCCTGTAATCTAGTAAAATAAATTCCTAATACTAGAGTTATTACTAGACTTATATTAGCTTGACTAAAATTATTTTCAATAATTGAATTGTGAGTCTAGGTTACAGTAACCCCCAAAGAAAGAAGTACAATGGTATTTAATAAAGGAATTTGAAATGGGTTGAACAGGGTGACCCCTATTGGAGGTCATAGCAATCCGATTTCAATTCTAGGGGATAAACTTCTATGAAAAAATGCTCACAAAAAAGATAAGAAAAAAAAGATTTCAGAGACAATAAATAAAACTATTCCTTATTTTATACCAGTAACTACAATAAATGTGTGTAGTCCTTAAAATGTTCTTCCTCGAGACACATCTCGTCATTATTGATAAGACGTAATAATTAAAATAACTAATCCTAGTAATAATATTTCTATCTTTATTGTGTGAAATCATTTTACTAGGCCAGAGGTAAGAGTTAGAGCTCCAATTGATGCTGTAAGGGGTCAGGGGCTTTGATCAACTAAATGAATGAATGTTTTTTTTAACTATCAATAATGGTCCGAGATTTCTCTAGTGTATAAAGTTACTAGCACACAAAATACATAGAATTGAATGACGGATACTGAAAGTTCTAGGGCTAGAAGTATAATTTGTCCTAATACGATTAATCCTATAATAAAAGCAGAAGCTTCAACAGGTTGGTTTCCTAATAGTGTTATAAGTAAGTGACCTGCAATTAAATTTGATATAAGTCGTACTGCTAGGGTTATAGGACGGATCATATTCAGTTGTTTTGAGGGTTATTTTTAGGGTTTAAAGACTTAATTGTTATAACTGTTGCTTTTAATAGAAGTAATGTTTGTTTTCTGTAATTAAAGCACGAAAAGTAGATATAACAAATAAAATTTCTCATACTAGGGGGGATATTTGTGGTATCAACAAATATCTATTGGATATCTCTGATCTGACACTTCTACGTTATTATTTTAACTAAATTCTTTCATTAAGAGCAATTAATGCTATAATATGATTTAAGAGATCATTGCTTATTGTGTTTCAACCACCTAATGTTATGCTATCTTGTTAACTCAAGATAAAATTTTTGTTGTTGTAGAGGCTTCGATAGAAGCGGGCATAAAACTATGATTTGCCCCGCAAATTTCTGAACATTGATCGTAAAATAGTCCAGGCCGATTAGTCAAAAATCTAATTTGGTTTAATCGGCCTGGTACTGCATCAACTTTAACACCTAATCTTGGGACCGTCCAAGAATGTAAAACATCTGCAGCAGTAATTAAATTACACGCTTGTGTCATTATAGGAACCACAGTTCGATTATCTACGTCAATTTAACGAAAAGAGTTATTTAGTATTTCTGTTAATGGGATTATGTATGAGTCAAACTTTAAGGAAGAAAAGTCTGAATACTCGTAAGATCAATATCATTGGTGGCCACTAGTCTAAATCGTTAGGGAAGGTTTATAAACTTCATCTAGCACATAAAGTAGTCGAATAGAAGGAAACCCGATAAAAAGAAAAATAACAGTTGTTACCACTGTTCAAAATAATTCTAGTGAGTGAGATTCTAACATAATTCTATCTATGTCCCTATTTAAAGTAGTTTTAAATAGATTATACCCGTCAATAGTAATGATTGAAATTAAAATTGTTATAGCATGGTTATGAAAGAAAATTAATTGCTCTATTAATGGAAAAGAGGCATTTTAAAAATTTAAAGCTGATCATTTAGATATCTCTAAAAAGGATTTTATTTTTATGAATGAATTTTAAACTCATTACAATTTTCTGCCACATAAGAACTTAGTTAGTAAAGTTCATTCAATGTAAGAGTGATCCGATGAGGGTGTATTTTGTAGTCATTCAATAGAAGGGGAAGTTAAAAAGTTTCTGTTAACTATTCGATTTAAAGATAAAGCTTCTCATAAAATAAATATAAATATAATTACTGCAATAACTGAAGTGTATCTTTCTACAGAAGACACGATATTTCACATAGCATATGCATCTGGATAGTCTGAATATCGCCAGGGCATTCCATTTAGCCCTAAAAAGTGTTGAGGGAAAAATGTTATGTTTACTCTAATAAATATTGTAAAAAATTGAATTTTTAGTCAGTTTGAGTTTATAGAAGTCCCTCTTAATAAAAGGAACGAGTAAATTAGTCTTCCTATAATTGCAAACACTGCGCCCATTAATAAAACATAATGAAAGTGGGCTACTACGTAATAAGTATTGTGAAGAACAATGTCAATTGAAGAATTAGCTAAAATAATTCCTGTTAGCCCCCCCAAAGTGAATAAAAAAACGAATCCTAAGCTTCATATCAATAAAGGGGTGATAGTAAGATTAGCTCCTTGGAGGGTTGCAATTCATCTGAAAAATATTACTCCTGTAGGGATTGCAATAATTATTGTAGCAGCTGTAAAATAAGCGCGAGTATCTACATCTATTCCGACTGTAAATATGTGATGGGCTCATACAATAAACCCTAAAAGTCCAATTGCCATTATAGCATAAATTATACCTAATTGTCCGAAAGTTTGTTTCTTTCCACTCTCGGAAGTAATAATATGAGAGATCATTCCAAACCCAGGTAAAATTAGGATTTAAACTTCTGGGTGTCAAAAGAATCAAAATAAGTGTTGGTATAAAATAGGATCTCCTCCACACGCAGGGTCAAAAAATTCTGTATTTAAATTTCGGTCTGTTAGTAATATAGTAATAGCTTCAGCCAAAACAGGAATAGATAATAGTTATACAATACCAGTCAGAAAAACTAATCAAACAAATAGTTGGGTTCAGTCTTAAGTTATTCTCGGAGAATGTATGTTAATAATTGTAGTAATAAAACTAAAAGCACCTAAAATTGATGACACTCCTGCTAAATGAAGACTAAAAATTGAAAGATCAACTGAACCTCCAGCATAAAACACATTAGAAGCAAGTGAAGGGTAAACTGTCTATCCCGTTCCTGCCCCTCTTTCTACTTGTCCTCTAGCAAGCAATAGCGTTAAGGAGGGAAGAAGCAATCAAAATCTTATGTTGTTTATTTGAGGAAAAGCTATGTCTGGGGCCCAAATTATTAAAGGCACTAATCAGTTGCCAAACCCACCAATTATAATTGGCATAACTATAAAAAAAATTATAATAAAAGCGTGTGCAGTACCTATTACGTTATGAATTTGATCGTCTACAATTAATCTTTCTGGCTGTCCTAATTCTAATCGAATTAATACTCTAAAAGCAGTTCCAACTATTGCGAACCAAAATCCGAAAATTAAATATATAGTCCCGATGTCCCTATGGTTTGTTGAGAATATCCATCGAATTAAAAGAGTGTCTGATCTAAAGTGTTAAACTGTAAATTTAATTAGGAGTCCAAAGCTCCTCTTCTTAATCTATTTTCACGTTTAAATTGCAAATTCAGCTTTATTTTTGTTTAAAGGTAGATTTTAAAAATTTACAAGGGCTTTTCTTATATAATAAACTTTAAAGGCTTATAGTTTTATTAACTTAAAATTTTGAGGTAATAAAACTATAAGGGAAGATACTGTGTTAATTGCTAGGCTTACCTACAAAAATATCTAAGACTTACTACCTTATCCCCTAATATTTTTTTAAGGTTATTTTAGGAAAATAAAAAAATTGAGTAACATAGTCGAATATAGTTTAATAGTGAAATAAAAGAGGCCCCTAGAAGTGTTAGGATAGTAAAAATTAATTTTATAGCAACTATTTTTTTAATTACTACTAATTTTCTTAAAAATCCTAAGAAAGGGGAAAGACCCTCTATTGATAAAATATTCATACAAAAGATTAATTTTCTGGCCTTGGTTAGATAAATTTTTGAAAGGTCCGAAACTTTGTTCACCTTAAATACGCTAAGCCATAAAAAGAAACCTATCATAATAACGCTAAAAAATGTAAAGTAGGTGGTTCATGTTTTTATTCTAATAGCAACACCAGAAATTATTCAAGCACTGTAGATTATTGATGAATAGGCAATTACCCTAATAATAGAGTTTTGATTTAATCCTCCTAATGCCCCAATAACAGCTCTTAACACTAAGAATATAAACAATAGATAAGAGTTAGATTAGGAAAGAAAAATTAAAGGGGCAATTTTTTGCCAGGTCAAAATAATTAATGACTGTGATAATCTTGTAAATTCTAAAACCTGAGGCAATCAGAACTAAAATGGGGGAAATCCAGACTTTATCACTATGGCTTATGTAAATGCATCTCTTCTTATTCTTATACTGGGGGATTATATTGAATAATATAAGATAATAAAGGAAGTGATTATAATAATAGAAGCTGTAGTTAGCACTTGAGTAACGGGAGTGAGTAGTGAAATGAAGGCAACGGGGGAAGAATGGGCCCGGGTAGTAGTAATGCACGGAAGGAGTAAGCATTGTAAAGTATACAGTGTACTGTAGCTATAACAAACCCTTCCGTCACCCTTCAGAGTGGTTTAGATGACCAAAATGGTATAAAGTAAATGTAATACTTGAAGTTGGTTGCCAGTTACTCGCCACTACGACTACGACTTCGACTTCTTCTGCCTCCTTTCTTTGCTCCGACTTCGACTACGACTAAAATCGTACATACAAATTGTTTCAATATTGGCTCACACGTCGACATCCGACTTTGACTTCCGGCTTCAAATTTCGCTTTGACTTTGACTTCGGCTGTACTACAAACTACGAATAGTACAATATTTTGTACTTTACTTCTTGAATAATAACATCTATTCGATATTATAAAATCCTTTGCTACGAATAACTCGATGTACAATATTTTGTACGTTACTACTCGCAAATTAATATCTATTCTATATTTTAAACTTGTTGCTACGAATAACTCAATGTTCTATATTTTGTACTTTATTACTTTGAACTTAGGTAATATCTATTAGATATTATAAAAATCTCTGCTACGTCTACTCAAATATAATACTTTACTAACTTAAACTCTGAAATACAGAATTCGAGTTGTTATTATATGCATCATGTCATGTTACAAATGCAACTATTTATACTATTCTACGCATTGCTTGATGTACGACATGTTGTGCTTTACTACACTACGCATATATTTAATACACGTATACATATATACGTTGTACTACGACTAATACAATTCTACTTAATGCTGTGTGCATTTTGTTATGTTACAAATGCAAACATTTACATTTTGCTACGTACTACATGCTTTTACGGCAGACTACACTTCTATATGCTTTGCAAAATAAATAAATTTATAAATGCAGCACGACAAATATTTGACAATGGTAGTAAGAACTTTGTATACTCAGCATATGTAAGCATGCAAACTACACTCAACATGAATACATATGTATATGCTATGTGTATTTATGCAAGTATTACAAAAATACAAAATTGAGCTTTTATACATGTGACCTACCAAGGACTTTGTAATTAGACGTGCAGAGCGTGCTCTGAAAAGTTTCAAAACCTTTTGTGTTGTCGTTAGAAATTTTTAGTTTCAACGCGATATTAAAAAAAATGTAAGTTATTTTATGTGCATAACACATTTTTAATTTTCGCTCTAGAAAAAATTCACTTTTATGTGTATAGGGAAAATTAAGATTTTTCAAGGCTTGTATTATTTTGTGATTTGTTTAGCACTAAATATCAAAAAACATTTTAAAAACACGCAATAATAAAGATTTTAGGTATACCCTATTGAGCCCTACGTTTTAAAACCTGCTTGTTAAATTAATGTTGCTGAACGAACTTTTTATATTTAACCTGATATAGACGTTTACGGCTGTTTTATGGCGTAGTCGTTTTTGTGATTTTTGCGCAATACGATTAGCGTTATTTCAAGAATAAATTTTAGAGAATTTTAAGTTTTTTTTAGACTGACAATTTTTTATTAATAGTTTAGGCTTGTACGCTTGCCATCTGCAAAAGCAGAATTTTAAATTTAAAAAAAATAAAAACCGGATCGGACGGCCCGGACAACCTGATCCGACCGGTGCACACTATGTATTGCCCTAATCTATATTGCTTGAGAACCAGTTGACGAAGAAAGATGCAGTTAGCGGTATCTGATAGATCTGACTTGTGGCTTCATTCTGAAAAAACAACAACACCGTGCAAAAAATACTACCTAGGTAAAACTGATATTTCATTTTCCATATGCATCTTTTGAACTAAATGCAATATTTCATATCTTTTTTGAGATTTGAGAAGTTTTTGTGTAAGCCTGTATAAAACTATAGGCTTTCCAAATAACTTTTTTATAAATTCTGCTACTATTCCTACTTTTATTCTTCCAGTTCTTATTCTCATAAATTGTCTTGTTTATGCATTAAAATAACATAATAAAATAATAATTTATTTATTTAGTCGATTTAACTAAAGTTTATACAACCAGACACAACCAGTCACTGTGGGTGAGGAAAAAGGAGGCTACCGCGTTAGATCGTCTCGATCTTTGTACCCTTTTACCTATCCCCGTCCCCTCCTTCACAGTAAAGGAGTCTCATTCCCTAGGCCCCTACAGTAAGTAGTGGTTAATAAGGAGCACCAAATGAGTTTGAGTTTTAATCAACCATACAGTGACGTTTACCGTACAACACCAAGCCGTAAACGATTAACAGTGGCAGAGGATTAAAGCCGGGTCTGAGACTGTAAATTTCGTAATAGTCTGCAGTCCTAACCGCTGACCTAAGCACGCCTGCTTAAAAAAAAGGTTTATGTAAAAAGCTTTGTTCTGAAGTAAAAAGCTAACTGTAATAGGTATGTATTTTAAACAATAACAATTGACATATTAATGTTAAGAAAACTACAACAAAAAACAATAGCTAGTAAGTGTACTATGATTATAATATAAACTTGTACAGTAAATAGATTTCTGTATATCTGTAAATTGTTAACTACTTCAAACGTCTGATTTCACAAACTTTTGCGCAGTTTTATTCACAACCAAATCAGTGAAAGTCGCAAACTATTGTATTGATACGATGGCTGAAATTCGTAGATAATACTTGAATTCAAGGCTAAAAGGCTCATTTTCTGCCCTAAGTGGATTTATATAAACAATTACCATTTTCACGACACAAAAAAGTAGATAAAAATTTTAGCCGAATACATTTATATAGTCTACACAGGCCTATCAGTAAGAACTATAAACGCAGAAGAACTATTGTGAACATAGCAGAAGAAATATTTTGCGCGGATTTAAAAATTGTAGGAACAGTCTTATCAAAAGCGAATTTCGGCTTTGAAAACATACGTTTTTGCACTGACGCGTTTTCAAAGAAGCTTTATCGTAGATTCATAAAGAAAAAAAGAACAGAAACTGTGATAAAAGCAATGGAAATTATATTTTAAGAAGCAAAACTAACACCAATTTATTTATTGACAGATCAAGGTTAGCAACATAGAACTAATGAGGTAACATACAGCTAACCTAAACGTTTTAAATAAATCAAGGTATAATATATAGGGCTTACGACACTGAAAAAATAATAGTTTGTTACTCATAGGTACTAAATTTCGATAGGAGTCGTTTTGCAAATTTTCAAAAAGCAAGGGAATAGAATAATAAAGTACGTTTAGCAAGACTAAATCAGGTTAAGTAGAAAGAGTCACACATTTACTAACAAGTTTGCTATACAAAACTCAATATCAGGAAGCATGCACATGCTTTAACAGTATTTATTTGCTCATTTGTGACCATTTTAAAAACGGTGGCCAGGTACATAACAGAGAAGCAAACAAACCGTATCCTTGAAAACTTTCCTGCATTTGTAAAAACGTACAACAACACGTTTCACTTGACAATCCAGATGTTGCCCAATAGCGTGAACAGTTTGAATGAAAACCATGTATGGAGTACCATGTACTCAGACCTTATTAACAACACTTTGAAGCGTAAACCAATGTTCAAGCCTAGCGACCGTGTGCGAATTAGTCGTACTAAATCGACATTTAAAAAGTCAAGTATAATATAATGTATCACGTGAGTTAAAATAACAAATAATAAAACATGTATAAATAGAGAAACTTAAAAACAATTGAGTAAATGTATTTCTATCCTTTACCTAGGCTAAAACCAGAATTTTAGAGTTGAGTGGTTCATTGTTAAGACCGTAAACCTAAAAACCATACTAATAACATACTACTTGGAAGATTTAAATCAAAACAGCATTACTGGATCGTTTTATAAGAAAGGGCTTAGCCGGGTTGAAGAATCAACATAAATTCTACATCGTTTATTTCATATTTTACTAACGCTATTAAACAGCATATTAACAGCAAACGCAGAAAATTAGACAAACAATGCTGTTCTTCATTAGATCAAGACTCAGCAAGTACTGAAAATGTCTACATTACAATAACAAGTAACCAGCAAAACAATATTTATACTAGAAACATTCCGTCTAACTTTGTAGCTGTCCTCCCTACACCTTTAAACCTTAAAAATTACGACTTTAGACTAGTGAGTTTGAGATACACAAGCAGCATACAGCCAGCTATAGCTCAGCATGTACCAGCAATCCTAATACGTAGCGTACGTAGCGCTGAAGTTTCTGACTTAAAGCCTATTAAAAAACTGTTTCCAAACTACAAGCCAACAGTTAAAAGTTTTTTACCTTCCAGAAAAAAAACAACAGTACACCAATTTACAACTAGACTTAACGAGGGTTAAAAACTAAATCAAGACAAAGTTCCGCTTAGAATTTGAACAGAATACCCTCAGCTTAGATCCTTAGAAAATACATGTGATATTTTCTAACGTGTCAAAATTAAACAATGTAATTCTTGAAATCTCTACACCTTTTGAATTGTTTTTTAAGCAAGGCAGATCACAGTTTATGTCAAAAAACTATTTACCGTACGACAACTGACGTTAAGAGGACTCTAAGATTATTCTTATGGAAACAAACCTTAATTTTGAGGCTGAAGAATAGAAAGCATAGAGAACGTAATACAGTTATACCAGGGCTTTGAGACTTTTATTATTTTTATAAAACAAATAAATACAGAAGATTCTGACTATGGTAAATGTTTTGAACGTTTGATTTCTGAGATGCGTGATCCAGCAAATAATAACACAAAGTTAAAATGTAAGTTTATTGCTAATACAAGCAATACTAAATGCAAATTAACGTTCGAAAAAAACGAATGTGATTATGTTGTGTTGTTGTTGGCCGGCGTGTTCAAACTGGTGGCCGCCTTAGACGTAAACCCGTTACGCATGCAAAACAACGTGGAGAAGGCAAACTTTATGCTCAGTCTTGAGCTGGAAGACGACCAAAAGCACACAGACGCAAATAACCTATAAACAAGTGTATGTTGCGTTTTACTTCATTCGTCAGTTATCCTACAACCAAGCAATAGCAACCAAAAATTTGCAGCTTTGTCTAATCATGGATTCCACACCAGGATTTTACGACTAATCCACAATTTACGAGGGTTTTAAAAAGTCTATTCAAAATAACCTTGTCTTAGACATGTTGCCTTCAACTGACGTCAGCGTTGAAGATGACCTCGAGTATTACCCATACTACCCTGAACTTAGCCCGCGAGGTAACGAAACTCCGCTCATTTTTGATATACTGTAATCTCTGGGCGTTATTACGACTTAAACGGGTTTTATTTAGATCTCACATGCCATGTAATGCTTGCAGATGGAAAGCCAGTCGTTGCTACCTATTAATTAGCTTCGTGTACAATGCTGTTCTACAGGTTTATTTAACAACATAAGATTGTATTTAAATGGTTAGCTCGTTAGAGACAACTCAAATCATTACGCCATCAGTTCTTACTTAAAGAAGGAACTTTCATCAAATCCAATTGAAAAGGCAAACAGCATGTTAGACCAGTTGTACATACTTAACACCACTCCAGATACATTTACTAAAACTGACAACAGCTTTATGGCTCGATATAACATTGCTAGAGAATCAAAGCCGTTTACAATGGTGAAAAGGCCAGAATCGCCATTCCTCACAACGACTTAAAAGTTACAAGAAGAAACTGATATTCAAATAATTATAAAAAGATCTCACTCTGCCTTTTGCATTGATGCAGAAACTGAAACCAAAACCCGATAATCTGTTGCCCGTTTTAGGTGAACATTGTAAATGCTATACTGTACTTGTAGAGACGGACAGTATCTCCGTTGATCATTGGAAAGCATCGACTGAACCCTACTAATGTAAGTAGCAAGAAGCCGTGCATTCAACCTGAAGTAAAGAACTTTGTAATTCCATCCAGCGTGAGTTAACATCCGGCGTGACAGAACTAAAAAGCAATTAAACACAAGACGTTGCGTCTAAGTTGTAAAAACGAAGATGGATCAGGAGAAAATAACTTTTTGCTAGCTCTTAACATTTGCAAAAAAACAGAAGCAAATTTAAACCTTGGTAACGGGGTGAATAGAAACAACTATACAAAGGGAAAAGTCTCATTTGCTTTTGAGCTTGTACCCACACAAGCAAATGCTTGTGTCCTAAACAAAACTGGACAGTTCCAAATAAGTTTGAAGTTCAAAACCGCACTAATCAAATCAGTGACAGCTATACTATAAAGCCAATATCAAAACAACAACGTTCACATAGAAAACACTGGAGAGTTACAACATTGTCTCAAAATCTTGAATCTCAAATACAACCCTGCAAACGAAAAAAACAAAGCTAATCTTGTTTTAATTACTGATTTAACTAAGTTTCTTTGTAACAGGCGTTCACATAAGCAATTTCATTGCCAACTGTGTTTCAATTTGTTTAATTCAGAACAGAATTTAGATCAGAAACTAGAAAACTGCCAAACTCTTGTGACCAAATACATTGTGTTTCCAGAATTAGACAAACGAATCAAGATTTTAAAACTGTGGAAAACCCTTCCCTATCCGTATATATTTGTCTATAAATTCTTGACATTCTTAGATGCTACTAAAGGTGCAAAATCTGTAAAAAACCATATCCAGATTTTAAATTAAATTCTTTCAGCAGCATATTCGTTTGTTGTTATAAGTCAAATGAAAAACTACGATAAAGTTGTAGCAATAGAGTATTTTGATGGTTTGAATTTGATGAATTATTCCTTTAAACGAATATTTACTTAAACACTAACAACTTTGTACAGCCATCAGAAGAATTAAAAAACAATTAAATGCAGCAACACATTGTCACATCTGCAAACGTAAATTTATCAATGCAAAGAAGATTTTCAAAAATTTTCATCATAACCACCACTAAGGTAACTTTAAGTTTGCAGCATGCAGCAAATGTAATCTACAAATAAAGTACAAGCATTAAATTCCTATAATTTAGCACTGTGGAGGAACAATTGATCACCACGTGTTAATTGAGGCAATAAAAACAAGTAACTTTAAAGCTAAGGATGTCAAAGGTATTGCAAAATCCGCCAGTGATATACAATTTATAACAATAACCTCAAAAGATACTTAGCTACAAGGTCTACATGACCAATACCCGTCAGAACAGAACACTGGAGAATAGTATATTGGAAAAAAATGCAACTCAAAAGTAAAAGTTTGTTTTATTGATTTCAGTTTATTTATGGATACAAGTTTAAAGCTGAACAACTTTTACTGAATCTTTAAAATTGAAAAACAAACAATATTTCAAACTTGTGTGGCAATGTGTGTCGCATTTTGCTTCTTTAGGTAAAATGAAATCAACAAATCCAGAAGCTCAGCGATATAAAGAAAACTGTATTAAACTATTACAGACGCCCTTGTGCTTTCCGTTGAAAGCACCAAACAACCAGTCTGCATTCAGTAAACAAATCCCTTCTAAAGAACAATTTCAACATTCGATACTAGACGACAAGCTAATTTCTGATACGGATTGGGAACTAGTGCAAAACGTGTGTACTCAATTCAAACTCACAACATTGCGCGATTATATTCAGGTTTTATGTAAGATAGAAATACTTTTACTTGCTGAAGTTTTAAAAAATATATAAATAAAAAGTTTAACTATAAATCATTAATAAATATTTTTTAAACAAATAATGTAACAAATTGGTTTACTGCTACAGAGTAACTACGTCTACACTGCAGCCAGTATGCCAGGAGCCAGAGGCCTATTTATTTCAATTTATAGCAATTTGACAACCCGATAGGTTACTGTAATTCAAATATTATTGTTATTTCCTCCCTTGTGTCTCTGCTCTCGCACACGACAGTAATGCGTACCAATGTTCACTCTTTAGCAGTATTCGAACAAAGAAAGCATTAATTAGGAAAACCTTGTGCTCAAAACGCACCCTGGGCATGCTTGTGAACAAAACCTAACCCAGGCAAACCTGTGATCGAAACCCTACACGGGTAAGCCTGTAATTATAACCGAATCCGGGCAAGCCTCCGATCCAAAATTAACCTGGGAAAACATGTGAACAAAATTTAACCCGGGCAGGCCTGTGGTCAAAACTTACCCCGGGTACGCCTTTAATTAAAACCTAACCCAGACACGCCTGTGCTCCAAAATAAACCCAGGCAACTCTGTGCTAAAAACTTACCCCGGGTACGCCTTCAATTAAAACCTAACCCAGACACGCCTGTGCTCCAAAATAAACCCAGGCAACTCTGTGCTAAAAACTCACTTCTGGCATGCCTGTATACAAAACTTAGCCGAGGCAAGCCTGTCATCAAAACCCTACCCGGGAAAGTTTGTGATCAGACCCAAACCTGGCTAAGATTCTGTTAAAAACGTAACCCAGGAAAGCCTGTAAATAAACCCTAACCCGGGCAAGTCTGTAGTCAAAACTTACCCTGGGTAAGCCCCTGATTAAAACCTAACGCGGACAAGTCTATGCTCTAAACTAAACCCGGGCAATTCTGTGCTAAAAACTCACTTTGAACATGCCTGTATACAAAACATAACCCAGGCAAGCCTGTTATCAAAACTCTACCCGGGCAAGTTTGTGTACAAAACCAAACTTAGCAAAGCCTGTGAACAAAACTTAACCCGGGCAGGTCTGTGGTCAATACCTACCCCAGGTAAGCCTCTGATTAGAACCTAACCTGGACGAAACCCAGGCAAGCAAGCAATCCAGGTTAGCCCGAGCAAGCTTTTTTCAAAACTTTAAATCAGTAAAGTGAATTTTGCTGCCGCAAATAATTTATTTACCTGTAGTTTTAATATTCCAGAAAATCTGAAGTTATTTTAATAAAAATGTACTTTATTTACCTTTAAAGTAGGCCAAGTCCAAGATCTAAAAGGCTGGAGCTGCAGTGTTAGTCTAATGTGTTGTCTTAATCTCCTTTTAAACTAAACGACTGGGCTAAGCTGCACATCCAAAATGCACAAGCGTCAGTTTTGGGCCTAATGCCGCTCAATATTGTGATTATTCTCTGATTTTACCCCCCTCCCACCTGCTCGCAACCAATAGAGTTGCCTAACTGCTAAAAATCAGTAGCCTAACCTCAATGCAAAGACTTGAGAGGATTGTCTGAAGATCTCATCATATTCACAAAAGAATTGAAAACATACCGCGTTACCAACTTGCCATTAACTAAAGTAGCTATTTAGGATTTTGCAAAAGTGTTGTTCTATAAAAAATGGGACCCTCTTTGTGAAATATTACATAATAAGGCACATCTGGATTACTTTGATACAGACAGATACAAAATGCACACAATTTACGAGCTAAATACGTTCTGGGACGATATTTTTAAAGCAAAGGTGGAGTTTGAGTTTAGCAAAATTGCTCGCGACTACAAGTTTTTTAAGATTTATGAACACCAGAACCCAGGTTTACAGTCTAATTAAAGACAAAAGCGGAAAGTTAACAATACAAAGCATGAACCTTAAAAAACTAATTATTTTAAAACCAAAAATGTATAGTTTATTGTACTTAAACGACACTTAACAACAAAAGTGTACATGAATTCTAGCAGTTGCAATGATGCAGTGTAAACACAACAAGTATCAGCAAATGTTGTAAACAAACAAACCTTGTAAGATAAATGAGAATTCTGTTAGATCTGCGGACTATAACTTGTACATTGTAAACTTGAATAGATAAGCATTTAACTCTTAAGATTTATCTAGAGTGTTTCCAGATCCAACTCATTGTAATTATAGTTTACCCTTTGGTCATGTTGATTCACTTAAAAAATAACTTGCTTTGCAACATAAACATAAAACCGAAACTTAAAAATATATAAATATTGTACAAACAAACTTTGTAAAGAATAGCTTTGGTTAACAAACAAAATTAAAGTATGTGTAAGCTTGTGTGAGCAACTGTAGTTTTAAGTTCAATTACAAGTAGACCTATGTATTTAATGTTAGCCTAATAATACACTATAAATATAAATTTGAAAATCCCAAATTCATTGTAAAACGGATGTGTTGTAAGATGTACATATGTGTAAATACTGTATTTGCGTTGTGTAAATATTTAACTAAGGTTTTATTTAGAATACTGAAAACCATTATGTAAATATCAATGTAAACTGTGTTGGTTTAGCAAGAAAATTTCAAAAAAAAATTAAATGTAAATATGTAAATACTTTAATTAAATCACTTCATTCGGATTTCCTTAGGTTTATTTTACTCATATTTCTACAATAAGCATACAACACAAGGCAAATTTCCACTAATAGAGAGCTACTTACTACCTATGTACTTACCTACTCACACGGATTAATTTAATAGTACAATGCATTAATAACTGCACATTACTATTCATTGTCTCCTAATACATCTCCTGATATCTGCCTGTTGCATCTCTTCATATATTTCCGTTCTTTCCCGTTTAATTTTCATCCGGGATGGAGTCAATGAGTCTCTCTTTTGAGTACCCAAATTCTGAGAAGCTCGTGGAGTCAGTGATCCAGATTGCAGCTGATATGAACTTGGAGCGTATGGAATTCGGGCAGCGGCTATTGCGTCTCGCACTTGGTCCCTTGTAATCTTTATGGCAAAGGGGTTTTTTCCTGAGGCTATGGCGCCTAAGAAGTCATCTATTGATACGCTCGGAGCGTTCGTCAGTATTGCAAGAGAAACTAGACAAGCACTGGGTCGTTGTACTCCAAAGGGGCCGGCAACTGGTTCTAATTTCCTCGGAGGGGTTACTGAAGTACTAATCTAATCACACTGTGGCCTTCCAAAAGTGGGAGCTTTCCAATTTGGATATGCCCTACGTTGTTTTTCGTATTCCCGATTGCGACAGAGTCTTTCTTCTTCCAAAATTTTTGGAGGAGGCTTCCAGTCATATCTAAAGTTCGGGTCTGTCTCTACTGGAGGATCTGGGCGAGTTTTATAGTAACGCCCACGAAGTCGTACCTGTTTTGGAGTAGCTGTAGGGGTGGAGAGAGCAAATGGCAATTTCGGGTCTGCCGGATTCTTAGCTTGTCGCTCCCGGCGGTGCCGATCTTCTAGGTCAAGTCTTCTTTGAGATACAGGAAGCTTATAATCTTCGTCTTTTTTGGACTCACTTTTACTTCCTGGTTCGGTGTCTGAATCGGAGTAAGTATCTGACCAGGAAGATTTTTGGTTGGGACCTGATACCCACGAATTCAGGTCCCCTCCACATAGTCCTACTAATACCATCAATTGGGACCCTAATCCAATTTTCCCTTCATCAGCAACTACAGATTCTGAAGCTTCGTCAGCATCTGCCTCTGCCCAGAAGGAAAAAGGTCTATCTACCGCCGAAGGCAACGCCCACGGGCGACCAAATACTTATGGTGAAGTGGTCAATAAATTAAAGTACAGTCATAAAATTAGGGAATGCCCGTCATGCATAGAACATTCAGTAAAAGGGGATATTAGGCATATCTACTGAGATAGCCCCCTTTTTGAACCTTCTAAGAAAAAGAGAGTCCGACGGTGCGGCTACTGTGGTGGTGGGCACAGCTACAAATTCTGCAGGTTCAAAAGCGGACTTCCTAAACAGAGATCAGAATGAATTAACCAAAAACTCAAACTCCAAAATCGTACCGATAGGTCCTTCCACACTTGAATTAATTGAACTCTGACCTTCAAAATTTGACAGTGGATTTAAAAATTAGTGAAAATCTAAAAACGTTAGTTTTAAAATCCAAATGTGCTTCAAATGCGAACATTTTGTGCTTTACGCGGGGAGATAAATTTTCAATGAGAAATAACGTAACTACATGAGATAGAGTGGAATTAAATGTGTTTTGAGACGTTAAGGCAAGAGAATAAGAAAGAAAGAAAGAAGGGTGAACGTCTTGGAGGGCAAGGGTGAGTGGATGGGGAAAGGCAAGGGTGAGTGGAAGGGGGGTAGGGGAAGTGGAAATAAATATGAGGAGCCGGGAATCTGAGCTGAGGGAAGCGGGAACGTAGGGACGAAGGGAATGTGAATGATACGAGGGAGAGTATACTGGGACGATAGAACATGGATGATAATGGAGAGAGACCAGGCAATATATACGGACAGTCCATATGAACTCAGCTGAAGGGAAGCAGGCAGATAGAGACGAAGGGGAAATCATACAGAGGCATATAGGGAGGTACGTAGTTGTAGTGCATTATATAATGCAATTGAATACATTGGGACAAGAGAGATAGAGATAGAGGGGGAGAGAGAGAGATGCAAATGACAGGACACCGGGCAATATATATATATACACGGGCAGTGCTTATGAACTGAACTGATGAAAAAAGACTGATGTAGGTACGGCGGCATGTATATAGAGCAGGAAAGAACGTGAGGCAGATTTGGGAGGAAAGGAGAAGTACACTCTAATATTTGGCCGTTACTATGTAGATAAGTAAAATTCAATGCGATTAAATGCAGTCTAATGTAATGCAAAAGAGAGAAAGAGAGATAGAGAGAGACAAAAAGAACTTCTATTGCTTTTAATAGGCAACCCTTTAGTGTACAAACTAATATGAGGAAAAGAACGATAAAAAATCCATGTTGAATATAGATGGGCTATCTCGCACTAGCGTGTACATACGGATTTGACTATTGAGCGACGACTGGACGACTTTTGGAACAATAGGGTTAAACAGGTCAGTGCTGGGTGCGCAGTGGATATTTTCATGCGTCAATCTAACCACTTATTTTCCCTCTTTTCAAACATGAACAATAATATATAATTCGGCTGCACATTAGTATTGCTACTCATTTTTGAGTCTTTCTCTTGCCTGTAACATTGCTCCTGCTTCTGCCTCTAGTATTGCCTTGTACCTTCTACCATTGCCACCACCACTACTACACTTTCCTTGCCTGCCTTCCTATACCTATCCCTTTGCATGCATAGTAATAACTTGTAACTTTATATTATTTTTGCCTGTCCTTACGAATATTGCTCTCTTATATTTTTACTACTAAATAGAAAATGTAGAGTTGAATCTTTTTAGTTTTGTATTGAGTCTTGATATTATTTTTGTTGCTTGATTTTATTTGACGATTTGTATTTTGTGATTAATTAATAAACGAATAAATATTTCTGTTTGCACTTTCAGTAACTTATTTTTAGAATATCTGAAACTCAAAAATACTTAGTATATTGCATTTGCTTATTCTGTATTTTATTTTAAAACTTGAATGATAGTATAAAACATTATTTCTCGTGCACAAGCCAAACTAATAAACTAAATATATATTCAATGTAAAATAAAAATATCCTATCTACATTTAAACTTATAAGCGCACGGCCGGCTCTATGTACCTGTAATACGTATCCAGTACTGTACGCATTGTAAGTATGCTACCATTATTCCTTATGAAAAACACATTCTAATTCATATTGCGTGTATTTTTTGAACTTTAAATGATAGAAACTTTTAGTTGGCAGAATAGTTGCTGTGTTGGTTTCACGGACGTTTGAGTATATAAGATGTGGCTTCTTTAATATAGTGCTTCTATACTAATAAAATAGAATATGTGCCCTATGTTTTGGAAACAAATATATTTCAGTCTATGTTCAAAGCCCGTAGTGTACATTTTTACAATTTATTTTTGGTTTTTATTTTAACTTGTACACAATCAAAATATAAAATATTTTACACGTTGGTTATAAAAAAAACGACAGAGTTTTATAGTTTTACACTTTTGAGCAGCTACATATTATTAAAACTTATATCGAGAGTTCTAAATTTTATTTTGTACATGAACATGACACGTATTCTTAAATTGAAATAGCTTACTTTATAGCTAAACAAAGTACAACATAAACATAAATATTCTTTAAAATTGGGAACACAATGTTTGAGGGAATAAATACTGTTTGGTGGAAGTTATATTTCGTCATGGATGTTTTCATCGTCAGCATCGCAGTCTTCGTCCGAGCTTTCAAAGTCTCCAATATCAGTATCTGTGACTGCGCTAAAGTTGAGATCAACTGATGGTGTTGGTGTTGGGCAAAAACCTGCGACGGCAGTAGATATAACTTTATCCCAGTCAATTTCAACGTGTTGCTTCTCGGGCTGAGCTTCAGAGTTAGGTTCAGAGTTACGTTGTTCTTGGGTAACTTCTTGGGAATTCAGTTGACGAGACTGTGATGTAAAATCTCGTGGTTCCATGCAAGCAAGCTTTGAATTGGAAGTTGTTATATATTCCACAAGAGCGTTTATCTCAACAAGACTGAACGAAATAGTGCTGCCACCATACGCTTGCAACTTCTGAGAGTAGTTGTCTGATGGGTTGGAGTTGATAAACATTTTGATCACTCCACTTATGGTGTTGAATGAGAAACGGACTCGCACAGATGTGAGAGTGCAATGTAAGTTCTGCCAGTACGTGAATTTTTTTGCCCGATCGTGCGGTTCTTCAGCCATCTGTGAATGCGTCCTGTTTTCAAAGTATGGCAAATGATCTGTAATCTTTTTGCCTGAAAGCGGATGTTCTTTATTTTCCTTTCACATTTGACTTGCCCACTCTACGATGTTGTGACTTTCAAATAAAGTAAACAATATTTTTGAATGGTTGCAATGTCTAAAGTTTTGTCGACCAAAATAGTAAACTTAAGTCTGCAGATATTAGTCGTAAACAACTCTTGCTCGAATCTGAGCTTCAACTGTAGAAGTTTCGTGGATGATGGTAGTTTCAGGAGTTTTAAAAAATTTCCAGTCTTGAGCGGTTATGCTACGCGCCTTGGCAGGCAACAAATCTGTACTGTTGAAATCGTCGTTTGTAGTTGACAATTTGTTGACAGACTTGCAATCAGAATTCCACTTTTGATATCTACTGTTTCTGTTGAATGCGTATGGTCCCACACGAGAACTTGTTTGAATGGTGAGTGGTGGCAACAACGACAGTCTGTGTCTTCCTTGGTTTACTGTGAGATTGACTGGGTGTTCCTGTTTTTGTTGCGGTACGCTTGTATCCTTGTCTGACTGCATGTTGATGCCGGTTATATGACACTTGTATAGTTGAAACTTATATGACAGTGTATGAATACAGTTAGAACGTTAGAGAGACGAGTCGACTTCAAGGTTTGGGAAGAGAATGATTTTGAATTCGGCAAACAGGGTGTATTTATAGACTTTTGCATGGCAATGTAGACTCCCAGTTACACCTACTGTTTTCTGTCACCCCTAATATTTACAATTGCGATAATGTACATTTACTAGGGTATACATGAAAGATCTTGCTTTATTGGTCAGTGGGCTGTAAAGTCCAACCATCCACCCTCTTTCACCTCACACAGAAAATGTTTGTAAAATCATTAGGGCAAAATTCTTGTCCACATTAAATTCAGTTGTCGAGCAAAATTTGGACGGAGCAGTCGATCCTTAGCAGTGCTGCTCTAGTCTCTACAGCCAGGATACAGCGTATCTTGTAGCATGCTAACTCTTGTTGGCTGCAAGTGTTGCTCCTCACTATTGAATATTGTTTCTGCCTGGCACTGCTCCTGTGTGTCTCTAGTATTGCTTTATACATTCTACTATTGCCACTAATACTACTACACTTTCCTTGCCTGCTTTCCTTATCCCTATTCCTTTGCATGCGTGATAATAACTTGTAACTTTATATTATTTTTGCTTGTCATTACAAATATTGCTTGCTTGTATTTATACTTTCTAAAGAAAATGTAGAGTTGAGTCTGTTTAGTTTTATATTGAGTCTTATTATTTTTGTGGCTTGTTTTTATTTGACGATTTGTATTTTGTTTTATTATTAAACGATAAGACATTTCTGTTTGCACTTTGAGTAACTTATTTTTAAAGTATCTAAAACTGTAAAATACTAACTATATTGAATTTACTTATTCGCTATTTCAACATAGAATTTAGAAACAAGTATAAAACATTATTTCTTTTGCACAAGCCACACTACCAAATGCAATATCTATATTTATTTTATAAAACAAAGTTTGTAAAACTTAATATATATTCAATGGCAAATACAAATATCCTATCTACAAACAATATTATTAGTGCAAAGCTGCTTTTCAAAAGCATACAGTATATATTGTAGCATGCTGACTCTTGTTAGCTGCCAGTACTGTGGCACTAGTTTTTTCGCTAAGAGAAGTTTATAGTCTCGACCAACAGAAAAGAAATATTTCAATAGAGACCTCAACGGCAAATTTCATTCAAACAGCTTCAGTTCAGTTCAAAAGAAATTTACTTGCAGCTCGTGCCACGGCAAAATAGTATTCTTTTCAGTTTAACTTTAGAGACTAACTTGTGCTAACACCTGCGATGACAAATTGTGGCTAAAAGCTCCGTCATTATTTCTCAAAGTTGTACAAGCACCAGAAAGATATAACAACAAACCGCCAAAACAAATGGGTGGAGACACGTAAAATGTTGTTCCTGCAAAAGATTCCCGTTTAAGTTTGCCGAGGTTGCAGAGTAAAATTTAAAAAGTAATAGAAAAGCAACTCTGCCTGGTTTACCAAGACTTGACGGCGAACCTTTTCCAATTGAACCATTGCTTCCACAGTCAAGGTTTTATGCATTTAACTTGAATCATTCCCTCTGTCCTGACTGTGTACACAAACATCGACTCAGTGCAAAGAATAACGAGGAATGTGAGTGTACGTGTGATTTGACAGGATCTATTTCTGATAAAACTTGAAAATGCGAAGACGTTTTCTTATTTAATCGTTCAGAATTTGATATAATAACACAAGCTGCAATGTTAGAAATGTTTGCACCACCAGATGTACCATACACATTTCTGGCACCGCCACAAAAACGAATAATAGACCTCGTAAAGCAACAAGTTGAGTTGCAAGATAGATTGTTCTACCAGAAGCCGTTACAAATGATTGTCACAGGCACTCCTGGCGCTGAAAAATCTCAGACTTTGAAATCTATAAACTACATGTTGTCTCAAAAAGAAAGTCGTGACGCAAGTTTTCATTTATAGGCATGTGTGCTTCAAATTCAAATAGAACTACTTTCCACTCATGTTTTAAGATACGGCCGTACACAAATGGAAATTTGATAGACCAGCTTCACAATATAATACCACAGGCTGACAGAATCGCTTTTAAAAATGTTAGTTTTACCGATTGACGAACTTTTAACTGTTGGTCTTCGTTTGCTTCAATTTGTTGATAGGTATTTTAAACTAGTAGATCAATATCGAGCTTTGTTGCCTTTTGCAGGACGAACAATTGTCATGTTTGGAGATTTTAATCAATTTTCTTGTTGTCGAGACTTTTCGCTGTATACTCAGTTTGTTTTCAACGTTTCTAAAGACTTAAAAGAAGCAGTTCAAGTCTACAATTCTTTTACTACAGCTTTTGTTTTAGACAAACCTTTTCAACAAAATACCACTGATCCAAAGCAACAAACGTTCTACGAGTTTTTAATGAAACTTAGATACTGGCGATGTACTCCTGCGGATCAAGGCCTCGGCGGCGTCAGTCTCGTAAAAGGCTGAACCCCTGGTAAATAATAATAATAATAATACTCCTGCGGATCTGTTTAAACTTCAGCAACGTCAAAAACATATTTTGAGAACGACACTGAACGCAAAACAACTTGAAGCATTTGAAAATTCAATACATCTGTACGAACTCAACAGTAACGTTGCCGCTCACAATAAGTACGTATATTGTTTTTCATTTTTATATTTAATAATAAAAGCTGTACATATACGATCAATACAGAAGGCGACACATGTTTAAACGCATGCGTTAGTTGAAAATTATACAGCAACCCCCAAAATACATCAGTTTTGCAATAATTCTAAGGGGTTGGTAGGTTGAATCTTCTCACTCTATTTCACCCCACTGGAGTCATACAGGACTCTGTCACAATATTTTTGTCAGTCACAATGAAACCTCCAGTAGACAACCACTGAGCAATTCACTGTCGAGGCTCAGTCCTGGGAGACTGCAAGCAATCCATTACGTTTTGCCTGTCTTGCAACGATTCCCTGGCTGTAGTCTCAAGTCAAAGCGAGACTTTTTATTGTAAAGAGTGTGATTCAGACAAATGGAGAGAAAATCGTCAAAAGTATTTAGTCGACGGAGTTTACCGAAACAATATTCCAACCCACCATTTAAAAGTAAAGCCTAAAGAAAACTACGAATGCTCAAAGTGCCATGTTCAGCTTTTTGGAGTCCCTGTTTTGTATTTTATACTATCTGTCAGAGGCAAGTTTCGTTGCTTTGACTGTTTTTTTATCAACAGACATCCATTAAGATTTTTAAGTAAACATTCAGGCATACACTTGGAGCGTGAAAATTTTCAAATATACAATTCTGTATCAGCTTCAAGAATAAGAGAGGCTGGCCTAAGGATGCCAACAATGTCGTACAGAAGTAATTTACACGCACGATTATTACTTGCTAACCCATCATATAGGAGGCCTCTTTACGCAGTTAGGCTTGGAGACGAATCCGAGAGTGACACTGAATCAGAATCTGACAATTAAAGCAGAGACGCCGACAAAATTTTGGCTTGAATATATTGTACAAACTATACTAAGCAAAAATATAACAATATTTAAATTGTCTTTGTTCTATTTTCCAGAAATATGATCCAAAAACTACATCCTGATTTCATTGAAATTCCTGTCATTATTGCCGAGCACTCTTCACTTACAAAAGACCCCTTAGAAATCGACTATAGCGTCCCGATTATGCTCAGCCATAATATTGATGTGAAAGCAAATCTTGTAAACGGCAACAGAGGCAAAGTTGTTGATATTGTCTTCAGTCCATCACGCAACAGGCTCTACTGAAAGAACGACGTTAAAGCAATTTTGTAGATTTTCCGTCTTATCGAGGCAACGACATTGTGGTAACGTCACGAGGACGTGGATGTAAGATTTTGCGTATTGACTACAACGAACTTGATTAAGAAACTAAGCAGTATATTCGAATTCAAGCGTTTCCACTAGTTCTTAGCTGGGCAATGACTGTACATAGGTCACACGGAACCACGATACCTATTGGCTGCGTTTTCCTAGAAAACAGAGAAATTATTGCGTGTACTACATACGTTGTCTCAGTTTGCTTCGTTTGAAAATCTTATGATTTTGGAACATGAGAATATTCACGCAAATAGACTTTTAAGTGTTTCACACAAACGCAAAATGGAATTGCGGTGGAACGAGAAAAAATGGTTACGAGAGCTTTAACGCAGCGGCAAGGAAGAACGCAAGGCAAATATCAAACAACAAGTTGCACGTTTTTTATAAACCATAAATTTTACTTTAGTAATTTAAGTATTTCTTGTATTACACTGTCAACGTTTAGTCAATGCTATCTATTTATTTTTGGACGAAGTGTACATTTGTATTGTATACTAGCAATTACTAAAAAAGTGTGTCTTCTTCTTTGTGAAAAATTGCTCAATTTCTCTAAAAGTATAATGTATTTCAGTAGTAGGTTAAATGAAAAGTAGAAAATTCAAAAACAAGTATCTACATATTGTCATTAGTTTTTGTATATTCAAAATTATTAGTATTAAGAATTGTACACATGTAAATTCGAGCTGACATGTATATAAACCATTAATTTTGTAGAAATATATGCATTTACAGTTGGCAATTGTTCTAAGTAGGTCAGTATTACATACAGCTCATAAATGGCTGAAATACGTAAATGGTACCTAAACTCTAGGTTACAGGGTTCCTTTTCGGCTCTCAGTGGTTTTCTTAAAAATAACAAAAACTTTCACGATAAGGCTGTGGTAAATAAAGAATTAAGCCAGTTGCGTTCATTTTCAATGCACCGCCCTATACGTAAAAATTTTAAGCGGCGAAGAACTTTAGTGAACATGGAAGGAGAGATTAATTGCTCTGATTTAAAAGTGATGGGAAAGGAATTTGTTAAAGATAATTCTGGCTATGCTAATATCCTATTTTGTATTGATGCGTTTTCAAAGAAACTCTACTGCCGCTTTATTAAAAACAAGAAACCAGAGTCTGTTATCAAAGCTTTCAAAGACATTTTTCGAGAGTCAAAGAAAATTCCAATATTTCTATTCACAGATCAAGGTACGTTAGCTTACATTTTCTAACATATTATAAAATTTTAAAATCTATTATACACTATATGCCTGTGCTAGGTTTGAGTACATATTACCTATAGATTTACTTTACTATATTAAAATACAGGTACAGAGATTCGAGCCGAGTCGTTTAAAATGTTTCTCAAAAGCCATGGAATAAAATACTATAATACGTACAGCGAGACAAAATCCAGTATTGTAGAGCGCGTAATTAGGTGAGTCAGTCAGCATGGTATGCTTATATATATATATCTAGTCACAATATGCTAGAGCAACGTTTACACGTAATATATACATGTATTGTTTGGTATAGGACTATATTTCAACGGATCGCAAGATACATGACTGAAAGGAATACTACTAGGATCGTGGATATTTTCCCGGCATTTGTAAGGACGTATAACAATACGTTTCACTCAACAATTCAAATAGCGCCTTCCTAGGTTAACCAGTTAAACAAAAACCAGGTCTGGAGGACAATGTTTTCAGATATTATTAAGAACACAGAAAAAAGGAAAGCAAAGTATTCGCCAGGCGACCGTGTTAGAATAAGCCGTAAAAAACTTATATTTGACAAAGGTACAAATATTGGTAGATCATAAGTAGGCAAATAAAATATTAATATATATAGGCATACATTTTGAGTTTTACATGTATTTGTCTTTTGTATTTCGAACAGGTTACAGCCAATTGTACTCGAAGGAGCTTTTTGTTATAAAGTCAGTGAATTTTAATACTATACCTATAACCTACTATCTTGAGGATCTGAATAACACGCCTATCACGGGTGCATTCTACAGTAAAGAGCTAAACCAAGCCTAATACCCGATAAGATAGAGCCATCTGGATTTTTGCCTTTGTTTTCTGAAGCTATTAAACAGCAGTATTTTCAAAAACAAAGAAGAGTGGACAGCCATTATTGCTCACCTCTAGATTGAGATCCTATAGGTTCAAAAAACATATATGTTACAAATACAAGTGACCAGCAAAATAGCATATATACAGACAACACTCCAGCAAGCTTTGTATGTGTATTGCCATATCCCTTGGACCTTCAAAACTACGACGTCGGACTTGTGCGCCTCACGTATACTTCAAGCCCACAACATGCCATAATGAAACTTGTTCAGAGACCCCCAGCACGAAAAGTGCGAAGCACAGTTGCCGTGGACGTAGAAGCAAATGGAAAATTATTTCCCAACTATAAACCAACTATCAGAGAATTTCTTAACTACCAGAAACAAGATACTACATTAAAAGTATTTATGAGTGGATTTACTTCAAAGTTAAGGCTGCACCACGACATCATGCCTTTTCATGTTGCACAGAAAGCATTAAGTTTGGATCCTGGCAATATACATATGCTACTTCAGAACCTGTCCCCATCAAACAGTGTTATAGTTGAAATTCCAACTAATCTTGCATTGTTTTTTAAGCATAGCAGAACAAGATTTATGTCAGGAAACCATCTGCCCTATGAAAATGTAGTTGAATCAGACTTGGATAATATTCCTATGGGCACGTTTTTTAATTTTGGCGCTGAAAAGTTTCAAAATATGGACAACGTTATACAGCTTTACCAGGGGGTTGAAAACTTTATGATGTTAAGAAGAGAAAATAACAACGGTGACTCAGATTTTTGCAAATTCTTTGAACGTTTCAATGCTGAGATGGCTGACCCAGAGTTTTATAACTTGAAGCTAAAGATTGAATTTCCTTCGGATAAGAGTAACACAAAGTGCAAGTTAACATTTGAATGCAGTGAGCACGAGTATGTGGTTTTGTCTGACCCTATTGCTCTGTGTTTGGGACTACAGCAACACGACAAGTTTTATAATGGGGTATACGAGTCTGAGTTTGACGTGGATGAAGAAAAATACAATAAAATTGTAGACTACGAATACATGAACTTACGCATTTTTAAGAAATATGCAAACTTTATGCCAATGAAGGAACCAAAAGAACTTGATTTGGATCACGTCATACACGAAATTAGCCGTAGTTTGTTAGCTAGTTTGTGGGCAGATACACGTGTGCAGTTTAAACATGCTGATGGACATCTCAGTATACCAGACCTACGAGAAGACATTACAGTACAGCTTCCAGTACTTGTTAATAGATTTTTTGGCTTTGATGACAACTTTATATTCAAAGCTGGTACATCTGCGCAACTTAGGCCGGAACTAGTAAAGGAAGAAGAACAATAAAAGGAAAATGAAGAATTTGACGAGGATGTTCAGCCTGAACACACTGTGCCAGGAAAAAGATTGCTTGTATTATGCAGCCTAGTTGAAAACCAGCTATATGCTTCTCATTCACTACCGTTACTTCGAGCAGTTGATATATCCAATAATTACACTAGTGAGACAGTCCACAGCTTTGTCCCCATACTATATGTGACACTACACAGGCAGCAGCACTAACTAATAAGATTCAGTTTAGTCAATGAGTACCGCTCTCTTGTGCAACTTGATGCAAGTACTCAAACAATCATTGAATTGCAGTTTCGACCTCGCAATTTTTGAGCAGACAACATGCCGCCAAGTATGAAAGGAGAGTACGTGCAAATTTGCCAGTTATTCTTATCTGGCCTTTGAAGTGACAACATCAAATATTTTAAAGTGCACGTTCTAACATCAAATTTATTTCAAACTAGCCTGAATGCATTATTACTAGTGCCTACATATATCGTATTGTTTATATATTATGCGTAAAATACTGTGCAAAAATATATACGACACAAATTCAAGTGTAGTGGACGAAGACATTGCAAAAGACAGCTTGCTTGGTGAATACTGTGTTCTTGAACCTATTTCTGTAAATACAAATTCAAACAAAAAGAGCCAAATAGGGACAGGGGATACAGTTGTTGAAACCGCTGAAACTGTAGGAAATACAACTAGTGATCTAGGCATCGAAGAAAATCAGTACCTTGAGCCTATAAGACCTTTCCAAGCTACTAAACAAACAACCAAAGGCCGTAAATGCAGAGTTAGTCATTGCCGCACTTCATGCAATAACCACAGAAGCTCATCCCGTAAGCCACCAGCTCGCTAATCTCAGAGTGGAGGGGGAAGAATAGGGGGAAGGATGGTGTGCAGACAGACTCAAGCAGGAGGATGTAGGCGCAGGCCTGTCAAAAAACGGACTTAAATTGGGGGTCGACTCAGAAAAACCCCCGTCTCTCGTGTAAAAAGGACTGTATCAAGCAGAAGTTCCACCCAGACTGGAGCTGGGCGTAGACGCCGAACTACCAGACGACGATAGAATATAATCCGTAGTTTATTGAAAAACGAGTCATTCCACATTTAGACTACAACGTAGCAGTATCTAAAGTCTATTATCAGCTCCGCAAACCATGGAAACCCAAGGCTTTTACGATAAACCGACGGTGTACGAGGGATCCCAGAAATCTTTACAAAGCAACCTAGTGCTTGATAAGCTTCCCCCTACGAATATAAGTATTCAAGATGCACCAGAATACTATCCGTATTATCTTATTCTTAGTCTTAGGGATAACAAAAATCCTTTTATATTCAACATACTAAAATCCCCTGGAAAATACTATAATTTACACGACTCCCATTTAGACCTGACTTGCCGTGTACTTCTTAGCAATGGAAAAGAGATCGCTGCTACCGACGTTGTCGCTCCGTGTTCCATGCTGTTCTACGGCCTATTTAGTAACCTGGAATTTTATTTAAATGGCCAACTTGTGAGTGACAACTCAAATCATTATGCTATTGGATCCTACTTAAAAAAGGAACTTTCATCCAATCCTATTGAGAAGCAGAATGGGATGTTGGATCAGCTGTACTACCCAAACATTACTTCTGATGAATTTAAGAAATCAGACACTGGATTTTTGGCAAGATACAATATTGCCCAACAGTCAAAACCATTTACAATGGTGGGAAGACCCGAGTCGCCATTCTTTGAACAAACGCGAATGCTGCCTCGAGAAACAGATATAAGAATTATTATGCGCAGATCTTACTCTGCCTTTTGCATTGACGCTGCAACTGAAACACGGACTGGCTATTCAGGCTGTCCATTCCGTGTGGACATTGTTAATGCTGTACTGTACTTGAAGCGGCCAACAGTATCACCACTTGCAATTGAAAAGCATAGACTTAATCTGAACAACGGGACTTTGAAGTATCCGTGCCTTAAACCTGAGATCAAGAACTTTTTCATACCATCTGGAGTCAGTTCACATTCATTGGATAACTGTATCAACGGTAGGTTGCCGCAGTATATAGTATTTGGACTTGTAGATTCAGAAGCATACTTGGGGAAACTGACAATGTCATTCTGCAACTTTCAACACTTTAACCTCAGCGAAATTACAGTATCAATGAACCAAGAAGCAATAGAGTACAAGACTTTGCCAGTGAGCTTTAACGTTGCGTCTGGCAATTGCGAAGATAATTATTTACTTGCTTTAAACACATTAAAGAAAACAGCAGCCAACCCAAGCTTAGGAAATGGGATATCTCAGAAGAACTACACTCAAGAAAGAGTCTTGTTTGCATTTAAGCTAGTACCTACACAGGCAAATTCGTTAAGTGTAAATAAATCTGGTCAAGTCCAAATCCAATTGAAGTTCAGATCCGCATTGGCCAAGTCAGTTACAGCTATACTGTTCAGCCAGTACCAAACCGTCATTGAGATTGAAATAAATAAACAAGTCATCGTCAACCGTTAAGCTGTGCAGAACCATTAAGCACAATCTCTGATCAGCTAAAAAAATTGTGCATAAAACCAAGTGTGCCAATTCAAGACTTGTCTGTTGCTAACTAGAAGCTGACTGACCAACAACAACGACCTATTGCAGAATGAATACAGCAAAGTTGGAGCACTGTCTCGGAATCTTACTTGGCGGAACAAGCATCAAATATTACGTAATAACAGCAGACGAAATGAAGAATACATTAAAAAATGCAAAAAAAGAAAAAATCAACGGAAAGTTATTGTACCCAATAGCAATAATACAAAATACAGACACGCTAGAGGGAGCTGGACGTCGCTGGATAGCTTATTGGATAGTTTCAAGCGAGTCTTTCGAATATTTTGACTCATATGGGTTCCCAATTTAGCAATACAGAAGCCTCCAATGGCCAGCAAGATATATAATTGCCGAAAATTGTACAGCACTGCAGAGTGGACGTTCGACTGTTTGTGGAATGTATTGTTTATATTTTCTATATTCGCGTTCAATTGGTATTTCTTACCAAGACTTTTTAAATGTATTAACATGTTTTGTACTAGGTAATGTTAGAAAAGTGAAAAAGTTTGTAAATATGATTCCTATGTTAAGCAAGTTTTCTACCTATAAATATAAGTTACAGTCTAATACGTATAAAGTATGTTGTCCGGAGTTTTGTAAAAATATGTTATGGTATCCCTAAGTTTAAATGTAACCTAAAGTACTCAATATTGTTAATATATAAGCTGTGTATAGTATAAGTAAAAACATTGTAAAAAATACTAATTTTAAGAATATAACATAGTTATATAAGTCGGAAAGACTAAATATATTGTAATAGTATAGTTATTGTAAAAAAAAATATTTGTATATAAGATATAAAAGAATTGTACATAGAATACACAGAGTACAAGAAACCCTAGTACATTGTATAGTAAAAAGTTGTAAATATAGCTTGTAAAATAAAAAAATTGTGAATTTTCCTTAAATATTGTTGTAAATTGTAAATCATGATCAGTTGTAGTTTGTATTTGAGAATAGCAACATCAGATACTGCCGACTTTAAATTCATACACTCTTTTACGGCTATGCTATGTGGCCCTAGTTTATCTGGTAAAAGTACTTTGTGTTTAGAAATTGTTTAGCGCCGTAGGCAAATAATTGGAAATGATATTAATAAAGTTTTGTATATTAGTGTACATACTGACAAATCAGAGTTCACAAGCACTGATTTTATAGACGATAAGGATATAACATTAACATCTGATATAGATAATATTGAGTCAATTATTGAAGAAATAGACAGCCCATGTCTAGTCGTGTTAGATGACCATTTAAACTATATGGAATCAAGTCTTAGAGCTAGACAGTTAGTTCAAAAAGTATTTACAGAATTGTCGCATCATATGTACTTTAATGTTATACTTATATTGCAAAACGCATTTTCTAAAGAACTGAGAACCACTAGTTTAAGTACAAAATATCTAGTTCTCTTTGACGTGCCTAGAGACCGTAGCATAATTAATTAGGTTTTAAAGCAAATAGCGCCTGGTCGGTCCAAGTTCCTGCAAGAAGCATACAAAAAAGCATGCAGTCTACGCCAACATAATTACTTGTTCCTGGACCTACATCCACAGTGCCCAAACCCACACATGTTTGTACGCAATAATATCTTTCCAGTAAATAGAACTGACATATGTGTATACAAATAATACTAACCATGTCGATAGAACTGAAGTAACAGAGTCGGTTTGAAATAAACTTTGAATATCTATCACTATTAGCAAACGCAAAACCAAGAGAGTACTCAACATACATTAAATCTGCAACTGTTGACCTCCTATATGTTATAGCCGAGTGCATATTCAATTTAGATAAGTTTTGTAAACATATAGACCCGCGGTATTCAAAACAAGTAAAAACCTTAGTAAAAACATTGAAACAAACTAGTCAAGACAAGTTGGACAAACTATACATACGAAATAGAACACTTGTGCGCCGAATCCTTTCAACGATATTTCACAAGGTTTACAACGGTGAAATTTGCCGTGCTGTATTGTTGTCAGATATAATTTGTGCCGATAAAATTTACAATTCAAACAATTAAAATAGCTATGGCTACTGTAATGAAAGCGATTGAACCCAAGCTCTATGCTGAGCTCATGAAAATTTGAGAAGAGCAGAAGGCTTTGAACGTTGCCAAGCAAAATTACTTTATGTCAGAAAATTCAACTGAAGGTTATAAGGCAGTGCCAATGCACGTTGGCGGCAATTACAAAGAACCCAGTGATACTTCAAACGTTGGTGCTCCATCTGGTTTTGAAAAATTAAAACAACTACTAACTTAAAAATGGCTCAGCTACGAGCAAGTCATATATCAAGCCAGTGTAAAGAAACCACAGCTTAAGTTAGCTCGCAGTCGTGGATATCCATATGTTAGGCGTCGCAGCAATACACATGGAACCTAAAACGCTAACTTCCAATATACATAAAAAGAGCTGCCATCTATAAAATAGTGTGAGTCATGTTAGTAGTGTCACAGTGTTCAAAACAAAGTCATACAATGTTCTCCTCACGTGTGTTTTTTGTGCTCTCTATACTCGCGGTTCCATTACTTGCCATATGTTGCAACGTCGCAGTGCAAGTCCAGCATGAATCAAATGCTTAAAAATTAGACCCTGAAAGCACTGCATCAAGCTACGAAGGTACACCAAACCACAATGGCTTATTTAAAAAAGAAAAGTTGGCCTTAAAAGCCTTAAGAAACAACCTTCAGCAAGATACCCCATCTTCCCTTAGCCCTGATACCACGCCATCTTCTGTGACAAAACCCAGTTCATTCAACAAACTTATTCTTCAAGCTTTAAAATATATGCTCAAAATTTGAATACGCAAAACGAGATTATAATAGATGTTGTGGACAAGTACCATCAAAATGAAGCAAAACCAGTAGTAAATACAACGTTTGACTTGATTAGTGAGTACAAAACAGATAAAGATGTGTAGCACATATATAAATGTATATGGTAAATAAGATATGATGCGCATAGAAATCGTGTATGATATAAAGCCAATATGGAATGTACATATGTGTCTGTTTTACTTTTGCGCCTTTGCAGCTATCTACGTGTCGTTTATCCTGGTCTTTCTTCTATTTGTATTCAAGATAATAAAGATTTTTCGTAATGGGAAGCACTGGTCCCTGCATAAATCAGAAGGGGTTAGCCAGAATAGGGTGGACACCACCCACCACGGATTAGCTATAAATACCAGGTCGGACTCATAGAAAACCTCACAACATTTTGCGCTCTTGCCTGATCATTAACCATCTCTCTCCTCAGCCCTAGTCTAGAAGAACTGCAGCACAACGTACATTCATCCATTCTACAACACTACTAGTGCCTGGACATAGATCAACCAGGCTCTGTACTATACGCGGCCCATAGCTTAAACTCTGTACAGTACCACGAACAACCCAACTACCCAACTGCTCGTAAGACCGGTAGAACTGACTATGTACGTATAACATTCTATAAAGCAATAATAACATTTTTAATTTGTATTATATCTATATTATATTCACTCATGTTTTTTTTTATTGTTTTATATACCATTGGTTTGTAATCATATTGTGTTTGTTGCTTTAAAGTGCTTTGAGTGTTCCATCCCTGGCTGTGTGTTCAAATGCAGATTGTTTGTGCCGTACCAATCTCACTCATTGAAGAAGCTCACCATTGTGGAGATTGCAACCGATTTTGTTCTTCCAAAGCCCTTCATCAATGTCTACATCCTGGCGAGCGGCTTGCCCACTTCGACAACAGAAGCCAACATCTTATAGGCGGTGGAACCAGTCGTTCAGGAGCAACATACGGACTCACCACTACTACTAGCACTAGCGATAGTTCTGCAGGCCCTTCTCGTCGTACTCGTCGTTCGCCATTGATAGATCTGGATGTATTTCAAGAATCCTCAAGATCTCACATGGGACTCATGGTTACCTACATACATCAACTAACTGAAGATTTTTAAGACATCGAATATATTTTGACTGAACTATACGAGTCTATTGTAAAATTGTTCACTCAAAACTAAGCTTTACATACTAGTATTAAGGTTCAACTAATTACTGTAGTAGCGTTAGAATTAGAAACTGTAGTAGAAAACTAACCAAAAAAAATAGAACGTAGTATTAGTCTAATGTCACGTAGTTATGATATAATAAGTAGAGACGAAGTTGAAAACTTTATATTTAATAGTGCAAGTGAAGTTATACAAAAGTTAAATGAATTCAATAAGCACGGTACTGGTTAAACACTTCGGCAAATAGAATGAATACAGTTCCAAGTAGGAGTACGAAACTTGTTCTCAAATGCTTAAGCCAAAGGGTATATTAAATTCTCAGCCCTAAAACCCAGAAAATCTGGATATTTAAATATAAAGAACAAATGCAATGATTGCTTTAAATTCTGTGTTGCTGCTCACAGATTCCGCAATGAAATCTCAGCTGGGTTTAAAATAAATAAGCAGACAAACAAACCCTACTCCACTTGGTGGGCCAAACAAAAATTAGAAGACCCTAAGCAGTATATTCCTTATTTTTCGCAATTTGATTTTACAGATATTAATTTTTCTTTACGTATTGGCGTAGATTTGAATACTTTTGAAACTAAAAATAATCATGGTATTAATATATAGAGTCATCGCAATGACGAAATTGTTCCTATAAGAAGGTCGCGTAATTCTAATATAAATGAAATGTTTAACCTATTTTTAATTTATAACCAAGGAAACGAAGACGAAAACAACTCGTACCATCTAGTTCTTATTACTGATCTTAATAAATTTATGTGTAATGGACGTAATCGTAAAGTTTTTTATTAAGAATTTTGTTTCAGAAGTTTTAACTCTGAAAACAATTTATTGCAGCACAGTGAAAACTGTCAAGATTTTAAAGAAAGAAAAATCATTTTTCCTGAACCATGGGAAAGAGTCAAGTTTTCAAAGTCGTGGCAAACACTTCCGTACCCCTTTGTCATAGTTTATAAGTTCTTAACGTTTGCAACTCCTATTTAAAATTTTAAACTCACAAAACCTAACACAAAATACACGGCTTATTCTTTTATTATTATTGGGCAATTTCAAGATAAAAACAACGTTGTTTCTAAAGAGTATTTTAATGGGCAAGATGTTGTAAAACACTTTTTTACTCGTATATTTTTTGGGCCAACAGACTACTCACACATATTAGAGAAACAAATAACAAAATACTCCCAACAGATAGCGTAAGAACACAGTTTAAACAAGCTACGCATTGCCACTTGTGTGACTGTAAATTCAGTAAAGAAAATAAGATTTTACGCACGTTTTATCATAACCACGATCTACAAAACTTTGAGTTTGCAGTCGCTGTTATCTTAAAATTAAATACAAGCACGAGATCTTACTTATTTCTCATTACGGAGGTTCTTTTGATTATCACCTTTTGAAAAATGCAATGAAAACTAATTTTTTTACTTCCAAAGACGTACGTGTTCTTGCAAAATCCTCCAAAGAATTTATTTTAATAACAATAACTGCAAAGGATACTTGGCTTCCTAAATTAAATTTAGAATATCCTTCTGAAAATACAAAAATATCTAACTACATTGGAAAATCAGTTTCTTCAAAAGTTAAAGTACGTTTCATGGATGCCAATTTATTTTTTGACTCTAATTCATTTAAACTTGTAGAATCACTAAACGCAAAAGGCCCCCAGTCACTTGAAATAGTACAACAGTGAATATATAAATTTGTACCCTTAAAAAGCCAAGATTATTTAGCAAAGAAAGATAAACTCTCAAAACCTTCTCAGGATGATCTCGTGTTATTACAAAAACCAGTTTATTTTCCTTTCTTGTCCCTTGCTGATAATGCAAGTCTTAATAATCCTATTACTACAAGATCGTGTTTCAGAAAATCTTTACTTGATGATAAACCTATAACCGACAGCGAATGGAAGCTTGTTCAAAACATCTGTGCAAAATTTAACCTTGAGACATTAGCTGATTACATGCGTTTCAGTTGTTTATTGGATACAGTACAACTTGCAGAAGTTTGGCAAAATTTTAGAAGATTTGAATTGAAAACCTACGAACTGGACCCAACTTATTCTTTGACTTTCCAAGTCCCATGAGAATGGGACTGTTTTCTTAAGCAATCAAAATTTGACATAGATTACATAAGGGATCACAGGGTATTTGACATTGCAAAAAAAAGAATACGGGGAGGCCAATGTATATTTACAAAGAAACATGTGATTGCAAATCACGAGCGTTGTCCGGGTGGGTTAGACACATCACAGCTAAGAAGACAACTACTCTCACTAGACATAAATAGTTTATATCTACACAGTATAAAAGCACTGATGCCAGTGTCTGATTACGAGTACATGGAACCAAAAGATCTTATAAACATTGACTGGACTGACCCTGCATTAGGGAGTACAGATGGTAGCTATGGGTATGTACTTGTTTGTGACTTGCAGTATCCAAAGCATTTACATAAACGAGACGCAAACTTGCCTCTTGCTATGGAACAGAAAATAATGAAGCTTGAAGAAATACCGAGCCAGATTAATTTAAAATACCGCCAAATGGCTTCAATTAAAAAATTTATATCCCGCCCAAGACTTATGTTAACCCTTTATGACAAACACAATTACACAGTTCATTTCAAGGAATTACGCTACTATCTTGCCAAAGGAATGGTACTTTTAAAAATACATTGCGGTGTACGATTCAAACAACAGCGGTATTTTAAAAAATACATAGATGCGAACTAAGAAAGACGGAAGCAAGCAAAGACCCCTTTTGAAAACAAACTACTTAAACTCAGTTCCAATGTATTATACGGCAAGACGTTAAAGAAATTTAACGATTTTGTCGAAACCAGTGTTTGCACCAGTACTGCTTAAGCTGAAAAATTACTTACACCACCACGATGTAAAGATTTTGATAGTTTGTCTGATTTTTTAAGTATTATTACGCAATATATTAAAAGTTATCGCGCAAATGACCTGTCACTCACAGGACTAGCAATTCTAGCTAATGCCAAAGTGTACTTTTATGAAAAGTTTGATATGTTGTGTCGACTATTCCAGAATAGAGCCTATCTGGATTATTCAGATACCGATGCTTATGAGCTAAATATATTAGACCCATTAAAAACTCTGTGGGATGATATAGTTAATGCACGTACAGAATTTAATTTTAGTAAGATTTCACGGAATCACGAGTGTTTTAAACAATACGAAAGCAGATATCCAGAATTGTATCTTTTGAATAAAGACGAGAGTGGCAAAATAAGAATACAGAGCTTAGATGTATTAGAATTAGTTATACTTAGGCCCAAGATGTATAGTATGTTATATTTAAATAATAGTAAACAGCAGAAATGCAGAGGCGTTCCAGCGATTGCTTTACGCCAATGTAAGCACGACAAGTATAGAGAAATGCTTAAGACCAACAAGCCTTGTAATATTATTGTGAATTCTATACAATCTGTAGATCATAATATGTACGTAGTGAGTGTAAATAGACTAGCATTTGACACATTAGATATTTCAAGGGTGTTTTAAGACCCTAACAATTGTAATTTTAGTTTGCCCTTGGGCCATATTGATTTGTTAAATAAGTAACTACGGTAGTATGTTATAGTTTTATATTTATAGTATAGTGTAGATGTAACCTATATGTAACCTAGATGTAACCTAGATATTTAATTTAAGTATTATGTTTAGGCTACACAAATATTGTTAAATACTAAGCTCTTGTTTGTGAGAACTGTATACACTTATAGTATGGTATAGATTTAATCTAGATGTATAATGAATTAATTGTATAAAACGTGTAGCATAGAATAATTACCTGTTTTGTATTTTTATTACCTGTATATGTTTAAAGTATATTATAGTATAGATGTAACCTAAATATATATTGTAAATTTAAATTTTAAGCATAGCGCAGATTCAATGTTCTGTATTTATGGTATATAATTGTATTCAGTGTAATAAATTCGAAAAATTGTAATTTTGTATTTAAAACGTGCGTTAGGTACCATTATAGCTCATTTACAATTTGCTTGGCCAGTGAACTTCATGTTATTATATTGCGCTGCATAAATGCTCATTCTGCTATCCCACACTGCAATACCAGTAGCACACAGTTGCAAAGAAAGACATCATTGGCGACTCCAGCCATGCATTGCCTACCTCTCACTTATGTGTGCGTTCAATTGCATTAAATACATAGTATATCGTACCTACCTACCTACCTATATGCTTCTGTACAGTATTCCCTTCAACCCTATCTGCCTGTTCCCCTTCATCTGAGTTCATATGGACTGTCCGTATATTGCCTGGTCTCTCTCCATTATCATCCATGTCCCATCGTCCCAGTATACTCTCGCTCGTATCATTCACATTCCCTTCGTCCCTACGTTCCCGCTTTCCCTAGCTCAAATTCCCGACTCCTCATATTTATTTCCACTTCCCCTTTCCCCCTTTCACTCACCCTTGCCTTTCCCCTTCCACTCACCCTTGCCCTCCAAGACGTTCACCCCTTCTTTCTTTCTTTCTTATCCTCTTGCCTTTACGTCTCAAAACACATTTAATTCCACCCTATCTCATGTAGTTACGTTATTTCTCATTGAAAATTTATCTCTCCGCGTGAAGCACAAAATGTTCGCATTTGAAGCACATTTAGATTATAAAACTAACGTTTTGTTTTTCCCTATTTTTTAAGTTCACTGTAAAATTTTGACAGTCAGAGTCTTTATAAATCTGACGTGTAAAAACGTATCAATTGATTTTGGCATTTAATTTTTGTTATTTATTCTAATCTCTGTTTTGGAGGCCCATTTTTGAACCTGCAGAATTTATAACGATGCCCACTACCACAGTGGCCGCACCGTCGGACTCTTTTTTTTTCTTAGGAGGTTTAAAAAGGGGGCAATCTCGGTAGATATGCCTAATATCCCCTTTTACTGAATGTTCTATGCATGACGGGCATTCCCTAATTTTATGACTGTACTTTCATTCATTGACCCCTTCACCATGAGTCTTTAGTCGCCCGTAGGCGTTGCCTTTGGCGGTAGATAGACCTTTTTCCTTTCGGGCATAGGCAGATGCTGACGAAGCTTCCGAATCTGTAGTTGCTGATGAAGGGAAAATTGGATTAGGGTCCCAATTGATGGTATTAGTAGGACTATGTGGAGGGGACCTAAATTCCTGGGTATCAGGTCCCAACCAAAAATCTTTCTGGTCAGAGGGGACGTTTTCTTCGTCGCTATTGTGACGTTGAATAATATTTACTCGTTATTCTTTTTCCTCGATTTTCAGATAAGTTCTTCTTTTGGGAAACTTATCCATGGTATGAATGTATGAGTACCAGTGAGTTAAAGTACAGATGCTGTAGTAATAAATTGAATTGAATGTAGTTGAGATTCTGTTTTGTCTTTATTGATGTGTAAATAAAGAGAGTAGCTATTGAGAAGCTATTGTGTTAAATGATTGAATGAGTAAAGATATGTAGGATCTTTTCTCGGTGTGATTTCAGTATTTTGTGAACTGATATCTAGAGAGTGACCTGAGTAGTAATGGTGGTAATTTACAAGTGTCATGGTGTATTTATAATAAATGACATAAGGTAAATTCATATTATATTTAACATTAAAGGAAAATAATACTTAATTATTTAGGTCGAATGAGTTGTAGTGCTTCTTAAGCTTACGTGTACAATTTGCATTGGTATTAATCATACATGGTATTATAATAGAACTGGACCGGATGCGAAGTCCGATAAATACATGACACATTATCTATAAGGTTTCAATTAGACATGGACATACATTGAATACATATTATAATATCATTAGTTAATAACATTAAGTTCATATGTAAGTGTAATACTAACTAGGTTTAGTTTACTGTGATTGGTGGAATCTAATATCATATAGTTCTATATAAGCTATAGTGATTTAGTAGACGTGCTTCGTCCTCCCTGGCTTTCTATAGGCCAGGAAGGAGGGAGGCTAGAATGAGAACAGAGAAGTTTGAGGAAAATAGAATATTGTTTATTTCTTTCCTCCTTTGTATACGCTAATCTAACAGAGCGCTATACTTCGCCCGCACTATACCGGATCCAGTGCCGCTCCCGTCCACTGTGTGTGTGGCGAGCATATCACTGGAAGACGTATGATAATGGGACGATTAGAGAATTCATAAAGCTCCAACTACACTTCCCACTCCCTCCACACTGTACGCGTGCTCTTTATATTGCACTGCACTATGTGTAGGGAGCACAGAGAAATCTAGATATATTTTTATGTCGCTAAGCCGAACATTCTCCCTAGCCTTGATTAATACAGCGATCAACATTTAATAGCTAGACACAAAACAAAATAATAATAATTGATGATGCGTAGTAAACCACAAATTCAACAATGACACACAAGAACAACACACAGTAAGGCTGGCCGAGTAAAGTATCTCAATACCTGAAATCCCTACCCATTAAATCCCTGCTGCCACTATCTATTTCCTTGAACTAGAATGAGGTATGAGTGCACTTATAAATTAACAAGTGTGGTGTGAGTATGTGAAAACAAATGCTCAATCACATTTTAACTATATCATTAATAGCAGTAAAACTGGTGAGAACTAAAGCTCAATCACCATCCAAGAATAATTATGAAAATTTATGTACATACTGAACACTGATGTGTATCTGCTAGATGAATACATATTTTATCAATACACTAGTATGATTTGACTATGAGGTAGTATTATTGTATACTGTATAATCTACATATTTTAATAAAATATGTGATCATGTTTGGTCCTAATTACACAGGTGTCATTATTTGAAGTAAGAGTGGACATTATCATTTGGAGATGCAGTTGTGATTGAAGTTGATGATGGAACATATTTATATGTGTTGGACAAAATTTAATTTAAGTACTAAAGTTATAATGAAATTCTCTTCCGCCCATCATGTTGAATTTTATTTTCATCCTGAGTACAGCATTTCTCAAGGTGGATGTTTGACTCGCTTGCGTTCCAATCTTTGGAACTCCACCATGGGGTTTAGAGTTTTAGATATCATGGACTGAAGCGTCGGTACGTGCATTGGAACCACGTAGCCGAGGTCAGTGTGAGGTACGTCGTATGATTTTGGAGGGCCTCTTATGATTCGAGACGTTTTTATCTTTTTGATAAATTCCTTCCCCAGAATCAAATCAATTTGTTCATGTTTATTGAAGTTTCGATCTGCCATCCAATTGGGTGGTACATTGTTTGGTTTGGCAGTGGGTACAGGATAAGACAAGTACTCCCAGTGCATTTGGGGTAAGATATACACAGAGATAGTAAATGACTTTTTAGAATCCTGCTTCGTCTGAATGGTCATTTTGGTTTTACCTATTGCCTTAAGAGAGCTAAATCCTGTTGTAACATAATCTCTTTTTGATAATTCTTTTATTTTAAGTTGTAAGAATCTTACCATGTGAATAGTAATAAAATTCTTGTCAGTCCTTTCATTTAACAATGCTCGCATCCGCGCATTCCGAGTTTTCTCTATGGCATCAACTACGGCTGTTGCTAGAAGTTTGGTGGGAGCCGGCAATGATACGGGTTTGGCGGTCACCGTACTTAGTTTGTAAAACTCTTTGTGTAGGCAAGTGTGATGTCTGCCTTGACATGATTTACATGAGTATGGGCTCATGCATTTTGTGGAGATATGATCATCCAGGCAATTGACACACAACTGTTGATTGCGTACCCATTGATACTTGTCAGATGAGGATAACCGCATGAACGTTGGGCATCTATGAACTCTATGTGTGTTGCCATCACAATAATGACATGTGGACACAATCTTTTCATATGTGTGATGCTCTATATCTTCTGCTACAGACTCTGTGTCTGTATTATTGTCCTCATTCCTATTTTCTTTAATTGTTTTGCAGAGTTTTTCTCTCCACTGTGATGAACTAGGAACTTCGTAGGTATTCTCAACAGTAGGTGATTTAGGAATTTCGTATGATTCCACAACAGTGGGTACCACATGTACTTTTTTCTCTGCATCTGGGGCTAGGTCACCTACAGTTTCCGCGACCTCATTAGTAGGAGGCTGTGACTGTGGCTGTCCGTACAAAGAATTGTGAACTATAGGAATGTAAGTTTGTTCCACATTGGAGAGTGGAAGTATGAGAGTGCGCAGGTGGATTCTGAGGTCATCATACTCGATTTCCAAATTCTGAAAATCTTAAAGTACCCACGAAAGAGAATCTCGGTCTTCCTCTGTAAAGAAGTACTTATAACAATTGACATGTTGAGTAGTTATTGAAGGTCCCATCAATACCAAGTCTTGTAAAAATATTTCCACAACTTGGATTGGGACTGCAGCTTCAAAGACTGTAATTTTATCTCGAATTAATTTCATTCAAGCTGATAAAGCCATGTGAATCGATGCGTGGTCCACCTGCTCGGATGTGCGTATTTTTAGCACATTTTGAGTGGAGGACGTTATGGAAAGTGGAGATTGAATTGTAAGCAATTTGTCGAGACTGCCTTGTCCTACCACAATTTCATGCTGTTGGGTGGACATCAATGTGGATGCTGTAGGCTGTGCTATTGAAATAGCGGGGTCATTTGTAGTTTGATCCATTGTTGTAGATGGCTGTGTCTCGCGCCAGTTGCGCAGCAACTCAACGGCTGCTAAATGTCGCGACTTTGCGTAAGGTGAAAAGTGGCTCATTCAAATATCATTCACGTAAATCCTCTCAAATTAGGAATAAAACCTTATTAGTCTTTAATATTGAATAATATGAGATAACTTATAATGTTTTGATTTAATGAGTAATAATCGCAATTTCTTATATGTTTATAATTCTTGGGTATATTAGAGAATTTTATAAGCAAATTTAATTGACGTTTTACTCTTTGCTATGTAATTATACCAATTACTAATTTTTATAGCAATTTAGTATCGTATTTATTATGTAATTGAGTGTCGTGATATTAAGTGCTAATAATTTCCTAGCAAACTTGATGTTGATTATGAATTCTGTAATTATTATGACCACAGCTCTGGCTGGGTGTTCATATGTGGATATAGTCTGTATTAAATTTGTAATTATTACATTGACTTTTACTGCTGTCCTACAGATATTGCGTATCTCGTTAGGCCACAGCTAGTAATGTGTAACGAAATGTACTGTATAAACTTTTTGCTTCCTTTAGGGGGTTTTGGCTGAATAAAGTTATAGCTGAAACTCTCTATGTACAACTCGTGATAGTCTAGAGTGCTATCAGTATTATGAACTGTAGCCTTATCTCTATTTCTCTCGACGTACTTGTAGAGTTGCCCTTGTATATGGAGTCGCTTTTTCCTTCCTTGGCATTACCACAGGAAGTATTTGCGTAATTGGCACTATCTATAGTGTGAACCAATTAATTGAATGCGAGACTTCTGTAAGTCTCATATAATTATTGACTATGACAATTAATTACATTGATCCTTATAGGCGTGCTTAATTAAATCTTAAGACTATATCTTAATATATCTATACTCAATTAATTCCCTGAGACTGTTAAGTGCAATATCAGGAGGAAATACAGTGATAGCTTTATTCCATGTTATAGCTCAACGTATGACTGAAGACGTTGGTTTGGTGCTATAGTAATTGACACTGTTTGATGCTACTTGACTGTTAGTAGTTGCAATGGCTCTATATCGAATAGGTCTTTGGGGCAGACTATAAGCCTTCTATAATCATCGTAACTTAAATAAGCTTACGTCCACCGTTGTATGTAGGCTGATCACTGTATGGATCTGGACTGTCAATAAGCTCTAATGTCCTTTATGACTGGGACGACCGTTGTATGTAAGGCCTGTCTATGTATGTGAGACTTTGTTTTGTGCTAAATTTCTTCAATAGAAATGATCGATGTTTGTAGATCTGCCTTTTTTATTGTAGGCTTGCTATGAATGGTTAGAGATATAGAATAGAAATTACCTTGACGTACCTATAATCTCTACTTGGAACTGCAGATTCCTTTGATGAGTCAAGGTTTGTGCTTGAGGATTGGGCTCAAGGCTTGGGTAGGCAGTGTATCTATCCCAACACTTGCCTGTACTACAATGTTGTATGAAATTGTAGGTTTACGTTACTTTGTGTGATGTCTGAAACACAAAGGTTTTGATTACTTGACTTGCCTATTATCCTATGGATCCTTGTAGTATAATATTAATGTTAATTATTTTAACTATGTATGCATTAAGTAGATTTAATTAGGATAGGCATAAGAACCTATCGAAATTTCTGATACCTGAGTGTACTTGTAGCCTAGTATACAAATTTAAATTGCATAGGGGCGAGTCTTACTTTAATTACTTGCGTATATAACTCAGCATATATGCACAGTAGACCTCCTAAATAAAAAGGAGATATAAAGGAAAGAAGTTTTTACTCTTTGGCAAAAACTGACAAATCCTACCTAACAAGTACTCGTAATCTATATGGTGCCTATAAGTATATGTATAAATATGCTTAAAGATATGCTTATACTGGGAGCGACCCAAGTAATATTATAAGTAAGAGGAAATTAGATTATGTAACCTTACTATATTGAGATATCAATACTCAGAATTGAGTAGCTGCTTCTTCGTGTGGTGAACGAATATGTCACCGCAGAGAGTCAAAAAATAATCAACTCACATCAACATTAATAGCATATAAACACACAAGTCATACGGTACACACTATAATTTAATTCCTTATATGTATATCATTATTTATAAAAAACACGCAGTAAAAACACACAAGTTCTATAGTACTATGTAATGTAGAAGTAGACTTAATATTATTTGATAATAAATTAATCCTATTTTAATATTATTTTTTGTGTAGTGAGTTTTTGAAAATGAAATACAAAGAAAAAAAATGAAATTCTAAGTTAAGTATGTAGATGTTGAAAGATTTTATTATGCTATTATAATATGTTTAGTTGGAATGTACGTATTACCTTTTGAACTATAATGTATATAGTTATGGTACTAGACAATTGACGAAGTAGAAGTAGACTTTACCACTGCTGGTCTTCGGGCCTTGTCGCATGGGAGAGTTGAATGGGGAAGATGGTGTAATTTAATTAGCCTTCCAATTAAATGGTGTTGGTTCTGGTCCGTGCTGTCTGTAGTAGAGACTGCGGCGGCTGGCGATCGGTGTCGGGTCCTGGTCGCGGGCTGGAAAAGTTTAGTTTTGGATAGGATCAAGGATAAGGATTGGATCAGAAGCGTGAGTCGATCTGCTCTGTATTAAGTAGTAGTGGGACACTTGCAATTCTTGTTTTTTTGTCAAAAATGAAACAAGGACAGAGTTTTTATTTGTTTTTTCAATCCACTATTTTACTTAATGTTTTGGAAAATGTAGAGATGTTTGATTTGTATGATTGTTTATTGATTATTGTCAGAATTTTGCACAGATGATTGTAGTAGCTCTTGTGAACTTTCAGCAAATGTTTTTTCAATGCTACTTGTTTCGAGTACTAATAAGCAGTGTAATAGGTATGCTCGAAATACCTTGCGTTAGAATTGAGAGAATTCGCCGTCGTGACGACACTGACTAATATGTGTAATAGAATCTCTTTGCACACGTCCAAAGGATGTAATCACGGAATTCACGTCTTTTGCACAGTTCACATAGTCATCGCACAGGCACGTCTGTTCATTGGGAATTGTGGTCATGGTATTTATTATTTTTTTTAAATACGTATTACCTCCTGGAAGCATTCTTCAGAGTTGAGATATTCTATCTCCTCTTCGGTGTAGTGACGAGCTCCGTCAGAGTTTATGACTCGTTGAGGCACATAAATGTCTCCGTAGTCTTCAAAATCTTCATTGTTATAATTGCTCAATGCAATAAATTGACGGCGTTGCTTGTCCTCTGCTTCTCTTTTTGCAGCTACTGTGATTTCATTCACGGGGCACTGTAACATTTGAGTATAGTACCTGCCACTTTTACACAGACATTCATTGATCTTGTAAGGGTCGTGAATGTGACACACGCGATCGTCGTATTTTTCATTTAATTCACCTAAATTGAATTTTTTGTTAAGCGCTTTTCGTCGCTTTCGTTCGAGCTTGTATTGATAATTTTCTCTGCAATCTCTAGATCCTATAAAACGAGGATCGTAGTGGCGACACTCACTAATGGGTGTAAGCTGACGTATCTTTTCACCTTTCACTACGCCAAAATGGTTACGCACAAAAGTTTTTATTCTACCCAGTCTTTGCACTTATAAGGAGATACGCAATGACAGTTATTACGAAGACTGCGAAACGTGGCGTGGTGGATTTACTTAATTGGGCTACGGTTATAAAGTTTTGTAATAAAATTATTGAGACGAATTTTCACCTTGATCTCGCGGCGACGACGAAGTACTCTGTTTTTCTTCGTGTTTAGTCTCATTGGCACAATTTTGTAGCTCTATTTGGGTTCTGTTTATTGCACTATTGTTGCTCTCATAGTAGGCACGTCTGTTGCTATCGGCGATTTTATTCAGAGCTTAATTGTACTCTTTTTGTCTCCGTCGTTTATTCTGTCTAGGTAATAGTTTAGCTTCCATTTGCAAGAAACCCTTTTAATTTGATTCTCCCTTAGACGACGATGACGAACTATTCCTCACCTCTTCGCTCGGAGTGATATTATTGTGTTCTTCAAGGTATTGGCGATACCGTATAGTTTCACGCACTAACAATTCACGTATCACTGGACGAAAGTTCTCTACAAATTGAGTTATTGCATTATACTATTGTTGTAATAATAGGCGCTTACGTGATTGTCGCTGTTTGCGTCTGCTGGAATCCATAAGGGCATATTGGTGTGAACGTTAAATGAAAATAACTGTTAAAATTACTACTTCTTGATATAATATAACTTTCACTGACTTTCACCACTTTTACTAGTTAATAATGTTATTTTAACTGAGAAGGAGTCAGAATTATCTTTAAATGCAAAGTGTATATCAAGAACCGTAGATCCTCTTAAATTAAGAAAAAGAAGAGAGACGGTGGAACACAAGAAGGTAGCAAAACAAGCCACGTAACCCCGAAGGTATAATCCACGTTGAGCCCTGAGCACTGGCGATAACTCACAAGTCTAACTAGGGTCGAGACCATAGGTAGCCATTAATTCGAAAGAGTAAATATGTTTATTTGTCTTTGGTTGTCACGTTGAATAATATTTACTCGTTATTCTTTTTCCTCGATTTTCAGATAAGTTCTTCTTTTGGGAAACTTATCTATGGTATGAATGTATGAGTACCAGTGAGTTAAAGTACAGATGCTGTAGTAATAAATTGAATTGAATGTAGTTGAGATTCTGTTTTGTCTTTATTGATGTGTAAATAAAGAGAGTAGCTATTGAGAAGCTATTGTGTTAAATGATTGAATGAGTAAAGATATGTAGGATCTTTTCTCGGTGTGATTTCAGTATTTTGTGAACTGATATCTAGAGAGTGACCTGAGTAGTAATGGTGGTAATTTACAAGTGTCATGGTGTATTTATAATAAATGACATAAGGTAAATTCATATTATATTTAACATTAAAGGAAAATAATACTTAATTATTTAGGTCGAATGAGTTGTAGTGCTTCTTAAGCTTACGTGTACAATTTGCATTGGTATTAATCATACATGGTATTATAATAGAACTGGACCGGATGCGAAGTCCGATAAATACATGACACATTATCTATAAGGTTTCAATTAGACATGGACATACATTGAATACATATTATAATATCATTAGTTAATAACATTAAGTTCATATTGTAAGTGTAATACTAACTAGGTTTAGTTTACTGTGATTGGTGGAATCTAATATCATATAGTTCTATATAAGCTATAGTGATTTAGTAGACGTGCTTCGTCCTCCCTGGCTTTCTATAGGCCAGGAAGGAGGGAGGCTAGAATGAGAACAGAGAAGTTTGAGGAAAATAGAATATTGTTTATTTCTTTCCTCCTTTGTATACGCTAATTTAACAGAGCGCTATACTTCGCCCGCACTATACCGGATCCAGTGCCGCTCCCGTCCACTGTGTGTGTGGCGAGCATATCACTGGAAGACGTATGATAATGGGACGATTGGAGAATTCATAAAGCTCCAACTACACTTCCCACTCCCTCCACACTGTACGCGTGCTCTTTATATTGCACTGCGCTATGTGTTGGGAGCACAAAGAAATCTAGATATATTTTTATGTCGCTAAGCCGAACATTCTCTCTAGCCTTGATTGATACAGCGATCAACATTTAATAGCTAGACACAAAACAAAATAATAATAATTGATGACGCGTAGTAAACCACAAATTCAACAATGACACACAAGAACAACACACAGTAAGGCTGGCCGAGTAAAGTATCTCAATACCTGAAATCCCTACCCATTAAATCCCTGCTGCCACTATCTATTTCCTTGAACTAGAATGAGGTATGAGTGCACTTATAAATTAACAAGTGTGGTGTGAGTATGTGAAAACAAATGCTCAATCACATTTTAACTATATCATTAATAGCAGTAAAACTGGTGAGAACTAAGGCTCAATCACCATCCAAGAATAATTATGAAAATTTATGTACATACTGAACACTGATGTGTATCTGCTAGATGAATACATATTTTATCAATACACTAGTATGATTTGACTATGAGGTAGTATTATTGTATACTGTATAATCTACATATTTTAATAAAATATGTGATCATGTTTGGTCCTAATTACACAGGTGTCATTATTTGAAGTAAGAGTGGACATTATCATTTGGAGATGCAGTTGTGATTGAAGTTGATGATGGAACATATTTATATGTGTTGGACAAAATTTAATTTAAGTACTAAAGTTATAATGAAATTCTCTTCCGCCCATCATGTTGAATTTTATTTTCATCCTGAGTACAGCATTTCTCAAGGTGGATGTTTGACTCGCTTGCGTTCCAATCTTTGGAACTCCACCATGGGGTTTAGAGTTTTAGATATCATGGACTGAAGCGTCGGTACGTGCATTGGAACCACGTAGCCGAGGTCAGTGTGAGGTACGTCGTATGATTTTGGAGGGCCTCTTATGATTCGAGACGTTTTTATCTTTTTGATAAATTCCTTCCCCAGAATCAAATCAATTTGTTCATGTTTATTGAAGTTTCGATCTGCCATCCAATTGGGTGGTACATTGTTTGGTTTGGCAGTGGGTACAGGATAAGACAAGTACTCCCAGTGCATTTGGGGTAAGATATACACAGAGATAGTAAATGACTTTTTAGAATCCTGCTTCGTCTGAATGGTCATTTTGGTTTTACCTATTGCCTTAAGAGAGCTAAATCCTGTTGTAACATAATCTCTTTTTGATAATTCTTTTATTTTAAGTTGTAAGAATCTTACCATGTGAATAGTAATAAAATTCTTGTCAGTCCTTTCATTTAACAATGCTCGCATCCGCGCATTCCGAGTTTTCTCTATGGCATCAACTACGGCTGTTGCTAGAAGTTTGGTGGGAGCCGGCAATGATACGGGTTTGGCGGTCACCGTACTTAGTTTGTAAAACTCTTTGTGTAGGCAAGTGTGATGTCTGCCTTGACATGATTTACATGAGTATGGGCTCATGCATTTTGTGGAGATATGATCATCCAGGCAATTGACACACAACTGTTGATTGCGTACCCATTGATACTTGTCAGATGAGGATAACCGCATGAACGTTGGGCATCTATGAACTCTATGTGTGTTGCCATCACAATAATGACATGTGGACACAATCTTTTCATATGTGTGATGCTCTATATCTTCTGCTACAGACTCTGTGTCTGTATTATTGTCCTCATTCCTATTTTCTTTAATTGTTTTGCAGAGTTTTTCTCTCCACTGTGATGAACTAGGAACTTCGTAGGTATTCTCAACAGTAGGTGATTTAGGAATTTCGTATGATTCCACAACAGTGGGTACCACATGTACTTTTTTCTCTGCATCTGGGGCTAGGTCACCTACAGTTTCCGCGACCTCATTAGTAGGAGGCTGTGACTGTGGCTGTCCGTACAAAGAATTGTGAACTATAGGAATGTAAGTTTGTTCCACATTGGAGAGTGGAAGTATGAGAGTGCGCAGGTGGATTCTGAGGTCATCATACTCGATTTCCAAATTCTGAAAATCTTAAAGTACCCACGAAAGAGAATCTCGGTCTTCCTCTGTAAAGAAGTACTTATAACAATTGACATGTTGAGTAGTTATTGAAGGTCCCATCAATACCAAGTCTTGTAAAAATATTTCCACAACTTGGATTGGGACTGCAGCTTCAAAGACTGTAATTTTATCTCGAATTAATTTCATTCAAGCTGATAAAGCCATGTGAATCGATGCGTGGTCCACCTGCTCGGATGTGCGTATTTTTAGCACATTTTGAGTGGAGGACGTTATGGAAAGTGGAGATTGAATTGTAAGCAATTTGTCGAGACTGCCTTGTCCTACCACAATTTCATGCTGTTGGGTGGACATCAATGTGGATGCTGTAGGCTGTGCTATTGAAATAGCGGGGTCATTTGTAGTTTGATCCATTGTTGTAGATGGCTGTGTCTCGCGCCAGTTGCGCAGCAACTCAACGGCTGCTAAATGTCGCGACTTTGCGTAAGGTGAAAAGTGGCTCATTCAAATATCATTCACGTAAATCCTCTCAAATTAGGAATAAAACCTTATTAGTCTTTAATATTGAATAATATGAGATAACTTATAATGTTTTGATTTAATGAGTAATAATCGCAATTTCTTATATGTTTATAATTCTTGGGTATATTAGAGAATTTTATAAGCAAATTTAATTGACGTTTTACTCTTTGCTATGTAATTATACCAATTACTAATTTTTATAGCAATTTAGTATCGTATTTATTATGTAATTGAGTGTCGTGATATTAAGTGCTAATAATTTCCTAGCAAACTTGATGTTGATTATGAATTCTGTAATTATTATGACCACAGCTCTGGCTGGGTGTTCATATGTGGATATAGTCTGTATTAAATTTGTAATTATTACATTGACTTTTACTGCTGTCCTACAGATATTGCGTATCTCGTTAGGCCACAGCTAGTAATGTGTAACGAAATGTACTGTATAAACTTTTTGCTTCCTTTAGGGGGTTTTGGCTGAATAAAGTTATAGCTGAAACTCTCTATGTACAACTCGTGATAGTCTAGAGTGCTATCAGTATTATGAACTGTAGCCTTATCTCTATTTCTCTCGACGTACTTGTAGAGTTGCCCTTGTATATGGAGTCGCTTTTTCCTTCCTTGGCATTACCACAGGAAGTATTTGCGTAATTGGCACTATCTATAGTGTGAACCAATTAATTGAATGCGAGACTTCTGTAAGTCTCATATAATTATTGACTATGACAATTAATTACATTGATCCTTATAGGCGTGCTTAATTAAATCTTAAGACTATATCTTAATATATCTATACTCAATTAATTCCCTGAGACTGTTAAGTGCAATATCAGGAGGAAATACAGTGATAGCTTTATTCCATGTTATAGCTCAACGTATGACTGAAGACGTTGGTTTGGTGCTATAGTAATTGACACTGTTTGATGCTACTTGACTGTTAGTAGTTGCAATGGCTCTATATCGAATAGGTCTTTGGGGCAGACTATAAGCCTTCTATAATCATCGTAACTTAAATAAGCTTACGTCCACCGTTGTATGTAGGCTGATCACTGTATGGATCTGGACTGTCAATAAGCTCTAATGTCCTTTATGACTGGGACGACCGTTGTATGTAAGGCCTGTCTATGTATGTGAGACTTTGTTTTGTGCTAAATTTCTTCAATAGAAATGATCGATGTTTGTAGATCTGCCTTTTTTATTGTAGGCTTGCTATGAATGGTTAGAGATATAGAATAGAAATTACCTTGACGTACCTATAATCTCTACTTGGAACTGCAGATTCCTTTGATGAGTCAAGGTTTGTGCTTGAGGATTGGGCTCAAGGCTTGGGTAGGCAGTGTATCTATCCCAACACTTGCCTGTACTACAATGTTGTATGAAATTGTAGGTTTACGTTACTTTGTGTGATGTCTGAAACACAAAGGTTTTGATTACTTGACTTGCCTATTATCCTATGGATCCTTGTAGTATAATATTAATGTTAATTATTTTAACTATGTATGCATTAAGTAGATTTAATTAGGATAGGCATAAGAACCTATCGAAATTTCTGATACCTGAGTGTACTTGTAGCCTAGTATACAAATTTAAATTGCATAGGGGCGAGTCTTACTTTAATTACTTGCGTATATAACTCAGCATATATGCACAGTAGACCTCCTAAATAAAAAGGAGATATAAAGGAAAGAAGTTTTTACTCTTTGGCAAAAACTGACAAATCCTACCTAACAAGTACTCGTAATCTATATGGTGCCTATAAGTATATGTATAAATATGCTTAAAGATATGCTTATACTGGGAGCGACCCAAGTAATATTATAAGTAAGAGGAAATTAGATTATGTAACCTTACTATATTGAGATATCAATACTCAGAATTGAGTAGCTGCTTCTTCGTGTGGTGAACGAATATGTCACCGCAGAGAGTCAAAAAATAATCAACTCACATCAACATTAATAGCATATAAACACACAAGTCATACGGTACACACTATAATTTAATTCCTTATATGTATATCATTATTTATAAAAAACACGCAGTAAAAACACACAAGTTCTATAGTACTATGTAATGTAGAAGTAGACTTAATATTATTTGATAATAAATTAATCCTATTTTAATATTATTTTTTGTGTAGTGAGTTTTTGAAAATGAAATACAAAGAAAAAAAATGAAATTCTAAGTTAAGTATGTAGATGTTGAAAGATTTTATTATGCTATTATAATATGTTTAGTTGGAATGTACGTATTACCTTTTGAACTATAATGTATATAGTTATGGTACTAGACAATTGACGAAGTAGAAGTAGACTTTACCACTGCTGGTCTTCGGGCCTTGTCGCATGGGAGAGTTGAATGGGGAAGATGGTGTAATTTAATTAGCCTTCCAATTAAATGGTGTTGGTTCTGGTCCGTGCTGTCTGTAGTAGAGACTGCGGCGGCTGGCGATCGGTGTCGGGTCCTGGTCGCGGGCTGGAAAAGTTGAGTTTTGGATAGGATCAAGGATAAGGATTGGATCAGAAGCGTGAGTCGATCTGCTCTGTATTAAGTAGTAGTGGGACACTTGCAATTCTTGTTTTTTTGTCAAAAATGAAACAAGGACAGAGTTTTTATTTGTTTTTTCAATCCACTATTTTACTTAATGTTTTGGAAAATGTAGAGATGTTTGATTTGTATGATTGTTTATTGATTATTGTCAGAATTTTGCACAGATGATTGTAGTAGCTCTTGTGAACTTTCAGCAAATGTTTTTTCAATGCTACTTGTTTCGAGTACTAATAAGCAGTGTAATAGGTATGCTCGAAATACCTTGCGTTAGAATTGAGAGAATTCGCCGTCGTGACGACACTGACTAATATGTGTAATAGAATCTCTTTGCACACGTCCAAAGGATGTAATCACGGAATTCACGTCTTTTGCACAGTTCACATAGTCATCGCACAGGCACGTCTGTTCATTGGGAATTGTGGTCATGGTATTTATTATTTTTTTTAAATACGTATTACCTCCTGGAAGCATTCTTCAGAGTTGAGATATTCTATCTCCTCTTCGGTGTAGTGACGAGCTCCGTCAGAGTTTATGACTCGTTGAGGCACATAAATGTCTCCGTAGTCTTCAAAATCTTCATTGTTATAATTGCTCAATGCAATAAATTGACGGCGTTGCTTGTCCTCTGCTTCTCTTTTTGCAGCTACTGTGATTTCATTCACGGGGCACTGTAACATTTGAGTATAGTACCTGCCACTTTTACACAGACATTCATTGATCTTGTAAGGGTCGTGAATGAGACACACGCGATCGTCGTATTTTTCATTTAATTCACCTAAATTGAATTTTTTGTTAAGCGCTTTTCGTCGCTTTCGTTCGAGCTTGTATTGATAATTTTCTCTGCAATCTCTAGATCCTATAAAACGAGGATCGTAGTGGCGACACTCACTAATGGGTGTAAGCTGACGTATCTTTTCACCTTTCACTACGCCAAAATGGTTACGCACAAAAGTTTTTATTCTACCCAGTCTTTGCACTTATAAGGAGATACGCAATGACAGTTATTACGAAGACTGCGAAACGTGGCGTGGTGGATTTACTTAATTGGGCTACGGTTATAAAGTTTTGTAATAAAATTATTGAGACGAATTTTCACCTTGATCTCGCGGCGACGACGAAGTACTCTGTTTTTCTTCGTGTTTAGTCTCATTGGCACAATTTTGTAGCTCTATTTGGGTTCTGTTTATTGCACTATTGTTGCTCTCATAGTAGGCACGTCTGTTGCTATCGGCGATTTTATTCAGAGCTTAATTGTACTCTTTTTGTCTCCGTCGTTTATTCTGTCTAGGTAATAGTTTAGCTTCCATTTGCAAGAAACCCTTTTAATTTGATTCTCCCTTAGACGACGATGACGAACTATTCCTCACCTCTTCGCTCGGAGTGATATTATTGTGTTCTTCAAGGTATTGGCGATACCGTATAGTTTCACGCACTAACAATTCACGTATCACTGGACGAAAGTTCTCTACAAATTGAGTTATTGCATTATACTATTGTTGTAATAATAGGCGCTTACGTGATTGTCGCTGTTTGCGTCTGCTGGAATCCATAAGGGCATATTGGTGTGAACGTTAAATGAAAATAACTGTTAAAATTACTACTTCTTGATATAATATAACTTTCACTGACTTTCACCACTTTTACTAGTTAATAATGTTATTTTAACTGAGAAGGAGTCAGAATTATCTTTAAATGCAAAGTGTATATCAAGAACCGTAGATCCTCTTAAATTAAGAAAAAGAAGAGAGACGGTGGAACACAAGAAGGTAGCAAAACAAGCCACGTAACCCCGAAGGTATAATCCACGTTGAGCCCTGAGCACTGGCGATAACTCACAAGTCTAACTAGGGTCGAGACCATAGGTAGCCATTAATTCGAAAGAGTAAATATGTTTATTTGTCTTTGGTTGTCACGTTGAATAATATTTACTCGTTATTCTTTTTCCTCGATTTTCAGATAAGTTCTTCTTTTGGGAAACTTATCCATGGTATGAATGTATGAGTACCAGTGAGTTAAAGTACAGATGCTGTAGTAATAAATTGAATTGAATGTAGTTGAGATTCTGTTTTGTCTTTATTGATGTGTAAATAAAGAGAGTAGCTATTGAGAAGCTATTGTGTTAAATGATTGAATGAGTAAAGATATGTAGGATCTTTTCTCGGTGTGATTTCAGTATTTTGTGAACTGATATCTAGAGAGTGACCTGAGTAGTAATGGTGGTAATTTACAAGTGTCATGGTGTATTTATAATAAATGACATAAGGTAAATTCATATTATATTTAACATTAAAGGAAAATAATACTTAATTATTTAGGTCGAATGAGTTGTAGTGCTTCTTAAGCTTACGTGTACAATTTGCATTGGTATTAATCATACATGGTATTATAATAGAACTGGACCGGATGCGAAGTCCGATAAATACATGACACATTATCTATAAGGTTTCAATTAGACATGGACATACATTGAATACATATTATAATATCATTAGTTAATAACATTAAGTTCATATTGTAAGTGTAATACTAACTAGGTTTAGTTTACTGTGATTGGTGGAATCTAATATCATATAGTTCTATATAAGCTATAGTGATTTAGTAGACGTGCTTCGTCCTCCCTGGCTTTCTATAGGCCAGGAAGGAGGGAGGCTAGAATGAGAACAGAGAAGTTTGAGGAAAATAGAATATTGTTTATTTCTTTCCTCCTTTGTATACGCTAATTTAACAGAGCGCTATACTTCGCCCGCACTATACCGGATCCAGTGCCGCTCCCGTCCACTGTGTGTGTGGCGAGCATATCACTGGAAGACGTATGATAATGGGACGATTGGAGAATTCCTAAAGCTCCAACTACACTTCCCACTCCCTCCACACTGTACGCGTGCTCTTTATATTGCACTGCACTATGTGTTGGGAGCACAAAGAAATCTAGATATATTTTTATGTCGCTAAGCCAAACAATTAGGCTCACATCCTGCCTAGAATTTTGAGCTAAATTTGAAATTATTTTTATTTTTATTTTACTGAATTTTGTTAACATTTTTTTTATGGTATGGGAGGAAAAGGAGGTTCACGGCCGAGATCTCTTATGTAAGCATCGGTTTCCCAGCAAAATGGTTTTTCTATTATAGTCATACCTATATTGAAGCGAATTTGGGGAAATGATTCAGCAATCGGGGCCTGGGGAATATTTCAGTGCTTGATGTTTATAAGCATTTTCCTGAAGAATTAAGAAATTCTTTTTAATCCAGGAGCCGAATTTGCTTCAGGCAAAAACGCTGAGAAGCTTATTTTATGGAATTGATTTAGTAGTAGGAGCCTGGGGAATATTTCGGTCTCCGGCGTTCATAGAGATTAACCTGGGGAACGCTCAAGAAATTCTTTTTGAGGTTCGGGAGCTAAATTGTGCTTTATAGGTGACCATAATAGAATTAGATAGGGATCCGATACTGACACGGAAACCAAGGTCGTGAATCCCCTTTTAATTTCAGGATTAATGTTATTTTTAGTGACTATTCTTCGTCTGAGTCCGAAGAAGTCGGAATCAAGTGGAAAATGTTAGTATGCATGTTTCCCATACATCTAACTATTCGATCTATTAAATTGACCCTGAGAGCTTTTGCGCCACCAATTCTCGAAGTAAGGGTACTGGTGGTGTTTTTGTTTTTATTTTTACGGGGTTTTGGAGGAGGATCTCTTTTCTGAGCGGTTGAGCTTAGTCCTTGTTCTAAGGCCGTCAAAATAGCTCTTCCCCATCGAGTTGCCACCCCAGATCGGAGATCGCTGTCTGTTAAGACGCGAGGAGTAACCTTCCGTCTTTTTCTTCGAATTTTGGGTTTCTTACGGTGTGTGAATTCTTCATCCGTGGCTATGCTAGGATCTTCAGTCGTTTCGGTTTAAGATTCGCCTGATTCAGTCTTGGAGACGTTTTGGGTCCGATCTCTTTTGGGAGATTTTGGTGGAGATCCTCTGGGGCTGACAATGTTATCCAGCCAATAACTTTGACTATGTCTTTTCCTCCTTGGAGTACGTGTGGGAGCAAAACGAAGCTGAGGGTCCCTAGCTAGGACAGAATTTGCTTTTTCTTCCCTGTGGTGTTTTCCCTTTTTTGGGGTTTGACTTTGAGTTCCATTATATTGTGAAACGGGGTTCTTAGGGGGTGAAAGAGTTCTTTCTCGATGGGCTTCGCATGGTGCAGAGGATCTGGAGGAAGAATTCCTATTTTCCCTCTGGTTTCGATTGCCTGATGGGCAACTGTTGTGGGATAAATTTATATTCAAAATAATATCTTGGCCATGTGAATGGCGATGTGGGGTTTGGTTGTCCCTGGAAATAATTCTAGGAAATTGGTTATCCCTTGGGGATTGATTCGGAGCTATTGGGCTTACGATTTCTTCACCTACGCTAAGGTTACTATTTTCTAACTGATTTGAGGAGGGGAGAGAATTGAATAGTACAACTGGACTATTCTCTCCGCTCCATGTGATACAAGGATTATTACTTGTGTTATTATTCGGTGCTTGTTCAACGCTTGTACTGAGCTCTTGAACTTGTGGTTTATTAAACTTATAATTTAATTTAAACTTTTTGAGTTGGATTGAAGGGTTTTGTGGGGTTCTTATGGGTATATTCCCCATTTGATGCATTGAATTTAGATTTCTTTCCCCGGCCGTGGCCGTATTTGTGTCTTGACTTTAGTTAGGGAAAGGAATGTCTTCTTGAGAAGGGTCCCTTAAGTTTTCTTCAGGGATTCCCTGTGTGGGTGAGTCTTGGTTGTTATTCCGTTTTGGACTTACGTTTACTCTTTTTCCGTGTACGGAGGGTTCACTCTTGGTGTCGGAGCTCTCTGTACTGCTAATATCACTTGGAGCACCTGGAAGTCTAACTGGACCAGTCGAGCTTGTGGCGTCACTTCTGCCTGTTCGTTCTAGTTGTACTATTTTCTCTAATCTCGTTGGTGTTTATAAAGACGATGTAGAGGATTGATCTGACTCTGAGACCCGATGTGTCCATTCTTTTCGATTTTGAAGGTTTGAAATCAGACCATCCCTGACCACACCCCCAGGCGTTTTACTAAACGCCGACTTGTTTACGACAGATGGACGCGAGGGTCCAAATTGTAAAAAGGCATTATCTGCTTTTTGTCTAATAGGTAATTGAGTACGGACATTTCATGAGGAATGTGAACCGTCTGTTTCTTTGATACTCTGATGAGGTACATGAGAGAAGCTACTGTCGCTTTGTACCGGAACCAGAGGCTCTTTTGGTGTACGTTCCGCCAGTTGTAGAGGGGAGTCCTGTTGCATCGGTTTTTCTTTTGGAGTGGGAAAATCCCCACAGCGAAAGACATCTACAATAAGAACGCCATTTAGATGGGGAGGATCATCTTGAGGATCCAAACGCGGTTCAGCTATAAACGCGTCTTCCGCTGCGACAGGTCTAATATTATTTAGCCAGTCGGTATTGACATCAGATTCTTCCGGAGCCGGAAGAGGCTGACTGGAAACGTATTTCCTTAAATTAAGACCATGGGTCAGTCAGCGCGTTCGCTCGAGTAAGAAAACATTGATGTCTTCAGTGTGTGGACATAAAAAGTATGAATGAATGTTTTCATTCACACTGTAAATTTTAAATGGCCCAGTGTATTTTATCACGAATTTAGATTAAGTACCTGGTGGGCGCGTGTAGTTGCGTTTCCACACTAAGTCTCCAATTTCGAATCGTACAGCTGGGAAGCGTTTATCAAACGCCAATTTTCTTTTTAACTGACCTTTACAGGAATTCTGGAAAGCCTGCATTTTAAGACTGAATAATTCGCCAATGCGAACTTGTTGTTGTTCTAAATCCCACTCGGGATTTAGGTGTTCTGTCAGTAAATTACGATTAGTATTGGGCAGGATTATGCCATGCATCAAGAAATATGGGGTAAATGTTGTACTAGAGTGTTGCGCGTTATTATATGAGTCCTGAATGCTTGGAAGTTTGAGATTCCAGTTATTTTTATCTTTAAATTGAAGTTTCTTTACTATGTTATTGGAATTGACTCTTTCGCAATAAGCGTTAGAGGCCGGGTGGTAAAGAGCCGTGGTTATCCGAGTTATATTCTGCTCCAGGCAGAATTGGATGTACTCAGTTGCCACAAAGGCTCCACCATTTTCTAAAACTATACTACGACAATAATGCTTCTGTACGAATGGAATGAGATGTTTCTGAAAATGTTTCCAACTGGTGGATTTACATGGAAATACCCAGAAATATCTAGTACACTGATCTATGATGGCTAAGATGTACTTGTTACCTCGAAAGGTTTTATTTAGAGGTCCCATATGATCTACCAAAATTATATGAAATGGGATTTGAGGAGTTATCATTACGTGAAGGGAGCCCATTTTCTTACCTTTAATTGTCGCGAATCTCTGACAAGTTTCGCAAGAACGGCTAACATTGAGGATTATGCGATGCATATTGAAAAACCAAAATTTGTTTTTCATGATTTGGAAAATCTTTTTATCGCCTTAATGAGATTTCTAAAAGAAGTCCTGGGCTGCTTCCTATGATAAAGGATATGGAAGAACAGTTAGCGACATCGGACCTGTGGGATCGTAGTTAATTCTTTGTAAAAAGACTTTCGTTAGTGAGCTGGTAGTCCTTTCGAAATTTATTTTCGCCTTCGTATTTATTTGCTTTATTGTTTTCTAATGATTTTATAATCTTAAGACATTTGGGATCTCGCTTTTAGCTTGCGAATATTTTATGATCTAAGTCAAGGGTAGCGAGGTTAGGATGAACCAGTTTCGCGTCCCGAAGACTACGAATATGGACGGTGGTATCAGGTTCCGGTCCCTTCCATGCCTGAGTAGCGATATCTGTTGGTGGTCTGCTTAGACCATCAGCCATCTTGTTATTCTTGCCTTTGATATGGTAAATTTTTATTTCATATAAGCTTAATTTTAAGCTCCATCGTATAAGTCTCGGATGAGTCTCCGAGGTTTTAAGGATTGATGTCAACGCAGAATGGTCAGTAAAGACGTTGATGGTTCTACCTAACACTAATGAGTGTTGTTTGAAAAGACCGTGTATAATTGCGTAGCACTCCTTTTCTGGAGTGGACCATTTTAACTGCGGACCGGTGAGTAGATGCGAGTTAAAAGCAAGAGGCCTTATGAACCCATTAATATTTTGGACAAGGCAAGAACCGACGCAATAATCGCTGGCGTCTGACCAGAGTTCCAATTTTCGATGTGGAACTGGAAAGGCTAATAGAGGAGCGTTAATGATAAGCTGTTTCAGTCTGTCGATCGCATTTCGACATTCTTGATCAAAGTTGAACGGAGCGTTCTTAATAAGAAGTTTGAAGAGAGGTCGAGCCACGTGAGAATACCCGTTAATCATGCGGCAGAAGAAGTTGGAAATGCCTATGAACCTCCGAATTTCGGTAGTGTTCCTGGGATATGGATACTCTGCTATGACCTTAACTCTCTCACTGTCTATTCCTATACCTTTAGCGCTAACCCTATGTCCAAGGAAAATAATGGACGGATACCCGAAGAAGCATTTAGAGAGTTTTAATTTTATGTTTGCTTTTAAACAAGTGTGAAGAACCTGTTCCAGCCTCTCAAGCATCTGGCTGAAGCTTGAGCCCCCAAAGCTTGTGTCATTGATATACAAGGCCAGAAAATCACATAATAAAGGATACCAAATTTTATTCATGACTTGCTGGAAGCAAGTACCAGAATTAGGATATCCATATGGAAGTCGAAGGGGTCGAAAGACTCCCATATGGTTGATTTTGAAAATAAGCTCATTCAATTTGGTATAGGAGCCGCTATGGGCTTCACTCTTTTATTGATGTCCCGATAGTCTATTACTGGACGCCAGTCGTTGGCTCCTTTCTTTACAACTAACATGCGGTATACTGTAGAGCTCTTGCATTCCTCAATGATTTTACGTTGCAAACCTGCCAGAGTCTCACGTTCTACTATTTCTTGGAACTTTTGAGACATTACTGTAGGATTATAAATCATGAAGGAAGTGTCTAACATGTCTATGGTAGCTTCTAAAACTTTACCCGTGATAGGATCTTTGACTGTTTTGTGGAATTCTTCTGGTTTCCATCCAAAAACGTGATAAAATTTACCTAATAGGTCCCTAAGTTGATCTTTTTCAGCAGGTTCCAACTTTTCATAGATTTTGAATTGGGCAAATTCCTTATCGGTGAGCGCTTGGCCCCCTTCGACTTGGAATGGTACAGGTTCTATTTTTGAAGAAGGTGGAAACTGCTGTTGGTCTGTCTGTATACAGACGGATTGCAAATGGTTATTATTAGATGCAATAACTCGGTAAGTTGTAAGAGCATCTTGAATGGGTAGGATGAAATCTATGGGGTCGGAATTGATCAGATGACAAATGCCATGACCGTTTTCTATTTTCAATTTATTCTCCACTACGTGAAAACCGTACTTATGAAAAAGGAAATTATTTTGCTCCGAAAGGATATCCCCGTTGAAGCATCTATCGTCCACGTAAACATTTACAGGATTTGAACAATAGGCTTTAATAGAAACGGGAGTTACTGTTCACAGCCCTTATTTGAAATTAGGGAGGAGTTTTTTCGCCCGTGATGACATGCTGGACGTGGAAATAGTTTATATTTTATCGTCAGAGAAACTATCAGAGTCGTAGGTTGGTCTAATGGTGTGGACCACTAATTCAGCGTCCAAACCATCCACCTCCATACGGTGGATTTCAGTTTTGGTGACTAAGTTATAAAAAGGGTCATCTATTAACGGATTAAACGCGAATAGCAAGTCTGAATTAATATTCGACTTTGGATCGATGCTGTCAGTCCGAGTTATTTTATCCGGTACTTTTGGTTTCTTTTCTTTAGTTTTTTTGATGCAAACTGGGGCAAGTCTTTTTAAATAATAACGTCTTCCTCATCATACGCCAGGGGCATGAAATCGACTCTACCTTCATGACAAATGACATGAGCCTGATTATCCCTAGGGAGATCCATGCCGAAAACGAGATGATCACTGGCCTTATCAATGACGAAGAATCCCCATTTTATCCATTTTCTAAACTCTTTAATGTATATGATAAGAAACGCGAATTTCTTTATAATGTGAGCCTTGCCGTCATCTATGGACAGGATAGCCTTTATGGGTGCGCATGGTTGAATTTTCTTATGCAGCTCTAATCGCAGTAATGTGGTAGGACTAACTGTACTGATAGTTGTTCCTGTGTCAATGAGGGCTTCAACGTTGATGTCGCGGCCATATTAATTTTTGGCTGGAAAACCCCTACAAATTTCTATTTCTAATTTGGTAAATGTCCGGACGTATTGAAGTGATCCCTCATCAGGGACCGTAAAAATTTCATCATTCGTGATGATGTCGTCATTATTTGCGAATTCAAAATTAAATGCGACGTCATCGTCAAAACCGTCACTGACCAGAAAAGTAGGTGCTAATTTATGTAGGAAAACCTGTATCGATGCAGCGGTTTCGTTATTTAAGAAAGGTATGTGATATGCAGTTTGACAAGGGACTAATTTTACTTATTTATCCAGGATATAGTCCATTGGTTCTGCTAAGAACGCATAATCAATAAGAGGCGATTGGGAGGGTTCGAATGTGTCTAAGCCCCCCCTTTCGGGTTTAAAGAACGAGTACTCTCAATAAAAATGAAATATGCGAAAGTACTCTGAGATGCAGGAGGAACTTGGTCACTCGGCGGACTCGTCGAGGACTCTTGGTCCCTCGTAGTTATCCCTCTGAGGGGCACGCCGCTTATTTGTGGATGGAATGCGTGGTCAGGATTATTCGGGTCATAGCCCTTTGCGGGTTGTTGTGAGAAATGAGCTTGTTGATATGTAGGGGCCGAAGGTACCGGGGGCTGTGGGGCCAGAGCATAACTCACGGGCGCCTTAGCGTGTTGAACCGGTACGGCCTGTTGCATTTGCAACTGCTGTACTGACTGTGTAAGCCCTTGTAAAATTGCTAACAAGGTGGTATCCACTAAGGGTTGAATGGGGGCTTCGGGGACATAATTGTCCTGTTTGCTTCCAGAGGAGGAATTTCCACTGGATTTGTTTTGCGCGGACTTAGGTTTTAGAGAAGGTATAATGCGACCTTGCTTTCGGAGAGCTGTCAAGCATTTCCTCGCTCCATGGTTATCATTTCCACATCGCTTGCAATTCATTCGTCCTTTATCATTTTTAGCAGCCTCCCTTTGGGCCGCGGAGTACATGGACGTGTCGGCAGTTTAATATTCCAATCCGTTTCAAGCGACGTAATAGTCACGATGCAGGACGTCAGTCAGTTTTCTTCTATATGGATGATTTGATTCGACATCAAGACCACGTATAAATACGTGAAGAGCCGATGCCGTTACTGAATCCTGACTTGATTTAGGTCAAGGTATTTTTGCTTTCCAACATTTATGACACGAAAAATTAATTATATCTATCTAATTTCTATCGAAATTATTTATAATTCCCTTCCAAGTCGGGATTAAAGTTTCGAAATCGGAATTGTTCTGGTAAAGATTGTTGGTATTCCGCTGCAGAAGCGGCGTCACCGAAAATGTGATCGCTGACGTTGCGAAAGCCCAGTACAATTGTGATAATACCGTCGAGTTGTTGCTCCGTTAAGTGAACAAAACCCTCTTTTAGGTGCCACTGAAGTACTGAGTGCGTGAATCGTGCGGCGAAATTTGGATGTTGTATCTAATTCATTAGCTTCACGATTTCACGGATTTGCGCTAGGGCAAATATCGTACGTATGACAGATTCTGAAAAATGTCAAAGTTTGCTGTCGCGTAAATGGAGGGTTACTGATGAGGAATTGCAATGTAAAAACGGCGTCCTTATATTTTCCAAAGAAAGTAAATTCAGTTAGATGAGGACTCGTCTGAGCTATGGGACCGTTGGGGCCGGACCTTAGTGATAGCCTATGTAAGACGAAATTAATGAATGAGTTTAATTGAATTTCACTGATGATATTTTTCCCTTCAATGGAATACCAGTGTTTGATGGTATCTTTGATTCAAGAGACTAGTTCTATTGGCCCTGGAAAATTCATTCAGGGTGTACAATATTAGATATTATAGAGAAATATATACCAAAATGAGCAAAGGTTACTGAAGTAGGATTCTGAAACCAAAGCCAATTTATGACGGCTTTTTCGTATTTGGTTGTGAAGGTTTTCAGGTTCAAATGTGAGGCTGAAGTAGCTACTAGGGAGTTTTCACTTTCTTGGAGCCCTAATTTATTTAATTTAAACTCTATAAGGTTTTTCGTTTGGGCTTGCAAAAAGTGATTATTACCTTTTAATACGTACCAATAACCAACGTCGTGTTTTATTCAGGTAACTAGTTTTTCGGGATTATTGAAGTTCATCAGAATGATTGTGTTGGGCTGCTAACAACATGAATCGGAAGAGACGTATTACTGCTTTCGGATTTTCAAAACGGAAAACAAACCAGCAATACAAAGCTTTCTGGTAAAATTCTAAGACATTTTGAGGAGTTAGACGTGGGTGGGTAAGTTTAACTGGAGAATTTCGATTCTCTTGAATCTCTAAACGAGCTAGTACCCACTCAAGAAAAATTGATTTATCGTGTTAAGTGTAAGTCTTAGTTAACTGTATTTCCTTCAATGATGTACCAATAATCGATGTGGGCTATTATTTGATTCTTTACCTCGATTGGTGTGCCGAAGTGCATTTGATATTTAGGATTTATTATACCGACAAGAATCTCCCGTAGTTGTGAAATGCACTCGTGACAATAAAGAAATCTTGTTTTTGATTATATGTGAGGTGGCGATGTCCGTAACTGTAATACCAAGATAATACCGCTTGCCGTAATTTTCCTGGAAAATTCGCCAAGTTAAGAAGAGGTATTTCGGTTACTATTGGACTATTAGGTTGAAATTTGGTGTATAAACCTAAACTGTCGAAAATCCAAACTAATAGGAATTCGATTTCAGATTAAATGAGATATTGGTGTCCTACCGTAAAATGCCAATATTTGACAGAGTCGGTAATTCGTTTAAAAAGTAAGGTGGGTTGGATGAAACTCATTTACTAACTGATTTGTAAATTTTCGTGATCAGATTGGATTGGGATTAGACTACTCGCCGTCTGTCAATTCCGCTAATTTGAGATTGGTCAATTTGTCGTGGCTCAAAACCACACTGAAAAGAACTTGAGCTTCCTCAATAGAAAGAATTCCCTGTCCTATTTCAACGTACCAGTCCTTGAGGACTTCAGTAGTTTTGGAATTGAAGTTGATGAGGTTAAGGTGGGGAATTGATTCGGCAAATAAAGTACCTATACCTGGAGGTATTTGCAATTTGTGAATGACAAATATGATGAGGTCTTTAACTTGATGATGACTAACTTGATGACGTCTGATTATTTTATACCAATTCCGAATGCTATCGTCAACTCTTTTGATGGCTTGAAATGGACTTAAATTGGACATGTATGGTTTAACCTGTATTAGTTCAGTTCCAGGGTTCCCCTAGGATCAGGGTGGAATTGAAATATTTTTGGGTTTCTCTGAGTAAGACGTCAAACTGAGTTAATGATAGAAATTGGTAACCGATGTCACTCCACCAATTTTGTAAAGTCACTTCAAATAAATTTCTGAAATTTAAAAAAGTTAGAGAGTTGGCTGAAGTGGCTATTTGAGCTGTAGAAGTTTTCCTTAAATCTAGGTGGTGATGTACGTATGCTATTAAGAAACATAACTGTTCGCCGCTGAGCTGTTGATAGTTCACTGAGTGATGCCAATATTTAAGGGCTCGCTCTACCCTGGCTATCAATAATACAGGTAAGATAAAAGACATACGACTCTATGATTTATAAGGAATATTCGACTGTTGAGGCAACGTAATCAACCAACCCTTTATCGTAGATTGAAACGATGAGGAGTAGATGATTTACTTGTGATTCGGTAAGGTATTGGCAACCGAAAATGTAATACCAGCTAAGAATGGAATGCCGCAACTTGTCGGGGAAGTTTTGCAGATTGATACTCAGCTATACAGGTGCTTTTGGGTGACCGAAGTCCCAAATATTCTGATACGAATTTAATTAAGTGTTCAAGTTGTTCCGGAGTTATTGTGTTACGGCCTATTATAGAATACCAGTAGCGGATTGAGTGTTCCACTCGTTGTAAAAGAATTGCAAGTAAAAGGAATGACATACGTCTTTTCTGTAATTAGATATTTCTGAAGATACTCGAAACTTGATACACCATAGAATTCAAATCGTCGTATTCGAATACTTCGACTATGAGTGTTTCCACTTAAATGGGGGACATGAATTGATGTCGTGTTTTGTGGTACCAATTGATGAGTGCTATTCTAAAACGACCTGAAAAATTTAAGTAGGAGTGCGGAGTTGAATAATCACCGGGAGTTGGGTAATTTTCTCCTGCTAAACCTAATTTTATGAGGAAGTATTTAGTAAGTTCACCCACTTGCTGTTCACTGAGGTATTGGGAGCCTATTAAGGTTTCGCAATTAGTTATAACTGCTATAATTCTTGAATTTAATTGACTTGGAGGAACAAATGTCATGTGTTTTCCTTAACTGTCTAAGTACAGCAAAAGACTCTTAGTACTTGATAAACAACTGAACTAATAGTATCGAATTCTAGGATTTCGATAAATATTCGTTGCTTTTGAGTTTGCGTCAGATATTGACGACCGGGATTGTTATGCCAGACTGTTATGGTTTCACGATACCGTGTCGAGAAATTTTGAAAAGTATGTGGGGTTGAATATTAAACCTTGCACTGGAGGATTTGGGTGACCTGTTAACCCTAATCTAGTTAGTATGTATTGAATAAGCTCGTCCACTTGGTGCCTATTTAAATACAGATATTCCACGTGCTGTTCCCAATATGTGATTCCGGCTTTTATCCTATGGTTGAGGTCGGTATTGCTCACGAATGGAATTCGCCTTGTTAATTTTTAAATTAAAGTTATTAAAAAAATTTAAATAAACACAGTTATTAGGTACTGTAATTGGGTAATGCTGATATATTCGTGACCAATATCAAAATACCAACTTTCGATGGCTCGCTTAAAATAATCAGGGAAACTTGCCCACTTTGCTCGTAGGATTTGATGAATTACTGGACACTGTGTGCTTTCCTGTAACTGCAGGTCTTCGCACACGTATTTGATTAATTTATTTTTCTGTTCTAAAGAAATTTGGGAAAAACCTCGAATGGTGTACCATAGGTGAATAGTATTTTCAACCTTATGGTATATGGTTATTGCTAATAATGAGGACATCCAATTTTTAATTCTTGATTGTGTTATTCAAGTCGTGTTTGAAAGCACGTTGGACTTTATGCTTGGCAGATTCGAAATCGTCCCGTTTAAAAACGAGAACGAATAATTCGAGAATTTAATCGTAGGTCAAATATTGGAAACCGTAGTCGCGGTACCAATTCCACATGCAAGTTTTAAATCTTTTGCAGAAGCTTTCAAAACAGTGTGGAGAGGCGAAGTGGATTGGGACTACCCGTTGAGGATGAACTTAACCAAGCTGATGTCAAATATTTTTAATTAATTGCCTTGCTTGAGGAACTGTGAGATGTCGATGCCCAACTATATCGTGCCAACCGGCAATTTCTAATTTAATTCTCGAAGATAATGCAGTGTCGGGAATAAATGGCATGAATTAGGGAATGATTTTATAAGTATGAGGATTGACCTTCGCTATAGTAGAATGCCCTTTGAACGTGATGAAGATATGCCACAACGTCGTCTCTTTCGTAAACACAGCGGATTAGAACTTGGATGTGATCTGATGGCATATATTTATAACCAATTTCGTGATGCTAATTATGTATAGCTAATTCGAATCTTTCAGAAAAGTTTTGAAACGAGTGTGGCGTAGGAAAATTAGGGGTTAGTGCTTCTGGATCTTGGGTCAAGCCTAATTCGGTTTGAACGTGAAGAATGAATTCGTTGAGTATTGGCGTGTCTCGTCGGAAGAATTGCCAACCTTAATGATCGTGCCAACCCGTAAGTTCCAAACAAATGCGTTTTTCTAAGTGTATATTACTGATAAATTGCATAAACGTTTAAATCCCATAAAGTGTCTAATTGTGGAAGATTTTGATCTTTGAAATATTTCCAAATGGATTTATGTATAGTTAATACGACTGGGGTGGTTATATATTGTTTACCAAACTCGTTGTACCAATGATTTACACTGTTAAACAGTTGATGCAAGAATGTTTTGGTTACAACTTGATCCAAAAAATTAATCGGAGTTGAGTTCAGACCCAAGTCGTTGATTAAATAGGAAATGAGAATTTCGACTTGTGGTTTTGATAAGTATCGACGACTTTCTGATCTATGCCACTTCTTTATGGCTTTATTAATCTGAACTATCAAATTCGGGGTTTCGGTCGCAGACATCAATTTCTCTCAAGTGTCCTCTTATATAATAGGCTATTTTGCCTTACAGAAAATTATATAAAGAAAATACTAAAATACAATTAATTTTAAGGTATCCACTGAAGTGGATTTAATATAAAATAACTGGAGGTTAAATCAATGCATTGTGACACTTGAGTAAATTGAGGAATTCCCTACCAACGTAATGATACCAGGTAAAGATTAAGGAAAGGAAAATTAATCTCAAAATTGGATGATATAAGGTATGCCGGTAGTACAGTTACTACTGGAGTTTTAATATTTTCCGTTAAACTGAGGTAGATTTGTATGAAGTTGATGCACTCCAGTACCTGTTGATCACTCAACAGTCTCGGGCTAATGATCTGATGCCAGTGATTGATGGCAACTTCAATTCTATTTGCCAAAATTAATGGGATAAAGAATGACATGCACAATGCGGTATATTTTCACAAATCGGATTTGACATGAAGTTAAATGACGCTTTAATGAACGAGTCAACAATATCGGAAAATGTTAGGTATAAAATTCTGATGTACTGGTGCCAATCTAAGACGGCTTGTTGAAAATTAATTTAAATAGTTTCCCTATTTACGTAAACTGTTGAAGTAGTTACAAAAGAAACTCTGGTTTCCTTCAACCTTAAATGAACAAGGATAAAATCAATTAATTCCTCGACTTAGGGTTCATTCAGTAAGAGAGATGGAATGGTGTGATTCCAGTGGCAAATGGAACCGTCTATTCGTCCTACGAAAATTTAAGGAAGGATATCAGGCATACAAGATAATTTTTAAGTTTTATAGGAATTCTATTTAATTGGGGAAATTGGATTTGCCTCGAAATAAACTGTTGCTTTTTCTAACAACTAGGAAATTTCTGCTGGAGTAGCTTATGCTATTTCAATATATATATGCCAGTCAGAGACGGCTTCATGAAATTTTTCTACAAAATTCTAGTAATACTTCTTGATAAAGTAGTGACGGGAGAAATTAGAGTCTCTTTTAATCGCAAATGGACTAGTACGAATTCGATAAAGTCTTCAATTTGCGAGTTACTCAGTATTCGATAAACTAGATTACGATGCCAAAATCTAATTGCGTCTTCTATTCTCGCTGCAAAAATTTTAGGAAGAATATTGGAAGTCATGCAATTGAGATTTCACGGAATTGTATTTTTAATTTCCTGATTGTGCTAATGCTCGATGAAAATCGAGGATCGTATTGATAAATACTTCTAATTGACCTATGGATAGGTATAAGAATCCTACCTCTGAATGCCACTGTCGGACTATGGAATTGAATTTTTTGGAGAAATCGTAAAATTCGACTCGTATTTCAGGTAGGTTTGGAGGAAATTGTGTTACTGGGCTAACACCCAAACCTTCACATATATAATTGATTAGGATTGACACTTGTACCTCGGATAAAAACTTGTGACAGAGAATTTAGTACCAGTATCTTATGGATCAATGGATCTGATGATAAATAATGGTCTGACTACGATCAGACATACAGAGTTTCTTACAATAATTATTTGTTTGACCTTTTCCTTATGAATTGTGACTCTCTAAATGAAGATAATGGAGAACTAGATTGGATTTTTGGTAGGAAAGGAAGGTCTTGGACCTTACTACTTCCTTAAAAAGATTTCTATAATCTTTAAATGAGAATAAAATGATTCTTATTTCTATGATTCTTATTTTTATTTTAATAATTATTTGCTTAATCTTATAAAGCGGACTTACGATTCCTGTGGGTGTATCCTTGTATGTGAAATCCTGGTCCGTTTTCTTTCTTCTCTTGACTTGTTAATCTTTCCCTCAATGGGAATTGAACGCCGAATTTCTCTAATTCCGTGGCGATGAGGTTGATAGGTAGAAAGTGGAGGATTCCCACTTTTCTTTTTTGTTGACCGCTGTTGAGGAAGGGCCCGCCTTTTTCCTTCCTTATTAGGATAATTTTTCTATTTTAATGTGACTAGAAAAGTAATAAAAATTGACACGAAAAAAAATTAAACTTTTGGTGCATCCTGGAAAATGGGAATTCCGTCCGCCGAATTTCATCTTATTAGCCCATGCCTATTGTCCCGAAACATCACTACCCGAAGGGCTTACTATCGGCATAATAGTTCTGTTTCCCAGGGGTTCTACAACACATCCGGGTGGCGAACTCCTAGCAACATGTATTATGGAATCCCAAATACGAAAATTTTATCCCTAGGGCGAACTAAGGGCGTAATAAAATCACGTACCTGGTTTGGTGATCGTTGGACAAAGTAGCGGATGCCTAAGCACGGGGGCAGATGGAAACTGCGGAAATAGAAAATTCCCTGATTTTCCAGATGGCCCAACGGATTCTCTTTTTGATTTTCTGAAGTAATCGGCGTTCTCCCTGTTGACCTAAGGTCACACTGACTATTCTGTTCGTCTTTTGGTTATGACGAAGTTGCAATTTTGCTTTTACTTGGACTAAAAAGTCGTTGCGTTTAACTGTAGGCTTCTGACTCCTCGAAAATTCTTCCTTTATTTTTGGGAAGTAATTATGGAAATAATGAATGTTAAATTTGAAAAACGATAATGAGGAAATGTTTTCTTTCCTATTTATTTTATTTTTCCTTGACAAACCAAAACTTGTTAATACTTTTTTTTCGAAGATTTTCCAAAATGGAAATTGGGAGCGTTGGAACTTTGCTTCTCACAGAACGAAACGCAATACGTAATTGAGGCGGTGTCGCATTTAGCTGATGCCAAAGCAAGCCGTGGCCGTACCAGTGGTAAAAGTAATGGTACGCCACGTTGTCAAGTTTATTCAGGCGAATAGGGACGGATCCTTGGTTATCCCTCATGCGCTCTTCTATATTTATGATGCGTATGTATGCTCATAGTAGAGCCGACGTTACGCAAACTTTAGGAGTCTGGCCGCACGGAGATGCTGTGTTACCATCCTGAAGGATGGCAACGTGGCAAACTTGGCCGAGTTTGCCGCAGCGTCTCTGCAGAGTGCGAGCTTCATTTAGGGTTGACATGCAGATTCTGACAGGACACGCTGTAGTCTATTCGCTACTGTGTACTATACTGGGGGCACGCTGTAGTCGATTCGCTACTGTGCATTACATCGGAGACGCCTTCCGCGAATCCTTACGGGGCATAGTGTAGTCTACTTGCTACGATGCTCTACTGGAACACGCTGTAGTCCATGTGCTACTGTGTACTTTACTGGGGACACGCTGTAGTCTAAATGCTACTGTTTGCTTGTTAAGGATGCCTTTCGCTGATTCTCTTTTCGATTGAATAGGTGGCGTGGCCTCTACGTTTGCAACCGCAGAAGCCAGCCACAGAATTTAATTTTGACTACGGCATAGGTACGGTGATGAAGACCAATGATATACCTATGTTTTTTCATTTTTCATGTATTATGTCTCCGAAAATTATTCCTGGACGGAATTTTTCGGAGGTTCCGATGGGGTTGATGAGGAGAGGGTATAGCTAAGACATACCCCGCACCTTGTAAAACCGAAATGGTATACTCCTCCGCTTCGGAGAGCGGGTGGGAGGCCATCCCTGAGTTTACCTTACCTCCTTACCTTGAATCCACCATTATGTTGAGGGATTTCTTTTCCCCCATGATTCATACTTTTATGATTTCGTTATTACACCCATCCAGGGTTTAGATTTTACACCCATAATATTTAGATTATTATTTTATTAATTTAGTAAATGTCAGATGGTAGATTTAGTTTGTGAGGGGGGGCGTCCACCACTCCGATTAAGGTCGGAGACCTATGAAAGGAGGAGAAGCTCAGCTGCTGCAGACTGCCAAGTATCTACTATATGGCTATAATGGTAAGTTAGGCTTATTTGCTTCTAAGCCATTTAATTTACGCTCAGTTTAGGTTTTCCTCGCTATTTAAAGTTAATTTCGACTCGTAGGATTTCCAGTGGCAAGTGGCTCGGTGGCAGAGGCCGGGGTGATAGGAAAAGTATTCATTTTCCCAGCTTCGCCACCACGAGCTTTTGTATTCCCGAGGACCGGAGGGGAACCGTCGACGGTGCATAGCAAACGGAGCAATTTGACCGCCGACGACCCAACCAAGGTTCCTCAGAAATGCGGTCTGCCACAGAAGTTTTGCCAATTGAGTTTTGCCAATCTAAGTTATTTTTATTTAGCTTTAATTTTTTTATTTAATTTTTAAATAGGCAGGGTAGTGCAATGGTCAAGGGCCTGGCTGCCCTCGAATCCAATGCTGTTGAGCAGGAGGCAGAGGGAACAGAACCAGTCCTTAGGTTGCTGAGCGTTCCAATTGACAAGGACCTCCTTTTCTCCGTTCTCCTGCACAACGCTACGCCTTTTCCTTAAATTTTTCCTTTCATTTAAATTCTTGATTATTAATATATTATTTTGTGTTTATTTATTTTTATCTGATTTGGCAGAGGGACAGAGCGGCGTGAAGGTCGTGGGCCTGGCCGTTCACGACTTCAGCCCTGCCGGATAGGAAAGTCAAAGGTGAGGAGTTGGCTCTTGGGATGCCGAGCATTCCAAAAGGCAAGAGCCTTTCATTACCGGCTTTCTAGTTCCAGTAATTTGCTCAGTCTCCAATTTTTGCAAATTTAAATAGGTAAGTATTTAATTCTTAGTTTAAGGTTTATTTTATTTTTATTTTTATTCCAGGAGAACATGTGGCCTGACTCTGGAGGTACCAGCTCCCGCAGTCAGGCCTATTCCAGAGACTAGGAGGAGACGGCAGTGCACGTGTCTGATTAATCTGAAGCCTCAGCCCCCAGACACCTGCTGTGTCCATTTCCTAGCTCCAGGACAGCCACATGTCTTGAATTTTGCTGCCTAATTAGGTAAATTAATAAATTCATATTTATTTATTTTAATTTTAGTTTAGAATATTTATTTTAGGTTTTTATTTTATTTAAATTTGCCAATGAAGACAGTTGGGGAGAGTAGTCTGGCGGTTGACAAACTTGGTGCAGAGAATACAGACCAAAGCTACGACCAACCGTCAATATTAAAGGAGGAGGCAAACCCTAAAATATAGCCAGAGTTGCGGGTTCGTTTCCATGCTCTCCTTTCAATTTTGTCTATTATTTTTATATTTTTCTAGTAGTTTTATGAACAGAACCAATTCCCTATCATTACGTGCATGGAGTCCTCAGGACTACTTATAACGACTATATAGTTATGCCAATCAGGTTATGCTTAAAGTTGCTTAATTTTACGATTCATTTTCCTTATTTTTAGGATGCAGAGGATGAGAATCAAAGAAAGTTTGCCAATTTGATTGAAAACACGAACGATTGGAGAGTCAAGGTAAATTTAAAGTTAATTTTATGTTAATTTCAAAAAGCAAATAAAAATATAATTTAAATGAAATAATACGATTTTCTTCATTCGGCAGAAAGCCGGGAGCGAAAGATATAATGATTCAAAACTTTATAATGATTATTTCTATTTTTCTTTTCAGGTTTTCATACACACATGAATAATGCTTATGATTTTTTATAGTAATTTCTTACGAGCACTGCCGAAGCAGTGCTTACAGTTTCCGAATCCAGGACCAATGGTTATACAGGTAATTCACAATTATTAAATTCTCTTTTTCATTTTTCTTTTTCATTTTTAGCTTATGGTCTATTGACCTCAAAATATTATTAGAATAAACTCAATACAAACTCACAGAGGGGAGCGGCGAACATGGAAACCACGAGGCACAGAAATATTATTATGTAAAAATTTTCACTGCAATAACTTTTCCTATTTTCCCTAATTTTATGATTACACCAACAGACTGTATCTTAGCAATCCCCTTTTAAACGTCTTATGACTTTTGGGGTTTCCATGTTTTCCCTTCCCTTCCGATGAGTATTTTTCATTTCAAAAACTGATTATAATTTTAGGAAAAAGAAAATAATAAAGATAATTCTGGATTTCTCTCTTCTCAAGGAGTCGCTTGTGGAGTTGGAATCTCTGTCAAGGCTAAAACCGAACTTGCGTTCCGCTCAAAGATCTTTTCCGAACTCCCGAAGCATGCTGAGCTCTCCTTCTTCCTCGCTTCTTTTCCTCGAGATGCATCTTTAGCCGCAAGGCAGCGTCCTTTTCTGATCCATCTCTTGGCCAATCCGCATCAGATCGAAGGATCGCATATAGTATTATTTTCATATTTTTTCCTCCCCTGGGTCTCACTCCTTTTCTGTCAGATGGCCGATGCTGTCTGGAAGATCTAGGGAGAACCTATGGGAGCGAGTGTCGTGGAATCTATTCCCTTCTTATGCTAGAATCACCAAATACTGTGTCACAACACTCCAAACACTAGGAACTAAAAAGTAAAAACTGCTAACTTTCGTTTTTAGATGCTGAGCTTTAGCTGCATCTGTCTGTCTGTTGGTCAGTCGCTACAGGTCAAATCGTCAACTCGATTTTCTTGAAACTTTTATAAAACAATCACAAAAGCGAGCGGGCAGGTCTGTATTATTTTTTGACTTCAATCGGATTGACCATTGCTCCCCAATTAACAGTTGAATTGAACCATGTCAAAACTCAAAAAAGTGAGCTCTTGAAAAACCATAAGGTGTGTGTAAACAATTGAGAACGTACACGTACTACGTAATTTTAAAGTACTGCGCGGCTAATGCAAGTATAGCTTATAGTACAGACCCAACTAATCTCAGCTACAGTTTTCAATGTTTTGTGGTCTGATACGTCAGACTCAGTCAGCTACGCAGAAATAAAGTTACAGATAATCAGGGATCGTCCCTAATGACGTCCTTCAAATATCAAAATTTTATGTACCCCCATTCCCAATTTTAAAATTTTCCCCAACCTATTTGAACTACTTCTCATGAATAAACATACATATGTAGGTTACACATATTCAGGTAAGATATTCCTGTGGTCTGCTACGTCAGACACGCAGGGAATATGTTATAAAAATTCAGGGATCGTCCATAATGACGTCATTTAGTAATATAGATATTCAGGGATAGTCCGTAATGACGTCCTTCAAATATCATTTTAGTAGTCATTATAGTTTTAGTATGATTAGAGTTTTTAGTACCCCCAGTTTCTACTTTTTTGCCCACACCGTCAAACTAGCTAGTATACGCCGTTTCGAGGCGCTTAACTGTATAGTTTGAATATTATCTTGTGCATCAATTAAAACGCAGATAATAGAAGAACGTACTATCCGCCACTAAAAATAGTTGAAGCAGTTTGTTTTGCATGTATGTAAAACGAAAGCTACCATTAACTGCGTACTAACAATAGCAACAATTGACGTGATAATTTTTGTACATATAACTCTTTGAGCTTATTTTTAAAAGTATGTTTTACATATTTTTTTTAATAGTCACAGTACCCACGTGTACACTTTTCTACATTACATTTTACATTTATTTCATGTACCTACTTCTATGGAAGTACCCGTTTCTACATTATATTGGGCCTATTTCTCATTTCCTGTTTCCATCCTTTACATCTTGTATTTCAAAAAAGAGCTTAGTGGTCCAATGGTCTAACGGTCTGACACTGGATACGGGATTCCGATGAACGTAATGTGAAGAATCTCTAAAACTAAGCTCTTACATTGAGGCATCCAGCTGTGTCGTTCCAAGCTAGGTGCGTGTGTAGGGAGAAGGGGGGGGGGGAGGTTGGTGTTGAAGGGGAGTGTGGTAGGTGTTGGGTAGGTTGGGGAGCAGAGGAGGTACTGTGTGAGCGAACGTCATTTGAGAATGGCCATTTTCCGCAGCTACGGCCTCTCTTCTGCTACGGTACACTACTCGCCATGTGCTCGTCTCTTGCTAACTTTTAGTTCTAAATCTCAACGGCAGCTCGACTCTGGAGCACGTACTATAGGTTTGTCTCATCATATGTTAGTATAGATAAGGGTGAGTATAGCTGCTTTGAATATTGGAACGGTCAAGGGTACTGATTGTTACTTGCTTGCGTAGGCCTTTAATTAAGTTTATTTATCTCGATGGCTCGAGTTTAAATATAGTACTGCAAACCGGACAATCGATAGGTAGATTTCTAATTATAGCTTGATCCAGCAGAAGGATCTTAAATAGGAGAAATTGAATAAGTGATTAAGACTCAACGGGTAACACAGACAGTTTAACCTGCTGCTCATTTGTACCACCTTGAGTGTGATAAAAAGTTTGATAAAAATCAAACAATAACTCGCAGTGTGCATACGCAATAAGCGTCTTAGCGCTTTACAGCTACATACATACATACACACATACACCTTGTATGTCACCCGTGGCACATAATTGTACACACACTACTCTAATCCCTCCGTTCATGTGATACAAATATTTAACATATTCTTAACAAGAACTTACTTGTAGATAAACCTTCTTTCATTCCTAACCATGTAAATGCCTCCCTTATTCGACTCCACACAACAATGGAATATTTTCGTATTATTTCCACTCACTTATTTTAATGACCTTCATTTTTGAATACTATTCGTGATACTTCTGTCCAATAATACCTTTTTCGTACATTCATGTACTTGCTTCGTTTATGTCCATAATACTGTCACTGACGTATGGTAAAGTATGGATATGTCAAATAGTCAAACTCTTTGGATTACTCTACACTGACTCACTGTAATTATTTCTAGAATTTGGCATAATAACTTCTGTTTCTCATAATCCTTTCTTTACTTCAGTGCGCATCCTATGCTTGAGCTGTACTTTTTGATTTAGTATAAAAATCGTACAACACGAACAAAAATATATCCAGATAATAAATTTTAATCGTCATCTGCAATGATGTTGACTTTATCCTGCACCCAAGGCACGAGCTTTTGCTTGTAGATATGACAAAGTCTTTTTAAGAGTTGGGATGGTCAAGGATTCAAAATATAATTCTGTATCTTGTCTGGACCCAGTTTAAAGCCGTTCCTGAATGATGTGAGTAATCAAGTGGTCCCAATGTTTAACCGGAGATTTTAACACACCAAGTAAGAGCATTAAGTGCAATAATTAACGTTGTCCTGCAATTTCAGCAACTATTAAAAAGTGTCGCATATCATAGTAGGATGATTAGGTAACATTTGTAGCTGATGGAAGACGAGTGGACGCGGGTTTGTGTATCGGTTGTTGAGAGTTTGCTAAGCCAGTTTTTAGTTTTTGTCAGTTGCCTGGAGCGACTTAATGAGGTGAGCTGGTTACCGCTCAAACTGACCCTTCAAGTATTGAAGTTTTTGAGAGTCACATAAGAGGCTGGCTACAGTTTTGACTTAAAATAGATAAAGATTAAAAAAATTATTTCAGTCGTTTAAGTTGCCGCTAATCTAGGAAATTCAACGGCTAAAAACGTGATTTTTATTTTAGTTTACTTTGAAGGAAAAATGGCCATTTTATTCAATAGTAATGACCGTAACGTCCTGCAAGCTTTGTAAACTATTTTTGAAATGCTTCTCCAATATTTTGAATTTTAGTTGTGTCAGCTACATTTAAATAAACCACGACTTCTAGTTCCATCATTTGCTTTTCGTATTTCGTCATATTTTAACGTAAAATCATTGTTGGAAATAACGCAACATGATCTGCACCCGCTAAAACGTGCTTACTAATGGAACTTCAGATAGCTTTTAGTCTGCATTATGTATGTATGTATGTATATATGTATGTATGTATGTATTTGATTTATTGAATATTCAGGCCTAAGCCCACACACAAATCTGAAGAATATTTTGGTTACAGAGTTTTTAATACACAGATAATATATGATACCACTTAAGCCAAGAAAAAAATTATTTCTAATTATAAACAGAATGATCACGAACAAACTTAGTATGAGTATACATAAAAATCGGTACATTTCATAACTCTATTTACAGTAATTAAGGTTTAGGTTTGATATTTAAAGAATACATTTATCAAAATAATTCACGTATTCATTTTGAGTGATTCACAACAATCCTAGCTATATTTAGTCGATTAACAATGATTAGTGATTAGTAATTGAAACCCTGGAAATCTACATATGATACACTTACTTTTGAATCGGGTTTTCTTTTCTTTAATTTAATGTTATTAACGAACTTACAGGTTTTCCTATGTACTAGTTACATTGCCTCTACAACACTATTCGTAGATCTAATGCCAGACACAGACCTCTGCTTGACCTTATTTTGGTACCCGCACCAAGTGCGAAAATTCAAAAGCGGTCCTTTCTGCCAGTTACTAAAGTCAGAATTCAGTCTACTGGTATAAGATTTCGATTTGTCCCAGACGACTCGATTTTGATCAGGTTTATTCCATAACTAGAGTAAGTAATACCATCCAAGTTGAAAGCGTAGCATCCTGAGTATTTAACTGACTTGAAGGAGGGGTCCAGTTTCTTTATCCAGTATTGTTCCGTAAGATGTTTATGTATTTCTGGTTTCTTCTACTTTGGCACTGTTAAATGTCAACATAGGGTAGTGAGTTCTTCAGTTGTGACTTGAATCGTCGCACCAAAGATACTTCTTGCGTTTTAGCCAGCTTGACAAAAAGAAGTGGTGGTTTACTGTCATTTTTATTGTCAATACGATTTGCCTTGATGATATGAACATTTGTAAGTTTGAGCGTTTTGGAGATCACTGAACTTGCATCTTTTGTTGAGGATGAGCAGACTGAGAGTCCTGTGATGAGAATCTCTTTTCTGATATTCAGTCTTAGGTGGATCCACAGGCTTTGATCTGATTGTTGTAATCGATTCTCCAACTCACCTGTTTTGACTTGAGTAATTGATTGTTAGTGTACACAGGAGTAGGCAGTCAAAAATGACCACATTGCTACGTTTAAGGTATTTTTTGCTTTATAACAACGCTTTATACATTTCATAAATATGTAAAAATAATTAAAATGTTTGTTTTGTTATTAGGAATTTGTGGGAAATAATCACTGGTGGCTTTAAGTGCGCAAACAATTACTGTAAACCGTAGCAACATGATCATTAATATATGATAAAAGTTTATGCAAATATAAGCATGCATATTAATTTACATATTAACATATTAATTTACTTGACTATAGCATTTCTAAAGACCTAGAAAAATTTAACAAGTGCTCATGGACTCCATCAACATGTCAGATCATCAACCCGGGAAACGTCAACTTCCAGTACTCTCATTGACCATTTATACAGCTCATGCGTCCAGAGTGATATGTTATGTGATGTTCTGCCATTTTCAATATCTGACGACAATTTAAAAGTTATGTGCAAATGAAATCGTAAGGCCAGTTATATACGCAAAGTGCGCCATTTTAGAAGTTTTAAAGATACAAACTAGAAAACTGTCAACAGTGAACTTTAAAAAAATGACTGGGGATTTAATAATGACATTACAATTGAAGAGCTATATAGCAAGTATGAAAGAAAAATAGAAATAGTTGTACATTCACACTCAAAGTTAGTAAAAATGAGGTTTAATGGAAAACATAGTTCTTACTTGACAGATTCAATAATCAAACTAATGCACAGAAGAAATACAACGAAGACTAAATGTATGAAGCTTAAACAAGACTTAGCCCTAATTCCACCGGGAAACGAAGAACAATTTAAAACTGTACAAGCCCAGTTCAACACACATTGGATAGACTACAAGTATCTGCGTAATCAAGTTACTTTGGCCATAAAATTAAGCAAGTCTAAATACATAAAATCAAACTTTGATAATTGCACCTCGTCTGCCTCACTGTGGGAGGTATATAAAAAAGTATCAGGCGGACGTGGCTTATTGCCTCAAATTAAATCTCTCAGTGTGGGCAACGTAACAATTAATGAAAAAGATGACATTTCTCAAGAGTAAGCAAAAGCTTTTGTTATTCCAACTCCTAGCTGCAACGACGAAATCTAACATTTTTAAAGTCAATTAATAAGCGACGCGGAGAAATTAATTAAAATCACTCATAAGGACGTCATATCAGCCGCCACAGGAATTAAAAACAGATCATCAAACTCAAATGATGTCATCACTGCCTTTATATTTTTTAACTGCATTGCTTCACTGGCGGCACCCAGAGCAACTTTGTTTAATAAATGCTTACGCGGCTGTGAGTTACCATCTTCTCTGAAGTGTGCTAGCATTACTCCAATATTAAAGAAAGGAGGCGATAAATTAGATGCCAAATGCTATCGTCCTATTTCCAACTTGCCATTTATAGGAAAGCTTTTTGAGCGTATAATGCACTCGTTTATTCTTAATAAATGTGATTCTAAGCTTCTAGATAATCAACACGGATTCAGAAAACATCATTCATGTCAGTCAGCAGTGCAAGTTGTTACTCAAGACGTGTTCAATAAGCTAGATAAACGGAAAGGAAAAACTGCAGCGGTCTTCATTGACTACTCAAAAGCATTTGACACGGTTCCACATTTGCCCTTGTTAGAGAAACTAAAGCTGCAATATGAAGTACAAAGCTGTATACAGAAGTTATTATGTAGTTATTTTATTAATCGAAAATTCAAAATTATATCAGGTACCTACATATCATGTGAGTATTATTTAAACTGTGGTGTCCCCCAAGGCTCGATTCTTGGCCCAACGCTTTTTATTTTGTATGTTAATAATATGTGTGCAATTGAGTCAGTCATGCAATTTTGTAAGTGTGTTTTGTACGCAGACGATGTTGTGCTCTACCGTGACGGCGACAACTGCACTGAAATGCTTGCTACACTACAAACTGCTTTGGAGGACATTGAATCATGGTGTTCCAAAAATGATCTGAGCATAAATTACAGTAAAACAAAATTTATTATATTCCATAAGGCACAGGATCGTTTGACTCCTAATGACCTTACACTGTCTTGTAATGGCAATGCTATTGAAAGAGTATATAGTTTTTGCTACCTTAGTGTCACACTTGATGCAGATTTAACTGTTAAACAACATTTTGAACTTGTTAAAGAAAGGTGATGTCAAATATTATACTGCTATATCGCATAAAGCCTTACGTGTCTTTTGAGATGTTTAAAATCTTGCTTAATTCTCATCTGTATTCTCATATTGACTATTGTCTTACTACATGGGCTTGTCAAAAAAATGATGATTATGTACACCTGCAAGGAAAAATTAATAGGCTTATTTACTCTTATTTTTATAAAATCAATCTGAGTGACACAAAAAAATATTAAAACGTTTTAGTAGAGGGAAATTCTCCTTAAGCCCTGCCTATGAATGTTTTTTTGCTAGAGAAATGTAATGTTCTTTCTGTTTCAGAAAGAATAAAAATGTACAGTGCTGTACAATTGTTTAAATATTTAAAATTTGGCTCTAATTGTGAAAAATATAATGAGCTCTTCAACTATGAATTTAATGTAATAAACTTGTTGCACAAAAATTAGATAAGGCCAGTCCGTAGTACTGAAACATGGAAAAGAAGTGTAATGGCACGTCTCACGTACATATGGAACTCCCTTCCTAATGAACTTCGTGACCTTGAGGTATCCAATTATTGTGAATGTATTGCTGAACACTTACCTAATGCCCAGCAACAATCCTTACTGAAACTGTTTCTAATATTAAATATGTTTTACTTCGTGATTATACATATCTAAGTATAAGTTATTCAATTTCTATTGTTAAGTTTTTGCTTCTATCTCTTTCTGTTTCTTTTGTTGTCCGGTTCTTGAAATCATTGGTTAAATTCGATGTAAGCTTTGACAACTAAATAAAGTCAATACAATACAATATAATACAATACAATTATAAACAAACAAATATGCAAAAAAATGTATTCTTATTCAGATTATATTGTCGTTTCTGTATCCTTTTATAGCACTGTATATTTGCAGTGTATTCAATCGAATTAGCATATATTGGTTAATAGCAAATGAACTAGTATTTGTATAACCTATCAATTAATGACGAGTTACAAAGCACTATTATATGTTTAACAAAATAATTATTGCTTTATTAGGTCATCTTTAAAACTAAAACCTAAATACACTCTAAATTATTTTTCCACATAAAATCTTTAAAATAATGCTGTACTAATATCAACATAATTATTAATTATAAAGACGCAATAACTTTCGCGATTCAAAAACGTTAGCATAGTACGTAAACAGAGCCTTTGGTATACAATTTAACATAATAATTTGTAATTAATATAATTTAACACTTATTTTAGATTATAAAAACTAAAATTAAACACAATTAATATTGCTAAAGCATGTACTGTTTGCTAGGTAAAACCATATAAACACAATTTAAAACATGCTTAAGTAAACAAGCAGCACCACTACGAGCTAAAAAACACATTTATGGTTACAAAGTAATTTTTGTAAATAACAGATCAATTCGTAAATACCATTTTGTGCTAGAAATAAGCTTTGCAATAACGCAGCACAAATAACAAAATATGCATTTAAAATATGTGAAAGCAATCTGTTAGAATTATAAGCACGTTATATGTAAATCACGTTATTCAACGATTAGAAAAAACTATTCAAAAGCAACTATTACAACAATAATTAAATAAAACAAATGATTCAGAAAACAATTTTAATTGGTTATGCTAGCTATGACAGTGTAAACACAATAAAAAACAGCCTTTAGTACCAAAATAGTGTGCGTTTCGTGTAGTAAAGAAAAGCTTAGATAAAATAGAGTAATACTGATAAATACCCGATTCTCATTGACAACATATTATAATACGATTGTTTTCAAATAAAGCGAAAAAAAACAGCACCAAAATATATTTAACTAATTAAAAACAAAGATTAAAACCTAATAGGAATACTTTTTAAAACAAAGTTTAAATTGACAGCTAAGCCGTAATTGTATTATACGCGCTATTGAAACATTTTTATGATGACATTTCGCAACACTTAAAAATGTGCAGTTGTTTACTGTCTGCAGCAACATAACCAAAATTAGATCAAATACTAAACAACATGTTTAAAGTTTTTTTTGTCAATTCAAAAAATAATTAATTAGGCAATTTAATATGAGTATAATTAGGTTTAATTATATTACAAAATAAAAAAATTTAATTAACACAAAAATAAACAAAAAATATAACTATTAGTTTCAGTTATACAAAGATTATAATTCAATAATTAAAGGTGTACTTTTTATTTTAACATACATATTCTTTTGTTGTTAAAGTACACAAGGAATACGAAGAACTAAAATTAAAATTATAAACAGTTACGTGAGGACTAAAACGTGTAATAGTTTGAAAGCTATACTAATACGAATAACAACCTAAATCAATATAAGCATTTAAAATAAAAGATCGAGTTACGAACTTTCTCAAACAGCATCAATGTTCATATGTTCTACATTTATAAATTCTAATGTCGCAGAAACTAATAAGCCTTAAAGCAAAACAATTAGAATTTAAATTTAAAAAATATCTTTCGTTCTAGTTTAGTAATTTTAATTACAAAATCGACTAAAAAATGTAGATTAAAATACAATTTGGATTGCAATAGATACAATACTCACAAAAATATGTAGAATATTATTTAATATTAAAATTTACAGTTAAAATGTGTCATGGGTTCGTTTAATTACGTAATTTATATAATAACATGTGCTTAATTAAAAATATATGTTAACCTAATATTTTATATTTCACGAATAAAAACAATCATTGAAAAAAAGTATGTCGGGCTTGTCTTTTTTAGCTTCAATCAGAATCTGAACTCTCGCTGTCATTCTCTTTGTTCTCTGACTCTTCTACATTACCTGCATGAAGGAGGTTTTTAGCATCAAGAATTGATGATCCAATATTTTTAGCAGAATATGGGAGTACGTCCAAGTGACGACCATACCCGTAGTACCATGCCACTGTTGCAACGTGCACGCAAGTACCAAGTGTGCGTACGCCGCTTAAGCAGGTGCAATAGTAATTATTTATCTTAGATCCACGTAATCGGTGTGTAAATTCAATGAAAAGTTTGTAAACGTTGGTGGTAGTGTGCTTAGATTGCATTTCAACACGAATTATTTGGCTTAGCTTAAAGAGCTTCTGCCCAGCTTGATGCGCCGATCGGAAAAGCCACCATTATCTATCTTTCTTGCAGCATAGCTTGGAGCTAGATTCTTCTGGTACACTCCAAACGTAAGATTCACAATATTGTGTTCGGACAATGTCGGAAAATCGGAGCAACTAGTTTCGGAGTCGCCAAACTTTGTTGTTCCTTTTAAAAAATAAGAGTTTTGCAAAAACTCCTGAAGCACGTTTTCCTTATTCATTTTTGCAAGCATTTGCAATGCTTGTTCTTCTTGCGTGTCGACTCCTTCTTTCAGAAGACAAAAGCACATGTTAGAAAAAGCACAGCACACTCTCCAATAAGTATTAACCATGTCAACAGCTAACGATAAGTTGCATTTCTGTTTTCGGAAGTACTTGAACGCATTCTTCATTCTTCCATGAGCAGCTTTAACAACCCACTAAACTTTAGTAATAGCACGGGATTTGTTCGATGCAAGCGCTGAGTGCTGCTTCTTTCCTTTTTGACGAAATATTGGAATCAGGCATGACCATCCAAGCTTCTCAATTTCAGGTCTGGCATCGCGGTACCGACGATCAAGAACAAACTTGATCTTCTTGCTTCCTGGGAATGCTTTAATACCAGCTGGATCCAAAAGCAATGCTTTGAGGATAGATGCGTCATTATTTTCTGGATCAGTAGGAAAGCAGTCATTAATTTCCAAAATATATCTGTCCGGCGAGCAAATAGTAGCAGGTTTGACCAGGTTTGTTTTTTGAGGTACACTGAAAGATCCTTTTTGAAACTTCTGGTTAGCAGACTTTCCACAGTACAAATATGTGGCGTCTTAAATAAGCACCATTTCATCTTCCTTGACATCGAATAACTTGTCCGCAACAGTAAGTGAGTGGTCTCTTTTGAAGTCATGAAATGTCATATGCTGATATCCTAGAAATATAGGACACAAATACGACTCTAGACCTACAGCAACTGCTTTGATAATCTTGCTGACATAGCTGCGCTTAAGTCTAAACTGGTCAGCTATCAGCAAGTCTGGGGCATCGGTCCGCATCTTGTATAGAAACATTGCTAAGTTTCTAATATGATCTTCATCAGACTGACCAGTGATCTTATGTCTTGTTCTGTCTGCTAAGTCGTCAAAATCGAGGGCTGTTATACCCAAGTGAAGATGACAGTAGTTTGAGGTGCGTTCAGGATTGTCCTTTTCAGAATTAGGCTTCGCCTTAGGCTTTAGTGTCTGATAGGCCTTCTTGGCTGCCAATTTGAACGTTTCTTGAGTAACTAGTCCTTTCCGTCTAGATTTTAACTTTTCCAGTGCTGCAGGGGTCCACAGCTTCTTTGGCATGCATTCGTGACATGCGCGGGACAATTCGGGAATACTTAGGTTCAGGAGATCAAAAGGTTGCGTCCTAGCTTGCTGTCGAACACATTTTTACCCGCATTGCTCTTTCGGCAAGCTACACAAACTGCTTGAATTTTTCCAGTTAACAGGACCCTATTTACGCCGCCTCGTTCTACTTTTAGTTTTTGAGTGTACTTGTTCTTGATAACGTTTCTGTAATGATTTTGGCATCGCTCGCATATGCAACTTGGCCAAAAAACGTTGTACCCATCCGCAATTAATTCAGCTCGAAACCAAATGCCTGGAGTGACGTAGAACTTTCGCTCAGCAGTAACGTCCTTGCGACACCGACAGCAAAACTCTGTAATAATAACATTAAAAGTAAAAATCCGGCGCTTCGCGCCGGATTTGCCTACCGTGGGCCCGAAGTAGATGCTGAGCTTACAGCGAATATTGACTTCAGTCAATCGATGCATCTTTTCACATTATTTACATGAAATACACTCTATACCCTCTGAAGTGCAATATTTTAGTGAGGACATGGTTAGACGATCCTAATATGTACAATAATAATATTCCATGCTTAAACTACTATTTCACATGATGTTTGAACTGATAACGGGTGTTTTTTCAAATGATGACATTTAGACGACCTCATTTATGGCCAATACCTGTGTGTATACTGGTAAAAGTAGATTTTAAAGATATAAATCTACCAAATTTTGCATTAAGCACTAACAAGGATCCTTAAAATAGTGATTTTGTGATGACGTCATTTATGAAGGATCCCTGTATGCATGCTAGAAAAAGACAGTGTTAGGGATATCCATCAATTTGATTTTTGAACTAAAGACAGAAGAGATTTCTATAATCAAAATAATTAAATGACGTCATTTTTAGATTAATCTTGCATTGTTCTTAACTTGTGTTACCCTTGAAGTTGAAATTTAATGTATAAATAAATTATGTATAAGATTTACTAGACACTAAAAATTATGAACTGCTTGCCATTCAGTTAAAGTAGGTTCCTTAAAATTAAGAATTTAAATGACGCCATTGATGGTTGGTCATCAACTATTTATAAGCTTCGTTTGTATGAGTAGAGGAGAGTAGTGGGTTTTGCCTATTTTGGGGAGGGGTTGACTGGTAGGGGTGAGGGGAAGTACCCGGTGGGGACAGGGGAGATGTGGGGAAGGATGTGGGCTACAGCATGAGAAGAGATGGGGAGCGTACAATGGTAATGGGACTGCAAGTATGATGGGAAGGGATGCGAAACTTTTTGACAGTTTTATATCGCTTCTAATGCCGTGTGAAAACTTTAGCTATGCTAAATTTTGCATTGGATAATGTCCTACACAATCATACCAGCTCTTTGCGTTTGTTGGTAATGGTGTGAAGCTCAAGTGGTGGCGCAGGCTGCAAGAATTGGAAGGTAGTTATGTGCGATTTCATGTAATAAGGCCAACTTCTCAGTTTTTTTTGCTAATAAGCTTTCTCGTCGTTGTAGTAAAGGCTTTGTCTCCGCGCTTTGCACAATCCATGCTATTTAGCTGCAGGTTGGACCCAGTAGCTTGAATAAGGTCGCCATTTTCGGCAGTACACATTGTTATTTACAAAATTTTATTATATTTTTAGAATTTTTTGAATACAATTACAATTTTACAATGTTAACTAATTATTAAACTGAAATGCATAACTACTGTTTTTAAAACTTGTGCACACACTGCAACTGCAAATATAATATGTACACGCATTCACAACTTACAAATTAATCTAAAATATTACAATTAACACATTTTGTTGTATGTGTGCTCTACTTTTAAACTTGATTAAAGTACAAAGTAAAACTAACTGTAAATATTAAGAGTAAAGCTAACACTTCTTACGACTATAGTTAAACTACTAAACACTCACTAGTTAATAAAATCCTGCAATCAATTGGGTTTTGCTAATTCTAACTATAAAAAAAGTAAGTACGATACTAACATAAATTACAATTGACATTATCAAATGTTAAACTAATTTACAATTTTACATTACTAAACAAAATTTACTTCTCATCTAAATCCTTATGACCTAATGGTAAACTATAATTACAATTATTTGGATCTGGAAATATACGAGACAAGTCTAAAGCATTAAATGGTAATCTGCTATAATTTATTGTGTACAGCTTGTGGTCTCTAGATCTAACTGAATTTACATCTATTGTTATTGGTTTGTTAGTTTCTAACATTTGTCTGTACTTATTAAGTTTACACTGACGCATAGCGACTGCAGGAATCCCTTTACACTTCTGCTGTTCAGTGTCGTTAAGAAACAATGTGCTGTACATTTTTGGTTTTAAAATAATTATTTCTTTTAAATCTAAACTTTGGATTCTGATTTTTCTGCTCTCATCTTTATTCAGGGATTGCAGATTTGGGAACTGATTCTCATACGTTTTAAAGAACTCATGGTCACGAGGGATTTTGCTGAAATCAAAATGTTCTTTGGCATTAAAGATGTCGTCCCAGAACGTATTAAATTCGTCGATAGTATGCATCTCATAACCGTCTGTGTCAGAATAATCCAAGTAAGCTTTGTTATGGAACGTTTCACACAAACGGTCCAATTGTTCATAGAAATAAACTTTTGCAAACTCTAAAATTGCAACTCCAGTCAATGGTAAATTGGTAACACGGTATGTTTTTAATTCTTGAATGAACACACTGAGATTTTCAGACAATCCATCAAAGTCTTTGCATCTGGGATTAGCCAGAGATTTTTCTGCTTCAGCTGCACTTGTGCACAAATGTGCTTCTACAAATTCAAGAATTTGAGTCAATGTTTTGCCATAAATTACATTAGAGTTTTTCTTTAGTGATTTGTTTTTAAAAGGTGTTTTGGCAATCTTGCGTTTTGCTAAATTTGCTTCAATATATTTCTTGAAATAACTTTGTTGTTTAAACCGTACTCCGCAATGTACTTTTGAAAGTACTAATCCTTTTGACAAGTAGTACTGCAAAGCTTTGATGTGAGTTGTATAATTGTATTTATTGTGCAGTGTTAACATCAATTGTGGGCGTGAAATATATTGGTCAATGCAAGACATTGCATGTTTGTTTAAATTTGTTTGAGCCTTGACATCTTGCAAATTTATAGTTCGCTGTTCCATTGCAAGGGGAAGGTTTGCATCTCGGTCATGCAAGTGTTTAGGATATTCCAAATCCACAACTAAAAGGTAGCCGTAACTTCCTTCCTCGTTTCCAAGATTAGGATCAGTCCAATTTATTTTTTCCAAGTCTTCAGCTTCCATATATTCGTAATCTGATACTGGCATAAGATTTTTCATGCTGTGTGCATAGAGGCTGTTAATATCTAGTAGGAGTAATTGCTTGCGAGGTTTAGTTAGATCAAACCCTTCTGGACATCGTTCGTGATTTGCAACCACGTGTTTTTGTGTAAAAATGCACTGACCGCCACGAATTCCATTAGTTGCAATGTCTAATATGCGTTTATCTCTGATGTAATCGATTTTGGCATCAGTAAATTTCAAGAAACAATCCCAGGAGAAACTTGGCAAAGTCATTGAGTACGTAGGATCTAATTCGTAATTCTTGAGTCTAAGTTTTCTATAATTTTGCCATACTTCAGCAAGTAAAATTGTATTAAGTATACACGTAAATCGAGTATACTTGCGTAATGTTGTTATGTTGAATTGAGTACACACATCTTGTACAAGCTTCCAGTCATCATCCGCAATTGGCTCGTCGTCAATTATTGATTTTTGAAAATTTTCTCTTGCAGGCAGGAGATGTGACAGTACAGAAGCATCAATAAGGGATTTGAAAGGAAAGTAAAGTGGTTTTTGCAAGTACTTTAAATCTTCATCTGTTTGCTTTCTTGGATTCTGTAACTTCTTTTTTGTATATCGTGTTGGTACAATGTATTTGATACATTGTGAAACCAGTTTTAAATCTTCGGTGTTGTTGGCATTTAAGGACTCAACTAGTTCAAATAAATTGGAGTCAAAGAACACACCTGCATCCATGAATCTAACTTTAACTTTAGAATGTAGTGCTTTTCCATTATATTCGTCTTCAGTGCTGTCAGTTGAAGGGTATTGGAGATGTAAGTTTGGAAGCCAAGTATCCTTTGCTGTTATTGTTATAGATATAAATTCAGTAGATGATTTTGCAATTACTTGAACATCTTTAGCTTCAAAGTAATTAGTTCCCATTGCACTGACTAATAAATGGTAGTCAAAGGAGCTTTCGCATTGTGAGATGATTGGAATCTCATGCTTGTATTTGATTTTTAAATTACAACTGCTGCATGCAGCAAACTCAAATTGTCCATGGTGGTGGTTATGATGAAAAGTTTTTGTAAGGTTTTTCGTATTGTCAAATACACGTTTGCATATATGGCAATGTGTGGCTTCATCAAATTTCTTCTTTACTTCTTCAGATAGTATAACAAAGTTGTTTGTATTTCTTATATGGGACAATAACACTTTAGCCCAGAAGAATATACGTTTAAAGAAATTTTTCATGATGTCTGGTCCGTCGTAATATTCAAACGACACAATTTCATCTCGGTCTTGCATTTGACTTATAATTACAAACGAATAGGCTGCTGGCAAAATCTCATTTACAAATTTTGTATTACCGTTTGTAGACTTTAAATCGTTTATAGGATTTACAAATGTTGAAAACTTGTATACAATTATAAATGGGTAGGGCAATGTTTGCCATGGCTTTGGGAACTTGACTCTTTCGTTTATTCCAGGAAATACAATGTTTTTTGAATCCAGAGATTGACACATGTCACTGTGATTAGCCAAATTCAGTTCAGTGTTAAAGCTTCCAAAGCAAGACTGGCAGTAAAAAACTTTGTTTTTGCGTCCGTTACACACGAATTTATCTAAATCTGTAATTAGGACCAAGTGGTACGCATTTTCTTCTTGGTTTTTAGTTTCCTTGTAAATCAAGAATAAATTACACTTTTCAGTAATTTCCTTGTTATTGCATCTTCGTACTGGGATGATTTGATCGCCGCGATGACTCCAGATATTGATTTCAAGATTATTCTTTGTTTCAAACTTTTCCAGATCTTCATCGATTCGCAGAGGGCAATGTATATCTGAGAAATCAAAGTGTGCAAAATATTGTCTGTATTGTTCAGGGCACTGCAAACTTTGTTTTTCGTGTTTAGCACTTTTTATTTTGTTTTTTTGTTTCAATAAGTATCTGTTTGTTTCTACAATTTCATGTCTGAACCGGTGTGCAGCTACACATAATTTAAAACAATCATTGCATTTGTTTTTGATGTTCAAGTATCCAGTTTTTCTTGGCCTAAGCGATGCAAATTTAATGTACCCTCTTGCTTCAGCATTTGCAAATAAATTCAGTACACCCACCTTAGCTTGAACAGATTCAATTTGGCGTAAGGTCCATCCGCTTCCATGCTTGTTGAATTCATTAAGTCTCTTGATAATTTCACTTGTACTTTCAAATATATAGTTTTCAATTTCTTCGGAAGTAAGAATATCGCGATTATAGGCATTAAATACCTAATCCCGTTCTTTTAAGGTGTTTTCAGTCTCTACAAGGGTTTCTAGTTCTAACGTAGCTACAAGTATAAGCTGAGCTTTAATACTACCATGCACAGATAGTTTTTCCATTAAAAGTTTGACAAGTGGCTGGTACAGTTCGGTTATAAGCGATTCTACACTTTGAAAAGACTCTGTTGGTCTGTGTATGTAAGTCACAATCATTCGCTTATGTGACCGCGTTGATTCTTGAAATACATCTAGGTCAATTTGTGGAGAGCGACGCAATCGTTTATTCGCAGGTTGGATTTCAGTGCTGGTACTAGGCCCGTATGATGCTCCAGACCGGCTTGTCCCACCGCCAACAAGATCTTGATTTAAGTTGTCAACATGCCCAAGTCTTTCTCCACCATGCGAGCACTGGTGGTACTGTTTGTTTGAGCAAAAAGTATTGCAGTCTTCGCATTGATGAGCATGTTCAACGTGAGACTTGTATGCAACATGGTAGCGGGATTCAAACAGGCAGTGCGGCATTGAGCACAAGAGTTTCTGAAAACAACAGCAACAAAGTAATACATTAGATTAACTGAATTGAATATTTGCAATAAAAGAATTTAGCAAACTATAAATCAGCGAAACAAAATATAAATTAAAGTATTTGCAAAGTGTGCAAAAAATGTTGGTATACGTACATAGTCAGTTGTACCTTGCCTATTCGGTGCAGGGTGATTTGATTGTTCATGGTACCGCTGTGCGTTGACAAACCGCGAGGAATATCCCGGGGTAATGTGGCGATCCATGATAGAAATGCTTGACAAAGTTTTCCTTCAAGTACAGTTGTGGGTAACTTGAAACTTGTAGCATTGGTAAAGTAAGATTTTCAGTAAGTGCTGTCCAACGTCTAGTGTGAATGTTGTGGAACTTCTAGTGTGGGCAATTTGAAACTTTGAATTGTGGGTAATGTGAAATCACTTGATTGAATTTCGTTCAGTTAGTAGGGCCGTATATTACGTTGCTGTAGTTTGATAGTAGAACAACTTGTAAGTGTTGTAGGGTTGTAGCAACGTTAAAGTTCCTATGGTGAAATTAGATGTTCCAGAATAAAATCTAGCTTTGTTGTAGAAGGCTGTGTTACTGCTGCAGTGCTTGGGGTGTTCAGGTCCTGATGTTAGTTGTCCCGGCTGTTGCTTCTGATCGTATGAGGCCGAATTTGGTCAGAACGAGTATTTATAACTGAATCCTGAATTGAATTAAACTCCCCTATTGGTTGGTCCCCGGCGTCTTTTGAATGGTGAAACGATGTAGCCCCCCGAAGCAACTTGATGAGTTTGAATACAAACAGGAGCAGAACCAGAAGAAATGATACGTAAATGGCTACGCATGCGCACATACAAACAAACAAAACAAACTCATGAATATGTATTACAAAGATACTGTCATGTAACTGTATCTCACAAGCACAAGTGTATTGAATATTAGATACAGGTTAAGCTATGGTATATATTTATTTTGATTGTTAATGCCTTGAAGTATACTTACGTGCAAGTGAACATTGTATTATTCACTTACTTATATAGTCAAATGTGTTGTGAACTAAAGGTGTAGCCTTGCTGTGGTTAACCTTCTTCACGACAGCAATTATTATTCCATTCTGCGCATTTAAGTTTTCAAGCATGTATTTCATTGCTTGTAGTATGAACTTATGAAAAGAAGCTGTGGATGAGGATGGCAGCTGTGTTGTATTTAACAGCGGTGCCATTCTGCTAGATGTTTCCATGTTGCCTTTAGTGTTGTCGAGAGAGTCCCCTTGATGTTTGTATTTTTCGTTATACGCTTGGTTCAAAGTTGATGATACGTCAGCTGCTGCTACCGTGTTGCATGTAAATGCAAGTGCTGGTAGGACAAGTATCAGTCCAATTAAAATTTGTGTATATGCCATTCTGATTTTTAAGTGTTGCACTCTATGACTTGTAAATGTCAACTGATTTAAAGTAACTAAATACAACAGCTTAAATAGTTTTTCTGAGCGTTTTGTACAATCTGTTCCTAGATACACGATTTTGCTTTTAACGATTATGTTTTATTCGTTTACCTCGAGCAGGCATTAAAACCATCTCTTCGTATTGAATCCAGTCTTGTTTTGGCAGTTGTTTTAGTCTTGCAATGCCAGAAGTATATGTGTCTGGTAATTGCGCCTTCAATTGGTCATCAGAAACTCCATGTGGTTTGTAATCTAATAAAGTATGCTGACTATTAGATGCAGATATGTGGTTTTCTGATTTACTTGCTGCTTTATTCAATAGCATTTCTGTACGCAGTTTCATAAGTTCAGCATATAGCTTAGGGTCAATTGCTTTCATTATGGTCGCCATCTTTAGTTTCATGTGCAAGTATAACGTTATCGTCGGAAATTAAATCTGAAAGTAAAGTAGTACGACAGATTTCACTTCTGTACACTTTGTAAAACACTGTTGCCAATACTTTTTGCAAAATTGTACGGTATTTTATCAACACTTTTCTAAGTCGCTCCAAACTAGTACCACTTAGTCTTTTAATTAAAGTTTTTATTTGTGTTTTATATCCTTTTACTGGATGCTTGCAGAATTTATTTAAATTAAATACAGTCTCAGCCAATGCGTACAATTGTTCTGATGTAGCAGTGGTTATCAAGTTTTTGTATTCTTTTGCTTTAAAAAACGTTAGATTTGACAGAAATTTGTAGTTTTGTTCAAATCGACAGGGTAAACAATTTATGCCTGCCATTATCAACGCTATTTCTGAATATAAATGTCGGTTCCATCACAAGAAAATACGTTATTTCGCACAAACATTGTAGGATTAGGACACTTAGGATGAAGATCTAGCATAAAGTAGTTATTTTGGCGTAAACTACAGGCTTTCTCGTATGCTTCTTGAAGATATTTGGGTTTTCCAGGGCAAACCTGTTTGGATATTTGTCAAATAATGCTTCTGTCTCTTGGCACGTCAAAAAGTATCAAGTACTTGGTATTCAAACTCGTGGTTCTTAGTTCTTTAGAAAAGGCGTTTTGTAGAACAAGTATAACGCTAAAGTCTAAATGATGTGACAGTTCAGTAAATATTTTTTGAACTAGTAGTCTTGCTTTAGGATTTGATTCTATAAAGTTTAAATGATCGTCCAAAATCACTAGGCACGGGGTGTTTTCTTCTTCTAATAACTGTTCAATATTATTTAAATATGAAGTAAATATTATATCTTCCACTGATGCAAAGTCAATGCCAGAGAATTCTTCTTGCTTTGTATGTACACTAACATATATTACTTTATTTATTTTTTCACTAATTATCTGCTTACGATGTTTAACAATTTCTAGACAGAGTGTACTTTTTCCTGATAAACTTGGGCCACATACCATAGCCGTAAAAGGATGAATAAGTCTAAAATCGACAGTTTCTGATGTTGACATTGTCACATGTAAAATGGTACTGAAATATATTCTAACTTACAACACTTCTTATACTACTTATTTTAATATTAACATCATGGTTAACACTACATATTACAATACTTTTCATTTATACATTAACAACTAATAGTATACTAGTAAACTACGACAAAATTCTGGACAAGAAATTTTAGAAGTATTAGATTGTAACCTATTATGTACACAATTACAACTTTGTAGAACTGAAGGTATCATACTCATAAACTTTCTAACTTTTCTATCATTAACTAATACAGAACTAGTAAATATGTTTAAGAAATCCTTATAACTAATTCCTAAAGACCTAGAATAAAGATAGTATATACAATACATTCCACAAACTGTGGATCTCCCGCTTTGTAGCGCAGTACAGTTTTCTGCTGTAACTTGTTTTCCAGGCCATTGCAGATTACTATATCGTTGAATTGGATTCCCATACGAGTCAAAATATTCAAAACTGTTTCTTGAAGTCACCCAGTAAGCTATCCAGTGTCAGCCTGGACTCCCCATCTTGTCAGTGTTTTGAATAACAGCAATAAGATAAGTATTTTCTGGGTTCTTTTTTTCTGCGTCTAACATTGCCGACCGCATTTGATCTGCCGCAATTACGTAGTATTTAGTTTGAGTCCCTCCAAGTAAAACTTCGAGACATTGCTGTAGCTGTCCAGTGTTCATTGTCAGGCCGCTGTTGTTTGTCCAAGATCTGTAAAGCAACAGACACATTTTTTATTAACACATCATGTTATATATTACATTGCAAACAAGATTATAAGTTGTACAAAAACGTGTATGATACTTTACATTTTAACGGTTCATCAAGACTTGTTTGTTCCGGTCAATTTCAATGACGTTCTGGTACTGGCTCAACAGAATAGCTGTAACCGATGTTGATAAGGCGGTTCTAAATTTCAATTGTATTTGAACCTAGCCCGACTTGTTTACACTTAGAGCGTTTGCTAGCGTGGGAACTAGCTCGAATGCAAACAGGACTCTTCCGTTAGTAAAAATGTCACGATTCATACCATTCCTAAGGCTTGGATTGGCGGCTGTTTTCTTTAAAGTGTTGAGAGCAAGCAAAAAGTTATCTTCTCCGGCGCCGGCGGCATCTTTGAAACTCAACGGAAGTGTCTTGTACTGTACAGATTCTTGATTCATTGAAACTGATATTTCGCTTAAATTGAAATGTTGAAAGTTGCAGAAACCTTTAGTCAGCTTTTTCAGGTAGGCTTCAGAATCTACTAGTCCAAACACTATATACTGCGGCAACCGTATGTTGATACAGTTATCCAATGAGTGCGAGCTTACACCTGATGGTATAACAAACGTTTTGACTTCTGGTTCAAGACATGGGTACTTAAGTGTACCGCTGCTAAGGTTCAGTCGATGCTTTTCAATTGCAAGTGGTGAAACAGTCTGTCTCTTCAAGTACAGAACAGCATTTACAATGTCCACACGAAACGGGCAGCCTGAGTACCCTGCCCTTGTTTCAGTTTCAGCGTCAATGCAAAACGCAGGCGGCGATCTGCGCATGATGATTCGTATGTCTGATTCCCCCAGTAGCATGCCAGTTTGTTCAAAAAACGGTGCTTCAGGTCTTCCTACTATTGTAAATGATTTAGATTCTTTTGCAATATTGTACTGTGCCAAAAATTCATTTTCCAGTTTAGTAAACGTATCCGGAGTAGCGTTGGGAATGTATAGCTGATTCAGCATTTCGTTCTTCTTTTTAATAGGGCTAGATGAAAGTTCTTTCTTCAAATAGAAGGTGATGGCGTAGTGATTTGAGTTGTTACTTATGAGCTGACCATTTAGGAAAAATTCCATGTTATTAAATAGTCCATAGAATAACATTGAACACAGAGCCACGACATTAGTTGCTGCAATCGGCTTTTCATCGCTCAGCATGACCCGACAAGTAAGTTCCAAATAGGAATCAGATAATTCGTAATACTTGCCTGGGGATCTTAAGATGTCAAATATTAATGGGTTCTCGTTGTCTCTAGGGCTAAGTATAGGGTAGTATGGATAGTATTCTGGAGCGTCTGCAACACTGACGTTAGTAGGCGGCAGTTTATCTAGGACAAGATTGCTTTGAATGCATTTCTTAGATCCCTCGTAAACAGTAGGTTCGTCGTAAAACCCCTGTGTATCCATGATGATATTTTGTTTTCAGAGCTAGTAAATTTACAGTGGTATTGCTTCGTCGTCGTCTAGATGGTGAATGATGAGTTGAGTAACATACAAGTCTTTATATGTTATTTACGTCTGTATGCCTTGCGTCTTCTTCCAGCCCCCGACTGGGCGGATGTTCTGCCTGATTTCTGTTTTCTATTGTGCGAAATTGGGTTCCTTTTCAAGCGACCCCCGATCTGAGAACGCCTGCGCACAACCTTGCGCTTTGAGCCCCCAGTCTGTGTTCGTTTGCGTACCGCAAACCTTCCTCTAGTTTGATTGGCTGGCATCCTGCGTTTTACAGCTGGTTGTTTAACTTTTTTAATGCAAGTTGAACGACAATGTGTGATGCGACACTTGTGTGTACTTTGTCGCCTTTTAGATGGCCTTCTGGATTTAATTGGAACTAGATATTCGTTTTCGTCTAATCCCAAACCACTAGATGCCGTAGTGTCGGCTGTGCTAACCAGACTAATACTTGTTTCTTCTCCAGCTCCCATTTGGCTGCCTTTTAAGACTTCTTTATTAATAGGTTCAAGTGTACAGTATTCGCCAAGTAAGCTATCTTAATTCAAATCTTCGTCAATTACTTCTAAATCGTCTCCGGTTGCAGATTTATAAATATTTTTGCACACAATTTTCCGCATTTTCACAATACGTGTTAGATTGCAAAGCCCACGATGCCTTGCCAATAATTCATTTTCTATAAATGTTAAAAGTGTATAGCTTGCGATCAGTTTTTTGATGTTGTTGTTACTTAAAAGTTGAAATACTAATAAGCAGATTTTTACACACGAGACCCTTTTATAGCAAATCGATTTTTTAGCTTGCACACTTTAAGTTTAGTATGTTTACTAGTTGAATGTTAACATCATTATACTTTACGGGGCCGAAATTGTAATTGAACAATAGTCTGTGAATTTTCAGCAAGCGTGACAACGTTACGATATTCGTTTACAAGTGTTATTCGTATAAATTGCTGTTCTTGTGGTTTTAATGGTAGATACAGTATTGGTAAAAAGTTTTGCACTGTCTCTTTGTTGTACTTGTGTGATATGTCCACTGACCGCAGTAATGGCAGTGTATGTGTAGCGTAAAGCTGGTTTATAATTAGATTGCACAACACGAGTAGACGTTTAGCTGGTTCTGTATGTTCAGGCTCTACATCTTCTTCAAATTCTTCGTTTTCCTTTTGCTGTTCTTCTTGTTTAACTAATTCAGGTTTTAATTGGGCAACAACACTTGATTTAAACACAAAGTTGTCATCTATTCCAAAAAACCTATTAACAAGCGGTGGAAGTTGTACAGTAATATTTTCTTCAAGGTTATGCACGCTAAGGTACCCATCGGCGTGTTCAAACTGTACGGTTGTATCACTCCATAAGGTTTTAGAAAGTATACGATTTATTTCATATAAGACATGATCCAAGTCTAATTCTCCAGGTTCTTTCATTGGAATGAAATTTGCATAAATCTTGTACACGCGTATGTTCATGTACTCGTAATCTACAATTTCCTTGTATTTTTCTTCGTCAAAATCAAATTCGGATTCGTATACGCCATTATAAAACTTGTCGTGTTGCTGCAACCCCAGACACAGTGCTATAGGTTCAGGTAACACAACATACTCGTTGTCAGTACCTTCAAATGTTAGCTTGCACTTTGTATTACTTATTTCTGAAGGAAATTCAATTTTTAACTTTGTGTCATTATTTGCTGGATCACTCATCTCAGAATTGAATCTCTCAAAACATTTGCAAAAATCTAATTCTCCTGCTGAAATTTCTTTTCTTAAAATTAGAGTAGTCTCGAAGCCTTGGTATAACTGTATAACGTTTTCCATGTTAAATATTGTTTCAGCTTCAAAATTAAAGTTTGCGTCAATTGGAATAATGTCAAAGTCTGCTTGACGTGTATTTTCGTACGGTAAATGGTTGCCGGTCATAAATCTTGATCTGCTGTGCTTGAAAAGCATTAAAAGAGAAGAAGGGATTTCAATAATGACACTATTTGATTTTGATTTATTTACAAGGATCATATGTATATGGTCTGGGGTTAGGCTGAGGGCTTTTTGTTCAATTTTGAGCGGAACTGTTGCTTGACTTGCTTTCAACTTGGTGTTAAGTCTACTCATAAAGTCATGTAGAATTGTCTCTTCTTTCTGGAAGTTGAGATATGTCTTTAAAGTTGGCTTGTAATCAGGAAACAATTTTTTCTGGGGCTCTGCGTCAGCCCTTTCAGTGCTGCGCACTTTGCGCGTTGGGCTTGTCTGTACATGCTGAGGTGGCGTTGGCTGAGGGCTGCTAGTGTATTTCAAGCTTAGTAATCCAACATCATAGTTTTGAAGGTGAAGTGGTGTAGGCAGTACAGCAATAAAGTTTGATGGGGTATTGTCTGAATATATACTGCTTTGCTGGTCACTAGTAACAGTTATATATATATTTTCTGTACTTGTAGGATCTCTGTCTAAGGTGGAACAGCAATGCCTGTCAAGTCTTCTGCGTTTGTTGTTGATTTGCTGTTTGATAGCATTAAAAAGATACGGAAAAAACGGTGAATCCATTTTAAAACGCTAACCTCGGCTAAGTTCTTCCTTATAAAATCCTCCAGTAATGCTGTCGTGATTTAAATCTTCCAGAGAGTAGGTTATAGGTATTGTCTCGACGTTAACTGCTTTAACAATGAACAATTCTTCCGAGAAATTCTAGTTGTATCCTGTTTAACAGTCAAAAACGTAATAACATGTTTACTTGAAACGCTGGACTATACATAGCTAATACTTGGAAACATTGTAGGTAACAAATAGATGAATTTAAAAAAAATATATAATAGTTTTACGACCTTTGTCAAACGTAAGTTTCACACGGCTTATTCGAACACGATCCCCTGGCTTGTACTTGGGTGTCTGCTTCTGGGTACTGTCAATTAAATCTGAATACATGGTTCTCCAGACCTCATTTCCGTTTAAACGATTCACATTATTTGGCGCCATTTTGATTGATGAGTGGAATGTGTTGTTGTATACCTTTACAAATGCAGGAAAAATGTCAATGATGCGTAGCGTGTTCTTCTCAGTCATGTACCTAGCTACCTTCTCAAAGATGGTCCTGAAAAAGATTGGAACACATTGCCTATACAATCTCTGTTATACCTATTAAACTATCTGATTGACGTAGTTGTTAAACACTAGTTTAGTTATTGTATTTGCAGCTCACCGTATTACTCTTTCTACCATACTTGATTTAGTCTTACTATAAGTATTATAGTATTTGATTCCTTTAGATTTTAAGAACATTCGCACTGACTCTGCTCGAAACTCCGTTCCTACATTAATCATCATAAAAGTTCATAAAACTCTATGCTTTATGCAAAATTTGTAATTGTATTTAAAAGTATTTAAAAGATTTTACGGATACGGCTACCTTGGTCTGTGAACAAATATATTGGTGTCATTTTAGCTTCTTGGAAAATGCTTTTAAACGCTTTGATTATAGATTGTGGTTGTTTTGTTTCCATGAATCTGCAGAAGAGCTTCTTGGAAAATGCGTCTAGACAAAAAAGAATATTTGCAAACCCTGAATTGGCATTTTTTAAATCAGTCCCTAAAATTTTTAAATCCGCGGCAAAGATTTCTCCTGTCATATTTACTATAGTTTTTCGACGTTTAAATATTTTTCGTATGGGCCTATGTAAGCTGTATGAACGCAGCTGGTTTAGTTCGCTATCAACTACGGCTTTGTCGTGAAACTTCTTGTTGTTTTTATGTAACTACTTAAGCCAGAAAAAGATCCTTTTAATCTAGAATTAAGATACGATTTTCTTATGTCTGCCATTTTAATAAGAACTTTTTAATTGCGACTACCACTAAGCAAATTTAGAATTAAAGTGAGATGGTTAAAATCAATCAGGAACCTTATATACTGGAAATACAATTTACAAATATAACAGTTTATTAACACTATCTTTTTGTAATTATTCTGCCAAATTCACATAAAATCGTTTTTATATATGTATTAGTAAATAAGTTGTCACAGAAATTATAATATACAAAATACAACAACTTTAAAAATAAACAATTACAAAAATCTTTTAACTTGTGACTGTGTATCAGCTTTACGGGCGTCGCGGCTACTTTTCTCAAGTTCTTTTAAACGGTCTTCCTCTTTCCATCTAGCTGCCATCTCACTTGGGTGGTGAATAGTCATTATTCGCGAAGCCTGAATAATTTCTTTATCTATAATCATAAGTTTTTCAAAACTCTTAAATCTTAATAACGCCACATATGTTGTACACGCAATCATTTCACGGGTATCAAGAAACACACATCCCTTCTCTATCGTTTGTCCTTGAGCTTTGTGGATTGTAATTCCCCAATTTAACACTAACGGAAACGCCTGAATTTTAACATACTGTTTAGTCTCAACATCTACCTCGTTATAATCAATCCGCGAAATTTTAACACCCTGTCCACGAGAAGTAACTACTATATCGCTCCCTTTGTAGTCTGGAAAATTTACTACAATTGCTTTAACAAAATTTGACCAAGCTATTCTGTTCTTGAGAGGACTGTATAGTATATGCACAACAGTTCCATTGCTTCCATTGACCAAGCACTGCGTTACATCAATATTACGCGTTAACATTACTGGGGCTCCGTAATCGATTTCTAATGGATCCTTGTAAATTGATGTCGTCTCACCAATTATCGGCGGCACTTCTACAAAAGATGGGAACAGCTTTCGGATCATCTGTCTGCAAAAAGTATAAAAAAAACATTATTATTAGGAGTATACATCTAACAATTCCGCATGCCGCCTTATATATTTTAGAATTTGAAAACTGTAAACTGTAATATAATATATAATTCTGAAGTATACATACTTATTGTGGTTGGCAACATCACGGTTCAGCTCAAACAAATGTACGGAATTTTCAAAGCTTTCAAATTCTTTCTCTTCAAGATCAGTTTTCAGGATATGACGTTGTCGTTGTTGCAAGTTGTACAAATCTGATAGGGTACAACTCCAATATCGCAAGCGCATCAGAAACTCGTAATATTGTTGTTGTTTTGGATCATTGCAGTTCTGCCGGAACGGTTTGTCGAATACAAACGCTGTGTCAAAGGATCTGTAGAGTTGTGAAGCTTGCTGCAGATCGTCTGCTGGAGGAACAATAAACTGTGTGTACAAAGCTACATCGCCAACACAGCTGCACTAAAGATTGTCGCCGAATGCAAGGACTGTACGTGCAGCAAACGGATATGCAGCCCTAGATGGATTTACAAGCTTCATAAATTTGTCAACAAAATGAAGTAGTCTCAGCCCAATTGTCCCAACTTCGTCAAAAACCAAGACTTTGACATTTTGAAACCTTGCTTTATCTTCCCTCGAAATTCCATTTCTAAGCTGATCAGTTATTGTTCCCGAGTTATACGGTTTGATGCGAAAACATAAATGAAATGTGTTTCCACGAATATTTGAAGCACAAGAACCCAGAAAGCAACATACGCGAAACGAAAAAGTTTTATCCCGAATTTGTTTTTGAGACAGCATGTATTGAACAGATTTTAGAGTTTGAGTTTTACCAGATCCTGGAATACCAACAATTATCATTCGTAAAGGGTTGCAATAAAACTTTTTGTCTGGCAAATCAATTTGTGTTCGTAGCAAGTCAACAATACGTCTCTGCTGGGGGCCAAGAAATGTATATGGAATCTCTGGGGGTGCATAGAACTGCATAATTTGTGATTGTATTAAACTTTGAAAGTCTTCGCGATTGTTAACATACAATGGTTCACTTTTACAAGATTTGTCGCTAATTGAGTCAGTTAAATCACATTCACATTTGCAATCAATATTATCTTTTGATGTTAGTCGATGTTTATGAAAACAGTTTTTGCAAAGAGTATGGTTGAGGTTGAACGCATAAAATCTTGAAGTTGGTATAATAACTGAAAGTGTGCGGGCGCTTTGGAAAGACTCTCGTGTGTCAAAATCGTTTTCTTCTCTATACTGTTTCAACATTAACTCTGATTCAGCTTCAAATTGATGTGGAAGTTTTTTGCATGAACAACATTTGACGTGTCTGCAGGATATGTTTCTCAGTGGTTCAGCTACTGACCGTTCAGGTAATTGGGTAATGGTTACTATTCGGTCTCTTGGTTTTAACCAAAGTTTATCATCTTGAAGATTGTTGACAGCAAGTCGCTGGATCTGAACAGACATATGAACAATTCCTCCTTGACAAGCGCTGCAAGTAATTTGGAGCTGCAGTTGGCTGAAATTATTTGTATGACATCTTGCATTTAAGCTACGGCTGCAATAACTTTTTTCCGGTATTTTGCTCCACAAACTTTTCTTAGATACGATAATAGCGCCACAGAATTGACAGTTTACAATTGCAAACATTCTGCAAGGGAGAAAATGGAAACCATTCCAGACGTCCTAGCGATGTGGATCCAAAAAACTATCTATTTCTTAGTTTAACCCAACATTCAGAGTATAAGTCTTGATTTTAATTTCATCGGCCATCCAGATTTAGGTTTCAAGTTGTAAATTTTCTAGTCCGTCAGCGCCAAGTAAGGTCCAAAGTTTCAGCAGGCCGCGTAAAAGTTTCTAAAATCCAGAGTCCAAGTCTTGATTTAAGTTTCATCCACCATCCAGATTGAGGTTTCAAATTGTAGATTTTCCAGTTCGTCAGGTTTCAAGTTCTAGATTTTCCAGTTTGTCAGGTCCAAGTCACGTCTTAAGTTTCGGCAGACCGAGCAAAAGTTCCAACATCCAGAGTCCAAGTCTTGATTTTAATTCCATCCGCCATCCAGATTTAGGTTTAAGTTGTAAATTTTCTAGTCCGTCAGCGCCAAGTGAGGTCCAAAGATTTAGCAGGCCAGCAAAAGTTTCCAACATCCAGAGTCCAAGTCTGCATAGAGTTTTTGTCCTCCAGGTCCATCAAGAGCTGTGGTCTTGGCCAGTTCAGAAAGAGTTTCCAGGCATCAACAGGAAGGCAGAGTAGAGGCAAGTCCAGTGGTCCGAGTCCTTTGGATGCTGAGCATCAACAAGAATAAAACTGAAATCCATCATGTTATAAATTCATAATAGAAAATAGTAGTGCACATGGAACGAGTGGGAGTTTGGCGGGGCTTAGCGTAATAAAGACCAATGGGATGCATGCAATAAAGTAACCCCTCAGTATACATTACAAAACATGCTGCCTCAAGTCGCATAGGGGAAAAGGTGATGTTCGAGTTGCGCGAAATGCAAATTTTGGTGAGCCAGAAACTGTATCAGCTTTAGAAATATATTCGTGATCTTTGTGAATTTAAATTCATTCTGGAGCTGACACTTGGACTGGAACCACCTCTCTACCTCTTGCAATACCTTGGACCAACCACTAAAGTTATAAGGACATAGCTAGGATGGAAACACACACTCAGGACCAGCTCACCTCTGAGGGAACCATGGAGCCTGCAATTGCAAATTTGGCGCTTGAGGACGGACGGAAAAGACTTAAATTGCTTCCCGCTCTAACCATTGGGATTTCAAAGCCTAGACTTGGGGAACAACAGAATCTGCATCGATTAACAACGTCATTTGCTAGAACTGACGCACAACCTGGACCATCACTTGGAACATCTAACAAAACATTTGTATCTGTTTTGCAGAATCTTGCTTTAAAATCCAAGAATTGGGAGTTTTTTGAAACATCAGACGCTTAGAATATTGGAAACGAAAAGAAGGTTCGAGCCATTTACAACCCTGAGATGAGGACACATTTTTACTACATTGGACAACAAAATGGAGAACATATCAAGCATTCAAAAGTCTCGTTTTCTTTGTTTGAGAGCTATTCTATCCTTGAATGGGCTACGCAGCTGCTTGAGGAACACAGGGTCCATCCAACACCGGGACGAAAGTTAACTGACCACCTGCCCTACTTTGACGGACAGCCTGCCGAGTTCATGTGGGACGAGCCAAAGGATCGTTTGAAGAAATTTCTGTTTTGGAAAAACCCACACTTTTCCCTTCGATCTGTTCGTGTCCGGTTTTCGTTTAGCAACTTTACTGATGCGATAAAAATGTTAATTAACGACAACATTTCTGGGAAGTACGCTCAGCAGTTTCCAAACTATGGTGGGTCAACTATTTCATTGACGCTGATTGAAATGAACGAGCTTGTTCATTACATCACCCAAACAAACGCACACGTAGCAGCAATGGAGCCCTCCTATGGCCCGCCTCTCAGTGACCAAGCATTTTCTGGACCACAGTTGACGTTGCCAGACCTGAGTACTGCCTACGCGGAAAACATCAGCTTGGACAATGTGCCTCAGCAAATACAACCAAGTACATTGGACACTGGAAACGTGGCAGCAAATACTGACATGCATGGCAGCGGGGCAGTTTCACCGCCGAATTCGCCAGCAGTCAAACCAGTGTTCACGATCGATTGGCAAGAAATATTTTCTGGTTTTCCACAGTCGCCTACTTTGTCTATGGAATGTCATTCTGGATCTACAGACGACAAATCAGGAGTATCTGAAGAATCGGGCAATGATGCTGACGATGGAGATGATGAAGACAACAACTACTGAATTCAGTTTATATATTTAGCTGTGTGCTTACTTATTTTTCGTAGTATGTACAAAATACATTAGAAAATTTTTGTTGATTTTTTAATAACTTTTGTATTGCAAGTTTGCAGTGAGCTTGGTTGAAGTTTAATGAATGTTGTTAAAAATATTTAGTTTTACTCTTTAAAGTTTCAATATGATTTTAATTTAAAGAAAATATAAAACATTTGAAAAATGCATTTTCAGAATTTAAATATTTTAAAGTGCGCCAAAAAATAAAACTGTACAAATGTAAATTGTAAAATAGTATGTGGATACGATGTATTCGTAAGGTATTGTAAACTGCAATTTATAAATAGCTAGACACGTTTCAACCTGATGCAGACACATTTACGCTGCAAGTGTACACAGTTGGGCAGGCTACATCATAATATTAGGCAACATGTAAACGTTTGACAAGTTTATATTGCCCATCGCGGCAGCACATGGAAGTTTCCAGAGAGTCCAGACACATTTAGGCAACAAGTGTACACAGTTAGGCAGGCCACATCATTTCATCAGACAACATATAAACATTTTAGAAGTTCATATTATCCATCGCGGCAGCACATGGAAGTTTCCAGAGACTCCAGACACATTTAGGCAACAAGTGTACACAGTTGGGCAGGCTACATCATATCATCAGACAACATATAAACATTTTTAAAGTTCATATTATCCATCGCGGCAGCACACGGGAGTTTTCAGCGAGTCCAGACACATTTAGGCAGCAAGTGTACACAGTTGAGCAGGCTACATCATATCATCAGAAAACATTTAAACGTTTTAGAAGTTTATATTATCCATCGCGGCAGCACACGGAAGTTTCCAGAGAGTCCAGACACATTTAGGCAGCAAGTGTACACAGTAAGGCAAGCTACATCATATCATCAGACAACATATAAACGTTTTAGAAGTTTATATTATCCATCGCGGCAGCACACGGGAGTTTCCAGAGACTCCAGACACATTTAGGCAGCAAAGATACACAGTTGGGCAGGCCACATCACGAATTTTGGGAAACATCAAGACATTCAAGACGTTTAGGACACGAGATCGCCGACATCTGGTTCAAATAATCCAAAGTCCATTCCTCAATTTGCATTTTTCTCCCTCAAGTCGACGGTGGTCCACGCCAAAAGTTCCAAAAACTTGATCCAAAGTCCATCGCTAGAGTCCGCGTTGAGGTCCAGCTCCAGTCCGCATCGTCGTTTCAATCCAGAGGAGAAATCCATGACGAGAGAGTGAGAATCCACAAGTCCACATCTTAGAGTCCATCCATCCATCCATCCATCCAGGCAGGCTAGGCAGGAAGGCAGGCAGGCAGGTAGGCAGCAAGAGAGATGAGAGAGCCAGGCAGTGCTTCCAAGCACTGACATCATTTAAATATTAAACTCTATAATATAGTTTTGCTGAGGAGCAGAATTGCAGAGGAAGAGGTGAATGAGGAACACTGATAACAGGAAGCTGTGGTGAGTAGACGGCGTATACTACACACAGTGGGCCCTTATCTACCACTCACCCCTTTTTGGTTCTCGTCCACGCTCACACAGCCTCGTATACCAATTCGTCCACTACCACAGCACACAGAGCACATCAGGCCTTGCCATACTACATAATAGCATTATGGCCTATTTAAATTTTTTTTTTTTGCAGTTTTCCGCTCTTGTCTTTTTCTCCTCACTCACACTCTGAGTATACGGGGAATGTGAAACGCTATATTTTCGCATCGCTTCCCATCATACTTGCAGTCCCATTACCATTGTACGCTCCCCATCTCTTCCCATGCTGTAGCCCACATCCTTCCCCACATCTCCCCTGTCCCCACCGGGTACTTCCCCTCACCCCTACCAGTCAACCCCTCCCCAAAATAGGCGAAACCTACTACCCTCCTCTACTTGTATGTTTACAGCATAAAGTAAAAAAAAGTTGGGGTAGGTTTTCTAAAATGAAAATTTTTAATGACGTTATTTATGAACGGTCCCTTTCCTTCTACGATTAACGTACGTATGTTTACAGCATAAAGTTAAAAACTCGTGAATCCCACCCGTTTTTCATTCCACGTTGAATATATCATGGTATAATGCAATTGGTTTTTGGCAACATTTCGTACTCGAGGCATATAAGCATAGATTTTTCCGAGTGTGATTCAAATACAGGATAGCGAACCTAAAATATTAAGTTCGTATGCTTGACCAGCTTTGGGTACGGACACAAATGACGACACCAAAATTTACCAAAATTATAAGCCTACCCACCCGCTTGTCACCTATTTAAGCATTGCTTAAATGGAAGCCCTTACCGTGGAATGTCAAGTGACCCACCCTTAAGCAGCTTAAGCAACGCCATTTGTGTCTGACCCCTACCAGCCTTAACGTCACCAAAACAAATAGCAGCCGGCTCTTTTGCAAGACACGAAACATATCTTAGCTCAGGCCATTACTGACCCATTGCTGTTTACGGGACTCTAGGTGTCGCGTGCTCTATTCCAACCTGGAATTTTTGGGACGTATTTTACGATTGACCATGATTCCCCCCCCCCCCCTGAACCTAAAAGGGATGATTTGTTAAGTAGGGGAGCATTAGTTTGCGGTTAGTAAAGCATTAGGCATAAGAAATATTGATATTTTTAAGATTCTGACTTGTTTTAATTCTTAAAACCTCCCCCCCTTTAAAAGATAATTAGTGTGGTTGGGGTTGCAAGTATTTAAAGTTTTTTAAAGGTTTTAGCAAAGAAATTAAGATTTTTGAGACGTCATTTGTGGGTGACCCTAGGTACACCCTTCCATTTTAAGCGGATACTTAGTAGGTGGGGGGTGCAAGTATTTAAAGTTTTTTAATGGTTTTAGCAAAAATAGTTAAAATTTTTAGGAAGTCATTTGTGGGTTACCCAGAGTACACCCCTTTCCCTTAGGGGAGACTTTGTGGGTGTGGAGTGCAAGTATTTAAAGTTTTTTAATGGTTTTAGCAAGAAAATTAAGATTTTGGTACGTCATTTGTGGGTGACCCCAAGTACACCCCTTCCCCTTAGGGGATACTTTGTGGGTAGGGGGTGCAAGTATTTAAAGTTCTTTAATTGTTTTAGGAAGAAAATTAATATTTTTGGGACGCCATTTGAGATTGACCCCAAGTTCATCGCCCCCCCCGCCCTAAGGGGATACTTTGAGGGTAGGGGTGCAAGTATTTAAATTTTTTAAATGGTTTTAGCAAAAAAAATTAAGATTTTAGGGACGTCATTTGTGGGTGACCCAAAGTACACCCCCCCCCCCTTAGGGGATACTTTGTAGGTGCGGGTAGCTTCTGCTAAAAACTTCTGCGGGTAGCCTGTTCCGATAACTGGTGCATGTTGCTGGTGCATTGACTGGCGCCTGTAACTTAACCAATTAGGTGGTGCATTTGGCTGGTGCAAAGGGGCAAATTGAAATTTCGACTGGCGCTTGTCTGGTCCATTTAGCTGATGCATTTGGCTGGTACAAAGGCAAATCACCCGTTTTTCTCCAATGCTTTTAGATTGCTAAAAAAGTTGGTCCAGTCAACTGTTAATTGTGAAAAACTGGTTAGTTCGCTCTCTCTTAAAAACAATAGGGCACTTCTCCCTCGCATTTGTGGCCATTTAAAATTTATTTGACGAACATCGCATTAAAACTGTGACCTGTAGCGCATAAAGAATAGACAGACAGACAGACAGACAGACAGACAGACAGACAGACAGACGGACGGACGGACATAGCCATTCCTATAGATGCTTAAGCTCAGCATCTAAAAACGCAACTCATATTTTAAATACAGGAATAAATGTAATACTAAATAAATAAATAAATAAACAATTGATTAAATACATAAATAAAAAAAGAAATAAAGAAAGAAATAAATACATGAATGAATTAATCAATTAATTAATAATTTAATTTAATAATTATTAAATACATAAATAAATAAATAAATAAATAAATAAATACAAAAAAAATATAAATTATTAAATTATTTAATAAATATTTAAATAAAAAAATGAACAAATTATTTATTAAATCAATAAATAAATAATTTAGAAAATAAATAAATGAATAAATAAATAATTAAATAAATAAATTAATAAATATAAATCAATTTGATTTATAAATAAATACATATATACTAAAAAAATAAATAGACAAATAACTAAATAAATAAAAAAATAAACAAATTAATTAATAACTAAATACATCAGTAAATAAACAAATAAATAAATCAATAAATGAATTAAACAAATAAATTAATCAATAAATAAATTAAACAAATAAATAAATCAATAAATAAATTAAAAAAATCAATAAATGAATAAATAATTAGATAAATAAATGAATAAATAATTAGATAAATAAATGAATAAATAATTATATAAATAAATGATTAAATAAATAAATAAATATTTAAATGAATACATAAATAAATAAATAAATACATGAATAAACAATTTAATTATTAAAGAGATAACTATTCAAATGAATAAGTAAATAAATAAATAAATAAATAAATAAATTAATTAATAAATGCATAAATGAATGAATCAATATATGTATTTTAAATAATTATTATAAAAAATAAAGGAATACAATAATAAACAAATAAATGAACAAATAAATAAACAAATAAATAAATGAACGAACAAATTAATAAATAAATAAATCAATCAATCAATCAATAACTTACTAACTAACTAACTAGCTAACGAACTAACTTACCAACTAACTAACTTATTAAATATCCAGCTAACTAACTAACTAACTAATTAAATTACTAGCTCACTAATTTACTATCTAACTATTTAACTAAATAACTAAATACGTAAATAACAAACTAACTCACTATGTAACGAAGTAACTAACCAACTAACTAACTAACTTACTAACTAACTAGCTAACTAATTAACTGACTAACTAATTAACTTACTAGCTCACTAATTTATTATCTTACTAAATTACTAAATACGTAAATAACAAACTTACTCACTATCTAACTAAGTAACTAACCACCTAACTAACTTAACAAGTAACTAGCTAACTAACTAACTTACTAAGTAACTAGCTAACTAACCTACTTACTAACTGAATAATTTACTTACTAACCAGCTTACAAACTAATTAGCTTGATAAATAAATAACTTAATAAATATTACGGGCATAAATAAATAAACAAATACAAAAATACATAAGTAAATAAAATCTAAATATTATCATATAATCAAACCTAAAGCAAATCTGAAAACTGTGTTGTATTAAGCAGCGTAAAATATTAGTACCTACGCGCACAAAATATAGACGTGCAAGCATACTTTACAAACAAAATAGGGATAAAAAACGCATGTTGACGCATGCACATACGCAAAAGTATTAACGTGTGCTTTACGTGGCACAACATAGAATTAGCATATATGCATATTTAACTTTAATAACAGTGGATTTATATTTTATTTGGCAATACGTAGATTGAAAAATGTAGCTCAACTGAGGTGGATGTTAGTAGAACTGGTTAATTAGCATCTTTTGTAATATTAAAACAACTAATTCACAAAGGCATCAGGCAATATAGATACTAGCAGTTACTGTTAAATGAAAGGTTACACAGGTATTTAGAGTACACGCAGCACAGTTACAACTTCAGCAAAAAATAATAAAGTAAATACAACTACCACGCTTAAGCAAATGTCATGTTTAGCTGATTGATATGACATATAGTAGTTTCAGAGTTATAAATAATTGGCCCACTTAAAAAGGCACTTTACTTACATTTTACATGTACAAATGCAAATAAATATTGTTAAGTTGCTCCTCCGCGCGAACCAGCCTGTACGAGATGTCAATTTCTCATCTTTTCTCTCCAATCCGTATCTCATAATTAACTATAGTCAATCAAGACACCAACTGAGCTCGATGCGTGCCGTCACCATTTCCAGCTAATATCTTATATTTTTCATGAATTAAATGTTCATAATTTAATCCAAATGTTGATATTGTTAATTTAATTACACTTTCTAAAAAAATCAGCGTACCTACTTTTAGATGGAGCTGGTTTCATCTCTTTTCCAGTGTGTGCGTGCTCCTCTCGTCCTCCTCTGTTTCTCCAGCAGTTAAGTTACTGTGATTGCTAGTTATAATATTATGAGTAGTGGACGACTTAGTTACTTGTTTTAAACTTTGAAATAATATTAACACCTAACTGGAAAAACGGCAAACTATTTGCTTGCTGCCTTCATCGACAACCTGTTCTTCTGGATTAAGCGTTCCCGCCACTTCCAAGTTGCTATGTTTGAACTCTGATTGTGCAACACAGACAACACATACGATCCCTACATGACTGTACATGGTAGAAGTGTATACGACACCATCTCTACCTCCGTTATTCATGACGTCTGTGAGCTTTGAGTGTACACACGGTGTCACAGCAAGTTGTCAATTGAGACCTAACCATACAACATACCCGTTATCTATTCACTTTTTCTAATAATAATGCAGCATACTCATAGACTAAAGTATCTATGCGCAATAATATTTTGTACAGTTTCCACAGGTATACATATTAAGATGTTTGTAATATTAGATTTGAAAAATCCAACTTCCTACATTAGTAGACATATTATTAGTTATTAAATATAAAGTAATGAAATTGCCGGTTTAGTCGCGAATAATGGATTCAGTTTTCCTCTAATACCATTTAAAACTGATCATACTTACCTAATCAGGATCCACTTTAGTTTTTAGATGCTGAGCTTAAGCATCTATAGGAATGGCTATGTCCGTCTGTCCGTCTGTCTGTCTGTCTGTCTGTTCTTTATGCGCTACAGGTCACAGTTTTTAAGCGATATTCGTCAAATATTTTTAAAATGGCCACAAATGCGAATGAGAAGTGCCCTATTGTTTTTGAGAGCGATCGAACTAACCAGTTTTTCACAATTAACAGTTGACTGGACCAACTTTTTTAGCCATCTAAAAGCATTGGAGAAAAACAGGTGATTTGCCGCTTTGCATCAGCCAAATGCACCAGCTAAATGGTTTCCTTACAGGCGCCAGTCAATGCACCAGAAACATGCACAAGTCATCAGCAAAAGCTACCTGCAGAAGTTACCTGCACCCACAAAGTATCCCTAAGGGGAGAGGTGTACTTGGGGTCACCGAAGAAGACGTCCCAACAATCTTAACTATTTTTTCTTAGACCATGAAAAAACTTTAAATACTTGCACCTCCCACCCACAAAGTATTCCCTAAGGGGAGGTGGTGTACTTAGGGTCACCCGCAGATGACGTCCCTAAAATCTAATTTGTTTTTGCTAAAACCATTAAAAAACTTCAAATACTTGCACCCCCACCCTCAAAATATCCCCTATGGGGAGGAGTGTACTTGGGGTCACTCACAAATGACGTCCCAAAAATCTTAATTTTCTTCCTAAAACCATTAAAAAACTTTAATTACTTGCATCCTCTACCCACAAAGTATCCCCTGAGGAGAGGGGGTGTACTTGAGGTCACCCACAAATGACGTCCAAAAAATCTTAATTTTCTTGGTATAACTATTAAAAAACTTTAAATACTTGCACCATCTACCCACTTAGTACCCCCTCAGGGGAGAGGTGTACTTGGGGTTACTCACAAATGACGTCCCAAAAATCTTAATTTTCTTGATAAAACCATTAAAAAACTTTAAATACTTGCACCCCCACCCACAAAGTATTCCTTTAGGAGAGGGCGGGGGGGGGGGGAACTGGGGGTCACTTACAAATGACGTCCCAAAAATTTTAATTTTCTTGCTAAAACCATTAAAAAACTTTAAATACTTGCACTCCCCACCCACGTAGTATCACCTCAGGAAAGGAAGGTGTACTTGGGGTTACCCACAAATGACGTCCCAAAAAATCTCAACTGTTTTTGCTAAAACTAATAAAAACTTTAAATACTTGCACCCCTGACCCACTAAGTATCCCCTTAAGAAGGAGGGGTGTACTTAGAGTCACCCACAAATGACGTCCTAGAAATCTTAATTTCTTTGCTAAAACTATTAAAAAACTTTAAATACTTGCATCCGCAACCCCACAAATTATCTCTTAGAGGAGGGGGGGGGGTTTAAGAATTAAAACAAGTCACAATATTAAAAATATAAATATTTCTTATACTTAATGCTTTACCAACCGCAAACTAATGCTCCCCTACTCAACAAATCATCCTTTTTAGGTTCAGAAGGGCGGGGGGGGGGGGGGGGGGATTCAGGATCAATCGTTAAATACGTCCAAAAAATTTAAAGCCTTGAACCTAAGGTTGGAATGGAGCACGCGACACCTACATTCCCGTCTACAGCAATGAATCAGTAATGGCCTGAGCTAAGAAATCTCTGATACGAATCTGTAAGCGTGTCAAATATGCAACACATAAAATACAAAGAGTCCCGTCAGCAAGTTAGCTTTGTTTCTTGTCGTTCCAAGAGAAAGTCCTGCTACGTTACTACATGTTAATAGTTGGAAACGGAGTATTTATTTATTGATTGGAGTGAATAATTAATTAGTAGGAATATGAGGAAGTACCGGGTAGCGTAATGGTGGGGAGATGAGGGAGGCTGTGAGCCAGGACCCGGGCAATGGAGTGAGGGAGGGGAGATTTAATTTAATTAGGTGAAATGCATTGACAGGGAAGAGGTACAATTGGTAGTTAAAATAATAATAATGCGTAATTTTAATCCAATTAAATGTAATGCGGTGAGAGTGGTCGTGATCATTGCATAGTAAGTGTTGCCAAATATTAGTGTATTTACTGAGGTGTGCCAAATCTAATGCAAAATTGAGACAGCCATGTAAGCATGTGTGCAGCGCTATATAAAAAATATGCATCACTCAGGCCAGTGAAATTGTGTATGAGCTGTATCAGTACACAGGCTGGTTTATATACAAAATTACAGGGATTTGTATTTATTACTATTAAAAAATTTATATACATGAGATAGTTGGTAGCGACCTGGGATTAAAAGGAAAGGAGGAAGGGAGGGGATCCGCGGAGGAGTCATGGAGCATGTAGATTAGTAGGAAGGTACGACATGTAATTCAATTAAGAGAAATGCAGCGCACTGAAATGAAAAGCGGGGGATGTACATAGGCAGTGGCATTAAAATGTATAATTGGATTAGACGTAATTGGATATGATGTGACAGAGGGAGATGCATGAATGGAGATTAGGTAGTATGTAGTTAGTACATATTGGTTCAATCGATGACGAGTGAGTCAACAGGTTGCTGTGCTGTATTGCTAAATATATATAAATAAATTTCCTTGTGAACATTATGTGCGTCTTTCTTTTTCTTTCAAACTGCCTCTACTATAATACGGGTCTATGGTATTGATTACGTGAGATACAATATCGTAATGTATAGGTACATTTACGATTAGATAATTGTCAACAGTATCAAACCTTCCACTAGATTAGAATCTGAAAGAGAACTGGTAAGCAATAACATACAGACCTGATATTGTACACTATGGTGCCCATGTAACAAGGGTTGTAACTGAAACGTGTTTGAATACAATTAAATAATGTTATTACAGCACGGGGGAAATTTTAAAAACTTCAAATTTGTAAATTCATTTTCCTTTAAATAGAAATCCCTTATATAGTTAAAAAAGAGTCTGGTATGTATGAAAGGATTTAACTGGCTAGGCACGGCCTCATTTACGCGGATTTTACTGTACTTAGTAGCTAAACTGCATAAACTAATGAGTAAGACCGCAAACTATTTATGAGCCGTTTAAGAGCAATGCATATTGGTAGACTTTTTTCTGTTGGCAATATTGCTAAAACTATTTACATCTAATGTATGTATGTGTGTACGTGTGTTAAACGTGTATCACAGGTAATTTAATTTATCCTATTTGTTTTAAGAAACCACAATGTACAGTATTGTATAAACAGCAATTTGGAACTATAAATGTTTTATTTGGAGTTATAAAATTGTCAGTCGGTAAATAATTGTTTTTGCAAATAGTGCTTAACATACAAAAGACATTTATGGGTGATACAAAAAAGCCAATTAAAAGCATCATCACTTCGTAAGTAGCTAAGCTGTAGTAAAATCAATACACACAGTAAACACAAACAAAATATCATTGTTTCACGCGTAAAGCTTGTGTCTAATGGCAATTGTATTCTTATAGGCTAAAATACAATCAAAATGATTATTTATTACGATTAGCTTAACAACGCAGACAACGGTTTATGCATTTTACAATATTGGAATGTGCCCTAGAGATTGTACCCAGATATAACATTCAGCACCATAGAATGTTACTGCGAACAGTATTATTTGCATATCTTACCAACAGAGCTCGTATATGCGCAAAACATTAAAATTAGGTTAATATTCGATTCAGGAAACAAAATCTTAAATTAAAAATGTGTAAATAATAAGTACTACTAATTGTTTTTGTCGATCTTATTATCATTTCTATTTGTACAACATTATTAATGACTTCTATAAATCCCTTATTACCTCATTATTAAAATATTGTATCGTATTTCCTAAATAAAAATGGCATAATCGAACCAATCTCATAGAAGTAAAAATTTAATATTCATAATTATTACAAAACAATACATTTGTAGTAGTAAACATAAGCATTTATTATTCACCAAACCTGCAAAGGTTCAAACCTATAAATTCAAAATAAAGCTACATAACGTATATCTACGAGTAGTAGGCTCCAGTTACTATTTAAATTAAAAATCCCCTAGCCTGCCTACAATTGCTACGTCATCAGCCACTATATCACAATGTGTTCTGTAAACTCTACTACTGTTCAAATCGAGATATCAGAATCTGTACACAATTAACATGTTTCGACTACTGACAATAATACGGTATATTTACGCAATGAAGTCATCATTTACACGTTTGGGCTAAACTGTAACAGTATCTATATTTACGCACAATGACACGAATTCATTACAATAAAATACTGTCAGCATTTACGTATTAGTAATAATTCAACAACATGATTATATTACAGTATCAAAGTTATTACCGCTACAATTTTCAATGACCACCATGAATGTCAGTGGCGTCAATTGATGCTTCATAAAGAACATGTACAATTAAATATAGGTATATATGAATCAACAAACAGCATGGTATGCTTGACCTCATGTATTTTATTAGAAACAAAATGATGAGCTTTAGTAATTTAATACCCGCTTAACTCCTGCGGTACTGAACACAAAGCAGAGGTGGAGAGATGCAATAAGAGTACAAAACAATACAGCCAAAACATTTAATTAGTTAGATGTATGGTTTTCATGAAGAGGGGTGCGTGAGTACCTAGGTACTTATCGTATTCGTGTATTTGACACTGTAGCTCAGTTAAGACCCGACAAGTTGCTATTGCTGCTATCACAATAAATTTTATACAACAAAGAAAAACGAATATATATATTTTTAATATAACAAAAAAAATTGTGTTTTATAAATAACGTTGACTGAAATATTATCCGTCTTGGTTCATATAGGTTATTTTCCAAAACAACCAAGAGTGTCAAGAATATTAAAGACGTGTGGCTTAATAACCAATACACTCAGCTCTTTAATGCTGACGCAAAAATAATTGTAACATGAATCAAGTGAACTACAAAAATCAGTTCAATTATTGACTCACCCTTAAACAAACGTTAATGTAAGCATCGAATAAATTTACGAAATCGTTTTCAATATATTTGGTACCTACATTTATGAGTACAAAACAATACACAACTACAAAGCCAAGCAATTGTACACTTTTAAAATCCGTGTTAAATTTTCACCTCATCAGTCAGTACTAGACACTCGCACTACCCGCTGTTTCCTTTTTTTACGTCAAGTTTGTGTCCCTGTGCACTTAAATTTGCATCTTTATTACATATGACACTACGTACGTAACTACTACTTACTACAATGAATCACTGCAACTTGCGAAGCAGCTGTGACGTTTGTGTCGGTGATAACGGGTGCTACTGGGTAGGTACTGTTTGTTAAACTATTTTGTGTGCAATAATATCATAGTCATTTTTATTTTATTTTATTTTATGCAGTCACATGGCTTAACTGTACGACACTTGAAATTATATACACAACAAATATTAAATAGCACCTAATATGTGAGAAATTAATATGTTGTTAGGAATGTAGTGCGTATTAGACTACTGAATAATAATTAATGATAGTAATTATTATAATATGAAATAGTTTTAAAATACAATAAGGGTAATTTTTGATTTTTTGAGACGTTTGTAGATTACGTTGATTAATGGCACGCAAAGCTGTTTTCACGATATTGTAAGGTAATTCTTTAATTTGTTTTTAAATAGATACAATATTAAATAATAAATTTCACACATGGAGTGTACACAAAATCAATTTTAAATGTGTATTTACGTCAATCTTTAACAATTTTCAGGGAAGGCGTAAAGTACAATGTTCTGGTCGATAAAATTGGAGGCTGTGTGGGCACTATTATCCCAGACGATCCTATTTTTACTGCTACGACGGGTAAGAAAAATTACACATAGTTAATATATTTATTGTTTTAAACTTTAAATAATGTTAGAAAGGCTCTGTTTACGCTAATGTTGTATATATAAAGTCTCAGGCGCGTACCAACGTGTGGGCAACTATACAAAGGCCATTTCAAAAATGTTATTTGTGAATGCAAGTAAACCATTTGAGTGTCAAATGATTATATTAAAATTATAATCTGCCTAGTTAGATATTGTAGTATTGGTTATTCACATTTTTGATGCGTCAATAATATTTTATGTAGTACGTATAACCAATATAATTTGTGTTTTTACTGTAGCTGGATTAGTTGCGGGCGCTATGGGTCTTACAGCTGCTGTGTTTAGAATTGGGTGGGCTATTAAACGCTGCCTTGCCCGCAATCAACCGGTCAGAAATGCTTACGTTCATAATGACCGACCACGGATGTTAAATGCTTGGGAAACCTGCAGTGACCGCGACATGCTTCTTGAGCCGTCACGCCAAGCCCGAAGTCCATTTTGGGGAGAAACATTTAATCAACGTCATGAACGTGGTGCTGTTGAATTGACGTCGTTTGGCCAGCCTTCATCAGAGTCAGAAACTGAAGTTGTTGAATCTCTTCTCAATATTCAGGAAGATCAGCCGGAAGCACATCAGGCACAAGCTCATGTGGCACAGGAAATTCCACGTACACCACTGAGACAAGATCTGCCACTTGCTTCATCAAATGAATCAAATGCAGTTGTTCAGGAACCGGAAGAGGAGGAGCTAAACGAGGAGGAGCATGATGCCAACGAAGACGAACCAGAGCGTCCTATACTATCTGATGAACGCTCAGTTCAAATTGTCGCAGAACCAATCGATGTTGTTGACAGTTCAGCCAATACAGCTGCTGACAAGTACCAACCCTCGCAGAAAAACCAAGTGCAGGTATTGATACGCTGGCAATTAAATTCTTATTGTGGCAATTTTATTTTAGAAATTTATACATACTTAGATAATGTGTAACACAAATTATTAAATTACATACGACTTAGGTGAGATAATTTAGCTAAATGTTTATGACTTCAGTCTGTAGATATAACTAGTGTCTTACACATGCGTGTAATACTAGGCAATATGGTAACATATAAGGCTCTGTGTTGTACGGTATGGACGGTAAAATGTGTAAATGTTGTTGCAAACTTTCTTATTGAATTAGGCAAAGAAATATTTATTGTATTACTTGACTATAATGTTTGTTGCTTTGATTTGTTTTTGCAGCTCAGTCCTCAGAGAAACTGCTCGTACAATCAGCCTGACTATACAACTGAGGAAGTCACTGAGCGCCGTGAAACCATCAGATTCACTAAAACCAAATTTAAGTAATCTAGGATGATTTTGGGTTTTGTGTAAATATTTTAAAACGATTTATATCGTTATTTTAAATCAGCTGTTGCGCTGTTTTAGCCTTTGAGCAGGTAATTATTATTAAAAATAATATTAACATGCATCAGCTTGTAATTGTAATTTAAGGTTGTACTTAGGTAGCACAATTTTATGCAGAGAATGTTTGACAATCCTATTACACCATAAAATTAAACTTTAAAGGTCTTTACTACTACTTGGATGCCATTTAAAGGACACACGTTACAGTTGCTGGTTTGTTTTGCTTGAATACATTAATTGCAATGGTATTAAAATATTGCTCAACATGCGTGAAAATTTATATTTTAAAAGGTCTGTGCAGAATTAAAATCAATATGCATAATAACATTGGGTCATCTTATTGCTAAAGTTTTTTAAGACTACTACGATTATGTTGAATGAATTTCAAAACTCATATTTTCGTAAAATTGGATTTTAGTTACGAATAATGTCTAAATGGTGTATCGTTCATGCCAAATATTACCTAAAAGTTTTTTTACAAATACACACGAATTAAATTTGTTATAGAATTGCATACTCTTATTGCATTCCATTGTATTATTAAAAATAAAATTTAGGGTTTTAAAAAATTGTGTCATGAATATTTTGTACAAGAAAACCTCAACTTAATCACAATTAGATTAAATATTTTACGTTGTCTACGTGAGTACACACTATGTGCGTTGTCACTTCACCTGTGTACAAAACAGTTGAAATATTAGTGATGGACGGCAGTATACCAATATGCATTGCTCTTAAACGGCTCAGAAATGCTTCAATCTTCTTCTTTTTTTTCGAACAGAATTATTAGCATATTATTATATAAGTGATCAATATGAACAAGTTGAAATGAAATTTAGGTAAAAATCACTTATGTTATTAAATAGGTACACCCCTAGAAAACTAAACGGTTAGTAAAAATAACAAGGCTTAACAATAATCAGCAAATTGATATGAACTGGTGCTAAAATGCATAGCTAAAAACTGAAATAACCCTGTACAAAGGTGCCTAAATGTGATCACTCCCAAAATGTGATCAGTGGCTGCTGTTTAAACAGTACGCCCTGTAAAATTCTAATGTATTGGTGGTAACTGATTACATTCGAGGAACTTAGGCCGCCGATGTTAGACCTTTTGCAGTATTTTCAAACGATAGCGTGTATTTTAATTCAATACATAATTATTTAATGAATTGATACAACAATATAGCAAATTGATACATAATATTTTAAATCCAGACTCAAGATGTGAGCAAGGAGATAGGAATCTACTGTGCTCGTTAGGCGCCATTCAAATGTCCTTTTACTTACTACAGTTTCCTATGTAAAGTAAAGAAGTTTGAATCTCCAGCCCTCTACAGGAAGTAGCAGCAACTAAGAAGCACTAAAATTGATTTAGGTTTGATCAACTATTTAGCAATATTTACCGTACAGCACCGAGCCGTAAACAATTAGCAGTGGCCAATGATCGAAGCTATTTCTGATACTGCAAAGTTCATTAACACGCGTGCTTTAATGACCTGTATCTCTTGCTTTTAATTGAAACTTTTAAGTTTTGACACTAAGAATTTTTTTGCACCTAATGATAAGAAGTATAACGACATCTATTTCCTAAGCGAACGTTAGATAAGCTAAAAGATATGAGTACTTAAAGTTATGACAAAATATACCTAATCACCTTTAAGCATATTAGCACTACTCTTAATAGTTATCGGAACTCGCCTACAAATATGAATTTCTCTACTTTGAATTGGTTTTCATTTTAGACGGCATTAGTTTTCACTCCGCCTCAACAGCAGAAGTTGTTAGCAGTAGCCAAACTAAATATAGTTAGCAATTTACCGATAATGTAGTTATATTATGTTAACATTAATCACTGTTTAACCCACAAACATCCTATACTTTTAACAGAATGTATTTGTTAAACAACAACATTATATGAAGTGTTTAAATCTGCTCACTGCATCATAGATAACTTTCTACTTAACCACTGGGCTGATAAAAACAGTTAGTAGCAAATAATTGAATTAGCGTACGTATACAGTGACATAAACTCTTTAATGTTATTATGGAAGACTAACGTATTTGCTGTTTCATTTTATGTAACTTTAATATTTTTTGCACATAGTAACCAATTTTCACATTCTTATGTATTTTAAAAGTCATAAATTACATTGTCCAAGTTAACATCTACAACTGTAAAAGCTGTCGTACAAAACTATTTCAAATAATTATCGTCACAGAATATAATACAAATCATACATTTATTGCACTTGATTAATAAATATTTATGTAATCATCATTTTCTAAACACTGGAAGAAACGTGTTTTTGGTGCGATTTATGGAGAAAATGTCTTAGAGGATATACAACCTTACAGCTTTGACGTATTATTTATTTAACGTGTTAACCTAGCACTCAACATAGGACACATAAACGGTCTTGCCTGCAAAGCACAAACTATTTAAGGCTCAGTAATTATGCATATGATTTTCAATGGTCACAACAATAGGTAACTGCTGGCGCGAAAAAAAACATTTAAAATAGGGCGATCCATCATTTGCGGTTGCACGTGGAGATCTTGGCTTTGACTACTGAACGCTGAGATTATCACAACCGTAAAATCACATAGCAGTTCATTATTTATTTTATCATCCTACTTTACGGTTATCGTCGGTCTCAGTCTGGGGGAAAACAGTTTTTGTGATACCAAATTTAAGACGGAATAGAAGTGTTAGTTTTGAATAAAATGTCAACTCTGGGTAAGATCTGTTCTACGTTTCATTCTAATAAAATTATTTTAGTATTGAATTGCACGTGGTAAATGATTTAAGCATAGTAAGCAAAGTCGCAAGTTGAGATATTATACGAGCAACTAAAACAGCCATTAATTATATGTTTAACAGAATTTGCGATTTATTAAGAGCCAAAGTAGTAATTTCGATGCATTATACAGTCAAATTGATAGTGTGTGTGTTTGCTACACGCTTAGAAAAGAACTTGACACGAAGGTAGTGAGGCCGTGGCAACAGGTTAAGCTGTTAACGTTGACAGATTTAGTAGTAAATGTTGAAATATATGAGGATGGGGGAACTGTTAACCACATGCAACAAGACTATTGTTGCAAGACCCAACGCCAAACTTGGTAAATCAACACTTAACCTGGAGAAGCATTTATATTATTGTATGTGTATGCTAAATTAATAATCTATAGTGAATGTGTTGTGGCAGTATAGTGGTCAAGGAGCCAGGTTCGTATTCCATAGGGCATGGGTTTGAATCCAGGAGTACAATTCCAGTTTTTGGTGTTATTTTTTAGTTAATAAAATCCTTCAATAGGATAAGTGTTGCGTGATTCAACACCGTTTTAGTATACTTAGTCTAACAGTTTTCCCTGCAAATCACTAACTATAATCCTGTTGACCGTGGTTAACAGGATTCACTGTGGATATCGGAGTAACAAGAAAGTAGTTAGAAATTAACATTTAAGTAGTCAATTTAATCCTTTTTTTCTAAGCGTGTAGAAGTACGTCAAAAGGATTTTTATAATATTTAACTAACTAGTACAATTTTGCAAAATTATAGATTCGTGTGAATCGTGCACACAGGCTGAAAATATCTGGGTCACAACAATGAATGATAAGGAGCTATGTGTGACAAATCTCGTTAACTAGGGAAGTTATTTTAGTGATTATATCACTAACCCTGCAGACTGTACCATTTCAGAAGTCGATACTAATGCAGGTAAAATTAAAATAATAATTTACTATTTAGTTAATGTTTTTAACTTTACATTGATGACATACCGGCTACCAGCCACTTAAACTTGTCATTTATAAACAGTAATTGTCACAATTACTCATCAGCAGAGAGCACATTAATTAAATTCAAATACTTTTAAGGGGACAATTTATGCACTTTATTATTAAGTTTGTATGTAAACTGTACAAATAATAAACTTATTTTTTTGTTTTTATTACAGAAACTACGACTGAAGTGATAATCGCTGCATTGGTTGTCGTTGCTGTTATTATTCTAGGAGGATTGATTTTTATTTTTCGTCGCCGACGTCGACAGCGACTTCGTTTTACGTTGCTGTCCTACGTTCGATTATATAACGACAATTCTCGGGACTCTATTAGTGAAGTCACGGAACACTCAGTCGTAAGTGACAATGACGGGACGTCGACCTCTGAGGTTCCGAATTCTTTAACTTCTGAAAGCAACTCGGGGTCTAGTATTGAATCCGAAACCGAATCCAAAGCTAAATCCGAAACCGAAACCGAAACTGAAACCAAAACTGATGCGAAACAAAATCGCGCTGCTAAATCTAAGCTAGAAGCTGAAGCTGAAGCAACGACTGAGTCTGAGACCGAAACCGAAACTGAAACCGAAACTGATGCGAAACAAAATCGCGCTGCTAAATCTAAGCTAGAAGCTGAAGCTGAAGCAACGACTGAGTCTGAGACCGAAACCGAAACTGAAACCGAAACTGATGCGAAACAAAATCGCGCTGTTAAATCTAAGCTAGAAGCTGAAGCAACGACTGAGTCTGAGACTGAAACTGAATGCGAATCCGAAACCGAAACCGAAACCAAACCGGAGCTTAAAGCCAAAATTAAAGCTAAAACTGAACCTGAAGATGAGGCCGAAGAGAGTCATTTCTTTTTAGCTAAAGAAACAAATTCAGATTCCGATTCTGATTCCTTTCTTCAACAAGAGGTAGCTGCTACACTTTTGGAGCTTTCGAAGAAACGTACCTACTAAATATGAAGTTACAGATAATAGTAACAGAAGGCTAACACATTGTCGGTCAAATATGGTACTTCATTTGGCTATAATTTCACTTTATAATTCAGTGATTTATTTACTTTATCAATTTTTCGGTTAGGTTTTTTTCCTAACCAAACCTAGAATTGAGCAACAGGACTTCTTCTAAGAATAATATTAGCTCATAATCCTTTTTAAATTTGTTAAAAACATTTTATACCGTCGGATGACGCTATAGGCTATAAGGTCACTTCACTATAAGGCGTAATACACCCTTCCATATGAGATGTGGTTAAAACAAGGTTCCACTATACGTATATGCATAGTAATATTGTTATCCTAAATGATTATTGAGTTGAGGTTTGAGTCTGAGTTTTTGCATTATTTTTTAATCAGTTTTGTAATGTTGTATGGGCTGCAGCAAAATCGACTAATAAATAAATCAATGATGTTATTTTACTCATTTACTTACAGAAATGCATTCTCGGTTAAATGTGCAACACATAATTAAATTATTAAACTCGGTGTAACACATTACAAGGTAACTGCCTAGCTAATATTTGAGTTGACGACTAAAACACTTTCTGGTGTCGGCGACGAAATAGCAAATAAATAGGTTACAAATTAACATCCATGTTAATAATTTGCATATATCTCTTCTAGTGCGCCTTAGTGACTTGCGAGGGACTGTGGATGCATTAAGATAGTGCCCCTCCACAGTAACTAAGGGTTGTAGTAAGTAACAGGGCACTCAAATGGCGCCTTAACTAATACGGTAGCTTTCTATCCCGTCACTCACAGTTTGAGACTAGTTTCATAAAACCCCATTGACTTGACCAAATTAATATATATTTTTTGGCATAAAAGTAATAATTATTACTTATGACGTGCCATGTTTCTGAGCCGTTTAAGAGCAATGCATATTGGTATACATTTACCCATCTACATCATTGTTACTGACGAGTAAACACATTTGTTGTAAAATGCCTAATCTAAAGGTGTCCCCTACTTATATTGAAGGGTATGAAACAGAGTAAAAAGTAGGGTGGAAGAGTTTGTTTTGGGGAAAATAGGGTATCGTGTAGGGTGGGCTTCGTCAGTTGCGAAACAGTAGGAAGGGTACTCTAGGAAAAAACAGGGTAGGATATTGAATAGGGTGCAAAATTTATTCTTGATAGGGTCGATTACCCTTCAATGGTGCCACATAGGTTTGGACACCATTGGCCTGATCATCAATAATTAACTTACTACATTTGACACTTCACACTTTTGTTGGAAAACAATTAACTCAAAATATCCAACTTCTGTGCTTCTATGAATCTCCGTATGTCCTCATGATATGTTTTCTGTCAGTCTATCTGTAAGTCGTACGCTACAGTTTACAGTTTAGACGTTAAAATTTTATAAATGTTAACAAAAGCGCACGCGAAGTGCTGCATAGTTTTTGGGCAAGATTGCAATAATACCTCTTTCGATGTTCGCAATTAAATAGGCCAACTTTCTATTCTTTAATTTTAAGATGATAAGCTATAGCTCATTGAGCATCTAGCAACAGGTGAAGAATTTATTGGCAAACAGAATAAGTCGACTTGAAACCTGTATTTATGACTCTTTGGTTTTTGAGTGTTTTTGTAGTTTGTAGAAGTAAATTGCCGTAGGTTAATGTTTCTATGCAAGAAAAGATAAAAGTTTAAAAAAAAGTTTAGTTTCATTTTAAAACGATTAAAATTTCTAGTCACGGGCTTTTTAACCAATATTAAAATAAACTTTTAGTATACGACAAGCAGTTAATGAGTTGAAAGTAGAATTTACTAGTTCAACGTTGCCAACAGTGGCTATGGAAGGTCACAGTTCCAGGGGTAATAAAGTATGCATACATATATTGTTATAATAAATTAAGCGTTTATCCAAGGGGGAAATAGGAGGGGGTGGAGGGGGCTACATGACATGTGCCACTGCTTGTCAAGCAAGACACATACTCTTACCCTTACACTCGCATGAGCTGCGAAATAGTAAGTACTAGCAACATAAATCTATGTTTCCTAAAATATGCATTGCTCTTAAACGGCTCAGAAATATGAAGTCTTCATTGTTCCAGCTTTCGTAGTTTTAATTTTCAAATGCTGAGCTTAAGCATCTAATGTAATGATTATGCCCATCTGTCAGGTCAAACAGTCCACTTGATCACCTTGGAACTATTTTTTATACAACCACAAAAGCGAGCAGGCAGGTCCGTATTGTTTTCTTCACAAATAACGGTTAAATGTACCCATGTCACAAATCCAATTTGGTAAGCAAAAAGAAAACCCGACGAAGGGCTATTCAGGAATGTCGTTAGCGAAATTTACGAAACTGTTTTGCCCACTTACCTAACTTGTCAACCTTTTTAGAGTTGCTTACGTGGCTATATCGTTTACATATCGTGTCACTTTTTTCAAAGTCACCCACCCTGTTGAAAGTAGTGGCGCTATTTGCTTACGACCTCAAATGCGTGCATTGTACAGGTATAGACATTTACATACAGTTCTAACGAAACTTCAAATTGGCGCGGCCCTACAAGATAAGGTAATCTATGTAGCCCTAATAGTACCTTGTCAGCCAATTGTAAGTTAGCAATTTCGGTGGGTTAGCTTCAAGTGAGTGAAATTAAAAATTTCCCAAAACAATCAAAACAACATTAAAAATATAATTTCTAAACTAATTTCTGTATACACGATCGAAAATGCATATAAAATACTATGGCTGTATCTACAGTGTAATAATGATAGATATATGAGTAAACAAGGGGAAAGGGTAAGTAATAATAATAATAATAATTTTATTCATTGAGTCGATTTGGCGCCCGCCCATACAACATTGTTAGTTTTTACAAAGTGGTTATTTACAATTTCATCAAAGATCAAATGGAAAGGGTAAGTAAAAAATACCTAAATAGCAAAAAATCTTTGCATTACATGTTTAATGACATACTAAACACCTACGTACACGATAGCGGAAAGGGGGATGGGAATAAAATGTCTAGTTTAAAATACCGAGTTGCCAAACAGTAAAAATGATTGCGTTACTGTTTAATTGGGATGGTCGTTATTAAGATCTCCCAACACGAACCTATGTGTGACTATCTTACTCCTTTACCAACACAGAGCTAGGTAAGCCTTCAATGACATGCCATACGTATGAGAAGCCCAGCGTTTAAGACCTACTTTCTCATAAAAGAGATTTGAGGCCAGTGAGAATTGAACCCACGCCCGTCAACAGTATTAGAGAGCCTCAGACACTACGTCTCGCTCGGCACCACTGGAGCACCCGGGGTCTATAGTGCAAAATTAAATTGATAGTTTTAACTGTTTAAATTTTTTGCATAATTTGACGATACTTGAGGGAGTTTTTATGTAGGGTATTGCATATGACCTAAGCTTTATTGTTGGATTACACAATTGAGCATTTTATTGTCTTGTTACTTCCTATTTTGTAATCATTATTGTTATACAATATTGGCATATATATGTAAAGACAAATTCACCTTAAAGGATTCTGTTAAAAGAGAAAACCGCATAAACGGGACAGATTTGAAGTATTTGGCTGACCAACCCATGTTTCAGTGCTAAAATTATCCGGTTATAAGGAACAGATTAGGTCGGTTTTGTAGAATCCATTTTAAGTGAATTTGTCTGTACCGTTTTTCTAGGCACCTGAGCGAAACGTTGTAGTACTAGAGTGCGTATGTGTGATCGAGTTTATTTTTTCTATTTTAAGTACTTACCCTTATTTTTTTACTTGGCCAACTTACACTAAAGGAGCAGCTGTCATTATACATTTCTTTAATACTGTATATGCAATAAATACTCCGTTTTAAAAATTAAAAAATGCAAGAGATACAGGTAATTGTTCGAAAAAACCGCGGAAAGTATAAAACGGGCCAAGTGCCCTTAATGTTATCAGTTACTATACATGCATTTAATGTAATGGAAACGTGGGGTCCTAAATGTGATCGGCATACAACTATTCAAACAAATGAAATTCGAAAATCGAAGTCTACGTTGACATTGATAAGAAAGGACTGTGCATGTGTGTATTAGTTAAGCAACACTAACATTTTTCCATGACTTCTTACCCGCAAGCTGGTGCACATGTAGAAGGCCATGGCTTCGAGCCTGTGTTATTGCATTATTTTTTAATCAGTTTTTTACGTGAATACCTTTCAGGTTAAATATGCAACACAGATAGTATTAAACTCAACCTAGTACATTACATTGTGAATGCCTAACAGAATACCACAAAAATAGGTTAGAAATTAACACCTACGTTGGTGATATGACTATATTTTTAGAGCGTGTACAGCTCAATTTCTTCAAGATCTCTTAAAAAGACTGAAACACTGTATGTACCTTGAGATTGTGCATCTTTACTGTATAGGAAAATGTAGTAAGTAAAAGGACATTTGAATGGCGCCTTAACTAATACGGTAGCTTTCTATCCCGTCACTCACAGTTTGAGGCTGATTGGATCAAATAGGTTTAACTTGACGTAAAAAATAACTTTTTTAAAAGCGTAACAGTAAATATTGTAAAAACTATTATATATTACATGAAGATAATTCTGAGCCGTTTAAGAGCAGTGCATATTGGTATACCGTTGCCCATTGTTATAGTTGTCACTAATTTGTTAATACCTGGTTTGTGAAAATCCCGCCTTTATTAAAAAAATACCACGACAATGGTAAACGCCAGTATACCCAGTTATAAAGTAATTAATACTTGTTCATAAGTTTTAAGTATTAAAAACAGATGCTCATTTAATTTTAACGCTTATAAAAATATCACAAGCAAGTAAAAAAAAAATCTTTAATGTGCAATGCGCAAAAATATTTTAGCTTTATGCAGTCGTTCTTAACTTTGTTGTTTCTACATACTACATAAAAACTTCTAGTAATCATCCCACAGCTAACAAGTTCACGCGCTTAAAATAAATATGAGCAAATTTACTACTCTACCGCATATTTTTAACTGCTTTTACGGTTACTCTGACATCCACAATGAGTCCTGTTAATCGCGGGCAACAGAACTGTGGATAGTAATTTACTAATAATTCTGTTATACTAAGCTAACCGATTTTATTGTTAGATCACCCAACAACCTATCCTGTCGAATAATTTGATTGGTTAACAAAAACCTCAAAAGTTAAATTCCAGACCCTGCAACAACTGTTATAGGTATCCTCTACCATTTTCATTGAGCTGACGCAACACATTTAGCAATGGCATACACGTTAAGCACATACGTACAGTGACATAAATGCTTTAACAGGATTACTGTAAGTTTCAACACATTTGCTGTTGGGCGTTTTAAAAACAACAATATTACTGTTGACAGCAGCGTTGTTACAGTCACTCATCATTTTTCTACTCTCAACTATTTTAAAAATTTATTGGTTAACATGTTAAATTTAAACAAAAAAAATGTAAATACATGCCATAAGTCTAGTTGAGCCCTGTTATTTTATTAGTGACTTCAAGTATGCAGCTAAAAATATTGCTATACACAAAATGTAAGCAAGCCTTAGTAAATATGATTAGTAATATGGCAATGTGTAGTAAATCAACTTTTTGATTGTTACATGCTGGTAGTATTTAGTGCAAATTATTACATGTCAAATCTGCTGCAGTTTTACATTTTATACATGTTTTTTTTAATTATGAATTTTTTTTGCATACAAATTTGAATTAAAAAATACTTTTTATACTGATTATATAATAACAACAAAATGATATTTATTTCGACACACACGAATTGCTACAGTTTATAAAGTTTATTAGACCCTTCACATTGAATTAATGAAAATAACACCACAACAGTGATTAAACCTAGAGTGACTAGTACACATTACAACTACCCCTACACTTACTACAAAACATACCGCATATGATACACATAAAAGAAAAAATATATAACTATTTACTTAAGTTTAGAATTTATGTAGTTGCAAAAGTTAGCCTTAATGGTGGTTATTTTAAAATACAACAGTGTAGCTAGAAAACGTTAACAGTGCACGACGAAAATTAGTTTGCATAATTTTTACTAATTAAAACTTTTCGAATCTACTATTACACAAACACGATGTATACGTAAGTACTTATTGCACAATGGTTGGAAATAAAATCAATATTATACAAGTTTGCAAATATAACAGTATATTAGCGAGACGGAACTGGGCTTTCAGTCGAAGTGTCGCTCTCCGAGGAATCACCGTTACTGCTGGGTGACGGCGAAAACGAGGGACTATGGTTTTCAATGTCAAGTGGGTTGGAAAGCGTAGAAGCTAGATCCTGTAAAGGCTCTTTTGCACTCTGAATACCTTCGTGTGTAGTAATTGTATTAGGTAATAAAGAGCTGGATGATTGCGTATAATCCATTTTAGCTGGGCAAGTTCTTTTACGCTGGCATGGTGATGCGTCTACAACTGCGTCAGCTTCAGTTGTTGCTTCTTTTTGAGTATCCTTTACTTTAATTAATTCCTTTTTAGCAGAGCTTGAATTCTGTCCAATTTTGTTTTCGTCTTGCGTGACAATTTTAGTAGCAGTCAACGTAAAGGTGGATGGTGCTGTCGACAGACAATGAGCAGATACAATAGGAAAAATGTTGGGAGGATGTTTCAATTTCTTTCCCACGCTTTCGTCCACAACTGTGATGATAGCATTATCTGCAATAAAAATGTTCAGCAACAAGTTTATACTCTCATGAAGTTTTAATTAAATAAAACACGCAACTGTGTTGCAATGACTATATACATAACGCTTAGAATAGTCCTTAAGCTTAGAATCCATAAAACTGTCCCTAGTCTGATACAAGAGTAGTAAAAATTTACGTCATTTGTATACTTGGATTGCTTATATGCTAAGAAACAAAAGGCTATATATAACGATAACACAATGAATAACAACGCTACTGCATACTTACCCAAAGCTCTTTCGTATGCATCTTCATGTACAGCATGCAATTTGCGTTTGTTTACAGGTTTTTCTTTGGCATCGCTTTCATCGCCTGAACAAATGACAGAAAATAAAATCAATACATATATTTTTTTTAATTTCTTGAAATCAGTAGTTAAGTTGTTTAGATATACTATACTACACAATATATGCCACATGGCGGGTTTGCACTACAAAAATACAGTTGTATATATTTAAATGTTAAAAAGGTATGTTTTACCATTTGAGCTAGAAAACTCAAAGACACTGGCCTTTTCTTCTGTATCATGAGATTTGAGTAGCAATGATTGCTGTGAGACGTTGTCATTTGCTTTTGAATTTGCACCTTTGACGTAGGTCATTTTCTTTTGCTTATGCAGTTTTCCTTCAGCCAGCTTCTGCGTGCTCTTTGTTGTGACTGTAATAGTTTCAACTATGCTGCTATCACTTCCAACTTCCTGAGTCTTACCCTTCTTTGCGTCAAGCTTGTATGTAGATAGAGTTTTTCCGTCTGTCAAACTCTTTAGTTTTTCATGTTTATTTGGCCCTCTTGTCCTGGGCTTGCCTCGTCCTTTGTTAGATGTTCCTTGTTGTATTCCACCTCGCTGGCTAGGTATTGTAATTTGCGCCCCCGTGTTGTCAGTTAAAGGGGAAGAAAACACACTTGCAATTTCAGCTTCTACAAAGACACAATTTAATATTTTTTTACTAAAATATTTACCACATAAAATTTTGACGACACTGAAAATAGATAGGTTCGTGCATAGTCGTTTATATTTTAAGAATATTGACGAAGCAAATTTCAAATTACATTATAAAAACGCAAACAGTAGAAATAAAATAATTAATTATCCCAACTCTCTGCTAAAAAACAATTGACATAAGAATAACAAAGGCAACACCACACAAACTGTCATTTATATAAAAAACAAAATATATCATTTAAATCTCACCATTTTGCAAGGTGGCTTGTTTTGCTCTTTCAACTGATTTTTTCAAATTGAAAGGTAGCAACGATGTACTGTTACTGCTTTCGTTCACTGGAACTTGAAATGCAGAAATAACTTCTTCAAGCTGCTTTATATTTTCTATGTTCAATCCTAGTAAATTACGAACAGAATGCAATATCGCTGGAATGTTCTGTGTTAGTCGCAAAAATAAGTAGGCATTCGCAACAATTTTGAGGGCGGTTTGCTGTTTGAAGCATAGTCCGTCAGCCGACAAAACTTTCTTTAATTTGAACTCGTCCAGACGTGCAAATCTTATGTTGTCCAGTTTTATATTCTCCTTGCAATTCTGCGATGGACATTTCAAGCTTTCAACTTTGACAACGCTTTCTGTGACTTTATTGTAAAAGCACTGGTGATGGTATTTGTGCCCACATGCAGAATATTTGCAAAAAATGCTCTCAGAATGCCTACTTGCTCTACACTTGCTATTTAACTTCTCTATGAAAATAAATTGATCGTGTAGTTTAAACAACGAGGGTTCTAAATATTTAGAAATTCGCTTGGGACAAAAAAGGTCGGTCTCACAAATCTCACAACAAACTAATGTTACAGCAGTCATTTTGAACAATGAGCCACTGCTCTTCAGTTGACATTGAATGTTACACACCAGGACCTGAAACTGAAATGAACAGTTATTGAAACGAAAAACAGAAACAACCTACCTGCAGTTTGTGTAAAGTAATAGCACACAAATTTAAACATCAATGTACATATGTATCAAACTAAATACAGACACTGAACGCATCCGTATAAGTAATATGCAAATGAAGTTAAAACTTGCATTTTCACACCCGTGCCACTGCATGCACTAATACATTGAAACGTACATTTATATTTTAGGGCTTCACACGCAAGATGTATAAAGTTACATGGAACAATATATTTTGAGCGCATCATAATTAGATTTGAATTTTAATTTCATTTCAGGTGTTAAAATATGCGTTGCTTTTGATAACATCACTTTGCGTGTGAGCACAGATACCTTAATTCTTTTTAATCCTCTTTTGTATGAACGATAGTGACAACATGTTACCGGCATAAAGATAATTATTGTAATAGTGTCATGATATATCACATAAATAATGTGTTGGTAGGTATACCTAATGCACATCTTAGGATATATATGGGATTTTGTGATTTCAGGATAACAGGACTGCAGAGATTACATGCTTTTGCAAATATGTAGTACGCTCGTTGTGCAGTACGTTTATACATTTGTTAGAAAATAATGCAATAAAGAAACCTGTAAGGGACACACGCAGCATTTATTAGGACATTTATTGCATACATAATTTATTACTGCAAAAGATCCTGCGTACTTGTACGTAATCATTTTAACTCGTATGTACTTACCACACACTATCAAATCTTCCCTGTTGACTCCTTTGTATTCTTTGCGCGACATGTTATAAAATCACACTAAACGCTTGTTAAATACATCTATCTACGTACCTACATACTTACACATAATCTGCCGAACCCCTGCCATATAATATTATTATCTATAATCTGTAATCGACGTTTTCTCTGTCGCTCCTTCAGTTTACCGTATATATATTACTCTCGTTCTCTATCAGTTCAGTTTATATGCACATACAACACACAGCTCGGTATCAATGCGTTAACACCAGCCGTCACATCACATTTTGCCCAATTACATCTAATTCAATTATACATTTTAATGCCACTGCCTATGCACATCCCCCGCTTTTCATTTCAGTGCGCTGCATTTCACTTAATTGAATTAAATGTCGTACCTTCCTACTAATCTACATGCTCCATGACTCCTCCGCGGATCCCCTCCCTTCCTCCTTTCCTTTTAATCCCAGGTCGCTACCAACTATCTCATGTATATAAATTTTTTAATAGTAATAAATACAAATCCCTGTAATTTTGTATATAAACCAGCCTGTGTACTGATACAGCTCATACACAATTTCACTGGCCTGAGTGATGCATATTTTTTATATAGCGCTGCACACATGCTTACATGGCTGTCTCAATTTTGCATTAGATTTGGCACACCTCAGTAAATACACTAATATTTGGCAACACCTACTATGCAATGACCACGACCACTCTCACCGCATTACATTTAATTGGATTAAAATTACGCATTATTATTATTTTAACTACCAATTGTACCTCTTCTCTGTCAATGCATTTCACCTAATTAAATTAAATCTCCCCACCCTCACTCCATTGCCCGGGTCCTGGCTCACAGCCTTCCTCATCTCCCCACCATTACGCTACCCAGTACTTCCTCATATTCCTACTAATTAATTATTCACTCCAATCAATAAATAAATACTCCGTTTCCAACTATTAACATGTAGTTACGTTTCGTGTCTTGCAAAAGAGCCGGCTGCTTTTTGTTTTGACGACGTTAAGGCTGGTAGGTGTCAGACACAAATGGCGTTGCTTACCTTAAAAGTGGGTCACTTGACATTCCACCGTAAGGGCATCCATTCAAGCAATGCTTAAAAAGGTGACAAGCAGTTGGGTAGGCTTTTAATTTTGGTAAATTTATGTGTCGTCATTTGTGTCCGTTCCCAAAGCTGGTCAAGCATACAAACTTAATATTTTAGGTTTGCTATCTTGTATTTGAATTACACTCGGAAAAATCTATGCTTATCTGCATCGAGCACGGAATGTCAGCAAAAACCAATTGCAATATACCATGATATATTTAACGTGGAATAAAAAACGGGTGAAATTCACGACTTTTTAACTTTATGCTGTAAACATACGCACGTTGATCGTAACAGGGAAGTGACCGTTCATAAATAACTTCATTAAAAATTTCTATTTTAGAAAACCCACCCCAACTATTTTTACTTCATGCTGTGAACAAACGAACGAAGCTTATAGATAGTTGATGACCAACCAATAATGGCGTCATTCAAATTCTCAATTTTAAGGAACTTAGTTTAACCGAATGGCACGCAGTTCGTAATTTTTAGTGTCCAGTAAATCTTATACATAAGTTATTTATAAATTATATTTCAACTTCGAGGGTTACACAAGTTAGGAGCCATGCAAGGATCATCTAAAAATGACGTCATTTGAATATTTTAATTATAGGAATCTCTTCTGTCTTTAGTTCAAAAATCAAATTAATGGATATCCTTAACACCGTCTTTTTCTAGCATACATACAGGAATCCTTTATAAATGACGTCATCACAAAATCACCATTTTAAGGATCCTTGTTAGTGCTGAATGCAAAATTTGGTAGATTTATATCTTTAAAATCTACTTTTACTAGTATACACACAATAATTGTCCATAAATAAAGTCGTCTAAATGTCATCATTTAAAAAAACACCCGTTATCAGTTTAAACATTATGTTATATAGTATTTTTAGCATGAAATATTATTATTGTACATATTAGGATCGTCCAACAATGTCGTCACTAAAATATTGCACTTTGGAGGGTATAGAGTGTATTGTATGTAAATAATGTGAGAAGATGCATCAATTGACTAAAGTCAATATTCGCTGTAAGCTCAGCATCTACTTCGGGCCCACGGTAGGCAAATCCGGCGCGAAGCGCCGGATTTTTTCATTAAATACGTTTTAATCGATGCACATGCCTTTTAATTAAAATAAGACAGCTAAGCGCCACGACGCGGCATATACTGGCTAGTTCAAAATTGTGGGCAAAAAAGTAGCCAAGGGTGCCCATTCTTCGAATTATTTTCTAACCTATTTTACCTACATGTCATGAACTTACATATGTTATAGATATTCAGGGATCATCCATAATGGCGTCCTTCAAATACAATTGTTTTTACTACCCCCAGTCCCAGTCCCAACTTTAAATTTTTTCCAACCTGTTTTAACTAGATTTTACGGACTTACCTATATGTGTTATTCATATTCAGAGATCGTCCAAAATGACGTTCTTCAAATATCATAGTTTTTAGCATCCCCATGTTCAACACTTAAATGTTTTCCACTCTTTTTTTTAACTGCTTGCCACGTACATTTGTATATGTCCTATTGATAGTATGGGAGGCTCCATAAATGACGTCATTTGTAAATCATTAAATTTTCAAAAATATTTCAGTTTTTTATTAACTTCATGTCACTAACTTCCATATATGGAAAGGTGGGCTTGGTAGTCTCGTGGTGCAATGCGGATGTACAAGAGATAGGGGTTTCGAAGATCAAATACACATGCTTGCATGCTGTGGTGAGATTCCCTAATACCAAGCTCACACAGCGAGGGGTCCTGCTATGTGGTCTCGTAGCTGAGGTTGGGATTGGAGGGGATAGGCGACTAGAGGCCGTGTGATCGGTAGAGGCCTGATAAGAGAGTGAGGGCAGCGTTGAGTGACGATCAGCAGACGTAATCTTCTGACTCTCCTGAGTCCGTGTGCTTCCAGGAGTAGATGCCCTATGCCTCTACTCTCTCTCAACCAAATGCTGTTTCGCATGCGTTCTAACTCGCAACTAAACCTGACGCTCCCCAGTATGCACGATAAAGACAACGACTACATGATATTGGGTGGAGACGGAATTATTTATCGAAAGAGAAGACAAAAGTAAAGAAAGAAAGAAGGGTGAACATCTTGGAGGACAAGGGCGACTAGAAGGGGGAGGGGGGAAGAAAAAGAGGAAGTGGAACGGGAAATAAATATGAGGAGCCGGGAACTTGGGCTGAGGAAAGCGGGAACGTAGGGACGAAAGGGAATGTGAATGATACGAGCGAGAGTGTACTGGGACGAAGGGACATGAATGATAATAGACAGAGAGAGAGACCCGGCAATATATATATATATACGGGAAATCCATATGAACTTAGCTGAAGGGGAAAAGGCAATGCATGGCTGGCGTTTCCAATGATGTATGTCTTTGCTACTGCGTGCTACTGTTATTGCAGTGTGGGATAGCAGAATGAACATATATGCAGCGCAATATAATAACATGATATACCCTGGCCGAGAAAATTGTGAATGAGCTGTGATGTAACTCAACACACGTTTATATACAAAATTACAATTTTTCGAATTTATTACACTGACTACAATTATAAACATCAGATACAGAACAATAGCGGTATTCATGATTCCACTTTATCAATGTTTGGCGCTAAATAGTTTCGCACTATAACGCGAAAGTCGTCTAGAATGTTGAACACCCCAACCTTTAATATGTTATAACGTTCGTGGTGGTTTTGTTGCTATTGGTAACAAATGATGCATAAATAACTTCGAACCAAAAACAATTATTATGGTTGTTTTTTATTTTTTGTTTTTTGACCGTAATTCAAATTTATTTGTTTGAAACATTAAATGTAGTCAAGTTGCCGTTTCCACGGCGACATATGATAGTCGCTATATCGCGCTATATCGCCCTTGCTTTTCGACACTATAGTGCGAAAGTGATATAACGCCAAAAATTGATAAAATGGAATCATGAATACCGCTAATAAATTTCACTATACTTAAAATCTCTTAATTAAGACGTGCAGTACACTGTTAGATAGGATAGTGATAAGTTAACCGGGGACCTTGTAACCGAAACTCCTCCCTCATTTTTCAACTATTTACACTTTTTATAGTACTATTCGACGCGTCTTAACGTTTTGTCGTCATTCTTTGGACAATATTTCGGAAAATGTTGCGTTTTGCACTTTTTATAGCTGATTTACACTTTTTTACTCTGCGCCAATCACAGCACTAGAATTCAAAATTTCAAAAATTAATGAATCCTGATTGGCACAGAGCATGATAAAAAATATTTATTTCTATTTCCAAATTCGTTTGAACATGGAAAATATTAAAAACTGATTCAAAAAGTTTTGAAAAAAAAAGTTCAGCTCAGCCAAAATATTATTCTTATTAAATCTTACTACAAGTTTAAATAAATTTTAAAGAACCTTAATAGTAACTATGATGACTTTAAGTAATCTACTAATCTACTAATTAAAAACTACACTATGGAAAGAAATAGGCGTCACTCAATTCCCACCACCAATCACTGTATATTTTGTGCATATAACGAGGGTATAGTAATATCAGCTGCGATTTGGATTAGATGGACATTACAAGCATAGTCCCGGTCAAGTTTGTAAAAAAACTTAACCCAGAGAAGAATAAAGTAAAGCTTTGCCACTAATAAAATCTTGACCCAGGCAAGCCTGTAATAAAAACTAAACTTAGGCAAGTCTGCTCTCAAAATTGAACCCAAGCAAGCATTTAGTAAAAACGGAAACCTGGGAATAACTGTGGCTATAAAGTAATCCGCGCAAGTCTGTGTCCAAAGCTTAAACCAAATATAACAGTAAGAGGTTTTCAAGTCGACGGTTATGGTATTCATCAGTAGATCCATCTTGTTAATGGTTACGCCGAAACTAATCTTTTATGTGAAGCAGGTGTATACGGAAATAGAGAGCAATGATCACAGCAAGCATAATCACGGACAATCATGTTAGAAAACCCCACCCCAGCCAAGATCTGTGGTAAAATCATAACCCAACTAATGTTGTAGTAGAATTTTCACCGAGCCAAATCTGTAGTAACATTTCAACCCAGCCAATACTGTCGTAAAATTTTAACCCACCTAATATTGTGGTAAAATTTAAACCCACACAATACTGTGGTATAATTTCAAGCCAGCGAATAAAGTGGTAAAATCTCGACCCAGACAATACTGTTGTAAACGTTTAATCCAGGGAATACTGTGGTAAAATTTTAACCCAGCTAATACTGTGCTAAAAGTTTACCCTAGCTATTACTGTAGTAAAATTTTAACCCACCTAACACAATAGTGAAATCTTGACAAGGGCCAGTCTGTTGTCAAAATTTAACCCAAGCAAGCATTTCAGCAAAGCTCAAGTTGATTAAATCACAATCAATGCAAAATTTTGTTAAGTGTAACAACTAAAAGTAAAGATTACATACTACAATTCCGAGTAATTTAGATTTTATAGCGTAACCCTGGCAAGGCCCTGGTCAAAAGTTACACCTTGCGCCCCTATGGGAAGAATTAATCCCTTAATCTGAGAAGATATCTGGTCAAAACTCACCCCGAATTCTATTTGACCGCAATCAATTTAACATTTTATTTACTGTAACAGCTAAACTTAAAGAACATAAATATATTAATTTTTGTTAATTGCAACCCATCGGGTTGCTAACCTGCTAGTTTAAATTTTAAATATATATCTAGGTTATATCTATACTAAACTATAAATATATACAGGTCGTAGCGATACAAAACAGGTAATTATTATATGCCACATATTTTATACAATATATTTATTATACATCTAGGTTACATCTATACTATACTATAAATATATACAGGTCTTACAAGCTAGAGCTTGGTATTTAACAATATTTATGTAGCCTACACATAATACATAAATTAAATATATAAGTTACATCTAGGTTACATCTAGGTTACATATAGGTTACATCTACACTATACTATAAATATATACAGTTCTTACCAACTAGAGCTTAGTATTTAACAATATTTTTGTAGCCTCAACAAATTACATGAATTAAATATCTAGGTTACATATAGGTTACATCTATACGACTTTATACTATAAATATAAAACTATAACATACTACTGTAGTTACTTATTTAACAAATCAATATGGCCCAAGGGCAAACCAAAATTACAATCGTTAGGGTCTAAAAACACCCTTGAAACATCTTATGTGTCAAATGCTAGTCTATCAGTGTAAGAAAAAAGTTCATAACCGTTTATTTCGCCTCGCATGATCTTCGTTCAATTTTTGGGCGCAAAAAACGGACTAATGGAGCTTTCGGAGCTTTAAAACAGACTCAAGGCTCATGTGGGTCCCTGAAAGCTCATGAAAGCGCGTTTCCACCTCCCGGCCGTCTTGACGGACGGACAATATTTTCTCAACCTGTAGATTTTTTCCCTTTCCAAGTTTCCACTTTAAAAGTACCTAAGTACCTACTACCTACTTACCCACCGCCTACCAGGGCCTAGGCTATATGTAACGATATGAGTATGAAATGTTTGAATACTACAAATTATCAAATTGTGATGTTATATAATAACAATTAGCATAAATAAAGCAGTTTGAAAACTTGTTTTGGTGTTCGAATACAAACAATTACAATTTTAAAGTTATGCTAGAGATAAAAATTATTTTCGAAACATAAATATATTATGAAATATAATTATATAATTAATATAGACATGTGTTAACTAATCGATAAATAGTAAATAGATTAGATGACTGATGATCCTAGGAAGCGAAAAGCAGAAAAATATTTAAAAAAATCTTGCTTAAGCGTTTTTTTTATGTATTGAATGAATATTTATATTTGATATTGAGAAAAACTGCCACACACCTCGAACTCTTTATTTTGGTTGTAACTTTTATACTTTGAGTTTGCTGTGTAAGTAGTAAAAGATACAGCGTAAGTGTAAGCTTTTTTTTGAATTAAAATATTTTTAGAAGTTATGACCTACTTTTTGATTGGTCGTCACTTGTCAGTTTAGCTTTGCTGTTGGTTAAGTATTTTAGTATTTTGGTTAAGGAATGCACACAGTTTAAGCAATGAAGCCGCACCTTAGCAACTTTTAGTTTTACAGATTACACTCAATCACTTAACTAAAATACATAAATATTTGAAATCGTTCTAACAACTGCTTTTATTTTCATAAGCATTATTACTATAGGGGTTTTAAGATCATAACGTGATAAAGTTTGAGAGAGGTGGGGCCTGGAAAAAATTACACCCTATTACAAACATTAGTCATGCACAAACACAAACAGATTTATATATGATAAATAGGCTAGACAGAATTTAAGGAAGTTCGTATAGCGTTATAGCTGTAAGACCAATTATATTATAGTACCTTCTATACTTAATTTTTCCTATACTGTGTTCACGATATACATACTAAAAGCTCATTGTGCCTACCTACCTGTGCCAGCAGAAATTGTCAACTCGACTCCTTAATGGTAAAACGCTCCACCACCACAAAGCGCGAGGGCTCCTTCGGGGGGCAAAACGGACTCAGAAGCTTGCCTTCGTGCTTTCCAAATCGAAAGCTCATGCCTTTGGAGAAAAATAGAACGGCGCCGCGTTTGCAAGGCATCGTTCAGCCGTTCGAACGAGAAAAGTCCTACACTGGTCTATTACCACTCATTACGTACATATTATGATCTACGGATCGTATAGAATTTACAATAATATTACACGGCTTGTTGGTCTTAAGCATTTCTCTATACTTGTGTTTACATTGGCGTAAAGCAATTGCTGAAACGCTTCTGCATTTCTGCTGTTCACTATTATGTAAATATAACATGCTAAACATTTTAGGCTTAAGTATAATTAATTATAAAACATCTAAGCTCTGTATTCTTATTTTGCCACTCTCGTCTTTGTTCAAAAGATACAATTCCGGATATTTGCTTTCGTACTGTTTAAAAAACTTGTGATTCCGTGGAATCTTACTTAAATCAAATTCTGCACGACCACTAACTATATCATTCCACAGAGTATTTAATGGGTCTAACATATCTAAGTCATACGCGTGAGTATGTGAGTAATCCAGATAGGCTCTATTCTGGAATACTCGACACAACATATCAAATGTTTCATAGAAGTTCGCTTTGGCATTAACAAGAATTGCCAGTTTTGTGAGTAACAAGTCATTTGCGCGATAATTTTTAAGATATTGCGTTATTATACTTAAAATATCAGACAAACCTTCAAAATGTTGACATTGTGGTAGTGCAAGTAATTTTTCAGCATGTGCGGTACTAGTACAAACCGTGGTTTTAACAAAATTGTTGCATTTCGTTAACGTCTTGCCGTATAATACATTAGAACTTAGTTTAAGTAATTTGTTCTCAAAAGGGGTTTTTGCTTGCTTTTGTCTTTCCAAGTTTACATCTATGTATTTTTTAAAATACCGCTCTTGTTTAAATCGTACACCGCAATGTATTTTTAAAAATACTATTCCTTTGGCAAGATAGTAGCGTAATTCTTTGAAATGAACCGTGTAATTGTGTTTGTTATAACAACTTAACATAAGTCTTAGGCGGGATATAAATTTTTTAATTGAAGCCATTTAGCGGTATTTTAAATTTGACTCGCTCGGTATTTCTGCAAGCTGTATTATTCTTTTTTCCATAGCAAAAGGCAATTTTGCTCTCTTATCTCTTTATTGTAAATGCTTTGGATACTGCAAGTCACAAAAAAGTACATACCCATAGCTTCTTTCCGTACTGCCTAATGCAGGGTCAGCCCAGTCAATGGTTTTAAGATCTTTTGTTTCCATTTACTTGTAATCAGACACTCGATCAGTGCTTTTATACTGTGGGGATATAAACTATATATGTCTAGTGAGAGTAACTGTCTTCTTGGCTGTGATGTGTCGAACCCACCTGGACAACGCTCGTGATTTGCAATCACATGTTTCTTTGTAAATATACACTGCCCCCCTTCTGTATTCATTTTTAGATACTGAGCAAGCATCTGATGAAATGGTCATGTCCGTCTGTCCGTCTGTTGGCCCCACGCTACAGGTCAAACCGTTTACACTTTTGTCTTAGAACTTTTTTAAAACAATCACAAATGCAAGCCGGCAGGTCTGTATTGTTTTTTCAGTGTAATTGAACTGACCATTGCTTAGAAATTAAATGTTGAAATGACCAAGGTCAAAAAATTTACAAGTAAACACTATAAAAACGATGGAGCGAAACATACATAGATGGGCGCACACGAGCAGTTCTTTCACCTTCACTCAGTGAGCAGAGTGCCAGTGCAATGAATTCACATTGCACGCAAGGATGTAGTGGAAAGCAAGTGCACATGCCCAGCTATAAAACAAACTAATTACAAAAAAAACACAGACATATCAATAAGGAACTTTCCGTAAATGACGTCATCTAAACTTCACTACTTTACAGTTCCCTCTTTTTTACGTCATGCCTCTCACATACATGTATGGCTCACAGATAGTTTAGGGTCGTCTGCAAATGACGTAATTTAAATTTAACCATTCAAATCGATTTACTTTATACTAATTTTATGTAATCATAAATGCAAGCGCGCAGGTATGTATTGTTTTAAGATGCTAAGCTTTAGCTGCAATAATGAAATTGTTTTGTCCGTCTGCCTGTGTGTCTGTCTGTCTGTCCCCTTTTTCATTGTTGTACGTACAGGTCGTAATTTTAAATTAATTATAATAAAAAAATTCCTAAATCACGTAAATGCGATGTAGATGTGCTGTTTAGTTTTTGGGTATCATCTATACAGTATGTTAGTTGCAATAGGCAGTTAAATGGACCAACTCTCGAAATTTTTTACAATTTATTTTATTCACAGGCAAAACCCGAGTCTCAGCTCCCGTAAAGTTACATTAACGTGCATACTTACAAATTTCCAAATTCTACATGGACTGTCGTGTGTTCAAACACACCGCGTAAAATCTATGGGCATCACTGTTCCCTTTTCTCGCCATTTTACAGATTACTATTCATTACCATATGTTGGGTTAGGGTTCGTCCATAAATGATATTATGAGTAGGGTCTACTGTTAAAGATAGGCATTTACGCAATTGTTAAGCTTATGACAGAGGGGTCATAGGGTCCTAGAAATAAAGATATTTTGATAGCATTTATGGACAACCCATTACAGATGGCGACGGATCGTCCATAAACAACGTCTTTCAAAAAGCATACTTTAAAGTACCCCCATTTCTAATTTTAAAATGTTTTCCAACCTATTATAATTTCATTTCATAAATATACCGAATTGTATAATTACACCTCTATAGTATATATCTATTCAAGAATCGTCCTTGAATAACGTCCTTTACATTTTATAGTTTTAATTACCCCCATCTATTTTAACCACGTGTCATAAATATACCTACATAGTATATAAATATTCAGGGATCGTCCATAATGACGTCCTCTACATTTTATAGTTTTAGGTACCCCCAACTTTTGTAACCACATGTCATAAATATACCTATATAGTCTGTATATATTGAGGGATCGTCCATAATGACGTCCTCCACATTTTATAGTTTTAAGTAACCCCATCTATTTCAACCACGTGTCATAAATATACCAATGTAGTATATAGATATTTAGGGATCCTCTTTAATGACGTATTTCACATTTTAATCAACTTTAATTTTTTAACCTATTTTAACTACCTGTCATAAATATTACCATACCTTTCAAGTTATTAGATATTCAGGGACCGTTCCTAATGACGTCCTTCACATTTTACAGTTTTAGGTACCCCCATTTATAACTTTAAAAGTTTCTACAACCTATTGTAACTGCATGTCATGACCTATATATGTTATAGATATTCAGAGATCTCCCATAATGACGTCCTTTTAATATCATAGTTTTAAGTACTCCCAGTTCCAACGTTAGAATTTTTTCCAACCTGTTTAAACTACATGTCACGAACTTATTTGTGTTAAAGATATTCAGGGATCGTCTATAATGACGTCATTCAAATATCATAGTTTTTAGGACCCTCTTTTTTAACTAAAAAATTTTTTCCAACTTTTTTTTAACTGCTTGCTACAAACATCCATATATAGGCCATTGAAAGTAGGCGAGCCTCCATAAATGACAGCATTTGTGAATAGTGCAATTTATAAAAGTTTGGCAGCTATATTATGCTACAGGCTACGAACATTCGTATATGGCTTATTGAATGTAGAGGAGCTTTGACAAATTTTATATCATGTTTAAGCGTAACATAAATTATCTTGTGCCATCGTTGAGGTTCCGCCACTGTTCGTAGTTTCTTCATTCGTAGTGTGTTGTTTCGTCGATCTGCGTTCGTAGTCTGTAGTTTCGTTGTCAAGCTGAATTTGTAGTTGGCATTATTCGTTGTTAATTATTTTTTGCTCTTGCCAGTAATTAACATATAACCTGATTACATTAACAAATGCAAAACCATAACTAGTCGAGCTCAGTCTCAAAGTAGGTTCCTTGTCAACATGAGTGTAAAATGAAATCATTTCTAGAAATAAAAGATTTCGAGTTTGAAAAATCGGGCTATTGTGAAGACAATAATGTAAGAGTTGACGAATTAAAATTTGAAGTTATTGGGGAAAATAAACGTAGTAAAGAGGTTGCTACGTTTAATGGTTTCAAATAAACATTTGAAAGAGAAGCAGAACGTGGAAGCTCCTACTATGTATGCCGCCGACTTAAGGGTCGTTTTTGTCCCGGACGACTTATACTTCACTTTAATAACACCGTTACTGTGACCAAGGACAAGGACAATGTAGACACTTGCCGTCATGTGTGGAGCACACAAAAATAAATTTTTATCTAAATTAAAAGAAAAGACGTTAGCCAGTAGTGTCAAAGAAAAACCGAAGTAGTCGGCTAAATTCTAACATCATGCCATCTTCTATATCTCAATCACTCCCAACAGAGAAGTCTATGCAAAAACATGTAAATAATGTGAGAAAAGCTAGTCAAAAAGGAATGCCTCACTACACCCCAAGAAAAGAAATCTGATCTATCTTTCCCAGCTATATTTAATTTTTTTAAATCATACTACTTTTCATCTTTAACGATTTCTAACATATTTGTACATTCCTACGTTTTCCTTTATTAACCAACGGCCCTTTTAAGGGCCACCACTGTCTCCAAAGAGCAAACAAATAAATTACAACGAATAATGCCAACTACAAATGCAGCTTGACAACGAAACTACAGACTACGAAACAAGTGCTACGAAACAACACACTACGAATGAAGAAACTACGAACACTGGTCGATCCCTTCGTTGAAGCTCAGCATCTACTTCGGGCCCGCCCTCGGTCGACAAATCTGGCGCGAAGCGCCGGATTTTTTAGCAATGTCAAATACCTTGTGATCCTTTATGTTATCTATTTCAGCTTTTGATTGCTTTAAAAAGCAGTCCCATGAGAAGCTTAGCAAAGTCAAAGAATAAGTTGGGTCCAGTTCGTAGGTTTTCAATCCAAATCTTCTAAAATTTTGCCAAACTCCTGCAAGTAGTACTGTTTCCAACAAGCAACTGAAACGCATGTAATTAGCTAATGTCTCAAAGTTAAATTTTGCACAGATGTTTTAAACAAGCTATCATACGCTGTCAGTTATAGGTTTATCATCAAGTAAAGATTTTTTAAAACACAATCTTGTGAAAATAGGATTATTAAGACTTGTATTATTAGTAAGGGACAAAAAAGGAAAATAAACTAGTTTTTGTAATAACACGAGATCATCCTGAGAAAGTTTTAAGAGTTTAACTTTCTTTGCTAAATAATCTTAGCTTTTTAAAGGTACAAGTTTATTTAAACACTGTTGCACTATTTTATGTGACTGAGGGTCTTTTGCGTTTAGTGATTTTACAAGTTCAAATAAATTGAAATCAAAAAATAAATTGGCATCCATGACACGTACTTTAATTTGCATTAAAAGTAAGGCCTCAGCGGCGTCAGTCTCGTAAGAGGCTGAACTCCTGGTAAATAATAATGAAACGTACTTTGACTTTTAAAGAAACTGATTTTCCAGTGTAGTTGTGTTTTTTTGTATTTTCAGAAGGGTATTCTAAATTCAATTTAGGAAGTGAAGTATCTTTTGCAATTATCGTTTTTGAAATAATATCTTTAGGGGCATTTACAAGCACACGTACGTTTTTAGAAGTAAAAAAAATTAGTTTTCATTGCATTTAATAAAAAGTGATAATTAAAAGAACCTCTGTAATGAGATATAAGTAGGATTCCTTGCTTGCATTCAATTTTAAGGTAACAACGACTGCATGCAGCAAGCTCAAAGTTTCCTTGATCGTAATTATAGTGGAACGTGCGTGAAAACTTATTTTTTTCGCTAAATCAACAGTCACACAAGTAGCAATGCGTAGCTTGTTCAAACTGTGTTCTTACGCTATCTGTTGGAAGAATTTTGTTATTTGTTTCTCTAATATGTGTGAGTAGTCTGTTTGCCTAGGAACCTATACGAGTAAAGAAGTGTTTTAGAACATCTTCCTCATCAAAATACTATATAAAAACAACGTTGTCTTCATCTTAAAATCGCCTAATAATAATAAAAGAATAAGCTATAGGTGTAATTTCAGTTGTGTATTTGGTGTTAGGTTTTGTGAGTTTAAAATCTTGAATAGGAGTTGCAAACGTAAAGAACTTATAAACTATGACAAACGGGTACGGAAGTTCACCTACTGTTGGGGATACTCACGAAGTTCCTAGTTCATCACAGTGGAGAGAAAAACTCTGCAAAACAATTAAAGAAAATAGGAATGAGGACAATAATACAGACACAGAGTCTGTAGCAGAAGATATAGAGCATCACACATATGAAAAGATTGTGTCCACATGTCATTATTGTGATGGCAACACACATAGAGTTCATAGATGCCCAACGTTCATGCGGTTATCCTCATCTGACAAGTATCAATGGGTACGCAATCAACAGTTGTGTGTCAATTGCCTGGATGATCATATCTCCACAAAATGCATGAGCCCATACTCATGTAAATCATGTCAAGGCTGACATCACACATGCCTACACAAAGAGTTTTACAAACCAAGTACGGTGACCGCCAAACCCGTATCATTGCCGGCTTCCACCAAACTTCTAGCAACAGCCGTAGTTGATGCCATAGAGAAAACTCGGAATGCGCGGATGCGAGCATTGTTAAATGAAAGGACTGACAAGAATTTTATTACCATTCACATGGTAAGATTCTTACAACTTAAAATAAAAGAATCATCAAAAAGAGATTATGTTACAACAGGATTTAGCTCTCTTAAGGCAATAGGTAAAACCAAAATGACCATTCAGACGAAGCAGGATTCTAAAAAGTCATTTACTATCTCTGTGTATATCTTACCCCAAATGCACTGGGAGTACTTGTCTTATCCTGTACCCACTGCCAAACCAAACAATGTACCACCCAATTGGATGGCAGATCGAAACTTCAATAAACATGAACAAATTGATTTGATTCTGGGGAAGGAATTTATCAAAAAGATAAAAACGTCTCGAATCATAAGAGGCCCTCCAAAATCATACGACGTACCTCACACTGACCTCGGCTACGTGGTTCCAATGCACGTACCGACGCTTCAGTCCATGATATCTAAAACTCTAAACCCCATGGTGGAGTTCCAAAGATTGGAACGCAAGCGAGTCAAACATCCACCTTGAGAAATGCTGTACTCAGGATGAAAATAAAATTCAACATGATGGGCGGAAGAGAATTTCATTATAACTTTAGTACTTAAATTAAATTTTGTCCAACACATATAAATATGTTCCATCATCAACTTCAATCACAACTGCATCTCCAAATGATAATGTCCACTCTTACTTCAAATAATGACACCTGTGTAATTAGGACCAAACATGATCACATATTTTATTAAAATATGTAGATTATATAGTATACAATAATCTACCTCATAGTCAAATCATACTAGTGTATTGATAAAATATGTATTCATCTAGCAGATACACATCAGTGTTCAGTATGTACATAAATTTTCATAATTATTCTTGGATGGTGATTGAGCTTTAGTTCTCACCAGTTTTACCGCTATTAATAATATAGTTAAAATGTGATTAAGCATTTGTTTTCACATACTCACACCACACTTGTTAATTTATAAGTGCACTCATACCTCATTCTAGTTCAAGGAAATAGATAGTGGCAGCAGGGATTTCATGGGTAGGGATTTCAGGTATTGAGATACTTTACTCGGCCAGCCTTACCGTGTGTTGTTTTTGTGTGTCATTGTTGAATTTTCGGTTTACTACGCGTCATCAATTATTATTATTTTGTTTTGTGTCTAGCTATTAAATGTTGATCGCTGTATCAATCAAGGCTAGGGAGAATGTTCGGCTTAGCGACATAAAAATATATCTAGATTTCTCTGTGCTCCCTACACATAGTGCAGTGCAATTTAAAGAGCACGCGTACAGTGTGGAGGGAGTGGGAAGTGTAGTTGGAGCTTTATGAATTCTCCAATCGTCCCATTATCATACGTCTTCCAGTGATATGCTCGCCACACACACAGTGGACGGGAGCGGCACTAGATCCGGTATAGTGCGGGCGAAGTATAGCGTTCTGTTAGATTAGCGTATACAAAGGAGGAAAGAAATAAACAATATTCTATTTTCCTCAAACTTCTCTGTTCTCATTTTAGCCTCCCTCCTTCCTGGCCTATAGAAAGCCAGGGAGGACGAAGCACGTCTACTAAATCACTATAGCTTATATAGAACTATATGATATTAGATTCCACCAATCACAGTAAACTAAACCTAGTTAGTATTACACTTACAATATGAACTTAATGTTATTAACTAATGATATTATAATATGTATTCAATGTATGTCCATGTCTAATTGAAACCTTATTGATAATGTGTCATGTATTTATCGGACTTCGAATCCGGTCCAGTTTTATTATAATACCATGTATGATTAATACCAATGCAAATTGTACACGTAAGCTTAAGAAGCACTACAACTCATTCGACCTAAATAATTAAGTATTATTTTCCTTTAATGTTAAATATAATATGAATTAACCTTATGTCATTTATTATAAATACACCATGACACTTGTAAATTACCACCATTACTACTCAGGTCACTCTCTAGATATTAGTTCACAAAATACTGAAATCACACCGAGAAAAGATCCTACATATCTTTACTCATTCAATCATTTAACACAATAGCTTCTCAATAGCTACTCTCTTTATTGACACATCAATAAAGACGAAACAGAATCTCAACTACATTTAATTCAATTTATTACTACAGCATCTGTACTTTAACTCACTGGTACTCATACATTCATACCATAGATAAGTTTCCCAAAAGAAGAACTTATCTGAAAATCGAGGAAAAAGATTCACGAGTAAATATTATTCAACGTGACAACCAAAGACAATTAAACATATTTACTCTTTTGAATTCACTAATCCCCATAAAATAATTTAACGCAGTAACAGATGGAGATTTCCCTCAGCGATAGCGACGAAGAAAACGTCCCCTCTGACCAGAAAGATTTTTGGTTGGGACCTGATACACAGGAATTTAGGTCCCTTCCACATAGTCCTACTAATACCATCAATTGGGACCCTAATCCAATTTTCCCTTCATCAGCAACTACAGATTCGGAAGCTTCGTCAGCATCCGCCTATGCCCGGAAGGAGAAAGGTCTATCTACCGCCGAAGGCAACGCCTACGGGCGACTAAAGACTTATGGTCAAGGGGTCAATAAATAAAAGTACAGTCATAAAATTAGGGAATGCCCGTCATGCATAGAACATTCAGTAAAAGAGGATATTAGGCATATCTACCGAGATTGCCCCCTTTTTAAACCTTCTAAGAAAAAGAGAGTCCGACGGTGCGGCCACTGTGGTAGTGGGCATCGTTATAAATTCTGCAGGTTCAAAAATGGGCCTCCAAAACAGAGATCAGAATAAATAACAAAAATTGAATGCCAAAATCAATTGAAACGTTTTTACACGTCAGATTCATAAAGACTGACTGTCAAAATTTTACAGTGAACTTAAAAAATAGGGAAAAACAAAACGTTAGTTTTAAAATCTAAATGTGCTTCAAATGCGAACATTTTGTGCTTCACGCGGAGAGATAAATTTTCAATGAGAAATAACGTAACTACATGAGATAGGGTGGAATTAAATGTGTTTTGAGACGTAAAGGCAAGAGGATAAGAAAATAGGAAAGAAGGGGTGAACGTCTTGGAGGGCAAGGGTGAGTGGAAGAAAAAAGGCAAGGGTGAGTGGAAGGGGGGAAGGGGAAGTGGAAATAAATATGAGGAGTCGGGAATCTGAGCTGAGGGAAGCGGGACCGTAGGGACGAAGGGAATGTGAATGATACGAGCGAGAGTATACTGGGACGATGGGACATGGATGATAATGGAGAGAGACCAGGCAATATACGGACAGTCCATATGAACTCAGCTGAAGGAAAACAGGCAGATAGAATTGAAGGGAATACTGTACAGAAGCATATAGGTAGGTAGGTAGGTACGATATACTATGTATATAATGCAATTGAACGCACACATGAGTGAGGGGTAGGCAATGCATGGCTGGAGTCGCCAATGATGTCTTTCTTTGCAACTGTGTGCTACTGGTAATGCAGTGTGGGATAGCAGAATGAGCATTTATGCAGCGCAATATAATAACATGAAGTACACTGGCCGAGCAAATTGTAAATGAGCTATGATGGTACCTAACGCACGTTTTAAATACAAAATTACAATTTTTCGAATTTATTACACTGAATACAATTATATACAATAAATACAGAACATTGAATCTGCGCTATGCTAACAATTTAAATTTACAATATATATTTAGGTTACATCTATACTATAATATACTTTAAACATATACAGGTAATAAAAATACAAAACAGGTAATTATTCTATGCTACACGTTTTATACAATTAATTCATTATACATCTAGATTAAATCTATACCATACTATAAGTGTATACAGTTCTTACAAACAAGAGCTTAGTATTTAACAATATTTGTGTAGCCTAAACATAATACTTAAATTAAATATCTAGGTTACATCTAGGTTACATATAGGTTACATCTACACTATGCTATAAATATAAAACTATTACATACTACTGTAGTTACTTATTTAACAAATCAATATGGCCCAAGGGCAAACTAAAATTACAATTGTTAGGGTCTTAAAACACCCTTGAAATATCTAATGTGTCAAATGCTAGTCTATTTACACTCACTACGTACATATTATGATCCACAGATCGTATAGAATTTACAATAATATTACAAGGCTTGTTGGTCTTAAGCATTTCTCTATACTTGTCGTGCTTACATTGGCGTAAAGCAATCGCTAAAACGCCTTTGCATTTCTGCTGTTTACTATTACCTAAATATAACATACTATACATCTTAGGCCTAAGTATAATTAATTCTAATACATTTAAGCTCTGTATTCTTAGTTTGCCATTCTCGTCTTTATTGAGAAGATACAATTCTGGATATCTGCTTTCGTATTGTTTAAAACACTCGTGATTCCGTGGAATCTTACTAAAATTAAATTCTGTACGTGCACTAACTATATCATCCCACAGAGTATTTAATGGGTCTAATATATTTAGCTCATAAGCATCGGTATCTGAATAATCCAGATAGGCTCTATTCTGGAATAGTCGACACAACATATCAAACTTTTCATAAAAGTACACTTTGGCATTAGCTAGAATTGCCAGTCCTGTGAGTGACAGGTCATTTGCGCGATAAATCTTAATATATTGCGTAATAATACCTAATGAATCAGACAAACCATCAAAATCTTTACATCGTGGTAGTGTAAGTAATTTTTTAGCTTGTGCGGTACTGGTGAAAACACTGGTTTCGACAAAATCGTTACATTTCTTTAACGTCTTGCCGTATAATACATTGGAACTGAGTTTAAGTAGTTTGTTTTCAAAAGGGGTCTTTGCTTGCTTCCGTCTTTCTAAGTTTGCATCTATGTATTTTTTAAAATACCGCTGTTGTTTGAATCCTACACCGCAATGTATTTTTAAAAGTACTATTCCTTTGGCAAGATAGTAGCGTAATTCCTTGAAATGAACTGTGTAATTGTGTTTGTCATAAAGGGTTAACATAAGTCTTAGGCGGGATATAAATTTTTTAATTGAAGCCATTTGGCGGTATTTTAAATTCATTTGGCTCGGTTTTTCTTCAAGCTTCATTATTCTCTGTTCCATAGCAAGAGGCAAGTTTGCGTCTCGTTTATAGAAATACTTTAGATACTGCAAGTCACAAACAAGTACATACCCATAGCTACCATCTTTACTCCCTAATGCAGGGTCAGTCCAGTCAATGTTTATAAGATCTTTTGGTTCCATGTACTCGTAATCAGACAATGGCATCAGTGCTTTCATACTGTGTGGATATAAACTATTTATGTCTAGTGAGAGTAGTTGTCTTCTTGGCTGTGATGTGTCTAACCCACCCGGACAACGCTCGTGATTAGCAATCACATGTTTCTTTGTAAATATACATTGGCCTCCCCGTATTCTTTTTTTTGCAATGTCAAATACCCTGTGATCTCTTATGTAATCTAAGAAAACAGTCCCATGAGAAGCTTGGAAAGTCAAAGAATAAGTTGGGTCCAGTTCGTAGGTTTTCAATCCAAATCTTCTAAAATTTTGCCAAACTTCTGCAAGTAGTACTGTATCCAATAAACAACTGAAACGCATGTAATCAGTTAATGTCTCAAGGTTAAATTTTGCACAGATGTTTTGAACAAGCTTCCATTTGCTGTCGGGTATAGGTTTATCATCAAGTAAAGTTTTTCTGAAACACGATCTTGTGGGAATAGGATTATTAAGACTTGCATTATCAGCAAGGGACAAGAAAGGAAAATAAACTGGTTTTTGTAATAACACGAGATCATCCTGAGAAGGTTTTGAGAGTTTAACTTTCTTTGCTAAATAATATTGGCTTTTTAAGGGTACAAATTTATATATTCTTTGTTGTACGTTTTTAAGTGACTGGGGGTCTTTTGCGTTTAGTGATTCTACAAGTTCAAATGAATTAGAGTCAAAAAATAAATTGGCATCCATGAAACGTACTTTAACGTTTGAAGAAACTGATTTTCCAATGTAGTTGGATATTTTTGTATTTTCAGAAAGATATTCTAAATTTAATTTAGGAAGCCAAGTATCCTTTGCAGTTATTGTTATTGAAATAAATTCTTTGGGGGATTTTGCAAGAACACGTACGTATTTGGAAGTAAAAAAATTAGTTTTCATTGCATTTTTCAAAAGGTGATAATCAAAAGAACCTCTGTAATGAGAAATAAGTGGGATCTCGTGCATGTTTTTAATTTTAAGATAACAACGACTGCATGCAGCAAACTTAAAGTTTCGTAGATCGTGGTTATGATATAACGTGCGTAAAATCTTATTTTCTTTACTGATTTTACGGTCACACAAGTGGCAATGCGTACCTTGTTTAAACTGTGTTCTTACGCTATCTGTTGGGAGTATTTTGTTATTTGTTTCTCTAATATGTGTGAGTAGTCTGTTGGCCCAAAAAAATATACGAGTAAAAAAGTGTTTTACAACATCTTGCCTATTAAAATACTCTAAAGAAACAACGTTGTCTTTATCTTAAAATTGCTTAATAATAATAAAAGAATAAGCAGTGTATTTTGTGTTAGGTTTTGTGAGTTTAAAATTTTAAATAAGAGTTGCAAACGTAAAGAACTTATAAACTATGACAAAGGGGTACGGAAGTGTTTGCCACGACTTTGAAAACTTGACACTTTCCCATGGTTCAGGAAAAATGATTTTTCTTCCTTTAAGTTTTTGACAGTTTTCACTGTGCTGCAATAAATTGTTTTCAGAGTTAAAACTTCTGAAACACAATTCGCAATAAAAAACTTCACGATTACGTCTATTACACATAAATTTATTAAGATCAGTAATAAGAACTAGATGGTACGAGTTGTTTTCGTCTTCGTTTCCTTGGTTATAAATTAAAAATAAGTTACACATTTCATTTATGTTAGAATTACGCGACCTTCTTATAGGAACAATTTGGTCATTGCGATGACTCCATATATTAATACCAAGATTATTTTTAGTTTCAAAAGTATTCAAATCTTCGCCAATACGTCAAGGAAAATTAATATCTGTAAAATCAAATTGCGAAAAATAAGGAATGTACTGCTTAGGGTCTTCTAATTTTTGTTTGGCCCACCAAGTGGAGTAGGGTTTGTTTGTCTGCTTATTTATTTTAAACCCAGCTGAGATTACATTGCGGAATCTGTTAGCAGCAACACAGAATTTAAAGCAATCAATGCATATGTTCTTTATATTTAAATATCCAGATTTTTTGGGTTTTAGGGCTGAGAATTTAATATACCCTTTGGCTTCAGCATTTGAGAACAAGTTTAGTACTCCTACTTTAAACTGTATTCATTCTATTTGCCGAAGTGTTTAACCAGTACCGTGCTTATTGAATTCATTTAACTTTTGTATAACTTCACTTGCACTATTGAATATAAAGTTTTCAATTTCGTCTCTACTTATTATATCATAACTACGTGACACTAGACTAATACTACGTTCTATTTTTTTTGGTTGGTTTTCTACTACAGTTTCTAATTCTAACGCTACTACAATAATTAGTTGAACCTTAATACTAGTATGTACAGCTAAGTTTTGAGTTAACAATTTTACAATAGACTCGTATAGTTCAGTCAAAATATATTCGATGTCTTAAAAATCTTCAGTTAGTTGATGTATGTAGGTAACCATGAGTCCCATGTGAGATCTTGAGGATTCTTGAAATGTATCCAGATCTATCAATGACGAACGACGAGTACGACGAGAAGGGCCTGCAGAACTATTGCTAGTGCTAGTAGTAGTGGTGAGTCCGTTTGTTGCTCCTGAACGACTGGTTCCACCGCCAATAAGATGTTGGCTTCTGTTGTCGAAGTGGGCAAGCCGCTCGCCAGGATGTAGACATTGATGAAGGGCTTTGGCAGAACAAAATCGGTTGCAATCTCCACAATGGTGAGCTTCTTCAACGTGAGATTGGTACGGCACATACCATTTGCATTTGAACACACAGCCAGGGATGGAACACTCAAAGCACTTTAAAGCAACAAACACAATATGATTACAAACCAATGGTATATTATACAATAAAATAAATACATGAGTAAATATAATATAGATATAATACAAATTTAAAATGTTATTATTGCCCTATAGAATGTTATACGTACATAGTCAGTTCTACCGGTCTAACGAGCAGTTGGGTAGTTGGGTTGTTCGTGGTACTGTACAGGGTTTAAGCTGTGGGCCGCGTATAGTACAGAGCCTGGTTGATCCATGTCCGGGCACTAGTAGTGTTGTAGAATGGATGAATGTACGTTGTGCTGCAGTTCTTCTAGACTAGGGCTGAGGAGAGAGATGGTTAATGATCAGGCAAGAGCGCAAAATGTTGTGAGGTTTTCTATGAGTCCGACCTGGTATTTATAGCTAATCCGTGGTGGGTGGTGTCCACCCTATTCTGGCTAACCCCTTCTGATTTATGCAGGGACCAGTGCTTCCCATTACAAAAAATCTTTATTATCTTGAATACAAATAGAAGAAAGACCAGGATAAACGACACGTAGATAGCTGCAAAGGCGCAAAAGTAAAACAGGCACATATGTACATTCAATATTGGCTTTATATCATACACGATTTCTATGCGCATCATATCTTATTTACTATATACATTTATATATGTGCTATACATCTTTATCTGTTTTGTACTCACTAATCAAGTCAAACGTTGTATTTACTACAGGTTTTGCTTCATTTTGATTGTACTTGTCTACAACATCCATTATAATTCCGTTTTGCGTATTTAAATTTTCGAGCATATATTTTAAAGCTTGAAGAATAAGTTTGTTGAATGAACTGGGTTTTGTCACAGAAGATGGCGTGGTATCAGGGTTAAGGGTAGATGGGGTATCTTGCTGAAGGTTGTTTCCTAAGGCTTTTAAGGCCAACTTTTCTTTTTCAAATAAGCCATTGTGGTTTGGTGTACCTTCGTAGCTTGATGCAGTGCTTTCAGGGTCTAATTTTCGAGCATTTGATTCATGCTGGGCTTGCACTGCGACGTTGCAACATATGGCAAGTAATGGAACCGCGAGTATAGAGAGCACATAAAACACACGTGAGGAGAACATTGTATGACTTTGTTTTGAACACTGTGACACTACTAACATGACTGACACTATTTTATAGATGGCAGCTATTTTTATGTATATTGGAAGTTAGCGTTTTAGGTTCCATGTGTATTGGTGCGACGCCTAACATATGGATATCCACGACTGCGAGCTAACTTACGCTGTGGTTTCTTTACACTGGCTTGATATATGACTTGCTCGTGGCTGAGCCATTTTTGAGTTGGTAGTTGTTTTAATTTTTCCACACCGGATGGAGCACTAACGTTTGAAGTATCACAGGGTTCTTTGTAATTGCCGCCAACGTGGATTTGCACTGCCTTATAACGTTCAGTTGAATTTTCCGACATAAAGTAATTTTGCTTGGCAACGTTCAAAGCCTTCTGCTCTTCTCAAATTTTCATGAGCTCAGCATAGAGCTTGGGTTCAATTGCTTCCATTACAGTAGCCATAGCTATTTTAATTGTTTTAATTGTATATTTTATCGGAACAAATTAAATCTGACAACAATGTAGCACGGCAGATTTTACCGTTGTTAACCTTGTAAAATATCGTTGCTAGGATTTGGCGCACAAGTGTTCTATTTCTTATATATTTTGTCCAAGTTATCTAGACTAGTTTGTTTCAATGTTTTTACTAGTGTTCTTACTTGTTTTGAATACCGCGGGTCTATATGTTTACAAAACTTATCTAAATTGAACATGCACTTTGCTATAACATATAGGAGGTCAACAGTTGCAGATTTGATGTGAGTTGAATATGCTCTTGGTTTTGCGTTTGCTAATAGTGATAGATATTCAAAGTTTACTTCAAACCGACTGTTTCTTCTGTTCCATCGACATAGTTAGTATTATTTGTATACATAAATGTCTGTACTATTCACTAGAAATATGTTTTTACGTAAAAACATGTGTGGGTTCGGGCACTGTGGATGTAGGTCCAGGAACAGGTTATTATTCAGGCGTAGACTGCATGTTTTTTCGTTTGCTTTTTGCAGGAAATTGGGCTAATTTGCTTAAAAACGTGATTAATTAAGCTGCGGTCTGTTGGCACGTCAAAAAGAACTAGATATTTCGTACCTAAACTAGTGGTTCTCAGTTCTTTGGAAAATGCGTTTTGCAATATAAGTATAACACTAAAGTTCATATGATGCGACAATTCTGTGAATACTTTTTGAACTAACTGCCTAGCTCTAAGACTTGATCCATATAGTTTAAATGGTCATCTAACACGACTAGACATGGGCTGTCTATTTCTTCAATTATTGACTCAATATTATTTATATCAGATGTTAAAGTTATATTCTTATCGTCTATAAAAACAGTGCTTGTAAACTCTGATTGGTCGGTAAGTACACTAATATACAAAACTTTATTATTATTATTCCTAATTGTTTGCCTACGGCGCTTACTAATTTCTAAACACAGAGTGCTTTTACTAGATAAACTATAGCAACATAGCATAGCCGTAAAAGGGTGTATTAATTTGAAGTTGACAGTATCTGATGTTGCCATTCTTAAATATAAACTACAACTGATCCGAATTTACAATTAACAACAATATTTAAGGAAAATTTACGATTTTCATTATACAAGATATATTTTACAAGCTATATTTACAGCTATTTACTAAACAATGTACTAGGGTTTCTTATATTGTATACATTTTTACATTTTTATTATTACTTACATACTTTACAGTACTTATACTCAGATTTTGAACAAATTTGTACTGTACACTGCGTATTCTATGTACAATTTTTTTATATCTTATATACAAATATTTTATGTACCATAACTATACTTTTACAATATGTTTAGTCTTTTTGACTACTAAAACTATGTTATATTCTTAAAATTAGTATTTTTTACAATGTTTTTACTTATACTATTTTCAGCTTATATATTGAAAAAATTGAGTACTTAAGATTACATTTAAGTTTAAGGATACCATAACATATTTTTACAAAACTCTGGACAACATACTTTATACGTATTAGACTGTAACCTATAATAATATGTAGAACACTTGCTCAACATAGGGATCATATTTACAAATTTTTTGACTTTTCTATCATTAACTAGTACAGAACTTGTAAATACATGTATAAAGTCTTGGTAAGAGATACCAATTGAACAAGAATATAGAAAATATAAACAATACATTCCACAAACAGTCGAACGTCCACTCTGCAGTGCTGTGCAATTTTCGGCAATTATATAACTTGCAGGCAATTGGAGACTTCTGTATTGCTAAACTGGCTTAAGAATGGCTTAAGTTGTGCAGATGTACCAGCTTTAAATATAAAATTGTCATCAAAGCCAAAAAATCTATTAACAAGTACTGGTAGCTTTACTGTAATGTATTTTCGTAGGTCTGGTATACTGAGATGTCCATCAGCATGTTTGAACTGCACACGCGTATCTGCTCACAAACTAGCTAACAAAGTACGGTTAATTTTGTGTATGACGTGATCCAAATAGAGTTCTTGTGGTTCCTCCATTGGCATAAAAATTGCATATTCCTTAAAAATGCGAAGGTTCATGTATTCGTAGTCTACGATTTAATTGTATAACTCTTCGTCCAAATCAAATTCAGACTCGTAGACGCCATTTTCACTTAACTTTTCGTGTTGCTGTAGCCCCAAACACAGAGCAATACTGTCAGGCAAAACCACATACTCGTGCTCACTGCCTTCAAATATTAACTTGCACTTTGTGTTACTTTTATCCGAAGAAAATTCGATCTTTAGCTTCAAGTTATAAAACTCTGGGTCGACTATCTGAGTATTAAAACGCTCAAAGAATTTGTGAGTCACCGTGGTTTTTTTCTTTTCTAAAAATCATAATGTTTTCAAAACACTGTTTTAGTAGTATAACATTGTCCATATTTTGAAACTTTTCAGCGCCAAAATTAAAAAATGAGCCAATTGAAATATTATCTAAGTCTGATTGAAGTACATTTTCATTGGGCAGATGGTTTCCAGACATGAATCTTGTTCTGATTTGTTTAAAAAACAATGCAAGATTAGTTGGAATTTCAACTATAACAGTTTGATGGAGACAGGTTTTAAAATAGCATATGTATTTTGTCAGGATTCAAACCTAATGCGCTTTTTGCAACGTCAAAAGGCATGATGTCTTGGTGCAGCCTTTACTTTGAAGTAAGTCCACTCATAAATTTATTTAATGTAGTATTTTGTTTTTGGTGGTTAAGAAATTCCCTTATAGTTAGTTTATAGTTAGGAAATATTGTTCCATTCGCTTCTACGTCCACGGCAACTGTGCTTTGCACTTTTCGTGCTGGTGGTATTTGAATGGGTATTGTTATGGCGTGTTGTGGGCTTGAAGTATACCTGAGGCTCACAAGTCCAATTTAGTAGTTTTAAAGGTCCAAGGGATATGGAAATACATAGCTTGCTGGAGTAATGTCTGTATATATGTTATTTTGCTGGTCACTTGTAACTGTAACATATATATTTTCTGAACCTAACAGGTTTCGATCTAGATTAGAGGAATAATGGCTGTTGACTCCTCTTCGTTTTTGAAAATACTGCTGTTTAATAGCTTCCGAGAACAAACGCAAGAATCCAGATGGCTTCAGGTTAGCGTGTTTCAGGCTTGGCTTAGCTTTTCACTGTAGAATGCACCCGTGATAGGCGTGTTATTCAGATCCTCAAAGTGGTAGGTTATAGGTATAGTATTTAAATTTACTGACTTTACAACGAATAATTCCTCCGAGTACGATTGGCTGTAACCCATTTGAAATACAAAAGACGAATACGTGTAAAACTCAAAATGTATGCCTTTATATATAAATATTTTATTTGCCTACCTATGATCTACCAATATTTGTACCTTTGTCTAATATGATTTTCGTACGGCTTATTCTAACACGGTCGCCGGGCGAATACTTTGCCTTCCTTTTTTTGTGTTTTTAATAATATCTGAAAACATTGTCCTCTAGACCTGGTTTTCGTTTAACTGGTTAACCTTGAAGGGCGCTATTTGAATTGTTGAAAAAAAAGGTATTGTTATACGTCCTAACATATGCCGGAAAAATATCCACGATCCTAGTAGTATTTCTTTCACTCATGTACCCAGTGATCCGCTAAAAGATAGTCCTATACCAAACAATACATGTATGTTTTACGTGTAAACGATACTCTAACATATTGTGACTAGATATATATGTAAGCATACCACGCTGACTGACTAACCTAATTACGCGCTCTACAATACTGAATTTTGTCTTGCTGTACGTATTATAGTTTTTTATTCTATGGATTTTAAGAAACATTTTAAACGACTTGGCTGGAAACGCTGTACCTGTATTTCAATATAGTAAAGTAAAGCTATATTATTTTTTTTTATTTTTTATTATTTAATAAGTTCCATGTGGGCTGACGCCCATGGTACTGGATAATTTTTATTGCTCATTATACTCGTTAATATACAATACTGGGGGATTCTGTATATTAAAATGTGGTATATGAGAGTAATAAATGTTTGAATTTTGGTTTTGATGACATAATGTTATAGCTGTAAATAATTATAGTGTAAAGTCGCATTACTGTAATAATCATAATTTAAAATATAAGGTGAATTTAATAAATAAAATATTGTGGTTGAAGAAGTTGTTGCTTTCTTGGAACCTTGTGCGGGTCCGTGGGCTTCCTACTTAAGAATCAGGTTGTAGATGTTCCGGTGGGCAAGATTTTTAGACAGAGGTTTGTAATATTGACTGGATTTGAGAAGATGTTGTTCATTGGGCTTCAATTTTATGCTCTGTTATTTCATCTTTTTCATTAATTCTCAAGTATGAAGTATTCCCTTGGTTCTCTAGATAAAGTATTCCATTCCTGATTCTAAATTTTGATTTTGTGTGATTTTCCTTTTCTTAGTGTCCGTAAGCAAGTAAAAGTCTAAAAGTTTGACGTTCGCGTTGGGTATATGCTGATCATATTCTAATTTTTTGTGTTCAAATGTTGTTTTGAAGCTGAATTTTTGCTTTCATAATTTTTTCTTTGTCCTTTGAGCTGAGTACGTGAAGTGATATTGGAGGTGTAGATCCTTGTTTAGGACGCCTAAGGCGGTACGCTTGATCAATCCTAATGTCTCGGAGTTGAAGTTTTGCAAGCAATTGCTCAATTTTGGATTCTGTTTCAATTTTGTTTTCATTTATTGCGTCTGGCAAGTTAAAAACCATCAGGTTTTTGGAGTTGGAGCGTTTTTGTAGAATTTTAATGTCATTGGTATTTTTATCGTGTTGTTTGTTTTTTAATTTCAGCATTGGCTTTCAGAAGCAAGTTGTGTATAATTTTCTACTTCTTTCTTTAATGCAGTGTGGTATGTTTCCAATTTTGCAACAAGTAAGTTATACAGGAGTTCTATGGTCATTTCTGGCTTCTTAAGCACACATGGTGTGTGAACATTTTGAAACGTAGCTTGAATTGCAGTAGTAGCTGACACTGCAGATTTCAATGGAATGCTACGTTTGCTCTTTCTAGGTGTGTTTTCGAGGGGTCAGGATAAAATTTTTTTCGAGCTAGGGTTTGGCACGTTGACTGTTTTAGTTCCCTCATCTGATGCTGATGATTCAAGAAGAACTTGATATTCAGAGGGTAAAGTGCTTTAGTTTTGTTTTAACATTGTACACCGACAATAGGACTGGATAAGATAGTAATTATTATTTTATAGCTGACAGGATAGATGAGTGCGCAAATAGAGTCACGTAACTTCTTCGTTCTTATTTTTTATTTTTTTTTACAATATGCTTTTAAATTTGTGAGAATAACTTTTAAAATATAGAAAATATTGGAGCAAATACTATTAAACATATTTGAGCAGACAGCGACACAAACGCACTTTAAAATGATATAACTTTTATCTTTGTTACTTAAACGTTTCCTACTTAAATCTGAATCAGCTAAAGCACAGTACTTGCCGCACGTCCACTTACTATCACGTCTGAACAGAATCCCAAGTAAACCTATAGTTAATATGTACCCAAACCTAGCACGGGCATATAGTGTTGAATGGGTTTTAAGATTTTTTAATATGTTAGTAAATGTAAGCTAACGCACTTTGATCTGTAAATAGAAATATTGGAATTTTCTTTGACTCTCAAAAAATGTCTTTAAAAGCTTTGATTACAGACTCTGGTTTCTTGTTTTTAATAAAGCCGCAGTAGAGTTTTTTTGCAAACGCATCAGTACAAAATAAAATATTAGCATAGCCAGAATTATCTTTAGCAAATTCCTTTCCCATGTACTTCAAATCAGCGCAATAAATCTCGCCTTTTATGTTCACTAAAGTTGTTTGCCATTTGAAATTTTTACGTATAGAAAAGTGCATTGAAAATGAACGCAAATGGCGTGATTCCCTATTGACTACTTCTTAATCATAAAAGTTTTTCTTAAGAAAACCACTCAGCGCCCACAAGGAACCCATTTACCTAGAGTTTAGGTACAATTTACGTATTTCAGCTATTTTATGAGCTGTATTCATTGTACGGTGTAGCCTTTCATCCATTTTTCAGGATATATCAGCACCGTGTATTACTGTACGGATATATATATGATTCTTGAGCACCCCATGATGGGAGTGCTTATTAAATCTAAAACCACTAATAATTATATTTAAGAGGAAGGGTAAGTTGCGACTGGAACTGCAGACCACCTTACGGCAGTAATTTTAGACTGCACCGCTGCAGTATGCCGAAAATCATTTTTCAGACTTCGATTACTCTTGTCCAGGCGAAGATAGAGGAATAGAAACAAGGAGCCGGAGCTTGCCAGGCCCCTTCTAAATGTAATACGTTCAACAATCCAACCCACAATCTTTCCTTTAGTGGGACGCAGAGAATAAACAGTAGCTAGTTGCAGTGATAGGTATAGTAGAATGTATTGATGCGGAGCGACTATGCCGAAACACGGGAGGAGAGCGGAGTCAATTCACTCCATTAGTACGAAGCGCCTACGTCTCAGACATTACATCACGTATCAGCGATCGCACACTCCAACTCCCTTAGCCGCTCCTCCACGCCTCAATCCCACTTCCCCACACCAACCATTACCACTGAAACAAACTCTGAGCAAGAAGGCAAAGATTGCTACCCAGCCACGTTCCCTCCGCAAATCCAAAAAATAAATCAGCCGAGGATTAATTAGGACAGAGCAAGCTGATGAGCTGTATGTAATAATGACGTTCTCAGAACAATTGCCAACTGTAAATGCATATAGTTCTATAAAATCAATAGTTTATATACATGTCAGCTCGAATTTACATGTGTACAATTTTTAATACTAATAATTTTGATTAAACAAAAACTACAGACAATATGTAGATACTTGTTTTTGAATTTTCTACTTTTTGCTTAAATTACTACTGAAATACATTATACTTTTAAAGAAACTGAGCAATATTTTACCAAGTAGTATACACAACTTTTTTAGTAATTACTAGTATACAATACAAATATACACTTTGCCAAAAAATAAAAAGATTAGCTAAACCTTGAAAGTATAATACAAGAAATACTTAAATTACCAAAGTAAAATTTGTGTTTCATAAAAGCCGTGCAACTTGTTGTTTAATATTTGCCTTTTGTTCTTCATTGCAGCTGCTTTAAAGCTTTCGTAACTGTTTTTTCTCGTTTCACCGTAATTCCATTTTGCGTTTGTGTAAAACACTTAAACGTCTATTTGCCTGAATAATCTCATGGTTCAGAATCATCAGATTTTTAAACAAAGCAAACCGGGACAGGGCAACGTATGTAGTACACTAATTTCTCTGTTGTCTAGGAAAACGAAGCAAATAGGTATTGTGGTTCCCTGTGACCTGTGAACAGTCATTGCCTAGCTAAGAACTAGTGAAAACGCTTGAATTCGAATATACTGCTTAGTTTCTAAATCAAGTTCGTTGTAGTCAATATGCAAAATCTTACCTCCACGTCCTCGTGACGTTACCACAATGTCGTTCTCTCGGTAAAACGGAAAATCTACAATAATTGCTTAAACGTGGTTCTTTCAGTAGAGCCTGTTGGGTGATAGACTGAAGACAATAGTTACAAATTTGCCTCTGCTGCCGTTCACAAGATTTGCTCTCACATTATTATTATGGCTGAGCATATTTGGGACGCCATAGTCGATTTCCAAGAGGTCTTTTGTAAGTAAAGGGTGCTGATGACAGGAATTTTAATAAAATCAGGATGTAGTTTTTGGATCATCTTTTTGAAAAATAAATAAAACGGCTAATGAATTATTAGGTTCTTTTCAGCTTAGTATAGTTTGTACAATATATTGAAGCCAGAATTTCTTCGGCGTCACTGCTTCAATTGTCAGATTCAGATTCGGTGTCACTTTCAGATTCGTCGCCAAGCATAACTGCGTGAAGAGGCCTCCTATATGATGAGTTAGCAAGTAATGAGCGTGCGTGTAAATAACTTTTGTACGACATTGTTGACATCTTAAGGCCAGCCTCTCGAAATCTTGAAGCTGATACAGAATTTTATATTTGAAAAGTTTCAAGCTCCAAGTGTATGCCTAAATGTTTCTTTAAAAATCTCAATAGATGTCTGTTGATAAAAAAACAGTCAAAGCAAATAAACTTTCCTCTGACAGATAGTATAAAATAGGAAACAGGGACTCTAAAAAGCTCAACATGGCACTTTGAGCATCTGTAGTTTTCTTTAGGCTTTACTTCCAAATAGTGGGTTGGAATATAGTTCCGGTAAACTCCGTTGACTAAATACTTTTAACAATTTTCTGACCATTTGTCTAAATCACACTCTTTACGATAAAAAGTCTCGCTTTGACTTGAAACTACAACCAGGGAATTGTTGCAAGACAGGCAAAACGTAATCATTTGCTTGCAGTCTCCCAGCACTGAGCCGCGACAATGAATTGCCTAGTGGTTGTCTACTAGAGGCTTTATTGCGACTGACGAAAATGTAATGACAGAGTCCTGTATGACTGGTGGGATAAAATATAGTAAGGAGATTTAACATACTTACCTTTTAGAATTATTGCAAAAATGATGTATTTTTGGGGTTGCTGTATAATTATTAACTAACGCATGCGTTACAACTTGTGTCGCTTTCTGTATTGATCGTATATGTACAGCTATTAATAATTTATTGTTAAAATAAAAAACAATGTACGTACTTATTGTGAGCGGCAACGTTACTGTTGAGTTCATACAGATGTATTGAATTTTCAAATGCTTCAAGTTGTTCTGCGTTTAGTGTTGTTTTCAATTCACGTTTTTCACGTTGCTGAAGTTTTAAAAGATCCGCAGGAGTACATTGCCAGTATCGAAGTCACATTAAAATCAGTAGAACTCTTGTTGCTTAGGATCACTGGTATTTTGTCTGGAAAGTTTGTCTAAAACAAAAGCTGTAGTAAAAGAGTTGTAGACTTGAACTGCTTCTTTTAAGTCGTCAGAAACGTTGAAAACAAATTGAGTATACAGCAAATAGTCTCCACAACAAGAAGTTTGATTAAAATCTCCAAACATTACAATTGTATGTCCTGCAAAAGGCAACAAAGCTCGATATGGATCTACTTGTTTAAAATACCTATCAACAAGATGAAGCAAACGAAGACCAACAGTTGAAAGTTTGTCAATAGGTAAAACTTTAACATTTTTAAAAGCGATTCTGTCAGCCTGTGGTATTCCATTGCGTAGCTGGTCTATTAAATTTCCATTTGTGTACAGCCGTATTTTAAAACATGAGTGGAAAGTAGTCCCTTTTAAATTTGAAGCACTTATGTCCTTAAATAAAACAGTCCAAAATGAAAACGTGGCGTCACGACTTTCTTTTTGAGACAACATGTAGTTTATAGATTTCAAAGTCTGAGATTTTCCAGCGCCAGGAGTGGTTGTGACAATCATTCGTAACGGGTTTTGGTAAAACAATCTATCTGGCAACTCAATTTGTTGCTTTACGAGGTCTATTATTTGCTTTTGTGGTGGTGCCGGAAATGTGTATGGTACATCTAGTGGTGCAAACATTTTAAATATTGCAGCTTGTGTTATTATATCAAACTCTGAACGATAAAAAAAGAAAAGTTCTTCGCATTTTAAAGTTTTATCAGGAGTAGATCCATAGGACAGAAGAATAGGACAGAAGGAATGATTTAAGTTAAATGCATACAACCTTAACTGTGAGAGCAATGGTTCAATTGAAAAAGGTTCGCCGTCAAGTCTTGGTAAACCTGGCCAACTTGCGTCTTTATAAATTTTTGAATTTTTCTTTGCAACCTTAGCAATTTTAACAGGGTTCGTTTGCAGGAACAACATTTTACGTGTCTACAACAAATCTTTTTTGGCGATTCGTTGTTATATTGTTCCAGTGCTTGTACAACTTTGAGAAATAATGACAGAGCTTTTAGCTACAATTTTTCATCGCAGGTGTTAGCACAAGTTAGTCTCTGAACGTGTACTGGAAAGAATACTATTATGCCGTGGCACGAGCTGCAAGTAAATCTCTTTTGAACTAAACTAAAGCTGTTTAAATGTAAACTGCCGTTGAGGTCTCTATTGAAATATTTTTTTTCTGTTTGTTGGGACCATAAACTTCTTTTAGCAAAATAACTAGTGCCACAATACTGGCAGCTAACAAGAGTCAGCATGCTACAATGTACACTGTATGCTGTCCAAGAGCGGTCTTGCACTAATAATACTATTTGCAAGTAGGATATTTGTATTTTAAATTGAATATATATTGAGTTTTACAAACTTTGTTTTATCAAATATATATAAAGATATTGCATTTAAAAGTGTGTCTTGTGCAAGAGAAATATTGTTTAATACTTTTATATATATTCTATGTTAAAAAAGCGAATAAGTAAATTCAATATAGTTAGTATTTTTTAGTTTAAGATACTATAAAAATAAGTTACTGAAAGTGCAAACAGAAATATAAATTTGTTTGATAATGAAACACAATATACAAATTTTCAAATAAAAACAAGCCACAGAAATAATATCAAGACTCAATATAGAACTAAAAAGACTTAACACTACATTTTCTATGTAGTAGTAAAACTACAAGCGAGCAATATTTGTAATGACAAGCAAAAATAATATAAAGTTACAAGTTATTACTACACATGCAACAAGATAGGAATGGCGAAGGAAGGCAAGGAAAAAGTAGTAGTGTTATAGCAATGGTAAAATATACAAGGCAATACTAGAGACAGGCAGGAGCAGTGTCAGGCAGAAAAAATATTCAATAGTAAGGAGCAACACTGGCAGCCAACTAGAGTTAGCATGCTACAAGATACGCTGTATGATGGCTGTAAAGACTGGAGCAGCACTGCTAAGGATCGACTGCTCCGTCTAAATTTTGCTCGACAACCTAATTTGATGTGGACCAGAATTTCGCCTTTATGATTTTAAAAACTTTTTCTGTGTGAGGTGGGAGAGGGTGAAAGGTTGAAATTTACAAGCCTACTGACCAATCAAGCAAGACCTTTCCTGTATTCCCTAGTGAATGTACATTATGGCAATTGTGAATATTAGGGGTTACAGGGAATAGCAGATGTAACTGGGAGTCTACATTGCCATGCAAAAGTCTATAAATACACCCTGTCTGCCGAATTCAAAATCATTCGTTTTACAAACCTTGCAGTCGACTTGGTTTTTTAACATTCTCTATGTATTCAACCAACTGTCAAACAACTGTCACACAACCAGCATCAACATGCATCAAGACAAGGATACAAGCGTACCGCAACAACAACAAGAACATCCAGTCAATTCTATAGTAAACCAAGTAAGACAAAGACTGTCGTTTTTGCCACAACTAACCATTCAAACAAGTTCTCGTGTGGGACCATACAAGCCTAAAAAAACAGCAGATATTTAAAGTGGAATTATGATTGCAAGTCTGTCAACGAATTGTCAACTACAAACGACGACTTCAACAGTAACGATTTGTTGCCTGCCAAGGCGCGTATCATAACCGCTCAAGACTGGAAATTTTTTGAAACTTCTTAAACTACCATCATCTACGAAACTTCTGCAGTTGAAGCTAAGATTCGAGCAAGAATTTTTTACGACAGATATCTGCAGACTTACGTTTACCATTTTGGTCGAAACTTTGGACACTGCAATTATTCAAAAATATCGTTTACATTATTTAGAAGTCACAACATCGTTAAGTGGCCAAGTCAAATGTTAAAAAAAAATTAAGAACATCCGCTTCCAGGCAAAAAGATTACAGATCATTTGCCATACTTTAAAAACAGGACGTATTCACAAATGCCTAACGAACCGCGCGATCGGGCAAGAAAATGCACGTACTGGCAAAACCTACATTGCACTCTTACATCTGTGCGAGTCCGTTTCTCATTCAACACCATGACTGGAGCGATCAAAATGTTTATCAACTCCAACCTATCAGACAACTACTCTCAAAAGTGGCCAGCGTATGATGGCAGCACTATTTCGTTCAGTCTCATTGAAATGAACGCTCTTGTGAAATATATTACAACGTCCAACTCAAAGCTTGCTTGCATGGAACCACGAGATTTTGCACCACGGTCTTGTCAACTGAATGCCCAAGAAGTTACTCAAGAACAAAGTAACTCTATATTTAACTTTGAAGCTCAGCCCGAGAAGCAACACGTTAAAATTGACTTGAACGAAGTTAAATCTACTGCCGTCGCAGGATTTTGTCCAACACCAACACCATTAGTTGATCTCAACTCTAGCGCAGTCACAGATACTGATATTGGAGACTTTGAAAACTTGGACGACGACTGCGATTCTGACGATGAAAACAGCTATGACAAAATCTAACTTCAACCAAACAGTTTTCTTTTCCTCATACTTGTGTTCCCAATTTTGAATAATATTTATGTGTGTTGTACTTTGTCAAGCTATAAAGTAAGTCCTAGTTTAGAAATACGTGTCATGTTAATGTACAAAATTAAATTTAGATTTCTCTATATAAGTTTTAAAAATATGTAGCTGCTCAAAAGTGTAAAAAGATAAAACTCTGTCGTCCTTTTTATGATTAACGTGTAAAATATTATATATTCTGCTGATTGTGTACAAGTTATAATAAAAACCAAAAAAAAAGTTGTAAAAATGTACACCAAGGGCTTTGAACATAGACTGAAATATATTTGTTTTCAATACATAGAGCACATATTGTATTTTCATTCCCACGTCAAACTCTAAAAGGAGTAGTAGTGCGTGTGTTCTGTTGGAAAGAAAAAAAATTATTTTCTTTCTGTTTTTGTGTGTTCGTGTTTTGTGGGAGGAACGGGAGGGAGGATGGCGAACTTGCCGGAGTATTGGAATACGGGTTTTTCAGTGTCTGGCAATCATTTGGAGAGCCGAAATTCTTCTAGGAAAGAGAGTGATATTTTTTTATTTTTTTTATTTATTAAATATTTGTGGTTGGGAAGGTGAAAAAGTCTTTTTGTGTAGAATGTACTTCAGAGTTGTAATTTTGCCTCTCCCTAGTGCTCCTATCAAGATTTTTGTCAACTTTATAGTTCATACATTACCGGATAGATAGCGTCGTAGAGCTAAGAATGACATTGTTACTAATTTTGTCGTTTTTAGTGGAATGGTATTTAGCAGGCGTGAGTTGGTATTTTTAATTATTTCTCACTCCTGCTGGAAATGACTTGTTTGTTTTCGTTACAGTGGAACCCAGAACGCAATGATTGTGTGTTATTGGTACTGGCCAATGTTTAAAAATATGAATTAGATGCACACATATGGTAGGAGCATATGGGCATTGACATGTGTTGAGTATGTTACTAAGTATTATTGTATTGGCACCCCTTATGTATTACCTACGTATAAGGGGGTCATACAGTCGTATTGGCTAAAGTATAGCTATGCATGGGTTTTTTGGGTACGGGCCGTTGTTAGGCACGTAAGGTGGGGGACAATGGCAAGGGTACGGTTTGGTTCAAGAATGTGGGCAGATAGGATGCTGCGGGTGGTGGTGCTAGTAGGGGATGACATTGAACATCGGGTTGGGTCAACAGCTGTGTTGGGTTTCTTCTGTTGCCTACTCTACTATTGACCTGACCCAAATTAATATCCACCACTCCAAAGCTTGAGGTATGAGCTTATGTGGTCTTCGTGATGGAGCGGTTTGACACGAACATCACCTAAATGCTGCCGCTGCCCGTAATCGCCCAGTTTGCTGGCATATCTGTCTCATTTAAGAACTGTACTGTACTTATAAAGGTGCTGTGAGGGGTTTAGGTAAGGCTGATAAACTCTTTGTGTCTGACTTGCATGCTACGCCGCGTGCATGTGTTTTGATTTCAAAGAATGTGAGAGCACATTTGCTGATAGAGTTTACAAGCAGGGATATAGTCTCTGTTGTCACGTGGTGGAGTAAGGGTCCGATGGTCTTCGCCTCTGTGTATATGCCGGGTGAAGCAACTGATCCCTCTAGGGATCTTGTGCGCAAGCTGGTTGACTATTGCCTAATCAATAAGCTGCCTCTTATCATGGGTGCAGATGCTAATGCACATAACCTGGTATGGAGTAGCACCGACACTAATCGCAGAGGCGAGGTACTGTTTGATTACATTATGTCCACTGATCTTCCGGTAGTGAATCAAGGTAGTGCTCCTACGTTTGTAGTAGCAAACAGGAGTGAGGTGATTGACATCACACTGGCTTATAGGCTAGCTGAAAAATGGGTTAATGGATAGGCTGTGTCAGATGATGAACCAGGTTCTGATCACAAGTACATTCGTTTCCGTAGTTCAGCTGGCTTGCTAGTAGCTGTTCGTAGTAGAAATATCAGAAAAGTGGATAAGAGCAAATACTCTATCTGTCTGAGGGAGAAAGGACACATGGTGCCCGATGGGCAGCTGCACAGCGTCAATGACGTTGATGCTGAGGCGACTGCAATCGGAAAGGCCATGATGGACTCTCTTGATAAGGTTTGTCCGCTAAGGACATATAGACGAAGGGACAGGGTTGCGTCTTGGTGGACAAATGAGCTCACAGCTCTTCAAGTGGGTGTAATTACCCTCTTTAAGAGACTAGGTCGTCACGAACGTGACCCTGTTATTTGGAGGGAGTATAAGAAAGCTCGCAATGTTTATTTATCTGCTGTTCGATGTGCAAAACGAAGGTCATGGACCGACGTTTGTGGCAGTGTAAGTAAGTATAGGGATGCTGTAAAGTGTCTTTGGAGTCTGGACGGCAATAAGACTAGGACTTCGGGGTCAAATAATGATGATGTGACGAATCAGTCTACGACGTCAATGAATGAGACTCTGGATGTCCTTCTTGGCATCACTTTTCTGGGCTAGATAGTGGGGAGCGTCATATCACGGAGCATGGTATGGGCTCCCTGAAATTGCATAGCTGCTCAGGGATCATCACTGAGAGGAAGGTGCACAATGCTGTTTGGAGTTTCAGTCCATACAAGTCTGCGGGGGCTGATGGTATTCAACCTGTGCTATTGCAGAGGAGTTTACCGGTGATTTTAGAGCTGTTGGTTGCTGTTTATCAGGCTTGCCTAGCATTAGGCACTGTTCCGCTGTGCTGGAGGGTGGCAAGAGTAGTATTTCTACCTAAGCCTGGTAGGAGGGACTACTGTAAGGCCTCCTTATGGAGACCCATACAACTAGCCCATGTTTTGTTAAAGGTCCTAGAAAGACTGGTAGACGGGCACATCAGGACACCTGAGTTGGAAAGCAGGCTTACGGCCTATTATCAGTTTGCGTACTTGAGGGGTCTTTTCACGGATGCGGCTATTCATAGAATAGTAGCGTATGTGGAGAGAGCCCTTGAGTCGGGATTGATGGTTCTGGGTCCCTTTGCCGACATTGAAGGGGCCTTCAACAATGTACTATTGAGTGCTATAACTTCAGCATTGGATGGGTTTGGTATTTGCTCTTTGCTGAAAAGGTGGATTAACTTTAGTCTTAGACATAGACGGGTGGTGTCTGAGATTAGTGGTTGTTCTAGGAAACGGACGGTGGTGATAGGGTGTCCGCAAGGTGGTGTAATTTCACCCCTTCTGTGGAACTTGGTTATAGATGGTCTTTTGATTAGGCTTAAGCAAAGGACATCGTCTATTCTGTCACAAGAATATGCCGATGACACAGGGGTGCTTCAAAGCAGCATAGTGCTCCGTACACTCACACATCGGGTCACTGATGGTCTAGATATTATCAGTGACTGGTGTGTGGAGGTATGACTGAACCTTAATGCTGAGAAGACAGTTGATTTTGTTCACTATTAACACCAGGCTCTCCCCCTATTCTGTGAGGTTTAAGGGAGTGAGCTTGGAAATCCGGAGAACAGTTAGGTACTTAAGCGTTGTACTGGACAAGCACTTGACCTGGATGCCACACTGAAAGTCAGTGGAGAGCAAGTCGCAGGTTATCTTGGCTAGATGCAAACGCATGGTTGCAAGGAAATGGGGTCTATCTCCCACCGTGGCAAAATAGGTTTATACTGCCCTAGTCCGTCCATTGATGAAGTATAGGGTTGTGGCTTGGGCTCCTGCACTAGAGAAAAGCTCGTATGTTAGTCTGTTGGGTAGGGTACAGCATCAAGCGTGCCTTATGATTACGGTAGGCTTTGATCGACGCGTAGGGCGGCGATGGAGTGTCTTCTCGGCCTTATACCTCTGGACATCTGTCTAAAGGCGGTGGCTGTTGGGTCCTAGCATATGCTGAAAACAAGCGATTTGTGGACGAAAAATCCTTTTTTTAGAGGCTTAACGAGCTATACTGTGATTTGTGAGAGGTGGGGCTCTTTTTTCCGTATTCTCCAGATGCCAGTGGACTGGATGTATAGGAGCCTTGAGAATAGGAAGTTTACTGTTGAACTTTGGTCGCGAGTTGATTGGGCTTGTGACCAATCGCTTTTGATGGGTGGGGTAGTTTGCTTCACTGACGGCTCACGTGATGGTGATAATGCTGGCTGTGGAGTTGTGATTAAGGACAGAAACCAGGAAGTAACTCTTATGGCTTTGTATGTGTATTTTGGTGCTGATGCTTCTGTATTCCAGTGTGAAACCCTTAGTATCCCCTTGGCGGCCCATTGGCTGCTAGAAAATGGCGCTAAGGATCTTCTGATCAGAGTATACAGTGATAGGCAGAGTTCTTTGCGATCACTGGCCAAGCCTTACACTGTCACGAGTGTCGTGTGGGACTGTCACACTAACCTCAACAGACTCGTTGAGAGGGGTTGTGAGGTTGTGTTAGTATGGATCCCCGCGCATTAGGGTTTCAGGGGTAATGAGGAGGCGGATAGGCTGGCAAAGGCTTCGCATGATGGGAGTTGCGTTAGACAGTTTGGTCCAAGACCAATCGTTCTAGTCCCACTCTCCGCTGTCCACTGCGCAATTGCGCAGTGGGCTAGACGTGAGCATAAAAGACAATGGACTGGACAACTCAACTGTGGACAGGCCAAGTTTTGGATATCGGCACCACTTTACAGCAATGCGTCGTTAGTGCGTTATCCTAGATATCAATTAAGATGGTTGATTGGGCTACTGACGGGACATGGGTGTATCATCCTTCTCCTACGTGCGTGCACTGTGGGGAGAAGGATGATACACCAATTCACTATTTGACTGTGTGCCCTGCCTTTGTACTTGTGAGAAACCTCTATCTTTGGGGGTGTCTTATATCATTAGAATTGTTGGGTAAGGCGTCGGTGGCTCAGTTAGTGGCGTTTTCGCGCTCTACTGGCAGGCTTGCGATTTGATCTAGTTTTTTTTCTGCTATTTTTTGAGGAAAAGTCTGCAGTAGGCCATAATTATAAAGGGCTCGGCGGCGTTGGTCCCTTTGGGACCCAACCCCTGTCCTATAATAATAATAATAATAATATTGTATTTCATTGGTATAGAAGCACTATATTAGAGAAGCCATATCTTATATACTTAAACGTCTGTTACAACATTACAGCAAATATTCTGCCAACTAAAAGTTTCTATCATTTATAGTTCAAAATATACACGCAATATAAATTAAAATGATTTTTTCTAAAGGAATAATGGTAGCATACTTGCAATGCGTACTGTACGTATTACAGGTGCATAGGGCCGGCTGTGCACTTTAAATTTCAAATGTAGATAGGATATTTTTATTTTACATCAAATATATATTGAGTTTATTATTTTGGCTCGTGCAAGAAAAATAATGTTTTATACTACAATCCAAGTTTTAAAATAAATTACAGAATAAGCAAATTCAATATACTAAGTATTTTTGAGTTTCAGATATTCTAAAAATAAGTTACTTAAAGTGCAAACAGAAATATCTATTCGTTTAATAATAAATCACACAATGGAAATCGTCAAATAAAATCACGCAACAAAAATAATATCAAGACTCAATTTAAAACTAAAAAGATTTAACTCTACATTTTTTATTTAGTAGTAAAAATACAAGCAAGCAATATTTGTAATGACAAGCAAGTTATTACTACGCATGCAAAGGGATAGGGACAGGGAAGGCAGGCAAGGAAAGTGTAGTAGTGGTGGTGGCAATGGTAGAATATACACGGCAATACTAGAGGCAGAGGCAAGAACAATGTTACAGGCAAAAGAAAGACTCAAAAATGAGTAGCAATACTAATGTGCAGCCGAATTATATATTATTTTTCATGTTTGAGAAGAGGGAAAATAAGTGGTTAGATTGACGCATAAAAATATCCACTGCGCAACCAGCACTGACCTGTTTAACCCTATTGTTCCAAAAGTCGTCCAGTCGTCGCTCAATAGTCAAATCCGTATATACACGCTAGTGCGGGATAGCCCATCTATATTCAACATGTATTTTTTATCGTTCTTTTCCCCTCATTAGTTTGTACACTAAAGGGTTGCCTATTAAAAGCAAAAGAAGTTCTTTTTGTCTCTCTCTATCTCTCTTTTTCTCTTTTGCATTACATTAGACTGCATTTAATCGCATTGAATTTTACCTATCTACATAGTAACGGCCAAACATTAGAGTGTACTTCTTTTTCCCTCCTAAATCTGCCACACGTTTTTTTTTGTCCTATATACATGCCGCCGTACCTGCTTAGTTGTCTTTGTTCATCAGTAAAGTTCATAAGGACTGCCCATATATATATATATATTGCCGTCCGTACGAAGTAAGACAAGCTGTAAGCAGTTGGGACCGTTTTGACAGTGGAACCTGCCAAAAACCATCGTTCTGGTCTAACTTAAAGAAGAACTTAGCCCTAGGCAGCTGTCCCAGTGTATATTCAACCACAGGCATGGGGTTAATTTTGCGTTAAACACTTTTATTAAGGTAGGAGAGGTCCACGCAGAAACGGATAGCACCGCTTTTCTTTGCCGTGAGTACCATTAGAGCACAGCACGGAGTAAGTGTATCCACCGGCCGTATTACTTCTGACTTGACCATTTCTGCCAACTTAGATTTCAAGGTTTCATAAAAAAATTGGAAACAGGACGTTAATTATGAAGCTCAAAGGAAACTGCATTAGGATGCAACTTGATGTCGTATTCTTCTTTAAATTTTCCCAATCCATTGAATAATTCCGGGAACTCTTGTTGTGGAAGCACGCCTGATCCCCCCAACACCTTACATACGCGTTGCACAAGATGGAAATCTTCACAAGCGCCCACCCCCAGCAGTAGTGTAGACAACCCTCGAACAACGTACACCTTGTGTTTGATTTGTTTGTCTTTGTGACACAACGTGGAGGAGAACATACCTTATGTCTCTAGGTTGTAAGTTGAAACTCCAAACAGGCTGCGTTTTGGGGGCCAGAGGCGCTGACGAGGCATCAGCTCACGAAATGTCAGTTCTGGCATTACCGTGACGTCCGCCTCGAAATTCAACTTGAATTTGACATCCACGTCTCCCACCTTCACCGTAGCAGTCCATCTTTCCTTGCGCAGATTTGACGCACCGCATAATAAAATAATTGCATCTAAGGAGAAAGACTCGTCCGAAAGATAGAAGTGGGAACAAGAGTCCTCTCCCCCCGCCTCCTTATGTTCTCGCAACCCCGTAGTGGAAGTGCGGCACACGCTAATAAAGTGTCCAAAGGCATTAAACTTGAGGCATTTTTCCCCTAGCTGGACACTGAGCTGTAGGGTGCGGTTGACCGCCACAGTTGGAGCAGTTTGTTGTACTGCCGCCTCCCGCTAAAGCTTGCTGCTTATTTGTGGAGTGTTCCGACCCCTGAGAACCGGTCTTGCCTTTCCTTTTCTTCTGTTTTTTAGGATAGCTATTACCACTTCCATGATGCTGTTAAAGATGGTCCACGTGAGTTGAATTGGAGTTAAAATGGATTACCAGTTGCTGTTTTTGAATCTCCTTATGTTGACGAAGAGCATCTACGACTTTTCTCAAATCATAAGCACTATCGCTCACGAGTTTTTCACTTAATACAATGTTCCGCATGCCCACTATAAGCCGATCTCGTATAAGATCCTCTTAAAGAGAGCCGAAATTGCAATTCTCGGCAAGAGCATGCACCGCCATAATAAAGTTGTCCGCACTTTTGGTCTAGTGTTGAACACGTCGGTTAAACAGAACACGTTCGTAGAGGACATTTTTCTTTTTCTTGTAATGCGAGTCAAAAAGTTTCGGCTGCTCAGCGTATTTAGATTTTTGATCCGATGAAGGGGCGAGTGAATTTAATAATTCCCCTTCACAGGGTCCCATGAGGTACTGAAGATGACTAATTTTTATAGCATCTGATTTCCCAGGTAGTTCTTTCACTGTCATGTACTGCCTAAACTGATCCTTCTACCCAGGCCAATCGATGGCCTTAAATGAAAACTGATCTGGAGACGGAATTCTGGACATGGCACAATTCTATCCCTTAGATAACTGGTAAAACAGTGTTATTTCTAGGTAGCGAGGATGTTACACAATGCACAAACGACAAAAGTTGGAATCTCAAAGTAAATCTCACGCCGCTGCCACCATGCAATAATAAGCCAGATGCTATGGGATGCTGGATATTATGAGTAAAGGAATAATGAAATAAACAGTACAGATTACTAGTTTATTCTACACAATTTATATACAACCAAAGGTGAGAGAAAGCACTCGTCTGCTCGGAAGCTCAGTTCAACTCCCCTCACTTTCCTGAGCTTGCTGGGTATACCTGCTGTAGTCGAGTAGGATTTAGCGAGTTCTGGTTGGCTCTCCGGCTGGAAAGCGGACGTGGTGGAAAGCGGTGTTGCTCACCGCTTGCATCGCTACACACAATCTAATCCAAATCACAGCTGATATTACTATACCATTCTTATATGCACATAATATACAGTGTGACTAGAGTATAAGCGATCGAGCCAACTCGATCGTCTAGTGTAAGGGGTTTTTAAGTCTCATGGTTTTATATAAAAATGGAGTGTTGAAACACATTGGAGTTTACCACTAACCCATTTAAGATTCATATCTTTGTCAGCATTTTTTTGAGCAAACAATTAACAGTATGTCTGGTATCTTACCCTTCCAATTAGTTTCTCTGCTTAGCGCCGCTTTCAATGTTTTCACAATAACCATCACATGTCTGTTCCCGAAAATCAGTGTATTTATTCGCTGTGTAAAATATTACAATAAAGCCCTTACCTACTTACTTACTTACTTACTTACTTACCTTAGCTGTATAGTTCTAAAGAATTATTACATAGTAATTTATTCTAAAAATTTCACGATTTCCTTGCAATTTCGAATCTTTTTGTTCATATTAGTTGCAGAACAACTTAAGATTCATGTTTGTAATCCGGGGTTTTAATAATGGCACTTATTTTGGACGTCTATTTGATAGTCATGTTCATGGTCATCACTTCTCAGTTTTAAAAGCAATAGTAACGACTATTTAATGATAAGTGTTGATATATTTGTATCTACATAATAGCATAAGGCCAACGCTGCTTTAATGTAGTGTAGGGTAACTGCAGTATTGTCAGTTTACAGCTGAAAAACATTGCCACAGGTAATAAAGAATTCCTCCCATAGAAAAATAGGGTTCGTTCGTTTATGCATATGCGTGGTAATATTTTTATGTTGGATACTGACGCGACAACTGTTATCCAAGTCTCCCCTGACAGTAAGTAAAAAATAATTAGTTCTCCTCAATTAAAAGTGCAACCTGGTTTGGTAATCTTGGAACTGCAGCGAGGAATTAAAGGACTTTCTTGATCAGATCCAGGCTACCAAACCTAGACTGCATTGTAAAATATAATCATAACATTTATCCTTTGTACTATTGTCTTTTTGGAATAATGGCTACCACTCGAGGGTTTTACGATATATAAGACGGTACAACGCTGGCTGAAAATATGAAATATCTAAGCGCTGTTCCAAGTGCTGAATTTTATGGTAGTGCCGGTATCTTACATGATACAATGAGACCATGCAACTTTGAATCCGTGCAAGCAAGCATTGCTAAGTGATCATGCAAGATGGACATCATCGTAAATAGAGTTCATCAGGATAAATCAGTCATTATTAAGTCGGCGCCTATACAATTTGTAGTTTATTCGGCCTTTCTAAATGGAATCTAAATTGGCGAGTCGTATCATTTTTAAGACCACGCAACTTCAAATCCCTGTCTGTAACCATTGTTATAGAAACAGAATTCAGGGATTATATCTATGATGCTGTGCAACATCAAATCTACTTATGCAATCATCGTTATGGGAACCGGTGTTTTGAAAAGACTAAAAGTACGATCTACTAAAAAAATACGACACCCGGAAATCTCTGTAATAATATTCTAATAACTACACCTCCTTGGTGCAGGTTCTTGCTGTTAAGGAAATGTAAGAGGTAATATGTGCAGAGTTCTTGCCTTGCCATAAAGTCGGATATCTGTTGTGTGAAGGTGGAGTGTACAAATGGCACCGTAGAAATAACCTACAGTGCTACACTGCCTGGGTGCATAGGTTGTGCTGTAAGGGAAAAGTCAATAGTAATATATGCAGACTCCGCACTGCATGCAGGCGAGTCGTTGCGTGTAGTCGTTGCTTAGTGTGAAATAAACATGACTACGCAATCATCTTTCTCTCTTTATAATTGTTAATTGGTAGTGGGAATTGAGTGACGCCTATCCCTTTCCATAGTGTAGTTTTTAATTATTAGATTAGTAGATGACTTAAAGTCCTCATATTTACTATTTAGATTCTTTAAAATTTATTAAAACTTGTAGTGAGATTTTAAAAGAATAATCTTTTGCCTGAGCTGAACTTTTTTTCTTTCTCAAAACTTTTTAAATCAGTGTTTAAACTTTTCCATGTTCAACGAATTTGAAAATAGAAATAAATATTTTTTATCGGGCTCTGTGCCAATCAGGATCACTTAATTTTTGAAGTTTTGAATTCTAGTGCCGTGATTGGCGCAGAGTAAAAATGTTTAAATCAGCCATGAAAAGATGACAAAACGTCAAGGCGCGTCGAATGATACCATAAAAAAAGTAATTAGTTGAAAACTAAAGGAGAAGTTGCGGTTACAAGGTCCCCGGTAAAATTGACACTATCCTATCTAACAGTGTACTGCACATTATAATTAAGAGATACAAGCATAATAGAAAATTATAGTCTAAAACAAATATTAGTTCACACGAGATTAAGAGTGAGTAGAAAAGATGTTTAATTGGCTTAGCATTTGTCACTAAATGCAATAATAATAATACATGTTTCCCGGGAAGAATTCTTTTACAGATTTGAGACTTTGTCTCGTGTAGGCGCGGTTGTCACTTTAGTTCCAAGAACAATATTCACTAAGAAACTAAGGAAGATCAGACGTTATTAAAATTCCATCCTTTCAACTTGTCAAGTTTATTTTTAAAAGCGTTTACTTCTTTTACTTCGCATTTTACATCACTAGGTAATTTATTCCATTCCGAGACAACCTTATGAGTGAAGAAATGTCTCCGAAAATTGGTCTTGGGTTTTTTCCGCGTTTTTAGGAACGGTGAATGTCGGCTTTCGCGGTCAATGTCAAAGAACTCGTCAGGGTTAATATTATACTTTCCGTTATTAATTTTAAAGGTTTCGATAAGGTCACCACAACTTCTCCTATCACTCATGGACAAGATCCTTGACCTTTGCAATCGCTCCTCATACGGTAGATCCCGAAGTAATAGGATTATTCTAGTAGCCAGCTTCTGCACTCCAGATGCTATTGCAGTAATCTTGTAATGGGCGTATAAATGTCACAATTAACTAGCATACAGGTACTTAAATGTTCTATTTATCTGTAGACACATAAGTTTGGCTTTTCTAATAGCCTGATTGCAATGTTTAGTAGATCTGAACTCATTGTCGATGTAGACACCAAGATCCCTTTCGAACGATGAACTATGCAGTGGCAGATTGTTGCATGTATATATTGGGTTCTCACGATTCTTTTCATTAAAGTGTACAACATGTGTTTTGCTTATGTTCATTTCCATATAGTTTTTCCTGCACCACGTAACAAGATTCTCCACATCCAGTTGAAGTCTAACGTAGTCACTGCCGTGGGTTCAAGCTCAGTATATTTTGGAGTCATCTGCATATTGTTTTAAAGGGCTCTGAATAACTTCACTCATTTCATCCACGTAAAGTAAAAATAGGATGGGCCCCAGAACTGATCCTTGTGAGCAGCCACTAAGAACTGCTCTTTCGCAAGACAGCTCACCATTTACACAAACGCAATACGTGCGACTAGTCAAAAAATTCTCGATCCAGAGGATTGAATAGGAAGGCAACTGAAACTTTTCTTCAAGTTTGTGCAACAATCTCTTATGTGGTAACTTGTCGAATGCTTTTGAGAAATCCACATAGACACAGTCCACTATATCCCCATTATCTGCCAGCTTAGTGACATCGTCAAAGAATTTGAGACGGTTGGTGAAGCACGATTTTCGTGGTAAAAATCCGTGTTGGTAAGGTGCGAACTTTCACTTAACAAAAAGCGTTTCCCTTACAAATTGTTCTGGAACTTTGCAACACAACGATGTAAGGCTTATGGGCCTATAGTTCTTAGGATCGCATTTTGATCCCCCTTTATGAATGCAGGAAACAATGGCTCTTTTCCATTCTTTTGGCAGAGTAGAAGTATCAAGAGAAGTTTAAAAAATAATTGCAGGAGGCACAAAAAGACCAGTTTCACATTCCTTTAAAATTCTTTGATGAACATTGTCAGGACCTGCGGCTTTGTAGAGATTGAGTTTGTTGAGCCTTTTCATTACTTTCAATGCAGTAATGACTATATGACACTTTTGTGATGATTCCAAAAAGGAGTTGCTTTGGTCTTCTATAGTCGCACTTGAGGAATTATCTTCACTTACAAACACTTTCTCAAATTCATCTGCCAGTACATTGGCCACCTCCTCAAACGCAGTGGTTGCTCCTCCTACATCTTTTACTAGCATTGGGATTGGAATCCTGTTCGGGATTGGAATCCTGTGGAAATGGTTATGATTTAATCGTAATATGGTTTAGACATTTCTTCATACACAATGAAAAATGTAACTTAACTTGAACTAAGTAACACGACAAACACAAGTTGGATGTTTGAAAAATTGTGCACATACTACGAAGTTTGCAGTTACAGTGCAGTTTGTGCAATGGATTTAAATAACCACTTATCAAAGTTAATTTTACCTATTTTAAGTTAAAGCTAGATACGCATTTAAAAGTCTAGTAAAATTTAAAAATCTGGCGCTTCGCGCCGGATTTGTCCACCGTGGGCCCGATGTAGATGCTGAGCTTACAGCGAATTGTGTTAAATATTTTAAAACTTTGTTAATATAGGAAGGCTAACATAAAGACCCTGCAGTTCGTGTCCGTGAAAGCGGGCTAAGTTACAAGTTGTGCTGGTGACAATGGACAGGATTTGAGTGGTGATGGTACAAATGGGTTTTATAACAGCACAGGTTTGAGTTGGTATGCCGGTACGAGTGTGCTAGGTACGAACTTTGCTGGTACCGTTTGGCAGGGTACAAGCGATTTGAACGATCGTGCTGAGAATTGCGCCGGTACCAGAGATGTTTTTGCAGGTTTTAGTGAGCTGAAAACGCCTGGTGCCAATGCGTTTGGGCTTGGTAAGGAATACACCAGTTCGAGTAGGTAAGGAACGAGATTTGATGCATTTGGTGGACCAGGTACGAGTGGTACGGCTAGGTTTGTAAAAATTCTGTCATCTCTGGTGAATACGTTGAGGTTTGGTGTTGATGGCTCAAAAATATACGTTTACCTGATGGATAATTAAAGAAAGCAGTCGTGCTTCGTTAAGCGATTAGGACTGCAGACTGTAACGAAATTTACAGCCTCAGACCTGGCTTCGATCCGCGGCCACTGCTAATCGTTTACGGCTCGGTGTTGTACGGTTAACGTCACTGAATGGTTGATTGAAACCCAATCTCCTTCAGTGTTCCTTACTGACCACTACTTACAGTAGGGGCCTTAGGAATGAGACTCCTTTACTGTGGAGGAGGGGACGGGGATAGGTGAAAGGGTACAAAGACCGAGACGATCTAACGCGGTAGCCTTCTTTTTCCTCACTCACAGTGACTGGTTGAGTCTGGTTGTATGAACTTCGGTTAATTCGACCCAATTAATAAATTATTATTATTATTACTATTATTTTTAAAGTGACGTCATTTACGGATCACCTTAATAAACGATAGATATTTTTCGACCTCATTAACGGACAATCGCAATAAAAAAGTAATTTTTTTTCACCTCATTTAAGGGCGATACCAATAAACGAGTGATATTGTTTTGACGTCATTGGGAACGATCCCTAAATATCTATACCATATATAGATGCATCCCAGGCATGCAGTTAAGTAGGTTGAAAAAAAAATTAAAGTTGGAACTGGGGTTACTAAAAACTATATTTCAATGACGTCATTATGGACGATCCCTGAATATCTATACGTCCCTGACATGCAGTTAAATTAAGTTGAAAAAAAATTTAATGTTGCAACTAGGGTTACTATACTAAGACAAGCAGGCGTGCTTGGGTGAGCGGTTAGGACTGCAGACTGTAACGAAATTTACAGCCTCAGACCCGGCTTCAATCCTCGGCCACTGCTAATCGTTTACGGCTCGGTGTTGTACGGTAAACGTCACTGGATGGTTGATTGAAACCAAATCTCCTTTAGTGCTCCTTAGTGACCACTACTTACTGTAGGGCTAGGGGCCTAGGGAATGAGACTCCTTTACTGTGGAGGAGGGGACGGGGATAGGTGAAAGGGTACAAAGACCGAGACGATCTAACGCGGTAGCCTCCTATTTCCTCACCCACAGTGACTGGTTGAGTCTGGTTGTATGAACTTCGGTTAAATCGACCCAATGAATAAATTATTATTATTATTATACTAAGACGGACGGACATAGCCATTTCTATAGATGCTTAAGCTCAGCATCTAAAAACGTGCTGACAACTGTAATTAACTATTACCTTTGTTGTTATGTAGTAAGGAAAACGAGTAACATGAAACACAACGTAACCACAACATGTTGGTGACCGTATTTTGTAAAATTTGACACCTGATCCTTGTAGGTAGCCAAAGCTATAAAACTATCAAAAGCGTGAATTCAATTTATAACTTTTTTAACTTTAATTTTTAACTCAGTGTTGACAGTAGTTGCCAGTGAATTATATTGCAATAATTTAGGGGAAAAATATTTTTTAATACAGTGAATATAACTAGAGCAATATAATTTACCATTTGACTTGTTATACACTTAAAAGTGACAAGTACAGTGTGATGAGGGAATAAGCTTCCAATTTCTGATGCTTTTTGTTAATTCTACGAATTTGGGATTAAAGAGCGTTAGTGTTAGTAAGGAGTTCTCGTGTGTAATAGTAGATTAATACAGGTTCACATTGTTCACAATGTTCAATTTTTCCTCGGCAGTTGACGGGTGTTCTGTGTTGAACTAAATCTAGTATGGGATCGTCCATAAATAATGCCGATGGTAAAGCTAGTAGATCTGTACAGCTCACATAAGTTATGTCGTCAAGGTGGGGCGGTCTTTATAGGGTAATAATTTGGATGACATAATTTGTGAATCATCCCTTAGTAAAGAACTATACTTGCCATGTGTACCACGTGTAAAGCCGTCTTGCTTTAAAATTACGTTTGTACCTTTCATGAATATATTTGATGATTTTTATGGCCATTTAAGCTAAAATTTTAAAATTTGGTCCATTCAACTGCAAATTGCGGAAAAACAATAATTTAGATCATTTCCAAAAACTATACAGCACATTGTACATTTGCAAGCGATTAAAAGTGGTTTGAATTAATTTACTTGAGAATTGCGACCTGTACAGGAGTTGCTACAGACACAAAGACAGGCGTACAGACAGACAGACGGACACACAACCATTTCAATAGATGCAGCTGAAGCTCAGCATCTAAGAACTAAATCATGTTAATTAACTTTTGCATACCTGTACTTTACAATAACTTTAGTCCTTTAGTTGAAACAAAAGCAAAGCCAAAGCAAGCAGTCGTTTTAGTCTTCTCTGAAATTTTGAATCCTACCAACCTATTTAAATATGATCTTATCAGTCGAAAAACTAAACGAATTTTTGTTGATTCAAAAATATTTTTAAGTTTTAACCATTTATTTTGAAAAATCAGCTTAGTTGTCAATAAATGACCTCTTGTTTTACTGACTCTTACTGACGACTGACTGTCCTTAGAAAACAACAACTACAATTTTGCTTTTATTTTGAAAATTTGTCGGTGTTAGTTTAGTGTTTGATCCTTCTAATATCAATATTAAATTGAGTGTTGATTGTGTCTGCTCTGTACTCTGCACAATCACAATCTAGTATGTATAGTATATAGGTTCTTGTGTTGTAGCCGTGTGTTTACTGCGCACTTCACTACGTCGTGCGTACGTTTAGATAGTGTGTAGTTACTAAAACTTGTGGTTGCACTGTTTGGAAATTGAAAAAGGCAGCTGTTGAGCTGTTAAGCTACTATTGTGTTCAATTTTGAAGCTTTGCACACATACAAGTAAGGTAATCACGTGATGGTGATATTTGGGCGGTCGGTTGGCCTATTGGCTTCTGCATGTAAAATAGCGGAATTTACGTCACGTATACAGATAAACGACATAATATATTTTTGGGGTTAGATTTCACATTTGTTAGGGGAAAACGAAAAGAGAAAATGGTGCGTTGTTGTTATTAGTATTTTGCAGGTGCAGAACGTAACATAAAAAATACAAATAAACAATTACAGAATTTTACTTGTACTTTAACTCATTGTGACTTCCGTGGGCTGGGTCAGTTGGGTGTGCGTGTGCAAAAAATGTTTCTTATGTTGCTTTAGTTTGACTTGCTTAACTATTCAAGGATAAAGTAAGAAGTGTCTTGTGTTCTGTTTAATTCCTTAATTATATGTTGTTGAAGCACCTATACAATTGACAGTACTTTGTAGCGTATGTAACTCATTACACAGTTCTATCTACTCACTGACTCAGTAGTAATAATAAAATTTAAAATAATAAATTTAAACTTCTAAGAATTTCTTGTATTTAGTATTCAGGTATTTTCTAATGTTTATGTTGATATTGTGTTTTTAATTCCTAAAAAATAGATTAATTAGTGCATTAGGAATTTTAATCCACGGGTCTACAATTTTTGTCTTTGTGTCCATAAATTAACAAAGGGTGTTTGATTCTTGGCTGATACGAATTTTACGAATAGCGATGGTATAGTTTGCATAAATTGAATTCTCAATAGCAAAAAATTAAATGGACCAGAATTAGAAGTATAATACACTAATGATATCAGTTGCTCAGGTTCATGTGACTGCGCTTTTTAAAATAAAATACTTAAAGACTCTCAAAACGATGAATAAAAAAAAGTTACTCATTTTAATAAATTCATTTATTTATACATGCAAAGTATTCGAATTTAAATAATACATTACCTTATATACTATAAAATGACCTATAATAATTATTTAACGCCAGACAGACGACACACGTTTAGCCTCATTGCAAAGCTCTCTGTTGGTAAACCATAAATGGAAATAAAGGCTAAAATAGCTTTTAAACATTGTTGCAATAATGTCTGAAACAATAACCTACTTATTTATGGTGATAATATTGATAAAGACATAGAAAATACAGTTTAAAACAAAACTTTAGGCTATGAAATCAGTTAAGGTACATCATCTTTAGACAATTTAGACTCTGGGTATGAATTTTTAGATTTAGATGTAAGTTATGGGTGTGATTTAGAGTGTTTCGATCCAGAGTCAAAGATGAAAGAAAGAACTGAAAATGATAAAAGCTTGAAACAAAGACGGAAACAGGGTGGCTTGAAAAGGCAATTGTCACAGAAATGGTTGATATTGGACTGACTCGACTTTTAAGTGAAATTTAGGCAAAACACTATAAATAAATTCAAATTTTCTACGTCTTCAAATTTTTACTGCTTATTTTTCGATATGACATTATAACTTTAATAAGGACAATAACATTTTTTTATTTACATTTACAAAACTGGTGCGCTTTAATCTTTTAGTTACTTATTTTAGGTTTTTTGACGTTTCATTACATTTGTTAATATAATTATATAATATAATTTTTTATGTCATTATATTTAATTGAACTGACAGTGACATGAAACAGATTAAATAGTTTGAATTACAGATTTGAGATCTGATTTATTTGCGTAAAGTTTAATAGTATAAATCAAAATGTTAAATGATTAATTGGTTATTTAGTTTTGGTGTTGATTCTGTTCGTATACTAGTAACAGTAATAGTATTTTATCATAAGTATCGTATATGTTAACATGCTTTACTAAAGGATACATCATTTTTCTCAGGTAGGTACAAATTATTTTTAGTATCTTAGGGGTCGGCTCAAAGTGAGGGAGATGAGGTGGAAATTTTGCCTCCGACTGCCTTTGAGACCGTTCGTTCGGAAGAAAATTTTCAGAGGAGGTCAAACGAACGAAGTCGAACGGCACTTTTCCTCCGGGCTCCTCCTGGCTCACAAGGAGGTAGTTTTTCTAAAAATTAGCAGTGTAAGACACGGAGCCGGTGACCGGTAGGACCGATCGCACTGACCGAAGCTCCGGTCAGTAAAATCGAAAACATAGGAGGCACGCGCGGGCTTATTTTTTTTTCTCGAAGCTCGTCGATGCTCAAAAAGCACAAACAGCTCATAGAGCTTTTAGAGTCCTGAAATTTGATATCCGTAGTCGGGTATTTGAGCCCAAAAGTGTGAGAGTGACCGATATGTCGTAAAGGTTGTTTTGGACTCATACTGTCATAAAAAAAATATCAGAGATACTGTGTAATGTAAAAGTATGATGAAATATAAATATATTGTATTATTGTATACGATAGTAATAATATATGAATCACACTAATCACACACCGACACCGTAGCTGGCACTATTCTGACACGGGATATAAGATAAAAGTAATAGTCAGCGGTACGAGTGAGTGATGATTACTAGTAATAATAGTAATAGTAATATTTGTTTAATATTAGTTAATTAATTAATTAATATACTGATACCTATACCCTGTGTTGTGGTGTGGCGGACTGTGCCGGCAGTGGCGGGGACGGTGTCAGGTGTCGGTGTCAGTGGTGTCACAGTGAATTAGGTATAAGTTTTCTGAATTAATATACTGCTGATACCTATACCCTGTGTTGTGGTGTGGCGGACTGTGGCGGCAATGGCGGGGACGGTGTCAGGTGTCGGTGTCAGTGGTGTCACAGTGAATTAAGTATAAGTTTTCTGGCTGATGGCTACTGTGCTACAGTAGTAATGTATGTACTGTATCTTTATATATACATGAAGTTAGGTTGATTTATTATGGGCTTGAGAATAAAATTTGTAATTTCAACTATAAAACTTCTCTTGAATTTAATTACAAGAAAATAAAAATAACTGTTTTTGGTGAAACTGAGCCCGAGCGGGATAAAAATTGCAATAATTAAATGTCGATAAATGTGAGTCTTTACTAAACTCTACTCTACACCTCACCAAGGAGACGGAGCACCAGATGAAGAGTCGACTCTTTCTAGATGTTGTTACATTTGACACATGTAATTATTACTGTGGGTATTATTTAGTTGTTTGAGCAGCATGTAATTTAAATTATTTTAAATATTAAAAATTCGCATTTTGGGCGAACGTTTAATCACGAATTCCCACCATTAATTAAACCACCGCCAAAGTTGCTAAAGCTCAAGCTTGAGCAATCACCAAAGCCCACACACTAACACTAAAACCTTTTCATTTTTCATAAAATACAATTGAACGTGGAATTTGAATTAATCAACAATTATTTACTTATCATGTTTATTTTTATCTGCGCAATTTTAATTATTATCGTTTGCATTTTGAAATAAAGTCAATGTGTCATTGTTAACAAATTTGGTGTTATGGCTTAATAGCTACAAAATTGCGGTATTAAAAAATTTAAAAATGTCAAATTCAATATTTTATTTTTTAGGCATTGTTGGTGCATTTGAATGTTGCAAGTTGCATACATATATTGCATGCAAAGGCGCATACTTCATACTGAAACCGAAAAAATGATAATGACTGTGGAGTGTGAACACTACGGAGACGGAGCACCAGATGAAGAGTCGACTCTTTCTGAATGTTGTTATCCGAAAGAGTTCGGCCGTCTTCGAGTTGCTTCCCGGCGAAGATGAATCGCTGCTGATCTGGGGGGATCCCTTCTTTATCCTAGATCTTAGCCTTCACGTTGTCGATGGTATCGGAGGGCTCTACTTCTAAGGTTATGGTTTTCTCAGTGAGGGTCTTTACAAATATTTGCATACCCCCTCAAAGACGGAGCACCAAATGAAAGGTGAACTCCTTCTGGATATAAACACTAAACTTACAAAGTAGCACCACTAGTTAAATGCATCAGATAACTGTCACAGTAACTTGTTTTGTGCACTTACTTCATTAGTGAACACATTAATAAGGAACATTAGTTAAATTGGTGCACAAGCTACTTAGTGCTGCAATTTTTTCAGTGCAAAAACCGCTATTGTGATACGTTAGCTCCGTGGTGTCAAACCTTATTTAGTGCACGAGCTATTTCGTACTTCCATTAATTTAATGCACCACCTACTTAGTGCCACCTAATTTGCCGCATAAACAACTTTTGTTCACAAATACGAAGGGTGCACAAACCAGTTATTTTTATTAGATTTATGCACAAATTAAATAGGCTTATCCGCGGATAACACGCAGAATCTACTTAGTGCAGCAACCTGTTTGGTGTATTACGGTTTTATTACACAAATGGCAATTGTGTAACAATCAGGTTGACGGGCCAGACACTAAACACGCACTTATACACCTAATTTAGTGCATGAATAACTTTATTTAACCGATTACGTATACACAGCAACAGTGTTGAAGCTTTAGCTATTTAGTGATGCAATTAGTCTAGTGCACAATCTATTGTAATTAATTACGGCGTTGCAATTCCGTGGTTTTACAAGTTGGTGTTCACGCTAACTACTAAGTGTTAACATTACTATTACCTTCAAATTGTCTCCTATCAGTGTTATCTGATGAGGCCAGATGAAATAACGCTATTCATATAAAAAGTATGTCCCGTTGTAGAAACATCAAATACATAGGACTAAAATCACTTAAAATAGAGCACATCTCACATTTATGTGATAGTATTAAATTCCACTAATTGTAATTTTTACTCATTGAATTAATTACCCTAGTTCATAGTTGAAGTGGCTTGTTATTTAAAATAATTTACAAAATAACAGGCTTACGTTTTAGTCATTTACAAATTCCTATACTTGGGTATTTGTGTTGTGTTAGTAAACACATTAAGCCATGAAGGACTCAACACATCTCGCAGTTCCTGTGCATACACCACCTGCGTAGTGCTCGCACTGCCTGCATAGTGCATACAACGTCTGCGTAGTGCATACACCGCCTGCGTAGTGCTCGCACTGCCTGCATAGTGCATACAACGTCTGCGTAGTGCATACACCGCCTGCGTAGTGCATACGCATGCATAGTGCATACTGCATACTGAAACTTATTCAAATGATAATAAATAAATAATAATTTAAATAATATAGACACTACGGCACAGCGGAGTGCAAAGGCAGAGGCTGATACTTTCTGTTCTGCTGTCGCTGTGAATTTGGTAATACTTCGTCATGATTAAAATGTTTATATCCCCGTTAATCTTAAATATAATTGGTAGTGTTGCAACGGCAACAGTGGTGGTTGGTGCTACTGTGACTAAAGTGGGTGTCATATCGTGTTTCAATAATTAAAGAGGGTGATTATTTGTGTAGTGCAGTGCGCTGATAAAAGTAGGTAACTGGTAATTTTTTAATAATAAAATGTGGTGACTGCCTGAAATTATTTTTTGAAGCAACACACCACCTGGCAAAGTTCAGTGCCTACAAATGTCAGCCAAGAAATAAAAATTCGGGCGTCAGGTAGGTTGCAGAAAATCGTCGGCTGTCGGGTAAATTGCAGAATTTTCCGTCGAGTGAGTTGCACTTTGACCCGACGACCGAAACAAGGTGTAAAGCAAAAAAAAGGCAAAGGCAACAATTAAAAATTATTGTCACACAAAAAACTACTTCTTGACGAGGATGAGCCAGAGTAAATAATGTGTTATTACTTAAATTTATAGTGTTGAATATTACAGAATATTACTTTTTTGTCGATTGTCCAATTTGAGATTATATTTAATATTTTCATTTTATTTTAATTCCGCTGGTAAATATTGAGTGAGATTATGCAGAATTAAGTTAAGTTTAATTTTTAATTAATAATTTTAATTTTAAGTTATTATTAATTTAATCTTTTTTTCCATTAAAAGTTATCAAATTGTTTGACGCAACAGTTTTAATTAATAATTGTAACTAGAAACACAAAAAACTAATAATAATAAAAAATTAAAAATAAAATGTCCTTTGGTGTTTGTGTGTATGATATATTATCTATGCATTTATTGATTTATTTTGATTTTTATGGTGTTACGCCAAGTAGTATTAGTATTAGTATTAAACATTTTTTGTAGGTAGGTACAATTTACTTCCAGTACCTAGGGGGTTGGCTCAGATTGGGGGAGATTGAGGTAAAAGCTCAATGAGGTGGAAAAAATTTTCCCTCAAAAAAGGAAGCGGGACCGGAGGAGGTAAAATAGATAACAAGAACGGCGTTGAACGATTTCCCTCCTCCGGGCTCAGCCGGGCTCAAATTGAGGTAGTTTTTTCAAGAAAAAGGGACCCTCGGTCAATTTTTTTTAAGGGCTCGTTAGGGACCGATTGGCTTGCACTGAAAATTAGTGACTACCGCTCACAAGTTTTTGGACAAGACAAAGTGACTGAATATCTTTCCCTCGCTGTACTGTCCAAAGAAGTACTTTCTTGCAAAAGAACAAGTCATTTTAGCATGCAAGTAAATACTTCCCTGGGTAGTGCTTGTAATGTCATTCACCAACTGTACCCGATAAGGATAAGGAAGAGGACAGGAAGACAAAATCGAATATACCGCTGATTACTAGCTTTTAAGCCTATTTATTGGATAAAGCGCCGATTACTCGCTTTAAAAATTTATTATCGGATCTAGCGGATTCCTTGCTTTAAAAATCATTAGTCGGATATAGCACCGAGTACTCGCTTAAAACGTACTTATGAGATAGCAGATTGACACTGATTACTTGTTTAAAAACGTTTTTAGTGGATATATTACCGATTACTTGCTCTAAAATCTATTTATTAGATTTGCGCTTATTACTTGCCTACAAACACATTTTTCAGATATAGCAACGATTATTTGCTTTGAAACTATTTAATGGATATAGCTAGAGGTATTTAGTGCTAACTATAGCTAGTCATTGAATAATGCTGGGAAATAGTAAGTAGTTAAGGGTTGTGGGTGGTTTAATGAAGTTAAAAGTTCGCAACAAAGAAGAAAAGAAACGTAACAGTTTTTCACTTCCTGCAAGCACTACGGAGACAATGGGGAGAATATAAGTTTTGTGTGACAGTAGTGAAAGCAAAAGAACTGATCTGATTGGCGGTGGTAATACCAAGGGAAAATATAATAAGATCCGGCATTTAAATGTTTATGCCCTACCTTAGCTGAACGTAAATGTTATGGAGGGGTAAAGCTGCGGTGGCAATTATACTAGTGCAGGGCACCCTGGTAGTGATACTTCGATGGCCATCTGACACGCTTGCAATATTATACAAAACTGCAAAGTTCTAAAATGTCTGCACACCGCAAATTTTAATAGGAAGATGAGAAAAAATAAATACAAAAATCAACCATTTACCCAGTTGAGTTGCTTAACACTGCTTTCTTCTGAACCTACAAGATTTGGTGCGCATGCTTTTTGGTTTCGTTTAGACGCAAGAATAAAGTCCCCATGGTTTGGAAGTGATTCATAATATGCATTTGTATAAGAACAAGCGTATTCTTCAGTACCTGCCGTTCCAGTTTTCTCATTACATCGCCCTTTATACCCAAGTTTTGATGTGATATCTACCTCTGAACAAATTCCACTTGCACTTGCATTTCCAGCACTTCCAACATTATGAATCCATAAATGATTCCCAAAATTTTGATTAACACAAGTAAATTGCATAGTTTTTGGTGGAATTGGGTCTGATGCACCATAAGCATGTTTTTTAAAATAGACATTATAATAAACTTGGTTCTCAATCTGTTCTTGAGTACTGCTGCTTAAATGAAAGCTAGAAAAAATCCTGCAATGAAAATGAAAGCATATTTATTTACGGCCTGTGTTATTATTGTTATTATGCTAGCTGCTAGGGTGACTAACGATTGCTTTTAGAATAATCACGTACGCTTCATCAATCAGGGGGTGCATAAGGCCAAATAACAGCACAGTAGGGCAAACAATTGTAACATTTTTTTTAAAGGCGTAGTCGAGGCTTCAGCAAGGCGCAAGCGGATTTCAACCCCTGACATTATAAAAACGTGTGGCAATCTATTTATTAACATAATAAAATTCAAATTCCAACCATTATGTCCGCTTGACCCCTGTATTACCTCTTATATTTTAAATTTATTACCACACACCCGAATTTCATAATAAAGGTTAAACGGGATCACCTCCGTTTCGTAGGGTGGTGTTTCGTAGTATCTTGTTTTCCCCTCTGTGCTTCTGGTCGTAGCGACAGGTGTTTTGTAGCCAATGATAATCAATGCAATAATTGACTAGAAAAGGGGCAAACCGATACGGGTTGCTAGCACTATATATGGAACCCACATGGGAACATTCCCAACTTGAAACTACAGAATGAAGCGAAACTACCCGGAACGTATACTACCATTATCAGTGACCTCTGCTTGTATAGTCGTTCGACTGCAAAATTCGTTGTTCGGCCGCAATCGCGCGCGCAATTTCAAAAATATCGATTTTTTCGAATTTCACAGCGCTCTAGCTCACACAGTTTTTGTCCAATTTTAATAAAAATTGAAATACAACATCTTTGTATGATTATCTAAAAAAAAATTCAGGATTTTTGAAAATTCGAAAATTTTTATTTTATTCGAAAAAAATAGTTAAAACTCTGGGCCTCAAAAATACACATTTTTTTAAATTTTTCGACAAAATTAAAAATTTTCGAATTTTCAAAAATCCTGAAATTACTTTTTAGATAATCACACAAAGATGTTGTATTTCAATTTGTATAAAAATTGGACAAAAACTGTGGGAGCTAGAGCGCGGTGAAATTCGAAAAAATCGATATTTTTGAAATTGCGCGCGCGATTGCGGCTGAACAACGAATTTTGCAGTCGAACGACTCTACAAGCAGAGGTCACTGATAATGGTAGTATACGTTCCGGGTAGTTTCGCTTCATTCTGTAGTTTCAAGTTGGGAATGTTCCCATGCCAGTGGCAGATTCAGAATTTTTGGTTGGGAGGCTGAAGGGGGGCTATTATCTTGATCTATATAGTGGAATGGTTTACTTCGACCTCTAATATTAAAAAAAAAATCAATTTTGAGAAAAAGAGGCTGCAAGACCTTACGCTCACCCCTTCTGGATCCACGGCTTGACCTACTGGCGTATTAGCACTACACTGCGGGGTATCTTGGATGAGTGATGTCTACGTAAGTGCTATCTAACGTTAGTAATTGATGTCCAATAGCAAATTCGGCAAAGCAATGAAAAATAATTAGGATTAGGACGCTGCAAGTCAGTGTTTTCTTACTACTTACCTAAATTATCACTGAACCTAAAATATAACAAATTTGAAATGGTAGCTAAAAAAGAATAGGTAGCTTTAACAGCACTGTTAATAAACGAACAAGGGAAACCCCTTGGAGAAACTGGGAAGACACGGCAAGGAACACGTACCCTTGAAAGACAAAACTAACATCCTAAATAACATTTTGCAAGCAGGTGTGCTTGGGTGAGCGGTTAGGACTGCAGACTGTAACGAAATTTACAATCTCAGACCCGGCTTCGATCCTCGGGCACTGCTAATCGTTTACGGCTCGGTGTTGTACGGTAAACGTAACTGGATGGTTGATTGAAACCCAATCTCCTTCGGTGCTCCTTAGTGACCACTACTAACTGTAGGGGACTAGGGAATAGGACTCCTTTACTGTGGAGGAAGGGACGGGGACAGGTGAAAGTAGGGTAACCAGGTGTGAGACCAGCAATTCCGGGACACATTTCCGGGGGGGAGGGGTTGATAGTTTGACCAGGAACTGCAATAGCGCAATAGATATCATTTAACAAATGACGTAAAATAAACAATAAGTACGGGGTCGAGGGCCTGGCTGCCCCCGAATCCAATGCTGTTGAACAGGACGAGCAGGGAACAAGAATTGGTCCCCGACCCGCTGAGCGCTCCAAATGGCAAGGACCACCAACTTCCAGCTCTCCCGCACAACGCAACGCCTTTGTCTAGAATTTTTATTTTCAACTAGGTAAATTAGGAATTTATTTAAAGGTAATTTATTTTGATTTTGTTTTGCGGGAGGACACAGCGGTGTGAAGGTTGTCGGCCTAGCCGCCCCTAACCTCAACTTTGCCGGAAAGGAAAGTCAAAGAACGGGAACAGAAGCTTGGGTTGCTGAGCATTCCAAATAACAAGCACCTGTCGTTTCCGACCTTCCTGTTTCAGCAATTTGATCAGTCCTGAATTTTGCATAGCCAATTAGGTAAGTCAATAATTTTAGTTTTAGATTTATTTTGATTCATTTATATTTCCAGGAGGACATGCGGCGTGCTTGTGGAGGCACCAGGTCTAGCAACCACATCCATCCTGGAGACGAAGGGTAGACATCAGTGCGCATGTCTGATTAACGTCGATCCTTACACCACAGACACCCGCAGTGTCAAGTCCCTTACTCCAGGACAGCCACATGTCTTGAATTTTTGATGTCTTATTAAGTAAGTCGCAATTTGAATTTTATTTTAATTTTAATTTAGATTATTTATTGCATTTATATTTATTTTATTTTGCCAATAAGGATAGTTGGGGAGAGCAGCTTGAAGGGGAACAAGCCTGCTGGATTGAAAAAAATTGGACCTAAAAAATTAATTGCACTCCTATTTGGATTCTAACATGGTAGTAGTAGTAGTGGTATAGATTTATTACATTTGCAGGCCTAAGCCTACACACAAATCAGGTTAATTAGTTTCCTTTTTTAATTTCATACTTCAAATTTTAACCATCTTAGTTAAGTGA